>OX376208.1:4561636-6038972 GCA_947363905.1 Lithophane semibrunnea
TCGCCAGTTATGTTTTAAGTTCCATGTATTATATAACGTCTGGATTACCTGTTTGAAGAGAAAGAAAGAGAGAGAAAGAAAGAGAGAGAAAGAAAGAGAAAGAGAAAGAGAAGGAGAAAGAGAAAGAGAAAGAGAAAGAGAAGGAGATAGAGATGGAGATGGAGATGGAGATGGAGATGGAGATGGAGATGGAGATGGAGATGGAGATGGAGGTAGAGGTAGAGGTAGAGGTAGAGGTAGAGGTAGAGGTAGAGGTAGAGGTAGAGGTAGAGGTAGAGGTAGAGGTAGAGGTAGAGGTAGAGGTAGAGGTAGAGGTAGAGGTAGAGGTAGAGGTAGAGGTAGAGGTAGAGGTAGAGGTAGAGGTAGAGGTAGAGGTAGAGGTAGAGGTAGAGGTAGAGGTAGAGGTAGAGGTAGAGGTAGAGGTAGAGGTAGAGGTAGAGGTAGAGGTAGAGGTAGAGGTAGAGGTAGAGGTAGAGGTAGAGGTAGAGGTAGAGGTAGAGGTAGAGGTAGAGGTAGAGGTAGAGGTAGAGGTAGAGGTAGAGGTAGAGGTAGAGGTAGAGGTAGAGGTAGAGGTAGAGGTAGAGGTAGAGGTAGAGGTAGAGGTAGAGGTAGAGGTAGAGGTAGAGGTAGAGGTAGAGGTAGAGGTAGAGGTAGAGGTAGAGGTAGAGGTAGAGGTAGAGGTAGAGGTAGAGGTAGAGGTAGAGGTAGAGGTAGAGGTAGAGGTAGAGGTAGAGGTAGAGGTAGAGGTAGAGGTAGAGGTAGAGGTAGAGGTAGAGGTAGAGGTAGAGGTAGAGGTAGAGGTAGAGGTAGAGGTAGAGGTAGAGGTAGAGGTAGAGGTAGAGGTAGAGGTAGAGATAGGGAAAGTAAGAAATAAATCATTTATTTGCTGGTAATGTAGGAAAGAGAAAGAAAGAGAAAGAAAGATAGAAGGAAATAGATCTGCTGTATACGTGATTTTACTCTATGTTTTTAATAAGTCATTCATCAAACATATTTATCAACAAAACATCACGCGTTTATTCCCCGAAGGGTGAGACAGAGATGTCCCTATAGTACACCCACATTTCGCCAGTTATGTTTTAAGTTCCATTTATTATATGACGTCTGGATTACCTGTTTGAAGAGAAAGAAAGAGAAAGAAAGAGAGAAAGAAAGAAAGAAAGAAAGAAAGAAAGAAAGAAAGAAATATATAAATCATTTATTTGCTGGTAATGTAGGAAAGAGAATGAGAGAAAGAAAGAGAAACAAAAAAGAAAGAGAAAGAAAGAAAGAGAAAGAGAAAGAGAAAGAGAAAGAGAAAGAGAAAGAGAAAGAGAAAGAGAAAGAGAAAGAGAAAGAGAAAGAGAAAGAGAAAGAAAGAAAGAAAGAAATATATAAATCCTTTATTTGCTGGTAATGTAGGAAAGAGAATGAGAGAAAGAAAGAGAAACAAAAAAGAAAGAAATAAAGAAGGAAATAAATCTGCTGTATACGTGATTTTACTCTATGTTTTTAATCAGTCATTCATCAAACATATTTATCAACAAATCATCACGCGTTTATTCCCCGAAGGGTGAGACAGAGATGTACCTATAGTACACCCACATTTCGCCAGTTATGTTTTAAGTTCCATGTATTATATTACATGTCTGGATTACCTGTTTGAAGAGAAAGAAAGATTTAGAAGGAGAGAGAAAGAGAAAGAGAAAGAGAAAGAGAAAGAGACAGAGACAGAGACAGAAACAGAGACAGAGACAGAGATAGAGAAAGATAAATCATTTAGTGCTGGTAATGTAGGAAAGAAAAAGAAAGAGAAAGAAAGAGAAACAAAAAAGAAAGAAAGAGAAAGAAGGAAATAAATCTACTGTATACGTGATTTTACTCTGTTTTTAATAAGTCATTTATCAAACATATTTATCAACAAAATATCACGCGTTTGTTCCCCGAAGGGTGAGACAGAGATGTACCTATAGTACACCCACATGTCGCCAGTTATGTTTTAAGTTCCATGTATAATATTACGTCTGGATTACCTGTTTGAAGAGAAAGAAAGATTAAGAAAGAGAGAGAAAGAGAAAGAGATAGAGATAGAGAAAGAAATAAATAAATAAATCATTTATTTGCTGGTAATGTAGGAAAGAGAAAGAAAGAGAAAGAAAGAATCTTCTTTCTTTTTTTCTCTTTCTTCACATTTATTTCCTTCGAAATAAATCTGCTGTATGCGTGATTTTACTCTGTTTTTAATAAGTCATTCATCAAACATATTTATCAACAAAACATCACGCGTTTATTCCCCGAAGGGTGAGACAGAGATGTACCTATAGTACACCCACATTTCGCCAGTTATGTTTTAAGTTCCATGTATTATATTACATGTCTGGATTACCTGTTTGATCCAGACTCCGGGCTACCACTGAGAAATTTCAGATGGAAAAACCCAAGTGAAGAAAGAGAAAGAAAGAGAAAGAAAGAAAAAGAAAGAGAAAGAAAGAAAAAGAAAGAGAAAGAAAGAAAAAGAAAGAGAACGAAAGAAATTAATAAATCATCTATTGGCTGGTAATGTAGGAAAGAGAAAGAAAGTTATTTTTCACTTTTTTATTGTATTTTGTGAAGTCGGTTGTTTTTTTTTTTTGTAAAAAGTTTTCTTACACATATATGCTAAAAATAATGTCCTGTTCAAAACATAAAATATACGTATACGCACAAACATAAGTATCGATCTATACAAATATCAGCCTTGCATCTACCATTAATGAGGCACAAGAATCGTAGGCAAAAATGGCGACCTACGTGCGCATGTCTGCGCCCTTGCATATTCTTTGATCAACATTTTAGTGTAGCGCGCCACCGCGCGTGTCTAGAGTAGGGACTTAAGTTCCGCCCACATGCGCAAGGTCAGTCAGGAAACTATGGCCCTTAATGCTACGGCTACACTTTGCGTTTTCGGGAACTTTTCTTCGTGCGCTCTCTCTCGCACACCCCTCGATTACTCGCTGAGCAACAGAGAGCGCACGAAGAAAAGTTCTCGATAACGCGAAGTGTAGCCGTAGCATATCAGAAGCTGTTAATAGACTTATAGAGATATAAAGATACACATGCATACAGGCGGGGCCGTTACCCCTGGGCTACCATTGCTCCAATAATATTAAGTACTTATGGATATACTTATTCTTCCAGAATGGGCTCTTCACCTGCATTCACAAATACTACACCATTGACGAGTGGAAGAAATTCGCCGCGGACCATCCAGCATGCTTAGAACATATGGGTAAGTAAGCACCAGGGGATACATCTATTCACTGGAGGCGCCTGCCCCATAGCCGGCGATTAACGAGAAGTTATAGAGCTAGGGAATCACCGAGACAGTCAGTGAACAGTGGTGGCCCATTTTTTCAGAAACCAATTCCAGTGTCAGTAAAAGAAAAAAAACGCCTTTTACTATTGGAAAAAAATGCTCTTCATAACTGCTTAGAGCTTCAGGACAGCAAAATCAAGATTATTTATTTATATTTATAACTAAAAACTTTTCTGTAATTAAAGATAAAGCAACATACCTAAACATAACATGCCAACGAGCCTAAAGCCGTGACTTACGAGTTGAACGTCGTGGGTTCGAAACCTCGACAGGCATGCACTTTACACTCTACTTCGTGCAATTTATTAAATCACCACTGCTCTGAAAACGGTGAACGAAAGCATCGTGAGGAAACCGGCATGTCCTAGCCTAGAACTAATGTTAAGACATGTGACGTCCATCAACCCGTATTGGATCCGCGTGTTGGATTGCGGCCCTCTTTCTCTCACTGAAAGGAGGGCCTGTCTCCCACCAGCAGGAACATTATCATACCTCTTACAACCGGGTTCACCTGCCTGTTTTATCGATATTTTTTTGTGATCTTTTCAGCTGCCAGCTCAGGCACAGCAGAATCGGACTTCGAGCGCCTCACAGAGATCCTAAACACGGTGAAGGATCTGAAGTTCATATGTCTGGACGTCGCAAACGGTTACTCTCAGCATTTCGTGGAATATCTCAGAAAAGTTCGGGCTACCTTCCCCACACATACTATCATTGTAAGTCACACTCGTTATTATGTACACCATGTATAAATAAATGATAATAAGGTATTCAATGTTTAGACACTAACTGAAAACAGAAAAGGGACATAAGTGAGAAAGAGAGAGAGTGTGAATATGAGTGAATGTGTAGTGTGTTAAGTACGGTCAAAATAATGAATTGTTAAGCAAATTAAAATAAATAATAAAATTCATATACCCAAATAACAGCTATTGCAAACATTGGAATCATCATATAAAATAAAATTAAATGAAATTAGGTAAATCAAATAAAAGAAAATGGAAACAAAATAACCAACATCAACACCATACGTCAATTTGCCGTGTTAGAGCCATTTCATACAGCTGTCAAAAATTGCAGTTGAGATTTGAATAAACGGACAGTTTATGTTGGTAGTCAATTTAGCAATTCATTTCACCTTGCACGCTTACCGTGCGTTTGCACTGGCGAAACATTTGCGATAAAACATGCTGAAATCTCTATCTCCTGTCAATGTTCCATACAATTTTTGACATTGATTTAAACATGTTTTGTTGTAATATTTCGCCAGTGCAAACGCACGGTTAGCATGACTGCAATAGAAACGGGTTTTGTTAACGGAAGAATAGACAAAATGACAGATAAACAATCTGTCATTTTGTCTATCCTTCCGTCGATGACGACGTCTCCGTGTTTATGGTTGTCATTCTACGCGTGCTGGAAGTCTGTTAGGGGTTTCCTTTGAATCAAATTAAACAATAATAATAATATCAATTTTTATATTTCTATTGTTTTCATCAATGTTTCATTTCCAGGCAGGTAATGTGGTTACCGGTGAGATGGTGGAGGAACTAATTTTGTCTGGAGCTGATATTATTAAGGTGCGTATTTTATTTCGAAAACAATGTCATTTACTGTAAATACTTGATAGATAGCCTTTTTTTTTGAGTGTGGGAAAATAGTCCAATGACTTCTCCCGCTTTGGGTGGAGCGGATGGGCGTGTCAGACTTTTACTGACTAAAACCCACCCGTGTTCCTTCAGTTGCCTGTTGCCAAGGTCCCGGTATCCCTTTCGGACTAACCCGCAACCCTGGCAGCTGTTAGATAGCTTGGGGGGCAATTCCAGTAATTTTTAAGAACGTTCGCAGTCATTCACAATCTGTCAAAAATACAATCAATTTACCAACCAACATTTTTGACAGATTTCGACTTGAATGTTAACGAATTTTATGTATGAGAATTGGGCTTCTGTTTTCTGCTCAATCTGATGAAGTTCTGCTTTGAATTTAATAACCGGCCAGCACCCCAATTGTGAAAGACACCTTCAATCATAATCTTAAGGATTTTGAAGGAAATTGCAAATCCATTGCTGTGCAGCTTTCATTTTGACAGATCAACAACATTCATTGCGTTATTGACGTTGTTGAACAGACAAATTTTTTGAACATTTATGTTCATATAGCTGCGCCCCGCGGTTTCACCCGCGTAAGTCTCGATCCCGTGGGAATATCGGGATAAAAAGTATTCTATGTGTTAATCCAGGTTATAAACTATCTGTTTGCCAAATTTCATCCAAATCCATTCAGCCGTTTTTGCGTGATTGAGTAACAAACATCCAAACACACAAACACACAAACTTTCGCATTTATAATATTATAATATATAATATAATATTATATATATATGTAGTGTTTGGGATTCGAGTACCAATAAAAATCATCGTTTAAACCACGACAAACGTTTATTATTGTTAATTTAAAATTACACCCTTTTTCCAACACCGTATTAGATCTATCGTCCTTCCACACTGTAGCCATATCCGTTCTCCTCACTCGCTCGTTCCCTCATTCATTTCACTTCTTTCACTCAGTCCCTCACTTACGTTCCGTTTCCTCTATTACTTCCGCATCCATTCCCACATTCGGCCGTCCTGCACTCATGTCTGACCTCAGACATTCCTATAAAAGTAAACTTAACCTAATACTAACAGTACACAATCATCATATCACTCACACTTTCCATACTTCCACCACAGCTATAACACCGCTTTAGGGCAGGCGCTGCCGCCGCCGCCGGTGCCGCCGACGATGATGATGCTTCATTTTTCGGTCGCTCGCTCCTTTTAGCACGCTCGCCCGCTTTCGCTTTCATTTTCTCATAAATCGCTAATTTCTCCTTTAACGCCGGGAAAGTCGTCACTCCGTATAATATGACTTTATTACATTCGTAGTCTTCGATTCCATCCACTATGTACTGGATTGTAATATAATCTGGAAATCTCGCTCGTCTCGCTAATTCCTTCATTGTTAGCATGTATTGAAAATATGTTTCGCTTTTCTGCTTTTTCCTGCTAGACATCAGTTCATGCATTTCTTTTATATTAATTGAATCAGGAAATTCCTTGACGAGGGCCGCTTTAAGATCATCGTAAGATTTAAAAGTTTTCTCTGACCGCAGCCATAATGCCGCCGTTCCTGCGAGCGTTCTTCGTGCTATAATCAGAGTCTGCTGAGGCGTCCATTCGAAAATTTCTGCGTTGTCTTCTATATCTCGCGCCCATTTGATCGACGAGTATGTTTTGTCGTCACCGGTGAATTTTACTATGCCGTGTAGCCCGTCTACGAGCCCAAAACTTATCGCCGCCGTCTGTTTGTCGTCCATTGCCATCGTTTCTCTCGTTTTGCGTAGCAGACGTTTGCCGATCCGCACGTGGTTTTACTTTTTATTGGACTCTATCCCGGACGAGCCCCCAAAATTTGTAGTGTTTGGGATTCGAGTACCAATAAAAATCACCGTTTAAACCACGACAAACGTTTATTATTGTTAATTTAAAATTACACCCTTTTTCCAACACCGTATTAGATCTATCGTCCTTCCACACTGTAGCCATATCCGTTCTCCTCACTCGCTCGTTCCCTCATTCATTTCACTTCTTTCACTCAGTCCCTCACTTACGTTCCGTTTCCTCTATTACTTCCGCATCCATTCCCACATATATATATATATATATATATATTATATTATATATTATAGTAGGATTAATATTTTATTTGCATTCCATAATGTAGGTAAGATATTACAATGACTTAAAGCTAAGTTACAATTACGGACCCTGTAGGGCACTGCAATAGATTAGCTTCAAAATCATTCACATGGTGATTGAAAATGTATTATGCAATTGGGGTGCTGTTGTTTTTCTTTTTAGTGTACTTACAATAAAGAATGAATACAATCTATCTATCTTATATTTCTTCTTGCTTTCTTGCAGGTGGGAATAGGCCCCGGCTCGGTATGCACCACGCGCATAAAAACTGGTGTCGGTTACCCTCAGCTGTCCGCTGTCATAGAGTGCGCAGACGCTGCTCATGGCCTCAAGGGACATATTATATCGGTACGTATTCCATATTCAAATCCTTGTTTTCAATTGATATTATTTTCACTTATAATTTATAATTATATTGTATTATACTAATTGCAAATCCGCTATTTCTTTCAAGGACGGAGGCTGTACCTGCCCCGGTGACGTAGCGAAGGCATTCGGCGCTGGCGCAGACTTCGTAATGGCGGGCGGTATGTTTGCCGGTCACGACCAGTGTGGGGGCGACGTGGTCACCACTGCCGATGGCCGGAAGGTCAAGCTGTTCTATGGCATGTCTTCGTCTACTGCCATGCAGAAGCATTCTGGTGGCATGGCGGAGTATAGGTCTTCGGAAGGTGAGTAACGATTGCAAACGGTTTGTAATGATTAATTGTATCGGTGACCGTGGCCTAGAATAAGTTATTACAATATGTTATCCTAACTTCTCATGTAAGTGGCTCTTTTTGTCTTTTTGAGAATAAAGTATTTAAACCTAAACCTAATTGATAATATGAAAAATATTTTTGATTGATTTGAAATCTAGCACTCCATATCTTTTTGTTGTCCTAACTAATTATATAAATGCGAAAGTGAGTTTGTTTGTTAAGTTTTCACGTTAAAACGGCTGAACGGATTTGGATGAAATTTGGCACAGGGGTAGACCATGACCTGGAGAAGGACATAGGATACCTTTTATCCCGATATTCCCTCGGGAACGAGACTTATGCGGGTGAAACCGCGGGACGCAGCTAGTTTATAATATTGTGTATTAATTTACTTCCTTTTTCAGGTAAAACGGTAGAAGTGGAATACAGGGGCGACGTCGCAGTCACAGTAAAGGACATTCTAGGTGGCCTAAGATCTGCCTGTACCTACGTAGGTGCTGCCCATCTTCGGGAACTGCCCCGAAGAGCTACCTTCATCAGATGCTGCAGACAAGTCAACGAAACCTTCTCTTAAATAGTCTAATTGGATAAACAGATCTGAAATTATGATAGTGAGATCTTACTATGATAGTGGGATCGTAAGATCTGATTGTGATAGTCAGATCTGTATAGGATAGTGGGTCTTACTATGATAGTAGAATCTTAAAGGATAGTAAAATTTTACTATGATAGTTGGATCTTACTGTGATAGTAATTGCGATGTTAGGGTATGTGGAGTATATGTGAAATGTTTAGAATTAATTCCAAAGGACATTGGCAGGATGGTAAAATAAAAATTTGTCATAAGCGACACGGCACTGTACTGTACGATATTTTACTGTAAAGAGTTGGGATCACATGTCAATATCCCACTGACCATACGGTGAAAAACAAATGCAGTATAAAACTACCACGTGATCCCAACTTTTTACTGTAAAAATAATATCGCATTGATCAGCACCGTGTGAACGTTGGTTAGAAGACTTTTTAATTTCTCACACGGAAGCCTTTCTCTTCGTGCCTATATATTGCTTTTTTCAACGCCCACGTTAAAAAAATGTCAATGTCAGCGTCCTTTGGTTATAATTGTCTTGTAAGCCACACCACTTTTTGAAGCAGTGAACTTTTATTTAAATATTTATAGCTAGATAATCAAATGTGACATTTCAGCGATTACTCTTCTCTGCTAGCTTACTCAAGATCCGCTTGAATGTGATACTGCGTATGTGTAAATCGCACAGTTTTCTCATGAATGTGTTAGAAAGACGAGTTTTTTTTAGAAGACACATTAATTTCATTTAATTTTAAGTATTAAATATTGTTACAAAGCTGTGTAGGATATTTTTCAAACCTCATGAATGAGCTTAAATATTTAAATCATAATCATATCGCCTTTTTTAATCACTGATAAACAAGCTAGATAAACAAAACCGTTTTAAAAATCTTTGTGATTCACTGTGGCCTCATATTCAGCAAGACTGTTATGAGATAATCATAAAAGTTACATTTTTACTCAAATTCGTTGCTTTTTTGGAGGACTCGAGCCTCGAGACAGCGAATAATGCTTAAGTGGCGTTGCGCGACTATCGATAATTCAACTATCGACGATTGAGTAAGTACAATACGGCCGATGAATCATGGCCAGTCCAAATCTTTGCGTCAACAACATTTTTTAGGAACCAAATTTATGTCACCATCTGGATATGTCACCACTTACACGCGCCACATAAAATATGTGGCGCGTGTAAGTGAGAGAACATGCGCAAAAGTTCAGAGAGCCTATGTTCAGACCGGCCATGATTCATCGATCTTATTGTATTAACTTAATACATGATACCTACAATACGTTCGATAGTATTGATTTTGTTAATAAATAACTAGCTATTGATACTATCGATTTGGACACCATTATATGGTCGCGATAGCCTGTCGATAGTTTTACTATAACCGTGCAACACTATGTTTATGTCAGTACATTTAAACTTAACTTTAACATAGGTCAAAAATCAATTTTGCTGGTGCTAAATATTATTCTCTTAGATAGAAGTCACGTTCAAAAGAAACAGCTTGTGAATAGAAATAATAGTCCAATTTTAGATAAATATACATAATATACAAGGTCACATAGAATTACGTGGTGAAACTATACAGGAAAAAAAAAAGATTTTTGAAAACTCATAATTGTAAATTATGAGTGACGTGAGTGAGACGAAAAAAAAATTTTTTTTTTATAAATCGTCATTACATATATACCCATTAAACAGGCGACTGTTGCTCCAGGTAATACTGGTATTCAGCTGCATCCGGCTAGACTGGACCGACCCCAACATAGTTGGCAAAGGCTAGGCAGATTATGACATTGATACCCATTAGTTTCGATCGCTAATTATAATTGACCTTGTATCCTACATGAAGTGTTTTGGAGCAAGTATTATGGAATAATGTAGAATATTGTACAATTAACCTGCACGAGTAGCATGACCAATTGACCACCGTAAAAACGGTTTTTGTCGACGGAAGAATAGACAAAATGACAAATATACCATCACAATCTGTTTTGTCAATTTTTTCTATTTATTTTGTCTATTTTTCCGTCGACAAAACCAACCCGTTTTCTACGGTGGTCATGCTACGCGTGCTGCACAAATAGACAGAAAACATATTTCATTTATTACTGAGACTAATACAATATTTTTATTTTAAACATATTAATAACATCGGCCTGTTACTTCAGGATAAAGGCCTCAGGGTGATGCGTTTATGGTATATATTGATGTGAAGGGTTAAGATAAGTATCGACGCGAAAAAACTCTTCTTATACAGAGAAGGCGCGAGCATTGATCACCACGCTTGCTCAGAAGTCTGAAATCGCCAAATCGTCTGATTTCGCGATTTCAGACTTGAAAAAGTCACATTGGTACTTGTAATAAATTATTTGACTTTACCTGGATTTGAAACCACAGCCTCGTGCATGAGAAGGCCACTCGGCCATCACGAAAATTACCGAAAAAGGATAGTAAAATTAAAACCCTTACAATTCTTATATACTATACTTATAATACTATACTTAATTACAAAGGATTAATCAAATATGGTATACCTTCTGTGATGCCTTTCAAAGGGGTGACTTTTGCTGTTTAGAAAAATCGAATGCAATCGTTCCAAAGAAAACCGTGTTCCTAATAAAATTACGTACAATTTATTTTATTCAATAAATTGAAATATCCCTCAAACTAAAATGCTTATTTATTCTAACTTTTGAGGCACAATTTTAATGTCCTTCGCACAATTTTAAGCTAATTCGCAAATTGTCTAAGCCCCTAATTTAAATGGGCAAAAATGCTAGGTAATTGTACATAATGTACATATGGCTAATAAAGTTAATGCACCTATTTACTTATTAATTATTTTGTTAAGTGTAGTGGACCTTTACCCAAGTTCTTTAAGCCTGTCACAGATTACTTTTAAGAAAACATTTACTTAATTTTAAAGCCAAGTTTAGATCAGCAACAAACACATTTGTCAAAGTTGACTTCCGCAAGCAATTCTTACTTAAAAACCTTGCGGAAGTGTGCTTGCCGCGATTTCTTTACCCAGGGCGATGCTGAGCAAAGAGTTTCATACAATACGGCCGATGAATCATGGCCGGTGCGAACTTTGCACAGGTGGCTGCGCAATAACATTTTTTAGGAACCGATTGATGACTTGAGGCCAGTGTGAGTGAGAGAACATGCGCGAAAGTTCGGAGAGCCTATGTTCAGACCGGCCATGATTCATCAGCCGTATTTTATTATCTTTGAATTTTTTCTACAAAATTATAAGTTTTGTTGCCAATGTAAATTTCGCTTTAAGTTTCAAAGCACAAAGTTTGAAGTCGAATGAAATATTTTGGAGAGTGTTATACTTTTTTAACGACTATTTAATTTGGTATTTTATGTGTTAAGTTAAAAGACGATAAGCTGCTGTTTGAAACGTTCTACAATATAGTTATTGTACATAGTTTGAAGTTTTATTCTAACTGACCCTGCTTATGATTTTGAGTCGACAGAAGTAAGGACAACGAGAGTGACGATGTTTTTGGTACCTCCTAGTAATAAGCAGTAAAAAACAGAAAAAAACTGACTTAAAAAAAGCGAATAATAAATCAAAGTGAAAAATAATTTTAGTTTCGGAAGTCGTCGATGGCAATTTTACAATATATTTTTTTATATAAAACCGTGTGGGCAAGATGGCACACGGATTATAATTTTTTTGTCGCTAGTTATCTATGCAATAAATATATGTTGAGTATTCAAGAAAAGAGTACCACATAAATCGGCCCAGGAATTACAGAGAAATCGCACTAAATACAAGAAAAAAACTCGTCGAATACATAACCTCCTTTTTACGAGGTTAAAAAAAACAATGTACAGATACAAAATCTTTACTCAACATTGCTTCGTCGTACAAACCGCGTTGCCAGTATTCATACAATAACAAATATTACAACCGACCTTATACGTCTGACCTTTCGGACAAGAGGTACCTCTCTGCACGAACGGGATGAATTCCATTATTAGGGACTTGTCTACTACAGCAGGTTCCTGTTCTAACTCCGCCCCCAACGCTGCCCTAAAATGTGTCAAAATGTTATCTTTGTTTTTATCCTTTTTCTCAGAACATATGTTTGAAGTACACGCCACAGTCTTTCCGTCAGCTAAGCATCTACATTTATTGCAGTCCTGCTGGTAAAAATGCAAAGGCTCGCAGTACCCATGCATTGAAGAAAGCCTTCGAGGCAGTATGTTTTTACCTTCTATACAAGTGTCGTCCACAGTGCAGTACTCTCGCTTTATGCCGTCATCGACAACACAGTGGCAAACCAAACAGTTGACTTGATACGTTGTCCCTGTAACGCAGGTCGTGTCCTCCTTCCGATCAATAGATAGCTTACAGGTTTTCTGCGTACATCCGAAGTACTTTATCCCCTCCAACATGAAACAATGACACGTATTGCAGTCTTTTTTATACTTAGAATTTGGTACACAGTTCGGCTCGTCTTCGACCGGTTCCACATGCTCGTATTGAAGCTTTGGCAAAGAGATTTTTGCGTGGTTATTCAAGCACTTTTTCGCTGTACAATATATTGTACCGTTTCTATCACAGTGGCATAAATTGCAGTTATTCTTAAAGACGACGCCAGGTTGTTTTAGATCGCAAGCCGTTTTATGTCCAGATAATCTGTTGTGATCATCTTGGACAGTACAGTTGTCACATAGAAGACGGTTGTGTCGGAGACACATGCATGTTCGGCAGCCTAATTTGTATGTTTTGTTAGGAATACATGTAGCATACACTTCTTCGGCCATGTCCTTTGTGCGCGTTGGTGCGATATTTTCGTCTTTACATTTTCTTTTAGTGCATAGTTTTGGGTCTATTTGTCCGGAAGCAGGACAGGTGCAAACATTGCAATCGAAGAGGTAGAGTTTTGTTGGGCTGCAGATCTTGTTCTGTACCGGTTCTTCGTGTTCTGTCGGTTCTACGGGGTGGAGTATCTGAAAGGTGTCGCGACATAATGGGTTGGGCCACCTGCCGTCTTCGTTGCACACACAGAGAAGATCGATCTTTCGGTAGTGAACTCCTGGCTCGCAATGACCTACATCTGAACGCCACACGCCGTGGCCTTCCATACCTACGTCCATCTCTCTTATTGCATCTGGAAAAATTTTGTTGTTGAAGTAAATGGAGTTAAAAAATTGAATGTATAGGCGAATGGAAAGCGAGGAGACGTTCGCTTCAGCTGAATCAGATTTTTTTTTCACGATTTCCGTTTTTTGGTCCCGTAGGTACTAAAAGTTGTTCATAATGATGGTGATGGCGTTCAGACGTTTCACTTCGAGTGAAAAAAGCCGATTGAAAGGCAAAATTGAACAAAAAGTCAAGCGTCTGATATCGGTTTAAGCGACAAACCGTCTAGTTTGGGCCCTAATAACAATTGTAAGTACTAACCTTTTGTAAACTAGGTATATATAGTTATTAGTATTAGTAAGATAGTAACTTACCATTAAAGTGGCCGAACATGTCAACTTCGTTGCAAGTTCGCGCTTTGCAAGTGTATGTACTCTGCCTTTTGCAGTCGCACCAATTGCAGTCGTTCAATGCAATCATGTTACTGGTGCAACGTTCGCTCCAAACACTCTGGGCAAGCGCTGAAACACATCAATTTATTACCCAGGAAACACGAACTACACGCTCAAGCGACACACGTCATGCGATAGCTACAGCGCGGAGAAAACAAATGAAAGTTGTTTCGAGCGTGCCGCAAGTAACCCTGACGCGACTTGCGGAGCGACGAACGCAGGTGACGCGCGCACGTGTCGCTTGACGCAAAATCGCATCGCGGCCGTGAACGGGGCCATAAGATGGACTGGCAAGGAGTAGACCATTTTTGGTTAACAAAATTATACCAAAAGGCCGTAAATATGGCGAACAAGGCTTTAGAAACAGACAGAGACGACGCTTTACTATTATTTACCTATATTTATATATAATTAACTAGCTTCCGCCCGCGGCTTCGCCCGCGTGGTATGTCGATAAAATTAGCCTATTATCGATTATCTGTGTACCAAGTTTCATTTAAATCGGTTCAGTAGTTTTGGCGTGCAAGCGCGACATACAGACAGACAGACAGATCGATAGACAGACAGAGTTACTTTCGCATTTATAATATTAATAATAAAGTAAGGAAGTAAGGATGACGAAAGTCTTTCTTAGTTTCCAATAAACTAGTCTTTTAACATAAATCCAAGGATTTTCGCATAGATATATTTTTGTAATTATCCTGCGACATAGGTGTATACCTACGAAAATAGATCAGATACTTACGTTTTTCATGCCGGTACATCACAACTAACGGCACATAAAAAAACAATAGCAAAAACTTCCTGAAAGTCATTTTAACTTCAATCATTCAATTTTCAAAACACTCATTGCTTACAAAAATTATTATTGCAATCTTCTGTGAATGTTGGGTTCCTTAATTGGTTTCTATTTTATGGGCAACCACGATAAGCCTCATGTCAGTATTTTTAATTGATTTTTGGGCGTAATACATTGAATCGTAGTCTCCGACTTTTTAAGATAAGAATTATTTAAATCTATGTATTTGATTGTATTTAATGAAAATGAAATGAAAATTAATAAATTAATATTTAATCACGCCAGGTGGCGACTTTAGATCCCGGCGACTCGCTGGCGACATCCGTAGCGACAAATCGGCTGTCAAAATCTTTGTGTCACCTGCATCGCGATCACGAGCAGCAAGTTCGCGACAGCGAGGCGCAAATCTTCGAGTGTTCCCCTTCTCCCCGCCAATCGAGAGTCCTCGCTAAGGTAGTACTCTTTTCGGTAGCTCTTGTCGCTGCGACAAAGGAGTACTCGCATGGTGTGAACAGTCAGCGATTAACTATTAATCTATTTTACTTACACGTGACCTACAATCTTTTGCAAGTTTCTGCAACGAGAAAATCGTCGATATAGCTAGTCGCTTCCTTGTTGGCGGTGGGACTGGTGCCTGAGCGTGAGATTTTGACATCGCCAGCCAGTCGTCGTCGATGAAAGGAGTTGCGTGTGTACTTAGTACTGTAGCAAGGGAAACCAGCTCAGATGGACATTCACAGATTACTCCGCCCTGGAGTGGAAATGTGACTAAATTTCATTTAAATCGATTCAGTAGTTTTGGCGTGAAAGCGCGACAGACAGACAGACAGAGTTATTTTCGCATTTATAATATTATATAAGTAAGGATATCGACCAATATAATAAATATCGACCAATTTTTGTTGGGATAAATTTATCCCAACGACTGACACGCACTTGGCCGGTTTATTATAAAAGAGATTGAATATAATCTGCTCGAATATTTAAGCAAGGCCACGAAATCGTTCTTTAATTACAATCATACATACATAAACTCACGTCTTCTTCCCATGGAATTAGGCCACGGATATCGATCGATATCGGATATCTATGAATTAGGCAAATACTACAAGACGCCTGCTGCGTTCCTTACATACTCCTTTGGCTACGTTTACGTCAATACGGTTTCGAGTACTACGCACCTGACATTTCTCAAGAACATTAATTTAACATTACATAACATACATACATACATAATCAGCCTATAATGTTCCCACTGCTGGGACACAGGCCTCCTCTCTATGAGAGGGAGTGGGCCATAATCCAACTTGCGGGCCCAGTGCGGGTTGGTAGATGTCACATGTCTTCAATTTTTTACTTGGTTCTAAGACATGCCGATTTCCTCACGATGTTTTCCTTCACCGTTTTGAGAGCAGTGGTGATGGTGATTATTTACACAAAGTAAAGCGCCTGTCGGGATTCGAACCTACGACCTACAACTCGTAAGTCGCGGCCGTTACCACTGGGCCACCACTGCTCACAATTTAACATTAACTTTCTTTAATTTTCTTGTAAATTACTAAGAACGGCCAAATGTCATTTCCTACTTTTTAATTACAGAAAATGACGCTATGACAGGTTTACGCAGAGAGCCGCTACGGTAGATGCAAATATAAATATAAGGATGCCGTATTATCTCTCCTTCTCGCTTTAATCCATCCAAAGGTTGTCTCAGTTGTCTGTAAAAGATCGCTTTTAGCGATAAGACCGCCCATTGTGTCACCCTATGTTAAACTACATTTATATCTGTATTTTTTATGGTGTAAATAATAAAGAGTATTCTATCTATAAAGCCCCCTTCAAAGAGTTAAGTGCCGCAAAAGGAATGTGGATAGTTCATTCTTGTTAAATGTTCGAATTTCAATAATAATATGTCTACCAAAAACAATTTATTTATGCTTTTTTCCCTCCATTACATTTGTGGTTAGTACACAATAATTTACTATTTTTTAAGCAAAAGCACATATTGCAGTCATGCACAGTCGTGGCTCCTGGTGTGCATTTCGTCCTTTCTGACAAAGAAACCATTGATTTCCTCAGAGCCATTTGAAAGACCTTATTCAATACTTTGGGAACATTTATCTTTAACGTATTGCCATCGTACTGGTAATTATTATCCTTTACTTTTTTCTCGTTGGAATGGGCTCGAGGAGTTTCTTGTGTTGTAAGTCTCTGCTCGAACTCAACCTCTATTCCTTTAGACTCATCATCGTCATCTTCTTTAGATATAACATCGATATCTACTTTAGTTTTAATATTGGGCTCTTCTATAGTTTTAACATCGGGATCTTCTATGCTTTTATCTTCGCTTACATCAATTATATCATCGACCTCTTCGTTCGGAACCTGTGTAATTTTTACTCCTATCGTACTCTGTTTAAATGTAGTTGTAGCAATTGTAGGGGTTAGTGTAGGTTTCGACGTAGTCTGTTTTTTATTTTGATCCTGTGGCTCTGCTTCTGAGTCATCTGAATAATATTCGTTACTGCTGTTGATATTACCTAATTTACTTTTTTGAATTTGGGGCTTTTTGTCATTCTTTTCTCGAATTAATTCAATGGCCTTGTTCTTGCCTTGTGGCGTATTCAATTCAATGAAAGCATTTTTATTTATTGGTTTTGCTGTCAACGTCTTATTTAAGGTCGAACCTACCCTTAACACTAGGTTATCAGGTATGAGTTCAATAGCTTCTTTTATCAAGTCCTTGCCACATATGTTTAATTTGTAAGAGCCTAGATCCAGATTTTTGGTGTAGTAGTTTCCAGTATTACATACAAGTTTATTTTGGTTGACACAAAAACAGAATTGGCAGGGGGCTAAAGAGTACCAGTATTTTTCTTCGCACTTGCTGAAGACGGTATTGGTTGCAATGTTATTCCTACGACGGATATCGTCTTCACAAGCGTTTCTTGTACATCGATCGTTGCGGATTTCGCCGTCGGGACCACATCTACATACATTGCAGTCAATAGGGATGTAAGTGTCTGGTTTGCACTTATGTGTGATGACGTTTCTAGGTGGTAGCGATTGAAAGGTATCGTGGCAACTCTTGTGCGGCCATCTTCCGTCTTTCGTACAGATGCATGTTATTAAGTTTTTTACGTAAAGCTGATTTGGAAAACACAGAGGTTCGGTTTCTTTGACCTCATTGTGAGCTGTAACAGAAATAGAAAGCAAACAAATAAATTTGATGATATTTTGCGGGTAGTCAGAAGCTCAGAAAGGGGGACAATCTATCTTGCCAAGGGGTATCGTGTTACCCAGTAACTGAGTTAGTTGTGTAAGGTCAGATAGGCAGTCATTCCATGTAAAATACTGGTATCCAGCTGCATCCGGTTAGACTGGAAGCCGATCCCAAAATTGTTAGGAAAAGGTTAGGTAGATTGATTTTGAGGTTTCAATATTTTGGAAGGTAGGAAAGATGTAAAAGCAGTCTCTAGAATATGCAAAAGTGGGATAGTTAAAATTCTTAAACACTTACTTGTTCTGCTATTATTACAGTCCGAAGATGTGCATTCAAACACGGTCTTCGAGGTACACAAGCATTTGTTACATTCGTTTTCCACCAAATCTCCTACGTGACAAGATTTAACTGGGTGCTGTAGGTAATCTAAAAAATAGCAATATGTAAAGAAAATGAAAAAACGTTTATAAATTTGCTGATTTATGTAGAATTTAATTTATTGTGATGCTCCTTTTGCTAGCAGCACTACAAGGAAAGCCTAAATCTTCATAGAATATTTTTTTTTTTTAGCTACTTTGCCCTATTCCTACTAAAAGCGTCGTGTCATTGGCGTTTATAAGAGACTCCAGCCTAAGATATGAATTGAATATGCAGAATATAAGATATGAATTGGGCTTGAATTTAATATGCAGCAGGCGTAGCATGGCGCTTTCTATCTCTACGAAGAATAGACATAGCTTTTTCTATACAAAGTGACAGTTCATTTCTTCATGTTTGACATCCACCGTAGAAATCTTTCTACAATCTGTCATTTTGTCTTTCATTTCTAACGATCCTTGTCTAGGTCTTTTTATATGTAGACTATTTCGGAAGAAAGTTTTCTATCCTTACTGTCAAAATCACACTGACAACCGATAAATCCTATGATAAAACAAAGAATTCTGAGTCGAATTATGTAAAAGAGTGAATTAGGTAAAAAGTGCAGTTGACTCTTTCTATTTTGCTGCCGTCTCGTACTGTTGTCTACTGTGTACAGGAAACGTCATTTTTGTCTACTCTTCCGTCGACAAAACGGTGCTCATGCTACGCCTGCAGGAAGCCCAGATGGAATGCCCAGACAAACATGAGTACAAAGATAAAAAAAATAACATAACATCACGCCTGGTTCCCCGATCGTTTAGGCAAAAGTGTGCCTATAGTAAATCCACATATTTTGCCAGAAATCCAAGACTCAGAAATTCCTCATGGAATAACGATAATATTTAATTATTTTACACTTACCTACTGTCGATCGAACAATAGCAATAATTGAAAGATAAAATACGAAAGTAGATAACAGCCACATTCTGTGATTCCTATAAGATGAATGATTATTTAACTTCAGTGCGAAAATTGGAACAGTTGACCGATTTTTATGGGAATTTTAATTATGATTGTGAGATTATTGCACTAGTTATAGCCAATATTTGGAATATGTCGTCATATTTGGTTAATAAGACCATTACTACCAACCAAGCTAGTGGATGCAAAATAAGCATCTCGTAGTATTGGTGAAAAATTAGGCGATGGCCAGCAATCTAGATCTCCAACCCTTTTATTAGCGAGTACCTAAATTTAACTAATCGATACGTCCATATGGCAGTTGACGATTAACCAATAATAAACTCGGTTATTTGAATTTTTGTTTTGACATTATTTCGAGAATAGAGAATTTGTCTAATCTGTTAGCAGTGGTTGCATTCATTTACATGATGAGCTTATTGCTATAATATCATCGCTAGGCGAATAACACACGAAGCTAGACACGAAGTCATTATTGTTCTCCGTCCTCCCATTCCGTCTTTCCATTTTTTTCCATCTGTTACAATCTGAGCCAGTTTAACTTATCCCACCATCTCCTGAGTCACGTGAGTAAAACCATAATCATCTATTAATAGGTTATATTTATATAAAGTTACATTAGGCACTAGTTTTTGAACTAATATACTTTTTGAACGCAACCGGATGGTCGCCTGCTTTTATGAAAGTAGGAGTGGCACCAATGCAGGCATCGCTTTCACTTTTATAACAATGTTCCTCCACCAGAATTCTGTCAGGTTCACATTCACAAATGAAGCATTCGTCTGTCAGATTCCCTGGTTTTTCACACCTATACATCGTGTGGTTGTGAGGTATCTTTACCTCGATTGGATATTGAATTTTTGTCACGTTCAGCACCGTCTCGTTTTCTGTAAAGATGAATTTTATTGTGTTAATAAAATTTGTATTTTATAGGAAACTTTTCCTCCAATAAATACATCTATGTGACCGACCGATAGAACAGTCTTGGTTGTTAACATTTTGATGGTTGTTGATGATATCCTTATTGAAATTATTTTACCTTAAATTGATATTTAGGTAAAATAATTAATAATTAAATAATGGGTCTGTCTGTTCAGCAGGAGACATCAAAGCCTGAGTTTAAGAAAAAAATTAAAATCGTTTTCACAAAAAAACAACCGACTTCGGACGGAAGTCCGTGTCTTTGGTTTTGTATTTTCGTTTTTTTGCACCGACTTCCGAAATTGAAGTTATTTTTAATTTTGGAAGTCTGTTTTTTTTTTGTTACAACCTTTTTTATTTTTCACTTTTAAGCTGTTGAACCTACGCCAGATAATTTCATTATTGTTCTTAACACTACTTGCAATGTAAATAACAGTGACAGGAAGTTATTAACATAACATCATCAACTTACACTATTTAGAAAAAATACGTATCATTGAAATTAACTCAAAAACTCAGAACAGAACTTGACCTAATTTATATGTGACCAATCTGTAATTATATCCTTTCAAATAAAAATAATTTTCCATATCTATAAGGAACGGACAAGCTGGATACGTTCCATCAAAACTGGAAAGAGGACGCGCGGGCTCGTGAAAGATGGAAGGAGTGGAGGGAGGCCTTTGTCCAGGAGTGGGACAGCGTAGGCTAGGATAAAAAAATACATCCATACTAATATTATAAATTCGAAAGTAACTCTGTCTGTATGTTACCTTTTCACGTCTAAATCACTGAACGGATTTCGATAAAATTTGGCAAGGATATAGATTGGATCCCGGATAAGGACATAGGCTACTTTTTATCGACATACCATGCGGGCGAAGACGCGGGCGGAAGCTAGTCAGTTTATAAAAGACGGAGTTCTGAGGTAACAAACATTGAACATTCCTCCTTATTTGAAGTCGGTTAAAAAAGGATTGAATGTAATGTATAATAAACCTAATCGTTTCGGGAACGGGAATCTTAAAACTCGTTAGATTTTATTGGTTCAATTAAAAACAATACTTACGACCACCAGCGCGTCTGCCCATTGGAATATAGTTAAAATTCGGGAAGGCTTGTTCGCAATATTGGTCCGGCGGCATTGGCCGACAAAAGAAATTAATGTTCCCCATGTAAGGACATATGCAAATGCGGCACCTAAAACCAATAAATAATCTATTGCACATCCTAGAATTTGGAATAGTCTTCAAGGCAAAATGAATAGGTAATTTCCAGGTATGCATGCACGACGGCCCATCACATCATGGCTTACCGATGGGTGAGAGTTGTCTAACGCGAGGTAGTGCGCAGGCTAGTGTTAAAGATAAAGTGCTGTAGTGACCCGGTTTCGTGGTCCTCCTAGACGGCGCACGAAGCCGCCAGTCCTCAGATAGCGCTGGTGAATTCTTTGAACGGCAGAATGACTTACATGAAGTTGTGCACTTACGACCGATGAGCCCAGATTGAAGAGGTACCACAGCATGCGCAGCTACTTCAGGTGAAGTATCCATAATTTGAACGTCAGAATGGATTAAAAATAAGGAAAAACAATTTTGATATTCTTTTTATGAAAAACAAAAGAAATGACGAAATATCTATTGTCCTATAGATTCTCTAATAAAAGCTTGTTGCTTCTATGATTGCGAGTAGGTACGTCAGCTGCATAAAAGCTTTTTCCCTGACTACTAATTATTTTGATGTTTTAGACCTATAAACATAAAAATGCACGGTGGCTCGATTTAGGAGTCGGGAGTGTATTCAATTTACCTTATAATATACTGCGAACCTGGAGTACAAGCCGCTCGTTCAGGTTTCCCTGTGAGATTATAAGATAAACAGGCTTCTTTTTGCCGTCTACTGACAACAGGGTGTTCAAATTCATCTTGCGCTCTATCTGTTCCACCTAGATCTGTTCCATCTGGTATTTCATCATTATCTTCACCACCAACAAAATCTTCATCAAATATATCTTCGCTATAGTCTCCACGGATTTCTCTCGGAGCTTTTGACTACAACACAGATATCAGATCAGTTTGTTTCACAATTATGAAGCAAGTCAATAATAGAAGAAAAGTGACAAGATGAAAGTAACGAAACAACGAGTCGAAGTGACGAAAGTGAGTTCAAAAGATTTTGAAAATCTTGACTTGCCCTGTACATCAACTACCCGGCAAATTATGAGAGTTACATAATAAAATAAAGATGTTCTTAGTTGGTGTGTTTAAAACTGTATTAGTAATATTAAACGAAACAAGATGGCTATGAAAAATATGAGTACGAGGCTAAGCAAGGTGGTGATGGAACATTAAATAAACTGTTTTTCAAGGACAACATTCAATACCAATAAAAACGAACAGTAAGAGCTGAAGCGATAATTTCCTCTTGAAAGATCTGATAGATTACTTGCAGATTCATAATTATTTCGGGGTGCGTTCATTTTCCAGCCGTTATTTATAGTACAATATATAAATAAAAAAATATTTTTAGTTTTTAATTACAAAGAAGAACTCGTTACAAAAGTAATGATTATGGTTTTCGAGTATTACAGGCCACACACAAATCAAAACAAACAACAACACTTAAAAAAATATTTAATAAAAGAATACCATATAGCCATATGTTTTGTAATTATTATATTTCCATATAATCAATCAATTGTGCGCACAACGCAATATGTGCTTGAACTTCAAATTACTCAGACTGGATATGTGTGACGGCTTAAAGCAGAGTCCTCTCACACGCAGATATTCGCTGTTTCCACAAACCAGAACCAACCCAGTACATAATTTTAGCTATCTTATAGCAGCTTAAATAAGCAAACAAAGTCCATACTATGTATCCGAAAATCATATTTGCTACAACATAATGCTAGCTACGAAACAGGATTTAGACTATTTGGACGATGTTATAGTTTTGCATTTCACGATCGTGTGTCGATAGTTTCAATTTGAACATGTCGAACTAGCGCTCGTAGTCCAATGCTGAAAACAAAATAAAAATTACACTGCTGCGTAAAACATAAGCTTTCAGAATTTCAGAAGAAGCCTTAAATGCTTTAGGTCCAAAAAGGAGTGTGTGGATCAAAAATCTATCTTCACTAGGTAAAAAAAAGTAAATAAAAAAATAACTAAAACCTGCGTATTGCATAGAAAGTGAAATTTAAAAAGATGGAAACATGATGACCTATTTTTGTCTCCAATAATCTCACTTAATACTTTAAGGCAAATCAAGATCTTTATTGTTTTTAAGAAGATGCCTTCGACTTCTTGAGATTGTTTATAAAACTAATCCGTTAAAGCGTTAAATAATATACTGAGATAAAAATAATCGTAACTTAAAACTGTAAGATTATTTTCCTCTTACTGTATTATGTAACACTGTACCGTCGTCGTTAAAATTATCTTTCAAAGCAGTAGTTTGTCACTCGATAGTAAGAATGGTATTAAATTATATTTTAATAATTATCTTTTAATGAGCTATTCGCCTCACTCGTCGTTCGTCGATTTTCATTTTTACTTTTTCACAATATGGCGTCTGGTTGTCACCATATTGAATTTTGATTACTGTCATGTCCTTAGCACTCACAAGATTAAGACAAATTGATTGAAGTAAGAATCATCAAAATCGATTGTTTTTATTTTAGCTGTTTTTTTACATAAATGGAGTGCTGCGTACAGAGAATATAATTTTACATTGACACAAAGGAATAGTAACTGAAAAAAGTATAAAAAATTGAAAAAAAGTTCCTGAGTAAATTTCCAATGGAATATGATTCAAAATAAGGAGCTAAACCCCCACTGTTAATTTGCGAAGGGCTGTCTCTTACATTGATAAACACATTACCCTCTTTTGCGTTGCACAGTCGGATAAAAAGACACACGATCGTAAAATGCAATTGACAATAAAAATAATAAATATGATAGTACCGACCCAGTCAGTCGAAAATACCAGGTCAGTTCTGTAAAAAAAAAACGTGGATTTGAGCACTGTTTTTACCACACTTAAAAAAGAGTTCTTGTCTGACTGTGGTAACATAACTACATAGGTATATATAATATAATAAATGCATCACAAACCCAGCCTTAATAACGACCCACAGAATCCCACAAGCCTACCCTTCTATTTTCAATCATCTGCGGTATTGCTACTTACAGTACTCACAATCTTCTCTTTATCGCATAAAATAGGGGTACAGGACGCATACTCTTTCAGCCCCATTTCTGGACACACACAGAGCTTACAACCAACTTCGAATTCCTCACCAGGAAAACAGACTTCCAAATTCCTTGCAGTATCGTCCTCGACTTGGTTACCTAACAACGTCTGAGACAGTTTGAAAATCTTCTTCCATGGTGTGTCTATTTCGGCGCATGTTCGGTTCGTGCAAGCTTTGGCTTTCTTATCCCCATTTGGAGGACATACACAGATGTTGCAGTCATCGCTGAACAACTCGCCGGCAGTACATGAATCTGATCGCAAGAAATTGGTCTCGCATTGATTTTTTGTACATTTATCCACGTTTTTGATACCGTCTGTCGCGCAGAAACAAATGTTGCAGTCGACTGTGTAGTAGGCGGAAGGCTCGCAAGCAAACTCGTTACCAATTGACTTGGATAGCCCGATGCAAGTGTTGTTCGTACACGCCCTGTCTTTTACCAGTCCACTTGCACCGCAGATACAAAAATTGCAGTCGACTTTTGTAATCGATCCAGCTACACATGTGGCTATCGATTCTGTACTACTATGTTTTGGCGTAATGCGATCTTTATGTGACTCTTGAATAATTTTTTTAGCATCACAGTCATCGTAAGTGCACCATTTCTGTTCAACCTTCCCGGCTTTCGTACAATAGCAAGTATTGCAACCAAATTCAACGAAAGTATTAGGTTCACAAGTTATGTTATAGTCTATAACGTTGGCTTTATCTACTATGAATCTTTGAGTTTTCTTTGGGCCGGAATCATCTGTGACAGATGTACAAAGTTTGAAGTTTGTATTCCCAATTTCTGGACATAGGCAGTACCGTCCTTGGTCGATGAAAACTGAACTGGGGTCGCACGTTTCACTGCCAAGAATGTCTTTGATAACACTTCTTTCTATCTGACTGATAGTTTCCTTCAAAACACGTTCCAGCATAATAAGCTTATTTTGTAACGAACAAACTCTTGTGCAATATTTTTCCAGCGTGAAACCATTTCGTAGACAGAAACATTCCATGCAAGTAGGCACCAGCTCTCCAGGGCTGCACGTGCTTTTAACAGAATCGTAGTTGAAATTGTTTATTTTTAAACATTCTTGTACTAAACAACTGCTTTCGTTCACCACTCCTTGAGAACTGCATTCGCAGTAAATGCATTTTGGTTTCGTATATTTATTGGGTGTGCACGAAGTTGATACATTCCTCAAACTAACCAAGGATTTAAGAGGATCCGGTTGTTTATCACAATTAGATTTGGACCTCAACTTGTCGTCAGGCACACCATTTTCAGGGCAGTGGTAGACATTACAATCTATTCTGTAAAATGTTCTAGGAATACATCTCTTTGCTGACTCGGGTGCTTTATGGCAAGTCTCTACGCATTTACTCTGGACAAAGAACCCGTCGTCTGAACATAAGCAGTGAAGACAATTAAATAAGTACATGACCTTCGGTATGCAGACGTTCTGCGCGATTACGTCCAGGGATAAGTTCGGACCTTTGAGGGAACACGACGAGTCAGTGGCGCAGCGGGCTTCAGACATCTTTCCAGAAGCAGGACAAACGCAAAGACTGCAGTTGATGTAATAAGACCTAAAAGGAGTGCACCATAGTTCGGATCCACCTTCTTGGTGGGTTACGTTTTTCTTCGTGCTCTCTTCAGCGCATTCAGTGTTGGTACACATGAGCTTCCCGTTTTCTTGGCATATACATTGACTGCACTCCTCCCAGATGATCTGCCCGGGCAGGCAAGTCTGTCGGCGCCCTATCATTTGACACGTCGCTTCGCTCCAACGGCCCATATTGTTGCAGTAGCATAGCCGGCCATTCAGTAAAAACTGGGTGTTTGGGACACACGTACCTATGGAAATGAATAAAAATGTAGCACAATTTGGGAAACTCTAATTTATTAGTTAAGTAAGTAAAATATAGCATATGTTTTCTACAAAATGAGATAGAATCTATATTTTTTATGTATATTTTTCAGTGAATATGAAAAATGTGCTTCGATGATAAATAATTGGACAATATGGCAATATAAAAACAAAGAAGTGGACTAGAAAAACTTACGAAATATGGCATCCCCAAGGTGTAACCTCGTCAGCAAGGTTACAAATGTTACAGCCATAAACATATTATAAGGAAAATGAGTATTTTTGTTCCCTGCACAATAAAAAAATAAAATTACGAATTTTTAATTAAATATTTAATCTTTCAGGGTTGTTAACAACGTAATTTCTAGAAAATTATTTGAAATGGAAAACTCGTAAAATGAAACGACTGGGTGGTTTTATGATATTTGGTCGATCGAAAGTTAATTGGGTTTTGGCTTTAAAAGATTAATTATTGCAGGTATTTTTAGAAGTTGTATGAGACTTTCCGTGGAGTTTTCGTAGAATAGCTTGCAATTGGAGAGGCTTAATTCCAGTAGTGAACTGGTATACGATGATTCTCAAAAGCTAGAGTTGGCTTCCTTTACGATATTTTCTGATACTCAGTTTTATATCATGTCTCAATTGATTCTACATCTATCATATTATCAATCATAGCTATGATAGCGACACCATGAGCCTCGGTGACTTTTTCACGAACTATTTAACCCCACAAAATGGAAGGCCCAAAATTGTTCGCTAGAAATTAAAACCAAACCAAATACTTTATAAACAAAACAAAACAATCGCGAAGATATATTTGGCTTTTTGTGTCTTTCATTTATTTGTTTTTAAATCTTTTAACTTGAGACGATTTTGCATAACATTTCAAATTTTACTGCGAATTTTAACTGTTTTTTATACGATTATTTATGTCTTGAAATTTTCACATACCTAACCACCACATAACTCAACCAAAAAAGTGATAAAATCCTATATTTTATTATAAGGTAGGTACAATTTTATGACTACAATAATATAAATTTCATATGTAAGTCAGAAGGCAGCCTAGGTACTAGCTACTTTATTAGTGCTCCGCGGCCTTATACATATTACTGGGACGAATAATGAAAGAAGGAAGTATCCTATACTATGTGAGCAATATTTATGTGAATATATTTATAGAAAACGGCTCTAACGATTTCGATGAAAGTTGCTATGTTACGGGAGCGAAATATCTATCTTACTAGGTTTCATATCTGGGAAAATCTTTTTTCTCTAATTTTACAGCATTTGTGAAGGTCGGTTGTTAAAGCCAACCAGAAAAAACCTCTATCACCACTGCTCTCAAATTGGTAAAAAAAAAGGTAAGTAGGCTTGTCCTAGAGCCAAAAAAATCGAATACATGTGACATCTACCAACCCAACCTGCACTGGGCGCGCGTGGATACGATCCATTTCTCACAAAGGGGGGGGGGGGCTGTGTCCCAGCATTTGGAACATTATAGGCTGATTATTGCTTTTTAAGTGCTTACATTAGCTTAAAAGTTCTACAGTAGGACCTCTATCGGTGACCTTTAGACTTCTATTGGCTAAAACTCATGTTAACGTATATTTCAGCGTAGTTTTCATAGCAGAAGATATGATCACCTCTACTGCGTTCTTTGGGAAAGATATCATTTATAAATTAGAACCAGATATTATACGAACGGCTACATGGACGACATGTGGACTGTCGCTGTCGAGAAAAATACATAAAAACAAAACACAACACTTTAGTGAATACATTTATTCATTGCTCTACAAACGCTGTTTAAAAATAAAGTGATCATTGGTCCCATTGAACAATTCAGTGTTTTCGAAGTTGTCATCATTATAGTCCATGTTCCTGTAAGTATTTCTGTTGTTTCTCCAGGATTACTGCTTGGTTGTAGTTGAGACAAGTCTTCTGCGTACAGCGCAAGGTCTGATCTGGCTGGCAGTAACATTTGTTGCATTTGTCCCTGGGGATTGAGAGAAAATAATAATTGTCAATCACAATCAATCCTCACGTAATTTCAGGTTTCGGAAGAGAGAACATATACATGAACATATATATACACACAACAACACCTCGCCTTGTTTCACCAAAGGGTTGGGTAGAGGGGTATGCACACTGATTGCTGGACATCTCCACAAAATGGGTGCCTGAGGATTGAACGGGGGCACCCTGAGACCGATCCAGAAAGAGATAGCGAAATGACCTGACCGCAAGGTTTGGTTCGAGATGGCGCGGGAAAAGAGTTCCTGGACAGCCCAGCAGTGGGACAGTACGAGTAAATTAAATAGTTCTTACTTATAAATATGTTCAGGTAAACATTTCTCTGCTGTGTAGTCGAAGGCCAAACTGGTGCCATTTTCCTTGGAGCCGGAAGTCCTCATCATCTGCTCGGCTTCCGCCAGGCATCCCTCCTTAGCATGGCAGTAGGTGGTGCCATTGCAGGCGCACTCCACACACTGCGATTGGATCACATCGTTCTCCACAAAATTACCGCTGTTGCATGGTAGACCTGTCGAGAGAATATTAAGTTATGAGATCTTCATCTTCTTGGCTGTGCGCAGGCCAGTGTTAAGGTTAAATTAAATGAACTCATTATGGGCATGATCTTCTGGAGTGGCGACCGCGTATCGGAAGACGTAACGTTGGAAGCCACCTACAAGGTAGACCGATGACCTGGTGAAGGTGGCAGTAATCTGCTGGATGTGAGAAGCACAAAACCAAAGCGACTGAAGTGGTCAAGCTTAGGGGAGGCCTATGTCCAGCAGAAGACGATTTTCGGCTGAAATGATGATGATGATTTATGATGAAGAGAACCCATATTCGATACTCATATGCGAATAAATTATACGTATTTGTATGTTCATATTCAAGTAACTTTAGCTGATTACAGGGCCAACCGCCATTGGTTTCAGGTATTACTTGAAATTATGAGAGCTGAAAATCTTTTTTTTTGGGTTATCTTCATTAGATATCGATAGTTCGATACCAATCAAGGCTAAAGTTTCGCCAATTAATTTAATATGACCTTGTATATTTAGCACATCAGTGGAAACAGTTGCACTACGAAAATTACCGTTACTGTTACAACACAATGTTAAATTGCTTCCACTAATATGCGAGTGCGGTTGATGTACTTGCGGTGAATTCTCTTACCAGATTTTCTTAACGCCTCTGCCCTATGCATATCAGTGAAACTGATGCACAATAACATATCACACAGAAGGTTCTGAAATTCGTCGCAAACGCAAGCATTGCAGTCAACTTTATAAGTTGTGCCTGGCGTGCAGGGCGAGGCGGTATGGGGCAGTACCGGTAGATCCTTCAGTTCCTTGTCACTTATTTGAGGCCGTACGTCCACTGGTTGCAAATCTCGCGTTACTGGAGACGAAGAATAGTTTAAAGAACACAAAAGTTAACATTGAAGTTACATGAATATTACTACATAGTATAAAACAAAGTCGCTTTCTTTGTCCCTATATCCCTATGTATGCTCAAATCTTTAAAACTACGCAACGGATTTTGATGTGGTTTTCACTAATGGATAGAGTGGTTCTCGAAGAAGGTTTTTGTATATAATAACCGACATCCACGCGGACGAAGCCGCGGGCATCAGCTAGTTCTTTATAAATAAATAAATCATCTAAAACTAACAACTAAATAACCTAACTTTATTCTTTATGCTGTCGATGTGGTTAATGAAAACAATTTTTTTTGGATTTAAAGTAAGGTAAGTAAATGAAAAAGAATTCTACTGCACTATGAGGAAGATTTCTTGATTTACTTTTAAAAGAAAAGAGAAGAAAGAGAACTCTACATTTATTTGCGCCTTAATAACATAACGGGCGACGACGAAGCGTTAGCCTTGTGGGGGGCCTCCCCACAAGGTGGACCGATGACCTGGTGAAGGCCGCGGGAATGCACTGGATGCGAGAAGCACAGAACCGGTCGAAGTGGCGGTGCTTGGGGGAGGCCTATGTCCAGCAGTGGACGTCTTTCGACTGAAATGATGATGATGATGATGAACATAACGGGGCTTAAAACAGTCACTTTGGTAGAATCTTATTAAGAAATTTTATGAATCATCGTAAAATGTCACAAACTGACAATTCATAATATGATCTGCGTGCGATTTATATTACAAAATAATTCATCTGATTGACAGTTTTATATGGAGATTCGTAAAACGGTCCACACATTAGGAATTACTTTGTGTCAAATTAGAGGAATTGCTAATGTGGCCGCTCCTTGAACACAAGAGAACAGAAACTATGTTGGGGTCGGCTTCCAGTCTAACCGGATGCAGCTGAATACCAGTATTTTACATGGAGCGATTGCCTACCTGACCTCCACAACCCAGTTATTGGGCAACACGGTACTCCTTGGTAAGACTGGATGTCAGACTTTTTTCTGGCTTCTGTCGGGTAGACAAAAGCAAATACGACTAACGACTAATGTAAGTAACGACTGAATCTCTTTTTTTTTGAGTACTGGATATTGTCATACTTTTACTGACTAAAACCCGTGTTCCTTCAGTTGCCTGTTGCCAAGGGCCCCGGTATCCCTTGCGGACATTCCCGCAACTCTGGCAGGCATCGGCCCTAGCGGACCCCGTCAAAACGACTAAATCTAAAAAAATATTAAGTTATAAGTGTTTGATTTACCTTTTGGTTTATCACAAGCATTTTCAGCAGAACATGCTGGCTTTCGGTCACTCATACAGAAACATCTTTGGCACCCGTCCTGGTAAATTCTCCCAGGCAAGCAAATCCTACTAGGTGGTAATGCTGGATAACCTGATCCGTCCGTTTTATGAGGTATATTCTCCCGGCTTACCATCTTTGTTGCCTTCTTTTTCTTGCTTTTTTTGTCTTCAAATTCTTTTACGGACCTTTTATCGACTCTTGACACGTTTTCAATTGTTTCAGGATCTATTGGGTGCAAACAAGCTGCTTTGGTGCATAACAAATTGTTATGGTGACCACAGTGGCAAGTGTTGCAGTCCATCCTATATTTCTTCCCGTAACTGCACTTGTCTCCATATTTAATTTCCGGGAGCTTGATTTTTTCTTTCGTCACATCAGCTGCAATTGGTCGTTTGATGAGTTAGTTGCTAATAAATATTAAAAACTTATGGAATATGTGGAACTTCGAAGAATAATATTATCTTTGTTTAAATTTAATTTAATTCTTCTGTTCGTATGTTTGTCACTGAACTCCTCCTAAACGGCTGGACTGATTTTTATGATTTTTTTGTGTGTGTTTCAGTGGGTCTTCTGATGGTTTCAGGTTTAGATTCACAATTAGACGCTGCAATCGAGTTCTAGGAAACAGGACAACGTCTGTCCGCCTTTTTATAATATAATCATTTGTATTCTTTTATTTATAGTAAATTAGAGTAGAGTTGTGATTTTAGAAAATGTATACAAATAAATTAGCTGTGTAGAATTATGAACTAACATAAAATTGATAAAATATTTACAAAAGAGATGAGCAAATGAATTCAATCAATTTTAAACACTCCTTTAATAATTATTATATTTAAAAAGAAATTCAGCCAGAAGACAATACTCCTCTAAGGCTTTTTATGTCTAAATCGAATTGTTGCAAGCAAACCATAGTTGTGCAACTTGGAGAACCATCCCTGGTACATGTGCAAACGTTGCATTCATAACGATACTTCTTGCCAGGTTCACACGAAATACCCACATCACTTTCTAGCTCAGGAAGAGTGTCTATTTCATTTACTCTTTCCTGTCTCAATGCTCTCATCATTCTCTCTTCACAAATTTCATTGTTTCTGCAAAGAAGACGACCGCTTTCGCAAACGCATTTGGTACAGTCAACTGTGTAATTTAAGATCGAGTCACAAACGGCTGACTCTAGATCACTTAGCCGTCTCCAGGACCTGCCAATGTCTTCCAGTTTTAAAATATCTTTTGTATCTATTGGTTGAACTACTTCATCTAAGATGTTGATGCAAAGACGATCGATGTAGTAGTTAATATCGCTACAAGAGCAAAGTTGACTGTTAAGGCGGAGAACATCTCCGTTAGTACAAGATTCAACCTTATTGCCTTGACCACAGTTCCTACTGGTACACAACGTAACGTCGATAACATTAGTGTCTGAACACCGACATACGTTGCAGTCAATAAGGTACAAAGTTCTTGCGATACACTGGATATTAGTCCTTAATTTCTCATTAGGAACGTTGGTTCTTTGATAAAGATAAGCGAATGTTTCTTCGCAGTTGTCTGATAGCCAGAAGCCTTCATCGCTACATCTGCAGAATATGTTATCCTGTCTATAGACGTAGTATGGTTCACAGTCGGATCTAGGTCTGCTTCTTTCTGAAAATAACGATGTTCCATTAATTCATATACAGAGTGGCGTTTTAGACACCTGCATCCGTTAAGGGGATGATTTTACCCATGTATTTTCCCATGAAACTCATATCCAAATCGTGAAAAAAAATATCAAATTCCGGTATGAAAAGATTTTTTTTACGAATCAAATAATATGTGTTTCATAGTGAAAGTTGTATAGTATGACAGGTAGAATCACCCCCTGTATATATATGTAATTACGAAAAATCGGTTGCCTTTAAGAAACGAATTTAGTACATAAATTCAAAAGATTTTGTCTGTGGAAGTTCTACCAACCGGACATAATATGACTACCTTATGGGGGATGCGATAAGATGGCCCGCGAAATTCAAATTTTCTTAAGTTTTTTGCAATTTGCAGGTCAGTATCAGTATGTTGATCTAAATATTATTTTCAACTGTAACAAATATGGATTTACAGAATTATAAACAATAGAATCAGCAATACAACTCTCTAAGTTCATGTAAGTGCATTGAATGACGATTTCATGAAATAGTCAAGAAACTTTGAATTTCGCGGGTTCTTGCGCTCCGCTGACGGCTTATTTAAAGCAATCTCCGACGCTAGAAGATGAAGATATATGAGCCTTCCTAACCCTGGAATGCCCTGGAGCACGTTATGTCTGAACCCATTAGAAGGATTGACCGCAACATCAGATCATTATCTGGCTATTCACACATCGATTACTAGGCGGCTTGCGTCGCTTAAACTTGAATACATGGGGCTGGCCACACAGAAGAGACGTGAGACGAGGACGGGACGCAGACGCGGCAATAGTACGCAGAAAGGGAAAAGCGAAGCCCCTGCGTCTTGTCCTTTCTATACGTTTTGTGCCAGATGAAGTCTGCGTCCTGAATCACGTCTCACCTGTCCGGCCCGCGCCTATGGTAGCCTTTCCAAATCGTTGTTGGCAATTGATGACCTATTTGTTATACATTGCTAAGTCACTTACCCAGGTATTCTCTATCACACTTCTGCGGCCGGCAGTGGAATACTCCCTCAAGGGAACAAACGCATACATGGCACGGCCCTCGTACCATGGCGGTTGGCACGCATTGCTTCTCCGGCTCCACTAGGCCGGACATAAACTAACTTTAACTGTATCTACTTAATACGATAACAATATATAAGTAGGTACACTCGATAAACATCATAACCTAACAACTGTTAAAATAAAAATATAATAAATATAATATCTTAACCTAACTAAAACTATGAACAAAATATAATATGACGGGTGTCAAAAATGTCCGTCAGGCAGTGTATCCAAAAGAGCCAGTCTTAGGGATACACTGCCTGACGGACATTGGCATTGCCACGTTATTTAGGACAATTTTTAGCCTCTGGCCAAGGGCCCTTGGGTCACGGGCTAGTACAAATAGAAAAAAAAACAATAAAATATTATTATGAAGTAAATAAAATAAATTATTAGATAATATTAAAATATGTAAATAGTTTTTAGTGCTTGATATTTATAAATAAATAACAATGCTATATTTTATTAAAAAATAGCATTGTTCTAAAAGGCATTGACATTATGTATTTGTTTGTGATAATTAATTCTAGTATTCTGGTAATTAAAATAATTCTTACTTTTATTCTATTCTAGTAATCTCCTAATCTCTACAGTCTTGTCTTTTCTTTTGATTTGCATTCTGGTTTTATGCCAGAACATTTATCAGTCCACACATACAAATACTTACTAATATTTATACTTTCCTATAACTTCTATCACAATGCTGCCTCATTTACGTGGCAACATCTCACTATTCACTATGGAAAAGTTTATTTTTAAGTTCAATACACACTCAATATAGCCACACAGCCTGTAATCCCCGAATGGTTAATAAGTAAAGGTATTAAAATCCACCTTTTTTTACAGTTTTTTTTTTTTTATTTGTACTCTTGTGTTGTAATAAAATAAGTAAAAATGTTTGTAAGAGAAATACTCACATAAGACTGATTCTGTTCCCTCCAAAAATACTAACGTAGTAATTAATGTGACCAAGCTGATCCACATGCTTCAATTTTCTGATCTAATCAATCCATAATGAACGTTAGCAACTGTAAGTACCCATTCGGCTACGCTCGGTAAATTTCTCCACTTATATCAACTATAAAAAGCAAATGGATTATTAAATTAATAGCTAATTAACGGAAGCAATGATTTGGTATTTATTGATTGGTCAATTTAGAGACTATCCTTATCCTTACATATTATAAAACAAAGTTCTCCGCCGCGTCTGTCTGTCGCCCTGTTCGCGATAAACTCAAAAACTACTGCAACGATTTTCATGCTGTTCTCACCAATGGATAGCGTGGTTCTTGAGGAAGGTCTTAGTATATCATAACCGACATCCGCGCGGGCGAAGCTGCGGGCTTCCACTAGTACAAGCTAAGCTATGCATATAGAATTATCTAGGTAAACTTCACAAACGATATCAGACGTGTGTATTTTGTGACATTAAGCATACAATTCAGATACCATATTTTACAGAAATGGAGATACATAGGTACGCACATACATAAACTCACGCCTTCTTCCTATGGGGGTAGGCAGAAACTATAGAACGCCACCTGGTACGTTCCTTACATACTCCTTTTGCGTCGTTGTTCATGTAACACACACCATGACCTTCTTGAAGAAAATCACCAATCACCAATAAGGTCAATATAATTTAGTTACCTATGTTCTCCAATGGCGTCGTCCCGGCGTTTAAACTCACACCTGCCTTTCGAATAGGTACTTTTTGTTAGTCGCCTTTCAGTTCACTCATTCTCTCAACATGATATATCATCTAAGCGTACTCTTTCAAATTTTTGTACTTACCTTAGGAAGATATTCTCAAAAAAAGTACAAAATACGTGTAGGTACTTATCTATTTTTCGAATTTCTCAATTTCAAATTCCGATAACAGCGAAATTGCTTTGAAATAAAATGAAAAAATAATGCCAAATTGTAGTTAGGTTAGCTATAAAAATATATACCTACTTACAGCAAAAATCAACTATAAAGCAATTCGTTCAAGGAAAAGGCTCTGTAGTAAAGCGGCGGTCTCACGAGGCCATCTTTTATAGGAAATAACAACGCGTAATTTTTTTTTTACGCTTCTGATGATGCACGCTTTTTTAAATAATTGAGCCTCTCTATTACCTTTTCTAACAATTGGTCGCAGTAGCTAAGCTAGGGTACCCCCAGCAAGCGGGTTAGGTAAGGTTAGAGCGGTAATAAAACACGCGCGAGCGAAGCGAGCGGTGCTGCGGTAGCGGCCGGCGAACGCTATTTATAAATTGGTCGCAGTTACTTGGCTGTTGAGTATTTATAGGTTTATTTGAGGTTCACAAAAAGATGCAATAATTGTATTATTGTGTTCAATAACATTTATATGAGCGCAAAATGAGGTTCGATTAAATACATGCCTTTTTATCAATATGTATAGGTTTACTGTATGACGATTTTTTTCTTCGCAAGAAATCAAAGAATACTCGTATCTGAAGTCATAGCGGCCAGTGCATGTATTCTGCAAAATTCTCACCGTGAAAACTTGGGTGAAGTGAGCTGTCAATCCCTAGCGTCTGTAGCGCTATTCTGTAAATATCTCACCGTGAAAACTTAGGTGAATTGAGCTGTCAATCCCTAGCGTCTGTAGCGCTATTCTGTAAATATCTCACCGTGAAAACTTAGGTGAAGTAAGCTGTCAATATAGTTTTAATCCCTAGCATCGGGTAGAATGACAGCTCACTTTAAGCTCACTTCATCTAAGATCTCACGGTGAGATTTTTACAGAATACCACTACTCTGTCAATTCAATAGTGTCAATACCTGCATCAGGCAGAATGACAGATCACTTCAAACGTACTTCACTTAAGTTTTCACGGTGAAATTTTTACAGAATTGACCGGCTATTCTGTGTGGTACGCATAATAAGAATAAACTCACCTTTTAAAGTCGAAGGTAGACGTTAAAACACGTAGGTACTAACACATTTCATTGTGTTAATGTTATCAACTACACGATTTAATTAACTTAACATGACTCGGGTTTAATCGACATAATCATTTTGCTAACTATAGAAAAAAAAAGCGGCTAAGTATGAGTCGAACTCACACAACGAAGGTTCTATCTACCTACCAACCACAAAAAAGAACGTTTTTTGTATTTTTAATTTTTCTGTTGTTGTCATAGCGGCAATAGTAGTACCTACACACTCGGACGGATGGACAGACGGGTCCCGTTGGCACCCTTTGGATATGGAACCCTAAAAAGGAATAAATTCGATTGCGATAACTATTGGAACAAAACTTTCGAGGTACGAAGCTGTTTCGAAGTAAAGGTAGGTACTAACAGGGTCGGTCACTCATCTGCATATCAATCGTAGCTAGCATGCTCTGCATAATTTTTCACAACGTTGGTATGCAGGTATTTCTACCATTATAATCTTATTTCTACCATAGATTCCTACCATATGATCTGATATTGTTTGTTTTTACAAGGGGTGAAAGTACTCATGTAAATTTAAAAAAACAAGCGACTAAAGGCTCTTACATACTGGGGCGATTCGTCGCGCGACGCGAATTTTAACAAAACAATTTCTGAGAGAACTACATGGCGAACAATGCGGCGGCGTCGCGACGCGCGACGTATCGCCCCTGTATGTAAGAGCCTTTAATCTGTAACACCATTTTAGAGTTGTAGTAGTAGAGTTGCACATGTACCTAGGTAACAAATCAACTAAGAAAGATTGCCCATAAATACAAAATCATCTTGTATGGTTACGTTTGCCGCGGCAGGTTCGTGGATGGGTGACCATCCATTACATATAGAGACTCCTTCGTGCCTCAGAAAGCACGTTAAGCCGTTGGTCCCGGCTGTCATTCTTTGAGTTTTTACAGTCATTATGGCTAGTCCAAAAGTCTGACATTGGTGCCGATTCTCTTGTACACCGAACTAAACTATCACTAAAATTCCTTACTTTTTACTATGAGAATCTTAGAGCTATTCTGGCAAAAAAAATCTCTAAGTTTAAAAATTATTTTGACACAACTAAAATTGAATTTGACAATCGCGACTCGACTTGGCGCCTACTTGTTTGCCTACCACGTGATTTTTTTTTGAGCCGGAGAGGCGCGCAATGTGGCCGTCTCGGCGTATTTTTATATGGAAATTTTGGAAGAAAACAAAAAAAAAATTACCAACATGTTGAGTATTACGGGTTTGCGGGTTCCAAAGGGGGTCAAAATTTACATTATTTTTACGATAGGACACACCATCGAGATATAAGCAAAAGAAGATACAGTGCCGTTTTGCAACTGAATTCCAGGTGTTGGTTTGAATTTTAGTTCATGACATCTAATTTTATTTCACACATTTTTAATCGTGATTAAAAATAGTCAGAGTTAGTTAGAGGATTTTAAATATAGAACAAAAATTTTGGATAAAACGTCAAATTCAGAATAGCATTTTCACTAAATTAAAACTCAGTGCCATCTTAGTGCTGTCAAACTAAATTATAGTTAAGTTGTGTCACTTTAGTCTATTTTCAGAATGGGAAATCGTCGTTTGACAGGAATAAACTAAATTTTAGTGATTTTTAGTTTAGTTTAGAGAATTTGTGACAAGAGAATCGGCACCAATGTCTTACTATAACTTGGTTGTGTTCGTTGTGAAGGTCAGATAGGCCGTCGCCCCATGTGACACTGGTATTCTGCTGCATCCGGTGAGATTGGAAGTCGATCCCATCATAGTTGGGGAAAGGCAGATTGATTGATTATGAAAGACTATGATTAGAAACCGCTCCAAAACGCGGGTCCTAGACGTAGGTAAAAAGGCTGCCAAGCTTAAATGGGATTGTGCGGGTCATGTCAGCCGCATGCATAGCGACCGCTGGGCAACAGTCTCCACACGGTGGGTGCCTGAGGATGGACGGCGCCGCCGAGGCCGGCCCAGGAAGGAGGGACGATCTAGACGCGTACCACAAGGGTTGGATCGAAGTGGCCCTGGAAAAGGATGTTTGGAAGGATTTGGCCTTTGCTCAGCAGTAGGACAGTTTAAGATAAAAAAAAAATAGAAAACTTGAGAAATAACTATAATAAAACACAAAATAAAATTAACTCGTTTATTCGTTTCGTGATTATCTTTAACTCAAAGTTACTTAAGTTTTAATTACGTATCGTCTAATACATGATGGTACGTACTTTCTAAGTTAAGCCACACGACGTATTAATTCACTAACTACTAAACATTCGAGCGATACTATTCATCGCCGAGCGAATAGCCAGGGATGGGCAAAAAAACATCGACTAAAATAATAAAAAGTGGGTGTCCATAAATGACCATAGACGACAGAAGTGAAAACTTACGACTGGAGACGAGTAAAAGCGATTGAGCGTCACCGACCGACTGGAGCCGAGTATACCCGATTCAGCGTCACCGACCCGAGCGTGACGGTTCACTTTCGTTCACTGTTCAGAAAGAGCGCAAAGTGCGCCTAAAGAAGTTATTTCTTCAAAAAAGGTGTGACAAAATGATTGCTTCATAAAATTGATCCTCAGTTTTTCAGCAAGTTATTAGATGTCTCAAGTAAACAAAAATAAGTAAAAAAGAAAACGACACTAATTAAGTAAATGCCATAGTAATATTATAAACAGAAACGTTTAAATTAGAGTTCTAATAGAACAGCCGAAAGTCGTGATATCTACAAAAAAGTCAATAGAAAATGAATAAAGGATCTGGCTATAGGCTCAGCTCACACAACATACACCTAAAGGAATGAAAAATGACATGAAAAATAAAGCACTTACATACGAAAATCGCATGTTAGCCAACTAAGTTGAAAATGCCGATGAATACACACACACATCAAAATGAAAATAGGCTCTTCATACAAACTACTAATAGAATAAGTTAGTTCACAAACAGGTAAACTAAATAATACAATGTAACGGAAACTATTAGTTGTATTATAATTATACTTTCAGTATTTAACAAAACATAGGATTCATCGACTGTTCCATTTTAGCCGATTTTCAAAATAGTTTTAATATGACTTAAGTGACGTCAGATTTTTATCGATTGGACTATTATTTAATAATCAACTCGATTAAAATCGAAAATAAGTCAACAAGTTAAGTAATACAAAGTGAATTAGTCGATAAATCTCCAACATATTAGCTTTAATACTAAGATTTTCTGCAAGCATTGTACAATAAAAATGAAATAGTAACTACTCGTTCATCCGTATTACATTACATACTAAGTAAAATTAGTCACAAAATACTTAAAAAACTCAAAACATTGAAATGATACTAATGCACACAATTACTCGATCGTCAAATCGACTAAAAAAGACAATTTCATCGACTGCGCAGCTGCTATTATAAGGAACAAAACTTATCTTGAAATGACACGAAACGAAGAGCGAGAAAAGAAAGAGTCCAATGATATTATCGGTTTTACGTCTTTAAGAGTTGTCTGCACTAATTCTCCTTTCTAAAACTTTGAGCGCACAAACTCACAAAACCATAGCTTATAATCTTTTTATACACTATCATGATATTTATTGACCAACCCTATTTCAAATGCAAAAATGTAACGACAATTTCTTACGTACAAGAATTAGTTGATCTTCTCATAGTTAAATAAAAGATATTAATATTTTTATTTGAAAAATACAATGATAATAATAATGGTTTGGCAATTTCACACTGGGTTTGGCAATTATTAAGATAAATGCACTAATATTCTAGGTAATTTAATTGTTTTATAGCCATTTGATATCAATACCCCCGAATTTTGTGAAGTTTCAGGATGTCAAAAATGACAAACAGTATCTGCACGCTTAGCATGACCACAATAGAATCGGGTTTTGTCGACGGAAGAATAGACAAAATTACAGGTAAACAATCACAATCTGTCATTTTGTCTATTCTTCCGTCGACAAAACCCGTAGAAATCCCGTTTCTACGGCTGTCATGGTATGCGTGCTGACAAAATAAAAATAAGAGATTTTTTTTAAACAGAAATGACAAGATTTCGTGTGCATGGCAAGATAAGTGTAGATATGCGATTAAATATCAGATGTTAGGGCTTGGTCGCACAAACGCAGTGTGCAGAAGACGCTCCTTCCGTCTGCAGAACAGGTGCAGTCGTTACAGTCACGTCTAAACTGTTCGCCGGGGTTGCAGCGGAAGCCCTGATCAGTTTCTGTACAAGAAAATAATTATCATAAGATAAATATGTGTATTGTGTGTTATAGTGTTTTTCTATCAGGTATTACTCAGTACCGGAGTCTAGTTAAAGAATTCTGAGTCGAATTACTTATGTAGAAGAGTGAATTTTGTAAAAAGTGAGTTGGCTCTTTCTACTTTGCTGCTGTCGTACTGTCTACACGGAACGTCATTTTTGTCTACTTTTCTGTCGACAAAACGGTGCTCATGCTACGCCTGCAGACCTCAGCGAGTCGACGTCGATTCAGTCGCCAATTCTCTAATCACCGATGCTATAAGAATTGGTCCTTGGTCCCTGGCTTGCGATACAATCAGCATTTTGTTGTTGGAATTTCAAGTTGTGATTTTAAACTGATTTAATATTTTTTAATTATGTAATTAATGTTTTCAAGATTTAATATTTTGCAAAGTAGAAACGCACGCTTAAAAAAATGTATCCTTCGAGGCTTCAGGCTTTTCCAACTAACTAACTGAAAACTTGAAGTCACTTCTAACTTCTAATACACCAAAACTCTCTGTAAGTACTGTATAATTGCTTTTAAGAATAGGGATGTTGACCAAATTTTTTTGTTCCTATCAGGTAGTTTATTAAAAAATATTGGACACGTATTTTTTCACAATCAAACAATTACGGCAATAACTAAAGTTAAAATGTGGCATGACGTCACTGGTCGTTAGATTTTATACTGACTTGTGTTGTGACAAAGTGAGACCCGTTTCAGTAGTTCAGATAGACAATCACTCCCTAGTAAGATTATTATATTGATATTTGTAAAATACTGATATTTACCTGCATCCGGACTGGAAGCCGACCCCAACTGATGATGACTTACGCTAAGTAATCTATTGGTACTTCTAACAACTCTTACCTACCAGGTGGTTTCTCGGTTTCAGCTTTAGTATCCTTGCACCTTTTGATAGTACATGTCGCAAACTGGCCGCTTTCACTGCACCGGCAGACATTGCAGTCGCGATCGAACACACTGCCAGCAACGCACTGCATTGGTACCTGCTCAGATGTGTCTGAAAATTAAAATATAGAATAGCATATTATTTATTGCAGCTGCAGGTGGTACCAAATAAATTGGTACCAAAGTTGAAACAAAAATAAAAAAAGAAGGACACAATTAAAAACGTATCTCTATAGCGTACCTACTTCTTGGGTGAACAATAATAAGAAAAAACAAAAATGTTACATGGATAGACAGCAAACGAAACCATGTACAAGAACTTATTCTACGTAACATAAGCAAACAAATATAAGAATATATCAAAATATCCATTCATAAAACTGTAACTACCATTTGTTTTTTCTGAAATTGACTGAATATTTGGAGCACAATGTGCTTTTATAGATCAATATTATTTCACAATTGTTTTGGTTGAACCATATTTTGTGATCTGTCAAAGGCAATCGATTGTGTAGAGCAGGAATATAGAGGTAAAACTAAGATGCTTTATACAAATATTTGACTTTTAATATTTTGTTTTAAGTTTTGTGATTTTGTAGGCAAGATTATTCGTATAAATAATATTATTCTGTACGTGTTCAGAAAATAGGCGTTCTCCAAGATTTTATACGAGGTCCAATGTTTTTTATAGTAGCGATTGCTTTTAAATGTAAAATATTCCGACATTAAGGCCACGTGCTAACCGGGTGCAATTGTCGTGCGAGTACGCGATTGTCGCGCTCGTTTATTGTAAATATAACTACTCGCGTGATCAATCAAATCGTGTACGTCATTTTTCAGGTAAGCGATTGTGTAATCGCATATACGCGCGACAGCTATTCGTTTACGATACTTATAATAACCCTCCGTTGTTTTCAGATCATAATATTAAATGATTTGATGTTCCATATTCTTACTTTGGACAGACGTAGGTAATACTAATAGAAAAACGCATACCTCTTTTACTCCTTGCTCCAGTGAAAGCACTAGCATGATGGTTGTTATTCAATGCGTTGCAGTCAATCCGCGTGCAGGAAAAGTCTTGGCCCTCATTGTCGCATAGGCACTTGTTGCAGTCCATGCGGAACTCTTGTCCTGGCTGGCAGGCCTTCTGCGGCTCCGACTAGATACACAGAGTGCGTTGTTATTTGTTACTTCACATATGTGTAACAACTCCCATATTAATAAACGCGGAGTTTACAAGTTAAGCAGTCTAAGCACCAGATTTACCATACATTTTTCAAGGAATAAGTTTGGCATGACTTAATTTTAATATGCGTTTATTATTAAGGGGTTAAAGGTCTAGGACGAGTCTAAACTTTTTTAGGTTAATTATCTTTGCAAGTTTCAACTTGCTATGGTATTCAAGTTTGGTGATCCATTTATTAAAACCAAATTAGATTTAAGAAAAGTAAAAAATATTACCGTAGTCAACGCCCGTACTTTTCTCGACAAGGTGACATTCTGAAAATTAAAATACATAAGTTCTTTAAATACAATAATATTCAAAACAATACTACAGAAAATGTTCATATAAGCCGATAATGTCGAGACAGATCCAAGTGAAAGAAGACTAATAAAGGAAAAATGTTAGTCAATTGGGGCAAAAGAGATCATGGTTGATAAAATCCGCCACCCACTATTTAGAAAAGAGTGCTGAAATATCCTTTTAAATATAAAAAAAAATAAAACTCAGATTAGTTAGTACAGCCAGTCTTTATTCAAAACATCCTTCACCAATTGAAAATTCTGAAAACTTCAAACAGATAGAGACCAAACCACCACATTAGGAAAGAACCATACATTCAAATTGGTATTTTAAAAAGCAACATTTTGGATTAAAAGTACTTAGTCGTACGTCGAAGTTTAAATCCCAAACGAAACATCGGCCACCATATTAAACAAAGGCCGAGATAAATTACATACTGAGCACGCGTTTTGACTGAGTATTATTTTATATTCTGACGCTACCGCACAACTGTCAAACTAAGCAGTATCCTGCCACTGTCGGACAAGTGCAAGTTAAGCACAGACGAGAACATAAATAAGCCGTCGTATGTACGTGCTAAGTAAAGATTTATCTTGGTCTTAGATCAAAAGAGGGATAGAGAAACCTTTTTACTATCTTCAAGTTGTTCTTCACACGCTCTTCTAGTACAAGAGTAAGACTTCCCATCAGGATTGCACCGACACATATTGCAGTCCAGTTCAAAAACTTCGTTAGGACGACAGTGTTTCCTTACCACGCGAAGATTCTGCATAGAATAAGGTTGATTTAAGGTTATATTTTCAACTCCAAAAACCATCACGTCTGTGAAGTTTCAGTTAATTACATTTTACCTTGCATAAGTAGCAATTATTATCGAAGCATTAGATTAAAGCAAAAAAATCCACAAAGCAATAAAGTTCACAGCTCCGTCAAAATACAATCATCAATATACAACATAGATTAAGCCACAAGCTTCTATCAGGTCTTACGTCAGCAGGGATTCCTCCGAAATCCGCTTGGTCTTCGGGCAGGAGGGGCACACAGACTCTTCTGGTGCAGTAATAGCTGGTGCCATCTTCGTTGCACCAACAAGTGTTGCAGTCTTTAATAAACATGCGGTTCGCCGTGCAGACTTGAGATTTTGTTGTGTTTTTGGATGGTTTCGTTGTCTAGAAATGTTGGGATGAAATGAGTCGTGAGTTTTAGTTATGATAAGGCGATTGTTGCAATGGTGATTGGTGCGTAGTTAATTATGGAGTGCCAGTAAAATCAATGATTCTTAATAATGGAAATAAAATTGATGTTGGTATAGGTACTGATCTAGTTAAAAATATTCGACGATGTAGTTATGCGACGGTGCTCTCATAAGATTTGAGATTCGTAATTTATTCCGGAATATCATAAGTGTCGTCTATAAAACCAACATTAGATGTGAGTAGAAAAGGACCTGTAAACAATTTTTTGGTAAATAAAATTCTCGAAGTATCAACTTTGGCTTTAATAAAATGTGTAAAAAAACAAAACACTAATTCATGTTATGGCTTTTGTGAAAAAAAGCTTTCATCTTCTATAGTTACAATCTAGAGGCTCTCAATTTGTGATCAGAATCTCCTGAGTACGGTACAGCTGGTTTTATATCCTGAAATTATTAGAATATTAATCAATATATATAATTTAACTGTCCAAAAAAAGAAATACTTGGGTCTGTTTGACAAAATCCAGATTAACATAATCTTTCAGATAAATTAGAAAAGGAACGGCATTCTATCAAATGGTCAATTTATTCTTATTTATTCGAGATTATCCAATAATTTATTAGAGATATGTTGTCCGAAAATGGTGAAACAGGCCTATTATAAACACGCTTAAAATATGAATGGTTACCGTAAGTTCATGGAACAATTCAACGTCTGCGGGCAGAGGACATGGTTTGTTGGTACAAGTGTAGTCGGTACCAATGGCGTTACAGCGACAAGTATTGCAACCGATGTAGAACGTATTGCTGGCGCGACAGACGGAATGGCGTTCTATGTGATCCTGGCCCTGTAGAAATGGTTGAGAAAATGGAACCTAGTCAGATAGTTTGGCAATGACAGCAACAGTATGATCTTTGACATAAACAATAGCTTCCAGATAAAGATTTAGATTATGAATGTTCAAGTGATTTTGATCTGAATTAGGAACACGGCAGACATTACTATTAGCATCGGCGATTGGCGATTTCACGACTGAATCAATGCTCTAACGCGTCTTATGCGACTTTGCGCTCTGTCACGATAAAAAAAAAATGACAATAATAAAAAAACGATTAAGAGTGAATTTCACTAATGGAACTGAACGCGATCAGCACATCATAACGGCTTTCAAGAGCTATAGAATATTGACAGTGACAGCTCCTGACCACGTTTTAGATCGCGTTCAGTTTCATTGGTGAAATCGCTAATGCTATAAGTATCGTGCCCGTCATTGCCCTTAACGGAACTATAGCAATAATAATATTAATGATCAAATTATTATTTCTTTTTAGCCTTTGTTGTCCCACTGCTGGGTAAAAGCCATTTTTCCTTTCCACTCGTCTCTATCCTGAGCTAGTGTGCTATGTTCAAGTTGAGCAACAAAAAAAGTAAAAGATTCTGTTAATGTCATTGGCTCAACATACATACACAAAAAGATATACAGTTCACAGTTTATTTTACCAATGAACCAGTAACTTTACTAACCTCACTTTGCATGAAGACCTCAACTTCTTTATCCTTGTCCATTTCAGTCTCCAAGCATTCATTGTGGGTGCAGGAGTAGCTCAAACCATCACTCGCACATTTACAAGGATTGCAGTCCCTCATAAACTCTTGGAGAGGCTTGCAAATGGTCGACCTCTTCAGGATTATCACGTCGTGGTCCAAATTCAGAAGGTTTTCTATGTCGTAATGTTTCTGGTTCTGAAGTTTGAAAGGAAATCCTAACTTATATTATAAATGCGAAAGTAAGTTTGTTTTTTGTTACGCTTTCACGCTAAAACGGCTGAACCGATTTGGATGAAATTTTGACACGACCTGGAGCAGGACATAGGCTATTTTTCATCCTAGATCGTAGACGAAGTCGCGAGTAACAGCCTCAGACCAATAAAAAAGTATTTTATTGGTCTGAGGTAACAGCTAGTAACTGATAGTTTTTTACTGTTACCGCCATTAGAAAAGAAAATATAAAGTTATATTTATTAATAATTCCAAATGATGTACTTACCTCAACAAAAATGAATTGTGCACCCCGTTCACCACATAGTGCTTTTATCATTATTAAAACAATGTTCTCGTGTGTCAATGTCAGTATCAAACATCGATTTGTGAAAACGTTAATAGCTATTCATCTCACAGTTAGATAAATTATTACCATATTTTGAAGTATCCACGAAAGTATTTAAAGTGTATCTTTTCATACAAATCAGCTGTTCCCTACATTTTGACGAGCTATACGAACATAAATGTAGGGAACAGCAGATTTTTTTTTACAATGACCCCTTAAGAGATTTCGTGTATGAAAAGATACACCTTAGTATGTTATGTTAAGAAAATTTTTATGACTATCATTTTTAAATTCCACTGTTTATTTCTCAAGGACACTATTAACTTACCTATTATTATTACAATGGTATGCCTCATTACAAAAGGCTGTTTTAAAAGAACACCATGTTCCAAAAACCTGTGCGAACCACCGATGTTATATGCAGCAGATTTTAAATCAAATGAACACATAATGATTTTTACTTTTATATTATTTACGAGTTCGCCTTTCTTTGATTCATCAAGTAAAATGTTAAATGAATAATTAAATAAACTTACCGGTGCTACAATATCAGTTTTGGTCGATTTTTGAGCATCTTTACTGTCTAATTCACTATTGACACTGGCTAGCAGTAGTTCTGGAGCACTTACAAGAATATCTGGAAAAAATATGCAAATGGTTCAGTCATGGGTATTGAAGCCGGTAGGTAGCCTGAGTTAGATAAAAATTCCATGGGGTAGGTATTGGGAAACGGTAAAAACAGTTGAGTTTTTGTAAAAACTCCTCAGGTAAAGTACTACTTGAAACAACGTAAAAAATTGGAGATAGGTGAAAACAGATTAATCCAAATAAAATCACAATTCCTCATATCGGTTTGTTCACTTATAGGTATGCAAATCCTCTGAAGAACGAATTATAATTGGTAAGTCTCATCTCCTGAAGAAAGATACTTTTAAATTGCGTACCTGATCTCTGACAAAACTCCAAGGTGCAGAGTCCAAGTCCATTCTCGAGGCAGATGCAAGTGTTGCAATCCCTCTGGAACGTCGTGTTAGGCTTGCATAGGGCTGGCTCCGCTGAAATTAGGTGAAAAGTTAATGTTAGTAACGCTCTTAGTAAAGATATAAAATGTACATGGTCCTTACGACTCGGATGATATATTGGTTGAGCCACAAAGCGACATATCTCTTATAAAGCTGATCTGATGATCTGATCCAACGCGGAGCGGATCGGACTGCGGTTCGAGTACGAATTTTGTTGGATCTACAGCCATATATCCTGCTGCCTCATCAATATCCATGAAAAATTTTACAGCCAGTCTGAAAGGCTATAAGAGTTCCATAATTTTCAAGTCTAGTTAGACTGTTACTTCATATGAAATACTATTTACTAGTTACTTCATATGTAAGTAAGTACGTATAACGGCATTCTACGGAAAGCCTTTTATAATGCGAGGTCAGCTTATACTTAGCTTGATGAGTCGAAATAAATGTACTACCAGTTTCTATAGCTTTGGATCAGTTAAGCTTTTGGTTAGATTTTTACCACAGTTTACGAAACTACCACGTAAAATTCCCGTTCTTGTCGTTGGAAACAGGAAAGTTAGACCTTTCCACTCTCTTACTTAGCATCATTACATCATCACACGTCATTCGTGTTATTCTACGCGTACAGTCTGTTGGTAGTAAACGCATGTAAAAGCCGTGCGTGTTCAGTATAGCAACGCGTTTATCATGCTGGCGGGGCTACCGCGTTTTTGTAGCACTGCGGGGATGTTGGCTGAGGCAATGCGTGCCTGCTCCCAACGGCATCCTGAGCACGTTGTGCGGTAGTTGAGATTGTCCAATGTTACGTCACTGGGTCGGACTTCATACGTCTACGAGTATGTACTACATATTATAAGGATTGAAAGATGAGAGAAAAAGTTCGGCTCTAGACTTACCTATTCTTATTTTATTAGAAACATTAGTTTCAGGTTTTCTTTACTAACACTAATGTATGAATTATCTGTAGTCCGAAAATAAAGGTTTATTATTATTGCATCGCTTACCAAACACCCCTTTATCGCAGTCGGTGGACTGTTTCAAGCATTCGGCGCGGCCCTGGTAAGAACAGCGACAGTAATGGCAGTTGCTCTCCCATTCACTGCCCGCCAAGCACTGCACCTCTGCCGCCTCACTCTGTGACAGGTTTGGTTCTGAAATTTTCAGCAGCTATATTTTAATTTTTTTTAGGACTGGTGAAGTTATTTTGATCTATTTGAGATAATTGATTTCATTTGGCATAAAAGTATGCACCTGTTGAACCTTTGTTAAAAACACTAGATCTGAATTCGAATCATGCTATTGATTTTAATTTTGATGTTTGACTTTGAAGCACGGAGAAATGAAATCTATACTAATATTATAATAAAAAGAGAGAGTGAATTTTGTTAGTTTGTGTATATCTAGAGGGTAATTTTTCAAATAGGAGCTCCTATTTGAAAAATTCTTTCACCATTTCAAAGTTACATTATTCAAAATGCACATAGGCTAAATGCAAAAGTAACGCAAATACGCGTATATACAAAAGGAAGTTCTTAATAATGACATACTATCTTGAATTCACACAAGCCCAGCACGTTTTGTTAGGTTACTCCATAATTACTCAGAACTTGTGCACAACGTGTCGTGCACAGAATACAGCCTTCACATGTAAATTGCACCCATGCGAAGCTGGGGTGAGAAGAAGAGAGTAACTCATAAAATTCTAATGCGCAAAAGAAAAAGTAATTAATAAATAGAGGAAACTCACCTGGTATGTTAAATTCTTTTTTTTCTTCTGCGCATGAAGGGTCTGTCGCACCAGGCAGGCATTTTATTGCTGAAGTAGAAAAAAAGAACACGTTACATTATTCAAAGTTAGTACTTGTAGAATCTAGAGAGTCCCCTTTTCATTTTCATGGTAGCTAATATATGGATTTCAAAATGTGAACACTAATGCCAAAACCCTTAATTTGCAAACGCTCGTGCTTCTAACGAGTTTCAAGAAAAGATGAATACCTATAATACTAGCCAATGGTCTTTCAAATTTAGCTCAGGAAAAGAAAAACTTAACAAACAGATTGGTGCTGATTGAGGAAACTGAAATGAAGTAAAGCAGTTCCACCTCCATGGACCGATAGAAAAAGCTCCAAAATGAATGTTGCGATAATCCAAACTAGGTAATGAAATGTAGAGCAGTGGTGGCCCAGTAGTAACGGCCGTGACTTACGAGTTGTAGGTCGTGGGTTCGATCCCAAGGAGGTACTTAACTTTGGGTAAAAATCTCACCACTGCTCTCAAAACGGTGAAGGAAAACATCGTGAGGAAACCGGCATGTCCTAGAACCAAAAAATTCAATGAATTTTTTGGTTCTAGGACATGCAAAAAATTCAAGACATCCGCCAAACCGCACTGGGCCCACGTCGTGGATTACGGCCCACTCCCTGTCACAGAGAGGAGGCCTGTGTCCCAGCAGTGGGAATATTATAGGCTGATTATGACGTGAAATGTACAGGAAGATTTCGTAGTTCTAACACGGGAAGATTGCTTTAGAGAGGCGTTAAATTAAATTACTACATAGACGGAGTAAATTGACATGAAATATTTATCGTCATAGAAAACCCTGATAAAATTATTAAAAAAAACAATTATAATTGCTTGCATTGTGGGGCTCGCTGTACGTGCGTCAAAACACTGGACAGACGTAGTGGATTTATAATTACTTAATTGGCAAATGTCACATTGTAGATAGTCATTCTTCATTCTTTGGTATAATGTTCTATGTACATGTATAATGTGTGTTTTCTTGGCAAAATGTTTCAAATGATGCTTCATCGAAATGGCTTGGGCTTATATGGTAGGGTTGCAAACCCTACTAATTTATTATAGTATCCTGCTATATTAGGCTTAAATACTATATTTAAATTAAAAATATATACGAAATAGGTGAAATGACTATATTTTCGATGAAAAATGTAATAACATTTTGTTCGCAAATTTTTACTTAAATAAAATTCTGGATATTTGTTCTTTTTGACCAAAAATTTGCTAAATCTACTGCTGAAAAATGGCAACAAGTGTTGCCCAGTGATTCTGATTTTTCTAATATTAAAAAGGCGGGATGAGGGCAATAGGGTCAGAATTCATCTCATATAAGCTGAATTAATGGTATTTTGTAACCTGCAGAGTGTTTGCCATTGCCTGTAAAAACCTATTTTAACCTAAGATAACTTGTTCGCGCTGAACGTAAACATTGACTGATTTGACATTTCATTTCGCGCCATAAATTCTAAAAATGGCGGCGAAAAGTCACGTGACATGTTTCGGCCGGAGCGCGCCCGGTCGGTCCTCCAGTTGCCCTTTAACCTTCACAATTATTGCAGTTCTATTAATAGCGACAACAATTGGTTTCAATAATTACATGCCGACGATCATCTTTGATGCTCGGATATTACGAAATTATCAGCTGTAATAATAAAAATTCTTTAGTTCCGAAAAAAGTCGGTCATCAGTCATCATCATTTACCATTAACGCCCGTTTTAGTATTTTCTCATGTCATAAAAGTACGTTTACTAACACAAATCACACTTGCAGCAATCTGTAGGTCATCAAAATATTTGTTGCGTACGGTGATCAAATCTGCGACAGCAAGAGGTCGCAGATTTGGTTCCCGCCGCGCTCGGACCAAATATTAGTTGATAAATTCTAATCCAAAACAAAAACCTGTAGTCTCGTCTTCTATGAAACACAAATATCAGACAATATTAGCTTCACTAGCAACATCACTCTGCGAATAACTAACTAACTCTGATCCCATAAGTTCCCACTAAGCTACGACGCTAAGCCTGACTGCGATGTGTTCGCGGACGAATGGCAGAATAACTCGTCAGTATGTCTGGAGTATTGTGAGATGACTGTCGAGTTTTGCCCTTACCCGGTTTATGTTAATTAAATAAATAAATAAAGTTAGCATTGGCAATGGAGAAGACTCAACATTGGGTGCGATGGTACATTGTTACTTGCCTTTGGTAGTCGATTAAAACTTAACATCTACCCAAGATGTTATGTTTTAGGTAAACGACTACCAAGGGCAAGTACCAATGTGATTTTTTCAATTCATATGTACTCTATTCTAAGTTTATCTTGGACACAGATATTATAATACGTCATCTTGGACGTCACTGAGGTCGGTGAAGAAACCTCGTGAGGAAACTTGAGACTTTATAGTTAAATCTTCTTCTTTTCGTGTGGTTAGGGACTAACCTGGTGTCAAAGGTTTAAAGCCGCCCAAAGGTCCCTAACTTGACTTCACATGCCTTCGAGGAATATCTCTCGGGCATGCCGATTTTTGCCAGGAAAATCCGAAAGGGATACCGGGACCTTGGCAACAGGCAACTGAAAGAACACGGGTAGGTTTTAGTCAGTAAAAGTCTGACACGCCCTTCCGCTCCGCCCAGAGCGGGAGAAGACATTGGATGATTTCCCACAGTAAAAAAAAAAATAAGGCGTTTTCTCACGATGTTTTCCTTCGCCGTTTTAAAGCAAGTGATAATTATACAATAAGCATATGAATCCGAAAAGTCAGAGGTGCGTGCCTTGGGTTTGAACTCGAGACCTATGACTTGGCCGTCCGACGGCCACACCACCAGGCTATCACTGCTTACGGTTAATATTAGGTCCCCACCTATGAAATCAGCGTTTTGTATGGGAATTTTAAGAAGTTGCATTTTTATACTAATATTTTCTTCATTTTTATGACAACCATGAACACGAATGTTTTAAAACTTTTATGCACTAATGTTTAAAAACTAAGATAACGTATGCCACTTAGATTAAGCGGCAAAAATAAATTTTTGGCTAAGTTAAAAAAAAAAACAGTGGTCATTTCTGCTAACAAAATGAGGAGTCATTTTTGAGCTATTTTTTATGTTTAGAAAACTATAAGAAATAAGGTTTTTTATTATCGGTAGTTGCCTATGATGGTCATTATTCGATATAATACCAAGCAATTGATGAATATTTTAAATCATAGAAGCAACGAGGTTCTCTATTTGTGAGAAAAAAACGCCAACTTCATAGGTACAATACAAACCCAATATAAATCGTCTGAAATCGCCAACCAGTCTTGAACAAGCGTGGTGATCAATGCTCCTTCTCTGTAGGAGAAGAGGCGTGTGGGACAATAACATGCTGGTATTATTATCCTCTAACCCTTATAATAGTTTTAGGTATCGGAGTTGGGAAAGAAAAATTCTGCCTTTGTAGGCGTTCTAGTTGATTCTCTTATCTTTGCAATGTGTCATAAGTCCTAATCATAAAACACTAGACTAATTTATAATTACTTCTTATGGAAGACCAGTGAATCACCGACAGGTCATAGTTATAACTTATTATAACCGAGCGCATTAATGATATAACACAATGAGTTAATTCCATAGATGTTACTTCCAAATCCTTATTAATAACAGCTTCTGAAGAAGTTTTGTAAAAAATGAATTACAGTTTGTATATAAAAAAGTGTTTTACTATAAAAGTATTGGGTATTAAGGTGGGTTTAATCCCCATCCCAATAAACATGATAAATATAAAAACATCACGACTTATTATTTGTGTGATGAAATTGCTGTTTATGGTAGCGCGCAATTTAACGCACACAAAACCGGGGCATGTAAGGGTACAAGGATCGTTAAAGTTAAGTTATAAAAAAATCTGTTTTCGTAAAAAAAAACCTCAAAATAAGTAGGTCAGAATTTCGACGTTTCTACTGAGTAAGAGAATTTTCTAAATCGGTCCAGTATTTTTTGAGTTTATAAAATTACAAACAAAAATACAAACATACAAATATTTTTTCCTTATTAGTGAAGAAGAGGGGAAAATAATCATAGGGCTTAAAAAGTACTAAATTAAATAACTAGAATTAACTTCCTTAAATATATGGGAACGCGGAACGCCAGATTTTTAAACAATCGTTTTATTCTAACTCAAAAATTTGTTCATAGATTTTCCCCCTGCATGGGTAGCATGACCACAATAGAAACGGGTTGTCAACGGAAGAATAGACAAAATGACAGATTAAGATTGTTTAACTGTCATTTTTTTCTATTCTTCCGTCGACAAAACCTGTTTCTATTGTGGTCATGTTAAGCGTGCTAACTCCTTGTATAACGCTAGTAACCTAATTATCATCTTCCTTAAACTATCGTCCAGTTCGTAGAATCATTTATTAGTAATTAATTACATAGATGACACTATTTCCTCTATATTGATAACATCTATTCTACAATAGTGTATTTAAAATTTCGTTGAATCGTAGTACGCGATAACGTTAACAAGAAATGTGATAATCCTGACTTTATTTTTTTGCCAAAACGTGAGATAACAAAGCTCGAAAATTGGTGGTTCAAAACTGGAAGGCGGGACGACCCTAACATAGTTGGTAAAAGGCTAGGCAGATGATGACCCCACTGGAACTAGCTATTTGCAACATAATTATTTGCAAATATTGCATGCAACACAAACAACACACTTAGTTGCGTGTTATAGGGAATCCCCGTACGGAATAAATATTTGTTTAAAGGTGTATAAATATTTGTGTTCTCATGACTTATGGAAGAAAACTAAAAAATAACATAAGTAGGTAGTATAGGTAACTACATTCATTAAAGTATGACACTTTTACTAAGAATTCCCACCTATTTTGAAACAATAAATGGATTCCCAATGGTTTTCCTGTACCTACATGTAAAATTAAAATGCACTGTTTTATTTACAGTAGGTAGGTATAGTTATCGCGTTTTAGCGTGGCAATAGCGGTCACTGCCCTTTCCCTAATATCTCTCCGTAGGAACCCTGTATATACCGGGGCCCTTGGCAACAGGCAACTAAAGGAACACGGGTGGGTTTTAGTCAGTAAAATTCTGACACCCTCCCGCTCCGCCCAGAGCGGCAGAAGTCACTTGATGAATTCCCACCATAAAAAAAAGGAACCATAAGTACATGGTTTTTCGTTATTAGAACACGTTGAAGATCACCATAGATATTGATTCCGGACTTAATTTCAGTTTGTGAAATAAAAAATGCTAGAAAATGTAGGTGGGTTAATGACCGATATTGCCACGCTTTAAAGAGACAACTATAGTGAGTACCGTGTGACTTCGGATTGAGGAAACTTTTTCAAGATGGACATAGTTGCCAGCCAGTAATTACTGTAAGTAAGGTTTTGGAGTAGGTATTGCGAGTAAGTTTATGAATGTAAACTTAGTGCAAAAAACAAATTGATACTTTTATTGCATGTCATTATTCTATGGTTATTGCCATAATTTATTTTGAACATGTAAGTATGTTAAGAAAAACAAGTGAAAACGAATTCTGCGCATCTACCACTCTTGCCAAGTTACGTGCCGTTACTTGCAAGTTGCGTACGGCCCCGGCCGCTTCGAACTGACATCCTACATAGATTATTTCCATTGGATGAAATACTTATCGCAAAAGTCTTTAAAAAAAACAAAAAATATTCATCAAAATTTTACGAAGCTTTTTTTTTTCAAATAACGTTGCGATTTAGAAAAATATATTTACCTAATTAAATTCCGGGAATTCATTAGCAAAAAGTTATCGCGTGTCAGCGGCACCGACTTATTCCTACCTAATTAGTATTCGCTGGAACTATGCCTTTGGCGCTTTCGATCATCATTAGTGTTCGAAGTTTGGTGCCGAGGTCAAAATGAACACATTAAAAAAAAAAAAAAAAAAAAAAACACTACAATACAAAGTAAGTAGTTGTAAGTTTTCAGAAGTCATAAATTACTTAATTTTTTTAATATTTATTTTTTTATTTCTCACTTTTTAGTTGTGGTATTTACCCCTACAAATTCGAATACCACTTAATGTAAATAACAGTGATAGTAATGATCCATATGGCTAAATGAGAAAAAACGTTGTACGTTGTGTTTCTGTACGTTTCTTCTTGTCTGTTTATTATGTGTGTACATAAATAGTTAAATAAAAAATAAAAAATACGTATTATTGAAGCTAACTCAAAAACTACGCAAGGAAAATTAATTAAAAAATATATGAGAGCACGTCCTCTGAAGCATAACCTACCAAACAAGAAAAAAATCAACAAAATCAATTCATAATTGATAATAAACATTAAAAAAAACTCTGTCGAATTGAGAACCTCCTGCTTTTCGAAGTCGGTTAAAAATGCATAACATCGCACATTTACTGACGGCTCAAGTTCAAAGTCAATACGTTATTAACTAAACCTCTACGTATCCAATACGTAGTAAGTACGTTTAGTATGGGAACGGCCGCATTATGTATATTATTATGGTGTTATGAGTCTAAGGGGACATCGCCGGCTAATGCCCTCGACTGGCCCGCCCACTTGCAGGTATCTTACACCTGATACACTGGAGGCCAGAGTTAACAGTACACTGCGACTAATGCATGTTTTTTTTTACGTTTTTCTTTTTTTTTTGTTATCTTGTACCTATATTCCCTTTTAGCGATAAGGCTACCCAAATGTGTCACCCTATGTAAAATTTAATTTCTACATTGATATCTTTAATTTGTATATAAAAGGGTATTCTATTATTTTAAAACTGATAATGTTTTTATAAGGTATCTTCATCTGCCTACGTTGATCCCAAATAATAATATGTTGGGGTCGGCTTCAAAAGGAACTACATAACATACAAATTATAGTTCTATCTGAAATATAGATTTGAAACAGCCTTATAAATAAAGGTCCACTGTATACAAATATTCACAAAATTCAACGGTTTATTATTATTTACGACAGTTTTATTCAGTTGTAAATTCTCGCATAATATACGTTCACACAATAAACATTAACATAATTATTTAAACATGAACTAAAAATAAACACACAAATGTATCTCTATTAAATATCACAGTACATAAATAACTGTTATCTGTGATGAGCTTTTATAAATAGAACTTTAAATAAAGCTCGTAAGGTAATGTTATCTGTAAGTGTATTTATAGCCAACCGCAAGGAAACTCCGTAAATATAGACCACTAGCTTCTGCCCGCGACTTCGTCTGTGTACTTCAGAATTAGGACTAGAGAGAAATGAAAAATGTGTGAGTAGTAAAAAACTATGGCATAAACGAAACCCGTAGTACAGACGCAGTCGCGGACGGAAGATAGTTTTCAAATAAATTGATAACAGTTGTTAAGCATGTCATTACCGGGTCAGGTTATTAACTATCTGTGGTGAGTCAAAATTTCATCCAAATCCGTTCAGCTGTTTTTGCATGATTGAGTAACAAACATCCAAACATACAAACTTTCACATTTATAATATTAGTAGGATCCCTCAGACTTGCGATCTATTTTTAGTCGTGTGTTAATGACATTCGTGAACTTAAACTCGTAACTGCAGAACGGAGGTAATAAATTAAGATGAATTTATCTAGACTAGTATCGTAAAGAGATATTTATATTTAGAGGCAAATTGCTTAGTCGGAGTTATTATTTAAAGACTATTCTTACGTGCCATTAATTGCAAAGTTAGTGGTCAATCAATTTTTGCCGAAGGTACATTTTCGTGGATATTGCAAGAAAAAATAGGCGTATAATTTTAATTAATATTTAAATTATTTAAAACTACTTCTATTACTCGTGCTTTCTCTGCATGAAAAGTGGCCTTCTTTCTGCAGTAAGACTGGTAGGCTGGTACTTATACTTTAGATTAGTTATTTTACAGAAAATAGAATATTTCTTTTAATTTGGCAAGTTTCATGAATGGTATAATTTGAAGATTTTCATGAATGCTTAATCAACCAATTTTAAAATACAACTTCAATGTTAAACAATCAAACTTACTTTGCAAAGCTGGGTTGTTAATCCTGGCTTGCAGTGTAGTCAGGACTACATTATGCGGGACATGCGCTAAGCAACAAGCAGTCGACCAACTTAACGGTACACCGCTATCGAGCTATAAAACGTACTAATGATTGCAAATTTATACAAAGTCCGGTTATACATTTGTTTACTTCGGATAATACAGCGTGTTGTATCAGAAAGGATAATCAGCCGTCCCATAAATTTGGGTCCTGGTTTGGTATTGAAGTTTTGTATGGGACAGTGGGTAATATTTTCACGATTACGATGTTGGTCCCTATAGAAAGTTGTTCAGGGGGCTTACCACCACTGCTTACAGCAGTATTATTTTAATATTACTTCAGTGTAGAAAAGAGATGAAGCTGTACAGGACGTATAGCTCCATCTCTTTCCCCCACGAAGTTAGATTAAAATAATACTGCTGTAAGCGGTGGTGGTAGGCCCCCAGTTTGTTGGTCTGTACCACAACTTTGAACAAACCTGACACATGCTGTATATTTCGTTGTTTACATTTTGTATCTACTTCACTTCTTGTCACTATAGATTTTGTACCGTTTTTTTGGTCGGATATGTAAATTAGAGATGATCGTTTTGCATTAGGATTAATAATACCGAATATTATCTATGCACATATTAGACTCTATCATAATGACGCAGTCTATATCCCAATTCATTTGTCGTCGGCGCAGCACGTCTTTTTTAGGGTTCCGTGCGTACGAAGAACGACGAATACGAAGGTTGCCAAACGGAACCCTATTACTAAGTCTCCGCTGTGCGTCCGCCCATCTGTCTGTCAGCGGGCTATACCTATATCTCATGAACCGTAATAGAAAGACAGTTGTTTTGTCAGAAAAATAAAATAAAGTTAATAATTTAAGAGAGCCATATCTGCCATTCTTATTTTGAATCCAATAATCTGGTTTAAACTTCACGAATATCCGTCCTTAATTCCTTAGCAGTGTTGCCAACTTTATATTAACGAAACCACTAATTGTGGTATAGTTACCCACCAGAAAACCACAAAATTTGGCAATCCCTCAAACCACCAAAAAACCACTAACATATTATGCCAGACAGATAATACCTAAATATTATTTGAAAATAAAACAACATTATTGTATTTTTTATTATAAAATTATAGTTTATTTTTGATAAGTACAAAAAAATATCTTACAGGCAATCATCTTCGAAAGAATCGGCTTCTATGATTTCTTTTGGGTGTACTGTAGTTAAGGCATATTCGTTTTACAAAATAAACCAAAACAAGTAAAACATCCAACGCGAACTCCGAACTGTACTGTACTGTCCGTTGTATTTATATTTTTGTGAATGCATAGAAAACAAACATTTTTAATTCAAATCAAACTTGACCCAGTTCTCATACAAATAAAGTATATAATCAAAATTATTCAAGAAATTGACAAACTATTTTCGGGGGATCCCCGAAAACAACCACTTTAGTTCTGAGTGTTGCCTACACATAAAAAAATATACACTTATAACTTAAACGTTCGAGTTATTTCCCGAAAATATGTTAATCGTGCTAGTGGTTGAATTTCGTACCTTACCACTAACTGAAGCAACCAAACCCACTAGAAAAATCCACTAGCCACTAAAAACAAAATTTGTCCACTAAAAGGTAAGTCTAAACCACCAGATCTAGTGGAAATTCCACTAAGTTGGCAACACTGCTTAGTATTAAGGTAAAATGAACAGGAAAATTAAAGGATGTCCATACAAACTGCAATTTGCATTCCAAATAATTCAGATAAAAAGCCAGTCGAACTGGCTTTGCAATAGCTGTCCTTTTCCTTGAAGTAATGCGGCTCAGGAATAGCAGCATTCAGAAAAAAATAATAATTTTGAAGTTCATGAACATCCACCGCCTAACCGAAGAGTTAGTCCAAACTCAACCCGACCAATGTCTTTAGTGGAAAATGTAGAGAAACGGACTCCAAAACCTTCATAAAGCTTTTCAAGTCATATTAACTGTCACGGTAAAATTGGTTTTGCCGCATAATTTTGGAATTATGAAAAATAGATATTGCCATAATCACCGAGATTACCAATCCTGCCGGTCTGTTCCGTAAAAATCTCACAATGAAAACTGTCTTCACGCAAAACTCAAGGTGCGATTTTTAGATTATTAGATTGGCTTATACCCCTACATGAATGAATGAGTCTTCTCTCTTCTTCTGTATAGACGACGCGGTGAGTAAGAAAACATAGGTCATCTTCAGACTATGCTTAGACCAAATATCATCTGAACAACTTCTGGGTAATATCTATTATTATTAATGTCGCTTTTCGCGTTTGTTTGTATGTCCGCGTTGTTCTTCTAAACCACGCAACCACCACCATAGTTTAGAGAATTTATTCCGGAAGGTTTATGGTTATTATTAAAGTTAATATAACTAAGAAATCTCGATGGTTTGACAAGTCGTAAAAAAACCATGCGAAACAAGAGCGGATCGAGTTCTATAAAACGGGGTGGGACTAGTTGAGTGCTTTGAGTTGAGGCCTTTTAACATCACCATTATAATCATTGGCAGCCTTGTTCCACCCACTGCTGAATAAAGGCCTCCTTCCTTTTGTGTTATGCTTCCCTGGTCCTACTCTTCAGATACGAAATCTTGACATAACCAGGGCCAGTATTTTAATATGCCGAGAAGTCTCTCTTGAAAACATTAAGTCACAACTCTTAACTTCATAACAAATGGTATATTAAATGATCTAATGGTAAAATATATACATTGGGTAACTTATTATACTAAATTAACTAAAAAACAATTACATATATAACAAAATTAAAAAGAAAAAATAAAAGGGAGGGGCTCATTGAGCCACGTTGAATGGCAATGCTGCCAGCCTTTTGGGCACCTTTCCCATTGACAGCGATGCGGACGAATTCTTCGATGCTCAATGAGCCCCTCCCTTTTATGTTTTCTTTATACTCTTAACCAATAATATATCTCATATAATAATAGTAAATATTGTCATTAACGTATACTTGACAAAATCCGGCTGCACGGGCGGCGCGTGGTTGGTGACGTCAACATCGGATAGCGGCGCGGGCCGCGTCCATATTATGAATGAACGCGTCGGATGCGACCCCCGACCTTAGATAAGGCTGTGACGTCGCCTCCGTAGACTTCGCTTATTGATAATGTACACTTGTGGGCTTGAGAGACGGATCGGAGAGTTTTTAATTTGTAGGTCCTTGATGGCGGCCCGACTTCTAATGAAGTTACCACCGCCGCACCGTATAGGCAACTGTCACACAAAGATTGCCGATGCTGAGACGACCTTAAAATGTTTAGTGTGAATTTGGTATTCTGACTGACTGACTTCACAGGCTGACAACATTGCAATGGTCAGGTGTAAATAGTCACTATTTAAACTTATTTTCACTTGACTTGACTCGATTTGATCAATGTGCTACACGTTTTCCCAATGGTCCAAACAGGTTTGAAAACTTTTGGTACATAGAGATAATGAAAGTATACTAGGCTGGCTAGGCGTGGCGGATTTTGTAAATGTCAAACTGTTCATCATAAAATGAATAGAGTATAATCATTTCAGGATAGAAGAGGAATGGGCAAAGGTGGTAGTACTAAAATAGATTTGGATGCCGAAAACAATGATTGAGATATGGTAAGTCCCTCAGATGCCCATGCTATGGATAAAGGCATACCTATTGAAGTTACTTGCATAAAACCTCAACATTCAAGGACAAGATTACATGATAGAACTAAACAATAGATGGTTTTTGCAATATCTAGTTATTGTGACAATTTTATTTTCTTTGTGACTTGCAAGAAGTTAGATTAATTTCCTTAGGCTAAGCACAAAATGATTTGAGAAAAGATGAGGAGTAGTAATTGTAGTTGTATGGACATGTGATGCAGAGGAATAGGGATGTTGACTGGGTAAAAAAAAACTATATAGTCCGTCAGTCAGAAATATTATTAAAAAGAATGTAAGACATGTATTAATAAAAAATGGTTTCGATAAAACGCATTAAAGTTGGGGAGTGGGACTCGCTACGTCACAAGTCAGTATAAAATCTACCGGCACTTTATAACTCAATATATTGCCGTAATTTTTTGATTACCTACGTAAGAAAAGAAAAAATACTTGTCCAATATTTTTTAATAATCTATGTGAAAGATAAAAAAAGAATTTTAGTCAACATCCCTTTAATCTGGATAAGAGAAATATGAATAGAATAATTAGGAAGGAAAGACGTATGGATTGCGTGAAAGATGATAAGATCCTCCTTTACATGACAACTATTTATATTTAGGGTGCAATGGCGGTCTTATTCCTAGTAACGATATCTACCAGACCAGACCTTCGGATGGACAAGGAGGCAAAAAGTTAACAAGAGATGATGAGTTGGAAAGGATTCAAGTTAACTCTGACTGGCTGTCTCTAATCGGTCCCTTAGTGCTGAGGATCGTGATCATCGCGACCCATCACTTGTTGTTGAGCACTTTTTGGTGAACAAAAATCAAGGCACTCGCGTCATCGTCACCGAACGCTTGAAGAAATTAATGAATGTTACTTATTTTTCACTTTTATCGGCAGTCCCCAAAGACTGCCCAATGATTTTTCGTCATGGCTCGGGGCCAAATATTTCTGCGACAACATCATCATCATATTCCTGCCGTGGTCCCATGTTACTTACTTAAGGTCAACGTAACACGTTTTTTTCTTCCATTTTCCTCTGTCAACCGTCACGCTTTCATCACTCTCTTTTATTTCATGTCGTTCTTCACACAATCCGTCCATCTTTTCTTTGATCAATTCAAGGTTAATATAATGTGTTTGCGTGTGTGTTTGTGTGTGTGTGTAATGTTTTATAATTTTCCAATTCAATCAACAAAATCAATAGACAATTAACGATAAAAGATTAGCGTGTATTATATATTCCATCCGGGTACTAGAATAACAGCATCTTGTGTGGTCTCAAGGAAAACCGTTCTCACACAACGCAATCACGCCATTGTGTCTCTAATTATATTATTTGACATCGTTCTATTGCATGTCGTTGATGCTTCAGCTTGCGAAGGTCGTGGCCAAGTTGTGCTAGCATATTCCATTATAGTGCATTTATAGTAGATGCATTGATAATAATGCCATAGGTAATGGACCGGTCCACTTAAATCTGTGTGGTTATTTCCTCAGAAGACCATCGCAGACACTAATCTGCATGTTCTTCATATTTTATTATGGCCTGACGAAGATTAGATATGTCTGGACTTTAAATGAGATTATTGTGGCCTCTGAGTTTATTTCAGCCTTTCTTTTTAGAGTAGTCGGATAGGAAATATCGAACTCATCTAGTTTTAAAACTTTTTTTTGATGTGCTAAAGTATTTGTGTTTAAATGGATTTACAGAAATAAATATTATTTAGATTAGCCTTTATGAGCAGCTAGTCTCCCATTGATTGGCCGCAGCAGTGATAGCCTGTGACGTGACCATCGGACTGCCAAGTCATAGGTCTCGAGTTCGCGCACCTCTGACTTTTCGGATTCATGTGTGTATTGTATAATTATCACTTGCTTTAAAAACGGTGAAGGAAAACATCGTGTGGAAACATGCCTGAGATATATTTCTCGACGGCATGTAAAGCCAAGTCAAAGGCCCTTGGGCGGCTTTAAAACTAGTCACTAAGCACACGAAAAGAAGAAAACTGATTGACCGATTTTTGAGAAAAGCTCTTCCGTAGCTACTGGTCTACTAGTCGTCAAGAGTCGGGCAAAGCGGTTCATTGAGTGAAGCCGAAGTCTAGATTTGAATGTTAAGTGGTCGGGTGCCATCGTGCCATATTGAGCCACTATATTTCCTCTAAACAGCTCTACCGTGGTTCGGTTTGAAGGTTATGGCTGGCGAAGGTTTGGAGATATTACAGTCACTAAAGCTTTTAAAGCTATGAACGTTCACACAATAGTGGCTGTCCTTATACAGAGCGTTTTTACCACCTCAATAACAAATGCTTGGTGAATACGACAGATTTTACCGTTCATTAGAAAACCAGGCAGCGTCAGACAGTATCTGTCTGGCATTAATGCTGAAATGAATCTTTTTGGCGCAGCCGTGAGGCACACACTACATTTTTGTAATATTTTTTTTGTGTTTCGTGTTTTGTGCTTCACGAAATGTGTCCAAATAAACGTTATTCTTTCTTTCTATTTTCATGACGGCCTTTATAATATGACGGAACCGCTCTTCTAGGAAAGCCGAAACACAGTAGCTCAAAGCTGCTTTCTGGCAGAAATAGGTAAGGTGTCATAATAAATCGGAAAAAGGTAAACTGATTACTGATAAGGCTAAAAATAAAACCAATGTCGAAAGCAGTGCGAGTTTGGCGCCTTACTAATTAGCCCAATCACACCCAATTGGATCCAATCGAGCGTCGATTTGCGTCAAGCGACCACCAATCACTTATACGAACATCAATAGTTTTACTGAGAACTGTTTTTTTTACGTCTAAATTGTTACGGACTTTGGATTGGACTAAAATTGGTTGGCGCCAGACGCGAGGAATAAAGGCATCGTCCGCAAAAGATTCATCATCATCTGCGTAGCCTCTTCCCAACTATGTATGTTGGGGTCGGCTTCCAGACTAACCGGATGCAGCTGGATACACGTATTTTACATGGAGTGACTGCCTACCTAACCTCCGCAACCCTATTTACTGGCTTACCGTTACTTATCCACATTCGCACTCAACACTTACTGTTGAGAAATTCCCGTAGTTTTTAAAGAAAGTTCACATTCGTATCTCATTGGCTATCTGTCAAGAATACAATCAATTTAATTTACTAACATTTTTGAAAAGTTTGACAGATTGCGACTTAAATGTGAACGTTATTTTTAGTGCGAGAATTGGGCTTCAGGTCCCTCATTTCTTTATCAGCATCTGCCAATATAACCTTTTCCCAACATGTTGGGGTAGGCTTCCATTGCATCGGCTTGCGCACTGGCCGGGTCGCCACCCTGGGACCTAGAGGCGAGGGTCCTCGCGTCACTGTACCGGTGGCGTGAGGGAGTGCGGATGCGGGGCGGTGGACCGATGCAGCGAGAGATCGATCTGCGTCGGTCTCAGCTCCGCGAGGTCCTGGTGGCGGAGTGGCGGGAGAGGCTATTGCGCCCTTCGGCCGGCCTCGCTACCATCGAGGCGATCCGACCGGTGCTCGAGGAATGGCTCGAGAGGAGGCACGGCTCCCTGTCATTTAGGGCGACGCAGGTGTTCTCGGGGCATGGTTGTTTCGGGAAGTACCTGTGTCGCATAAACAGGGAGCCGGACGCTCGGTGTCATCACTGCGTCCATTGTCTGGAGGACACGGCGCGGCATACGCTGGTAGAGTGTGCCGCATGGGAGGAGCCGCGCCGTGCCCTCGTGACAGAAGTGGGAACCGACCTGTCGCTGCCGGCCGTCGCTCGCGCGATGGTGGGAAGCGCAGAGTCGTGGGATGCGGTGATCTCCTTCTGTGAAACGGTCATCTCACAGAAGGAGGCTGCGGAGAGGTTGAGGGAGGTCGAGACCACTCTCCCGACCCGCAGCAGACGTACCGGGCGTCGGCGGAGGGCGGACAACGCCCTCTTCCAGCCCCCCTAAACGGGTCCAAAGGGACGGTGGACTTGGGGACGTCCGCTGCCCCCCCGTATAACTGGACCCGAGGCGGTGGCGCGTAGTGTTCCACGCGCGCCCCTATTGGCGTTGCGGAGGGAGTACACCTCACTCCCCCCGCAGACTTGAGGAGGCCCGCAGAGGCGGGCCGGCACTAGCCGAGGATCGTGGAAGGCGCACTAGTTCCCATGATCCCCGGTGCAAGTGTGGGAAAGGAACACCGAGGTGGTTTTTAGTCAGTAAGAGTCTGACAGACCCCTCCGCCCGCCCCAGGGCGGAGGACATCCATGAGGATTTTCCACCCCGGCAACAAAAAAAAAAAAAAAAGGCTTCCATTGCAGCTGAATACCATAATTTTACTCGGTAACACGCGGACGCTTGCGACTCTTGCGACTCTTGCAACCAGTAGAACAACAAGGTAACCGATTGACAATCCATTTTTGAAAATTAAGAACTAAATCATGAAAGGTTAATGATGTACTCTGTAAGGAAAAGAGAGTCCTATATGAAAAGGAATCTTTAGAGCTGTAGAACGACGCTTTTAAAGGATTAAATTTAAAAAAACTTTTAACCTGTAAAAGATGATGCAATCGGTCCTAAGATTGGCTATTTCCGGCTATTTGGCCGAATTCAGAAAACATGATAAACTAGGCGTACTTATCGTATAACTCATAATGTTCATGTATTGCATTACCGACCCGCATTTGACTCGCATTGGGATTTTTGACCCAATCCTTCTCATAGAGAAGGTCTCTGTGTCCCAAAAGTGGGATGATTTATAGGCTGCCAAAAAAATACTCATTACCCAGCAATCAGCATTCACGATGTGACCCAAAATTTGAAATGCGATATATATATGGTAATCGACAACTAGATACCTCTTTATTTATCTATTTCTATACATCATCATTATCCTGCCCTTATTTCAATTTATTTGTGGTCGGCGCAACATGTATTCTATACTTCGTCATCTCAGTAGTCACCCCCTTTCTAGCCATTATCATCTTTCACACAGCCCATCCATCGTTTCTTTAGTTTTCGCCTACTCTTATAGCCATCCAATTTCATACTCAAAACTTTCTTCACGTCATTTTCCTCACTTATTTCTATAGGTAACCTATAGTATTAAATGAGCAATATAGGTGTTTCCGGGGGCGAAAAATCGATCTAGTTAAGTCTCATTTTCTCTATTTTCACCCGAGCAGAGCTCGTATTTAATGTGCTTCTGTGTCTGCTTGTGTAACCGCGTTGTGCTTCTAAACCACACCGTTTTTTATGCGGTCATCACCATCATTTAGAGAATTTATTCCGGAAAGTTTATGAGTATAAAGCAACTAACTACATTATAAACTAAAGAAACTAGCTATATGTAGCGTAGCATGTATTTTACTGTGTGTACATAAATAATAAAATAAATAAATACAATATAAAGAAATCTCGATGTTTTGTCAAATTGAAAACCGTGCGAAGCAGGTGCGGGTCGCTAGTTTTAAGATAAAATTAAAAAATAATACAGTATGCAAGGGTAAACACCGTTGTCGCTCAAGCCATGGGTAGTTGACTTAAATATAAAAATAAATGACCCAGTATCAACAAATAGAAAACCTTATTTTCATTAAAAGATTTTAAAAAGTAAATATCCGTCACTGTCCCGATACTCATGGATACGCGTTCGAGAGAGCTGTGAAACAGCTGACGGCCGGTCATGTAACGTCCCGCGCGCCTAGCCCGCCCCTGCCAACCGCCAGCCGCCGTGTTGAGACGCAGGTTCGTTGCCCTTGCGCTTAGGGTGAAATATTCTTGTGGAAAAATGTAGATTTTCTTTATTTAAAAAAAGTTGTATTTTTCCATTGATTTTACGTTCTATAAATGAAAACAAACCACTGGTTTCAAGGATAACGGTGTTTACACTAACACCCTGTAATATAAGTAACTCGTTTCGACGAGCTAAGTCATTTATGTAAACTTGTCTAGGACTCTTTAGTAAAACACGTTATTTTTATGAGTTTTTATTTTAGTTTGTTTTGTTAGTACTAAATGACGTAACCAATATTTTATAACAATATATTAATTTATAAGTGTCAGTGAAGTTTCTTGCCCGTTCTTCTTCATAGGAACCTACTACGCTTTGGAATGGACTCACCAGCTTCATCTTTCTGAATGACGACCCCTTGACAATTCAAAAGTGCCTGTAATTCGTTTGTTTGGAATAAATGCTTTGAATTTTAGTTAAAATGGTTTTTTATAAGCTTCTTCGGTAGAGACTAGAGATTATATAAGTATTTTCAGCCAGTAGGAACACTTTTACGGTTACTTCCACGGTTCTACCATCCATACCTACTAATATGCGAAAGTAACCCCGTCTTTCTGTTACCACTCGGATTTCGATAAAACTTGGCACATAGGTAAACCATGACGTAGGACACATTAATGCTGGTAGTACGCTCCCGGGGGATAATTAAGTTTTTTTTTTGTTTTTGGTTGTGTTCTTTCATAAAATTCTCTACAGCCGTGATATGTGTCCAGAGGCCGGCCGCCTATTACATTGGACTTGCCTATAGCATAATAATGTTGTGTTATAGAAATAGACTTTCCCTAGTTACTCCTTTGACGATGTTATATAAATTTTAAAAGAAATTCCATAAGTTATTTTATCTATCTTTTTTTGATCAAAAAGCTTCTCTACCTAAGTTTTTTTTTTAATGCTTATTAAGGAAAACCGCCAAAAATGTATAAATGCTTGCAAACAGCCGTCCAATATAACATACCTACGTATTTATTTTTATACTTCTTTAGGAATTTCTTGGAAAACCGATGAGCGAATCTCTATCAAACTTTTTACTTTACACAGTTTCCCTTTCAGTCCTTAATCCGTCCATTCCTTATCAGTCAGTCTCATCTTTGTACTTTTATCCCAATATTTGGGGTTGCTGCAGCATTTATATCTTCCATATATGATTGTATCTATCAGTTTCATCTTAGTGTCATCCCCTTTCTTGCCATATCATCTTTTAATCCAAATATCATTTCTTTGGTCCACCCCAATTCTGAGAGTCATACACATTCGCACTCAAAACTTTCTACACGACAAGCTCTCATTTCTTTATCATCATCATTCTGTTCAGCCATTTCCCAAATCTGTTGGGGTTGGTTTTCAGTCTAACCGTATGCAGCAGAATATCAGTATTTTACATGGACTGCCTATCTGATCTGAGCCCCACTACCAGTTCCTGGATGACACGATAGGTACTGCTTAGTAAGATCGGTCGTCCGCAACGACTGTCAAATATAGTTCTAAAGGTCTCTCATCCCTTTCCATGAGGCAATGAAATGCGAAATCTATCGATCTTCTTTCTAACGATGAGTTTTAGGAATATATGCACTTGTTTTATCAAAAAAAGCGCTATTCAGGTCGGCCAAAGTGTTATTAGGTTTTCTCATTACGAAATCTCAGTAGCATCCCAGAGTCTGGTTTTGTGCCCGGTTGATGGCAATAGACTCGCTTCTTATTACATGGGACTTAAACATAACTGGCGAAATGTGGGTTTACTATACCTAATTGCTACTCTGCCTAACCCATCGGGGGTTCCAGGTGTAGAATTATGGTATGTTTATTAAATAAGCTGGTTTCCTTTTACACAATAGTTTTAAAAACAATGAATAAGCCCGGAATTCCACTGACACCGCGATATCGCAGTTTTTATCAGAACTAAGCGCTCCTATCGACATTGGATGGTTGTATCTTACGAGTAAAGTTGAATGGGTTGATTTATTTATCTACACGACTGTTTATTAAAGGGTAATAATTGTATGAATGAATAATTAAGTATACAAACACCGAAACTTCTGTTCCTGATACGACCCGATTATAGATTGAAGATATTACTCTGGTACTACAAAGAGGTGCTCTATATATTATGCTAAAGTATACTTATTGAGAATATTGATTGCCAATAAACTAGCATGAAGGCCGAAATGTTTCAAGTTTAGCGCGGAAATTAAAGGAGTGTTCAGGCTTAGAGTAAATAAATTAGAAGCAGCAATTTCATACCCTTTGACACGACCACAATGTTCACAATTAAAACCAACACTATTTGATTACAAATCAAATAAAGAAAGATAAACACTAGAAATGGGGACCAAAAAAAGTTTTTTTTATAAATTGGAAAAGAGCTTCCTAGTTTTAGTTGATCCGAGGGTTGCACTCACCCAAGCCGTCGCAGAACCTCGCCAAGCACACGACCAAACTAACAAATATCGACCACTTCATCGCACTATTAGACACAACACTAAATGTAATTATCCGCCGGACACACGACCGCCGCCCGCCGACTCCAAGACACAACTGATATTCCTTCGCGTACAATTCAAATGATATACTCCTGCGCAACATTAAATTTACCGTTCGATTTGTGATTTTTTTCGCCCCACCCCTCGTTACTTCCTCTGTATAAGGGCGACACTGAAGTACGCGATTTTTTTATCATCAGCAAAGTTAGCTTTGCGGTGTATTATCTATAATTGTGATTATTTTTAATAGGTTCTAAATACGGTAAAGTTTGTGAATTGAAGTGGTCCGTTGTTTGACCGGCGTGTCGCGGGCACGCTCCCCCTGACCTCTTGGCAAATAGTCGTGTCTGATAAAGCCATAGTTGGTGTGTGCGTCGAAATATTGTGATTACTTGCAGTTTGATGATCATGTGTGTACTCCAGGTCTGCGGTGGTAAACATTTCTGATTCGTTGGACTAGTCCGATACGTTTGTTGTTGATTAAGGAATTACGTATTTTGTATTACATCATAAGTATTTCTGATTATGTTCTCGTTAATCAGTGTTGTTTACTGAGATGCAGATTGCTGGTGATCTGTATTATAGATCTACATACAGCATAGCCGTAGAGCTTTTATCAAATGTCATGCTACCAAACATTTGGCTGTATGGACAGATGATGAGTACCTGAGGTAGCCACAACTGCCAAAGCTGCAGAATTGTACCTATTTTCTTTCAATTTGAAGCTAAACGAAATGGTTTTTGAGTGCCAAGCTAAGATTTTCCATTAAACCAAGGACATCGTCTTTCAAATATCCTTTACAAGTTCCTTAACTGTTATATTTCATGATCCTCCCGTCCCGCCCCATCCCAATTCATTTAAAGTATCAAAGCACACCTTTTTCTTCCAATAGGTACCTATGTGTCTTAAGTGTATTTGTGTTTTTGTGTGTGTGTCTATGTGCCTTCTTGTGTTTAGTGTCTACTTCCCTCCTAGCCATACCATCTTTTACAGGATCCATCCATATTTCATTACATTCATTTGTAGGGTTACTTATAACTGTGAATCAAAACGTATGTTCCTCTACTCTACGCTAATGACAATTGTTTTTATATTCATTGGCAGCGCAGCATTATCTACGCTTTCTTCTATCAACCTCCCGGTATCAACCCCCTTTCTAGACATATCATCATCTTTCGTGATCGCTTCATATTTTCTTCGGTCTGTCTTCTTCTTATATTCTTATAAACTTAACATCGTAATGTTGTCTCAATTTCTCTTGTAGACTTGACCAAAAATGATACTTACTTCCACCTTTCATAGGCTTAACTCAGATTTAAAAAAGACTATATCTCCGGTCTGTGCAGACAAGCTCACACACACACATTTTTAATCAAACTACATCGCACTAAGTGATATTTAAGAAACCGGCCTCACGTTATTTTTGACAGCGCTCTGTCTTAGTTTTGGTTTGGTTTATAATACTAAAGTCTGTTTTTTTAATCTCGAAGACTAATTTGACATTTCAAGTGATTTTTGTTTGTTTTTTCAATTTGGAGTTTGATATTTGCATCTGTCAAATTATCTAGTCTATGAGATTAAAAAATAGACTTTGGTTATGATTGTAGCAAAGCAAGAAAACTGTCACATAGCCTTTAACAATGCTAACTGTTATATTACTTATTTACTTACTGCATTTTATTTTTGTAAATAAAAATACACCAGTGAGAGGCTCGTTCATAATAATGAAAAATAAACGGCTTGAGGTTCAACTGAATGACAAAACATTCATTACCATAAATCTATCATCTAAATTCCTAATGCCCACCATCATGGATATGGAGTAAAAGCTTTTAAAAACATTCAAATAAAAGGCAAAGGTATCGGCGAAATGCCTCCGCGAGCCTATCACAAAATCTGCTCGTTCGCATACCGGCCGGACCCGCGTCAAAGGCTCCGCTTAGCTTTATGCGCTTTTAACGACTACAAACTCTTGTTCTCTTTGGTGTTGCGTTTAAATTTAGAATTCGCATTTTCCGATGCTTATAAGGCGGTCGGATACCACGCGATCCGAGATAACGAGATCGGAAATGTGAGGAAATTATAATTCAATATTTATTTGCAAGATATTTTGTACTTAAAGTGTTTACAGAGACTCCAACGGCGAAGCTCAAAGATGGAATAAACTCAACTTTATGTTTAGTACTACTCAATTTTATGTCTAGTACAAAGTGTTAATTATATTATGTATTCTCAATTCTTTATTGCGTACCCTATTGTATATTAGTTGGTATGGAAATAATTATATATTATTAGTCAGAATTCTGGACCCTGTCGGGCACAGCATAGATCAAGTAGGAGAGTCCTCTCTCCTACTTGATCACAAAGAACACTGGGTGTTAAATGTTATCTATACAATGTGAAATGATATATGTTAAATTATCCCTTATATAATGTACTAGCTGCGCCCCGCGGTTTCATCCGCGTAAGTCTCGATCCCGTGGGAATATCGGGATAAAAAGTATCCTATGTGTTAACCAGGTTCTAAACTATCTGTTTGCCAAATTTCATCCAAATCCATTCAGTAGTTTTTACGTGAAAGAGTAACAAACAAACATCCATCCATCCATCCATCCATCCATCCATACTTACAAACTTTCGTGTTTATAATATTAGTTAGATTAACGGATTTAACGGAGAAGCGGAAAGGGCCAGTACTTTCTAAGATTAAGTCAGAACCCCCGTGGTTTTAACCTCAGAACCGAGGAACATGAATATTGCTGAGCTGTTTTACCTCGCAAAGGACAATGAGGAATATTCACCATTAGGACTTGATGACCAACCTTCAGTATGTACTAGGTAGGAAAGGCACCAGGGGGGGAGGGGATTGAAACCAGGACCTCATACTTAGCAGTAGTGCCTGCGACTACTAGGCCAACGGGGCAGACAGTTCAGTCGGGAATCTTTATTGCTAAAATAAATTAAGTTATCTTTATAAGCAAAGTAGCCTTAGTATTTAGAAACACTAGGGCCGTGGGGTCCGAGTGCTTCGGGACATCGCCAAGCGGTGGTCGACTCTTCACGTGACCAGAGGGCTGGTCAATTTCTAGGTCAAAGAATCAGCATTGCCATCCAACGTGGCAATGCTGCCAGCCTTTTGGGCAGTTTTCCCACTGAAATCGATGCGGAAGAATTTTTTGACCCCTTTATGAGCCCTTCCTTTATGTAATATTTTTTATTTCGCTTTGTATATAATGTTAGAATTAGATTGTACCTGTACCTTGTACCTAAAATCATAAAAGTTGTCAATTAAAATTTACTATCTGTCAAAGCAAAGTAGCGGATAAATATTGTTATACACTCTGGTTTGTGGAACAAAAGCTTTCCTCAGCATAGTTACAAACGGATCGTCCGGTGCTAGTTACACGGACTCAATAGCTTTCATAGCCTTTGCTATGAAACGCACGACATTTTTAATATTCATGTCACTATGTTCACGCATATATTGAGAATAACTAAGTGCTGTTTCTCTGAAGTTAATTTCTCTTTAGCTATTTCTTTACTCATACTTCATTAGTAGGATATATTGATTTTGACATGACGAGTTATATTTAGATTTAACAACAGCTGCCGATTTTGACTGTTGTTCGAATTGGATTGGAATTAATATCAATGACTCCATGGAATTAGTATGTAGGTACTCTTGTCTCTTGGTTTGGCTATGTCATTTTGACAATAATTGTTTATTTTAATCATATAACAGCCGCACGGACCCATCGATCGGGTTAACCTACACTTGCCGCGGTTTGCCCGTAGATGGTTGACCATCTCTACATACCAAGAGGCATGGAGTGGTGAAGGGGGTTCACCACTCCATGCCTCGGAAAGCACGGTAATTAAGCCGTTGGTCCCGGCTGTCATTTGTAGACCTTTGACAGTTGTTACGGGTCGTCAGAAGCCCGAAAGTCTGACAACCAATCTTACCAAGGGGTACCAGTAACTGGGTTGTGGAGGTCACATAGGCAGTTGCTCCATGTAAAATACTGGTATTAAGCTGCATCCGGTTAGACTGGAAGCCGACCTGCCGACCCCAACATGGTTGGGAAAAGGCTAGGCAGATGATGATTAGATATGATTGGTTCTGATTTTCAGTCGGTCATCAAAAGCTCTGTTTTAAGAATTAAGAACCTCAACATAAAGAAATAACCTACACAAAAAAACCTAAAGAGATAGGTTCCGATCAAAAAAAACCTAGGGCTTGGCCATACCACAAAAACTTAGACACTTGTCCAACGCGTGTTTAATGTCAGTTTCATGTCAAACTCCATACAGAAATGTCAAGTTAAAAAGGTGTTTAGGCTTAACAACTGATAAACACGGTTTTGTGGTTACAAGGCTAATGTTGGTCTAGTTTTTAAATAACCAGTGCACGCTCACCCTTAATCTTGTTTTTTTTAATGATCCCAGTGGCCAGTCTGTTGCTAACTCCGGTTTTGTTTTTAATTTTTTACGGTGCGATCTCTTTGGTGCCTGCTTTATAATAATCTGTAGTTTTTATAGGTCCTGCGTCAACTTAGAAATATTTTTAGATGTTTTCCTGTTTTTGCACAAAACTATGAAAAGTGCGTCGTCCTACGCAAAATTGTTACGTGCAAAAAAAATGTTTCGTTTTAAAAATAGAATTTTATCGATATGTGGGGGTGTTTATAATATTATACTGAGAAGTTATCCCTGAATAGATTTAGTAATAGTATTTTTATAATAATCTTGGATTTTATCGGTATTCGGTCGTGAGTGATCGTGCGTAACCTAAATAAGCCTCGTTCAAATAAATATTGCGAAATAAATGAACATGAAACTAGAGCTGATATATTTTTCTAACAATACACGTAAGTTACAGTGGCGCCAAACTATATACGGTGTTTATTTTTTTCAAACCCGTTTGGATGATTCTGAAAAAAAAAACCGAAGGAACCGTCCACCCCCCGTTTTCTCTAAACTCCCAGTGTCCTCGAGGTCCTAGAGAAAAACTTTGAAAGGAACAAAGCGCATTGGAAAATAAAAATTTCCTTTAGCAAAAAAACTAAAAATCAAAGAAAATTAAAGGGACTTACTGCCAACCATTTTTTTTATATGTGACACGAAAAATGTTATAAAATATTGTGGAAAGCTCTAAGATGGTTATAATGTCTTCTATCTATTGATGATAATCAGTGGCGGATTTACCAGCAGGCTGAGTAGGCTCGAGCCTAGGGCGGCAGATTTTGGGGGCGGCAAATTGGGGGAAAGATTTTTTTTTTTTTTTTTTACCTCATAGAAATCAAAAATATTTTTCTATGACGGTTTTCTGATGTCTTACAGATAGATGAGATAGAAGTCCGCAACAAATTTTGTCGATGACTTTTCTCTCTCACTTGTCATTGCACATTCCCAGAGTAGCAAACTTCCATATTCTAGAGTAAAACAGCTAGTTCGCCGCCCCTCAAGCAGTAATCGGCCTCTCGCCTCTGCGCCCTTTGCCCACACTTCTCATGAGTGAAAAGAGCGCAATTGTAAAAAATATGCGAATATGCCCCTCTTCCCACTACAACCCATACATGAAGTCTTACTACTGGTTGGAGGCTACGAACTGGATGGTTTGTATATAATTTTCCGATTTTTATTCGAATATAATGAATAATTTAGTGATTATTGTTAACTGTTTGAAAGCGCAATAAAGATTATTTATTAACGTTTACAAAATGTAAACAATATTGTGTAAATAGCATACATTACCCCGCCCATACATGATTGAGCTTCGATTAGCTCAAAAATATACCGAAAAATAATTTTACGTGCAATTTCAACGAAATTGTTGCATTGTAAAAATAATGTATGATATGACAATTGTTGAGGCAAGGGCGGCAAAAACTATTCAGCCTATACCTTAAAAATTTGTAAATCCGCCACTGATGATAATGAGAACATGGAAGATTATTGCAATTACAAGGTTTTGACGGTAGCTACGCCCAACATGAGCTGTGTTGAGGTGAAGAAGGAAATGTGTTATTGGGTTAGGTACACACGGCTACACATCAAGCTATACATTTCCAGTTAATGCTAATCTCTGATAATTACCACGTGAGTTTACTCATCATTAAAACAACTTTTAGTACGGGACCAAAGCTGAAATCGCGAAAAAAAAAAATCTGCTGTTCCCTACATTTATGTTCGCATAACTCGCCATTTTTTTTTTTTTTTTTTTTTTAAAAACGTTGCCCCACACTAAGAATTTCTTCCTGTATCGTGGGTGCGTTTACAAACATAGAAACTCACATACACTAACACCCAGACCCGGAACAACTACTTGCAGATCATACAAATATTTGTTCCGTGCGGGGATCGAACCCGCGACACGTTGCGCAGCAGTCCATCGCTCAGCCACTGCGCCAACCGTGTCGTCAAATATTATATTTAGGGAACAGCAGATTTTTATTCATTTATATAAATTGCCAACGAAGAGATTCCAATCATTTTTATCGATTCATAGAATTCATCTTCCTTCATCGATACAAGTACTGCCAAAAGTTTCCTTGTAAAATGCCTGGGACATACCTAGAGACTAGTAACTGTAGAGACGGACGGAACTAAATTATATGGGTTTCGTTTTTGCCTTTTGGCTACGGAACCCTAAAAACCGTTAAAACGAAATCTAAAGATGCGCATTAGGTGATGTTGATTGCCAAAATAAAAGCTATTGTCATTACGCTATGGTTCCCTAGAAGAGCGGCGGCAGTCCCAGCCGCAGTGATGGCAGTCATGAAAATGAAGGTAACAGGGTTAGACTTTACGGTGTACAAAAAAACCCGGGCAAGTGCGAGTCGGACTCGCACACGAAGGGTTCCGTACCGCTGTACAATATTTAGCAAAAAACGAAACTTCATAAAAATACACAATCTATGAAAAAAACTGTCTACCTATTGCGGTTCATGAGATATACCCCGCTGACAGACAGACGGACGGACGGCGGAGGCTTAGTAATAATAGGGCTCCGTTTGGCACCCTTAGTATACGGAACCCTAAAAACGCTCTCTAGGAAAACACCAACTTACTTTCATAAATAACGTTCCAGTAACGTCATTCGTCGGTAAATTGCGGACGCTTTGTGGCGGTCACCGCAATCTTAGGAAACTGTAGCTTAACGCAAGGCAAGGAGCGGGGGAGCCCCACCCTTTAAAAGCAGCGATACGATATAGTCGCACAAAATGCATTATATATTAATTATGCGCAAACGTCGCGACCTCTGACCAATAATAACAACATGTCGTAACAAAGAGCTATGACTAATGTTTATCAGTATTATTTTATCACATTTCTAGTAAACTGATATGATAATAGACAATAACAGCGCTTTCGGACACGTGACGCGGCGTAATATGAGTTGAATCAGTTTGAGTTAAGCCTCATGCAGACTGGCGCGACGCGACTCTAACAACACAATTTCTAAGAAAACTTCACGGTATGACAATTATCGCGCCAGTCTGCATGAGGCTATAGGCATTATTTGAAATTATTCCCCATCCAGCCGCCCACTGGAGCAGGTGGGGCAAAGTGAAATTCCTAAAATTTTGAAGTGGAATCTGCCCCAATAGTTCGATTTGGGCAGATTCCACCAGCCGAATACTATCTTGGTTAATTCTGCCCCACCAGGGTTGGCACCTTTGAATTTGTCAAATCAAATCAAGGACTCACTAGGTAGTCTCGATTTTATTTTACTAATGTAATGATCTACCGATGTGCCAAACGTCCAAATCCGTTCACCCGTTTTAAGGCTCTTACATACTGGGGCGATTCGTCGCGCGACGCGACGCCGCCGCATTGTTCGCCGTGTACTTTTCTCAGAAATTGTTTTGTTAAAATTCGCGTCCCGCGACGAATCGCCCCAGTATGTAAGAGCCTTTAGCGTGAAAGCGTAATAAACAAACTAACTCACTTTTACTCACTCACTTTTACTCACTCACATTTATAATAATTACCTACTAATAAGGATGGCACCTCTTTATCATCATTTAAAGTATATTAGCGGCTATTTATTATATGCCAGGAGTGTGCCCTCAGCTTTTTCGGACATAATTATTATGCGTTCACCTAAGCATGGTCTGGAAAGGCTTTTGATACTGGGCCGGGTGGAAGCAAAACGCGCACAAGGCAGCACGGGCAAGATGGTCAGACGCGATCAAGAAGATTGTTGGAGGCAGCATCTATCAAGCGGTCCACACTGGAGAAGACCGCATAGCTTGGAGACGCGTCATATGTTGTCGCGATCCTCAGCATTGAGGGAACGATTAAAAGTAAAGTTTTTATTTATCATTTTATTATTATTTGGTCATGACTTACGAGTATAGGAATATGGAGGCTCGTGGCTAAGTAATAACAGCCGCACGGATCGATTCGTCAGGTTAGGTGCCGGGGTTGGTCCATGGACGGGTGACCATCTTTACATATCGAGACTCCTCCGTGCCTCGGATACCCGGCTGTCATTTGTGGATCTTTGACAGTCGTTACGGGTCGTCAGAAGCCCGAAAGTCTGACAACCAGTCTTACCAAGGGGTATCGTATTACCCAGTTACTGGGTTGTGGAGGTCCGATAGGCAGTCGCTCCATGTAAAATACTGGTATTCAGCTGCATCCGGTTAGACTGGAAGCCGACCCCAACATAGTTGGGAAAAGGCTAGGCAGATGATGACCTATTCGAATATCATAAAATATTTGGCCCAGGTCTTAAAGGACGCAGTTATAGATCCCACGATGGTGTGCAAGCGACGTACTCGTAGATAAACGTTGTCTCGTGATTACATTTATAATTTATAAAAAACATAAAAACCCATTCATCATACGCACGTTACATTCTTTACATTCCTTCGCTAAACTTCAGTTAAAACAAACATATTTTTATGTCGACGGACAAACAGAATCATAATAAAATTATGATTACTTACCTAATGTTATATTTAGCACGAGATATTTTTACCAGGGTTTTGAAGTTAGAAAGCTCTATTTAAATTCATTCATTATGTTTTGAGCAGCTCGCCGCACGGATCGATAGAAGGTTAACACCCGGTTTCTGATTTGAGAAAAGTAGCAAATCTCAATTGATTAATCTCAAATACATAAGTATGCGCTTTTAAAATCGAATTTCGATTCTGAATTAAGATTTTTTTAACTCTAATCAAGACTGGAACGTGTTTGCATCGATCAGGAATACTCAAGTAAATGATCAGTTGATTATGGTTTAACAAAATTCGATTTTAAAAGCGCATACTTATGTATTTGAGAATAATCAGTTGAGATTTGCTACTTTTCTCAAATCAGAAACCGGGTGTAAGCTACCTTTGCCGTAGTCGGTTCGTGGATGGGTGACCATCCATTACACAACGAGAGTACTCGAGAGCACGGAAGAGTGCCTCGAAAGGTCCCGGCTGTCATTCGTAGATCTTTAACAGTCGTTACGGGTAGTCAGAAGCCCAGAAGTCTGACAAACAACCAGTCTTACCCAGGGGTTTCGTGTTACCATCCACAGTTCCATCGTTTACCCAGTAACTGGGTTGAAAGGCAGACGCCCCAAGTAAAATACTGATACTGAAAAGAAATTTGAAAGTCCTAATAATAACAAAAAGCCGGACGTTTGCGAAAAATTCCGGTCATTTTACTATTTAATATTTCTTTTTTCTTTTCGTACTTATAACTTTTTTAATTAAAAAAATGTACAAATGATGACGTCGGACAAAGTCCAGACGGGGAGCCAAAAACCCGGTATTTTTTGCGTAGCTCATAGAATAAGGAAGCTGAAGTGGCAGTGGGCCGGCCATTTATTAGCCGTAGAACCGATGACCATTGGGGTAGATGTGTTCTTGACTGGAGATCGCAAATCGACAAACGTATGGTAGGACGCCCGCAGGCCAGGTGGAGCGACGATTTTCGCAGGTTGGCTGATAGCAGCTGGATGAGCTGAATGGCGTGCAATTGGAGAGGCATAATGTCCAGGTGAACTGCTATCGGCTGATGATGAAGGTGTTCATAGCTGAATTAATCAGGCATAGCCTGTCTGTGGTGTTATAAAAATATCTGAATCTAATAAGTCGTACATGCCACTCGTAATCTAGTGAGTTAGTTTTTTTTTCTAATCTCCATCCTAGCGAGGATGTTCCCACGTCTATCGCGCACGAGTTCCGGCAGTGTATACGCCATATCCGCCCCATCACCGCCCCGTGTGACTCATTACCTTCTTTCTTTGCTAATTACCGTTTGGCCAGAGCAAAGAACACAAACAAAATTGGAAAAGTATGGAGGAGACCTTTGCCTAACAACGGGACAACACAAATAGCCAAAGGTTAGAAGCTACATAAGTAGCGACGACGTGTGGATGTTGGTATACTAGAACATAGGTACCTACAGCAGTCGGTATGGTAGTAGCTTAGAACTAAAACTAAAACAAACTAAGAAAAAACTAAAGTTTTACCGCCTTACTAATAAACGTTGTGTAACTATGAGTATACAGGAGCTATACAATGGTGCCGATTCTCTTGTCACAAATTCTCTAAACTAAACTAAAAATCACTAAAATTTAGTTTATTCTTGTCAAACGACGATTTCCCATTCTGAAAATAGACTAAAGTGACACAACTTAACTATAATTTAGTTTGACAGCACTAAGATGGCACTGAGTTTTAATTTAGTGAAAATGCTATTCTGAATTTGACGTTTTAACCAAAATTTTGGTTCTTTAACTAAAATCCTCTAACTAACTCTGACTATTTTTAATCACGATTAAAAATGTGTGGAATAAAATTAGATGTCATGAACTAAAATTCAAACCGACACCTCGAATTCAGTTGCTTTGCTTATATCTCGAAAACGGTGTGTCCTATCGCAAAAATAATGAAAATTTTGACCCCCTTTGCAACCCGCAAACCCGTAATACTCACCATGTTGGTAACTTTTTTTTTTTGTTTTCTTCCAAAAAGTGAAAAATTCCATATAAAAATACGTCGAGATGGCCACATTGCGCGCCTCTCCAGCTCAAAAAAAATCACGTGGTAGGCAAACAAGCACCTCCGTGAATTTAGCCGAACGATTTCATTATTATGAACTTTTGTTAATGCTAATCGTTAGAGAATCGTTAGAGAGGGTTAGAGAGAAAAGAAAAATCGTTAGAGAGTAATTAGTTTTTATGTAAAAACAATTTTAATTTTTCGTGTGAAGTTGGCCCCCCTTCCCGCAAAAATGGACTTAGACGTAATTTTATTTTATTAATCGTTTGCGAATCGTTAGAGAGAGATTGAGAGTTACACAAAATCGTTAGAGAGTTAATATTTTATTTGATATTAAATAATTTCTAAGAGCGTGACGTTAGCCTACCTCTGTGAATTTTGCCCCCGATATAATTATTCTCAACTTTTGTTAATGCTAATCGTTAGAGAATCGTCAGAGAGAGTTAGAGAGAAAAGAAAAATCGTTAGAGAGTAATTAGTTTTATTTATCAACGGTTTTAATTACTTTTGTGAAATTGGCCCCCATTCCCGCAAAAATGGACGTAGATGTAAGTTTTTTATTTTTATAATTTGAGAATCGTTAGAGAGAGATAGAGAGTTAAAAAAAAACAGTAGAGAGTTAATATTTTAATTGATATTAAATTATTTCTGAGAACGCGTTTTAGATTAAACAGGCTCGCTCTTATTATGGGCAACATATTCAGCCGAACGGTACTTTTACTGTACCTAGAAGTTAGTGAAGATAGGCATTTCGTCATCACATGAGACAGCTTTGATCAGAGGACTCACACCACTATAGCTATAGAATGTATTACATTATTGTCTGGTATCTTGGATGGGCCGGCATCAAAATTATATATCTCCACCTGCTCAGTTTCTCGACAGTATGTTAATAAGAAAACTAAAAAAAAAAGTTTTATTTCATAAAAAATCTGTAACACTTGCATTCAAAGCATATTATTCAGTTTTTAAATATCATAATTGTCGAAAGGCTTTTCATCCACTTCCAATCTCGATTCTAATTCATAAAACAGGAATTCTCCATCGTAATTAAAAAAATGTTCTTGATCAATAGGTACTATTATCATTTTACTCCTGCTAAGCCTGTGGACTATGCTGAAACATGCACTTCTTGCACTTATAGATTCATAGTAGCTATAATCTAAAGAGAGGTCTAAAAGAATTATGCTACACATTTTTGACTGAAAACATCCCATTTCATCTTATTTCAGAATATGGTACATACAGTAAATAACTTGATTACAATTTTTGTTTGCATTGTCATATTCTTTACAACAAAATATTGATTGACTGTAATGACAGTACCATGTGTCAATTTTGAAAAGTTTGTTATTTTCTGGGGTGTGTTCTCTTTATTACCCTAGATAATTAGAAAAGTTTGTTCGTTTTAGGAGTAAATTAACACTAAATTAATTATTTCTTAAGAAATAAGCAGTACCTTTGTACTCATATTTTAACTATGTCGTATCTATTTTGTATTTTACTGTGTGTACATAAGATTAGAATAAATTAAAAAACGATTTTTCTCAAAATTGGTAATCCTTAAAAATGCATGATACAGTTAGAGCTACTACTTTTTGGGATGTCTATCCAAATATGTTTAACTTATCCTGGTTATTAATAACCAAACCATTTTTGGACATGTCCTTTCGAATCGATGTGACCTATGGAAGATGCTCACATCCATTCATCAACTTGAAAAGAGCTGATAATCTTCAAACGGCTGAACCGATTTTCTTGAATCATAGCTAAGAACACTCTATCAAGTCACCTTTCAAACAAAATAAAAAATATCAGAATCGGTTCAGCCGCTTGGCAGCTACGATGTCACATAACGACACACACGTTAAACTTATAACACCCCTCTTTTTCCGTCGGTGGGTTAAAAACGACCCGACCAGCTCCCGACAAGCACCCACCTTTTGTGTGTTTTGAGCATAAATGATGCACTATAAGTACCAAATCAAATTGAAACTACCAACAGTATTTCGTATTCTTATCAGGTATCACTGTGAAATGATCGTTGATCAAATACACAACTTTACCACTCATAACTTTATCGTTCCTCTGCATCATGTCATGTATCAGTAGTACCTACTACTCACGGTACTACTCGCGCTCACGGTGCACAGTGAGAAATGTAAGTATGGCCGCTTCATTCAATGCAATAATTCTCGCGGTAAATCTCTTTGATCCGCCTAAAATGCCGCCACCAGAGTTATTTATCACCCAACGTCAAACGCCAATGTAAATGCCGTTGACAAATTCTCGAGGTAAGTCGTGGTGTAGTACACCAACGGTTAACGTCTATCGCGATAATCCGTAAGAGATTTGTCATATTTAAAAAAAACTTTGTATCTCCGGCAGGGGGGAGTGGGGGGATCTACTAACCCTTCCCCCCTCTCCTCCCACCCCTATCCCCTATCGAGGCGGCACGTTTCTAAATTTTAACCTGCTCAGGTCCTAGGGTAAAACGCGTTCTCAGAAATAATTTAATTTTAATTAAAATATTAACACTCTAATGATTTTTTTAACTCTCTATCTCTCTCTAACGATTCTCAAACTATAAAAAAAAAAATTACGTCTAGGTCCATTTTTGCGGGAATGGGGGCCAATGTCACAAAAGTAATTAAAATCGTTGATAAATAAAACTAATTACTCTCTAACGATTTATCTTTTCTCTCTAACTCTCTCTAACGATTCTCTATCGATTAGCATTAACAAAAGTTGAGAATAATTATATCGAGGGCAAAATTCACAGAGGTGGACTAACATATCAAATAAAATATTAACTCTCTAACGATTTTGTGTAACTCTCAATCTCTCTCTAATGATTCGCAAACGATTAAAAAAATAAAATTACGTCTAAGTCCATTTTTGCGGGAAGGGGGGCCAACATCACACGAAAAATAAAAATGGTTTTTTACATAAAAACTAATTACTCTCTAACGATTTTTCTTTTCTCTCTAACCCTCTCTAACGATTCTCCAACGATTAACACTAACAAAAGTTCATAATAATGAAATCGTGCGGCTAACTTCACCGAGGTCAAACAAGCAGGTACCAAGTGGAGTCGCGATTGTCAAACTCGATTTTAGTTGTGTCAAAATAATTTTTAAATTTAGAGATTTTTTTTGACAGAATAGCTTCTCATAGTAAAAAGTAAGGAATTTTAGTGATAGTTTAGTTCGGTGTACAAGAGAATCGGCACCAATGTTTATTAGTAAGGCGGCTAGTCTTTTAATCTGTAGATATATGTTATGTTACCTTTTCACGCCTAAACCACTGACCGGATTTTGACATTTGGGAAAGAGATAGATGGCATCCTGGGGAAGGACATAGGCTACTTTTTGTTTAAAAATAATCCTATAGGGGGTGATATAGGGGATAAGATTTTGTATAGGAAACCCAGCATTTCTTAAGTATCCTGCCCGGTAGTACGTTGCCTTGGGACGATATCCAACATCCACGCGGGCGAAGCCGAGGAAAAAGCTAGTCATTATTAGTAAAGATGATACTTTTACCATTGACAGCGAATTTTTTGATGCTCAATGAGCTCTTCCCTTTCTTTATATAGCTACCTAAGTATTATATTTTAGAGATAGCTTGTATAAGATGAAAACAGAATATACCTACTAATATTTCATTTTGGTAAATTCATGTTCATTACGGAGGTAATCAAGTGTCAATTATGTGCGAATTACTATTATATAAGTGCAGCATTCCGTCTCTATTGCAATTATATAATTATTTACTTAAATCCCATTGTTTTCCTTCAAGTAAAGTGGTTTATTATAGGCAAATTGCTAGTTGAACTGTCACTATTATGTGGTTACCTATCCTTTTATACACGGAAATAATACATGATAACCGATACTTACAATGTTTGTATTTAGTTAATTGAATACTAGCATAAAATGCACTCTATGGGATACTAGCGGACCCGATAGACGGTGTCCACCCCGAACGTTGACCGCAGCGCCAACTACCGGGTCCAACTAAGAATCTAAACCATCCACTCAAACACACACAAAAAATTTCATAAAAATCGGTATATCCCGGACAAATATTGAACTTATTCCGTAGTTACGCAAAATATTAGCCACCAGCGGATCAGTGTTGTCAAGACAAAGGTAAAAGTACTTACCTATACTGGCTAATCACCTCACCCGAACGGGTTGGGATAAACAGCAGCGGCCCGCATCGGTATTCCGAAGTTATAAGCAGAATTTAAGCTTATTATCGTTAGTTGGGCTACGATAATAAGCTTATATTATAGTCTTCTACCTAGAGCCTTGACTTCAGCAGTGGATTTCGACGGGCCATTGATAGGTTTACTGTAGTTTGCAATTGACAACACATTATTCGAGTATCTCTTTGTGCCCGGTTGATGGCAATGCTTGTCATTACATGGGACATAACTGGCGAAATGTGGGTGTACTATACTTAGGTACCTACACCTCTGCCCAACCCTTCGGGGAATACAGGCGTGATGTTATGTTATGCTCTTTGTTACCACATTCTACGAAGAACGAACAGACTTCATTATCAGTGGAGGTTTCTCGACTTTTATATCGATGAAAGATCTAAAAAGACTAATGCTTAGACTGTGACAGAAATAAAAAAGTTAAATCGTTGCTGTCATTCACCTGTTATTACTGTCACTGTCACAAAAAGTGACATGTAAACACGTAAATCGTATTCATTTTCGTACTTTCGTTCCTTTTTAGGAATAGCGTAAATATATTCGTACTCTTTTCAGATTAAATATTGAAAATGAAAGGAGATAGAAAACAGCAATAGTAAAAATAATATAGTACTGTAACCTCTTGACTACTCTTGAGTAACTGGAACACGCTGGAGCAAAATCGAAATCGAAATGCTGTGCAAATAAACATTTTGTCTAAGAGAAAACTAAAAGTGGTGCTGAAATGGAAGAAGGAAACTCCATAATATATGGCTTAGAGCATCAGGTACCCTATTTACAATTAAATATGTCGACGTTATGGTCATAGATACCTATTTACTTATCCGCTTACATGTTATCCTTATTCCCGTAGTTTCTAGAGTTCACGGTGTCTTCTCGCATAGTTCTGGAAAGCCATAAGGAAATTTGAGGTGCCATACACACTACACACATCTCAAACAAATTATAACCTCTTTTATTTAATTAAAAAGCGGTGTCTGTGTGATTATAAACACATGAGATTATCATTTTTGGCCAAACTCAAGCATGTGTAAATTGTAACTTCAAACTTCAACTCTTCTTTATTGTAATTTCAATTCAATATTGTAGGCCTTTCAGACTCATAGATGCTTCAATCGATTGACCATATTCCATTTTGTTAAGTACCAAGTACTTGTTGACAGGTATAACTGGGTAATTTTAAAACATTGTAACAGCCAAATATTTTTAAAAGAGTGCAGTTTCTTGCCGGCTTTTCTTCATAAGAAACAAACAATTAGAACCATGCATCTCACTCTGACGTTTCATAAGTGCCCATGTATATCCTAACTAATATTAGAAATGCCAATGTGAGTTTGTTTGTCAAATTCGTTCTTTTACGCTACAACGGGTTAATGGATTTGGATGAAATTTGGCACAGGGGTAGACCATGACCGGAATCGAGACTTACGCAGGTGAAACCGCGGAGCGCAGCTAGTATGAAATAAAGTACCTAATTTAAAAAATATCATATAATTCCTATTTTCTTCATTTTCCAGACCAGAGCTCTATCACCACAGTACGGAGAGAGTGATGCCATCAGATTCCTGATAGGAACTCAAAGCCTCAAGCCCAATTCCAATCAGATACATGTTGTGGAGTTAGAAGAAGATACTGGGGCTTTACATACTAAAGTAAGATATCAATTTAATACTCAAAAATCAATCTGCCTAGCCTTTTCCAAACTATGTTGAGGTCGGCTTCCAGTCTAACCAGATGCAGCTGAATACCAGTATTTTTCATGGAGCAACTGCCTATCTGACCTCCACAACCCAGTCATTGGGTAATATGATTGGTTGTCAGACTGTCGGGCTTCTGACGACCCATAACAACTGTCAAAGGTCCACAAATGACAGCTGGGGCCAATGGCATGTAAACATGATCACCCATCCACGGACCAAACCCGGCAAGCGTAGCTTAACCTCATGGATTGACCCGTGCGGCTGGTATTACTTGGCCACGAGCTCCTCAATCAATTTTATACTAATGCCCTCTTTTTCTTGGATGATGAGACTGGTTATAAAAATATTTTCCAATACTTGAAGTGTATATCCACGAAGACGCGCCCCACTCCGCGATTACTGTACTGCAAGCTGTAATTTAGTACGGCGCGGAGCGGAGTGGGGCGCATATTCAAGGATAGCACTATCTATACTCAACTGTCCCATACAAAAATGGATTTATTTCCAGGTGTTCAAGCATGACATTGGCGAGGTATGGCACCTGCGTTGCTCGCCACACGATGCTGCGACGCTCCTCACAACACACAACTCTTATGACCCTGCTACATCACAGTGCACCATGGGAGTCTCTATATTCAAGCTTCCGACAGTTGAGGTCAGACATTAACCAATCATTATAGGCAAGGGAGACAACCGAATTTGGTGCATTGTAGTCTCACCTCAATCTGCCTAGCCTTTCCCTAATACGTTGGGGTCGGCTTCCAGTCTAACCAGATGCAGATAACTACACCAGCATTTTTTTTTGGACCAACGGCTTGACGTGCTTTCCGAGACACGGGGGTATCCTACCGCCAACTTCCAAATTCCGGGCTGTTGCAGAGAAACTCCTAATGGAAATTTTAAGTAGTTTTATTGGATTAATTCCTGCATAGATTCACAATCACAATCTATCATTTTGTCTATTCTTCCGTCGACAAAACCCGTTTCTATGGTGGTAATGCTACGCATGCTGACAGTGTACTTGTGTAGGACAGGAATTTAAAAAAAAAACCCAAGGAAAGACAAAGCTATATCAGTACAAAAGCGTTCTTGGCAGCTATAATTAGTCTGCTTTGTTTTTCCAAGTAACCATAGAGTTTAATATCTCTTCATGTTTTGGCAGGTAATACCGAAAGATCTGGACGACTTGAGCGCGATACAAAGCAGAAATGCAGAGGATATGGAGCTTCTGCTAACTATCAAACCAGAGGTCAGTATGCAGTAGCATGGCATAATAGTACTGTAGACTTCGTATGAGCCAATTTGACGGATGTCAAAATGACGGTGAAACGGACACGGAGTGCGAAACGCCCGTAATTTCGGCCGAAACTATAGTTTTCGTTCAGGGATTAGACCTGCACGCGTAGCATGACCGCCATAGAAACGGGTTTTGTCGACGGAAGAATAGACAAAATGACAGATAAACAATCACAATCTGTTATTGTGTCTATTCTTCTATCGACAAAACCCGTAGGAAACTCGTTTCTATGGTTGTCATGCTACGCGTGCTGGTATCGGAATAGATACGGCGTTGCCGACTTGCCGTTAAATAAAAAGCAATACTCAATTTCAGTTATATGTATTTCAAGAGGACGTGCTAAAGTAATAATGTTTTATTCAAAAACAATCACTTCTTTTACAAATTCGAAACTGACTGTCTTTGACCTACAACTATTTAGAAACCCGAGGAAGAGATTCGATGTGCAGAATGGCATCCCACGGACAGTGCGCGTGTGGGCGTGGTGTGCGAGGGCGGCGTGCGCGTGCATGACGTCACGAGCGGCGCCGCGCTCAGCCGCGCCGCCGCCTCCGCGCGCCTCAAGTTCACCGGCGGGAAGTGGAACCCGCACCAGGGACATACGCAGGTATGGTCTGCTCCAAAATCTACTGAATCATCATACTCCTATGTGCGCGTCGCGTCGCGTCTCGGTGTTAACTGACCCTACCGCAAAACGGAAAGGAGATCTTTCATTTTGGGCTAAATTATGAAAGTGCCGGTCAAATAAAAAAAAAGATAATTATATTCCATTAGAACATTGTATTCACTTTTCACTATGGGACCAAACCTGTACGGCAATTACCTGAGCTGTTATAGGATTTTGAAAAATACTGTTTTCAGTATATTTTGTAGATAAAATAATAAAAAGTAATCTAATAAAAGTTATAGCTTGTAGTAATGAAAAAATGAAGGGAAATACGTACTCTTTCGGAATATAGCTTTTTTTTTTTGTTTGGCCACTTTCACCTCTTTAGCCCAAAAATGTATGGACAGTGAATGATCTCCTTACTCTGGCGTTTTTGTGTTGTGACGTCAGATCGCCGTAGTCTGTCTTCCATAAACTTTTAAACGCTTACAAGTTCGCCATTTTCTGGGAAATATAAACAATTTATTTTAAAAAGCCTTGCATTTACGAGAAATCCCAAAGAAAAGTTGGATGAATTGTTTGAGGTAGGATGTGAAAAAAGGGAGTGAATGATAACGTGACAGTTGACACGTGTCAACTGTCACGCTATCATTCACTCCCCAGAGTGGACGAAGAAAACGTGTTGCGCCGACCACGAGTAACATGGGACAAGGGCATGCAGGAATATGATGATGACACTTAGGAGAAAGCTATATATTTTTTAACTGTCATTTATCCTATTTGTATATTAATTATTCTGTCAACAGTTCGCAGTACTACAGGACATGCACATAAAATGCTACGACACTCGTTCGGACTGCACCAAGCCTTCGTGGAGCATAGACAACGCGCACACACAACTAGCCAGAGACCTGGATTTCAACCCTAACAGGTGACAATAAGCACTATGATAGGGCCATCACTTGCACTATAATAGTGTCATCACTTGCACATAGTGCACTATGATAGTATATCTGAGGGGCAATCCCTGTAAATTTAAGAACGTTCGCATTCGCATCTCATTCGCAATCTGTCAAAATTACTATCAATTTACCAACATTTTTGACAAGTTTGACAAATTGTCCTTCAGTCTTCTGAACTCGTTCAGTTTCATTGAACTGTTTGATTAAACCGCCTCTGTGGTGTACAAACTGGTTAGACCACCTGTCTCATATCCAGAGGTCCCTGGTTCGATTCCCAGTGGGGGCTAAATTTTATGCTCAGTTTGGTTGGTGGTAAGGCTTGTTCTAAGTCCGCCTGGCTAGCTACCATTTTATCTAAGTCTGTCGCCATAACAACAATGTTAACAGCATTGTTTCTGCAGTTAGAAGAGGTAAGATAGCCACTTCCTCTGTGGTTGAGGATTCCTGCTTCGTTTTCACCTTTGGCCTGGTCATCACTCCTTACTCATCAGGTAAGATCCAAGAGCTTACCGGTTGTAGATTTAAAAAAAAAGTCCCATAATCGTAAACATGTCGGTTATTTGATTGCAGGCAGTTTCACTTGGCAAGCGCGGGCGACGACGCCGCCCTCAACATATGGGACTACAGGAATGGGAAGGAGCCTATTTTTAGCAGGACGGATCATTCGCATTGGTGAGTTACATCATACATTTTACATCTACTCATTAAAATTCAGCAATGGTGGCCAATGGTAACGGTAGCGTTTTACGAGTTGTAAGTCGTAGGTTCGAAGTTTCGAACATCACCACCACTCTCAAAGCGGGGAAGGAAAACATCGTGAAGATATCGAAAAAAATGTGCTAATATCCACCACGCTGGCCCCACGCGGGATCAAAAATTCGACGACATGTGACATCTTGGTCCCGATTCGATTTTTTGGTCCCGCTGAAGACTAACAGAGATTTAGTGTGAGAGACAGAGAGAGAGCTATATCTTTTTTCTCTCTCGCGTGTAACGAAATGTGCCGCGACGCGTCGACGCGTCCTTGAAATTTCACTCGCGAAAAGTGTTTGAAGTGAACCTTCTAAGGCGTTGCGTCGTCTTTGAGGTTTCACTTCAAAAACTTTTCTTCCGATACGAACACAATTTTTTGCAGTTTTTATTATTTTATGTATTTCTTGTTCCAGGGTATGGACAGTCCGTTACAACACGTACCACGAGCAACTTCTCCTGACGGGCAGTTCAGACGCGCGCGCCCTTCTCACGGCCGCCGCCAGCGTGTGCTGCGACGTGGACGACGACGGCAAGCGGATGACTCAAGTGTGAGTGTAGACACCCCTTATGGCCGGTGCACTGGCACACAACAATCAACCCTGCATCAGTTGAAAATAAATTAACCTTAATTTATTTTAAGAGATGTAGGTAATGTCGTCTAAGTAGTGTTCTTCCCAAATTTCTACATTTAAGTATATCTGTAATTCATAATACTGTACGTACATAATAGAGGATTGTATTTTTAACCCCCGACGGAAAAAGAGGGGTGTTATAAGTTTAACGTGTGTATCTGTGTGTCTGTCTGCGCCATCGTAGCTGCCAAACGGCTGAACCGATTTTGTTTTTTTTTTTTTGTTTCAAAGGTGACTTGATCGAGAGTGTTCTTAGATATAAAATATATATATATATATATTTTATATCTAAGAACACTCTATAATATGCTTTGTTTTTTAAATCTAATAATCTAATATATATAATATGCTTTGTTTTTTAAATATTTAATTTAATTTAACTTGTATTCTACACTAGTTTGGAAGACGGCGTGCTACAATCGTACGAGCAGCATGAAGACTCAGTGTACTGCGCGGAGTGGAGCGCCGCCGAGCCCTGGACCTTCGCCTCGCTTAGCTACGACGCGCGTCTCGTGCTCTCGAGAGTACCCCGACATTTCAAGTACAAGATACTGCTGTAATCGACCAATTGATTTCTTAGGCAACTGTCCCACGCGATTAACGGGAAGCGAGTAGAGCTAGCAACTAATAACGAGCAGGCGAGTAAAGATCTGTGAGTGTGCGACGGTATGCGTATACCTAAAGTCTGTTTTTTAATCTGATACACTAATTTGACAGGTGCAAATATCAAACTCCAAATTAAAAAAACAAACATCAATCACTTCACGGTCAAAAGAGATCATTCATCGTCCATACATTTTTGGGCTAAAGAGGTGAAAATGTCGGCCAAACAATAAAAGGTATATTCCAAAAGAGTACGTTTTTGCCTTCATTTATTATTACTACATGCTATTACTTTAATTAGAATAAACATTTTAGCATGTGGGTCTCTCAGCGAGTGTTCTGCCCGCTAAGCGAGCGTCTCCGTGCGAGTACTCTCTTTGATATCTTTTGACGCTGCGAAAAACGCGTACTCGCCGGCGAACAATCAACTATTAATATTTGTATCTCTTTTATATACAACCTACAATCTTTCTAACGTTTCTTGAGCAATCAAATCGTTGATAGCTAGTCGCTTCCTCGACGGCGGTGGAACAGGTGCCTTATTGCCTGTCACAGATTCGTAAAACGTAACATGAAATGTAACACTTGTTGAAACAAATTCGCCTACAGTCCTTTCACAGTCATTTTCCTTCTGATTTTTTATGTGAAAACTTCTTTAGGCGCATTGAGCACTTTTGGGTGAACAAAAAGCATGGAACTCGCGTCATCGTCACCGTCACGCTTGAAGAAATGTTTTTAGCGCCATCTACCGTCTGAATTACGTTGAGGTTACGCATTGTTTTCACTTCAATCGGCAGTCCCCAAACACTGCACCGCATGTTTTTTATATATAATAACGACCTGGTCACGGGGAATGGGCGTCTCGTGTTGAAATGAGACATGAAAACAGATGTCCCATTGTAATACTCGTGTTTTAACACGAGATAATGCGACGGTATTTTGGTACTTTTGTCGCAGCTGCTGGTTTCATGGGGCAAAAACATGAATAAATTAGCCCAATAATTTTCTGATATTTATTGATATGCTGTTTAGTTTTATCATGCTTTTACAGAATCTTACTACTTATGTTATCACATTTCATTAATTAATTTAGTTAATTACTTCACATTCCAAAAATCATTATTGTGTAATATCTTTTAGCTGTAAGATAAATAAACAAAGTAAATCTCAACAGTGTTGCTCCTGGGTTCGATTCCCAGGTCAGCCAAAGTGTCAGCGAAAAAAAAACCTATTGGGTTTTTCCATCTGGAATTTCGCAGTATAGCAGCCCGAATTCTGGATTTGTGTCAGGTCTGAGGTCTCTGCCTAACCCTTCGAGGAATACAGGCGTAATGTTATGTTGTAATTGTAAAATAAATAAACATTATTTATAAATATAAGTTTTATTTACTACTAAAATCTCTCTGCAACTCTATTAGCAACATTTCTGAGGTTTCCATACACTTTCGAGGGAGGTGAGCCCATAATGAGGTTACATATCGCTCTTCTTGCCAGCGCTATGTTCTGGTAACTACCAAGGATGTGAATTTTTGAGTCTGCCAACACTATTCTGGTTTTGGTGACATTCTCTATGGTGAATTTTGTTCGACCAGCTTTTCCGGCGAGGCGGCCAATGGCGCGACTTAGATGGTCGCCATTTAAAGTTTTAACATCTTTCACTTCAAAGGATTCCACAAATAAGTCATCTAGTCGGAGGAGGGCGAGCGCGTCGTCGACTTCGAAGCCGTAGATGAAAGCCTAGAAATAAAAAAACATATTTTATAATATAAGAAAACAGTTGGCAATCAGGATTAAATTGTGATTTGTATGAAATCTGTCAATCCTAACTAATATTATAAATGCGAAAGTGAGTTTGTTTGTTTTTTTGTTTGTTACGCTTTCACGCTAAAACGGCTGAACGGATTTGGATGATTTATGGCACAGGAGTAGACCATGACCTGGAATAGGACATAGGATACTTTTTATCCCGATATTCCCACGCGATCGAGACTTACGCGGGTGAAACCGCGGGGCGCAGCTAGTTCTTTATAAAGATTATTATGCTTGTACATGTTTCACTTTAATTCCACTCTGTCTGGCTGAACAGATTTCGATGAATATTGGCACACGAGGTGGGGGGGTTTGGCCTGGGTTAGGACATAGGATAGTTTTATCCTAGTAGGGGAACAAATCCCATGGGATAATTTCCATCCCCATGCAGGCACTAGTATTAGCCTGCATATACATATGGCAATTATTTTCGAAATCCAAAAATGTTCAGATGTAAAATTGAAACCTTTTAATTCAATGAATGTGTAACTAATCCTCTTTAGTAAGTGATTGTGTAAGAATTTTACTAGAACAGGGTTTGTACACTTTCATCAGATAGGTTGGAATAGACAATAATTGATTTAATTTCTTTACCTTAACAAAATCAGCAGCTTTCTGTAGGTTGGCAATGTCTTTAGTCTCTGGTCCGACCTTTATTTCAACATTACGTGTTTTTGTATTGAATCTGACTTGTAGTAGTAAATGTTCCACTATTGGAGTGAAGATCTTCAACCAATTTTCTTTGAGTGGTGTGTATCTGTAATAAAATGTGTATTTTGTAGATTGGATTAGTGTAGTACTAAAACTGAGACGATTAGGAGATGGGCTGGCTAGAAATGGAAGGAAATAGTGACCCCAAAATGGTACCCTGGAATAGACAGGAGAATGACTTGGTAAGGGTGGCTGGAAAGACATGTACTGGACAGGCAAGGGACAGGGCTAAGGGGTTGGATGAGGCCTTAGCCAAAGGGCACAGACTCAGAACTGAAATTAAATGTTTGAAGTTTTGAACTACATACAACAGTCACTCTAAAAAACATACTATAAATAATTAAAAATTTGGACTGGATTGAAAAATTTAAATATTATAAACCAAATATTTTTATGAGTTTTATATATTGGGTCCTTTTTATTGCACACCAAAAAAGTAAATACATTCGGATTGATTGAAAGGTAAGATAGAGGTGGTCTTATCTGAATCTTCGATCTCTAAGAGTTAGTTTGTGGTAAGGAATGATTTATTTATTTATATTTTGAGGTTATATACCTGTGAGCTGGGACTGCAATCTTTCTCATATTCTCTTTAGATTCGTTTGGCTCAGCACTCTTCTTCTTCTTCGCCTTCGACCGACTGTGTTTAGATTTCCCCTGGATACCATTGTGTTCTTCAATTTCCATCACATCGCCAGATTCTGACACAGCCCTTCGCTTTATATTTTTTAGCTTCACTGTCTTCTTGGCAGGCAAAAACTCATCTACGTTTATATTTGCTGTGTCCATCTTTAATTCTGTTTGGTCAGTCATGTTGAGAAGTTTATTAAAAACGATTAACTCAAGTTATTGTTGTTGCAAAATATATTCTCACATGGCTTTTAGGAAGCACAGATTAAAAAGAATTTTATAAAAAAGTCAAGTTGTCAACGTCAGATGACCAAAATGTCAATTTATTATTGCCAGTCAAAACGACATCGGTACAAAACATTGCCAATAATTTAGAGTAATAGCAAATAAAATATAAATTATGAATGACTGAAAGAATAATGCTTATTTACAATAGTTAAACAAACAACAAACTGTTTTTTTTTAACTGTTTACAACAAACTATTTAGAACTCACTGTGCATTTGCCGTGGCGAAACATTCACGTAAAAATATAAATCTCTTTTTCTGTCAATGTTCCAAACTTTTGACAGATACTAGAGATTTCACATTTTTTTGTTGTGAATGTTTCGCCTGGTTTCGCCGCTTCAAACATCACTACAAAAGGTGCGTTCAAAATATTTGTGAAAATGAAAAAAAATTTGGAACGTCAAATTCTTTGAACGTTCCTCGTATGAATGGTTATGTCACAGGGTTAATTTTTGTTATGAATTAATTTGAGGTAAGAATTACAATTATATTGCGTGTTATAACAATATTTAAGACCTTCCAAAACTCATAAAGTACTCTTATTTTAGGTATCGTACAAAAGAAGATACCTCTGGCCAAAATGTCTACGTTACTAAAACTTGGTGTTGTAAAAGTGCTCAGTCCTGGCCAGGGCTGTAAAATAGCGGCATGCACGTTTGTGCAGAACCGTAACATCGCTGGCAAGGCGCTTAGGAGCTCGCTGCCCTGTCCTCCCGCGAAACCAGCACCCTTCGACTATCAGAACAACGACTACACCTGGTTTAGGAGTCTCCGCGACCGTACCACTCATAGGTTCGATGACAATACGAAAGTGGTCGTGGTTGAAGGCCCAGTGGCTGCTGGGAAGACCCAGTTTGCCGCCGCCCTCGCCGAAGACTTGGGTATGTGTCATTTCCCTGAAGCGAACATGGATATCCACTATGTAAGGCCAAATGGTTGCGATCTCCGTATGTTCGATGAAATGATACCTGAGGACACCAGGACCTTCGACCATATCAATTTCAACCAGAATCCAAAGCACCGTTTGGCGGGTAACTACCAGATCATGATGTACATTGCTAGATACAGCCAGTACATTGATGCCTTGGTCCATTTGTTGAACACTGGTCAAGGAGTTGTGTTGGAGAGGTCTCCTTACTCCGACTTTGTGTTTCTGGAGGCGATGTACTCCCAGAAGTACATCAGCAAAGCGGTGAGGTCGGTGTACTACGAGCTGAGAGCAAACTCCCTTGAAGAGCTGATGCGTCCCCATCTCGTCATTTATCTGGACTTACCAGTGAACAAGGTAAAAAAGTGTTTTTTAATGCTAATCTTCATATTTTATACAATTTTCTTAGTGGTCCACCTATTTTTTTTTGTGTAATTTGGCAAGATTAAGTAGCACATTTATTTGGCCGCATATTATCTGCTTTGAAAATAGAATAGAATACTTTTTATTATGTATGTAGTAGGTACACCATAAGAATTACTGATATAAAATATACTACTGTCTCTAGGCAGCTGCTAGTCTCAACTACTGTCACTAGGCAGAGCAATGAAATCATTAAATCCATCCATCATAAATAATTACCAAGTTTTTGGAAACAAACTCAATGAGTTTGTTTCCAAAAATAGTTAGTTAGTGTGTTAGTCATACATGGCTAAGTTCAAATTCCATTGCAACTGAATTTTTCTAGGACATATATTTAAAATCAGAACCTCTTCAAATTTTTTTTATACTTTTGCAGGTTCAAGAAGCTATAAAGAAGCGTAAACTGGACCATGAGGTGAGCGGCAAAGCTCTGACCGATGGTTTCCTGACTGAGATGGAGCGCCAGTACAAGAACAAGTACCTCCGCGACATCTCCACCCATGCTGAGTTGCTAGTTTATGACTGGAGCGGTGGCGGTGAAGTAGAAGTGGTCAGTATCCATCAATATAATTTCTTCTGCATCTCTACATACAGGGTGAAAGGAATATTGACCTGCAAACTGTAACCATGAACTTTGGTGCATAATTCTAGACGCGAAACCCTCGCGCGAATTATCGCACCCTACAGCCGCATCGTAACGCAAAACAGTAACCGCAAAAACACGCCTGGCGAGCTGCTTGTCATTACACAGTATATCTGTAGTGTGCGATTGTAGGAGCATTTTTGCAATGCGTTGGTTGCGGCGCGCCACGCCCAAATGTGCGCGAGCTTCATTGCACTGGCGTGGAAACAGTTCAAATTCGAAATTCGAATCTGTCTGGTCTGAGACAAAACATGTTGAAATCTCTATTTTCTGTCAATGTTCCATACAATTTTTGACAGGAACTAGAGATTTCGACATGTTTTGTCTTGAATGTTTCGCCAGTGGGCAATAATTGTTTTGGGGTTTTCCATCTGGAATTTTTCAGTAGCAGCCCTGCAGTAGCAATAGGCCTGTAACTGGCGAAATTTTTAACCCAACCTCTGCCCAGCCTCTTCGGAGAATACAGGCGTGATGTTATGATACGTTTTATTACTTTCTAGGTTGTGGAAGACATAGAACGTCTGAACTTCGACCAGTACATAGAGCGCGAGAACCCCAAGATGAAGGACTGGCGCCTTCCGCGTGAGGTGGAATGGGCTGACCAGCGTATGCTGTACACCAATCAGAAGTTCTTCTTGATGAACCTCTTTGGTATTCCCAAGTTGGATGTCCCGGAACTAATTACTAGTGCTGAAGATGCTTATGACCGAATTAAGGTAAGTGACGTTTTTACGAGTATTCTGCCTCCACAATTTAGTTTCCAAACATGGGAATATTTTGGGTTACAATCGCAAAAATAAATTTGTTTTTCATAGTTTTCTAGAGAAATACTATGAAATACAAACTTATTTTTGCAGTTGTTAAAATCAATACTGGGCATGCGTAAATATTCATGCTAGCTACGGAACCCTTGACTGTGTGTGGTCCGGTACGCACCAGGATGGGTTTTTTAACCGGGAATTTAATACTGTAATTTCAATAAACGTTTTTTATTACAGGTCATTGAAGCGCACCCTCATTTCAAACACATGGAGGGATATACACAGGGCGGCAATTTATTCAAGAACAAGATGTCTAAATATACAGAATTTCTTTAAATATTGCTAGACTCTGTAGTTTGTTTAATTAAATTAAATATTATAAAAAAAAAAAATTAAAAATACGCGGTTGTTTCATTTCTAATATACTAAGATAAGCTTTCTTTTTTTTGCGTTAACCACTCTTTACCGCTAACTGGCTTGAGCCACTATGCTTAGGTGCCAGTCATAGTGGGAAAAATAAAAATCAGAGTTTATGAGTGTAATTTTCCCCACACATCAAAATCAATAGAAAACAATAGACGATAAAATTGAACACTCCACTTTCCCACTGGTGGGGCAAAGTGGAATAAATTACCCAAAGCTTAACTTCGGGTTAATCGCTACACGGTTCAAACTAAAGTTGTTACGGAGCGCGGAGGTCTTTTTAGCGGAAGCGGAGGGGAAGAGCTTAGCCTCCACGGATGCGGAGGTTAACGGAGCTGGGGAAAAAGATCAATAATCATTTATTACCCGACTGCCCCAGAAGTGGGAAATGTTTTTAATGAAATAAAATCTACCTACTCATATTCAAGAAGTCTTTATTCAAAATAGGTACATCATAGTACTACTAGAAAAGTTTACTATGTACACAAGGCTACACAGCTATACATTTCCAGTTTATGCTGATCTCGCATTGTATAGGATAAGCTGACCTCGTATGGGATTCCAAAACACCAAAATCCGTGTTTGAAAAAAACCGTGTTATACTAATTTAAAACGGTCTTTAAACCACGGATTTTGGTTTCGGTTTATTTACATCTATAATCATGTGACACCCACACTCCTACCCACTGTAAACACAAGTCTGACTATATCGTCGCTCCTCTCATGTTGACGTAACGTAAACCAAACTCCGCAAAAAACTTAAGGAAGCGGAGGTATGATTTCTTATTGAAGTTCCGCATTTTCATTGGCGGAGGCAAGGTTCCGTTACAACACTAGTTTAAGCCCACGTCTTACGACCCACTCCCTGTTATTGAATAATTGACACGATAGAAATAAAACTTCAATAAATCAAGTCAACTGCTTATATTTCATGTAAGTTATTAAAAACATTTTATAAAGTATTACAACTATGCATTTAGCTCAGCACCAGTCCACAAATCGACAAATACTTGCAACAAGCTTCAAACAAATAATGTTTTTGAGATGGAAAAACTTATGAGAGTAACTGAAATAAGATGTAGGTCACTATAAATTGTATTAATTGTAAAGTCCCACTAAATGGACGACGACATCGCGGCATGCCAAGGCGCAGATGGCGGGACGAGCTTGGCTCCTACCGAAAGGACTGGCACTACTGGACTAGCAACAGACAGAATTATGTGGAAAAGGGAGAGGGACGCCTTTGCCCTGCAGTGGGACAATACAGGTTACACAGTAAATAAAATATGAATGAATGAAGGTTAGTTAGATTATATCGATAGAAATGTCAGGGAAATTAATTGTTAAGCAGCATTTCCTTGACAGTTGTATGAATTAATTACCCTGACTGGACGTTGATGAGTTTATGTTTAGGGTCAGCACACAAAGCAGAGCATTTACTGAGACTACTGAAAAATGTATCTTATCGACAATTCCATACATTCCAAAATTAAATACACGAACACGCAAGCTCGAGCATCAAGTTGGACGCTCAACGTGTAGTAAATTTTGAAACGTATGGAATTGTCATAATATTCATTTTCTGAAGTCTCAGAAAATGCTCTGCTCTTGGTGTGCGCTGACGCCATTAGGTCATTTAGAATATTCTTCATTTTTAAATTGACATAAATGGGAGAGGAGGGCAAAGAAAAAGTTCATGGATTGTATGAGGAATGATATGAAAGAGAAGGGAGTGAATGATAGCGTGACAGTTGACAGGGGAGAGTGGAATAAGAAAACGTGTTGCGCCGACCACAAGTAACATGTGACAAGGGCAGGAATATGATGATAAAATGATAATAAATCATCAGTTGTAAAGCTTTAAGTTTTCAAGGTCATTGCAAGTATTGTCTATCAGTCTTATCTAAAAAAAATATTTCCTATTGACTTACTGTGAATAAAATCGCTTAATGTTTGATATTTAATAAGAATATTTGATGTGACATAATGATATTAGATGATAAACAAATATGACACCGATTGATGTCCTTGCAGTGTAACAATATTTAATAAGAATATTTTATGTGAGATAATGATATTAGATGATATTTATATAAGACACCGGTGGATGTCCTTGCAAGTGAAACAGGTTTGGTTAATTACTTAGGTACATAAAGCGATTTCATTCCCATAGTAATATCACAAGCCCAATAGTAAAAAATAACGGAATGTCTTAATAATGAAATTTTCAATTAGTCAACAAAAATATGGCAAAATCAAATTAATAATTATTTCGAAGTTTTTTTGCCAAAAATATAAACATAATTTATAATTGAATTATTACATTTATGTTCAATTACACAATAATTAATCGGTGCCAGTTATTAGACTTGTTAGATTATTTAATGTTAATATTTACAAAAATATTTTTTTTTATAAAAATTTAATAGTGTTGAATTAATACAGGAATGGCGCCAGATCTTAAATTGAATATTATGCTCGACTTTTTAAAATCATTATTTCCGATTTTTGATGCTGATATTTTAAAATACCAAAATCGATTATTTCAATTTAGACAAACGATTCTCCAAGATGTTCTTGACTAATTGATACAAACGGAGCTAATCTGTACTTCTGCGGTAAGTATAGTACGTGTCAGAACTTATGGCGACTCTGAAGTGCGCTACTCACTGCTCAGTACCCCACCCCTCACCCCCGCCGACACAAGAATTTGTTACTGCGCAGCGACTCGCCTCATGTTCCGAGGCGCCATAAAGTTTGCAACAGGCTGTAACTATTGTATTGATAAAAAATTGTCAGTAAAAAGTTATTATTTTATTTTTGTTTTCTATGTTAAGTTTTAATAGGTAAGGTACATTAATGTTATTTTATTACAGTATATAATTACGTAGCCTAAGTGCAAGATATCACAAAGTATTCTTAATTAACATTTTAGAATTTATTCCTATCATGGTTGAACCAAATATTAAAGGGTGATTGTGCATTCGTTAACAAATATTGCCTAAATATCAAATGTAATAAAAATATAAGTATTTATGATAGGATTACTTATTTACAATTTGGAGTATGTGAAGATCGTAGCAGGTGACATTCTGTAGTTTCTGCCTACCCCAGGGTGTGGTTATGTATTTACAAAGTATGTTTTCATTTTCTAAGCATACGTCTTGAAAGTGTGTTGCATTGTTCGATGTCAAAGACAATTTCTAAGACAACATAAGAGATTTACAACAAAAAGTTTACAATATGTTTTTGAGTAAATTGACGGTCTGTAATTCAATAAAAATATAAATCATCATTTTATAAATAAATCAAGTAAAAGTCGTGTTTTAAAATTAAAATCATCAACAAATGTGTATCCATCTGAATACATGCATTGTTTACTTTTAATTAATTACGATATTTATTTAGCAAAAACCTGTATTTTTATGACGAGCCTTATATATTAAGTGCGATTTTATCAATATTTAATTCAAACATACATAAAACCGAGCTATCATAAATCCATATACTTAAATTCAGAATCTTAGATAATTTACGTTAACGGACACTTACACAACTATCTGCTTTAGCGTTATGAAGACTAAGTTGATTTTTTAGTGACATTAAAAAGGTCCGAAATATTGATTGCAGTGGAATTTGAACTCTATCCTGTTCGGCATTGAGTTTTCGGTTCCAAAACATGATGATTATTTAAGATTTTGAATTCAGATTTTAGTTTAAAGTACTTACATTAGTTATTAAAAAAATACATTTTCCTGTAATTTTGATAATATCGAGGGACTAAACTTATCTATAATTGGACCACACTGAAAGCCGTTCGTAGCGGTCGTAGTCATAAAACGAGGGAGCGAGACAGCACGAGACATATTACATATTATATAGATATTTTAAATCCATTACTCAATCTTCGCTGTCCTGCTCGCAAATTTTATGACAGCGAATGCCACGAATCCTGGCATATAGTATGGCTTTTAAGTGTTGTAATATCTTTAATCGGTTTGCTTTTTCAATTTTTCTAGGATTTTTTATCTGTTTTTTATCTCTTAAAAAACGTCTTTAAATATTTCTGTTGTGTGATAATCAGTATAGTCCCCAAATTATTGTCTGTTACGTCTCTCATACTACATGTCTACTAGGTATGGCGAGTCTAAGGCGCCCAGGCCTGCGGCGACCCCGCCCTCGTTTGCGTCCGCTAACTTAGTACGAAGCATGTGACCGACCTGACGATTGTGTTGTATTTTTTCTTTTGTCCTGTAAAAGAAGTTGTGAAATTTAATAGCTGTAGGAATTGACCTTAAGAGCCATAAAATACAATCTAATAAAAGAAATCTATGTAGATTTCTTACAGGGTTTTTATGACTCTTGAAGAATAGTCAAGCGGAATAGGTTACTAAATATATCAGCGTCTATTGTATTTTATAATGGATTTCCGCAAAGTCACGCCTGAATCAATTAACTATCTTAAGAGCCATACCTCACCGGGACGCCTTGCGACGTCATTTGAGCACAAAAGATACTTGTAGCAGTGTACTCACCCGATGATGACGCCGAAGATGCCGAGCTCTGACACCAGCTCCACGACAGGGGGCGGCACTGTCGCACCCGGCCGAATGACGTACCCGGGCACCTGTTGGTAATAATGGGTTTATTTTTAAACGTGTAGCGACCCGCCCCTACTTCGCACAGTTCTTGCGACTTGTAAAATACAGAGATTTCTTTATTACATACATAAATTCACGCCTTCTTCCATGGGGGTAGGCAGAAACTACAGGGGGCCTACCACCACCGCTTACAGCAGTATTATTTTAATCTTACTTTGTGGGGGAAAGAGATAGAGCTATACGTCCTGTAGAGCTTCATCTCTTTCCGACACTGAAGTAATATTAAAATAACACTGCTGTAAGCGGTGGTGGTAGGCCTCCTCAACGCCACCTGCTACTATCCTTACATACTCCTTTTTACTCTTTCTTTTTTTATTTCTTTATTATTTACTAGCTTCCGCCCGCGGCCTCGCCTTGCATGTTGATAAAAAGTAGCCTATGTCCTTTCTCAGGCTCTAGACTATCTGTGTACCAAATTTAATTTAAATCGGTTCAGTAGTTTAGGCGTGCAAGCGCGACAGACGGACAGACACAGAGTTACTTTCGCATTTATAATATTAATAAGGATTAGTAAGCTTAAGATTAATGTATTAAACCATAAACTATTAAAAACCTCGCCCTAGTGTTTTAATACCCCTCATTATGCAACAGTTTCATAAACTACTGTTTCGATATTAAAATTAAGCCGGGCACGGTCTTGTCGTACTTACTAGCTGTCGTACTCTTGTCGTACTTACTTGACTAGCACGAAAAATTCACATACAGTGCGTCTGTATGTGAATTTTTCGTGCTAGTCAGGTTTTTTGACCGTCTCAAGTCAAAAGTTTAATAATTTTAATATAAATAATAATTTTAATAACAAATATTTTATTAATTATTATAATAATTTCTAATATTATAATATTTTGTAAGAAGAGGTACTCACAAGTGGCGGCACGATTCTCTCCATGAGTATATAGGCGGCTCTCTCGCGGCTGTGGCGCATGCGCTGCAGCGCGTCGCGGATGTCCGCGCCGTACACATTGTTTCCACCGCCTTCACGTTGCGGCTTCAGTACAAACCTATGAGATATAAAAATAAGAATGAATCGTTTCGCCGGAAAATAAATAAATAAGTAATCATTAAGTTTCATGTACTCACTTCTCAGCGTCCTTCAGACCCATCTCGACGGCTCTCTCGCCGTTCTCATCGAAGTCCAAGGAGTAGAGGCCAGTGAAGATATCCCTGACTCGAGTGGTGGTAGCTCCTGAACCCATGAATTTCTCCAAAACGCCTGGTGCAGCCAATGCTTGCTGGACCTTTTTTGTACCAGCCAGCTGGTAGTGGATCGATGGGCATTTTATGGCGCTGAAATATTTAAAGTATTATCTCTGCACATACCTTTTACATTATATAACATAAACACACGCCTGTAATTCGTCCCAATACTACCTGCATTTCGTCAGTTATGTTTATGTCCCATGTAATAGGGGGCGAGCCTATTGACTTCAAGCGGACACAAATCCAGACTCCGGGCTGCTACTGAGGAATTCCTGATGGAAAAACCCAATAACACTTTGCTCGACGTGGGAATCGAACCCAAGACCTCATGCTCAGCAGTAGCGCTTGCGACCACTAGACCAACGAAGCATTCAGGCCTTTACATAGCTGTTAAAATATGGTTATAATACAGGGTATCGACATTTAAGGATATAACCAAAAAACAAAGAGCGTCAATTTAAAAAAAAAATTGCTTCCTAATCGCGTTTATAATGCCCTTTGAAAATTGCTGGCCGCCGTAGGGCATCCTAAAATAAATAAATACTAATAAAGGGGTACTTACGTGGACCTCTCGACCCTCAGTCGCGCGTCCCACTCCCTCTGTGACGGGTACTGCGCTGGTTCGTATCCAGAGCGATAGTAGACAACCGCCACTGGACGCTCGTCGCTAAAACACACAACATTCATTACAATAATGATCACTTGTTTATACAGGGAACCTTAACTGCTGCAGCTGCAGGAAAACGTTCTTAGGAGATTGTCCTTAAGGGCGCTAGGGTGGCCCGCGAAATTCAAATTTTCTTACGCTTTTTGCAATTTGCAGGTCAGTATCAGGTTGTATGTTGATCTAAATATTATTTGCGACCGAAACAAATAATGGATTTACAGAATTATAAACATTAGAATCAGCAATACAACTCTCTAAGTTCATGTAAGTGCATTGAATGGTATTCTGCCTTTTCGCCGAAAATTGTTTGGCAGATTATCACTTGCCAACCAACGTTTCGCCGATGTTTCACTTTGACAACTAACGATTAGCAAATTTTTGTATGACAACGTTTCATTTGGTAGAATTATTGTTAAGCTGATTATTATAATGACACAAAACGTTTGGGAGGTTAGAGTATGACAAACAACGCACGAGCCGAGCGGGCCGCGGCAGCGGCAGGCGAAGTGCCAGAAGCGAATCGCTTTTGTAAAAGGAAACAGTTAGTAACTGTGAGGTTGGGAAATAAAACAAAATATGATAAGTTGGCAAATGATTATTCGACGAAATAAAATTCGGCGAAAAGGCAGAGATCCGCATTGAATGACGATTTCATGAAATAGTCATTCAATGCACTACAAAAAACGTAAGAAATTTTGAATTGCGCGGGCTACCTCCAGCGCATCCACCTTAACTTCTTGGAACAATTGTTAACTGCGCTCAGAGATTTTTTTTTTTTTTAGAAAGCATGTACTTACAGTCAGCGAGATAAACGTTAATTCTCAGGTTTTATTTTTATGATGATAATCGATGCAGTTTTGTAAAAGAAATGTATCAACATAGACAAGAGTACTAGAAAAGTCACAAATCGCAACAAAAAAATCCGAACGTTCTCCTGTATTATCAGGTTACCCAAATTCAACACTAAGGTAATAATGTTCTGCTAGCGCAATATTAAAATTAACACGATACTTTATGGCGGCTCTAAACACGAGGCGAGTAGCTGCGCAGAAACTAAATCATGTGACTGCGGGGGTGAGGGGTGGGGTACTACGCAGCGAGGAGCCTACTTCAGACCGCCATATAGTTTAAATCGGCCTGTACGCTGACGATGATTGTGATGGTGATGGATGGAGGATGATGACCGGAGTAAACTGAAAGTAGGTATGTTATTGACTATGATACTAGAAAAAAAGAAAATCAAACTACTACTTACAGTACCAATTGCTTCTTATCATTAAGAACTGTTTCTTCAAAAATCTCGTTCAATGTTTTTCTAAAAATCTGAAAAATAATGAATAAAAACATAATATCACGACTGAGGGGTTTATTTATTTATTAAAACTTTATGCACAAGTAAAAACTACTGTACAAAGGCGGACTTAATACCTGAGGCTTTTTCTACCAGTCAACCTTAGGGTGATGCAGAGACAGACATGGCAGGTGCAACATAAGATAATACATATAACTTGAAAATAATGAATTATAATGAATACATACATAGATACTTAGGAGAAATAACGACAGGTAGAGGAGAAAACGAATCCAGCAAATGAACGCTGGGATGATTCTGCCAACTTCTTACGAATATGTTCACGTGCCTTCACTTTAAAGGATAAGCGACTAGTTGCCGACTATTTATAAACGTTGCTTAAAGTTAAGTGACGTTCAAACGTCAAAAATGTATGGTTAACCATACATTTTTGACACAAACGTTGCTTAAAGTTAAGTAATGATTAGCGACAGTTAAAACTGGACAAGCGACTAGTTGCCGACTATTTATAAACGTTGCTTAAAGTTAAGTGACGTTCGTTAAGTTTCGTTCGTTCGTTTGTAAATAAGGGAAAGCAGTGGTGATTAAATAAATAATTTTTGAAGTGAAAACTTCTTTAGGCGCACTTTGTGCCTTTTCTGAACAGTGAACGACATCACTGAACCATCACGCTCGAGTCAGTGACGCTGAATCGCGTATACTTGGCTCCAGTCGTAAGTTTTAATTTCTATCGTGTGGTCATCATAAGCACACATCCTCTTTTTTTTCATCAAGACATCGTTTTTGAAGCAATGTTCACACCAAAAATGAAAGTCTCCCTACAATTATTTTTGCACAAAGTTACTTGGTTTGATGTACAGAATGCGTAGTTGAAGGCTTCGCGAAGGGTCTTGCTACAAACTGTATAAAAATTGATCAACTGAACTCACCATAATATCTGGCCTCTTCTCAGCTATTTCAAACTCATGGAACCTCTGGTCACAGATATTGTATGAGATCTCTTCAACGACGAAGAGGATGATGGCGCAGGGTACGCCGAAAAGGTCGTAAGCGTCGATGATGCCCGAACATAAGCCTGACAGAGCCTTGTTTTCAGGCATCTGAGAAAAAAAAATACCATAATGTTAGATTTTTAACAGACTTCTTCAAGAAGGAGGAGGTTCTCAATTCGTCTGTATGCTCTTTTTTTTGTTTGTATGTTACGCGATTACTCCGCCAATTATGTATCGATTTTGATGATTCTTTTTTTGTTTGGTAGGTCATCCCATATAAATTTTTATTAACTTTGCTTGCGTAGTTTTTGAGTTAGCTTCAATAATTACGTATTTTTCCGAATTAGTCTATGTAGATGATATCTTATTTGACTCCGTTACTGTTATTTACATAGCAGGTCGTATTCGAATTTGTGTGGGGTGGGTACCACAACTAAAATGTGAAAAATAAAAACTTTTTACTAAAAAAAAAAAGCAACCATCTTTAAAAAAAAACACTAAATAGTGAAAAATAACTCTAATTTCGGAAGTCGGTGGTAAAAAAACGAAAGACACCGACTTTTTTAGTGTTTTTTTTGGAAGTCGGTTATTTTTTTTTGTTATGATAAAACGAACGAACGCACGTGACCATGACCCTACTTGCATAACAGACTTTTAATCACAATCCGAGGGATTTGAAGATTTCTAACCTATTGCCTTATAGGTTTGAAAAATCTCAGCTCAACAACGTAAATAACGCAATGTTTGTGACAGTTTAACACTGTCAAAATCACAGGAATTGCGATCAATGGTCATTTTATAATTGTATGATTACGTAATTACCTCGCAGTTTAGAAACAGCGAAAAAGGAACTCTTACACTTATTTTTGTATGAAATAACAGTTTTGCTTTTTAGTTGTGCTTTCCGAGCTACGGAGGAGGTATGTAAAGATGGTCACCCATCCACGGACCAACCCAGGCAAGCAAAGCGTAGCTTAGCCTGATGGATCAACCCGTGCGGCTGTTATTTTATTAATTAGCCACGAACTGCTCTCCTTAAGATTTTTAAGTCTGCTTCTAATATGAATGAGTTGAATACTTACATTTTTGATCAAATCAGGATGACCCAACTGTCGCAAAATGTAGCTGAAAAATAAAAAATATCGTTATTTTATGTTAAAAATAAATACTGCACGATGACATCATTTTTTTAACAATTATTTTTTGTGGTTTGTGAATCAGATTCTTCGTTAATTTACAAAGTATTGTGTACCTCATTAAGATACTCACAACGTTATTTTTGCATCTAATTTGTACAATACGGCCGAGGAATCATGGCCGGTCTGAACATAGGCTCTCCGAACTTTCGCGCATGTTCTTACACTCACACTCGCCTCATGTCACAATTTGGTTCCTATTATTGCGTAGCCTTCTGCGCAAAGTTCGGACCGGCCATGATTCATCGGCCTTATTGTATCGAGAGGTCGTAATAAACTCTGTGCATGTTATGATGTTTGATATGACACATGACATATACAATTTTTTATCACAGTAACGTTAAATCTAGGTCAACAATTAAAAGTTTAAACAATAAACAATCATTAATCGAATAACCTACCTTCGATTTATATTGAGCTCCAGTTCTAAAATAAGCAATAAGGTAGCATGTGCCATCTCAATCTTCACAAAATTTACAGCGTGGATGTAATAATTAAGGAAATATTACTAAGATTTTGTGGCTTCTGATTTTAATTTAACACAAAAATGACATCATCATGGCAGTTGAACGTCTTTGCATAATATGTTTGTAATGTGATGAAAAAAAACATTAAAATCTAAAAGTCATGCTGATTAATATAAATTACATACATCTTTGACGTAAACGGAAAATATTTATTAGGAAATTTAACCTAGAACGTATAAAAAAATACAGACGTAGAGAACCTCCTCCTTTTATGAAGTCGGTTAAAACGGGAAAAATGTTTCTTAAATAATCTGAGTACGTCATAGATGTACCTATAAGGCGCTGTTCAGACTAACAATTTAGATCAAGATCGCAGTGCAGTAACGAATGTAACGTTGCGTTGTATTGACAAAAAAACTGAAACCAGAGATCGCATTATAAATTGTTCGTGTGTTGAACGCCCTATAAACGAACTATATTTTACAAGCATTAGATGAAAAAAATATTAAGCTGAAAAAATGCTGACATGAAGTGAAAATCAGTTTTATCTAAAAAATATCAGTAAAACAGGCGTGATTTTGCGTTTGCTTGTAAAATGTTGCCCATCATCTTAAATCTAAAATCTACAGGCAATTTTATATAAGTACTACATAAGCTAAATACATAACTAACAGACATAAATAATACACATTCACATACAGGCAACTATTTCTAAAATAAGGTCTCAACCAAACTATCAATTTATTTTAGTTATAAGAATCAAAATATTCTATTTATATTATATTATTATAATAGATATTTATTTCTTAATATTATTAATGTTTAAGAAATAAATCTTATTGTGAAAGTAAAAAAAAAACCGATCGTTTGCAAGTTCCCTAATAGTGCTGAATTCAAATACAAAGGCTATGAGAAGAAAAAGTAGGTTAATCTACAAAACGAAAAAAAAATCACCGTAGAGACGATTTCACTAATTCCAGGTAAAAAATATGATTGCTTGAAACTTTTTGTATGAAAAATTATGAAATTCCTAAACTGTACTAAAGGTTGCGTTTAAAGATTTCTATTTCGTGGCAAATCTAGTGAAATGAATAATGTATTCCTTATTTATTGAGCAAGCGAAAAAAAAAACATTATAACTCATTATTTTATTCAAGTAAAATTTTCTTAGAAATGGTGAAATTGACTCATTACACACAATATTTGTAAATTTGTAGATTAAATCACTTTTGCTATAGAAAAAACTATAATCCTTACAGCTAAACAAGTTAAATAGAAGCTTTGCTTTATCTAGCATGCATTTTTCTAAGTAGCTAAATAAATGAGTAACATGTATTAGGATATATCCACACTTATCAGGGTCCTGGGTCAGGGCCTTCTGAATCCCTGATACAAAATGTATGCAAGCAATCTTTTCCGAAACTGACGCTTACGGGGGGACACTATCCCTGATATGTATGGATGAACCCTTAGAGATGACTATGAAGTGCCATTTTTGGCATAATGCATGATTATGCTCAATATTCCTTTTAAAATAGGCTCCAAGAGTGACGTACACTTCGGGGTACCTGGGCAGTGAGCCCGCTACCAACACTGTAGACTAAGAAGTCTGTTTAAACTTTTCGACCCATATTTTACATTTTTTGACGCCTGAATGACATTGACGGGGCGGCGTTGTTGGTAACCATTTGTGGAATTGACACAACAGCGGCGTTAGTTAGGCAACAAATGGCGGCGTTAGTTCCGATTTTTGTCACACGCCAAAAGAACCTTGTAGCGTTTTACCAATAGCGCCTACTGTTGCCGGCAGAGACGTGTAATATTTTTTGTTCGCGTGTCCATACCTACCTCTTTGCTTGCCCGTAGGTAAATATAAGAATTCTATTAAGAGACTGCCCAAAATTTTTCTCGGCATGAATTTTTGAATACAATGTTTTTCTGTTAAACAGTTTATTTATTATAAAAAAAAATTTTTTTCTTCACCGTTGTATTTATTAGGTAGTTTTATTAATACGATTCTTCTCTTTGCGATTCTATGGCGTGAATCCTCGTTGGTAGTGGGATAAATGCTCACCGAAAACACCCAGTTTTTTTGTCCAAAACGTTTTATAAACTATACTTATATCTAAAATAATCGTCACTCGATTCAAAAGGATTCACACGTTGACCATGTCTGTAAGATCGCCGAGACGTCTCCAGCATATCCAAATTATCCAAATCCATCAAGTCAATCATAATAATATGTATATTATCCATTTTTAACGATATGTAAATAAAAGACACAATAATAATGAACGCTAACATCAAATAAATTAGTACCGCAGTTACTCCATACTAAACGGTCTCGGTGGAGTAACTTAAAACATGAACTGGTGATAAACTTCATTTTATAACATTTTATTAAGACATGGTTTAAACCTAGTAATAATCCCAGTATCTACTAAAATATCGTATTTTGGAATAAGACGGAGAGAGTCCGGAAGCCGACTCGATTATTCATAAGCCGCATACAGACATTGAGCGGAATTCGCCGCGTCGAAGAATTATTATTCCTTGATCACACGTATCCAGTGGACGAGACAGTGCGCTCGGCCGAGTGCTCGATACGCGTAAATAAGTTTATCACCGAGTTCTCGGTTCAGTTTAAAGGCCGAGACTCAGTCACCCGGACCCTATTGCATACTTTATTAGACCGAGTGCCTAACCCCGCCCATCCGCGCACTGAATCGCCCACTCGGCAGGTGTAAACATGCACTCGGTGCGTTCCCGCCACTCTGCTAGAGATGCAAGAAGTGTAAAAAAGTATCGATATACACCCCTTTGCAAAAAAAATGTCATTAGCATAAATGACTAGTAATTTGTTATAATCAATAAGAATATAGTTTTTTGGCTACACCCCTCTTCCAGCAGCGCTACAATTTTACTAGCTCTTATTGCTTTTTCTGCCATTACAATCGACACAAAGATATTACTTTTAAGTCACAATAAGGCTGGATTATGCGACAAACATAAATTATTCTACTAAAAATAATGAGAAGTTAGTTTTAGTTCCCAGGATAACCTTCTAACCGCAAACCTGCAAAATGTTTTTTCGTTCACTGGCAAAATGTTAGTAAAAGTCACAAACGGAAAACGGGATGATTATTGTTTTTAAACAAAAGCTTCGAATTTGGAATTAACTTTTTTCATACCCAGACTCTTTATTAAGTGCCAGTAACATAGTTTGGCTATTAAAACTTCTTTACAACTAAATGATTACCAATAATGTACAAAAATCAAAACCGCCCGTTTTTTTTGCAAAGGCGTGTATATCGTATCGATATTTAAAAAAAATATCAATATCGATTTCGATATATCGAAAAAAAAATATCGATAAATCGGTGGAATTTTCAAAAAAAAATTTTACTTTATGTAGTTCAAGTTTTATTATCATTTAAATACCAAACTAGGAAAAAAAGTACTAATAATTTTTACGGCTCTGAATTCCAGCGGTTTTAGTCAGCGGCGACAACGGTGTTGCTATTGAAAATATATCGTTTTTAATACATTTTCGATACTTGATATTTTATATCGATACATCGATATATCGAAATAATAAATATCGCCGGAAAATATCGATTTAACAAACAAAAAATATCGATATTTTTTCTGCAAGCCTACACTCTGCACATCACGTCTAGTCGCTCGCAGCACGCTACCGTACAATGATTAATTATCATTTTGCGATCCATGGTCTCTCTAGTCTGCATCGTCAAAACTGAACAGACTGATTAACTCGGAGCTAAAACTCTCTCGGCCTAGTATCATTTGACAACAAGACCTTGAGAAACATTGGTGTTTCTCTGACAAATAAACCTACTTTTGTTTTTCTAAACCATTGGAGGCGCATGCCTCACGATATCTGTAAGCGGATTTACGAAAATTCTAGGATGACTCAGCATATTTAATAATGTCTATTGACTGACTGTTAATATCTTATAATAAGTAACTAATAGGTAAGTAACAATCAGTAAATAAGATAAAACTCTTGTAAATAAACTCTTATCTAGGTAAGACTTTGTTTCCATTTGTTTAATTTCTTTGGTGATAATATCAAGCTGTTGTATTTAATAGAGTTGTGAAATACCTCCATTATAATGTAGCCCAGAATTGGACACGTTAGGACTTGAGCCGCGCGGCCCTAGTGAAGACGCGGCTTAATATCATGCAAATATTCCGCTTTGGGCTAGGAACAAAGTTGACGCGGTAAAATATCCGCTTGTATGATAATTCCGTTCTACGTAACAATTTAAAATGATCCGAAAGTGCCTTAATATGTTTTGACTATTCTAATGTCCCTAGCTTTACTGTTCTGTCTTTCCATTGGTACTTGGGACAAATTACCAAATTGATTAAATTAATAACTCGTTTTACTGCCTCTAATGGCCACACTTGTGTGCTGGTGAAGTGTCGTCATGCCAACTCATACAGGGCCTTTTAAATTAACTAGCAATACTTCACAGCCGTGATGGATATCGGTACTACTTACCACTTAGAGCGATAAAAACAAAACAATTTCTTATGATTTAATAAAATCATAATTTTATGAAAAAATCAGCGACATGAGGGCTTTGACCCTGTAATCACCTGTTTTTTGTTTGTCTATTCTATTAGATACCTTGATGATACCCATAACATATTTTATGTGAAATCTCGCTAATTAATTTAAAAATACCGTGTATTTACGTGAAAACATGATTCTTGCAACATCAAAGCTAAGCATGACAAAGTGATGACAATGAACAATATACCTTATGATCTTACGTTCTAGGGTTTACACTGGCTATTGAATATAATATTAGACCACACATTTCCAAAGAAAACAAGCTTATGACGAGATTTTGGAAAACATAATTGAATTACATCATGTGAAAATCTGTGCATGTGTGTATGAATGAAACACAAGCGCCAAATAACATTTTGAAAGATGTGTACCCTAAGCCATACCCAGCAAAGATTGGACAGAAATACACATTTCATAAATTATAATAATACACCGTTATTTTTCAGTTTTCCGTACCAAATTTGGAAAATAAACAGAACTGTCATTGAACCGACAATGCAGGCGTGGACAGGTAACATCTCTCAAGCGAACGTGCCAGGATAAAGCAGTCTACAGCTCACAATCCAAATAAAAACATGCACGTGATGCTGATGATGATAATAAACTAACATAAAATACAGCTTACCTAATTCTAAGGATACGATTTTATTCTGGAAATCAAGTGTAATGCGACATACAAAACTTAACTAGGAAGCAGAAATAATTTCTATATACCATGCCTGGAAGTTGGAACTGCCACCAGTGTAAAGTGTGAAGCAAAGCAAACAGTGCAACAAACAACGAAAAATTACGAAGAAATGCGAAGATACACGAAGCACTAGTAAACGAGGATAGGAGATAGATGTAACGTGCAAACAGATTGGAAGAACAGCAGCCACATGAGAGATGTTGATCTGATCGGTGCGGATAGATGCCTGGATACTTTCTGTATGGACCCACAACCTTTACCGAGTAAAATTGACGTGATTATACAAATTTTATGTCTTTAATTTTCGAACTGAAGTATCCAGGTATCGTATTCGCACCGTTCAGCGATGTCGGTACCGAGACATTGTAGGTAGATACGACGTGATGGCTCCAAAACTTGAGGCTACCGTGTTAAACTCCACTTGCTTGATTTTATTGTTCTCCTCGTTGTGCATCAGGTAATCCGAGCGGAAGAGCCCGAGGCTGACCGACTGTAAAATTTAATTCTGTGAAATTCTGTCCAATCTGTCATAACAATTTATGTTTTATGAATAGGTGATGTGTATATCCTCAGCCCGCCTTTTGCACCGCCACCTTCTATCTATTATTTACAAAAAAAACAACATGTTTTTCATTGTCAGAAAAAAATATTAGCAAGAATATTGCAGTTTTTTTTTCGAGTTACACAATAAAAAGTAAAAAGTTGTTGTGTATAAAACTCAAAGATAAACTCAATATAACAATTTCTTATCTTAACAACATTTACAAAGTTACTACTAATTTAGAATAAAAGTGTTAACTTATTATTTAATCTTTTTTGCTACTTATTTACAGTATTTACACTTTTGTAATCACGACGTGCTTTTCTTTCTTTTTTATTTTATTTTTCTTAGTTTTCTAAAGACCCACAGGATTGATGTCGTTTATATAAATGATATCGATTTATCAATCGAAAAAGATTTTTTTATGAAAAATGTCATGGCAATAAAATGAACAGACAATAATAAAAACACAAAATGCGTTTCGGTTACTTTTTTAACTGACTTCAATCATGTGGGTTTGTCAGAGTTTGACCGAGACCGCAGTACCGCGCATTAGGAATGCGCAGCGAGGTGAGGGGCCGCGTTGACGAATGAGCGGACTGCACTTCTCCCCATCTCGCCGCTCACATACCTAGGCGCGGTACAGCGTTCGCGGTCAAACTATAATAAACAAATGAAGATTTTTTTTGTGCCATGCGTTTTACATCTAAACCGCACCTTATACAGGGTTACAAATTAAGGGGTGATGTTTCACAGACTTTATGGGTACTTATTCATTATCTTCTCAATTCTCTTTTTTTGTTTTATCGTTATTAGATATCGATAGCAATCACGCCTGTGAAGTTTGCCAAGATGGGGATTGTCAATGGGGATTAGTGGAATAACCCAATTTTTACCCTGTACATCCAAAAAAATTGACTATGACAATTCTCTTTATTTTTCCATACATTTGAATAGTTAAAAAATAAAGATGTTAAGCACCGTAAATATTTACTATTTTCCTAGGCTAAATAAAAATAAAAGTAGTTTATAATTAAATTCCTTTTTTTTATATATATTTTTAGGTTACCTAAATACATGTTTTACCGAATACGTAATTGCCACCATTTTAAATGAAAATGACAGTTCGAAAAGGTTACATGCGCCCGATAAGTAGCAAAGGTATTTCTTTGAAAATTGTTAACATTATCGCTCCTATCGTACCTACCTAGTAGTAGGTAATTATAATTAAATAGGAACTTAACTAAAATTAAAAAGGTAACGTTGCATGATAACTAAAAATATTCTTATTTCTAAAATTGACCAAAAATCAAATAAGTTGAAACACAGCCAGTTGGTTGTTGGCGTTAATTCTGTAAAAAACAAAAACTTTAAAAAAATATATTGTTACGGCAAAAACAAAACACATGGCAGTAGTAAATTATAATATCTTAAAAAAATATTTGGATTAGTACAATTAATCAGGGAGCAAAACAGGAATACGTTTGTGTTGAATTAACGCCAACGACCACGTGACCACATTTGCTCTTAAGAATGTCCACTAAAATCATAGATAGAAAGCTAATGATTGCTAAGATACGGTCTATCGAATTCCGTTAAAGGGATTGAGCAATATTTTGCCGGATGACTGGATTGTGTCGTCAACACAAAGATCTATCTACTACCTACTTATAATAATAAAAACTTTGGTCGGTGGCAAAAAACTAAAATTGAAAAGCAAAGACGACTTCCGAAATTAAAGTTATTTTTCACTTTTTTAGTGTTTTTTTTGTGAAGTCGGTTGTTTTTTTTTTTTTGTAAAATCTTTTTATTTTTCACTTTTTAGTTGTGGTACCTACCCGACACAAATTCGTATATCGTTATCTGATATGTAAATGATGATTAAGATATCGTCTACATACGCAAAGTGGGAAAAATACGTAATTATTGAAGCCAACTCAAAAACTACGCAAGCAAAATTAATAAAATTTATATGGGACCTCTGAAGCATGACCTACCAAACAAAAAAAGAATCATCAAAATCGATTCATAATTGGCGGAGTAATCGCGTAACATACATACAAAAAAAAACAGACGAATTGAGAACCTCCTCCTTTTTGAAGAAGTCGGTTAAAAATACGGTCCATCTAAACGAGCCCTAAGCAATATCTTGGACGTAACTACTTAAGGGAGATGCGCTAAGGTAGCCCGCGAAATTCAAATTTTCTAACGTTTTTTGCAATTTTCAAGTCCGTAACAAATTATGAATTTACAGAATTATAAACATTAGAATCTGCAATACTACTCTCTAAGTTCATTTATGTGTATTGAATGACTATTTCATGAAGTCATGACATTTGGCATCGTAAAATATTTGCTCTCGTTACCCAGGGAGAAAACAAGAATGCGTTTGTATGAATGCACGCCAACGACCACGTGACCGCATTTTCTCTTAAACAACGTTGAAGAAAAAGTCATAATGAAAAAACCATGTTCAAGTTCATGTATTGTGCGTACATGTTTATATCTTCAACATAATTATATCTACCTACTCATCCCACGCTTCATCCTTAAGGCTTTAAAATCAATGAAAATTCCCATGAGCTCATTGGGTACAGGAAAGTCGAATGCGGAAACCACAATACCTATGTTGCATTTATTTATATTATGCTCACATTTCCCGTTGAATACGTCCTGTTTTTATGACTTTACTTTACTTGTGTGTTTATCAATAAAAAACTATAATACCTACTAATTATTATTTATTTATTTATTTGTAAGAATGTAGTTTTACATAGTATGGTGTTAGTATTATTATAATATTCTTCCTTATTAACCACAGAACATAATAATACAATGGCATGATTCAACGGTAAGATATGGGTTTTATTTTACAACAAAATCATAGTGAATCAATTGATGAATGTGAGTAAATTCCATTCATCTTATTTTTATTGTCCTTGTTCATACAAACTTATATTATAGGTAACCCTACCTACTAAGAATATCTAGGCGTTGTATTTCCCCTTTTCTTGATCAAGTTTTGCAAAATAAGTACACAATAAGTTAACTAACAAAGGGCGTTCCCGTTTACCTGCAATAGTATAGCGTGTATACATGCAAAAAAAAATATTACCACTCAAAAAAAAAAAAAAAATATTTTATGTCTTGAAATGTTCACAAAACGATTAAATTAAATCGTAAAAGAAACACTCTGTACACGCACACTTGTATTTCAACGTAGAAAAACAAGTGTGACATGTAGGCGTGTACAGAGTTTATTTTCCGTAACAATTTAATATTTTTTGTGAATATTTTACTAAGCAAAAATAAAAAAAAACTTTTTTTTTTAATAGTAATTTTTTTTTTGCATGTATACACGCTATACTATTGCAGGTTAACGGGAACGCCCTTTGTTAGTTAACATACTGTATATTTACAAAACTATTAAATTGATACGTAAAAGAAACACTTGTATTTCAACGTTGAAAGACAATTGTGACAAGTGTGCGTGTACAGTCTTTCTTTTCCGTATCAATTTAATATTTTTTGTGAATATTTTACTATAAAAAAAATTAAAAAACTTGTATTTTTATGGTAATATTTTTTTTAGCATGTATGGACGCTATACTATTACAGGAAGGGAACTGTATAGTAAAAGTATCTAAATAAGATACTTTTTATAAAAAGAAAGATTTAAGTAAGTATATAAAAACCTCCAAGTGTCACTAACGAGACACGATAGCTTTTTAAATGTTATCGCATTCTACAGGCCAATCTACAGTAGAGCGGCTAATAGACTATAAAACGACTATAATGCTTTTTTTTTTAATAACCTAAGAAAAAGTGACACTAATGACAACTATTGTGCCGCCAACTTCAACGCAATTTGTGTTTAGCGCTAAAGCCACAATTTAAGTTCCATTTCTTCCGTTGTCTAATTATCATTCGGAGACAATAGTCGAATGTTGGTATAATATGGAGAAATATTGACAATTGTAGGTAGGTACTGTATATCTAAGTACGTCAACTATACGGCAGTTGTTTAGCTTCGCAATGTAGCATTATGTACAGCTAAATTTACAAATACAAGGTATCAACTATCTATAAACTAACTACGGTCGGTTATTTGGAAAAAAAAAAACAGCAATCTTTTGATTACTTACAAAAAAAAGGTTTCGTAATTTTTTTTTAAGTTTGTGTAAATTGTTTGATCAAGTGTTTCAAGACTGATGATCAATACATTATGCTTACTCAGTCTGGAAAGGTTCTTTCCCGATAGCTAGTTGTACATTATTAATTAAATTAAGCATAATGTGCTGTTAGTACTGTTCTTTGTCCTCATGATAGAACAGAGTTGTTAAATACCTAAATATTAGTTTTAATTGCAATTGTTTTTATTTCAAATAACCGGCCTTATGCTTGCTAACTATGTCTATGATACATGTACACACGGCTACACACCAAGCTATACATTTCCAGTATAAGCTGACCTCGCATTGTACGGAAATCCTATACAATGCGAAATCAGCATAAACTGGAAATGTATAGCTTGATGTATAGCCGTGTGTACTAACGAGCAATGCAAGAGAAACTTTTTATATTCGAATTAACACTATAATATCATTAGGTATAGCAATTTTTTTTATAGCTGCAATACTGTACTTTATGTTTCTAGGAATTTTGTATGAGTAACCAATACTTTGTCTAAGCAGCCATAATATAAATATATTATTTTGTAGCTGACAATAAGTTCAGCCAGGTCTATTCTGTAAAATTCTCACCGTAAAAAACATAGGTGACGTAACCTTGAAGTGAGCTGTCATTCCACCTGATGCTAGGGATTGACACTATTGACAGCTTACTTCACCTAAGTTTTCACAGTGAAATTTTTACAGCCTATACCTTTGAAAACTCTATGAAAGTTAGATAAATTGCATTATTCGTTTTATCTATGCGGGCAACACGTTCAGTTGTCCGTAATTTACAAAGATTTATCATGCAATTACGATACACATTTCAATGTTACACTGTATTTTTTAATGCCAACACTGATATTTAATTTACTTTATTAATATTTTCAGTGTTGTCATATTTAAAATACAGTGGCAAATAAACTCAGTTAAAGATTAGCACAATGTTAATTGACATAGACAACGTCACATCAAGATGTTTTCATCCTTTTTCGATAAAGGCTTGTACCCAACGTTTCACGTTTTAAAAATTACATTCTAATAACGATCCGATCTTTCTCAGTCTTCTTAACGGTATTTTTATCTTTAGAGCAATGGACTAAGTTGGTAACGTGAAAATTGGGTAAATAGACCTATTTTATCCAAGTTCTAAAAGCTTAAAATATTTAAGTTTTCAAACAGAACTTGTAAAGGCAGTTAGTCTGTTAGTCAAAATAAAATACTTCACTAGAAACTGTCATACCTTGGATAGCCTTTAATTATTTTGATTAATACTCCATCAAGGGCGAGCCAGCGGCAATTTCGACAAATTAATGTGTCTTAAAGTTTGACGAAGACACTTTGAATAGACATCTATCATTTGGCTGGTAAAAAATATATTTATTTCAAGTTAAAACAAGTGATGCAAAACGGGGCAAGGTAAATGAAAAAAAAAACTAAGGCCCTTAAAAAAAACTAACTCACACGATGGTACACACGGCTACACATCAAGCTATACATTTCCAGTTTATGCTGATCTCGCATTGTATAGGATTTCCGCACAATGCGAGGTCAGCTTATACTGGAAATGTATAGCTTGATGTGTAGCCGTGTGTACCACAACTACACCACATCATCATCATCTGCCTAGCCTTTTTCCGGCTATGTTGGGGCAGGCTTCCAGTCTAACCAGATGCAGCAAGCTCATGCTTCATGGGGCTACAAAGGCCATTGCATATCAAGGAGTAGTCCGGGGGGCGCGGTAATGGTAGTAGTACAAAATATTTAGCACTTGTTATTTAATGTCATAGACTAGGGACAAATCAGTGCGGAAAAACTTGGCAAAATTTCGCTGTCCATGGATTTTTCGCTTAGATTTGTCTGTAGCCAATAGGCTGTCCATTTCAACAATTTCTAGTAAAGTATGTATTAAACATAAAACGACAGGCACAATTGAACGAATCGCCCGCTGTGTTATTCAAGCAGAGACAGTTCACTAGCCTCACTCACACATTCATTAAATAGCTACACATTTTATTTTAGCCATGTGATGTCCTATACATAGGTCAGGTCCTACGTTTACGTACGGTACGAGTATAAACGTAGTACTATGTTTATGAGTATGGAGCACTCGAACAGCTGTATTACCAAATCGAATTGTTATCAATTGATACGTCAGGTTTATTGTGATGTCTTTAAAAAGAGTCATGTCATGTCCTTGAGAAAGGACGAAAGGGAAGACAGAAAAGATAGATTAATATGTCAGTGGACCTAAACATCAATATGAATAGAAGACAAAGGAGTATTTGATTATATTTAGTATAGCTACGATGATTAACTAGGCATTGTTATGCTACTACAAAATAATAAATGATTGAACAAAGACTTATTCTCCAGGTCAAGTATAATTTTGACTGTTCAAAAGAACTTTTGCTCTAGGAGACAAAGCAAAAACAACCGTCTTCAACGTCACATAAGGTATAATATTGTTATAGCGCCAAGAAAACTGACCGAAGACTACTCTATAGGTACAGATGAACGTACAGGCATAAAAACAACAAGACGCAGTCTTGAACCGAAACAGAGAGATCTTTCAACGATTCGACTAAACATTTTTGCACTTTTTAGAAGACATGGGGAAGTACTGTGACATGTTAAAGCCATAATTGTTAAGTTGTGAAAAAGGGACAGTGCTAGTCGTCCTGTATAGCTCCATCTCCCTCCCACACTGGAACAAAGATGGCTTTAACACGTCATAGTACGGCCCATGGCACGCTACAATTTGAAATGTGTGAATGCGGCTCTAATAGAACGACCTCTACAATCCTCTACCTCTGAATTTCTCTGGAAACCGGTCCCAGGTGTCCGAATCCTGAAGCGATGCTGTTGATTTCCACCTGCTTCCACGAGCAGTAAGGCGAGTGTTTAGTACACTGGTTCTCGGTATGTGGGCAGCGGGATTCCAACATGATGTCCGAGCGCAGCATTCCTAGTGATATCGGCTACGCCACATAGCACATTTTACATGATATTCGAACGCCGTCAGTTAGCATGAGTATGAGATGTGAAACAGTTACGTCACATGCAAATACGATTAACAAAACAATGTTTATTTTATTAATTTTTAATGTCATTCTTTGGATAGATTAATCGTTTGTGCAAGTGGTAAGAAAAAAGAACAGAATGTGGGTGTGGCACACAGAATAATGCTTGTGCTGTTGTGTGGTGTTCAATTTAGTGGATTATAAATAAAACCGTATAGCCGCATCCTATTTAAAAGCGATTGTCGCGTTCGTATGTCACTTGTTGTTCGGTGAACGCGTGGTCTCGCCGACAGAAAGCGCTTTCCAGTTTTACGATCAAAAAGTGACATAATGAAGGTGGCGACCGCTTTTTAAAAGGACACGACGTAACTCTTCTGGCTAGAATGGTATTGAAGTGGCAAATTGTTTTTAAATAGATGGATACGAAGAATCTAATTTCATATTTGTATAAAAAAACGAGCGAGGCTTACAGTAGTCGCATGTGATGTGTAACATCTGACATCTCACCTGATGGCCAGCTATAGAACCGCGTGCGCTCATCGGTCAAATCAAATAGTGCGCGCTGCCCCAGCGTCCTGTTACACTCTTCCGTCCCTTTTCACGAAATCATTCCCACAGATTGCAGGAAAGCGAGAGCAAAGATGTTACACATCAAAAATTGCGCGACAGCACTGTACACGTGATAGAAGTGAAACTTCTTAAAAAATAAAGAATAATAATGAGCGATTTAGTGTGAGAGATAAAGAGAGTTATATCTTTCTTCTCTCTCATGTAAAGAAAACCTGAACGTGACGCATTCTTGAAATTTCACTCTCAATTCTTGTCCAATTACCAAATGGCCGCCTAAGAAGTTTCACTTCAAAACTGATTTTGTTACTTTACTAATTGCAATAATTATGTTCTAAAGTGTAACACAACAATTTATCAACTATATCTCTTTCAAATCAATTTGAGGGAACTTGGAATATTTTCTTAATAGGAATAATAAGCTGTGTTAATCACACTCGCATTCTGTTCATAAAAATATTGGTAGTGACGAGTACCTGAGTGACGCCTTCGTTTCGAACTTTCACCCATATGTCGTATAGGCTCTTTGTAAACTCGTCAACTTGCAATGCATTCTGCAGAGTAAGCTCCAAAAATTCATCGCTATGCGCCACCTGCATAAAGAACCGAATATCAATTATGAAAAAAACTAAACTTGAGGAGAGACGAAAAACAGCAAGTCGGGTGACCACTGAAAATCACTGCTGTGCTGTGAGTTCCCCATAGCAGTCATCAGGTAAAAGGAACAGGACTCGTTGAGACACATCTAATGAGCCCAAACTCGATGGGTTTACTAGTAGCTATTCAAGAGTTCCCATAGCACAGCATTATGCTGAGTGAAAGCCTCCTTGTCACAGTCACGACGTGCAGCTGCCGACTAATTCTATTTTGTGCTCGTGATTTTACATTTATATGATGTAGATCTATTTTGTTTTATTTTTCTTCTTACTCAAATTAATTAGCATTTTGTATGCACGTGTTACCGTGAGGAAAAAACTTTTTTTTTTTTGAAGGCGAATTTCTCCATCTAAGCAAAATTGTTATGGAATATTGACCATGACAGCTCTTGAACGCGGTCAGATACTTTTCAAACAGACTATAGTTGAGCAAGGCTAAATGGGTAATAATTAAAACGAGACTACCTAAAAAACTATATACATGAATCGAAATAGTCTGTCTATCTGTTATAAAAATGTATTCAAATAACTAAATTAAAGCACACAATTTGTAAGTCGCACAACAAATTGTCACTCACAGATAATCCATTTGTTTTTATTTTGTTTTGTTTCCATAATCCATTTGTTTACACTTTCATCAGATAATTTTGGAACAGACTATAGTTGAGTAAGGCTAAATGAGTAATCATTAAAACGAGACTAACCTTATGCATCAGTTCATTTAATACTGGTTGTAATTCCACAGCTTTCTCAAATTCGGTTCTTGGAAATGGTGACGGCAATAACACAAAAGGTGCCACCTGAAAAAAAACAGTAGTTTAGTTTAGTTATTATTACCCGACCACGGCGAAGCAAAAAGGAGGGTTATGATTTTGACCGGTATGTATGTATATTCATCTGTTCCCGCATAACTTCTAAGCTACTAGTCATTATTTGAAGGATGAGCTATCGTTGGAAGCGTCTTGATCGTCTGCTGGATATAGGCTATGTGGGGACACATTACATAGAATACGGCGCCCTCTAGAGGACATTAAGTCACTATAAGTATACAACATTAGTTTTTGTTTATGCACCCGAAAAGGGGTCATTGTACTCATCATTTTGAACAACTTTTCTATGGGACCAACCTTGAAATCGCGAAATAAAAATCTGCTGTTCCATACGTTTTGTCGATTTAAGTGAACACAAATGTATGGAACAGCTGATTTTCTTTTCGCGATTTCAAGGTTGTCAACTAAAAAGGTACAAGTCATCACAGATAGACAATTAAAAAATCCGGAGTCACACGTAATCTATTCGATTTATGACCTAACATGTGTGACTCCGGATTTTTAATTTGTCTGTCTGTGATGACTTGTTTGTACCTTTTTAGTTGACTTTAGACAATTGTTCACACAAAAATCCCATAGGAAAAAGGACTTTCGCTTTTTCCCATTTTTCCAATTTTCTTAGAAACTTATAATACTTATACTTAGTTGGTGTCTTTGGTTTTATATTTACGTTTTTTGCCACCAACTTCCGAAATTAAAATTAGTTTTTACTTTTTAGTGTTTGATTTGGAAGTCGGTTTTTTTTTTGTTTTTTCTTTTAACGTTTTAGTTGTTGTGGTTGAGCAAGGTTTTGAGATTCTTCCATTTGACACCAAACCCGCCCCTCGTATAAATACGCGAAGCCGTCTCACTTACACGTATAAGTCCATATCTCTAAAACTACTGAACCGATTTTGATTAAACTTGCACTGTTCCTTAAGTTGAAGTAAATGACCAATAAAAAAATGGCCACAATCCGATTAAAAGTTTCGGAGAAATGCCTGGACAAAAATAAATACATACTTACATACCAAAATAGACCTTTGCACAAAGTTTATTTTATTTATACAGATTATAGTACATTAATTATCTGTCAAGTCACAAACTGTTAACTTGTAAAATAAACAAGCTATAAAAAGTAGTTTAAAATTATTGTTTTAAATTGAGAATTTACTAAGATTTAGTCTGATACATACTACATTAGAGTAGGATGATTAAAAACCAGAAATAACATAGAAAGTAAAATCCCATTATGTGTATTGAACTTACTGTCCCTATTGTATGCAAATAAAGCTAGGTTTATACTAGTTTTTAACACTAAAGGTTAAATTATTAACAGTAGAATACAATTTTACATAAACATAATTATTTAACTCAATAAACAACAGTACCTGAATGACGATTTAGTGACCTGCATCCATCATACTATACAACTTTTGATATGAAACACATAATATACAATAAAGTAAAAAAAAGGACCAAGTGGGTGTTGGACAATGGAGGATTCTGCAGTTAGGATGAATTTATCCCAAGAACAAACTTAACACTGAAGTTTAAATACATGTTCTCCCATAGATTCCAACTACAAAAAATGTAAATTTGTATGCACAATATTATTGTGTTTGTAATTTTCACACATGTATCAAAATAGTCTACTGTTGTATAGGACTTTGTTTTTTTATTTTCATGAATCAGATATGAGTTTCATACTGAAAGTTATTTAGCTAGTATGAAACTTTCGGTATGAAACTCATGAGCCCCACGGTTTCACCCGCATACGTCTCGATCCCATGGGAATATCGGGATAAAAAGTATCCGATGTCCTATTCCAGGACGACTTTGTTTTATAATATTTATGTAGTGATTAGGATAGTTAAGATGACAGGCCCCTTTGATAGATGCAGGTACCTAAATCGCCACTCTGTATTTACATTTTACTCCATTGAATGAGCTATTCTCTTATAGTAATAATAATGGATGAGTAGAATTAAAAAATACTGGCTTATGTACAACTTAACTATATATTCATAATATATAGTTAAGTTGTACATAAGCCCATGAAAAAAAAATTAAATAAATAAAAAAATAACCTGAATAACATCTTTGTTGAAGTGTTTCTTGTCTCTCATGGCGACTCCATGCATTAAGGCCCAGTCTCTAGCCTTCTCTATCACGTTCACCAAGTTTTTATGCTCTATCGGCAGCGGAATACAAGATGAAAAACGAGCTTGAGACATTTTGATAAAAATTAAACAAATATATCACGAAACGAATACTACGAGAACAATTTAACTGGACGACTTTGAATGAACTGTTTGCGTGCTTCTGTGTTCAAAGATAAACGACGTATGGGTAAATTTTGAAGTAATATATTGTATGGTGTAGTTTTTTGAAACCTAATTCATCGTGGAAGCCAACAGTGGAAACTGGTTCAAATTGGCAGAAAATGTGACATGAAATTATCTCGATTGACACTGACAGATGTGATGTTGACAATAAAGGTTTGCAAAAAATATCCATATTTCGTTTTTTTTTTCAATATTTTTAGGCGATATTTTTTATTTCGATTTAATATTATAAAATATCAAGTATCGAAAATGTATCAAACGCGATATATTTCCGATAGCAACACCGTTGTCTAAAACCGTTGCAATTCAGAGCCGTAAAATGTAGACTTTTTTTCCTAGTTTGGTTTTAAGTTTAGGAATTAAAAACAAATACAATTGAAATTAAGAAATATTTTTACAATTAAAAAAATCGAAAATTTCACCGACGATACTTTTTGGCGCTTCTTGCATCCATAGGGCAACATAAACATGACCTTAAGTTTTTTTTTTTAATAGTAGCGTTTCTAGCTCTCGTTCTTTAGTCGATTCACTTGAATTCAAATGCGCACTACGAAATCAGATCAATGTTCTATAACATTTTTGACAGGAACTATATAGAGACTTCAATTTGTTTTGTTGTGAATGTTTTGCCAGTGCAAACGCACAGTTACGCATGGAATTAATGCGTACTATCCCATCTCAAGGTAATGGATTGAGATATGACATTTAAATAAAAACTGTTTTGGAATCTTATATTACTATTATATTGATTGGAATCGTGTTATCCCAGTCAGACAGAGTCATATATATAGTAGTCTATGGACAAAGTCCTAGTCGTTTTCAAAGAATCAGGTGCTCCTTGAAAAATTTCAACTGAAGTAAGTTCTCAAACTATTTTATGAAAGTGTGACTAAAAGATAGTTAAAATGGCAAATGCATGATACTCTTTATTATTTAGTGAATTTTATAAAAACAGAAATTGATACGATCGTGAATCATAAATTGATCAACATACAACCTCAGACCAAATAAAAAATCTAGACAGAGCGCTGTCAACAGTGACATGAAGCCGGTTTCGTAAATATGCAATATGTGTGCACTTAGTGAGTGTTGCCGCGCAGTAAAAACTCATTACCTTAATATTTAGTCTTAAAGTACTAGCAGGGGGACTGGACGAGTAAATAAATAGGTTAGCGTTATATATTTTTTAAATTATTTAAAGGTACCTCGCTTTATTCCGACAAGATAGGGTAAAAAATAAAACAATAGTTAAAAGTAACTACATTCATAATCGAAGCAAAGGTTTTAATGGTCCTTTTGTTGGGTATTTTTTTTTTCAACATTGCCTCTTACTATCCACCATTTTGGAAATTGTTTCCAATTTAATATTACCAATATTAAAACTTATAAAACAAATATAAATAATTTCGTATCACATGAATTACTTACCCAATAAACGGGGATAATTGTGATACATACTTCTGGCAACACTTGTTAAGGTTTTGTGTTCCAAGCTGTCATAATTTGATTAAAAATAATTATGGATTTTTATCTAGTTTATAAGTTTACTTACGTATGAAACGCGATTCTACCTTGCTTTTTATTTTTTGAGGAATGGTTTTTGCACCCTTTCACCGCACAGGTCGGCATTTTTGCGATAAAATAATTTAATTTGTTTCAATGTGTCGCTTCATTGACAAACTAGCTGTAACTAATCGGTTTGGTGTAGTTTGGTTGTAAATGTTTGCGTGTGACCGTGTATGCACAGAGTTTGGTGTAGTTTTGCATGCTTCACTTAACTGTTCACAGCGCTCTGTCTAGATTTTTTATTTGGTCTGAGCATATAACCTGCAAATTGCAAAAAAATTAAAGAAAATCCTTTTCCTCGCAGGCTACCCTAGCCCTAGAGAATATAACCAGTTATTATAATATTCAAGACCTTAGCGCATTCCAAGTGCATAAATGGTGATTGACAATTTTTTTAGGGAAAAGTCATAAATCAGCAATGCCATCCAATGTGGCAACGGTGCCAGCCTTTTGGGCACTCATCTCTGATAGGAATTAACTATTTTACTGATAATATAAGTTTATTTTCTGTTTTTTTCACTGACACTCCTTGAAAAAAAAAACAACAAACTTACCGTCCTTGTACTATGTTTCTACCTAAGTACTTAGATAAGTTTAATTAGATCGTGTAAACCAAATGTTTTTAAGACGAGCGCTAATCCTGCCGACAAACTGCCGCGCAGTTTGGCAGGTTTATAAAATGTGTACAATGTTTGGTCAAAATAAATGTTTTTTTTTATTTTTTTTTTTTTTATTTGTCCAAGGAACTTATTCTCACCTGCTCCTTGACACACAAGACATAGCAACACCTCTTTATCCACATGCTATACGGTTATTGGAGGTCGCACATTGCAAGCATACGCAACCTTATTATCTTCTCTCAATGAAGACCTATTAATTTCGAAAGCTTCAGCCACCCTTGGTGAGGCTAATGCTTTTGTAAAAGTATCTGCAAGCTGATTTTCAGTTGTGAATTGTGATCATTACATTTAGCTCCCCACTAGAGATGACCCACTGACCTAGTTATCATCTCCCTGACAAAAATGTGTCTAATCCGGATATGATTGGTACGTTTCTGGTACTCCGGATTTTCAGTTAGCTTGATCGCAGCTATCCCTTCAGTTTTTCATATCTCTAATGACTCTGGACAGCCAAATTGATTCCCGAGAGCGCCTTCACTGGCAGCTACGACCTCTGCTTCGATGGTAGTTATAGCCACGCTTGTCTATCGTTGGCTTATTCATGAGAAAGAAAAAGAAAGAAAGAAAGAAAATAAATTTATTTGACCCAGGTAAGGCACACAATATTTATAGAAAAAAACAAAGAACATAAAAATAAAAAAAAAAAAAAAAAAAAAAAAAAAAAAAAAAAAAAAAAAAACGACGACGGCACTCTCTTGCGCGTTATTGACCTGTACGGGGGAATTTGTTTTGCAAATTAATTAAAATGGAAGTGAATCTGATACCAGTAATTCACACAGTTATTTTGTGTGAATTACCGTTTTTTTTTTTTCAAATAACTATGTCATTTACACGACCGTTGAGATCATGCGAGTTGTTGTTTGAATACTACCGTATTTTTTTTTTATCGAATAAATTAAAGTATTTATTAACTGAGAACACCGTAATCCATTATTTGGACTGATTTGGAGTTGGCAACGCTGCTGTTGTATTCTGCAGTGTGGGGATTCCCCAAACTGCGGGGAATCTCAAAACGATTGGGGATTTCGTTGGGAGAGGCCCCATGCGGGGATTACGTGGGGATTTTAAAATTTTATGAAGTCAAACCAATATCACATTGAAAACATTATTTTAATACTTACATAGTCTGTTATGGATCAGTCATCCAGTAAATTCCAGTCTAAATTTATTTTTTTATGGCAACATTACATAAATTTTAATAAATCTTCGGGCGAAACCCCTGCTATAATGTAGCTACGTCGACCTAATATTAAGGTTTATATTTCAACCTAATATTTAGGTTTATATTGCTGATTTTTTTTATAGAAATGATTTTATTTTATGAAATAATTTTGAGGAGATTTTGTGGGGAATCAGGCTTTTGCTCTCTCCAAATTCTGGGATTTTTATCAATGATTTTGGGGAATCTGGAAAATAGGCAATGTAACTCTGTTATTCTGTCAATCTGATCTGTCAGGACTGTCAGTTTGTTCTGTGACTGATTCAGTATCATAGATTACTATTAACTGCTGTCAGCTGCGTTCTTTTCTTTTCACACGGTGGCAATTTGTAATCTGTAATGGCGGCCCTCGCGCATCGTAGATCGTACTCAGTACTTTCAATTAAGCAGTCATCTATCACCTTTTACTAATAATTGGGGAAGGGGACTGATAAGAAGTGATGTCTGTACATCACTTCACTTCATCAGTTCCTTTCATTGATATGTAGTGAATCATGTCAATAATTTGTTGCAACTGCAAGCGAGCGAAGCGAAGTACTATTGGCAACTTCCGTCATGTCGCCCTTACGTTAATCCGTTGTCTGTTGTTTTAATTTTCTTTGGATAATTGTGCATAAAATGTGTGGTATTACTTCGTTGGTTTTTTATTTTGTCTGAGGTTGCTTCAAGTTTGTGGTTTCAACTGAGCCATAAAACCTCAAATGTGTTGAAATCGTACTTTCTGATTTGTTAACTTTGTGTTCTGAATTTGATCATCATCGTTGTTTTGCGTCGCAGTGAAAAAAAACATGTTTAAATCTCGGGTTCCTGCGAAAAATTGTATGGAACATAGATAGAGATTTCAACATGTTTTGTCGCAAATGTTTCGCCGGTGCAAACGCACGGTGAGTAAAATTCCTGCATTGTCTTGCCGACTTGTCGTTGTTTCCGAAAGTGTCTTGGTTTTGCTATGTCGAATTGTATTGTTCGTTTTGTGGTTCGTTTGTCTTTGAAACTTGATCGCATTTGTACTTACCACTTCAATATCACGTCTGTTCTATTGTTCTAGAACTAAAGGTAAAACAAAATGTAGTTTGTGTGTATTTTGAAAAAATTGGAAAAGTGTAATCCTCCTAGGGACCGGATGGTATCACCGGGAATGCCTAAAAATATGGTACAAGTACATCCCAGGTGTGGTCCCAGTTAATGCTTATGTGTAATTCGGAGTCTGAAAAGTGTAATTAATGCTTATGTAGAATCCTACTTGGTTGTGAACAATGTTGCCAACTTTATTTTTACGAACCCACCAAACTTAACGGTCTCTCAAACCACCAGAAAACCACTTATCCAACTCAACCAATCTCATGCTAAGTGCACGTTCAACTACATTTATAATTATATTCTGGTAATGTGCGTCTAGTGTCAGTAGTTTGGTTGTTTTGTTTATGACCGGAATACTGAGACAAATTTTTAGGGTTCTGTACTCGAAGGGTTGGTTTCCATACAATATTATTTGATTTTGAAAAAAAAAAAGCTAGCCTTGGCATGTGGGGTATTATTGTCTAGAGCTCAGACAGTTGATAATTTCACAGATAATGCATTTCTATTGCAGCTATAACAAAAATTAATTATAATTAAAGAGGGTCTCCATACAATAAAAATTTGATTTTGAAAAAAAAAACTAACCTTGGCATGTGGGGTATTATTGTCTAGAGCTCATCGCGTGTAGAACATATACATATAACATTATATTTTTTTTTATCATCAAAACTCATAAAATATGGGGCCGAAAAAGCTGACATTTTTGTACCAGCTCCATCTCAACAACTAAACAAGTTAGGAATTTGAAACTTCTGTATATCATGTACCTTAGGTACTGTATATAATCAACAAATACTAAAAACAAATACAAATCATCCCTGCGATTTTTAAAGATAAAATATAATAATATTCTTCGTTTAGTATTTTCCTTTATTTGTTCATGTACGGTGGTACGGAACCCATCGTGTGCGAGTCCGACTCGCAATTGGCCGGTTTTCAGTGTTGCCCCGAAATCCTGCATCAGGATTGAAAAACTGGTGAAAGTTTCGTTAATTGATTTGGTAACAATTATTACCTATGCCAATTATACAGGCTGTTAGGGTAAACACTCTTGTCATTCAAACCAGTGGTTTGATTTCATTTATAGAACGTAAAATCAATGGAAAATTACAACTTTTTTTTAAAAATTTTTAGTTCTAAATTTTACCACAAGAGACGCAAGTTCGTTGCCCTATGCGCTAGGGCAACGAACTTGCGTCTCAACACGGGCCGGGGGTACGGGATGTGACCTGACCGGCAGCGAGCGCGATCCCTCCCTTAGTCAGTCAGCTGTTTCGCTAGCAAGCACGGTGTCAGATAGAAACTTTTTAAAATCTTTTAATGAAAATAACGTTTTTTTTTTGTTGTGTTCGGTCATTTATTTTTATATTTAAGTCAACTACCCATGGTTTGAATGACAAGAGTGTTTACCCTTACATCCTGTATTGGTATTTTGGCTCTTAAGCACAAGATATGAGGTAATAAGAGAAACTTGACTTCCTCAATCAAGTAATGCTCATACTTAAAGTTGATATCTCAAATTGAATAACAAGTCAAATTAACGTGTAAAGCAGTGGTTCTCAAACTTTTTAAATGACGGAACCCTTTTGGGAAGCGAAATACTTGATGGAACCCTACAATAAAACAATTGTTTTTATAAGTGTATTTTTTATTAATCAGCATAATAAAAGTACAATGTAACAGTTACTAATTATTATTTACTTCATCACTTGGCAAGGACAACAATAGAAAACATTAAAAAAGAAAAAATCTAACTAGTGGGAGGTATGAAACTGTTTTTTATTTTTCATCAATTGGTTGATATCAGGTTTGATGGAAGAAAGTTGGAGTCTCATATCAGCTTCGGCGTCCAGTCTATTGCGATATTTTGTTTTCGTGGCTGCGTAGGTAGAGAATCCTGTTTCGCACAAATATGTAGTTGGGAACGGGAGCAGAATATCCAGAGCCATTTGGCCAAGCATTGCATATTCATCTTGGATTCTGCACCAAAAATCATTGAGAGGCGTCGTTTTGAACAGTGACTCCATACTTCTGTACCTTCAGTGAAAAGTGATGTAACTGGAAAATCATGATTCTGAGAAAATTAATGTTAAAGTTTAAAAAAAATCTGACTCTTTGTATACTTCACTAAAATGAGTACTGATTACTGACATTGGTAAACCATATCTTAGAGCACGATTTAGTGTAAGAAGAAACAGATTAATTTGTTTAGTTTTTTTATAATTTAAAAAGAAATCCAGTTGTATCACCTAACACAACATGTATTAAAGTCGTTTTATGTGTAAATTAATTTAAAATGACTTGAACCATTTTACACATTATTTATTGGTTGGTGTTGGATGATTTTATGCTTTGTATTTTGGAAGGTTGCACTATAAGAAGTTATTCAAACAAAAAGTTGTAAAATAAATATGATTAACTTGAATATTAGAAATTGAAATTGATATTGTATTCAGGAATTTGGGAGTCAAATTGTATTTAAATTGTTATACACCTGTATCGCATTTAAGATAAAAAGTGATTAATGATACAAATTTTTGTTAATTTTGATACATTTTGAAAATGTTAATGTATTTATTGATACAAGTGCCATACAGAAATACGAAAATAGTAAGAATTTGTTAGATAGGTATTTGTTTGAGAGAAATAAAATCAACTTTAAACGAAAAAACAAAATTTCTTTTTTTTATTAATCATATTTCTTTAAAAAAAACAAAAGCTTTGGTAGAAAATTAAGTAAATCACATTAAAAAACACACTTAGACGTTATTTAAACATAATCAGTCATAATCAGTAGGTAATCTATAGGTATAATCAGTCTTTTTTTTATTCATTTATATGGTCTTTATACTTTATAATCAGTTCTTTATTATTTGTCATTAAAGCTTATTATCATCAAGACCTGTAAAATTACGTTTTTAATATAATAAATTGTTAAAGTTTAAATGTTCATAATCAAGCAACAGATAAGCGTTAAAGTAGGTAAAGTCCCCGCCACGAGAAGCTATATATTTTGTAAACAAAGAACTTCTACTAAGTTACGTAGCGAAACAAATAATCACTTACTCACAATAACAATTTCACTTGGTCGGGTTATATTTTTAGTAGAAGTTCTTTGTTTACAAAATTTATAGCTTCTCGTGGCGGGGACTTTACATGCCTTGTACTTTCATTCAGTTTCTGAGACGATATCTGGATCGACGTCACGTAAATTGCCATTAGTTAGCAAGTTATGGTAAAATTCATGAACACTTGGATCAATATATTCCAGAAGGGATATTAAATCCTTTTTTTTTGTACGCTTATAGGCACTGGTCCTTTGTAACATTTTTGAAGAGCATTTATATTAACAAAGCTATAATCTTTATTTTTCTTGCTATAAGACATCGAATAGTAGTCAGTATCACGTTCGTAACTTTATATCCAAAATCTGGAAATTGACTTTGAATAAATTTAAGAACTCGCACGTTTGACCATACAAATTTCCTGCCCTCAGTATTACACTTTTTTATTACAAAATTATATTTTGAAAATGAAGCAAAATCGTAAAAATCGTTTTCAGACATTTCTATGACTGAGAATTTATTATTCCTATTTGAGGAAATTCTCACCAGCTGACACCAATCCCGCGGATGATGAATGTTCATCGAAGTTCGCTTTTTTGCCTTCTCAATAAGTGCATGATCACTGTCTACCTCCATGTGCGTATGGCCCGGTACGCGAAACTTATGTTCTATCACTGACAGTTGAGTAGATTCTTTTATAGCTAGCAATAACGCTGTACAAACTATAGAATTCTTATTCTGCCCCGAACATGAATCAGAATACATAATTAGATTTTCAGCATGTGGATGGAGTAAAGGCAGTCTCACAGTAATAAAATCGTATAGGCACGAAGCTATTTGATTAGCGCCTCTACCACCACTTGATTCTGGCCACACATAACAATACGCGTTGTTAGACATAAAATCATGAATAGTGAGGTTATAGACCCAAAGTTGTCTTTTATAAAATGCTGATTGGGTAGTTAACATAGGCGTGGGTAAACATTGTTGTAAGTCAAAGGCAATCACACAAGTATTAGAGTTATTTTGAGCAATGCCTTTATCTTTACGTTTTTCATTATAGGCACGTTCATAATCCTCCTGATGTTTTTTTAATTGTTCCTGAACTTGTTGGATCTCTTCAGGATCTGTCATATATTTAAGTTTATTTTGTAACAAGTTACATTTGTTACATGTATCTACGCTAGGTTTTTTGAAGGCTAGATTCATGTCTTTAAATACTTTTCCGTATACAGTTTTACAAACAGGATTATTATTTTCATTGCAATAAAGACGATACATAGCATCTAGTGAAAGATCTGCACTGAGGTACTTTTTAGCAGTTTTGGCTCGAGAATAGTGGCTTTCATATGCCGGAAATTTATTGATATGTTGTTCAATCTGCTTAAGTCGCTCTTCAGAATTTTTTTTGTAGCTCTCAGCACGTCCTCTTTCACTTTTAAGTACACGACCATACTTTTTTATTTTTTCGCACAAAGTCTGAAGAAAGCGATTACTCTCACCTAGTGTTTTCAAAAGACAACCTTTACATATTTTATACTCCTCAGTGAAATGAATAAGTTTGTATGTATTACTGTATTCTCGTTTAGTTTTCCCTCCCATAGTATGCATTTTTTTTTTATTAATATGAATTAGGCGTTCGGTGTATCTTGCTCGTTCATCATATGAACCCAAAAGCCAATACTCTTTAAAAACAAATTCTCTCACATTATGAGGTATACGACTATTGCACTTCATACGACAATCTGTTAAAGGAGTTAAATTTCTCCCAGGTTTTAATTTACCTAGTTTTGTGACATAACTTTTCCCCGCATTTCTTAATAATAATCTAGATTCTCTGTCTGCTCTTCTTTCTTTTAACGATTTCCTTATTTTTCTTTTATTTGAATTTGAACACCCAGGTTCTGACTCTATTACGGTATTATCCGATTCAGAACTTTCAGGAACTATGACATTCAATTTGGTGTATTTTTTCTTTGGTTTTCTAGACGTGCTAGTTTCACTTTCATCTGTATCACTTGTATTGGGTATATAGTTTTCACTACAACCAGAACTAAAGTCTAAAATTTCCGGCGACAATAATTCAGTTTCAGACGCTGTACTGCTTATTATGCTTACATTTTCTTCCATATTTTGTTCATCTTGATCCTTTTCTATCACGCTTATTCTTTCTTCCATCTTTTGTCCATTCTGGTCTTCTCCCTCTATCATGCTTATTTTTTCTTTTATTTTCCGTGCAACTTGATCTTCTTCCTGTATTACGCTTGTAATTTCTGTTATCTGCTGTCCAACTTGATCACTTATCATTACGTCCATCTTATGCCCATCCTGATTTTCTTCTTCTATTATTATTATTCTTTCTTGTTTTTTCTGATCCTTATGATCTTTTTCCTTTGTTATATTAATTAATTCTTCCATGTTCTCCTTATCGTGGGCTTTACCCTGTAGCAAATTCATCTCATATCCATCTTGATCTAATTTCTTCACATTATCTTCGTGCTCCTTTTTCTGAATGCCCTCCATAATCTTATCAATTCGAGTTTTCACTGTTGCCTGAAAATAAAAACAAATCAAAAGGCACTTCAAATTATTGTTATTGTATCTAAGTACGTTATTTTTAATAATAATATAAGTATAAAAGTGAGTCCAGATTAAGTAACATGTGATAAAACTTTGGTTATATACCACTTTGTTTAGCATTGCTGTATAACATTTTTATATATACCAAGACTTTAGACATTAAAATAACACGTTATTTAACTATAAAACATGTATTATTAACACATCATCGTCACTAATAAAACATGCTAAATACTTTGTTTTATAACATGTCTTGTTACAGTCTGGACTCAGTTAAGTAAACGTTAATAAAATTAGGCCGATTAAATTGTCTCATTTTAGACATCAGCCATACCTGTCACTCATAAACGTTCGTTTGTTTCCAGTATTCCAAAAAACAAACCTAAATAAATTAAAGTATTATTAATATTAAATAATTATACTCTATAAAATCTAAAAAAAAATTTTTTTAATGGAACTACATACCTACTATATAAAATTAAGTTTTATCACTAGAATCTGGTATTAAGTTAAATAAATAGGTAGATACGAATACTACTTAAGAAATATAGAATATACGAAAGGTGCTCTCAAGATAGAAGAGAAGGAAGTTTTGCCTCTAACGATTGTATAACAACAACGTTTACGTCGCAATGTGTTGATTAGGATTCGGATAGAAAGCTATTCCGATAGTAAATAACAGGTACACTAATGTTTTTAATTTGTTAAATGTTAAATAAATTAAGATGGGTACTTATCACTAATAATATTACGAGATATTTTAAGCGTCACAATACTATCACATTTAATACAATATAATTTGTGTAAAATGATATAAGTTGACTCACCTTACGCATCGTTTTGCGACAGAAAACACAACGCACCAACTAGAACGCAGGAGCAAGACTAACGTCTTCAACAGTTTTTCACTCACTCGTTCTAATTTCAATCTATGCATCTCACTCTTCGCGGGGAAGTGGGGCGCGAGCGGCGAGCGTGATCATTCACTGGCTGCTACGCTGCCGAGAACTTGTATCACAATACACTTATTTTATGGTATAAGAAAGTTCTATTTAAATTGTCAATGTTTGATTTAAATATATTCGTATTATTATACACTTATTCCAAAATTATGTTCATATTGATATTAATTAAATCAAAATCAGTTATCACATCGAATTTGATTAGAAAAAAAAATGTAAATTGATATAGTAAGAGTTGTATCATCTTACACATTGTTTTGATAAAAATAACTACGTTCATTAAGATTTAAATATAATTGTACCGGTTTTCACAAAGATGACCAGGGGTAATGATAGAATGTTTGTTAATATAAGTGTAAATATATCAGTTTGTACTAATTCACATCTAAATATTTAGATCGCGTAATAAGAGTCACATACATTTGTATTAATATACATTAAGGTAATTAAAATATTTGTTCAGTTCACATTGATATAATTTAAAATGTATTTTATTACACATTAATAAATGTAAAAAATGCTTAGTTAGAGCACTTTACACCAAAATAAGCTTGCTCAATTTTAATCTTAGAGGGGTACCAATCAGACCAAAAAATTGCATTTTTTTTACTGTTAAACTTAGTGTAAGAATATTAAAACTGATATATGTCAAGATATATCACTTTTCACTGGAGGTACAGACTTGTGTCTGATGACATTTCTAAAAGAGTTTCATATATCTCGTTTGACATGTTTTCAGGCTTTTCCAAGTTGGGTAAAAAAGGATTATGAATCCATGAATTCACTTTAATTTTTGTATTGTGTTCTTCGGGAAAATACTTTTCAAAAGATGCATCGAACTGAGATATTGGACCAATTCAAACACATCATCATTACTGAGTCGTTTTCGCTAACAAACTCACTGAGTAACGTAAAGCTTTCTATTTCTTTCTTACCAATGCAAATGATCCAAAAATCTAATTTTCTTTTAAAAGCAGTTATTTTATTATAGGCCTGAAACACTGTTGTCTGTTTACCTTGCAACGATAAATTCAATTCGTTAAGTTTTTGAAAGATATCCGCCATAAAAGACAATCGGAACAACCAAGTTTTATCATACAAACGGTCCTTCAAATTAAAAGAAGTATCTCTGCTGAAAGAAACATTTGTAACTCGGCTCTAAGTTCAAATAGCCTTGTTAAAGTTTTACCCCGAGACAGCCATCGCACTTCTGTATGGAGCAGCAGTGTTTTATGTTTGCTGCCATAATCTTCACACAATAATGAGAACAATCGGGATTGTAGTGGTCGTGATTTGATAAAATTAATTATTTTTACCGCTTCATCCATAACTAATTTTAGATTTGACGGCATTTGCTTCATCGCAAGTGCTTGTCTATGCAGAATACAATGACTGGAACTACAATTACGCGCTTTATTTTTAATTCGTGACACTGCTCCTGCTGTTTTACCTGTCATCGCCTTGGCCCCATCTGTACAAATGTCAATGCAATTGTTCCAACTGAGATTATTTTCTTCAAAAAATATATTTATTTTATTAAAAATTTCTTCCCCGGTAGTGTTTGTAAGCAGCGATGAACACATAAGCATGTCTTCTTCAAAAGAACTTTTATATGGATATCTCACAATAACCAGCAGGATAGCCAAACCAGCGACATCAGTCGACTCGTCCATTTACAAGGCGAATCGTGTATTTTGTAGACGTGTAACTAGTTCTTGTTTGACGTAGCTTGCCAGATCATGGATTCGTCGTGAAACAGTATCGTTTGATAGCGGAACAGTAGAAAGATGCTTTGCAGATTTTTCATCGAGCATACATTTTGTTATGTCTAATACACATGGTTTTATTAATTTCTCAGCGATAGTATGCGCTTCACCTGCTTGTGCAATGCTAAAACTAAATATGATGCCTCCGTGGCCTTTTCGTTGATAGTTTGTGTTACATGCATCATATTTTTTTGACTTTCTAATAACTTAACTTGTCTTTAGACTCGGGGTGTACAGTTTCTAAATGTCGGCGCAATTTGGCAGGTGCCATGGAACTATTAGGAAGCAGTTTACTACAGAGTATGCAGAGAGGTGAGCCGTTGGAATCAACAAATCCGAAACTGATATAAGATTCATCATACTTCCTTCTTTTCGTCTTTGAAACCGTCGAGCTTGACGTCGTGGCATCATGTTCTGAATCGGTGATTGCTATATTCTCCGCGCGCACTGCTTTTGAACATTCAGCGTCATTAGAAGATGTTGTTGCAACACGTTTAAGCCAACGTTCCATTCTTCTTTATTTATAATGTTACACGTCAGGATAGTGGGGTTTAAATAATCCACAATCGTTACTGCGTATAAGAGACTAAATTTAGTACCTACGGTGAAGAAATGTACAAAACTGAGACAACAGAATACAGCAGGCAGTAAAACAATGAACACTAGTTTCTCGCTAGCGAGCTTGTAAGTAAGCAGTAACTTATCGCTCCGAACGCTAATCGTCAACTGACGACGGGCGACGCTTTTATACTTAGTCCTAGACTCGATCTCAAATATTCTCGAAAATACTCGAGTCGTCGGCACCTTTGATAAACAAAAAGCAAAAATAAAAACAGAAATTTAAAAATTGCGTTGTAAACAATATCGACTTTATCCTTTGAAGTTAGAGTCGAAAGTCGCTTGTTGACAACTATAGCGTCTAATTCAGAGGCGGCTTTTATCAAAGAGACTACGCGCTCACAAGTATACTACCCGCTCGTTTTAAGTTTGCCGCTGGCGATAGGTATGACGTTCGAAAAGTAGCGTCAGCAAAACATAATATAAAAATATTTTTTATTTAATTGTAACAATAAAAATTGTAATATTTGGGTAAAACTATGACACATTATAAGTTTTGCTGTCACGTGGGGGAGAGTACGCGCATTCGGGTTGCGGGGTACGGGAACGGGTTGTACAAGTATAAAATTGTTGATACCAAACTTATGAGATATTGTACCAGCTATTGTAACACATGTTTCTACAAATACAAATAAATAAATAAATAACGTTCATAGCGTTTTGTCTCCGCGCGGCCGCGAGAGAGAGGTGTTTTGATTTTTTTTCTAAATTCTTACGGGACCCCGACAGAGGTATCACGGAACCCTAGGGTTCCGCGGAACACACTTAGAGTATAGCTGGTGTAAAGGATAGGAAAATAATGCCGCGGTTCTGGAGAACGAACCAACGGAAAAAGAAGGTGAAACAAAAGACGTTGAAATATAAAAAGTCAACGAAAACTCGGATTCGACGAACGACGACCAAGGTCATCTTTACTTGCTGTTACCAAAACATTCTTGTTAAATGCTGAAATTAAGAACCAGCATGGTACACACGGCTACACATCAAGCTATACATTTCCAGCATAAGCTGACCTCGCATTGTAAGGGAATTCTATACAATGCGAGATCAGCATAAACTGGAAATGTATAACTTGATGTCTAGCCGTGTGTACACGGCAAAAAGGTCTTGAGGGTTCTTTTGATGCTGAGAGACGAGTCTCTGAAAAACAAACAAGTTCTCACTTGAAATAGCATGACCACCGTAGAAACGGGTTTTGTCGACGGAAGAATCGACAAAGTGACAGATTGTGATTGTTTATCTGTCATTTTGTCTATTCTTCCGTCGACAAAATCCGTTTCTACGGATTTCTACGGATACGTGTTCATGCTACGCGTGCTGCAAGAACATTTACTTGACCAACTTGTCGAGACCCTGACAGTCGATCGAGACGTCGCACTATGTTGTGGAGATGAATCAGTTTCGGGTCATAAATCCATAGCTTCCATGTTTTCCGGTTAGTTAATCTAGAATAAATATACTTTTTAAGGGTCTCCCTTGTTTCATCGAAAATAAATTGCCAAATTATCACTTCCCAAACAATTTTCCGCATAATTTCATTTGCCAAAATATTACTTAGCAAAAAATCTCTTCACAAATAATTGTAACGTAAACCTAATGTTTGGCAAGTGAACGTTTAAACAATAACTTTTTTACCAAATAGTGCTTTTACCAATTTTTATGATGTCAAATATTTCAGTTGGCGCGTAATAAAATTTGCCAAATGTTTAGTATCGTCAGTTTCGGGTAGCCTGTTTTTTTTCTATATAATCTAGTCGTTTCTGGTAGTAGGTCACAGTTTTAACCTAACCTAACAAATCATTGACCAAACGTTTATTATCTAAAGATTGTTTGTTGTAATAATCATTTGATTAAAGACCAAATGCCTAAATGACATTATCCTTGATAATATTCTGCCAAGTAAAAATTTGACCAAATGAAAATGTGCGTACTAAAATCATTCCAAACATTGCATTGGTATAAAAAAAGGTTGCTAAAATTTGTTTGGGTAGTGTAATTTGGGCAAAATCTTTTCGGCAAAACGGCAGGATCCCACTTTTTAATAATAGACAGTTTGTGGATATAAATATTATAAAAAACATCAAAAAGGATCGTGGGCAAAACACACCCACAGATGAAACCACTGTAGTTGATTTGTGGCTGTGGTGGTGGGGGAGGCTACAGGCCAGGTGATGACCTGTTATTGGAGCTGCAGGCTCGATATCATACGCGATATCGACGTGAGACGGAAATTCTCACGACCGCCATATTCAAAGAGGAGACTCTTTGAATATGGCGGTCGTGAGAATTTCCGTCTCACGTCTACTCAGGTCATCTCCGTGGTCTTTGGCCGGTCGAGGTCATCTTTGAGCGGGTTTTTTTTTTTTTGGCAAGAGTGGGAAATCCTCATGGACGCCCAAACTGCTTCACAGACGAACCAGTCTGGGCAGTGCCGGACTCTTACCGGCTAAAACCACACTCCTGCCTTACAAATAAATCCACTGACATGGAGGTCCGTGCTTGTGGTTACAATTACATATTTGTTTATAGTTGTTTCATTATTGTTACTGTGTCTTTGAGCCGGTTAGGTTAGTTTAGGTTTTTACTAAAAAGTTTCTGATGTATTTCACTTTTTGCTTCTTCTGTTTCCCCTTGAGATCTCAATCTCTGAAGATATGAATCACTATCATCACTACATAGTATAAAACAAAGTCGCTTTCTCTTTCCCTATATCCCTATGTATGCTTAATTGTTTAAAACTACGCAACGGATTTTGATGCGGTTTTCACTAATGGATAGAGTGGTTCTCGAGGAAGGTTTTAGTATATAATAACCGACATCCACGCGGGCGAAGCCGCGGGCATCAGCTAGTTCAGTATAAAATCAAGGCACACTATGGAAAATCGAGGTCTGTTTCAGATCAAAAATCGATAACTTCGATCTTAATTTTTCAAGAAAGACGCTTGAGTTTTTGCACATGCATAGAATACTCTATGCATGTGCAAAAATTCAAGCGTCTTTCTAAAATAAGGCTTTAGATAAAGTTCAGATGGTATCATTTTATAAAGAAGAAAGAAAGAAAGAAAGAAAATACGTTTATTTGCAGGTAAATATGACGCAAAAAAACAATGTAACAAATTAAAAAATTAAAAAGGTTGGGGGAAACATGCGTCACATCCACGCAAAACGGCTATCGCTCAGCATTATGCTGCGACCCTATGCAAAACAGAGCCCCAGCGCTGGTTTTCAGCGACAGCCGGCGCTGACGTAAAGACGTCGATCGGTGCGGCAAACCATTATCAGAACGCTGTACCGGTACAGCGCACTGTAATAAAAAATAAAATATATTATATTAATATCTAATAGTATAAAAAAAAATAAAATAAAAAAATATATAACAATAAAAATAAATAAAAGAAATGGGTAAACAAATAAAAAAAAAAAAAAAAATGTAAATAAATAAAAGTTTAAACATATAAAAAAAAATGTATTAATGGAAAACTTTTACAAATGGTCTTTATTTATCCCCATTTACTGAAAAAAACTAAATGACTCAATCCAGTCATAAACACCGAATTTATAGCCAAAATCCTAGCTGCAGTGTGGTCCAATAAATCCTGCAAGATTCAGTATTTTTGCATGTGCATTTGTAATTTCTATTGCTGAGGATGGTGGACATCTCTGTTTGGCTTCTTGTATTTATAATATGGTGGAAATATAAAACAGTTTCGCTCGTTAGTTAAATTCCTTAAGGTTGATAGCTAGAAGCCGACGTGGGAATGCATCGAGATGTGGTCGCGGTGGACAAGGGCCTCACCCCGCTCTCCTTGGCGAAAGAGAACTGGCGCAAGCCTGTACACTAACGATCGCAAGGAGGTATGGCAGAGTAAGGAGCTTCACGGACGCTTTTTCCGGGCCCTGCATGGACCCGATGTAGATTTATTAGAGTCCGTAGCCTGGCTGCGTTTCGGTGACCTCTTTGGGGAAACCGAAGGTTTTGTTTGTGCAATTATGGATGAAGTTATCATTACGAACAATTACCGGAGATTTATTGTGAAGGGGACGGCACGGTTGCCATCTGTCCGACCGGTAGAATCAATCCGACACATTACGAGATGCATTCAATAAGTACCTAGCCTCATCGCCAGAGGGCGCTGTAGTTTCAAAAGAGTTTTACCACAGTGTAGGACATTCTTTTTTAATTCTTTTTTCAAATTTTCATTCCGATCCCTTCATTTGTTTTAATTTGACAACTTATGGAAGCGAACGTGTCGATCGGTTTTACAAAAATGGAAAAAGAGCAATATCGTTCGGTGATTCGATTCCTATTTTTGGAAGGGAAAACGCGCATCGAAATCAAAGAGCGCTTGGATGCTGTGTACGGTGACTCTTCTCCAGCGATGGCCACCGTCAAGAATTGGTTCACGTCGTCGTTGGCCGTACGTCGGTTTTTGATGAACCACGTCCAGGTGCACCGAAAACAGCTGCTACGGAGGAAAACATAAAAAAAATCCATGATCTCGTATTGGCAGATCGCCGATTGAAGGTTCGGGAGCTAGCTGAGACTGTAGGCATTTCAGAAGGAACAGTGCATCATATTCTTCACGAGGAACTCGGCATGAGAAAGCTGTCGGCGCGATGGGTGCCGCGTTTACTCACACCAGAAAACAAGCGCAACCATGAGACCACATCGGAGACGTGTTTGGCGCTGTTTAAGCGGAATCCAGCGGAGTTTTTGCGTCGTTTTGTGACCGTCGATGAAACCTGGATCCACTGGTACACACCATAGACCAAGGAGCAATCAAAACAATGGATCCAGACCGGGGAACGTGCTCCAAAGAAGGCGAAAACTGTAAAATTGGCCGGAAAAGTTATGGCCACCGTTTTCTGGGATTCACAAGGTGTGATCTACATCGATTACCTCGAGAAGGGTAAAACAATTACAGGGCTTTACTATGCCGATTTATTGGGCCGATTCGACGCCGAATTAAAGAAAAAACGACCCCATCTGGCGAAGAAAAAAGTGCTATTTCACCACGACAACGCACCGGTTCACACGTCTGCCGTTGCCATGGCCAAATTGGTCGAATTACGCTACGAATTGCTGCCCCATCCACCGTATTCTCCAGATTTGGCCCCTTGTGACTTCTTTCTGTTTCCTAATCTGAAAAATCACTCGCCGGGAATAGATATGGATCGAATGAGGAGGTCATCGCCGCCACGGAGGCCTATTTTGCAGAGTTTGACAAAAACTATTTTTCGGACGGGTTAAAAAAGTTGGAGCATCGCTGGGCTAAGTGTATCGAACTAAAAGGAGACTATGTTGAAAAATAAATTGCCACTTTTCCAAAATTTTCGTTTACTTTTTGTAGGCTAAGTATTTATTGAATGACCCTCGTATCTCCGGGTGTTCTATACAATATTAAAGCCTCGTATCCACTAGGCAACATTTGACGCGCGACATGTTGCTCAACATGTTTCGCAACTTGTTGAATGTTGACGCGGAACATTTGTTTAACAACGTTGTCTGTCCACACATTCTCAGTCGTCGACAACATGTCGCCAGAGGAACTTGTGTTGATTTCAGCGGCAGTGGTTATAATTTTATCGAAACCAAAAAGAAGAAAACCACGTTGGTGGGTTAGAAAATACCTACAAAATAAAGAAAATGTATTCAGTGATCTCAGTGTGGTTGATGGATCTTTTACGAATTTTACCCGAATGAACAAAACAGACTTCGAGATACTGTTACAAAAAATTGAACCCATAATATCGAAGCAAGATACAAAATTTCGAAACGCAACTAGTGCTTCTCTCAGATTGGCTGTTACACTTCGATATTTGGCAACCGGAAATTCCTATACTTCACTGTCCTACACCTTCAAAATATCAAGACAATTAATTAGTAAAATTGTACCAGAAGTTTGCAGAGAGCTGATTCAGAGTTTAAAAGATTATGTAAGGGTAAGTACATGTAAAATAAAAGATTTGATAGGTAATAATAAGCTTTATTCAAATAATCAACGTCTATTAATGATTTAGAATCCCTTAACTGTGGATTAATCCTATAAATTTGATATGATATTACGTAATTCAAAATTAACATAATCTTCATCATTATTTTGCTGAACACTGTCCTGGTTTGTGGTGTCATCATTACTTGCTGATGTGCCGGGTGTGCTTTGCCTTCTTGTACTATAGCCGTAAGTATTATACTCTTGTCGATACTTTCCAAGACGAGTATCAATCAATATATTGTTTATAAATTGTTTGGCTATTAGAGTAGAATATTCGTCCTTTATATTTCGAAGTTCTGATCCTACATACTTCCCATAGACATCAAATTCATCTGTCATTTCATCTCTGTCTTCCAATCTTTTTTTACATTCTTCATTACTTCATAAGCTTCATCAATTTTTTCGTCGTGACTCCGCTTCTTTGCTTCTTTTTTCCCAGTTTGCGGAATTGTTTCGGTTTGATCTGCTCGCGCTTCTTCATTTTGGTGTTGCATTGAATTATCTTCATTTTGATGTTGCGTAGAGTTATGGTCTTCCACCTAAAAACAATAATGATGTATTAAGCTCATGTATGAAACATTTCAGATTCCATCAACTGAAGAGGAATGGAAGGAAGTCGCAAGAAAATTTAACATGTTGTGGAATTTTCCCCACTGTGTCGGTGCTATAGATGGTAAACATGTGCTTATTATAGCGCCACCAAACTCTGGCAGTGAATATTATAATTACAAGGAACAGTTTAGTATAGTCCTTTTAGCTATTGTTGATGCACAATATAATTTTCTTTATGCAAATGTCGGTGCTAAAGGTAAATCATCTGACGGAGGACTATTTCGTGAAACAGCATTCTATAAGAAAATGACTGACAAGACACTATCGTTGCCACCAGTGGAAACTTTAGAATCAACTAATGTGCAAATACCCTATGTACTCGTCGGAGATAGTGCATTCGCGTTGTCTGAAAATTTAATGAGACCTTACCCTGGAACTTACGAAAAAGGTAACATAAAACGAATTTTTAACTACAGACTCTCGCGGGCACGAAGAATCGTAGAAAATGTTTTTGGTGTTATGTCTGTTGTTTTTCGTATATTTCGGAGCCCAATTGAACTTAAATGTAATAATGCTGAGCTTGTTACTACGAAGTCGTAAATATACACAAATATACAAAATATACACAAGTTGTATATTTGCATAATTTTTTGAGTCGAAATAAGCGTTCCAGAGCCTTGTATACTCCAGCAGGAACTTATGACAGAGAAGATTCTGAATTTAATGTAATAAACGGCACTTGGCGTAATGAAGTAACAGAAAATAATCTACATCCTTTAGAAGATGAGAATGAAAATGTGGACACGTCTCTGGTACCATCCGTTATAAGAGATAACTTTTCTAACTATTTCATTAGCGAACAAGGGAGAGTATCTTGGCAAAATGAATGTGCTTAAATAAAACAATTATGTAGCTAGGCTAGGTAGTATTTTATAATAATAAAAAACTTACATAATTCTCAATTGTGTCTTTATTTCCAGTTGTTGTTTCACCTTTTATCAAAAACAGCAAAGGTTCATATGCAAACCATTTACTGCTAAAAAGATTTTCACTGCCACTTCCTGTTTTTTTTGTACATTTAAATTTCTTCCTCTCGCGAGTGAATTGCGATCGAAGAGTATGTACCTTGCTTTCAACCTCTTTCACAGACACATCTAGTTTTTTAAATTTATTTTTATAATCTCAGTTCGATTAATTTGAGCACTCGTTCGTTACACAACGCTACGGACATTGTTGTGCGTCACGTCTCCACTCGACAACAATTGATACTCAACTTATAATAGTAGTCTATGACTCAACTAACGATGCACTTTAAACAAACAACAAGCCGCGCGTCATGTTGCGCGGCAGCTGGCAACGTCGCGCGCTGTTGTGCAGCGTTGCCGTACATGTTGAGATTCACGTGTCGCGCGCCAAATGTTGCCTAGTGGATACGAGGCTTAATGCCAAATTAATCAAAATATCGAAATGTTTGACAGCTATTTGAGACGTTACCCACTTTCAGAATATACGCTCTTATCAGTAAATGTTTTAAAAGGAAAATGTAAACGCTACCTTACATTTTCCTTTTAAAACATTTACTGTGATATTTCTTAGCTTTCATTTGTACTTTATCTTCTTCGTCATCAACTTGTTTTCTCCCAGATTTTATTACTTTGCAATAATTATAATTCATAAATCTAATCACAATATTGATTAAATAATCTATCGTCACGTCGTTAATTTACTTACGTCAATATAGATATTTTAATAACGTCTTTTAAATAATATGCTTCTAAGTTTTGTTTGAATATGTGGTTAATGATGTCTTGGAAATTGGATATTAGTTTTATACAATTTTTACTGGGAGTACAAAGCCACCGTCGACCTACATACTCCCTGTATCTAATATATTCAATTTCGTCCTCGCTTGTGAAATCATTTATACAAACAGAACAATTAAAAAAAAATGTTTTTGTTTCTTTTTTACAAAAAATACCCACTGACATACTGTAGAGGTGCCAGTATTCGAGGGTCTTTTCTTTGTTTCCTTTTTCAAAATTATTTTCTAAAATACTTTCGAGATCAACTGTACAGGTCGATGTGGCTTCAGTATTTTCATTGAGTACAAAGGAGCATAAAGCATTACAGTAGTAGGGATTCCCCGGCTCTGGCGCACTGATGGTGGGGGTGTTTCACGGTCGTCTCACCGGCTCTGGCGCACTGATGGTGGGGGTGTTTCACGGTCGTCTCACCGGCTCTGGCGCACTGATGGTGGGGGAGATTCACGGTCGTCTCAGCGGCTCTGGTGAAAAAAAAAAAAAAAAAAAGGTTTTGGGGTGCGCTGATTCCAAATCTGTGGTCTCTTTTTACGTAGCATGCTCCGTTGCAAAGATGCATAAATCAATTACGGATCTATTGTATTGTTATCTCCTATCTCCGCTGTATTGTTCTGCATTCTTTAACGAGGTACCCTCATTAGTCATTGTTGTCACCTCACCGTCCGCAGCTCATTACTAATTAATACCTTGAAGTAACGTTTGCATGATATCATTTTCTATTGTTCTATAGTTACGACTACAACCTCATCTAATCCAAATAATTCACCAACAATTTAGGGAATCTGGTTGCGGCGATTCATGGTCTATGTTCTAACCTAACCTAACCCGATTCTGAACAGTAACTATAATGTGCATTATGGTGGATCCACACAGCCCGGCGGCACTGCCGGCGGCTTGACGACAAGCAAAGCCGCCAAAAAGCCGCTGGTAAGCGCCGCCGGCAAGCGCGGCTTTGAATCGATATTCTCAGTTGTCTTGTGACTTTCGGTGAAGTAAGAAGTGTACGCAGATACTTGGAGACAAAAATGGGCGATAACATCGCAATTGCTGCCGCAATTTTGGTGTATATTCTCTATCGAAAGAAAAAAGAAGCAGAAGAAGATTTTGGATGAGACCAAGTCTACGAAATAGGCGTGATGTTCCCAGAATGCTTCAAGAGTTTAGAATGGATGACATAAACCGAAGAACTGTTCGTTCGAAATTTGAATTGTTTCTGAGGGTTTCTAGTGAAGATTTTGAAACACTATTATGCTTAACTGGACCCATAATATCGAAAGCGAATACTAATTGGAGAAGTGCTATACCAGCTCAAGTTCGGTTAACACTAGCTTTGAGATACCTGGCAACAGGAGATTCATATTTTTCTTTAGGTACTCTGTTCACAGTTTCTCCACAAATAGTTGTTTCAATTATTTCTTGACATGTTATTGTGGTCTATTGTATTTTTGTGGAATAATTTTAATTTGGAATAATCTAATCATTCTTATTATTTTTATATACAATCTAACACTAAAATTATATACAAAACGAAATAAATTATTTCTGACGTGTGTCAAGCATTGGTGTCAACCTTGTCGGGCTATGTAAGATTACCAAACACAGAGGAAGAGTGGCTTTCAGTATCGCGAACTTTTATGGTAAAATGGAATGTACAGTGGGCAGCACATCAAGCTACACCACTCTGACCTTGAGCGCGTTTGAGTAACAACAGCGAGAATCGTGCGAAAGAGATAAATAGCTTTTTGTTAATACTACTTAAACCGTTCCGTGATGCATCGCTCAAGGTCGGCGTGCGTGAGCGTGTGTGCGTTATGCGTCTTAGTGTAGCATAAGTAAAAAGAAGTAATCAGTGTGAAAGATATTGTTTGCGTCCCTATGGTCGCGCATATTGGGATGCGAACGCAATGCAGAGCGCCAAATTCAAAATCTAAATTGCGACGCTATTATCTATACTAATATTATAAAGAGGTAAGATTTTACTGTTTATTTGTTTGAATTGAATAGGCTCCGAAACTATTAGACCGATTTAAAAATTCTTTCACCAGTAGAAAGCTACATGATTCCTGAGTAGCATAGGCTATGTAAAATCACGCTACGACCAATAGGAGCCGAGCAGCGGGTGAAACCGCGCAGGAGCAGCTAGTAGTCAAATAAAATGAATGATGAAACAGATAACGATAAATGGGCATTCTGCGTTAAAATAACCTTGAATGAGTAAGTAGCCTAAGTAGGTAGGTATTATACAATTCTTTTCTAATTTCTCACTTCTTGAAAATACCTATAGGCTTCCTATAGATAAATGGACTATCCAACACAAAAAGATTTTTTTAATTCGGACCAGTAGATCCAGAGATTAGCGCGTTCAAACAAACAAACTCTTCAGCTTTATATTATTATTGCTAATGAATCGGACCTATTCTGTTGTTCTCTGAGTGAGTTCACAAAGAATGCTTTATTTGTAATAAGTTACAAAATTTTATAGGATAAGAGTTAGACAAGTACACTATCGCAATAGGTTACCCTGTAATGATAGATGTAAGTTGGAAATAAATAAATAAATAAATATTATATATTATATTATATAGTATAGATTTTTTATTGACGTATTAAGGGTTCAACTCGATTTTTTTAACAGTGAAATAATTTTGTATTGTAGATATTCCATCTCTACAAACGATCGTAAATTACAAATAGGTATTTTCAGTACTTACGAAATTTTGCAATCTTAGCTCGCTATTGTCGGCTCGGTGGTCGTTGAAAGTAAACTTCCTCAAAATGGAAGCGCCAACCATGCCCGCGAAATTTAATTTCTTTTACGTTTTTTGCATTTAAGTCAGTCTCAGATTACATGCTGATGATTGATTCATCTTTAGGCCCGGTTGCTCGAAAAGTTAACGTTCGTTAAGTTATGGTTAAAGTAAAATTTTGTGATGAAATCCCATAATCCCCCTCTAATTGGTGTGTAGCTGCGCTTAAAATGTGATGTGTCAGGAGACCATGCATAGAATTAGAGATTGTGTGCTTGCAATGGTGTTTTTACTTGTCTGTGTGTGTGTTGTGTGATTTACCAAGTTTACGCGGTTGCGTCAGGCGTTTAGTAGATTGCCAGATTAAGTTTGCAATAAAAATGCGGAAATAAATAATAATCCTTTTATTTTTTAAATATTAATAACAGTACGAATGAAAACTTAAAATTAAACACTAAAATATGACCTATTTAAAAATATAAACAATGCTTACCTATAATAACCTATTTAATATATAAAATTTTTTTTTGCAAAAAATAACTTACTTCAAAAACAAACCACAAAAAACCATAAAATAACCTAATTACTGAAGTCGGTGGCTTATTTTGGAATTTTTGATAGGTTGTTGCCACCGACACCGTTGTTGTTTTTGTTGTTGTTGTAATTGAGTTATTTTGTGGTTTTTTTTTTAAGTCAGTTATTTTTTGCAATTTTTTATTTTATCACATTTTTGGTTGTAGATATTCATAGCATCACATGACCAAACGCCCTTTCAAACATAAAAATAATTTACAAAATTACTCGATGCCTATTCGAGTAACTCCGTACTGTTAAGCTTCCATCATCAGCTCAGTTACATAAATTGAGAACCTCCTCCTTTTTTGAAGTCGGTGAAAAACTAAACTAGTACGCTTAATTTATAAGACTAAACTATATACTATACAGGATGTCCTTAGATAAAGTGCACAAACGAAAATTGTTAAAACTAGACCATTATTCACAGATAAAAAAAAATGGAAAATACATAAATAAAAAAAACCCTTAAATAACAGTCATCGAGTGAAAAACACGTTTTATCGAAGAAATGTTGAAATTTTTGTCTGATTTTTCGATTAATTTAGATTTTTACAGAATAGAGTTCCGAATATTTTTTTTGATTAAATTTTCTAAAACCCCATCTCATTTACTCTTTAACAAAAAAAAAAAAAATGTCTTTCTATCTTTATCACAAGTTTTATTAAATAATTCAACATTTGGTTTTTTTTTTTTTCAATTTTTTATCGATGACTAATGGTCCAGCTGTACCCATTTTCGTTTGTGTACTTTATCTAGGGGCACACTGTATAAAAAAGTTGTATACAATAAAAAACCAGTTAACGTTTCATTAGCAAAGTAAGCTTTTACCTAGATTACTATAACTTGACTGGGTAAGCGATATATGTTGTATTAGTAAACACACGCATTTCGTAGAAGGTTCGCACAAACTTATGACATATCGCGACACGCGATATCCTATCAGTTTTGCCGTGCCTTGATACGTCAGGCTCACAAATGCATCAGCGCCGAAATGTGAACGCTAAAAATGACGAAATAAGATCTTAAACTATTTGTGCTTACAAAAATCCCTGCGTGCTACGTAACTCAAGGTTCTGAGCACGGAGGAGAGAAAAGATTTCCGACCCAAACTTAAATTCATGAAAACATGTTTGAAATTTCAATTTACAGGTTTAAAATATTATGACATCATCGATGTCACGGGTCAAAGTAACCTTTGTTCATTACCAGGCTTTAAGCTCTCTTCATATCAAATTTTATCCATATTGTGAATGTTACGCTTTCAAACCGCTGGGCTCAATTTTCATATGGAGAAATAAAAGCATGAGAATTGGGAAATGACTTAAAGCTCTTACACACGAGTGGCATGTTGCCCACGGCACAGATAACTGCAGCCGTCGATATGCGTCGTCGGCAACCTGCCGCTCATGTGTAAGAGCTCTTAGGCGAACTTTGATCGAGATACCGCGCAGATTGAAGCATTTTCTTTACAATGATACAACGTCAACGAAAGATATAATGGGCAACTTTTCCAAATTGAGCAATGGGAGAATTGGTGGTTAGAAATATACTCAAATCTGTCAAAACTGATTTGAGTTGTATCTTCAGTTAAATACATATTTAACCGAAAGATAGTCTTTAATTTTATAAATACCTGAAATAAAGGCTACTATTACTATTAAATATAAATATAAAAGTATGTAAAGCTGGCATTCGGATCGACGCAACCGCAACCGCGTCTTGGGTCCCGCGAACCGTCAAATGAAATCGCGGTGTCGGCGCGACTGCGTCACGTGACACGTGACATTTTGACGGGTCGCGCGAGCCAGGTCGCGGTCGCATGTCGCTGTCGCGTCGATCTGAATGCCACCTTAAGAATAGATGGTTGTTCCTAACAGCTGATACTTAATATTTGTGAAACTTGGCGTGTAAAACATGCCCTGGATGAACAGATTTAATAGGAAAGCTGCCTATGGGAACTCAGATGTCTGGAGTGCATTATTTACTTGTGCCATTGAACTGGGTCTAAATAAATAAACGTTACTAAGCACTTACTTCGGCTTAGCCATGTCCTATCTCTATCTAGCATTAGAGTTGCCTGATGCGCGACAGTGACAGGAACAATAGTAAGCCAGAGTAAGTGCTTAGTTGTTTTTATTCATCTCGACCATATATTTTGTCGGCTACTTCCCATTTGGTAAACTTCCCATTTCGTAAACCTCAAACTGTATCTACTAAAAAGTTGCGTTTGGTAAACATTATACATTTCATACATTTAGTCCCATTTCGAAAACATTTCAATATTTTTTTGTGTTATATCCCATTTGGTAAACTTTCAGATGAAATGGGTACAGTCAAGTAAAAAAAGAAAAACGAAACTAATGATAACATTGTCATTTATTTTGTTAAATATTTTTAATCACAGGTACAATAGTCGGATTATGTGTACGTATGCCATTTACACATATTGATATTTAAAAACAGAAATAAAAAGTGGGGTGTACAAATAACTTTCAAAAAATTTAAGAAAAATCACAGTTCGATTTGACTATTTCGATGACAAGTTTTATTTTTTTAATAACATAAGTCAATCTAGATGCGAAATCAACTTATATAAAAAAACAATAATCACAGATTTGGTACTATCTTTTTATGTTAATGTACATTAACATAAAAAAATACATACGAAATCAACTACTTATAAAATATAAAAATAAACAGTCACTGATTTGGTACGTTAACGTAAAAAAATACATACTAAATCAACTATAAAATATAAAAACAATAATAATCACAGATTTGGTACAATAACATAAAAAATACATGCAAAATCAACTTTTAAATATAAAAACAAATAATAATCACAGATTTGGTACATTAACATTAAAAATTACACACAAAATCAACTATAAAATATAATCACAGATTTGGAATATTAACATAAAAAATTTACTACCTACACTACAAAGTTAAAAATCAATAAATAAATTATAAAGTGATACAAGCAATTCTTGATAATTCGTTCAAACAATTTTCCAATGATATTTTTCCACTTTTGTAATCGCCGAGAATATTGTTAATTCGTATATCATTTTGGATAGATTTTTTTCTTCGTTTTGATATACTTTCTCCATTATTATAAAAGCTGTAAAAAATTGTTATGATTAATTAAAGTAATAATGTATAATTTTTATCATATGTGTCGCCTAAAAATACAGGTCATTGAAACAAAAATATGTACCTTTTCAGAAGATTTTCATAATGTTTAATATTGCCTGATATCGTTTCGAAAAATAAAAGAATTGATGGCCTTTTTCCAATTTCACTATTGAAACTCCAATTCCAAGATTCCATGAGGTTTGTAGTGCGGTGTCTTTGTGCGTAGCAGCACCAAATATTCATCATATCTTCATTTTCCAACCACTGATCCACAAAGTAATCATTGAATTCAGTTATAGCTTTTTCTTCAAAACTGTAACAGAATTAATTCGTTGAAGATTATGATACGAAAAACCATATATTACCTAGTTTCTAACGCATAAAAATGGCTGTAGAAAATGGCGGTAGAAGAAATATCCAGAACTAAACGCGTTCATTTCAATACTGCAAAATTAATTTACCTTTGACTCATAACGTATAGCCATCCATCGTTTATGTCTTCTTTTGGTAAATGTGCCAGAGCCATACATAGTTTGACGTGATAGTGAGATTCTTCATGTTGTAATAAGCCAAGAGATTTTGCCTTTCTTAATAGCGCTCTGCCAAAGTGAACAAAACACCCCTTAACAATTATGTTTGGAAATGTCTTTTTAATTGCATTTATTGGAGCTTTTTCGAAATCCAAGGTAATAATATCGGCTGTCCACTCTGGTAAATGAAATTTTAGTTTGTAAAACAGTCTTTCATATGTAGTTTCTTCTTTGTTTGTCAACACTGCATAAAAAAATGGTACAATATTTGTCCCAGTTTCTGTACTTCCTATGTCTCCGTGTACAACGTATAGTTGAAGAAACGGCTTTGCACAACATTTGAACGTTCCGTCCGCAAAGTAGTGACGGACGTCATTTAAATGTGCAATTTCACTCTTTGAACCAAACACAATCATTCTATTTTCACCGTCAATCTCATCAAACAATAAATTGTCTTTAAAACGGTCAGGAATCACGATTTCTGTAGAGTTAGAGTGCTGAGAATAATTTCATAACCATTATCTTTCAGCTTTTTAGTACATTTCCTGTATGTAGCTGGAATCGGCTTCAGATCTTCACATATAGTTTGTTTACATTTTTCGATGGCTACTTTCACTTCATTTTTTTCAAAATTCGGAATACAAGAACTGCAGTGAGCATTTTCTCTTAATACATGGCTTCGATTTGAATTCAAAGTTACACTTGCTGAACATCCATCTTTTCTATTAACACAGCGCCACCAACTTGAGTCCTTATTATTTTTCTGTTTATAATATTGATGCCCAGCGCGTAATAAAATTTCACCGCCTCGTGTACTATTAATAATTTTTAAATTCACTGCACCACTAGAAGATCCCTCACCCGACATTGCAACGACCTTGCACTATGCATAAAACGAGTGAACTGATAAGTTAAACCCGGTAATAGATATAATTTACGTATACTTACTTATGTCTATCTCATTCACACCTTTTGTTTAAAACGATGGTAAGGACAATAAATCCCTACCTGAGAACCCGCTCGGTGCTTCTTTTGCGGGAAAAGCACGTGGTATTTTTAGTAGCATCGTGGTATTTTTACAGACTTTAATACGTTTTTTTTACTTCTTCTTGATCAGCCATTCTTTTTGATGGTCGAGATACTATCTCAAGACTGAAGCATTTAAAAATATATACATCTCTAATTTAATACTAATTTGACACTGACTGTACCGTACAAAAATAACAATACTAACAAAGTTTACCAAATGGGATTAAATGTATGAAGTAACGAAATGTTTACCAAACGCAACTTTTTAGTAGGTACAGTTTGAGGTTTACGAAATGGGAAGTTTACCAAATGGGAAGTAGCCATTTTGTCAGTTGACTTCGCTCAGGTGTTATTAGCGTAATAAGTTTCAGCCATGGCCTAAAAGAACTCAAACTCTACCTCAGAAATCAGCAACAAGATCGGCCTATTGGTTGTTAAAAAATGACTACATGGGAGCATAGCAGAGCGAGTTTGCGTATTTACAAAAATTATACTTACATATTATATTATTAGATGTTAAAAACTTACTTACACTTTTTAATAAACGTTAAATATATTATTAATATCCACCATAATATTATAAAATAACAAAAGTTATGTTTTAAAAGAGTAACTGAAAATTAAAAATAATAGGATAAATATATATTGTTGGAACCTTGGTATCCGGTTGGCGAGGGATGTAAAATGAAATGCTGGAGTCCCTTTGATACAAAGTATATTACTAAATCAGGAGTTGCATTACAGTGGCGTTTCTAATTAGATATTGATAGTACACGAGTTAATGCTAGGGCGCGGCGGAGACGACTGTCCGCTCGGCCGTGTGCATGCGCGGGGCTCATTGCAATTTGCCTCATTTGCATTATTGCTACTGTAGTCCCCACATACCTCCCCCCATTAAAAATTAAGATGTATCCTTAAATAATATTAACCTAAAACGTTAAAGGTAGCCACCATGACAAACTACTCTGCTATAAAAATAATTGGTCACCCTATTTGAGTCGACAGTATTTGTCATGATGACGCCACACAAAATTGAAATGCACACATTACTGTTTTGGCGCGCAGGCACTGTTATTTGAATTGCATAATTGCTAAACTATTGTAACCCACAACTTACATTGTTAATACCTACATAATTATATCATGTTACCGAGAATTATTGTTATCGAAGACATTTCCTGTAATACAATTTTATAATATATATACCGTGGTTTTATTTCTTAGTTCCTTACATGTTGATGTTTATCTAGCCCCAAATATTACAATAATTGATTTACTTATTCTTATCCACTTAGTACCCTTGCTTTATATGTTACAGTTACACTTTCTTATTACGCGTAAGAAGCCTGCGGTATGGTAGCCTGCTGGGCTGCTGTAGTTGCAGGTCCCTCTGACCACACTGATGTCAGTTCCTTTCTTAACCCTTTGACGCACAAAATCAATAGGAAATTATTTCTCGGTAATTAGGTGCATTATTGGGTGTATAATGATGATTTGTACACATGCTAATTAAAAAATATATTAATTATTGTGTAGATTTTTTGGAAATCTCTGGGACAACTATGTCCCAATATGCGGTAAAGGCCGAAATGCATGGTACTTTATAGCGTAGTAAATTACGTTGTTCTACATATAATATTAGAACATTTGAAAATAAAAAGCAGTACGTTTTATCCGAAAATAAATATATTTATAATGTTTATGTATGAAAAGTTGCAAAACAGTTTCTTCAGCTCTAAAGCACAAAATTAACTTTGCATATAGGTAGTACAGATGCTGTTTGTCCGATTTTCTACGCGCTCTTTAGCGCAATGCACCCATCTTCATCTATTTGGTCCTTTTACTATAATGTGGAATGGCAACGAATTTATGAGACCAGAGACGGAGACAGGCAGGGTATCGCCCTGGCAGCTACCTGACGAAATTCTAAAGACGATAGTCTACCTCCTTCAAAATGATTTGAGGACGCATAACGTTGGCCACGTAAGGAGCACCCATGTCAGGTTTTTTTGGACCAATAGCTTCTCAAACTGGGCAAGACATGGTAACCCACAACATAGTTCATGCCAGTAACTGCTGCACAGATCTCGGAAAGATCAGATAAAAATACTGAACCATTTTGATGAGCATATCGGATGGACTCTGGCTTTTCAATCAATACCTTGATGTTTGTTACTGCATCGACCACATCAATTGGTTTCAGATTGATGTAGTTTAGTCATTTTAGCAAAATCATATTTGGAAAAGGTATATGGAGGATAAGTGTTATTTTTCCACCGGATAGTAGGAACTGCACTGCTCAATGATGGAATGTGTTCACCGGGTAAGGTAGATGTGAAAGGAGTTTGTGGTGCACTTGCAGGCTCGACAGTGACTAATTGTGCTCCTGCTTCCATGGCTTGCTCTATGAACGACTGGTCTTCATCATCTAAAACAAGGGCATCTTCACAGTCGCTCGTGTCAGCCATTAGGTATTCTTCCACTTCGGTGTCTTGCAGAGAAAACATTCTCGTTCCCTTACTAGGCTAAAACAATAGAAACAATCATTTGAAACATGATAAAATTCACAAAAACCTCATAAAACATTCGCGAAAACATTCGCTGAAAGTATGTGAGTATTTCTCACGAAAGATGTACACGTAACGAAAAAGTTGTTATGAAATATCGTAACGAAATAGTTTACAAAGTAACGAAATAGTAAACTAAAGCTTAGTGTGCATTGACTGTCATAATAAAGTGCAGGGAATAAGGAAATTAATTAAAAACCATGTTTTTCATTATACTTATTATTAGCTGAAATCAAAATGAAGTAATCAAATTAAAACACAAAAAAGAAAAAGATATAACAGAAAGAAACTGAATTAAAAATAAACTGCGTCTTCTATATTCTTTAGAGAAAGACTGCCCTCTTTTTCGACCAATTCAATTTTTTTAACTATATTTATTTCAGGAACACAGTCTAAATCTTTAGTTTTAGGGAACAGAAATTTTACTTCCACGTTTTTGCCTCTATTTTTGTAAAATGAAATTGAGTACATCTTTTCACCATAATGTATCTTGGTGATTACTCCAACGTAATATTTCCATGTCTTTTTGTAGTAGCGTACTAAAGTCGTATCTCCTAGTTTAAAAATCTCATTCTTCTGATTATCTTCGGTCTCAATGTTAACGTCATTCTTAGTAATATTTTCATTTGTTGAGGGACCCACGGCAATCTCTATTATTTCTTTAATGTGTTCGTCATACTTGTTTATGATTTGTTTTTCAGTCATCTTTGTTTTCAGGTAAGTGCCTTCATTGTCCTTAACGTCTTCAGTCTCTCGTTCTTCTTTGTTTTTGGTACTATTTTCAGTTTTTTCCTTCATCCCTGTTTGCAGGTAAGTGCCTTTATTGTCATATGTTTCTCTTTCATTATTATTTTTAGTACTAATTTCAGTCTTTTCCTTCGTCTCCGTTGTCAGGTAAGTGTCTTTATTGTCATTTAAGTCTTCAGTTTCTGGTTCATTTTTGGCATTATTTTCAGTTGTTTCCTGCATCGCGGTTTTCAGGTAAACGTCTCCAGTAGGATATTATTGGGCATTCTACTCCACCTTCCGTTCCATCGGCTCACTTCGTTCGCCTCGTCACTCTCGGTGGAGTAGAATGCCCAATAATATAATTGAAAAATACTGGTTCGGCGCCTATTTCACCCGATGGAACGGAAGATGGAGTAGAAATCTTACATAGTAGAGTAAAATACTGATACTGGTTCGGCGCCTATTCCACCCGATGGAACGGAAGATGGAGTAGAAATCTTACATAGTAGAGTAAAATACTGATACTGGTTCGGCGCCTATTCCACCTGATGGAACGGAAGATGGAGTAGAAATCTTACATAGTGGAGTAAAATACTGGTTCAGCGCCTATCCCAGTTAGGCGCGGTTGCTAGTACATTTGTTCGAGTTAGCGACAATGAGTTATAAATGTCAATGTAATACATCAATTGACTCATTATTAATATAACCGTTTCAAGCAGTCGTCATGAAATTTGTAAAACAACCACAATCGTTACATGTAAACAAACTTTGTGTTAATTCTCAGGAGATTGGTTTTCGTCATGGAGAATTATTACCTAAATCAGTACGATGCATCATTTGCGGTCCGTCAAATTGTGGAAAAACTAATTTATTAATCGGTCTTCTTATACACGAGAATGGTTTAAGATTTCAAAATGTTTATGTTTATTCGAAAACCTTACAACAACCCAAGTATGTTTTTTTAGAAAAAGTCTTGCAACAAGTACCAGGCATTTCATTTCAGAAATATCATGAAAATGAGCAAGTATTGAGTGTTCAAACCGCAAAACCAAATTCTGTTATTATATTTGACGATGTTGCTTGTGAAAATCAAAGTAGTATGCGTGATTATTTTGCTATGGGGAGACACAAGTTCATCGATTGTTTTTATCTAAATCAGACGTATAGTAAAATCCCTAAGCAGTTAGTAAGAGACAACGCAAACCTAATCGTACTTTTCAAACAAGATGAAAGAAATATGAGACATGTTTATGAAGAACATGTCAACACTGACATGACATGGATTGAATTTCGTGAAATGTGTTCAAAAATATGGAGTATACCTTTCAATTATGTTGTAATTAATAAAGATTGTTCTAAAAACAAAGGATGTTATAGAAGTAAATTTGACACGTTTGTAGTCTTTGACTAAGAACAGGAATACATATATAAGACTATTACCTGTCTGACATTATTATTCACCTTACGACGCTAAACCAATTACGACCTATTTTACCAATATGGAAAAATCATTGAAACGACAAATTGTTGATGCGGCAGAAGCTGTAAAAATAAAAGTGCGAAAAATGAGAGATGCAGAGATTAACAATAAACAAGCACTGGAATCTGTTTTCAAACCTGTAACAGAACCTCTCAACCTAATTGCTAATGCCAGTAAGCAAACTCCTCTCCTGCGTGCTAGTGATGATTTTGCTGATGTTCCGTTTATTAACAAAACTTCACAGAAAGAAGGAACTGGTAGCGCAGGAAGTAATGATAATAATTGTGATGAAGACAAATATGAATCCGATATCAACAGTGACTCTTCTTATGAATCAGTAGTTGAAAAGAATGAAGATTGTGATATGTCATCCTGGTCACTATCTTCAGAAGCGTTGGTAGATATTCCATTTGGGGTTAGAGCAGACCGCGGGAAACTGATGTTAGGTTCTGCTTCCATAACGATCAACGATCAATACATAACCATAGCTGGAAGTAAATACCGAAATACACCTGGTTTAAAACAGTTGTTGCTGAAAAAAGATGTAGACTTAAGCTTAGTTACAGATAATGATATGCAAAATTATAAGTCGATGCTTCTTGATACAAATGCACATCGTCGGGACTATGAGCCAACTAAACCAATAAAAAGTAATAAAGGACAAAAATATTTGCAAGTTATTAAACCTCTTTTTAAACTGAAGAATACAGTTCAGGGAAAGGGTCTACCGTTATTAAAAAAGTGGAGAAAAAATGTAGATTTAGTGTACTGGGATAATCCTAATGAATTAGTGGAAAGATTGAAATTATTAATTGCATCTAGAGATGCTGGCAACACAGGATTAGATAATGAAATTATATCTATCATTGAAGAATTGCGTGAAAGTAAAGTTATAAATAAATAAATACTTAAAAAAGTCTTTATTTTACTATCAGCCTCTCGATACAATACACCTTAAACATGAACGTAGATAAATTCGGACACTACATTCACAAAAGAATGCGTTTATCAGAGTTATTTGAGTTTAATGAGAATGCATTGTTAAAATCAGAGAACGGAGATTTTGATTTAAAAACATCAAGACTGAAAGGAATTAAATCTCCAGTAGAAGCAGACGAAGCTGTGAACAAGGATTATGTAGATCGATTGAATGCTAACACATTAAAAGAATTAAATAATCTGGCAGTGAACAAGGATTATGTAGATCGATTGAATGCTAACACATTAAAAGAATTAAATAATCTGGCAGGTGAACAAGGATTATGTAGATCGATTGAATGCTAACACATTAAAAGAATTAAATAATCTGGCAGTGAACAAGGATTATGTAGATCGATTGAATGCTAACACATTAAAAGAATTAAATAATCTGGTTGTGAACAAGGATTATGTAGATCGATTGAATGCTAACACGTTAAAAGAATTAAATAATCTGGTTGTGAACAAGGATTATGTAGATCGATTGAATGCTAATATGGTTAAAGAATTTAATAATCTGATTGGTACATTGCGTTCTCAAATCATAAAAGATGCAAAGGGTACAGTTCAAGCTACTTTAAAAGCAGGGATACCTGAGGTTTCAACTCATTTGCAAGATAAGTTTTATACTAAAGCAGAGGTAGATAAATTACTTCTAAAAACTCCGTAATGGTTAAACAACAAATTGTAAATGAAATACATAAAGCCGCACGAAGAAATTTCCTTCGACGTCCTGTTATTCTGAAAGGAATCAGCGACTTATGGCAAGCAGACTTGATGGACATGCAAAACCTGAAAAAGTATAATAAAGGTTACAATTTCATCTTAGTGGTGATTGACTGCTTCTCAAAGTATGCCTGGGCTGAACCGTTAAAATCGAAAAATAAATTTGATGTTACTCATGCATTCGAACGTATACTGCTTAGTAGTCGTAAAAATCCTGTTAACTTACAAACTGATATGGGAACAGAATTTTATAACATCACTTTTCAAGCTCTTATGAAAAAGCACAACATTAACCATTACTCATCGTTTTCTACTAAAAAAGCATCAATTGTAGAGAGACTGATTAGAACTGTAAAAAATAAATTATATAAATATTTTAGCCTCAATGGAAGCTATAAGTGGTTAGGTCTACCATTGGAAGATACATTGAAGAGATATAACAACACTAAACATCGCACTATTCAATTTAAACCGGTTGATGTGAATAAATTTAATGAACAAGTAATCAAAGAAAATATTGAAAAAATAAAAAAACATGATTTAGTTCAGTGGAAGCCTAAATTCAAAGTTGGTGACTGTGTTCGTATAAGTAAATACAAACATAATTTTGAGAAAGGTTACACTCCTAATTGGTCAACTGAATTATTTATTATAAAAAAGGTAAATAAAACCTTACCAGTGACGTATCACATAGAAGATCAACGAAAGCAAAACATATTAGGAGCTTTTTACGAACAAGAACTGCAAAGATCTAACCATCCAGATGTTTATTTGATAGAAAAGATTTTGAAAAAGAAAGGAAATAAATTGTATGTCAAATGGTTAGGTCTAAACAGTGCAGAAAACAGTTGGATTGAAAAAGCTGCAATAATGGACTAAGATATTATATAACCATTTTTAATTTGAAATCATATCATTATAATTTGAGTGATGCAAGGGGGTGGACTAGTTAACAACATAATTAATAATCTACCATTCGAAGTTCATTTGCCAGGATACAATTATTGCGGACCAGGAACCAAACTTCACAAACGCTTAGCGCGAGGTGACCGAGGTGTGAATAAACTAGACGAAGCTTGCATGCAACACGACATTGCGTATACAAACCATACAGACTTAGCAAATCGTCACAAAGCCGATTTACAACTACTTAACATGGCTAAACAAAGACTTACATCAAAAGATGCAGGGAAAGGTGAAAAACTAAGCTCTTGGCTAGTGAACAAAGTTATGAAAGTAAAACTAAATTCTGGATCCGGCATTAAAACATTTAAAAGCTTAGTTTCAAAAATAAAATCAAAAATTAAGAAACTCAAATGCAAAGATAATAAGACTTTAATAAAAGCAGCTTACTTAACAGCAAAAAAGTTATATCCAAACATTCATCATCGAATTCGAGTACCTCGAGTAATACCCATACCAAAGACTGGAGGAGTTCTACCTTTAATTCCAATTTTCGCTGGTTTATCGGCTTTAGGAACTTTAGCTGGTGGTGCAGCTGGCATTGCAAAAACCGTCAATGATTACAAAGCAAGCAAACAAAATTTGCAAGAAACAGAACGACATAATAAAGCTATGGAGGCTTTAGTGTTGGGCAAGGGTTTATACATTAAGCCGTATAAAAGTGGTAAAGGATTGTTTATAACATCTTCAAAAAACTGAAAAATATGCTACCCAATCGCCCTCTAACTAATGTAGACATCCGAAAGTACTCAAGAGACATCCCACATTTTCGTGGGGTCTACATGAAGGATCGATTACCTCGAAAGCCGAAACGCATTGAATGTGGTATCGTTAACTTAGACGATTCTAAGAACGATGGAACGCATTGGGTAGCTTATGCTAAAGTACACAATCACTGTGAATACTTTGATAGCTATGGAAATTTAAAACCTCCGATGGAACTGATGCAATATTTCAAAAATTGTAATGTGTTTTATAACTACACAAGATATCAAAAATTTAACGCAGTCAATTGTGGTCATTTATGTTTAAATTATTTGTGGACTTTTTGGAATAAAAATGTAATATAAAATATATGCTTTTCTTTAATTTCAATCATTTGCAAGATGTCACTCACTTTGTCTATAACTGGAGACTCGTCAGTGTTAACTACATACTATCCTAATACTTTGCAACTAGATGGAGAATATGAGTGTGCTTTATTACACTTTTCAACATTTAATTCTATTCCAAACATTGATAAAAGTAATAATAAGTTCTATTATGGTTTTAATGAAGTTATTGAAATACCGGAAGGCACTTATGAATTGCAAGATATCAGTGATTATTTAAAATCCGAAATAAAAGATGCAGCGATCAAACTGCGGTGTAATAATAATACTTTAAAAACTACTATATTCTGTTCAAAAGATATTAATTTTACCAAAGAAGACTCTTTTAGAAGACTATTAGGATTTAACAAACAAATCTTGAAAGCAAATAAATGGCATGTGTCACAGTCTCCAGTCAACATTCTACCTACGACCGTAGTCAGGATTGAATGTGATATTGTAAGCGGTTCTTATGTAAACGGTGAACCAAGTCATATTATTCACGAATTTGCACTTAATGTGCCACCTGGACACAGGATCATAGAAATCCCGAAGAACGCAATATACTTTCCAATCAATCAAAACAACATAAGCTGCATACACATCAGACTGTTAGATATAAACAAACGATTAATCAATTTACGTGGTGAAGAAGTGCAGGTATATCTGCATCTTAGAAGAAAAAAATGATTGACTACAATAAAAATGTGTCTCAACAAGTAAAGAATATCAGTTCTGCTCGAGCTACCTATCAAATAAGACCTCTGTCTAAGAAGAAAATAAAATTAACTAAAGACAATAAAGCATTCCTTAGAGCGATCGGATTGCTAAAATGAATATCTTAGACGTTTTATCCGCTCCGACTTATGATAATACTATAGAAGGAATCGAATTTCATTCCTACAAGCCCTATGTAACAAGTTTCAACAGGAACGATGAAATCCGCATACCTATCAACCAACAGGACTTGTACATATTACCATCAGCTAGCACCTTATATTTGGAAGGAACTGTTATCGTTAGCAAAAAAGATACGAAGGACAAAGCTACTAGTGTCAATTTCACGAACAATGCTCTACTCTACTTATTCCAAGACATTAGGTATGAGCTAAATGGAGCGGAGATTGATAAAATAAAAAATGCAGGTATAACAACAACCATGAAATCACTCATTTCGATGAACGAAAGTGAATCAAAAATGTCTAATGCCTGGGGCTGGAATATTGATGGCATAAAAAATATAAATGGAGGAAGATTTTCTGCTTCCATACCACTTCGTAACCTCCTCGGTTTTGCTGAAGATTTTAAAAAAGTCGTTATAAATAGTAGACATGAACTGATATTGTTACGAAGTAACACTAATTTAAACGCTGTAAAACTTAATACTGGCGAAGTAGTGGATGATGTTAAGATCAATAAAATAATATGGCGCGTACCGCATGTTAAAGTATCAGACAAAGAAAAAATTGGATTGTTAAAAGTATTAGAAAAGGATCGTCCACTTCAAATGATATACAGAAATTGGGATCTATACGAATATCCAGCTTTGCCTAAAACTACAAAACATACCTGGTCTATCAAAACTTCATCTCAAATAGAAAAACCAAGATACATTATTATTGGTCTACAGACAAATAGAAAAAACAATGCAAGTTCTGACATGTCTCAATTCGATCACTGTCATATTCGAGACGTTAGAGTGTATCTCAATTCAACCTATTTTCCATATGAAAACTTAAATTTGAGTTTTGCTAATAACAGAATCGCTTTATTATACGAGCAATACACCAGATTTCAACAGTCGTATTATGGACGTCGCTCGGAACCCATACTAAGCGAAAAACAATTTAGAGATTTAGCACCGCTGTTTGTAGTCGATTGCTCTAGACAAGCGGATAATCTAAAGACAGGTCCGGTTGTGGATGTAAGAGTAGAAATTGAGAGTGATTCAGAGACACCAGATCAAACATCAGCATACTGTCTCATTCTCAACGATTGCATTGTTGAATACAAACCATTAAGCAATATTGTAAAGAAGCTATCATGAAGCCGGATACCGTCATAGTGGAAATCCAAGGATTTAAAGATTCGACCAATTATTTTATTGTGAAAGAAGTGGCCATCGTAAGTCAGGAGCATACACAAACGTTCTTGGTAAAACCACCATATTCATTCCATTACCTAACCCAAGAAGAAAAAAAGCAGGTGAGGTGGTTAGAAAGAAATAGAGGAATTTACTGGAGTGAGGGCTACGTAGACTATAAAGAATTTCGTCGCGTGATTATACCCTATTTAGAAAATAAAAAAATTATTACGAAGGGATTAGAAAAAATTCAGTGGATCAAAGACTTATGTGATAACTGTGAAGTGATAGATATAGGTGAAAAAGGATGTCCTAATTTTTCAAGATTGACAAAGAAATATTGTAAAAATATTAATGAATTTAATTGTGTAAATCATAGACTGAATTGTGCTTTGAATAATGCTATATGTATTAAGAAATGGTATTTTGACAATAACATGTCTATATTTAATTTATTTTGTTAATAAAAAATATTTTAACCTACTTGTGTTTATTTTATTTAAACATAACTCTACTAATAACTAAGTATGATTCACACATATGAAGCTCTAAATTAGATGTAGCAAAATACGTCATGTAAATAAATTTAATTTCAAGTACCTAATAATTTAATACAATATTTTTATAACAATTAATGAGAACTGGGAACGAATAGTAAGCTAAACATTATTTTACTACAGTTAATTTGAAGTTCAAGCAATGTAATGTATAATAAAACATACGTAATTTAAATTAGAAATATATTTTTTATTTATTCTTTATATTATTTACAAATATGTAATAATTTCTTAATACATTTTCTTAATTCTATTTACCTAGTTGCTACATGAATTACAACAAAAACTTATAATACCTATTTGATAATTCTTTTATTAATACATTCATCATTTACCTACTTATTTACAAAATTGTGATGCATAATTATTATTCTACAATAAGAAAGAAATTTATTTTATTTATACATTTATCATTTATTTACCAATTATAAATTATAATATTTAATTATTTCATCTTTCTAACCTAAACATACTTTATGTATTATTTATTTCAACATTAATTACAATAAAATTTAAAACTTATTCTACACAATAACTTATGAACTATTTTTAAATACAGAAAAATAAGAAAAATAACTTGCCATAACTAATACCAATTACTTATTTAATAATATCACTAATAATAGTCATCGCAGAGTTTCTTGGATATTTTGTTCATTAACGACATTGTCTCGTCCATAACATTGTCGACTGGTTCACTGACTACATACTGCGCACTTATCACTATCACCTCCTCATTGTCACTTGCAGGTTCTTGATTTTCACTGATGTCCAAAACTTTCACTTGTATAAGTCGTAAACCTTTTTTCTTTTCATTGTTTACGACGTACGATTGACACGCAGACTGCTCAGATGATTTTCGTTTTTGGCACTCCCGTCTTGCTCTAGGCTTCTTATTGGCAGACCCGTGTGCTTCTGGGATATGCCAACTTAAACTCGGATTCGGGAAACCTTGACCGTATTGGGAGAAGACCATATCAGGCGAATCTGACATTATTGAAGATCTGAAACAAACAAAATAGTCATTAATATTATTTAATTGTATAACAAAAAAGGAAATAAAAGATACACAGAACAGAATATACTTACGAGCTACTATTACTTGCTTTGAACCGATGTGACCACTCCAACAAGTGACTGCGTAATGTAATGACATTGTTTATGATGGATGAATGTTCTAGTGTAACCAGAGCCTGTACAATATATTGCGAATCAATTTCATGTTGAATTCGACAAGTTTGAACCTGTATCCTTGTGGACAGCGCTTACCTCCTCACGAGCGCGAACACCTGATAAGTGTCGTATTTCTCAATGCCGCGCGCCGGCGCCGGGCGCGCGCTTATTCATCAGGAATTGTATACATTTTTATAATAATACATAAGTATATTATTTTACTTAGTACTTGCTTTATTACTGCTAACCAATTTCAAGTTTCAACAAGTTGAAACATGCTTGTAATTGCACAGCACATTGAATGCAAGCAGACTGTCTGATCGGGTTGTCAATGGGTATAGAAATTAAACACATATTTGAATAGAATAGTACCTACATTTTATTTGTATATACAAAAGAAAACTTAAACCTAATTAAGGATACAATTATCTTAAAATTAAGGATCAATAATAACTAAAGTATTACTAAGTAATAAGTAAGATGGGTGTAATTACAAATGTAGAAAAGCCATAAATTACAAGTACCTAGTAGGTTTTAAAATTTTAGACTTATCCGCACCTGAAACTACCAACCTCACCTAAACTTATATATGTAGGTTGTTGAATGGTAATTAGTGGCCGATAGCAAAAAGGGAGATTCTACTCCGCAAATGCAACAATTTTATCTCTATGGGGCTCATGCCAAAATCTAAAAAATTCGCGTTCGCATGATCAGCGTTTTTTGAGATTTCGACATTGGACCCATGGAAATAATTATTGTACCTACCTATTTGCTGAGTAGAATCTCCCTTTTTGCTATCGGTCATTAATTACCAGTCACCCAATATACTGTAAGTAGTTAAGTTTGACAGTTAACTAACATTATTTTCTATAAATAATTACCTACCTATTTGGGACATCTAGAACATAGATCCTATCAACTGATTTTGATAAAACACAGTTGTATTTTAAAAACTCATTTTTCGATTCAAGTTGTGCCAAGATTGTTTACAACTTATGTCAAGTAGAAAAAAAAACGGAATATACCTACATAGGTACATACCATTTGATTGGTAGTACATATCTAATATTTCTTAACATATATTTAGACAGTTACATTTTTACAATCAATAAAATACATGATATAGTGAAAGTGATTTAGTTAAATTATAATAGTGGATTACATTAATATAGTTGTATTACCCCAGGCCAAAGTAGAGACCTTATCAGCGCATAGCAACCGTTTATCGTCATTACTTGAAAGTGCTACTTTATTTACATCCTGGGTAAATATTTCATGTTTTATAGACCTAAATAGTATATTTTTTTTGCGAATGACATCGCAATTGTACAAAACATTTTTATAATCTAACATATTTAAATTTGCTGTAACATTTTTTCTTGTGCCTTTTGCTTTTTTTATTGTTTTATTTAAAGTTTTAATACAATACAATTTTGAGCGCAGTCCTACGAACTCTTGGATAATTTTACCACCCATTTCATCCTTAAACAGACCTGGAATCTTCTTATTAATAATTGGCAGGTTAAATTCGTTGTTTAAATCGTAATTGCTTGTGTCAAAATATTTTAGAAAACGGACCTTGAAATCTTTATACACGTCATTACTCTGCACATCATAAACAAGACTATCTGTGTCAGTATAGCACAATTCAATTCGGTTACCATAAAAAGGTTTTATAATAGAATAGTGGAAATCATACATGTGAGTCTTAGATAATTCTAATACTGTAAACCCTATGTATATCGGTTTATTAAGAATAATACGCGAAGGTTTCATTTGAATTGCTACTAGATCATCAGAAAATATAGAGGCAGTATGAAAATATGGGCTGGCTATTAATTTTTCAGCACAAGTAGTCTTTTTTGTTTTATTGCTTAAGTCACACCACTTGTTTACTAACTTCACATCTATTCGATTTTCATTATTTTCTAACGTCTTTCCAAAAATACTATTGTTTAATAATTTGAAAAAATCTTGTTCAAACGTTGACTTTGCTGTTTGTCGTAACTGAGTATTAATATCAATATATTGCTTTAAAAAACAACTTTACTTAAATGTAATAGCACGGTGAATTTTTCTCAATACTAAACCATGCTGCAAGCATTTTTTTAAATGTACATAGTGAATAACATAGTGATATTTATCATACAAATTGGGTATTAGTTTTCTGTTCTTACCACCCGGTGGTAAACATTTTTCTGGACAAAATGGAAAGTCATTGTGTTCAATGTGCAAATTCTTTGGATATATTAGATCTACTTCAAGAATGTAACCATTTTCCGCAGTATCACTGATGTCAGTTAAGTTTAATTTTAAAAGTTCTATTTCTTGTTTATTCATTAATCTAAAGTCAGAATAGGGTAGCGATTGACACATACTATAGCCGTATAAATTGTTACAGTCTAAATAAATGATAAACGAATCTGGATGGGATGGATCGTAGGTGTCTAAATATTTATTATTGGCTTTAATGTGCCTTTTGGAACACATACAAACACCACCACGAATACCTTTTTGTATCATTCTAAAAATTTCAACATCACTTATCAATTCTAATTGAACTCCGGTTTTTAAAAGCATTGCATCAAAAGATAAACTTGGTGCTGTTAGATAAAATGCGGGATCCAGATTATAGTGTCGTTTACAAGTTTTACGAAAATTTTCAAATACATCTGTTAGCAAAAGAACGTCGGTTTTAAGATATAAATCTGTATACATACCCATATTTTGGATATTAAATACAGACCAAACGGAGCAAGCATGTGCATAATCTTCGTCGGAAATGGGTTTATTACTCAAAGAGTTATAAAAGCATTTTTTAGAAGGCAAACACGTATCTTCATAACGTTCCCATTGACACATATAGTCGTATGGATATATGCCTTTACGGGTAAGTAGGTCAAATTCGTTTTGGTCAGGAAAATAAGATTTTAATTGTTGAAACTCTTGTTTTTTCATTGTACTGACCAACTTTTCTAAGCTGGTTCCTAAAAACTTAAAAGAATCTACAAACCGGACCTGTATGCTTTCCTCGGAGGAAATCGGAATAAACTTTGTAAATGAAATATAGTTTTCTTTTGTTTTAGGTATTACTTTAATAGATCCAGGAGCTTCACCTAATTCTTTTATGAAAAGGTGACAATCATAACCAGATAAATTATGAAAAAACACAGGCAAAAATTTAGGTAATTTAAATTGTAAGTTACAATAGCTGTGAGCTGCACCGCGATATTTACCTGTTAAATGACAATGATCACGAACTCTATCACCGAACAAGAAGTGCTCGCAAATGTGACATGTTATCGCGTTTTCAAAGTCGCGAGCATTATCGTAGGTGTAAATCATAGGAACATAATTTTTAAAAATATTATGAATTTTTTGCGCATCTTTATAGATAGACTTTACAAAATTTGGTACACAATCCGAACCGCGATATGAAACGTAACGATTGTAGCGTTCATCTATCGCACACGTAATATGATAACCGTAAGCTACTGGCACGTGTCGCTGACGTGTTACAGTGCTCGCTTTAGTTGGATCAGGGTCACAAGATTCGTACCGTTCAAGCATTGTTTCAAAATCCGCGTATATAACAAATGGTACAATTTGCTTTCTATTATAATTTTTAAACTGTATAAAGGAGCCCTTTGGAGGTAGTTCAGTGGCAATACCCCCACAACTATGCGAACTAAGATCATCATTTGAATTAAAAAACATTAAACAATTATCACAAAAGTAAAGTTTACCGTGGTGTTTTGATATTTGACTCTTAACAAGTCGTGGCAAGTCCTTAATTAAACAGTAATGTGACAAATCGCCCTTTTCTAAGTAGAGTAAATGAATTACCATTCCTTTCAAAGCTTTTGGTTTGTACAGCGGTCCCGTGACGATATTATTTTTTAAACCATAGATGTAAATACAAAAATTAGGGTTATTTAATTCGAACCGCGCAACATCTGAGAAACTTAATGGAAATGATATGTCCATTACATTTAACACGTTTCGAAAATCAGGATAAGATGATACTCTTTCAGAATGACTTTTAGCTGGATATAAAGCGGCAACTACTGACCATAAAAAACAATATTCATCGTTATTGCGTATATTAACGCATGCTTTTTTCGATTTTATAGCAGCAGGCAATTCGATAAAGCCTGAACCGCGCAAAGGTTGATATTTGTTGACATTGACTTCCAAATGAGAACTGTACAAGAACGTCCATCCACTATCACGGTCTTGAAATTCTTCTATCTTTTTTGCTAAAGTGTTTTTAACTTGAGACAATAATGGTGTAAATTCATAATTCTGATGCAAAGTAAAATTTTTTGTGGAAAATGATTTCATCTCTTGACAATCATTTTTAACCATCAAAAACATAGCAAAATATTCGAAATTAACTTTTATACTAGTGTGATCTTTAAGGGACATATCAATTAAAGTTTTAATTTTGTCTTCAACAATATTTAAAAATGATTTTGGACAGTAATTCTCAGACGGATCGGCAATTCTATACGAAGCTATACGATTACGAAAAGCAGCATGTATTATTTCAACGCCTTCGCAAAAATACGAAATATTTTTGTTTTTATGATTAGTACTGCGTAGGTGACCTGTCCACTGACTGCGCTCAACGGATGTATTGCAAACAGTACAGAAAGGCATTTTTGTGTATTATTAGGTCTAAGGTCCACGTAAAATAGAGCAAGTTTTAGATTAACAACACAAACAAAAGACACAAATTATAATTGTAACAAAGCTATGGTATCCCAAAGTCCCAAATATTTTTACAGTTAACCTAAACCTATCCTAGCCTTAGAATAAACGGATAACAAAAATATAAAATAATAGTTAATATATTATTTTATATTTATGTTGTCACTGTAGAACACGGGCTCCGAGTCTTGAAAAACTACATGAACCCGTCTCATAAATGTCTGCAGCGCGTCCCACTGCGGAGTTTCTTGGTTTAATTGAACTTTAAGTGCCACTAAGGCTTTTTTCCACCGTTCAAGTGGAGTCGTGGACGCTGCATCAGACTTATTATAAACTTTTACCTCCACGTAAAAGTCACCTTGTAGGTTCACCGCCCGCCGCAACTTCCCGTTAGCGACTCGGCTCACGAGAGACGACGTGAGGTCCTCGCTGCCGGTTGCTGGTGCGCGATGCTCGCTATCCTCTAGGCCGAAGAGGTCCGAGCTATCATGTTGTTGTTTTTTACTGTAAAAAAATAAAATAATAAAGTACCTTATCATTACAATAACAGCACCTTGAAAACGTTCTATCAAAAAAGAACCAATGGAATAAGATTATGAATCATTGGATTGTGTTCCCGGTTTTAAGTATAGAAATAAATCCACTACTAACGTATAACACTCTTATTGGAATAAAATACACAAATACCTAAAGACAAGAGATAATAGAAATTACCTTGATTTAGATTTAGATTCCGATTGCGAGGTGGAGGTACTCTCAGAAGCTTTACGCTTGGGAGATTTCTTTTTTGGCTGCACCTTTGCAACCTCAGGTGCGCGACGTGTATATTCAGATTCGGTGTCAGACCTGTAATCGAGTAGACAACAATTAATTTCAAATAAAAAAAGTCTGTAAATAAGATTAGAACAATTGAACGCTCGACTTATGAAACACAAGGACACTGAAATAACATAATTATTTTTTAAAATACTTACGTACATTTTATGGAAGTATGCGGTATTCGTAATTGACAATAAACTTAAGTGGAGCTTTTCACTAGAAGACGTTGGAGCGAATGTGAATTTTCATATAAATTAATCGAATTTAAGTAAAGAAAAATACAATCTCAGCAAATTTAACCTCATTACAAAATTAAACCTTAAATCAAAGCATTACAATTGTATTACTAACTTATGTCAGTTACGTCCATTTACATCATAATATTGATTCCGTCAAAATGCAATTTTATCGTGACAAATGAAATATAAAGCCAGCATTTGTCCGACACCGACAAAGGTGCCGTTAGTTACCTGGCTTAGGTATAGGATTACTACAATTACTACTATTTATTTAATTTCTGTATGTTTGTTTATTTAAAAAATAATAACAAGACATCATTAGGTATGCACAGTTGTAAATAATAGATTTTTGAGACTAATGTGAAAAAAAAATCTGGAGCAAATATTTGGTGATTACTTTATTAGGTATATTTATATAATTAAAATACTTAGGGTAATAACGAATGCTGAACGAATTTATTAATTTAATTATTAACTTATAGGAAAAGGGATTGCGATAGGGATTCGAAGCTGAAACCTAGAAATATACATAAGCCTATTTGCTACCAGGGCTATTCGCAATCCTATTTGCAGAGTCGAACTTAACCTGTACTTTGATCTTATAGGGATGACGCCAGCGTCATCAATCAATAAGTTGCATTCGAAATAATTTATGTGCAGAAAAGTTTTGAACGGATACGCGTACCAAAACTAGTTTATTACGTATGTTGCAGTCAAACTGCAAATATTAATCCATCAACTATAATAGAAATATAAGTATAAGTAGTATATTAATAAAGTCATATAGTAGAAGTTATATTGAAATCTTACAGTTTTGATAATATAAATAGTATTTTTAAACAATCCCTAGACAATAAAGTTACTCATTAAAAATATTTTTATATTTATTTATTGTAACTACAAAGTCATAAAGGTCATAATTATTACAATAAAGTAATTTCCAAGATGAGTGTGCCGTACCGAAAATGAAGTAACTACCTATTTTATATGAACATAGAAAGTCCTGTATAAGACCAATTTAAACAATGTTTGCAACAAGCGCAGTGCTTATCTTGCATATTATACAAAGGTTCCCATGGAAATTACACACACACACACATACCTTACATACAACAAAATATACACAGCAAATTATTGCTACTTGCAATTTTGCAGTTTCACAGACTGTAAAGGCTCATTTACACCCACTCGTAATAGTTGTCTGATACGGTCGATTCCGACGCCGGCGCCGGCGCCAGGTGTTTCATGAAAGAATACAATGTAGCGAAACTGACCGGACTTACACACACCGGACGGTAAATATTAGTGTAAATGCGCCTTAACTCAGCGCGACGTGCGGTTGGTTAGCAATCAGACATCAGTAGAAGACGTAACGTGTTTATTAACGTGTAAGTCGTGTCGTCTGGGTGAATATATTAAATTAAAATTTCGGATGTCCTCGGTACCAATCTGGTCGCATAATCTGAGTGCGCGTTGAACCTTTGAGGTAAGGCGCTATCTCTAACTTTGTGGAGGCATAGTGACAATCTGTCCCAAATTTTAGTTTAATGCATACAGTAGCCTAAAATTCAGATGTCCTCGGTACCAATCTGGTCGCATAATCTGAGTGCGCGTTGAACCTCTGTGGTAAGACGCTATCTCTAACTTTGTGGAGAGACTGGTGACAATCTGTCCTGAAGTTTAGGTCATCGGTTCAGACAGCCGACGCATTTACTTGTTTAATAAACGTGTAAATTTTCATCTATATGAAACGAAATTAAATTAAAATTTCGGATGTCTAGCCGTAGGAAATAGAATGTGTGTGCACCTATGGGTATGCGCTATTTCTTTCTTCTGTGGACAGGCATAGTGACAATCTGTCCCAAGTTTTAGTTTAATATATACGATATTCTAAATTTCAGATGCCCTCGGTACCAATCTGGTCGCATAAACTGAGTGTGCGTTGAACCTTTGTGGTAATGCGCTATCTCTAACTTTGCGGAGAGGCATGAGACAATCTGTCCTGAAGTTTAGCTTACCACGTTTCATGTAGATTTAAATTAGGAATAAATTCAGTAGTGGTGAAATGTGTAGTGAAACTATGAAAGAATGACAGTAAAGTAGTGTAGTGAAACAAAGTTAAAACCGTAGATCTGCTTTTGTTAATCGAGGTAAGTGGTTGATATGAAGAGCTAGTTATAGTAGGATGTTATTGGGCATTCTAACACACCGAGAGTGACGAAGGCGAACGGAGTGAGCCGTAGGAACGGCAGGTGGGGTAGAATGCCCAATAATATCCTACTAAGGGGATCCCTTCTTTTCGCATAATGTTCTTTGTCCTAATATACTTCGGCATAACGATTTTGGCACAATTTGTTTTGGCATACTAATACTTCGGCATAATTTTTTTAGGCATAAATTTTATGTTGGCATAATCATCTTAAAGACTAATTTGTTTTGGCATAAATTTGATTCGCATAACGTTAGTAGGCCTAATGACTATTAGCATAATAATATTTAGGCATACAATTAATATGGTATCCTGCCTTTTCGCCGAAAATTGTTAGGCAGATTATCACTTGCCAACCAACGTTTCGCCGATGTTTAACTTTGACAACTAACGATTAGTAAATTTTTGTATGACAACGTTTCATTTGGTAGAATTATTGTTAAGCTGATTATTATAATGACACAAAACGTTTGGGACATTTATCATTTGTCAAACATTTGGGTCTCCCTTGTTTCATCGAAAATAAATTGCCAAATTATCACTTCCCAAACAATTTTCCGCATAATTTCATTTGCCAAAATATTACTTAGCAAAAAATCTCTTCACAAATAATTGTAACGCAAACCTAATGTTTGGCAAGTGAACGTTTAAACAATAACTTGTTTACCAAATAGTAATTTTACCAATTTTTATGTAGTCAAATATTTCAGTTGGCGCAAAATAAAATATGCCAAATGTTTAGTATAGTCAGTTTCGGGTAGCCTGTTTTTTTTCTCTATATAATCTAGTCGTTTCTGGCACTCGCCGGCCGCTGCCGCGGCACCGCTCGCTTCGCTCGCTCGGCTCGTGCGTAGTAGGTCACAGTTTTAACCTAACCTAACCTAACAAATCATTTGACCAAACGTTTATTATCTAAAGATTGTTTGCTGTAATAAATCATTTGATTAGAGACCAAATGCCTAAATGACATTATCCTTGATAATATTCTGCCAAGTAAAAATTTGACCAAATGAAAATGTGCGTACTAAAATCATTCCAAACATTGCATTGGTATAAAAAAAAGTTGCTAAAATTTGTTTGGGTAGTGAAATTTGGGCAAAATCTTTTCGGCAAAACGGCAGGATCCCCAAACATTTCAATCTTAGGTTAGGTTAGGTTAGAGTATGACAAACAACGCACGAGCGAAGCGAGCGTGCCGCGGCAGCGGCCGGCGAAGTGCTAGAAGCGAATTGCTTTTGTAAAAAGAAACAGTTAAGTTAGGTTAGGTCACATTAAAGATAAAGTAAAAAACACTCATTCACTGAGCACTCTTCAATACATTAATTGAACTCTACTTGAAAGTTGGTATTTAAAAAAGTGTCATTATGAAAAGCAGACCAAACGTACAGTTGGTAAATGTGAGGTTGGGAAATAAAACAAAATTATATGATAAGTTGGCAAATGATTATTCGGCAAAATAAAATTCTGCGAAACGTTAGTTGCCAAGTGAAAATCTGGCAAACAATTTTCGGCGAAAAGGCAGAGATCCGTTTTAATATCATTATGCGTAAATAAATTTATGCTTTAGGATATTATGCTTAAAAAAGTTATGCTTTAGAACTTTATGCTTAATAAATTTATGCTTTAGAATATTATGCTTAATCATTATTATGGTTAGAGAAATTATGCTTAAAAAATTATGTCTAAGCTGTTATGCGTAAATATATTATGCGAAAAGATAATTATGCCAAACAAAATTATGCTAAGTTATATTAGGTCTTAAAATTTTATGCAAATGGATAGGGAACCAAAAATAAGTACCCCCTCCCCTCTCTAACCCCTCGATTCCGCGAACTTTTTGACCCACGCTCGTACGTATTCCTGAATACTTTTGCTATTGGATTATTAAAACACTGGTACTTTAAAAATTACGTATAGGTTAAATTAATAAAAAATATAGTTAATAAAACAAATACAAAAATAAAATGTTAAAAAATTTCATACAAAAATTAAATTATTAAAATTAATTATAACTACGTAATTATGTACATAATTTTAAACTAAAAGAAAACATACCATTCAAAAAGAAACACATAATTGTATTCATCACTTGTCAATACTAAAAGCTCTTTAGCTTCGTCATGTAGTTCTTTTGGTATCACAATACTTGATCTATTTAAGCTAGATATATAGGGATCAGAAATATACAACAGGATGTGCAGAACCTCTTCCATTGTGGCTGACCTGGAACACTTTCGAGCCTGATTTAACCTATATTTCTTGTAGTCTTTATTAAGAGCTTCTTGAGCATCTTCAGATAATTGGCCTATTGGCAAAACTGAAAAATGCTCGATTATTTTGGCACCATGTATAAGAATATTGTGGACTGAAGATTACATATAGTACCAGTTATATTAACACATATAACTGTGCAGTCCCCAGCCTATATTCACCAAACTTTACTGCGTTTACAGAAAATCCCAAACCATGTCGTTTGCAGAATTATGTATAATCTCTTGATCAACTCTTCATCAATACCCGTGATTTCTGCAGAACATTGATAGTTTTGGAAGAATCTTCTTGCAGTATTTCCATCATTGCTGTTTCCGGAACCTTGACGAGGTTTATCAATGTGTAAACCAAGCAATTCCCGGAAACGAGTTTGGACGTACTTCTTTTTTTCTTTTTAATCTTTTTGTTGTCTTCACTTTTTAAATCCTAGATTATATGAAATATGCAGAATCATTTCCATACACCTTATCCCCGCATGTAAGGTAGACAGTCCGTATTTAAACGCATCTTCATTCTCAATTCTTGCAGTTACTTTTGTTAGATCGTTCATCTGTCTAGGAGTTGCGAGGCCTTGACTAAATAGAAACATGTAAACATTTGCAATTGTAATAATAATTGGAATAGGGCCGAAAAATACCTTCAATGAATGAATTGCATGAAGAACTTAGATGTGCTGCTATTGGAAGAACTTGAGGAAGAGGAGCTGTTCAAACGACTGCGTTGAGTATTTTCAAATAATTTCATTGGTGGCGAAGATGGGATCTGTGATTTTTTTATGGTTAAAAAGACTGGCACGAGACGGTAGATTAACAAGCTGGCCTACACCTGCGGAGCTCATCCAAGCCCACATATTAACATTTATCCTTGCCGATTCCCTATTTGGTACGACATGGTCTACATCATACCGTGTCCTTTTATATCGCCATAAATGTAAGCGACCATAGTCGCTTGATTGCAATGTCTTCTCGTCACTGAAAATAGTTGATGTTAAATCGAAATTTAAAAAATCGGTGTGCAAAATGTACGCGTGTGGTTTTATGATAGCCTGTCATATCTACTTTGTAGGCAGGAATCCTATGATGCACATCCAATTAATGAAGATGCCTTCGGATCGTTCTCGGATCCACATCAAAATGTTCCGCGTAACGCTGCGTTGAAATCCATCAACTTCGTATTCGCGGAGCATTTCTATTCTCTGGGCTTCCCTTAATGCAGAGGGGCGATGGTAGTTTTGGCGACTATCGCTTATATTTTCTTCGTCGGCGTATCGTCTTACCCACAAAGCAAGAAAGAGCAGCTGCCCATGCTGCTCCCCCCCCTGCAGCACCTCCCGGGGGCCGGCTGCTCGGAGCACTGGCAGGTCTGCTCGGAGCTCCGCGTTCTCCTTTCGGAGAAGCTCCATCGCGGCTGTCAGGCGTGCGTCCTCCGCCCGCGTCACGGACACTCCGTCTGACGGAGTCCAGCTGTGGGAGGCCTCCGCTGCCGCCATTATGGAGGTCGTGGCCTCTGATATGGCCTTATCTTTGAAGGACACATTGTTGAACGCAGAGACTACGATCTCCGCGAGCCTAGCCGCACGCTCAAAATTACCGCCAGGGGCGCCCGGCTCACCACCTGTCATTTCTGAGGGGGCCCTGGGGCTGGTCCCGCTAAGGTGGGGCACCTCCATCTCTAGGCTCTTGGCTCGCTGGGCCGGCTCGGCCGGGTTGAGCGGGCTCGGCTCACCGGCCTCCTTGATGGTGAGCCCCCTACCCGCACCTTTCTCTCGGGCTCCACCCCGCCGGCCGGAGTGGATCTTCCTACTGTTCGAAGTCCATTGGTCCGAGGACGACCCCGAATTGGGGCGCTTCCGAAAGAACTTTCTTCCGGAAGGGCCCACCACTACAACTTCGCGCTCTACGCTCGTACACGAGCTCGATGCAGCGTTGGACTCTGACCCCGCATTAAGCCCCTCCTCTTTGTTTGGGTTTTTGGTTTTAACTTTATCCATTTTAATTCCCACGACTATATTTCAATCTGCACTGGCTCAAAATTTGTGGTTCGCACTAGTGGCTGACTAAGCTACCCATCAGTCAAGCAATCAACCTCCCTCACGAGCGCCGCCGCTTGGAGGTTTGGGGTAATTGTTTATAGAGGTTTGCTTCCTCGCGGCGCGGGCGGTTAAGCCCAGACCCTCGGCCCCCGTCAAATACCAGAGACATGAACATGACACTCTTCGGGGCTACAAGACCAACGCCTGACGGCAGGGTTAGTGCACACCCTTCCCGCTCCGCCCGGGTGTGGGTGGGAACTGCAGGGTCTCTAATTTTCATATGTCAATGTCATGCTTTCCTGTCATTTACATGGTTACTGAAATGCCAACTGCTGATGTTATTTAATTTTAATTGTAATGGCTGATTTACACAGGGTCAGTAGACAAGTCAGTCGCAGCGCCAATGTCGGCGCCGCGACTGACTTTAACATTTCAGAACAACAAAGAGGCAACCATTGCACGACTGCTAAAGAAAAAAGAGACCTATATAGGAACTTCTTTATGACTGCTGGAAGTGTGCCATGGCAATTGGATAGAATTCATTAATTTTGTATAGGTACCTAGGATGGAAATAAAATAAATAAGTTACAATAACTACTTACCACTGTTTTCCTTTTTACAATAGCATTTTTTATAAAGCCGTCCAGTTCTTGAAACCACTTGACTTTTGGGACATATACGTCCCCACCAGCGCCAGATCTGGTGGATTTTTGTATCTTGTCGAGCTCTAAATAATATGTAGCCCTTATGGCTTTAATTTTATTTTTTACTTCAGTAGAAGTGAGCCCTTCGATTTGCATTTGTTGAGCCATATTTTGCAACGCTGTTGACCGCATTTCTTTATTGCGGTAATTTAGGGATTTAATATCCCAAAGGCACTCGTTTTCGCCATATAATTGCACCAATTTTAAGGTTTCGTCTTCGCTAAGCTTACGCGTCGTTTTTATCGCCAGCGAAAAAAACGTGGTCACTCTACAACGCAGCGGCAGTGACTAACCACGCACTGACTTGTCTGTTTACACGGGGTTTATTTGGTTGGCGCGGGGGTGCGCGGGTGGCGGGGGGCGCCGAATCTCAAGAGTCCGAATATTCAAGTCAGCGCTGACTTCAAGCCACTGTACTGACTTCAAATCAGTTTACACAGGGTTTTTTTCGGGTCAGCACTGACTTGCCTCGAATTTGTAGTCAGTTACTGACCCTGTGTAAATCAGCCTTAAGTGACTGTACTGTTCTTGGTGTGCTTATTATAAATAAATAAACCTTCCGCTCGTAATAATAGTCTCCGTTTCGAGCCTAGTCCTGTTGGAATGAGTTTCCAGACGCTGTTCTTCGGCTCAGAGATGATCTTAGTGCAGTTGCTCTCACCGGTTCCAGCTCACACTGATCGTCCTGTAAACAAAATTAAAATACCTTTTAGATTCTATATTATGGGACGAGCTTATTTGGTTTTCAGAGGCTGTATATTTGATGGTCATAGAAGTAAGTTTCTCCTGTAGTTGGTCAAGATCATCAAGTCTGATCTGCAAGTCTTCTGTGTCAATTTGGTATTTCGTAGTATTTTTTTCTAAGTAAAATGCATACCGTAAAACCGTACAACTTTGCCCGGATTTTGCATTCCACTTTAAATATTTTTTTAAATAATAATACTTTTAATTTGTGATTGTGCTACATCATTCATAAATGCAATGTTCTTTGCATGCAATATATGATAATATCAAGACTATGAATGTTTATGTGCTAAAACCTCAATTTGGACAGCGGGCCAAATATATATTACTTTTTACAAGTTTGCCAATTTTGCAGAAACCTTCGTAACTGCAGTATTTTCTACCTTAAGAACATAATATTTAAGGATCATTTTAGAAAAATAGTCAATCTGACATAGGACCTTAATACTAAACGTGTAAACGTTCATATTACCTGTCAAATTTGAGTGGTCACAACAATTTTTTCGTAATTTTTCATTCAAATAAAACGTTGAACTAGGGTTGTCACTTTTTTATTGTTAATCAGTACGGGGTACGCAGGTACGTTATGATCACGTAGCTCGCTCTTAAACATTAATCTAAAAATATTTGAACAATCATAAAATTTGCAATATTTTAAAGCAAATGCTTACTAGCTTTAACACGATAGATATAACACTATAGATTAACAGCAACTCTTAGCATACCTAAGTAATAGGAACATTTTTTTAGGCTCATCAAAATTAAATAAAATATAACGTAATTTCACTTTTCCAGCAGCTTTAGTTGTACCTACTATAGAAGTGATACAAAATAGAGACCTGCACTATATCTGGGATTGACTGTGTTTCACAACTATAGTGCAGGTCTATATTTTCAATGACTTCAAAAGTAACCTAATTTTATAGTAAAATATAATGTTGAGTACCGTAACCAGCTGTACTCAACATTATATTTTTATGACAGCTGTGATACAGTAACAATTAACATGAACTATGCAAAGTAAATCGTCTAATAAAACAAACTAGTAAAAAAAATCAACAATAATCATAGAGGTACTTCTTGAGGTTAATTATTCTTAAACAATATAGGAATATTATTTCCTGAAATTAAGTATATAATTGCAGGAAGATTTTGGCTTCACGTGTTGGCGATTCATTTATATAAATTAAAACATTTTATTATTGCACGTTATAGGAAGGATTAAAGGTAATATCAAACATTATTTGGCCTCTTCTAGAAATATTTGGTGGCGGTAATACTATTTCTACATCGTCACGATTAACTTCACACACATCCTCCACGTTGGGGTACGTGAAACTCATTTTACCATCTCTTGCATTTTTCACTTTTCTTGCAAATTTTACAGTAGGAATACTGTTTTTCATATATAAAACACGACCGACAAAGTGTTTTATGCTTTTTTTTGTCGCAAATTTCACAACAACCCAGTCCTCTTTTTTGAAATCTACATCGCTTGTAAAATAGCTGATATCACTGAAACCAAATGTTGCAGTGATGTTTTCAGGCTCACAGTTTTCCTTGTTGTCCATCTCTTGCAAGCATGTTGATAAATATTCATCAAATGCATCATAATCAGAATCATCTGTGTTTGCAATACTCAGAATATCCGATTCAGAACTCGTTTCACAATAATATGATCTCAATTTCTTCCGTTTCGTAACCTTTGTTTTTCTTCGAGTAGTTACATTTTCCCGTTTTCTTTTATTTTTTTCATTTAATGCATTTTCATTGTCCACTTTCTTCGTAACAATTTTCATCTGTAAAGCTGATTTTCCGATGACTTCAGAATCAGAATCAGAATCAGAATTTTTTATTTGTGATACATAGGTTGGTACAGCAATAGATAGAAATAAATTATAAAACATGTGCGCTATGATCAGCCAATTGAAGGCATACAAAAATATAAGAACAATAACAGTTAAAGTAATTATAAGGCAGACATAAAAAAAACAAAATAAAAATTAATTAACTAAATAATACGATCAGTCATGTAAAAGTCAATTCATATAACGATATCAGTCAATACAATAATACAATACAAAAAATTAAATTTATAAGGCAGACATTAAAAAACAAAATAAAATTTAATTAACTAAATAATAATTTAACTTAATAATACAATACAGTCAAGATATTAAGATGTCGAATATTAAAATAAAAGTTAGTTTAAAAGTCAATTCATTATAACAGTAATAATCAATACAATAAATACAATTAATGAGTGAACATGTCAAAATTTATCTGCCAAAAAGTCAGAGATGCTATAATAGCATTTCTGACACAACATATTATTTAGCTTTTTTTTAAATAAAATAACATTTAACTGTTTTAAATCTTTGGGCAATTTATTGAAAATCACCGGTGCCATGTAAAAAACACTTTTTTGCATTAAGGCAGTATTTGTTTTAGGTACATAAATACGAGTTTCATCTCTTTGAGTGCGGTTAGAAATTTCAGATGCCAATCTAAACAGAGAAGGATTTTGCTTAACGAAAACAGCGATTTCAAAAATATAGAGTGAAGGTAGTGGTAGGATATTGTACCTTCTAAGAAAAGGCATACAGCTCTCAATTGATTGTAAGCCAAACATAGCCCTAATGCACCGTTTCTGTGCTTTAAAAGCTTGATCCTTGTTGGTAGAGTTTCCCCAAAAAATTATACCATAACGAAGAACCGATGCTACCAGCCCATGATATGCAGTTATAAGAGTGCTTGGGTTTAGTTTGTAGGCAAGTTCATGCAAGGCATAGGCCGATCTGCTAACACGCTTGCATAATTGTTCAATGTGTGGTTTCCATGTCAATTTTTGGTCAATATTTAATCCTAGAAATTTAGTTATGTCAGTTTCTTCAATAAGTTGGTTATTAAAATGGATGTCAAAGTTATTTAAAGTTGGCACACGCTGCCTGAAGTTAATTAATTTCGTTTTTTTTAGATTTGCTTTTAAATTATTTACGTTGAGCCAATTCATAATAACACTCAAGGTTTTGTTTATGTCCTCTCGATAAGTACGATTGTCTTTGCATTTGATAGTAACTGTACTGTCATCTGCAAAAAGACGTATGGGATTGTCAGTTGCATTAGGTAGGTCATTTATATATATTATAAAAAAGAGCGGGCTTAGGACGGTGCCTTGTGGTACACCGAAATTTGTTTTACGACTATGAGATGTATAGTTTTCTTCCTTTTTCGTAAGTAGATTCACCTTAGTTACTTCAGTGAACTGATTTCGGTTTTTAAGATATGATTTAAACAGTTCAAGAACGTTGCCTCTTATTCCGTAAGCATTCAGTTTACCAAGCAGTATATCATGATCAACGTAATCAAAAGCCTGCGTCATATCCATAAAAATAGAGCAGACAGGTATTCTCTTGTCAACGTTATCCATTACAAAGTACAGAAAGTCATAAATAGCCATATTTATTGTTTTATTACGTCTGAAACCTTTTTGTTCATTTGCAATAATATCGTTGCTCTCTAAATAGCTATTAAGTTGCTTATAAATATGCTTTTCAAATATTTTTGAGATGACTGAAACCAAAGCAATAGGTCTGTAGTTCTCTACACATTCTGTATCACCTTTCTTGAAGATTGGTTTTATGATCGATGTTTTTAATCTGTCAGGGTAGGCTCCTGCTGTAATGCACAAATTAAGAATAAAGCTTAAGTGGCTTGAGATATCAATGGCAATGTGTTTCATAACCTTCGTTGATATTCCATCATGGCCCACACTATTAGTATTTTTTAAATTTTGGATTATTTGTATTATGTCAGGCGGCAGGCACGGTTTCATAAACATCGACTTTTGTTGAGTAGTAATATATGAATTATACCGCATTTTATAAGAATCGTCCGTTGGAATAATTTTATCAATAAAGTAATTATTAAAGGTATTAGATATTTCCTGAGGGTCAGTTGTAGATTTATTGTCAGTTCTAATGCTATTTAAAGTATCTTTTGGTAAACCAGTACCTAGTTTAATACCTAATTTAATATTTTTCTTAATGTCCGTCATTTCCTTAGGGGTTACTTTAACATCTGAGGTTATTATAACTTTAGATTTAGATGAACTATTCGTCACTGATCTTAAACACCCTGGAGTATCATTTTCACCATAAGCTACAAAAGGTCGATTCTGGTTGTCACTTTTTATTTTTTTATTTAATAAACAGACGTCGTCAGTTAGTTGAGCGTTAGTATCGTGCGCTGGTGAACCGAAATGCATGTTGATAATTTTGATACTAAGTGCATCAAGTCTGGCTGGATTATAGATCACCGGTGAAATTAGGCGCCGTAAAGCTGGTTTTCCGATGATACCAGATAAGGTCGACGGCATATCGTATTCAATCGTTTCCTCCCTTCCTATCACTTCACCTGTATTTTCATCTAAGTATATCTCATTTTCAGTGTCCCACGACGCTATATTCTCTTCTGTCTCTCTTTCTTGGTTAGTTTTTATTGTTTCCTGCTTAGTATTTTTCCAACCGATGTTTGCAGATGAGGTCGACGGCATATCGTAATCAATCGTTTCCTCCCTTCCTATCACTTCACCTGTAATTTCATCTAAGTATATCTCATTTTCAGTGTCCCACGACGCTATATTCTCTTCTGTCTCTCTTTCTTGGTTAGTTTTTATTGTTTCCTGCTTAGTATTTTTCCAACCGATGTTTGCAGATGAGGTCGACGGCATATCGTAATCAATCGTTTCCTCCCTTCCTATCACTTCACCTGTAATTACATCTAAGTATATCTCATTTTCTGTGTCCAACGACGCTATAATCTCTTCTGTCTCTCTTTCTTGGTTAGTCTTTATTGTTTCTTTCTTAGTATTTTTTCTTATAGATTGCTTTTTTCGTGCTGTTAGTAGAGTATTTATTGTCGAGATATCGTCAGCACATACTGACTTCCCGGGTTGTGTGCGTAATTTCTTACTTCTTTTTACTTGCATTGGCTGAGGAGCCCTTGATTCTTTGAGATAATCCAATAAAGTTGTATCAATTCCGTATTCTGAATCGTCGAAATACTCTGGGATTCTCTTAAAAACATTTCGTGGATTTACAGGCCATATTCCTGTGGCTCTGAAGCCACTTATTATGTTATTGCTTTCCTTGTGTTTCATATTTTCTAGTAATTGAGCCAAAAGTTTCGGAAAGTGTTTTTTATTCAAGGTGGTTTGTCCTGGATTCTTCAATTTGTAATCCAACAGGATCATTTTCCATTCTCTTTTTAGTGGGCCAAAGTACGCTACGTCCAATGGTTGTGTTAGGTGAGTGGAGTTTGGTGGTAAAAATACCAACCTTATGTTGTGTTTTTGACACAACTTTACAACTTCAATATTTATGTGGGAAGACAAATTATCACCAATGACTACTTTTGGCCCGGGAATTTGTTTCGCCCACTCAACCACTATAGTTTTGAAGTAATCTTCGAATGAAGCCGTATCAAACCAACCTGATTTCGAACGTATCTAGTTCCAGGTGGGCCTCCTTCAAGCCACTCGGAATATAAATTTGAGGATTTATAAACCACATATGTTGGCAGACATTTCCCAGCTGCGCTTGCAGTGAACATGATGGAAACGCAACTCTTTGTGCTATTTAGAATCCTTTCAGGATGCTTGACGCCCCTTCTAAAAACACATTTTGAAGTGCCTGGGTTGTCGGACAAGTTAGTCTCGTCGTAGTTCAGTATGTTCATCGGTGGAACATCATTTAGGGTTTCACTTAAATTAGCATAAAATTGCTCCATTTCTTCTAATCCTTTCTCAGCCCGTACCTTTTTTATATTTTGAGTCGTTCTGATGGTCAATTTCGAACGATGTCTATTTAAAAATCCTTCCACCCACGTATTACTGGGTAATTTGCCATCGAACAAATCAGTTCATGAATTTTTTTCTAAATATTTATAGATTAACATTTTCACATCCATTTTCTGAAGCTAATAACACGTTTGTCAATTTTTCTTCCTCTTCGTCAGTGAGTTTCTTCTGTCCTCCAGCTGGTTTTAAGTGCATTTTTTTAACTTTGTTCAATATCGTCCGTCGAGGAATCCCGAACCTGTTTTCTGCCTCCCGACTTGACATCCTGTTATTTTTTACCATGTCAACCGCTAACTCTAACATTTCCTCTGAATAATTTCTGTATGCTCGCGATCCTAATAATCTTCTATTTTTTCTCGTGTTTTTAGGCTTAGTATTATTCATCCTGAAATAAATGAGAAAAAAATGACCTCAGCAAAATTTAAAAATTAATACGCTTATCCAAAATAAGGTTGTTGAGGTAACATGATACAAAACTTTATACTGCTCAGTACCTTTAACAGATAGCATAATGGTACTTATTTCTTAGACCCTTTATTAACTGCTGCTGAAGATTGTAAGACCATCTTTGCATTGTATAAACTCAATTTCCTTTGTATTATATAACTGCATAGCACAGGTGTGAGTACTATGTACTATAGAGCCATTTACCGGGTAATTTGTCTTTAATTGACTTGAATGTGCACTGGCGGCTGGGAATGTCATGCTCACTCAAATGTCTCGCTGATGGTGGCGCGTGTGTTGGATCATTTAGCTCCCTTCAAAATGGTTGAGCTGAATGGTGCTGATCCATGCGTCATGTTCGTGAACGGGCGCCGTCAGTTGTGACTGGTCATCTCTTAGCTGCCATGGCTTATTTTAATTCTTGATTTGTTTTTATGTTATAATTGCGGACGCTTTTAACGTGCTTTCTACATTGTTCTCACATGTATAATTTCAACATAAATGATGTAACCAATATTTTGTAACAATATTTTGATTTAAAAGAGTGTCCGTGGAGTTCTTCTCCATAGGTACCTACTACGCTTTGGAATGGGCAACTAGCTTCATATTTCTGACTGACCGACTCCTTGACAATTCAAAAGTGCCTGTAAATGGTTTAATTGAAATAAATGCTTTGAGTTTGAGTTTAACATTATAACGAAAGTTTCATCGAGATCTGTGTACAAAAATACAAAGAAATCAACAAAGAAACAAAAAATAAATATAAAAATTAACTTGCTTCTCATTCGTAGTCAATTATTTTGCAAATACTTTCAATGTAGGTACTTTTTGCATCAAAGTTTAAATTTTTATCACATACATACAATTATTATTGTAATAATTTGTATAAGTACATTAATCAATTTATCTATCAGCATAACTTAGGTAGTGCCGCAATTAATGTAACAAAAGTACCTACTTATCTCAGATCTAATTTAACATTGAGGTGACAACGCTAACGGTATTTTGGTGGGCAAAGTCGTAACAACTGCCTTAGAAAAAACTAATTTGACATTGCCCACCATCCTAATTTCGAATATAAGACAGATTTCGCGTTGGATATTCGATCATTCATGTGTATTTATTACAAACTATCAGTGGTCAAAAACTTACTTACCTGCTGTATTTACAGATCAAGTTTAAAAAAAAGTTTTTCACACAACTTTTGGCCCGCGAAATACACCACCAACTTCGACACAGTTTGACAGCAGACTGAAGTGACATTAGGAAACATCAGTTACGTAGTGTTGCCAGAGACATATTTAAATTTCTTCCATAGATTAAATAATAGACGCAACTAAAAAATGTTGCCGGTTTTTCGAATATTTGTGAAAAGTACCTTGCTGGGCAAAGTTAGATTGGTTGGGCAATCTTGTAAGGTTTTACGGTACTGTTAGATTTCATAAATGAGACGACTCACAGTGAGATTGTAGTCGTTTATATCTATAGTGGTAGCTCAACTAGGACTGCGCCCTTCAGCGCGTCTTTCCCTCGCGTAGCGCTGGGCTGGCTACGGCGTAGCACCGACGTCATGACGTAGCAGATGACGTCATGACGCAGCAGATGACGTCATAGCGTAGCACTACACAAGTTTCTAAATGTATCACCAATATTTCTTACAATACATATCTAATTGTTTCAGTAGATGTAACCTTTTTCTGTTAAGTATTTCGTTTTGATGAAGAACTTGTTTTCATCATTCATTTTCTTAGTTTTAACTACAATGTATTTGTAAAGGATCATGGGCAACCTGGGCGTAAGACCAACAGAACTGCAACTAGTGCCAGTTCTTGGGACTCAATGCTAGAATCGTCATTATACAAAACACAATATCTCCGAACTTAACAGGAATTGTAAATTTCAATTAGACAACGTGTTGCTCTGTAAAACAAAGTTTTATTTTAGTACTCACATACATAGGTACACTAATAAGTACACTGATAAACTTAAAACACTATAACATACCTGTAAAACAAAGAAACGACATTTAAAGTCTATTAATTAATAACAATTACTTTTTATAATATTCCAATAATAGAATCCAAAGAGTACATTTTTATATAGGGTATAGAGACGTCACTCGCGTCATTTTGCGAGATGGCGCCTTCTGGCATTTAGTGTCATGCACTTTCGCAATAGGATTTTTATAAAAAAAATAAATAACTAAAACGAAGTAGTTCAAAGTCAAAGTCAAATTTTATTTCAAGTAGGCACATTAAAGGCAGTTTTGAACGTCAAATACATAGAAATAGAACTGATTCTATTCTAGTTGCCCCTTCTAAAAGGTAGTTTTCGTATGGAGAAGAAACTCCCCTGTTACTCTTTTAAAAAATGTTTTACAATATTTGGTACTTATACATTAATTATATGTGAAGACGATGCACCGAGAATACAATTACTGTACCACAATAGGTAAAAAAGAATTAAAAATGGAGCAATGAAAAATAATTGAGTATGTGATCACATATTTACAAACACTGTAAAAGTACACGAATTCACAATATTACCTAAAAACTTAGAAGTAATACGAAAGTCAGTTCGTGAGTTTAAATCATAAAATGTAAAAATCTATGATATACAAATAATAAATTGTACAACTCATACGGCATACTCGATATCGATCAAAGATAGTTTGATGGTCATTTAAATCAAGTTCACCACCGATAGCATTGTACCTGTTTAAATCCTTGTTTGGGTTAGGGAAGACATGTAGAATTACATTATCTGCTGACCCTGTAAAGTTCAAATAATTGTTAGACTATATTAGCCAGACTACATATTATTCACGGGTATTTGACTTAACTTTTCTGAACTTTGATAGTATTTTATAAATGCACTTACGAGTTTTACTGCAGACACAACATCTTTTCATAGGCATGGTCTGTGTGTGTTGAAAATTCAATTCAAAACTTTATATAAATGTAAGGTACCTGGGTCAAATATGGCCACGCTAAGGTTTCGTGTCAATTTTTTTGTAGTTTTTAAGATATGAAGGCAAGTCACGGTGTTTATTTAGAAAGAGTACATATTAAGCTATCATATTGTAGCAAAAAAAAGTAAAAATTACTAATATCCACAGATTCTTTACTTTTTTTTTTAATCAAGAAAATGGCCATATTTATCGTATGAATCATTACTCTAAAAATATTGGAGACGCGAAGTTAAAAGAAGAGGTCTGGTTTTATAAAAATATTTATTAAGGAAAGGCTGGAATGGTTTTAAAATTAAATGAGAACGAATTAAAATAAAACAAATAAAAAAACTTAACTTTCAACACAACAATTCTTTGGAAAAAGTAATTAAACAGTAACATTCAGGTACATATGTACGATACGCTTTATCTTAATCAACCCTAAACTAAGAAATAAACAAACCTATCAATAAAAAGGAACATGGTATTGTCTGAGATCAATAAGTATCAGTTATAATCAAGTTTAATCTAAAAAATCTTATTTTACTCTCGTAGCCGTAGTGTTAATCCTCACTACACTGGGTGCAAACAAATTTATCAGAATCTTCTGCAGTTAAGCCAACGCAGTCCTCATGCACATAGGTAGCGCATATGAAACATGGCCTCATATCAGCCACTCTATCTTCATCACAAACGAAGCAATACCAAGACTCAACGGTTTTTCTGGAATTGCCTTTACCACCACCTGAAGTTGTCTTCTCCATTTTTCTCTTTTGTGTAGCCGCATTGGGTGGTCCTGCAACATTTTTTCTCTTTTGGGACGGCATATTTTTTCTTTTTTGCGAAGCAACGTTGGATGGCCCTGCCTTATTTTTTTTCTTTTGAGAAGCAATGTTGGATGGCTTAATATTCTTGTCAGCAAAAGTAGATTTTGTCAGTTCTTGAGCGAGACTATTGATAGCTTTTGTCCTAGGAGTCACTTTTGGGCTTGATATTTTTTCTGGCGTTTTGAATATTTCATAAAAAGACTGATATGATTCATCAGGTAATTTATCACTTGGATGTAAATGCAGAATAGACGGCATGTCATCATCAGATCTATGGTCTTGACCTGGACCCTCGTTAGTCGGTGGTTTGTCGCAAGAGTTATCATTTGGCTCAGTGTGATGATGAGACATTAGCGTCATATTTTTGTCTGAGCTACAGTTTGTAGGACGACATTGTATAAATGGTAAGCAATCAATTTCAGCAGGTCGCTGAATAAGCATTACATGATCGTTGGAGCCATCATTGGGGACTAGGTGTTGAATTGATTCTGGATTATTGTTTGTGATCTTATTTGGAGAAGTACGGGAAATAGGCGGTATGGTATTGTCTGAGCTTTCGTCTTGAGCTGGAACCAGTCTAGATAGAGGAATATCGTCAGATGAATCACTTTCCACAAGATACCTCATAGGTGGATAAGAGTTATCGTCTTCGTTATTTGAGGGAGGTGCCAACAGACTGTAACTGGCATCAGTAGCGTCACTATCATTGGGATCTTCATTTTCTTGATTTCCAGTAAAAGGTCCAGGTGTTGCTGGGTTGTAAGTGGGTATGCTCGGAGCATAAGCTTCTTCTGGGATTCTCTCTGGATTAAATGGAAAAATTCCAGTCGCTTCAAATCCAGCTTTGATATTTGCAGGTGTCGCGGCTTTATCCCATACCTTCGAAAATATCACTCCAAACCTTTGTTTGGTTATTTTTCTGTCCTCATGAATAGACCAGTATTTCAACACTTCTTCGTCCCAGTAATATTCGAAGGACCTAAATACTGATTTATCCATTGGTTGCAATTCGTGAGTGGTGTTGCTAGGGAGACAAAAAAGCTTGATCTCGAATTTTTCAGCGGATTCAACTATGGAATAGTCTAAGTGGCATTTAGCTCCATCAAAAATAAGAAGACAAGGTCCTCCAAGTTTAAATTTCGCAAAGTGGTGTATCCAGTTTACAAATGTTTCAGTGTTCATACTCCCTTTGGGAGTCATCTGTGCTACTGCGCCGGCAGGTAAGGAAGCTACCCATTCAGGCTTCATTCTTTTACCTTTAAAAAGAACCATGGGAGGAATCGCGTGGCCCAAGGCACTGGCACATGAAACTATGATCACATTTTCACCGTGTTCGGCTGCTACTAAATGTACCCTTTTTGTCCCACGTTCTGCCAAAACTTGTGGCGCTTTATGTAAATTAAGCTGGCAACCTTTTTCGTCTATGTTAAAAATACGTTCAGGTCTATTCATAATATTATTTTCTTCAAGAACTTTTTTTAATTTTGTGAAATAGTCGGATACTACTGCTTTGTTAAGCTTTTGCGCCCGTGCGGGGTTCAGATTCTGTGCTTTTCGTCTACTTATATTTTAATGACGTTTGCGAAAGCCTCTAAGCCAATCTCTACCAACCATCAAACCGCGGCTCGACCCTGGAATATTGTTTCGGTCACAGAATGTCTTGACGCTTGTACGTAGTACTCGTTGTGTTAATGGATATCCCACGTTACACAGACGGATAATACGGGATACTAAATTCTGTTCCAGTTCTGGGCTAAGGAGCGGTTTTCTGCCCAAAGTAGATTTCATCTCTTTTTTATCTTCTAAATATCTTCTTAAAGTTCGTCTTGGAACATTGTAATGTTTGGCTGCCGTATAAACTTTCATTCCACCTTGTTTGACAGCAGACAACGCAGACTTCAAGTTCTCCTCGGTCCAGTTGCCTCGAAGCCCCTTACTTTTGTATCGCGCCATTGCTTTAAACAAAAACGTAATACATTACTAGGTGTCGGTAACTCATACGGAAAATATGGCCAATTGTTGGCCATATTTTCAGTCACGCCATTTTGTTATATTTATTCACACGAATCATGAACACATTGATATTTTGAGGAATACACAAACCCATACCAAAATACAATTGTCACACAGCATATCAACGTAAATAGAAAACAATTAAATCAAAAACTAACAAAATTATAAGACAGAACTTACTTGGAATTTTTAATAACGGCAGCGCGGTCTCCCACTTCCACGAAATTTGAGCGACTGAGGTCCGTGCGGGAGGGGTGGCGGGTGCGCCGTTCGGTTGTCGACTCGGACGCGATCGTGTACCGTCGTGTTCGGTTGTTTAAAGTTTACCGTTTTAGTTATAATAGTATGTGGCCATATTTATCGTCTGGCCATATTCGACCCAGGTACCTTAGGTACTGTGTGAGCAAAACAATAACAATTTGACATTTGAATGAAAATAGCAGAAGACAGTCTCTATTAGTGCGTTTCATCAAATAGTTCCATGCAGTAATGTTGGCTCAACTGTAATGGACCGTATTCTTATTAGTCCTACAACAGACTAGCCAACATTATGGCATATGAATTATGTGATGAAACGCACTCTACAAAATGTTTCATTTCTAGACAAATGACTATTATTGAAGTTGAATAAAATAATAAATATGTGCGTGCTCTGACGTGTCTTGACTGAATCCGTGCTCGCAGCAACCACACATTGGGTACTAATATGTTGCATTCACGGAGATCGTTCAGCACATCGTCTCTACTGATTTCAATATTGTAAACACCATTGTTTAAGTGCTCTGCGACGTATGACTTGACTAGCTTCCGCTGATAAGTGCCCAGAGCCTGTAACATTATATCGTCCTCAGTGAGGCGTGGAAAATCTTCTAGTAACAGGAGATTGCCATCCAACCGAATGAAGTTTCTCCTTAGGCGGTTCAGGTTTTTCATTTCGGCATATTCATACAGCAGATTAGGAGTGTTTATATTCATCTTAATTATATTCAAAATATCCACTGCATGCTTATTATCTCCATAAACGGGATGGAAAAGCATTCAAAAGACTTGCAGCGATTTTATAATCACGAAACATGTGAGTCAGGGCGCTATTCTGCCGTGCTTGTGATATATACAGTAAGTGACATGGAGACACTTTCGAGAAAAAGGCGGTCAAAGTTTTTATTTTTATTTTTGACATTTCTCCCAAAGTATAAATTAAAAGCAAGTTTTCTAAAATGTTTTAGATAAAAATGTGTTTGTTTAATAATTTGTATATTTTCTTTTTTATTTAGTAATAATATTTAAATTGTAAAGCTTGAAAAAATATGTATGTTAAGGAATGGACAATTAAAAAATAATGTTTTTTTTAGTATTGGTACAGTAAGTGTGTGACTTACTGTAACAATCTTTAGTTTGAAGTACATACTGCAACAATGATAACAGAATGAAGTAAATGTTTAAATATAATAACAAAAATTGCACAATTTGCCTAATGTTATCTAAACACTTACTGTAATTATAGCTAGGAGCAATATGAAAACTTGTGGCATCTGCCATGAACCATAATTAATTACTCTTCCTCGATATTATTGGGATAAATGAAACAAAAGATATCTTATGAAATTATAGTTTAATAGAAGTACACAGTACAATTATAGTTTAAGTACACAGCTTTATTAAATACTCTAAAATGTAATAATCAGTTCCATTTATTGTATTTTTTTAAGCATTTGGAATCACAATAAAAGCTAACTTAAAAAAAATTACAATTCGTGTTTGCGCAACAGGCTTCATACAAGAAACAATCAAAAACTAAATAACTAAGCATTGTTTCTAAAAAAAAAAAACACATTTCAAATTCGTGTTTGTACATCTTCGTACACAAGAAAAAACATCTAAAATAAACACTATGTTTCCAAAAAATTAGATAGTTTTCTCTTTGGATTTTTTCATTATAAAAATAGTCTTTGAAGGCACATTAAATTCTTTAAAAGTCATTTAACTTATTAGGATTATAAATGTAACATTTAACTATTATATATAGATTATGAGATCCTCGTTATACGAACTTAATAAAATCAGTCTTACAAATTAACAATATTAGTACCGTTGTAGCAGTTTATAGTAAGATAGAAAAAGTCTTTTAACTGACTAGTAAAATGAAGGCTTACATAAATTGTGTTCATAAGAACACATTTTTTTTTAATATTAACGGTAGAGTTTTAAAACTCTTCGGTGAATAGATTGGTTGCGGAATTTGAAACCGGGATGTTTAACCAAAAACCCCTTCTATTCTCAGGCATCAGAGGTACAAGTTTCTGTATAATCTCTGCTTTACGATCTGCAGTGATTCCTCTTGGAATAGTTTTAGACTTAACCTCAGGGAACTTTTGGGTCTTTACAATTTTAGCTTGTAAGAAGTCCAATGATTGAAACATCTCATTATGACCCGTTTTATACATAAGCACGAATTGACCCCTTTCAACTTTTACTACCATTATATCCTTGAGGTAAATCCTGCGTTCCATGTTTCTCAGTTTATATTGCGACGATAAGTCTTCATATAAATAAAAGTCTGAAACATCCAATGAATTGACAATACTTTTGCGATTATTTGCCATTTTTACCCTTTGGACATAATCATCAAAATCGTATACTTTATTTTTACCTAACATTTTCTCAACCTGATGATGAAAATGGTCAGCAGACATGAAGGTATGTCCTGGCTCGAAATATCGTATCTCGATTGTATTAGCAGATATTAAAGAACTATTGATAATATGTACTAAAAACGAAACCAATTTTTATTTTGGGATGCACAATTATCAGCCCACAAAATAACATTTTCGGCATCTCGTTTGTGAAGCAAAAAAGCCCTAAATGTTGAAATTATGTCATGTTGATGGCGACCTGATTTGGACTCATTCCATACAACTGCGAATGGCATTTCTTCTTTGGATGTTTTTCCCAATGGCACGAAACTTTCATTGAAAGCAATTATTCTGGGGCAAAAAATTGCAGCTTTATATTGGTCTAATCTTGGCAACATGATCACTTTTTGTAAATCTACGGAATAACGAATAGTAGTTTTATCAACAATGGCATTATCTACATCTTCTTTATATTTTATTCGGCTTTCTGTATATCGTAGTTTATGAGCATTATACTTGTTACAAACATCACAGGTAGTATCAGGATTTTTATTATGTTCTGGGTTATGTAGTGTAAATATTGCACATAATTCACATTCTTCGTTTCCTAGATGGGTAAAAGATATGTTTAATTCATTTTTTACTACAGTGCGGTAAGTTTCTAGAGACACTTTCAAATTGGGAAACTTTTCGCAAAAGTTTTTGTACATAATTGGCACATTAATATCACTGGGCAGAAACAGTTTATTAGGAGCATGCTCTCTTCGGATTGTAGCTTAAAATATGACTCTTTATAATACTTCTGTCTATTTTATTGGCTCTTTCATAGACACCCCTGCGATCTTTTTGCTGATCGACGGGTCTTTTTAGGGCAGCAAGAACTCTCTGATCATTTTTTGGGTGATACCCCAAAGTTGTTAGAAAGAATGGTTTGCAAACTTCTATTTTAACATCATCTGGGTTTGTTAGAAAATATGCATATGTTAGTTTCCTTTTCGGTATTTCCCTACTTGTTTGTTTTCTTCTTTCAACAGCTTTCGTTTCAACCATACCCTTAATAAATATACCCTGGGATTCTTTACTTAGTTTACTATAATAATTGTTTATTACCTTTCTTTGGTCTTCGTTAATGTTCGACGAACATTTTCGTCTACAATTTTCCATGCATGCCCTTTTAAGTGATAGCTTTTCAATCAGTAATTGCTTTTTAATCTTCTTTCTTTCTGTCAATGACTCTACAAACACTAGTCTTTTCCGTGGTAAACCAGACTTAGTTAATCCTTTTCCTTCTTGTACGGGATTATTAATTAGATTTCATTGTTCCGAATTATTAAAATTTACTGCAGTCTCACAATTAACTTGAGTTGAATTATGTTCTAGAAAATATCTGTTAATATTAATGTCGGTGTTATTGGTTTCAATTGCTGTAGTATCTTCTTTTAGAACAAATGTTCTAACACGAGAGGTCAGTAAATCTTCGCAATCAGTGTCGGTTGTGTCAGAAGCAGGTATATAATCTTTGTCCTTAACACTATCATCAGGATCTTCGAATAAGATTTGATTATTATTAATTTGTGAATTTTCGTTTTCTTCATCCGAACTAGTTAGAGTTTCATTACATTTGAGCAAATTTTCATCAAAAGGCTCTTTCTCAAAAAGCAACCTATCAAAGTCAGTCATATCATTTGCCATTACAGCACTACGTGAATTTTTGTATTCATTATCATAATCAAATATTTTAGGATGATCATTAAAATTTACATACCGCAGCCACATTGTGTTAATGTCTGCAACTACAAGTTGTTCATTCATGTCGGTAACTACACGTTGTTCATTCATGTCGGTAACTGCACGTTGTTCATTCATGTCGGTAACTACACGTTGTTCATTCATGTCGGTAACTACACTTTGTTCATTCATGTCGGCAGCATTTGAGGCTGCTTTTCTAGCCAAAGCCAGAATACGGTCACTTCTGGACGTCATCTTGTCTGGAAAACAAATTAAAATACTATACTTACAAGCAACACATTCACACAAACATGCTAAGGCAACAGGCTTAGTATATCAATATATTTGTGGCGATGTTAAAAAATAAAACATAAGTTCGAAAAACTATAAAAGATTTTGTAAAACCAGCTTATACTCTATTCGCGTTAAGATTAGACATTTAAAGAAACCTTTTTTACTGTCTGTTCAACCAATTTTAACTTCTATTCCGTAGGCATATGGATGGCATTAAAAGCAAAAAAGTCGTTAAAATACCAACAGCCGCCATTTGTTATTGCACCAACGTAATAAAACTCAAAATCGGTTGAACAGACAGTAAAAAAGGTTTTCTTAAATGTCTAACGTTATTTTGAATGGAGTATAGATGCATACTTAGTTATTTTACACACGTGTATATTTCGTGTTTAATATAAGAATAAAAAGTAATTCATTGTAATTTGTATATTATGGATATGTAGGTAAGATACCTATACTATAATACGATTACGACAACCATTTTCTAATTTGATAAGATAAAGTAATGTAAAATGCCAACCTTAATATTTTAACCTGTTAATAATACCTTTATATTGCACCAGTTATAAACAGCACTAATATTATAGACCCGAATACAAAAGCTAGGAAAGTACGTATACTCACGAGTGATTTTGGCGCCAATTTTATTCTCCGACGCACGGGTCAGCCTCTGTATGTGGCGTGACCACGACTGCAAATTTACGCACTTGCCCCTCCCCGCACTACCCATTCGGACCCTAAACGCCTTAGAATATTTGCAGTAAGTAACGTATTTACCTTATTTGTTCCAGGCAAATCTACGCATAAAATGTAATATTCCTAAACATAATTACAGTAGTGAATCTTGCTGTTATTACGTCTACACATATAAATATTTTTTTAATTCGCTGACTTATCATATACACAGTAAGTTTCACTTACTGTATTTATACTAAGATAATAGAATAATACATTGCGAAACTCTTAAGCATTAATATAGTATAAACTCTTACTGTAGATTTGTTAAGGTTTAGTATAGTAATGATTATTTCCAACACTTAATATAATAATAGCAAATGGTACTTACTGTTAATATGTTTCAGTGATACTTGAAGAAAAATACTCATAACTTAAAAATAAAAAGAGCAAAATTACTTACTGTAGCAATACCTAGGAAATGGTTTCAACTTTATGAAAAAATCAACCGTATGTGCCCATACTGCAATCATAATAAGTATGCCTTGGCGCCAAACGGGTCTTACTGTAATTATACTTAAGCTTATTTGATTTTCTATACCACATTTTCAAATTTTAAGTATACAGAAATGTAGGTCTCAATCTCTACATTCCAAATATATACTTAACTCAATATCGACCAAAATGTGACATGTATGTTTGACGCTTGAAGCATTGCTTTATTTTGCCGTTCATAGCCTCCACTACCCATCGACAAATGGTTACTAAACGAGACTTATTTGCCTGTTTGGTTGTCAATTGTGTTTCATTCCTGTCTTTGGTTGGGGGTATATGCACTTCATATCCATGTTCTTCCAGACTTTCAACGCTGTCTCTAAATCCTCTGTCTAGTATAATCACATCATTTTGGTAAAAAAACCAATGCCAGGCGCTTTCCTCATTATCGATGAGGCCTTGCATAATTGTTGCGTCACACATTGTTGCGGGATATGGGCCGACGATATCGATGATGTAGCCGTCGCTACAGACAATCATGAAAGGTTTCAGAAGGTTCTCGAATTTGTGTAAGCTGTATGCAGGGTTGCCAACTCAATGCCACGGTTGGGTGCTAAGTAACATCTCAAAAAGTGCTAAATTGGTATAAAATTTTAACAATAGTGCCAAATATATGAAATAAGAAAAATAACGTGTAGAATAAAAAGTTTTAATTTTCAAATTGTCATGACATTAATATCAAAGTTATGTTATGTTACATTTAAACAAAAATAAAAAAAATATATAGTTAAATTGGAGGATGTGACCATCAAAATTTAAAAAAATCGAAATATTAAAAATCTTATTATCGTTAAATCCAATCATCATCCTCACTACTTGTACCGTCTGTCTCTGCTGCGGTTCCTTGTACAGCTGTTGAAGTGGAGGGCTGTGGCTCATTTACACTTATAGCAGACTTTTTAAATTTAAATGTGTACATATCTTTCTTGCCTATTTTTTTAAGGATATCTTGAGGTATATCATATGTATAACAAGTTTTGTTCAAATGTTTGAGTCCAGTTCGTATACGAATAATTGAATTTAGGGAGTCCAAGTTAATTTTGTTCCTCAATTTATTTTTTACGATGTTCATTACGCTAAAAACCCTCTCAACGTCCGCATTTGAATGTGGCAATGTGAGCACTGTAAAAGCCAACGAAACCAGTTCGCTATACGAATTTTCATTGCTTGCGTCCTTAAAATCTGACACTTCAACCCAAAATTTTACTGTATCAGTCATATTTTCCCAAGTGTTGCTAGTTAGGCTTTTCCATTGGGCAACAATTTTATCAATAGTTTCTGGATTCTGTACAAAGTGTTCCGCTAACTTCACAACTTCGACGAGCCCTTTATTTGGTTTTAAAGCGTTAGTGACGCTCATGACATTCATATCTTTCAGGAGGGTTACATTTTCAGGAAGCCGCTGTTGCAATTGTTTTATTAGTTTTACCGTAAAATTTACGCAACGTTTTCTTAATGCTTGCTTTTTGGTATCTTCTAAGGATTGCATAGCGTTCTCAAAACTGTAGCCAAGATAAGGAGACGGATCCAGGTAATCTGCAACATTATCTTCAAAAATGTTAAAAGAGTGACGTCTTCCCGGGATCACTACTTTATCACAAAACGACTCGAGCAATTTTATCAAAGTTTCTAATAATCTTGTTGGATCTGAATTTTCGCCTTCGAATGCTTTTAGCGCCGATTGTACCTGACCAAGTATTGATTTTATGTAAATTAAATAAACTTTATTTTGCAAATCAGAATACGCTTCGTATAAGAGTTCAGCCGTGTAACAGTTATTTTTTCTTCTGGCAATCTCAAAAAACAGTTTCAGCTCCAACCACTGGTCCAAAATTCTTTGCACTGCTGGCTCGATTGAGAGCCATCTAGTAGCACATTTTTGTAATATTTTCAGTGGTTGTCGTCCACAATTTATAGTTGCGTATATGTCTGCATATTCTTGACGTCGATTTGGTGACATGGAAAACCAATTAAATGTTTCCCTTAGGAGGAATTCGATGTTACGAGGGATAGTTTCTTCTGAAGCGTGAGAAACGGCCAATTGGAGTGAATGGCAAACACATTTAACTAGAATTAAATGTGGCAAACCGTATTATTCTTTCATAATTTTATATACGCCGTTATTAATACCAATCATGACACTGGCATTATCGGTGCCCAATCCTACTAAATTTTGAAGGTTTAACTCCATTTCACCTTGCACTGTCTTAATAATAGTATTTACAATACCTCTTGCATCGGACGTCTCTAGTGGACTCAAAGCTAAAAACGTCGACGTTATTTTCTTCATAGAAGAACTGAAATACCGTATAACGATGCCTAAGTACTTGTGTACGGTTATGTCTGTTGATTCGTCAATTATGAGACTATATTTACTATCACCAATGTCCTGTTTTAAGACAGATTTAAAATGCGGACCCAAAACATTTTTTAAAATCTCACCACATTTTGTACGATGGAGCTTCATATTACAGGCGGCTTTTGAGTCTGCGAAAGCTTTTGCACACACTTGGCTAAGGTGGTCGATCGGCATGACAGCTGTGTGTTCTGCAACGAACATTGATAATAGACCCTCTGCGTGATGTATGTCTGGGTTTGCGTCGGTATCAACTTTTTCAACAATTAGTGTAGTCTGCCCCGAAGAAAATGGTTTCATTTTATCAATATGTTTTTTTGATTCCGAATGCCGTTTAATTTCAAATATTCTTGCATTAAATTCTATTTTACACAAGGAACACATTGCTTTTGAGCTTTTCCCAAGAACAGGCCTAAGCCATTTTTTGAGTTTTGGATCGTCCTCCCATTCTTTCCTATAACTTTGAACATAACTACCTTTTTTACTTAAAGGAACATCCATTTTCGTCTCACTGTCACCGTATAAAACACAAATCTATGTAAGTAAAGGAATAATAAGGTAATTATTCTGCAGCGCAAAAGAGACTATGACATAATAAATCAAAAACACAAACGAATGAAAAACAAGCAAGGTAAGACAAAGAAGGAGTTATCTTATGAGAAAGAGACAAATATAGCAGAGTCCGCGCCGTCCGCCATAATCGCTTTTATTTTTATGTTTACGGGAATCCCCTACCGAAGTGCAGAGGACTACACTAATTTGCGTTTTGTTATTGCATTTTGTGAGTAAGCAAACATATCAAAATTAGTGCTAGATTTTGCGATAGGTGCTGTTTCTTAAATTTCAGTGCTAGACACATGAAAATAGTGCCAAATCTGGCACTTTAAGTGCTGAGTTGGCAATGCTGGCTGTATGTAGTTTTTGAAACAGAAAGTTGCTGCTTTTTTCTATAAAAAGATATGTACCATCGCAAATGATTATTGTTTTGGTGTTATTTTTATCACCAAATATCGCGATTACAAGTTTCGTCCCATAGAAAAAGTTGCTCAAAATTATGAGTACAATGACCACTTTTCGGGTTTAGAATAAACAAAAACTAACGTTGTACATTTTATTGAGTACTAAAAAACTCATTTCTGTGGGAGCTCTAAACGAGTCCAATTTACAATTTTAAATTGGTCTATTCAACTCCATGGTCATTCTTAGGCGATGCTGAGAAAAGCAGCACGGCCCTAGGAATGATCATGGAGTTTGAATAGACCAATAAAGAGGAACTCGTATAGAGCTCCCCTAATGGCCGCGATAAAATCCTGCGGTTAGTCTGGCCTCGGTGGTGGCCACAGCCTGTTCCCACCGCTGGGACAGCTCCGCCAGCTCCCCTTGGCCAATAGGCTCCCGGCGCTGGTACTGTTCCCGCCGCTCCTGAGACTGCTCCGGCAGACTCAGGCGCCGGTACAGGCGCAGCAGCCCCGCTACCAGCGCCCGCTCCTGCCGAAGCTCCTGTCTGCTTGAGCGGCGGTTCTCTGAATTATTGGTGATCCTGTAAAATATTTAAATGTTTAGTTCATATTATCTTCTGATATCATGATAACAGCACCTAACATTGAGAGAAAAGAGCATCATCAAACATCAACATGTACATATTCCTTTTTAGGGTTCTGTACCCAAAGGGTGCCAATGGAACCTACTAAGACTCCGCCATCATCCGTCCGTCTCCGTGGGCTGTATCTCATGAACCGTAATAGGTAAACAGTTGAAACTTTCACAGAATGCTACTGTGAGTTTAGCCTACGCCCTCTTACTGGTGGTGGAGATAAATGACAACTCGGATTACTTCACAAACACGTTAAGACTTTTAATTAGATAATTTGCTACAGCGACCTACTTAGTCCGAGGCGTAAGGCTAACTGTCTCCGTTGCCAAACCTCGCGTCGAACTATTACAATAATGTGTGCGTCAGCCCCTTACATCATTCCCCCCCGTTTTTAAAAGAAAATGTTTATTAAAAAATATTTTAAAACTAAAACTTATTGACTAAATTCACATGGGTTGTTTGTACTACGCATACGTTACATTGTTTTTTCTTTTTTTGTTTTTATTATAGTATTTTACACAAACCGTTGTTTTATTTCTTGCGCTGTGAAACATTTTTTTCTTAATTCTTTCTCTATAACGATTTTATAATTAAAAATATTATTTTTAACATAACGATGGTCATTCATTATCTTGTATCTTACATGCCTAAATAGATACCTAAGTGTTTTACACATATTGTCTAACTGCTGAGTTAGTTATTCTAAAAAAAAAAAATACATAATAATGGTCTTACAATGTATTGTGACCCTAAATACCTTACTATTACATGTTACTTACAAATGGGCTTTTGTCTTAGGACGTCATCATGGTATTATGGCTACTGTAGAATGCTGTTGGAGCGATTCATTATTCACACAATGATCAATGGTCTTTCGGTGTAATGTGTTCTTCAGTTTCTGTTTACTTATTCGATGACCACTTGCGGCGTACCCATTCGCCGTTGCTCCTGCATGTTACGATCAACGTTACGCGAAACTTGCTTGTCTAACCAGTCCGTCATACCCGTTTTGCACTTGGTTAATACTATGAGAAGTATAAATATCATTATTACTCCCAAAATTCCCAGCACTATAAGTCCAAATTTATCTAACTTGTCAGTCACTTCTGATTGGTTCGTGATTATCTTTGCCTGTGTCATGACTATTTGTTCATGAGGGCTGCTAGGGTTCTGGGTGTTGCCCATTGTTGCTTTTATTCACTTAAAACTTCTTTAATGCGTGCTGCATTAATATCGAATAGTACCTTACTGTTAATGCCTGTATGCCTACATAAATCGTACGGGTTTTTTGCTGACTCTACCGGCGCGAGTAATGTGTGGTACAGGTGACACGCTATGAGTGGTTTCGTTACTTTTACTACTCGCGCTTTCGTTTACCTCTTGGTTCATTAAATAAGCCGGTTTTAGTCTATCTATTGAAATTCTAGTCTGTCTATTTGGCAACTGCACCGTATATACTTTCTCTTTCTTTTGAATAACTCGAAACGGACCGTCATAATTCGGTTGAAGAGGTTTCCTCACTGTGTCATTTCTGATAAATACATACTCCGCTGTCGCTAGGTCGGGGTGCACAAACAAGCTTTTCGTATTTTTATACCCTATTGGAACTGGCTTTATATCATTAATCGCTTGACGTATCCTATTGACACATTCGTAATCGGACGTATATCTCCCTTTATTATTCTCTACATAGAAATCCGCTGGCATCCTTATCGTTTGACCATACACCATTTCCGCCGCGCTTATACCGTTGTCCGAACGTATTGCTGACCTAAGACCTAGCATCACTGTTGGTAACTCGGTCACCCATGATGATGCAATCGCATTTAATCTTGCTGTTAATGCTACTTTTAGCGATCTATGCCACCTTTCTACTGCCCCATTGGACTGTGGATGATACGGGGTGGTTCTGTTTTTGTGTATACCTAATATTTTTAATAGTGACATGAACAATGCGCTCTCGAACTGTCTCCCCTGGTCGCACGTCATTTTTACCGGGCAACCGAAACGTGCAATCCACCCCTCGTAAATTATTTTTGCTACCGTTTCTGCCGTGATATCCTTGATCGGAAACGCCTCTGGCCATCGAGTGCGCCTATCTACTACCGTTACTAAATACCTAAACCCTTCTTCTGTAGTAGTCAGTGGTCCTACAATATCTACATGAATGTGCTCAAATCGATCGCACTCGGTAAATGTCTCTAATTCTGAATTTGTATGCCGAATGACTTTACTTCTTTGACAATGTACGCACGCTTTTGCCCATTGCCCTATATCCCGATTCATGTTTGGCCAAAAGAATTTGTCCTGCATTAACTTGCGAGTGGTTCGGATGCCTGGATGACTTATATTGTGTGTCGCATCGAACGCCTTTCTTCTTAAACTTTCTGGTAGGTACGGCCTCGCGTTCTTGGTAGATATTTCACAGGAAATCGTTTTCCCGCCTATTTGCGGTACCTCGATTTCCTTAATAACGACGTTGCTATTGTTTGGTTGGTTTATTAGGTAACTATCCTTTGCTTGGGCTTCAGCTAATTCTGTGTAATCAATTGCCTGCGGGCAATACACTGTTTCTATTCGCGATAAGGCGTCTGCTACTGGGTTCTCTGAACCGGTGACGTGTCTAATATCTGTTGTAAATTCGCTCACGTATGCTAACTGCCGAGTTCGCCTAGGTATTTCTTTACCGGTGTTGTTTTTTGTAAACGCGTAGGTGATTGGTTTATGGTCTGTGTAAACTATCAGTTGTCTGCCTTCCACTTGGTTCTGGAAATATTGAATCGCTAAGTATATCGCTAATAATTCCCTGTCATACGTTGAGTATTTTTGTTCCGTCTGACTCATTGCTTTAGAAAAGTAGCCTATTGGTGTCCATTTACCGTTGCTACTTTGTTGTAAAACTGCGCCCACACACGTGTCCGACGCGTCCGTCATAAGTGCTAGCGTTGTATTTGCCAATGGGTGCGATAACGTGACCGCATTCTGCAAGCATGTTTTACACTGCAAGAATGCTTCGTCAGCTTCCGTTGACCATTGTATGAGTGATTTGTCCCTTTTCTTGGCACCTTTTAAATATTGATTTAAAATTATTTGCGATTTTACTGCCCCTGGAATATGTGTCCTATAAAAATTTACCATCCCTAGAAATCTCCTTAATTGTTCTACCGTTTTTGGCTTGGGATATTTCGAAATTGCCTCTACTTTCTGTTTTAGTGGCCTGATGCCCTGCGTGGATACCTCGAAACCCAAAAATTCTACGCTCTCTTGTCCAAAACTACATTTAGCTTGGTTAATAGTCACCCCGTAGTCATTGAAACGTTTGAATACTTTTTCTAAATCGGCCTCGTGTTCCGCCCTCGTGGCGCTGGCTATTATGACGTCATCAATGTATCCGAAAACATTACCTAAACCTTTTAAAACCGTCTGATCCATGAACCTTTGAAATGATTGCGCGGCGTTACACAGGCCAAAGGACATGCGGGGGAATTCAAATAGTCCAAATGGTGTAATTATCGCGGTTTTTTCTATGTCTTCCGGATTGATTGCTATACAATGATACGCCCTATTTACGTCTATTTTTGAAAATATCTTTTTGTTGGCTAGTAAATATGTAAAATCATGAAGCCTGGGTATAGGGTACCTGTCCGGTTTTGTTACCGCGTTTAACCTCCTATAATCCCCACAAGGACGTAGCTCTCCACTTTTTTTTTGGAACAATATGCAATGGACTAGCCCACGGACTTTTGGAAGGCCTACATATCCCCATTTCTTGCATAATACGAAATTCTTCTTTAATTTTCCTATATTTATCTGGCGGTAACGGGCGTGCCCTGGCATGTAGTGGTGGGCCCGTTGTTTCTATGTGGTGTAACACAGAGTGGGGCGGCGTTTCTCTAAAAGACAATGGTTTTGTTATTTCTGGATATTTTGCTAACAATTCTGCAAAATCATGACCGCCCTCGACGGTTGTAACTGACTGTTCCTTACAATAAACAACAGAGGCTATTACCTTTAAATTAGTTTCTTTGTCTATTAATCGCCTAGCTTTTACATCAACCAAAAGTCCATGATGGCTTAAAAAATCTGCCCCCAATATTGGTTGCCTTACGTTCGCAACCACAAAAGTCCACATAAATGCCCTCCTTAATCCTAAACTTAAGGTCAAAGTCTTAGTGCCATATGTTTGTATGACGGTACCGTTGGCGGCATACAGCTTATAATCACTTGATTTTGAATACGCGCGTAATCTACTATTATTTGGGATGACTGACACATTCGCTCCCGTATCTATTAGGTACCTGAATCCACTGGTCTCATCCTCTATGCACAGGCGGTGAGCGGGTGAAATAGTGCAGGTGTCCGCCGCTGGCTGCACTGCTGCTAGTTTCCCGCCGTTTCCTGCATCTTCTTCCACGCGCACGGTTCCTGACAGCTGTTGGCCCGGTGTCCGTATCTATAATGATAGTTGCACAGCCAATCTGGATCATTACTGGAACGCCTTTTTGGTGTCGCCCCTTGCCTGCCCCGTGAGCTCGATCGTGGGCGGAATCGGCCTCTCCCTGACCTACGCCATGGCTGTCTTCCTCGCAGCTGCACCACCTCCAATCGTAGTTCCTCCAGTTCTGCAGCTAGATCGCGTTCCTGTGGTTTCGGTTTTTGACATGCTACTTCCGCAACTTCTATAGGTCGTGTCGTCTCCATAATCTTGTCCGCCAATTCTGCCAGTTTCTCTAGCTCCTGTATATCCGTTACTGCTAATACCGCTCTGACGGATGCTGGTAGGTGTCCCGTCCACATCATTTGTAGTGTCTCGTCTGGCAATTTCTTCCGCGCTAAATCCTTCATTTTCCTGAGTAGTTTCGACGGCTTTTGATCCCCTAGTTCCATTTCTGACAGCAGTCTCTGGAATTGCTTGCTCTCTGATTCTTCATATACTGTCATGAGTCGATTCTTCAATAATTCGTACCTTTTCGTTTCCGGAGGTGCCAGTAATACGTCACTTGCCTGCTCCACGTTGTCCTTGACGAGTTTGGTAACCAGCAGGTTATATTTGTTCTCGTCTGACATCTTTTGATTCGCGACGACAGCCTCGAACTGAACGAACCACAACCTGGGTTGATCGCTCCAGAAGGTAGGTATCTTCGACGCTAGAGAGACTGCCGCTACCTCCGTGATGTCCTAGTTTCCGCTTTTCACCTGCCCGGATCCCGCGGCTAGAGGCATTTTGTTGAATTCTGAACTGTCTGTCACTATTTAATACCTTCACACCACCGATGTTCTTACACAGGGGTCACCAGTGTGAGTTTAGCCTACGCCCTCTTACTGGTGGTGGAGATAAATGACAACTCGGATTACTTCACAAACACGTTAAGACTTTTAATTAGATAATTTGCTACAGCGACCTACTTAGTCCGAGGCGTAAGGCTAACTGTCTCCGTTGCCAAACCTCGCGTCGAACTATTACAATAATGTGTGCGTCAGCCCCTTACACTACTATAACAACAAATAATAAAAGTTAATTGAAAACAAGCAGGTACGGGAACCCTTCATGTTGGCCGGTTTGTTTCCTTTTTGTATTGTACATTCTAGCAAGAAGTAGAGCAGAGTATGCCAGAATGGAGGGAGGATTTAGCCCAGTAGTGGGACTGTATAAACTAACTATGGATAATATTGAGTCAACCTGGACAATAAAAATTCACACTTTAAACACCTCTTGCAAGACAGAAATTGAAACACCTGTAACTCAAACTAATTGCAAATAAAACACTACTTACTAATTGGTCTCGTCCCACCCATCACAGTGAAGCGGATACACCATGCAAGTAAAACTAGTCACTATGATATCATTGTGTAAGTAGGTAGGTTATTCACAGGCCTCCAATTGTTAAACAGCTATGAAAGTAATTGAACACCCATAACCCACAACTAATTACTAATCAAATAGTCATACTTACTCTCTATATTAGCTGCCTCGCCGCGGCGGCAGTCACCGAAGCTAAAATATAAAACAAAACTCAAACCATGCAAGAAAAAAATCAATTAGTTAGCATAATACATGCAGACTGCACAATATAATATCCATAAACACTTAGTATGCCCAAAGCGTCAAAACATTCCAGTAGCTGCCACACCATGTTTGTAAAACAGATCCCCACAATAAGTGTAACGGCTAGGGCTTTGCAGGTAGACTGCGCAGGCCGCTAACTGGGTAGGTAGTGTAGAGATGAGTGAAACCAGCTGGGTAGATTAATACATATATTTGTAGTCATTAACATAAGACCACAGCTAGGTCGCAGATAAGGTCGCACTGTTCAGTTCAAAGCACTATCACACTTATAATTATTAATCATTGTACTTCCTTGCACTAAGTTGTAGATGGCGGATGCCTGTCAATACAGGCTCGGTGAGAGGCCGGCAGGGGCCTTCGTTAGAGGCCGGTAGGGCCTTCGTGAGACGCTGGCAGTACGGGCCAGTGACACGTGGCCGACGCGGAGGCCTGTCAGTACAGGCACGGTGAGAGATCGGCAGGGTCTTCGTTAGAGGCCGGTAGGGCCTCCGTGAGTCCCCGCAGTACGTGTCAGCGACACGTGGTTGACGCGGAGGCCTGTCAGTACAGGTCCGCAGGTAGCTCGCGGCGTTAGGCCGCAGGTAAATTAGACCTCGCAAGGCCTCGGTAGCGTACGTTGGCAGAATACCAACGCGTCCTGTCCTCAGCTGGAACGTAGAACCCTGGAAGCGCATTAGGGAGCGCATGTCAGAAGCGGTGCAACTAGCAGCAGCCCGCATGCGATGTGCCAGCCTCTTCCCTTCTTCTAGCCACCAAGGAACAGCGTGGGAAGCACAGTAAATGAAAGCTCAACACATCGCAGCGGTTTACAGGCAGAGTCTTTGCAAACACAGCGTGGCACACTGACGGATGAGAAGAAAAAGAGAGTTTATGTATGCGACACGCGAGCATAAAAACACAAAGTAACAATGATCATAGCAGAGCGTCTACATCATCTAGATGCAGTAGCAATACATTCATATCCGCTCAAGGGTGTGTTAATTCTTAAAATAATTACATTATTTATTTATTAGTCACAGTATAATATGTATTATTTACAAACATCCCAAATTGAGAAAAATTGATCACAGACACTGATAAACATAACCACAGACACAAAACAAAACAATATTTTCGTTATGAAATGTGAAACGCACCCAGTGTTGTTATACACCAAAATGCGCGGAGTTTCATAAACTAAATGCATGGACACAGAAAGTACTACGTGATACAGATAAAAAATCGACTAAAATTTACTAAATTAAAATAACTACCCGCTTGTGACGTGTGGGAACGAGAGGTCCCAGGAGCAATCTAACTCTATATGCACCGGGAAAACATATGTACCAGGAACACGTGAGCGGTCTTCCGTGCACTGGATGTCCCCCTGACGCGTGGTCCGCCATTGACACTCGCGAAATCAGATAATACATATGTGATGAAAACAATATAGGTTATCCAGTGCAGTAATCTCACCTGTCATTCTGCCACGCTGTGATTGCACTCTCTCTCTCTGCCTGTAAGCCGCTGCGATGTATTAAGCTTACCTATCCTGCTTCCCATACCGTTCTTGGTCGCTTCTAAGGAAGGGAAGGAGGCAAACACATCGCACGCGGCTTGCTGCCATCTGCACCGCATCTGACATGCGCTTCCAGGGTTCTACGTACCGGCTGTCCTACACCCCGGCTTCTACGTTCCGGCTCCTACGTCCGGACTAACGACTGGACACGTGCACACTACCTCTGCACGCTACCGAGGCCTTACCAAGGCTTGGCCTACCTGCGGCCTACCGCCGCGAGCTACCTGCGGCCTAACTCCGTGATCTACCTGCAGACCTGTGCTGACAGGCCTTCTCGTCGGCCACGTGTCAAAATCAAAATCAAAAGTCATTTATTCAAACTAGGCTGAGAATCAGCACTTTTCGAACGTCAAAATTACATAAGACAGTCCCCCCAAAACGCCCACCCTTCACCACTTCCTAGTGCTTTAGCTGGGAAGAAGAAGTGGCGCAACAAACTCCCCAGCAGCACAGCTGTCTGTTCAGTTAGAAAAATTTGATTCTATACAAAAGTTTGCAAAATCATTTACATTATTACGCAACATAAAACATAAATCTAATTAGCCATATGTCAGCTAGCACACGCCAATAAACCAACCAAAAAAAAAAAAAAAAAGAATAATATAAAAAAAAAACGAGAACTATATGTACCTACTCAAGCAGAAATAAGTAGTTAATATAAACATAAACATAAATTAACTAAATAAAAGCCTCTAGGCACAAAGGGCGTGCCCGCTTACATATAGCTATTTATAGCTGCAACTGGAAGTTATAAATGATAAACTAGGACCATCGAAGTAAATAAATAAAAATGAATTACTAATAACATTAACAAAACCGAGATCAGCAAGACGACCAGTCACCACAAGCAGCACCCGTTCACGAGCATAACGCAAAGATCAGCCATTACCCCCCTCGCCATATTTGAGGGAAGGAGACAACCCGACCTCCGACGCTACCGCAAGCAGTGACATCTAAGGGAGCATGACGAACCTGCTGCCGGTTGCTCAGGCAAAAATAATAATTATCCATTGTCGAGGTCGCTAGCTAACCACATATTGCAATACAACTCATATAGAAAACATTGTAATGAGTCATCAATAAATTAAATTAAAATCAATATTAAAATAAAATTGACTATAAGTACAGTCCAAATAAAAATAATAAAAAAATTATATGAACTCATATAACCTGTCAGTGGGTAAGCTAATTCTGGAGAAAGAACATAAACATTGTCTTGAGTTAATCATAGCAACCAACTACTCTTATCATTTAAGTAGTCGTTAATGGAGTAGTAAGCCTTTGAACAAAGGTTGCATTTTACTTTAGCTTTAAACGCATTATAAGGCAAATCTAGCAAAGGAGAGGGTAGCTTGTTATAAAAGGTTATACCAAGCCCAACAAATGAGTTATGAACCTTATGAAGCCGGTGAAAGGGAACTCGTAGTTTGCCCTTACTCCTAGTGTTAACATTGTGAATATCACTGTTTTTAGTGTATAAGTGTATATTTTGCCTAATATATAAGATGTTGGCGAAGATGAATTGTGATGCCACCGTGAGAATACCAATATCTTTAAAAAAATCTCTCAGAGAAACTCTGGCACCTAGCTGGTAAATTGCTCGAACAGCTCGTTTTTGTAGGACAAATATATTTTGAATATTAGCAGCTGTACCCCACAGCAGAATACCGTAGGACATAACGCTATGAAAATAACTAAAATAGACTAGCCGAGCAGTATCAACGTCAGTGTATTGTCTTACTTTTCTGACGGCGTAAGCGGCCGAACTGAGCCTCCCCGCTACGCTCGATATATGTGGGCCCCACTGAAGTTTGGCATCTACTGTTATCCCCAGAAAAACTGCCGAGTTTACAGTTTCAAGCACTTCTTTATCTAAGACGATGTTGGGTCCTAGATTTCTGACATTCGGTAAGGCAAACTTTACACATTTCGTTTTCTTGGCATTGAGAACTAGGTTATTTGTCGTAAACCAATCCGTTACCATTGAGAGTGCACTGTTTACATCGTCAAAATCTTGCCTATTCCTGTCTACTTTAAAAATAAGAGAGGTATCATCTGCAAACAGTACAACTTCACAGACACCCTTTAAATAGAATGGTAAGTCATTGATATACACTAAGAACAAGAATGGACCCAGTATGGAGCCTTGAGGTACACCTAACTGAACTGGTAGCCCAGAAGATTTCACACCATTAACATCTACACATTGGAACCTATTCTGTAAATAAGAATTTATAACGTTCAGAGCTTCGTTTTGCACACCGTAATGACGAAGTTTACGCAAAAGCGTGCCATGGTGCACGCAATCAAAGGCTTTGGAGAGATCACAGAAAACCCCAATAGCATTTTGCGAGTTCTCCCATGCATTAAATATGTGTTTCAGCAGAGCAACACCCGCATCTGTAGTCGAACGACCTTTAGTAAAGCCATATTGTTCATTATGAAGGAGGCTATTTAAATTAAAATGTCTTAGTAACTGCTTGAGAATTAACTTTTCAAATATTTTGCTAAATGCAGGTAGGATAGAAATAGGTCTGAAATTGCCAACGTCATTTTTACTACCTGACTTAAATAATGGTATGACTTTACTACTCTTCATGAGGTCAGGAAAAGGGCTTATTCCACTTTTCCCCGTTGGATGATCCCCATTGATGGGGATTAGTGAACTTTTTGTTCACTATTCCCCGTTGACCCAAAATTTTTATTTAATGGGGATAAGTGAACTAAAAAGTTCAATAATCCCCATTAGGTAGGTACGTTAAAAAAATAAAATATATGAATCATGTTACATTTATTAATTAAAAATATAACTTTCTTATACCTAATAAAATCACAGATTGTACAATTATTAATTTAAAATAAAAAATATAACTTTCTTATACCTAGTAAAATCACAGATTGTACAATTATTAATTTAAAATAAAAAATATAACTTTCTTATACCTAATAAAGTCACAGATTGTTACAATCATTAATTTAAAATTGTAGCATGAAAATATTTCTTTCTTATACCTTGTAAAATCACAGATTGTACAATTATTAATTTAAAATAAAAAAATTAACTTTCTTATACCTAGTAAAATCACAGATTGTACAATTATTAATTTAAAATAAAAAATATAACTTTCTTATACCTAGTAAAATCACAGATTGTACAATTATTAATTTAAAATAAAAAATATAACTTTCTTATACCTAATAAAGTCACAGATTGTTACAATCATTAATTTAAAATTGTAGCATGAAAATATTTCTTTCTTATACCTTGAAAAATCAAAGATTACACTCACTTAAGTTTTTCTAAACAGTGCCCAATCGTAATTTCATTATTAATGAGTTCCATTTGGACCTCCTGTATATAATTATCGCGATTGATGCTTTTTTTTGTTTTTTCCGCTATACCTTTATTTTCAGAAACCCCCAATGCAAGAACTTCGTAATACGATGCATCTTCAGCCAACGCTGTGAGGAGCTTCATAATGTTGGGTTTCTTTATTTTCACACGCTTTTTTATTTTATTATTCCATGCTTCGACTAAATTCGTAGTGCGATGAGTCTGTCCAAATACACACCACGTTTTAATAAAATCATCTTGTAGCCATTGTCTGAGCATGTAATTTCTAAACTCCTTGCTATTATCATCATCAGGGCTTTGAGAGGCAACATAATACCAACCCGCAATGATTTTATCTGATGGTAACAAAGCCAAAGCAGTGCTAAGTGCAACTTGTCTTCTGGTTAATTTATCTTTTGTTAGTTTGAGTTGTTTTCCTTTCTTCCATATTGCCTGGGTGAAATGGAAATAACAGCCGCTAATAGATATATTTACAAAAACATTTCGCATTGCGTTCATCGGAGCCACTTCATAGTCACATTTAAATATTTCTGGATTCCAATCAGGTAATGCAGATTTTAGCATACTAAATAAAATTTCATATGTTTGTTGATTTTTATGGCTCATGAGGGCATAAACAAGTGGCACAATGTTTATGTGTTTTTCTGTACTGCCCAAATCCCCATGAATGGTGTAGAGTTGGTAAAAGGGAGATGGACAGATCCAAAACGTTCCATCACCCAAGAACATCTTCAAATTTTTCATTTGATGTCGGGCAAATTCAGAGCAAAAAGCTATTACACGGATACCACTGTCATTGTAGTCTGCTAAAATAAATTCCTGATGAGCTGGAGGTACTTTAACTTCTTCAACATTTTTGAACTCAATTTTACTTACTTCAAATGCTGCATTTCTGTGTTTATATAATGTTGTTTTGATAGACTTCAGGGCAGGGAATTCTTTTATTTTGTCAATTCCGGTATCTTTTAGTGAGCTCACAGCCGCGTTGTAAGCAGTGGGAATAGCAGGTGCTTCTGGATCCGCAAGTGTAGTTTTTAGTTTGAATAACCTCAAGGTAACTTCATTCCGCGCAAAATCAGGTTCACAAACATTGTGTCGTTTCACAGCTACAACTTGATTGTCCTGTAAAATTAAGTAATAATAATTAATTACTTTACATTATTTTTTAAGTAAACAATATTGCACTTACATAGAATACAAAATTAAATAGGCTATTTAACAACCTTTAAAACTTATAACAAATTGTTGTTATCCTATCAGAATAGTTCAACAAAACATATTTCACTTTATGCTTAACTAAAATATGTAATAATAATTAAATATATACAATTCACTTCAGCTACACTCTTTTACACTAGGTGTAATAGACTTGTTTGACAAAAGAATGACGTCACACGTGCCGCCATGACAGAAACAGTGTTTAAACTTTAACGTTGATTTTTAAATTTTGATATTGATAAACGTGATATTGATAACACACATAACCTGAGTTATTATTGTCATTATTAATCACAAAATATAATAAGTAACTTACCATGACAGTGATGGATCCGGCACATTTACTTTGTTTTCTTGTGGTACACTCCCACAAAACTCCACCATTTTTATATTTGCATTTTTTACTGTATTGATGTCCGGCCCGGAGAAGTATGGTAGCTTTACCTTTTTTAACGTACTCTAAACAAACGTCAGTTGAACTACCAGCCATTTCCTTTATTTATTCCTATATTAAACTAATAACTGCGAACTGATAAGAACTGCACGCTTGAACTACACTACACACTACTAACCCTTAACGACTACGAAACAAAAACAAAAGATGGGTCGACCAATCACATACGAGCTAACTCGCACCCCGCTCCGCCACCGCCTTGCGCGCGCGCCTCTAGAAAATGAGCATCTTTTACAGTATTGTGTATCTTATTAGATAGATAGATATAAGGTCTTATTCCCAAACATCGTTAGAACAATTTCGTTGGGGCAACAATCTGTTTTTCGTTCTAATAAAATCGTAAAGTAGGTATGTAGGTAATTTAAAATTTTGTTCTTACCTTATAAAAATAAAAGTACATGACTCATATATTTTATTTTTATATTGTTTTTATTTAACGTACCTAATTAGAAAAACTTAAGTGATTGTAATCTTTGATTTTTCAAGGTATAAGAAAGAAATATTTTCATGCTACAATTTTAAATTAATGATTGTAACAATCTGTGACTTTATTAGGTATAAGAAAGTTATATTTTTTATTTTAAATTAATAATTGTACAATCTGTGATTTTACTAGGTATAAGAAAGTTATATTTTTTATTTTAAATTAATAATTGTACAATCTGTGATTTTATTAGGTATAAGAAAGTTATATTTTTAATTAATAAATGTAACATGATTCATATATTTTATTTTTTTAACGTACCTACCTAATGGGGATTATTGAACTTTTTAGTTCACTTATCCCCATTAAATAAAAATTTTGGGTCAACGGGGAATAGTGAACAAAATGTTCACTAATCCCCATCAATGGGGATCATCCAACGGGGAAAAGTGGAATAAGCCAGGAAAAGTTCCTAGATCAACACATTTATTAAAAGTAACAGCAAGATAGGGGGCTACAATGTCTATTATATTACTTAAAAGTTTAATGGAGATGCCCCAGTAATCACCAGTGTTTTTAGACTTGAGTGTGTTAAAAACATTAACTACATCACGAGGCGTTACATGTTCGAAGCTAAATAAGCGACTACTTTTAGACACACTACCGTGCAAAAGGTTCTCAGCTTTAGACGGGGACGAATTTAAGGAGCGAGTCGTAGTTATAGGAATGTTGGCAAAAAACTCATTAAATGCCTCAGCTACGTCAGCTGCTTTATTAACTAATTTGTGGTCAACCATAATCTCAAGTTGTTTATCTTGTTTAACCGATTTACCCGTTTCATTGTTAATAATTTTCCAAGTGGTTTTTACTTTATTATTGGAATTTTTGAGTATTTCTCACGAAAGATGTACACGTAACGAAAAAGTTGTTATGAAATATCGTAACGAAATAGTTTACAAAGTAACGAAATAGTAAACTAAACCTTAGTGTGCATTGACTGTCATAATAAAGTGCAGGGAATAAGTAAATTAATTAAAAACCATGTTTTTCATTATACTTATTATTAGCTGAAATCAAAATGAAGTAATCAAATTAAAACACAAAAAAGAAAAAGATATAACAGAAAGAAACTGAATTAAAAATAAACTGCGTCTTCTATATTCTTTAGAGAAAGACTGCCCTCTTTTTCGACCAATTCAATTTTTTTAACTATATTTATTTCAGGAACACAGTCTAAATCTTTAGTTTTAGGGAACAGAAATTTTACTTCCACGTTTTTGCCTCTATTTTTGTAAAATGAAATTGAGTACATCTTTTCACCATAATGTATCTTGGTGATTACTCCAACGTAATATTTCCATGTCTTTTTGTAGTAGCGTACTAAAGTCGTATCTCCTAGTTTAAAAATCTCATTCTTCTGATTATCTTCGGTCTCAATGTTAACGTCATTCTTAGTAATATTTTCATTTGTTGAGGGACCCACGGCAATCTCTATTATTTCTTTAATGTGTTCGTCATACTTGTTTATGATTTGTTTTTCAGTCATCTTTGTTTTCAGGTAAGTGCCTTCATTGTCCTTAACGTCTTCAGTCTCTCGTTCTTCTTTGTTTTTGGTACTATTTTCAGTTTTTTCCTTCATCCCTGTTTGCAGGTAAGTGCCTTTATTGTCATATGTTTCTCTTTCATTATTATTTTTAGTACTAATTTCAGTCTTTTCCTTCGTCTCCGTTGTCAGGTAAGTGTCTTTATTGTCATTTAAGTCTTCAGTTTCTGGTTCATTTTTGGCATTATTTTCAGTTGTTTCCTGCATCGCGGTTTTCAGGTAAACGTCTCCATAATCCTTAACATCTTTAGTCTCGCTGCCACGTGCGTTTTCGATATTTTTTTCCTTCATCGCTTTTTTCAGGTAAGTGTCTTCGTCGTCCGTAATGTCTTCAGTCTTTTTGTCATTTTTACTCTTGATATTTTTTTCATTCAGCAATATTTTGCTTTCAATATCCTGAACTGCAACCTCATTGTCATTTTTGGTCACGACATTTTCTTCTCTTTTCGATGTTTCCCTTTTGATTTTTGTTTTAAGGTTCTCTTCTTTATCTTTCCATTTCATGTCATTTTCTTTGTCTTTGGTGTTATGCACTGTAGAGAGATCAAAATTTTTATCAATTTTATGCAGCTTGAAAGGATCATATTTTTGCAGATTAACATATTTAAGATTTTCGGGTGTGAACCGGATTGACGATAGAATAGTCACTTTTCCACTATTTTCCTTATTTGTGTTTTCATGCTCATTATCAGTGTTAACTTCTTCTTCATCTTCTTCCTCATCCTGCATATCATCCATTGTACAATCTGATTCGGAGTAAATACTCATTGCGTCATCACTTTTTGAAGTAGATGTACTACTCTTTGACCTTTTACGTTTGATTCCTAGTACTACTCTTGTTTGCATGCTTTGTCTTTTTTGAGCTTTAGGTATATTTTTATTGCTGTCTTTTTTGTTTGATTTGGATTTTTTTACATGTGATTCGTTCTTGTTGAGTAATGTTGAAGATAAAGTGTTTGTTTTAATCAGTTGATGTTCTTTGGTGTAGTAGCAGTCACAGCAAATGTTTTTTTCACAGTCGAAACAGCTTAGCCATTTATATTTAATCGGTCCATCTCCGGTAGTTGCTATTTGATGTACTTTCATTGTACCTTTTAAGGGCACAACGTCATTTGGAATCATTTTTGTCATCTCTTCGACTTTGTCTTCAGGAATATAAAAGATTTTAATGTTGGTGTTATCTTTCAAGTAATCATACGCTTCTTTCGCGTCTGTAATGTCATGACCGTGTGCTATTTGACTGTCTAGCTGTCGTTTTATAGCCCCACCAACACCGTCCGCTGGTCCTTTGCCATGGGAGGCTTCGAAGAAATTCCATGTACCAAATTGAAATTCATAGTCAGAACACCTTTTCTGGAACATGTAAAAATTGTTTTTTTGTCTGTATTGAGTAGCAGGACTGTCTGAAAAAACATGTATTTTCTTCGCTTTCAGTTCTTTCGTACAAATCTGCAAAATGGGGTCCAAGTGGGCCCAAATGGCACCGGGACCATGCTCATTTATTGGTGAAATTGTGCATATCGATAAAGGCTTTTTATTTGTTGTGTAGAGTACACTTGTGTGAAGTGTGATCTGGTTCCTGCTTGCCCCAAAATGTACTGCCTGAATTTCCTCGGCTTGTTTGCAAGCGAAGTTTTCGGAGAAATCACAAACAAGGCTGACTTCGTCATCTTCAAGATTCTTTATGCATTTTTTCCATGATCGGTATTGATGATTGACATTGTAGTGATGAATTTTGAATTGCTTTAGGTCTTTCAGGAATTCCTTGATTAAGTTACCTACTGTCCCTTTAATCGTTGTTTTAGCATATTTTTTTGTCGTTTTTTCTTCACATTTTCCTTTGGTAACTTTAGTATATGTATGTGTTATAACTTTCCACTGCAGCCACTGAATAGGGAGGTTTGCATCTATAGTTGAGTTAAAGGTTGGGATCTTATCTTTGCAGTCTATGCACTCTGAGTAATAACATCTGAACGATTTGCAGCAAGTAACTTCTCCGAAAATGTCGCCCAAATCTGATGATTGAAGCACACCTAATCTCTTCAAAGCTGTAGTTTTGAATAGCATGTTAGTATGTTTTACACAAGCACATGTATTTCGATCTTGTATTTTTGGATGAACAACGTAAAATGGCCGAAAACGACAAAAGGTTTGGAAAGATGCTCTCCCGCCTTCAGCTTGATATTTTTTATGAAGCTTGTATAATGGTTCAGTTAAATATCTTTTCTGCTTCTTGTTTTTATTCTTCGTTACACATTCCTTCTTCCCAGCGCTATCTCGACTCACATCTTCCCTTTTAAAAAAAACATTGAGTTCTTGTCCATATTTTTGTCTCAAAGTATTTCTTGTTTTAGTAAGTCGAATCCTCCCTTTAAGTCCGAGAACCTTTGTGATATTAGTTTTCTGTTTGTATTTATTGACCATCTCATGCGTAGCTACATTTTTCAAGACATTTTTCTTTTCCTTGGTATCTGCTTTCTCATAATTCATTTTTATGGACTCTGTTAAAGTATTCAGCAAAAGCAATTTCTTTTTAACCTTCTCTTTTTCTTCAGCAGAGGCAGTTGGTATAGTAGCTTCCAGAAAGTTGTTTGTTTTCATGATCGGGGTTTCATCACCAATTGCAGTGACAATTTTAGCTGATTCACTATTATTGTTTTCTATCAATTTCTTTTTAAGGTTAATTATTTCGAGCTTATATCGATTATTTTGCCTTCTGAGATTTGCGTTTTTTCTTTTCAGTCCCGTATTTTGTTCAATCAACCTTTGCAATCTGGTCTTTTTGTCAATATTTCTTTCGCTATTGTTATTAGTATGTGATGCCAATGTATTATCAGTTTTTAAATGACCTTGAGCTCCTTTCTCTTCTTTCTTCTTTTTAGCCCTATCAGTATTTTGCTTCCTCCATTTTTTAAGCTGTTCCTGTTTTTCTGCTTCAGTTAAAGACATTTTTTTCTTTTTAATGTTTTCTTTGACTTTTTCTAGATGTTTTAAACGTCTTTCTTCATATTTTTCCGGATTCTCCTGTTTTAATTTTTCTCGATATTTTTTCTGCCTTTCGGCAGCTGTTTTCGGTGGCATTTCTGTAAAAAAAAAAATATCATCTTATCTTGATATTACTCCTGGGCAAATAACTTGACTCAAAATGACGTTGTTCTGCCAAGGTTCTCTAATCGATTTGTATGGGACGTCTAAAAAACGACTACTGCGCAGGTTCAAGTTATATGTTGCGTGGTATACCACAACATCAACTACTATCACAACGACCCCAAACCATGGTGTATAATACAACGTTAAATTAAATTAACTAGCGAAACTTCACAGACGTGATGGGTATATCTACTCATAATAAAACAAGAATAAACATGTATTTTGAAACTTTTTTTTCGATCGGTTCTTACATCGCACGGCCATGCTCGATGATAGTTGAAATTATCACTTTAAGAAATCAGGTTTATTATTATTTAATTATCTTTAGATATCGATACCCGTCACGTCTATAACGTGTCGCTAGTTAATGTAATATAACGTTGTATATTTCCAAGTACCTAACATCGTTTGCTCTCCCATTTAACGTCCTACTATCTTCCCCCATTGTACATCAACTCTGCTCAAAAAGTTATTGTGAAAATTACGTAAAATCAAACCAATATCCTTTAAACAACTACACCCTTACTGGCGGCGGAGCACATACATCTTTCCAAAGTTGAGCGGCTTAGGAGTACTTAATAAAAGACGAACAAATGAAGCAACACATTTGTTTTTTCATAGATACATTTTTGTCCATTTTTAGTGAAATTAAAAGCAATAATAGACTTTTATTCTACGAGTTTTGCAATATTGCAGAAAAAACATCAACTTCCCGTGCTCTTTGGACTAATCAGCTAATTATCTTGTCGTTGTTGCTTTTTACCTTACTAAATAAGAAGGCAAACGGATGTCAGTTCAGAAAAGTAACCCCGGTAAATAAATAGAAAACTAGTCTACACCCAGCTTTATAACATACTATTTAGTTACGTGACGAAAAACAACGAAACAGTAAAAGGAATTATATCCAATAACCTCTAAAAGAAGTAGATTTTTTGTCCAAAATGAATTTCAAGAATGTAATTCACTTAAACGATTATCCTAACATACATTTTTATTAACTTGATAAACAATTCAGAAGTACTTACCCCAAAAAAAGTAATAATTTTCTCTCGTATCGAAACAGTAAAACAGCTCTAAGCGAATCTTATTTTTGACAGAGAAAAAATATGGCGCTGACATTTACCATCGTCCAATAGGAACGCTTTTAGTGTTACCAGTACAAAATACTACAGATTCGTTCAGAAATTAAAGAAATTACTGAGAAATGGCGTGACTAAAGAGTATGTGACTAAAAAGTAAAAAAGGTGAGACATTTTGTTTATTGCGTGAAACGTAATTATTTTGAATAAAGCAAGATACAAGCATCTTTGAACCTTAAACCTGATTATACGAAGGTGCTAATTACAGAACATTAGAACGTTAGACATACGTAAAGTAGTATTTTTTGAAGCGACAAAGTCGTTGGTACCCATTGAGACACAAAGATTTTGTATGGAAGAGTAAATCATGATAGTGACAACTTGAAGCATTACACAATTTTTTGAAGTATATTCGGTCCTTGCGATATCAAATCCTAATCCGGAGTATATTTTCTTCATTCCTTCGCAAACATCTTACAAGAAGTTCCATCGCTTTATTTTAATATTTTGACTCAAACTTTTGCGACATGTTTTTTTCCACAAATGTACATCTCTTTTGAGAAATATCCATAAAAGTTTTTTTTTTTTTTTCAATTTTTTAACTTTAGATAGATAAACTAAGTCATCGAAATTAGTTTAATAACTAATCTTCCCGCAATACCTGGTGACTCCTAATGTGACAAACAATCCAAAAGATGGTGCTGATCTTGTATTAAAAGAATCAATACTTTCACACAGAACCATTGTAACAGTTGTACAGGAACTCACAGAGGGCAGTGTTATACAGATCATGTTAAAATAAGAATTATAAATAGGTGTATATTATTAGTATAGTTTGCTTACATTCTGCTGGTCCCGTCCAAGTCTCATGATACAGTTATTGAGTCCACAGCCATCAACCAGCCACACTCAAAATCCGGGTCTCCACAGAGGAACTCCTGATGGAACAAACCCTACAACACTTTGCCCCACCCTTAACACAACCCAGCTCAGCAGCTGTACTCAGTAACACTTGTGGCCACTAGACCAACAAATATAATAATCAGTTACTAATAATATTATGTATTAATCTTAAATTAAAACGCTTGCAGCAGCATATTATATACTTATCTATTTTTATTTTATAAAATTGTTTGAATAGACATTACTTCTACATTGTATAATGGCACCTGGAACTTAGTGCCCTTTGTAGTATTGCCACAATAAAAGGGGTTTACTCAAACACAAGAAGGCTACTTCTTCCTGGTCCCTTGAAGTGGGATACCTTATCAAATAGTAGTTTACCAACAACATGCCTAGTCATTGTCACATAACTGTATTATTCTAATTAATCATTTCAATAACAGTAAATTGCTTTTTTGGTGCATTATGTTCCCTTTTTTTTTAAGTTTGTATCTGCTCTGCAGCACAATCAAAATCACTGCTTGTATTTCAGCTAACATTTGTATAATTTTTTTAAACCCACAGGTATCCATAGTTTTACAGGTGAATAAATAATAGTTCTTATTAAATGTGTAGGCAGGTTGCCAGTACATCCCGCAGTCAGAGTTAAAGAAGTAATTACTAAGTTCATGTACCTTAGATTACTTAAAATCATAAGGGACTCCTATAGCAACTTAGAATATTTTTGCCATGTCCCAACCCGCTGCTGACAGTAAAATGAAACAACAATTTAAAGAGATTTCACTTAGGTCATTGTATGTAATGCAAAGTTTATCATGATTCTAACCCAACTCTGTCCTGTGGTTAGGTAGGCAGAGGCAACAGTTATTCTGCAGGTAGTATGGTAATTGTTTCCAAATAAGTAAGTACTTAGCAATTCCACATAACTTAATGACTGTGGTTCATATTCCAATTTATGTAGGTACTTACCTTAATACAATGGTGTGGATTTCCTAAGTGATCCATCTGTCCATCTCGTCAGCTTCGGCGGTGGTTAAATGTAAACATTATCCCATAATCTTGATAACAGTTACAATAAAGCTATGATAGAATCCTTCCTTCTGCATGAAATACTTGATGCCAGTAAGTACGGAATATAACAATTCACATTAGATTTTGCAGGTAGGTATCGTGTGTTTTACAATTTTACTTGATCAACAACATGCCATTTTCCTAAATATTTTTTATTTTGTCTGACCTTTATCCTCGTCGCCACTTGTAGAATCCTGTTGATCCCGTATTTAAGCTGATTATATCACTACACTGGCTCATCACCACGACCCAGCCTCTCGTGCAGGTACGCTGTATCCTCCACCGTTTCCCGCCATTCATAGTGAACTGACAGTTGACATTAGTGACAGCGACCTCACTGCTGGCGTGCATGAGATAGTGTTTACATATCTATTAAATAGATACACTACAGAAGTCTTGGTTAAATATTGCTCGAAAATAAGACTTCTTTACAACAGATTGAGGATTTTCGGTTTTAAACATTTTATAAAGTTTGTTTATACTCAAATCGCTGTGCAGATATTTTCGCTCTCGTGTTGCAGATCGACAGTAATGTGATTCTATGCATTTTAACTTCATAATAAACTGCCGAACTATATCTTTTTGCTCCTTATACTTGTTTATTTTATGATTTCCTCCCCTGTTTTCTTTAGGAATCTGTCGCGCATAGTAAAACACCTTCATAACAAATTCCACTCTATACTTTTTTATTTGCAAGGAACTCAAAAAAAGTTTTTGGCAGACAATCACAAATTTATTCTGACTGTTTAAAATCCTGTACTGGATATTAAAATCTCTTCTAAGCCTTTTATTTTGGTTAGGACGCCTTCTTTTAATTTGTTTTATTTGACAGCACTTAAGAAGAAAAGCATCCTGACCGCTTTTTTTTGTTGAGGCATAAAATGATTGGTGAAATTTTAGAAGTTCATTCATTGTCAGGCTTGCACATTTTAGCGTTGGATTTTTATGTGAACAGTTCACTCTTTGAGGTAAAGCAGTAGACGAGTATCTATGAAAAAAAAAACATTTGGTTAGGTACTAGGAACTTGTAAAGGACTTAACTCCTGACGAAAAAAAGGGGTGTTATTAAACATACTACTAGTTTGTATCTGTTATTTTACTTAGTAGGTATATTTTACTTAGTACTTGTAGGTAGGTTTGCATACATAGTAAAAATTATAATAGTATAAATTATTATTGGGAGATAAAATAAATACAATAATAAATATTTTTAACACTCAAATTTCTCTATCTTAGCACAATTTTAGTTACAGTTAGGTAGTATGTATTAGCGTTATGGTACATAATAGCATGTAATAGCAATACAGGCAAAAATAAATATTGCGAAAAATTAATTTAATTCGATTGCAATTATTTATCTTTATCTATACATTGTGTGGAGTGTAGACGCGAGGCACATCACTAACCTTTCTCTCTTAGCAATGTTTGCCTTCCAGTTTTCTTGGTTTCGTGTGCGTTTTCGACCTCTGCCAGTACTTGCCGGTTCTACAGGGACCTCCATAATATGTTTCACAACAAATTTTGCACGAGAAACTCACTAAAAACACTAAAAATACAATAAAAAACATTAGGTGTGGCTAACGCGGTTGTATAGAAATCGCCATTTTGTTTTCGAGAATTCAAGCGTTGTGATTGGTTGTTTTGTCACCTAGCTGTCTTTGATTGTGCCCTAAGGTGACTTAGCTGTATTTGATCCCAAAATCAATTTTTGAACGAAATTTAAAAGGCTTTAGCTGTATTTGTTTCTCACAATAATAAAATAAATAGTTACAACCAAAAATTCGCTAGATGGCTCCATACTTAGTTGTTTTTTTGAAAGTTTGTCGCTTAGCTGCCTTTGATTCTATATGCCTCCGATTATCATTTTTGATAACAACATTCCAAAGCAAATTTAGTACCATGCCACAGTATTCAATTGTAAAATAAACATATCAAAACAAAATATAGAAAAAGTCTTTCAGAAAGTATTTTTTTCGTTGTAAATAACCGTTATTTTATATTAGATATGAACCGATATAATTATTCAAATTCGTAGCCATGTAAGTATTACGACCTTGCAGCTTCAACCAATCACAGCCCAGATAGTATTTTGTCATGTTGACAGATTGTAAGAATGACATGTAAACAGTCGTCCAGAAACGTTTCGTTACTTAAAATATATTTCATTCGGAAGTTATGCGTATGAAAAAGTCAGTTATCATTTTTGATAAACTATGCACTTAAGGGTTAAAAAAAGTTATATATGTCACGAGCTAGTTGTTCTGCTGATTCCGGAAGTTCCTTACAAGCCTGACTTGCACATAGGTGTGCTGAATGGCAAACACATTTCGAAATAAAAATCCCTGGTAAGTCTCGCAGTAAACGTGTTTTGACTGAATCATTTTCGCCCATCATGACGTTACATCCATCCGATCCAAAGCCAATCATGTTTGTAAGTGGCACATTACGACTGGTAAAAGAATTTACTAACGCTCTGTATATATTTTCAGCGCTCGCCGTAGGAACTTCATCGGTGCCCGTTTCTGTCTTTTTAAAAATCTTATACAATTCACAGAATACGCTGCAGATTTTCTGAGCATCTTTGTCAAAATAACGTACCACAACACAAGCCGTTTTAATCGTAGATACGTCTGTGGTCTCATCAGTCAGTGCAGAAAAAAAAGTTGATTTCAACTTACTCGCCAAATCAATTTTGTGCCCTTCCCCAATAGCATTTTTTACAACTGCAGTGAGTTTAGTACGCTTAAGTTGAATTTCCTGTACTAATTTTGAATCGGTAATAATATCTTTTAACAGATCAGTCAAATGGTCGGCCACAGAAAAAGCAATATTATGTTCTGCATAAAATGCAGCTAGTTTAATTTCAGCTCGATCCTTTTGTTTATTTTTTGCAGGCGTACACTCCTTAAAACCAAACGAAGATAATTTTTGGGATTGTAGACCCGAGGAACCAGGTTTGTTTCTTAAATGTTTTTTTTTATTGTGCGTGACTTTTGAGATTTGTGATTTCGGCTACTAAGGAACTTGATGGACAGAATGCGCACTTCGCCCTTTGAGGATTTTTAGGATCTGGCTGCAGCCAGTCTCCAAATATCGGATCCTGTAACCATTCATCCCGAAAAGTTTGAGAATGATGTTTAAAAACGGTGTCACCTGTTTTTTTTGCTGTCCATCCTCCCTTTTTAGTTTTTTTTCTAGGTGGAGTGGGTGGAGATTCACTGTCACTACTCATTATTTTAAATTAATCACTGAATAATTCGGAAAACACATCAAAATGCACTGGAACTCAACAAACTTCACTCAGTAGTAACTGAGTTAAATTATATTTCCCTACGTGTTTCGGTTAGAGCAAGGGAGATAAGAATCCGATATTTACATGAGTGCAACAAGGATAACTACAAAGAAATACATTGAGCGGGAATTCCCCGGCCAAAGACTACAGAGGTAATGAATCTAGTGATGTGCTGAGTGAGTCGATCGTTTATTACGATGTTTATTGTAAAATTTATTATAATATTTTGATTTGGATACATGGTGCAGTCAGAGGAAAGTTAGAACGAGGTTAAAATCTCGTAAAAATATATACGAGATTTATTTTTTCTCGTATCTCGTACAGAGACCGCTAAATCTCGTAACGTTACGAGATTTCTCGTACATCTGGCAACACTGGATCTTTACGACCCGTTATCCGCACTGGTTAGTAAAAGTGTCGATACATTTTTAGTGTTGTGGATGATAAAAAAAACATCGATAGCGATAAAATGTAAGTATAATATATTTGTAGGATTGGAATAGAAATAAATTATGCCGTTATATTAGACGTATGATTTTCATTATAGCAGTCTCGACATAATGTCTTTTTACGTGCGTTACACATGGTTTTAACCTTTTTAACTTTATTGCCGGCAACTTTGCTGCTTAGAGTTTGGCGTAATTTATCGTAACATCCTGAACAATTGCGTTTTTTGTTTCCCATGATTAAGTTGTGAACTGTTTCCGCTGTAGATGTTGGTAAAGTTGATGTTGAATCCATTTCCGGAATCATTGGTTGCTTTCTTAGTGATACCTTCGAGAACTTCTGTATTACATGTTCAATAAACTCTTTTTTGGTCAATTTGTTTTCATTTTGTAGGTTGTACACTATCAAGCCATTTATAACTGCCGTTCCAAAGAGTAACACTTACATTACTTTGCGGTACCATTTAAGACCACGCCTTAATGTGGAGTAATAGGAAGACATTTGATCGCTATAATCAATTCCTTTTTTATAACTGTTATAAGTCAGTACACAGTCAGGCTTCAGGATTTCTTCATTTGTCCTTCTTCGCTTCTTCCCAGTGTTTTTCAGTGAGGTATCATGATTTTTACACGTAGTCATCATCAAAACGGGACGTTTATCAAACCACTTAATTACTTTAATCCCTTTATTATTCATTTTACCAATAATGTCGCCTTTCTTCAATTTCGTGCTGACAACAGGTTTAGGTAACCCTTTTCTGTTAGATCGCAATGTCCCACAATAGAATGTTTTCTTGTCGATTAGAGCCTCCGTTAGTCCAATAGATGAATAAAAATTATCTGCTACGACAATACGCCCTTCATTTTCTAAATCTTGTATAAGTTTCATTACTACATTCTGAGCATGGTTAAGTTCTCGTCCACCGTCGCCCTTTCCAGTGTAAATAATTATGTTAAATGTGTAGCCTTCTGGTGTGCAAGCTTTATACAATTTAACACCGTATTTGTGAGATTGATTTTTTATATATTGACGAAAAAGAAGTCGGCCTCGCCATGGCACCATGGATTCATCTACCACCAGGACTTTTCCTGGTTTGAGTACCTTTTTAAATTGCAACAACAGCATGTCATGTATTTCTCGTATTTTATACAGTTTGTCATTTGTAGAATTACTATTATCACTAAAGTGCCAGAACTTTAACAATAGTAAAAATCTATCTCTGCACATAAGAGAAGTTATAAATTCATTTCTGTAAAGTTTATTTCTAGACCAGTAGTCGTTTATATGAGGCAGTTTCACAAAGCCCATCGCCAGCAGAATAGCAAAAAACTTGTGCATTTCATCGGAATCCGTTGCCTTCCATAAATTTGCACGAGATTTATCAGCGACATTGTTAGACTCTTAATACTTACTAGAGTATTTATTTGTTTCAACCACTATTTTATTAATAATGTCATCTGTTATAAATAATTTGTAATATTCATCTGGCTCACGGACATTGGAAGGGACTAAGATTTCAACTGTACCTTCAAACTCTTCAAAACTAAGTGGGCTATCCGTTATATCTTGCCATTCATCATCATTCGTAGCTGAAGATGGGTTTGTGTTGTAGCATGAATCTACTTCTGAAGAAGTATCTTCAGATGAGGAATCTGTAGGTCCACTAATAGAAGCACTATTATCTTCATTAGAATCACTATCGAAAAATGCAGCTCCCGTTTGAGGTGTGTTCATCGGTAGTGGATTTGATGCTATCAAATTCACGTTGGAGCTTGAGTGTATTGGTAAGTTCTTATCAGTGGAATGAGGTGGTATTGTCTTAGTATTTATTGTTTTTTTTTTCTTTTTGTGGAGGAGTTGCTAATAAATTGAACAGTTGATCTTCATTAAATGATGAGTTAAGTGATACCATGTTAGATGTTGAAATATCACTCAACCCGCATCTACTTGTTATTGCAGAGGACACGGTTTTTTCTCCTTTTTTATGTAATAAGAGGTCAACATCGCTTGTACGGGGCATTTGTTTTTTACGGTTTTTTGGTGTAAAAAAATAGTTAAATTGATCTGTCATTGCAGGTGGTTTTGTTTCAGTTACTAAGCCGTATGTCGGTGGCTGCTCCTTATGATTTTTAGGTGTTGAAAAAATTTCGCAATTATCATCGCTGGATATAGGAGAATGATCATCAATCATTGGGGTATCGAAACTTTGGTAAGCTGGTTGAATAATTGTGTGTTCCAATATTTGTATTCGTTCACTATGAACTGTGCTGGTAGATGGTGTGGGTGAATCTGGTGGCTGGGGATTGATGGTTGCAGTTTGTAGGACTTGTAATGTGTGACCAGTTGATGGGCTAGTGTATATATTACCAGATATATTCCGCTTACCCAATATTATTTGTCTTGGAGGACCTTCGCTTACTTTATTTTTCGTTGGCTTTTCACCCTCAAATGAATTAAACAACATTTTCCTGGATCGCTTCATGTTCCATTCACTTTCTCTTCTAATTTGCATAAAAACTCATCTAAACACACGGACCTCACTAGCTCAACTAGCATGTAATCTAGTGCGGCTATCGGGTCATCGGGCATCGGGTCGTTAAGAACCGATGAACGCACTAGACGTAAAAAAATTTGCTTCAGTCGGCATGCGATTTTTTCGTACCTATATTATCTATTTAACGAGGCAATTCCAAAACACCAACCCTCTCATTCATACTCATAGGCAAACCAAATATATCTGTCCCGCATCGGCGGTTGGCACAGTAATTTTTACCCCGCACCGGAGGAAAGATGAGCATCGGATATAATCAACCCGATACCGCACCGAACGTGTTAACCGAATTGCGTGCAATATCTATTAATCGTTATGAAAACGGCAAGTCGTCAGAGGGTTGTAAGGGTTGTAACTTCACGTGTGCAAAATCGAAGAATCCGTTGTGTTAAGATCAAGTCGTTTCAGGAAAATCAAATAACATACGAAAACGCAATCACAAGGCGCGAAAGTAGTGTGAACACTGACAATAACGACAAAAAATGTCATTTCTGACAGTTGATTCTATGGTACCCTTTTTGTTTTTGGGTTGCCATGTACGAATTAAATATATGTTCTAACATAAAACAGTTTATTATTTTTCTCTTAAAGGGAAGGGTCTAAAAATATTATTGAAGTGGTTTCAAGTTCCATATTTTTGTCGCTTTTATATTAGTGCAGTTTGATGCTAGTTAAATTTCTCTCGGAATAAAAAACCAACGTCCATACAAAAAGCGGACATCTCCTTTGACGTCTGCATCAATTTTAACAGAACAATTCTTTAATGACTCATGAAGAATTGGTGAAATCGGGCCTAACTTTGGCATAACAATGGCAACACATGATGACACCTATGGGCATAAAAAAATATAATATTTTCTGTCAATGTTCCATATTTTTGACAGGAACTAGAGACTTCAACATGTTTTGTTGCACTTTTGTTGTGAATGTATCGCCAGTGCAAACGCACAGTCAATCTGTTTGAAATCGGTAATTTTGTATGTAAATTGCACCTCAGTTGGTTTGAATAAAAATAGATATTCTTCAACTAGAGAATATCCAATTTTTCTGTAGAGCAGCCATATTTGATTCTTGTGCGAACTGTTGATTTTCATTATACAAAATCTTTTTATGCAAATATGAAAGACACTATTTATTACATAAGCAATATTATTTTGTTTGTGTTCTTCACATTTATTGAGGAAATCCCATTTTATAGTTTCTTTTAATAATTCTGTAATAGATATTTTTAATTTCCTTTTATACGCCTCTTTTTTCTAGGAATTTGTTTATTATGGTATTATTTTTTTCAATACATGTTTATTTTTTATTTTTTTTTTATTGATAAGAAAGGTACATTTTAAGTTTATAGTGTTATTATGTGTGTTGTTTTTAGTTTTTTTAGTGTTATTAAATCGTATGTGAGGGAATTGTTTATTCCTTGATATGTTTTAAATTCTATAAAATAGTGGACTTCCTCTTGAGAGACGAGCACTCCTTTACAATATTCGCAACTATTGTTTGGATTATTTTTTACGATAAATCCACGGACATAGGCACAAGCCTGCATTTCGCCAGTCGTTTCTTCCATAATTTACTTTTTCATATTTCATTTTCTGATATAATATATTTTTCTAATGTGGCAGTATCAGCTGTCTGTAACTGGAGTCAGGAGAGTCTTGAAATTTGTCAGGATGACGTCATTTTCATCAACCTCACAATTTCCTGACCCAATGTGTGACAAATTACTCGGGACAGCAGTTTTTAAACCAGCTACAACCTGCTCAGTAGAGAAGGGTTCGTGTTAGCTCCACAGTTACTGCGAATGCTGGAAAAAAGATATTATGCTAATGGGTCCTGCTGGATTCTTCTTGTTGATAAGCTTTTAATCGATTTTTGTTTTACTTTAAGGTTTCCTTTCCAGTCCATTCAAACTCCAGACCCAACCTTCCATGGACAGGGGAGAACTTTAGCACCCCAAAAAAGTTAACTTTCTAAAAAATTGCTTAATTTCTTTAAAAAGCTTCATATGGTCTATACCGTCCTTTAAATTTGTGGACATTGGTTTCCCCTTTCGAAGCTCTGTTGTGTACGCATGAACACCATCAAATAATTCATCCATCTTTGTAATTACATCTGCTGTAGTTGTGGAATCACAGGATAAATCTCTACCTGCCAGGGTTGCGGGTTAGTCCGAAAGGGATACCGGGACCTTGGCAACAGGCAACTGAAGGAACACGGATGGGTTTTAGTCAGTAAAAGTCTGACACGCCCTTCCGCTCCGCCCAGAGCGGGAGAAGTCATTGGATGATTTCCCACCCTCAAATCTCCAAAAAAAAAAAACTTTATTTCAATCGGAATGCAAATATGCATTGAAAGAGCATTCATTAGTGACTACACAAATATAAATGATCGGCCAGCATACCCTGGGCTAATCTTTTTATTACTATCACGGCATGATCTTGTAACGTTGTGGCTTCACACCTGAACTTAGTCGAGTAGTTAGTATGTTACTAAGTGGTTGAGCACAACACTAAATTACATGCCCAACACTACTTGACAGACTACTCATTCATTTCATCTGTAACCAGCCATACTAGCGGTTCGTTATGTAGAACCCCTAGATTTACCATGTGCCCCGAGTCTAGGGTGAGTTCACCATTATTATTATACCTATTATACTGTACTGTGTGCTCCTTGTGCCATCTGCAATGGTTATGCTCTTTAAGCATGGCTTGTCACAACATAACCTAAATTCTCACCTGTCATTCTGCCACGCTGTGATTGCACTCTCTCTATCTCTGCCTGTAAGCCGCTGCGATGTATTATGCTTACCTATCCTGCTTCCCATACCGTTCTTGGTCGCTGAGGAGGCTAGCACATCGCACGCGGCTTACTACCAACTGCACCGCATCTGATATGCGCTCCCTAACGCGCTTTCAGGGTTCTACATCCCGGGTTCTACGTACCGGCTTCTACACGGCGATTCTACACCTCGGTTCTATGGACCGGCTATTCTACATCCCGGCTTCTACACCTCGACTACATCCCGGCTTCTACACCCCGGCTACTACTTCCCGGCTAAGGACAGGACGCGTTGGCATGCTGCCAATGCCCGCTACCGAGTCCTTGCCGAGGCCTGGCCTACCTGCGGCCTACCGCCGCGATCTACCTGCGGCCTACCGCCGCGAACTACCTGCAGGCCGGTGCTGACAGGCCTCCTCGTCGGCCACGTGTCTCCGACGTGTGCTACCCTACCGTTCCAGCTGAGCCTGCGCTGGCAGGCCCATTCCTACTACAACGGATGACCAAGGACGGTACCCTTCTACCTACCTAAGTGTTGGGAAAGATCAGTGACCTTACCCGCGACCTAGCTGTGGATCTACTAACTAATATATGTATCAAACTACCCAGCTGGTTTCACTCCTCTCTCTACACTACCTACCTCCCTACCTATCCGTTAACGGCCTGCGCAGCCTACCTGCAAAGCCCTAGCCGTTACAATCTGAATATGTCTATATCTTCAGTCGTGATTGTATAATATAAAATTTTTATTTAACAATTTTCAATCATACTGTTTAATGATCATATATTATTTAGTTGAGCATACCAACATGAGGAATCCAAAATATCTTTGGAGGTACGAGTATTATTGCTATGTCAAACACTTGGTAAATTAATGAAATGTGGCATTAACCCATTCGCTGCGGCAGTAAAAATTACCTTTACTAGCCAGGTGCGGGGCGGTTTTCGTCGCAAACGCCGATGCGCGTCCTTCGCACCTCATAAGGATAATATAAAACGCCGATTGGCGTTTTCAGCACTGTTTAAAGAAATTGATCATTCTGACGTTAAAATCTTAGACAAACAAGAAATACGCGATACGGGTGGTACGGTACAGTCGTATTTGGTGTAAAAAACTAAATTTACATCAATTAGGAGTCTTTTTGTGCAATTTTTGTTCTGTAATAGTTAATTAGGTGAATATGGCGACAAATGGTAAGTTAATTATTTTAATTAAATAATTGTGCTTCACTTTTAAACTACCGTCTCATATATTTTAGTTTCTAAAGACAAGAAAGGCTAAATCACCTCTTGTAATCGATTTGTGAGCCCATTATGTCTTGGATGTCGCTTTGTGGAATGTTCCTCCACTCCTCAACAGCTGCAGTTTTCAGTTCACTGATGGTCGTAGGAGGTGGTGTTCGACTCCGAATTCGTCTTTTTAGGTTGTCCCATACATGCTCTATCGGGTTCAGGTCAGGACTCCGAGCTGGCCATGGTAATCTCTGAATATTGATGGCGTCCAAGTACTCTGTGACAATTCTCGCGGTGTGTGCACGAGCGTTGTCGTGCATTAAAACAAAATTATCGCCAATGAATGGAGCAAATGGCATCACATGTGGTTCTAGGACTTCTGTCACGTACCTGTGAGCATTAACGTTGCCTCTATCGAAGACCACCAACTCTGTACGGGCCTCGTAACAAATGCCACCCCACACCATAATCGAGCCCCCCTCGTAGCCCACTGTTTCAACCACAGCACATTCAGCAAACCTTTCACCACAGCGTCTATACACCCGCTGACGTCCATCAGGACCTCGTAAAGCGATTCTTGATTCATCAGAGAAGAGAACTGCTTTCCATTGCTCTGACGTCCAATTTAAATGTTCTCGAGCAAAGGCTAGTCTCGCTCTTCTGTGAGTTGTGGTTAGCTGTGGTACTCGAGCTGGTCGAAATGATCCCAGATCCCTCTCTGCTAACCTTCTTCTTATTGTATTCTTCTTAGGCTCACACTTACATTTCGTACCTCAAATAAGCGGTTACGAGCCTCAGAAGCCGTTGTGAACCGATTTCGAAGAACGTTCGACACGATGTAACGGTCATCTCTGTCTGATGTACACCGTCTACGACCTTGTCCTGGTCTCCTTGTGTAGGAACCGGTCTCTCTGAAACGCCGGATAGCATCTTGGATAGTGCTTCGTGGATATCCAAGCATTCGTCCAATCCGACGCTGGCTGAACCCAGCGTCTGCAAGTGCTACAGCCCTAGCTGCTCCAGCTGCGTCTAGTGGCATTTTTTTGGTGTAAATAAGGTCACAACACTTCAATATCTCGGTTTTATTCGAAAAAATGGTAAGACAACGTTGTAAAACAAATTTATCCTTCACACAAAACGAGGGGTGAGACTTTCAAATTTCTACTGAACTGATTATTGTTGAATAAAAACCACAAAAGTAAAAAAAAACGCGGGTATATGTGTTTTCTTTATTTCAGATATACCCACTTATAAAGTTACGCCTAGTAGTCAAATCACAAGTTAACATCGCCGTCCCCGGAGAATAAAATGATAACTGCCATTATCTTGGTTTTAGTGTTATGTCATTTTTGGGATCTGTAGGTGCTAATACATCTACTCAATTTTTTTCGTAATTTTTATACAGTTTTTTACGAAGTTACAAAATATTACAATAGTATTCAAAGTTTTAAAACAGGTCTTAAATTACGAGAATAAAGTTGTATTATAATATTATCCAAATGTATTCCCACTTGTTAGTATGACAAACAGTCATACAATTATGTTCTCGTGAAAAAATATTCGACTACATAATGATAAATGCGGTTATCATTTTATTCTCGTTCAAAACCATCCAGTCGCTTCGTATAAGATGTGTTAGTAAAATGACTGTTATGGTTTTGAACAGTACGACATATTGTCATCCTCTTCGCTCACTTAGATTTCACGCAAACGCAATTGAAATGGCAGATACAACTTCGCGGGGGTTTCTCGCGTATTGGTAACGTTTATTTACATTATGATAAATTGATCAGTGTGTTTCTATGCGTCATTGCGTAAACATCAAAGTTTATTTTATTTTAAATGTGAAGTCTTAATAATTATTTCTAATGAACAAACAAAGGAACGCACGTTTAAACGCCATTATGAATAATGTGGAACGGATTGAAGAAGAGCCAAATCATTTTAATAATGGTAAGTAGGTACCTATACTCCATTTAATAGAACATTAGACAAAAATAACGGTTATCACCCTTTCGTTACCTTTCGGTACCCTCTCAGGTTCCTTGCTGGAACGCGTAATTCTTTTAGGGCCCGCTGCTCGCCCGACATCGCGCCCCGGGGGCCCGCCGCGTGTCAGCGGCTCCGGGTAAAACCTCAATATCTTGAGTTATACTTATCGCAGCTCGATAACGTAAACTAGTTTGGATTCTTGAATAAACAGACCACATACTTATCTATAAACGGTGAACGGATGAAAACAATAGGATTTACGATAATACAATATTATAGTAAAGTGCGTGGTAGTTTATTTGTTCTTATGTTTTGACGATTTCTGTTAAAAATACTGTTTCTATTGTTATAAAATTTTGCAGGCAGTATTATGAATAGATAACGAATCTAAAAAAAATAACAGTTTGAGATAATAACAGAAAATAAAAAACAAAATTATTACGTAACTAGAGGTCATCTTGACCTTGATTTCAAGGACCGTGTTTTGACGACAAAATGTTGTTATTATGTCGTTATAGTAGTGAAAATCACTTACAAATTGATTCAATTACACTAATTAATATTTTATAGTAGCTTTCCACGCTGTAAACATCATAAAACAAACACTATTCACATAATCACCACCACACTCAGTACTTTCACGGCATTTTTTTGATACGCTACTTTTGCACACTCAACTTATGTATTTTGGTAATATTATTATCACACACGATGTATAAACTATTATTAATTTGATTTAATATCATTTCACGACGATTACGGCAGTAAAAACACGAAATAATTATTAAAATATGCACGGAGGCCGTCCGCGCACACCCGCGCAGGCTCTCTGACAGATGACTCTGTCAAACGTCAATTTTTATTTTTTAAATATTATTTTTTAGTGGTGTTCCATGCACAGATTAAGCATTTAGTAGATTAATTTGAAGTGAATATCATCCAACTCTAGAGTGCTACTGCCCATAGACACTATTAACCCGTATTTCAGTAGAAATAGAGATTTAAGTTGCGTGGCATGAAATGCATCAGTGGGGCTTGAATGATATTTCCGATTGATGCATCGCGTGCATCATTAGGACTCAAGCGGTTAAACCCTTCGTATGCACGCCTGACTCGCACTTGGCCGATTTTATTATTTTATTTTTACCCGACTACGGCGAAGCAAAAAGGAGGGTTATTACCCGACTACGGCGAAGCAAAAAGGAGGGTTATGATTTTGACCGGTATGTATGTATGTATGTATGTATCCCCTAAACACGTGTGACTCCGGATTTTTAATTTGTCTGTCTGTGATGACTTGTTTAAGTATACCTTTTTAGTTGACTTTTGCCGTAGTTGGGTTTTAGTTTTTATTACTTTTATTTTTATTATTATTCTGTAAATTCATTCGTTTTTATGAAGCCTGAACCAATTTTGATACTTAAATAAATAGAATTTCATTGAATTCATTTTAGTTTCGCAAATGTGAGTGCAATTATTTAGCGTCATGTGGATACTGTTATTAATTTATTTTCATCCAATTTTTTTTTTAGAACATCATCCGGTAGATTATAACGACGTGGGTACTACGACATCTGAAGCAGTTGTTACCAAAACTCATGAGTATATTTTACGAGAGTCGAAAAAACCATTTTACTGCGAGGAAAACGAGAGTGAAATAAATGAAGATTTCTCACCGGATGCATCTGAGTATTTGCCGAGCCCAGAAAGAATGAAAGTTTTACGGCAAAGCGAAAGTTCATCCAGTATCACAGGAGGACTCTCAGATTACATTAAGAACACCATCAACTATTTCCAACATATCTTTAGTTTTCAACACAATAGATTTCATAGCATCCCCTTCAGTCATATTTGAAGCTAATATGTTGCAAGACATTCCTAAAGTACACACAACATGTATTTTGGATTTGACACCAACTTCAACACATGAAAATAATGAACTGTCGAGGTACAAACCAAAGCTGTCATCAAAAAGATGCCTGAATAAATTATTTCAAAATGATAATCAGCCATCAACCTCATATACTCATAGTACTATAATTGATAATCACGAAGTTGAAAAAGAAGAAGAATCATCAGCACCGTCTCTTTTTGATTTAGATGAAACATTACAACCCGCAAATATTTCTGATTGTGCATTGTCGGACAAAACGATTACTATCAATGAAAGCATAACACCTAGTCCTCTAAATCTGACACAAACAGAACATAACCATAACTTAGTGGACCATCAGAGTCCTGATCATAATGAAGACCACGATGGAGAAGACCAAGCTGAAATGCGTTCATTTAGTACAGTTCAAGAATTGACACCACAGGGAAATAATACAAGAAAACGTAAACGAAATTTATACGAAAATCAAGATGTTAAGAGTAAAAAATTAAAAAATGCAGGTGAAGCCTATAAAGGCTGCAGGTCGAAGAAAATGTATGATAAAAAAGTTTTAAAAGGTAGTTGTAAGTGCACAAAGAAATGTGGTGAAAAGATAACTCATGAGCAAAGAGAGTACATAATGCAGCAATATTATAAAATAGCAGATCACGAGAGACAATGGCAATATATCGTAAATCATACATTAGTCGAAGATGTTAAGCGAATCACCGTAGAGCGAAAACGCACCCGAACTCAATCGATCAAATACTTCTTTAACATAGATTCAAACAAAATTCAAGTGTGCAAAACCTTTTTCATCAATACTCTAAGCATTTCACATCAAACTGTTTATACAGCATTAGAAAAATCCAAACCTGAAGAAAATTTTATAGACAAACGAGGGCGACATGAAAATAGGCCACGTAAAATGCCAATTCTGACAGAAGAAAGCATCATAAAGCACATTGAATTGTTCCCCACTGTTGAGTCTCATTACGTTAGAAAAGATTCTACAAGGAAATACCTTTCAGAACTACTCAATATATCCAAAATGTATCGCCTCTACACAGCTTGGTTTGGACTGCAAAAATTTGATTCCCTTTTGGGAACTAAACGTCAATACGAGACAATATTCAACACCAAGTTTAATTATTCATTTTTCAAACCGAAAAAAGATCAATGCTCTCAGTGTACTCGTTATCGACAGGCTGATTCAAAAGCTCAAGAAATATTGCATGAAAAATATGATACTCATATAAAAAATAAAGAGAGAGTACGGCAAATTAAAAAAGAAGAAAAAGAATCAGTTGATCCTTCAGAAACAACTGTAGCAATCTTCGATTTGGAAAAAGTTTTGAGCATCCCACAATCTGAGGTTGGATCGTTTCACTACAAAAGGAAGTATCCCATTTATAATTTCACTGTGTATGATGCTACCCAGAGTAAAGGTTATTGTTATGTTTGGCATGGTCAGATTGCTAAAAGGGGGGCAAATGAAATTGGTAGTTGCTTATGGCAATTTCTACTTAATGAAAAACAAAGAGGCATCCAGAACATATCATTTTACTCCGACGGTTGTTGTGGACAAAACAAAAACAGATTTATATTCGCTCTATATGTTTTTGCTGCACAGAAGCTACAATTGAACATCACACATAGATTCTTTGAAACTGGACATGGCCAGAGTGAGGGGGATTCCATGCATTCCAATATTGAACGTGAACTAAAACACAGAGTTGTATACACGCCTGATCAGATGTACACAATCATTATGAACGCGAAGGTACATGGAAAAAAATATAAAGTTAAGGAGATGACGCAAACAGAGTTTTACAATATAAAGGAGTTAATAGAGAATAAGAATTGGTTAAAAAATGAGGAGAGCCAAAAAATATCATGGACTCAAATCATGGAAGTGAATGCCTCACATTCAAATCCATCAATTTTAAAATATAAATACAACTTTGATTCCGGCTATTCCCAATTAAATACAGAGCCTGTCAGAAGAATAAGAAGCAAGCGGGGTACTAGACAAATATCAAGCCCAAGTCCTAGCTATGTTCCCGAACTCCAAACGTTGTACACTGAGCCTATTCCAATAAGCAAGGCTTTATACGATGATCTTATGAGCCTCTGTAAGGCAGGAGATATTCCAAGTTATTATCGTGGTTTTTACGAGTCCTTGGTTTATGAAAGTAGCTGTACTGATGGCAATAACGACAACGAGGAAGATAATGACGATTAATCACACACCTATACTTTATTTTCGAAAATTTATTATAAGAAACTGATTTTATGTGATAAATGTGATTATGAGGCTGTTTTATTGATAACAAATTGTGTAACAGATTATATTACTTAATAATTGAATTAGTATTATATTATATAAATAATTCACATAATATGTGATCATAAGGCTGATTTTAATTAAAACTAATTTAAAAGAAGAAAATAATAAATTAAGAGAAATACTGTTGTTTTTTACTATTATTTTGAATAAAACTAATGTTGATTACCATATCATAGTTTTATTAGGAAACCAAATTCAAAGTCCTTTGTCAGATTTTTTTTTAACAATATTTACGAGAATAAGACGATATTAAAGTATTATCAGTATCCCTTGCTCCCTAAAAACCCGTAGAATAAAATGATAAGTGAAGAGTGCAATATTTGATTCTGGTCAGGCTGCACGGAGAATAAAATGATAATCGACATTAAACAATTAAGACAATGATTAATTTTGACTAACTTCTTATTTTTTAAATAATATCTCTATTTTGATACTTAAGCTTATTTCACTTAAACATTTGGAACAAACAAAAAATAACCATTATTAAAAGCTGACAATCATCTGTCTACGTCCAGTATTTAAGGAGCAATCGACGAAAAAGTGTTTTTTATTTTTCCTAAAAAGTTGCGTTTTTGTAGTTATAATTTTATTCTCCGGGGACGGCGACATAAACAAACGATATGGAATTTCGAATAAGTGGACGGTTAAATGTGCCCCTGAGTGTATATAAATTTATATGACAAACAAAAGCTATGATCAACATAAAATAATAAAACATCATCAGTATTTGTGAAATGGTCGAAAACAAGTGAGACATAAACCTGGCGACCTGGGACAATCAGGACAGAAATAAATTGTGTCTACTCTTTTTTTATTTCTGAGACAATACCTACATTTTTTTCTTTTGGTCCGTTGAGATGGCCCACGTGGCAAAACTACCGGCAAATAAATTTTTTGTTGTGTTGGCGGAGCGATCATAATACCAGTTTTAGCTGGTAGAAGAGATTCTAATAATTTTATTCTAAAATCGTAAAACCGCCATTTGCAAAGTGTTAAATTTTGTTCATTGTGTAGTATTATACATTCTCCCTTTTGTAATTTCATGTCAATATTTTTGGGATTTCCAGCTCTGTTTTTGCGTAAAGTTCCCGTACAAAAGGTTCTTTTATCCAAAAGTTGTGTTACTAAAGATATACTAGCATAATAATTATTAATATACAAAGAATGGCCACAATAAACGTAGTCTAGTAACAACAAATGGACGACTTTTTCGGCATGACCACGTCCTCCTACCAGTAAGTCTCTCGACCTATATATATGTGTAATTTCTGACACACTCCAAAAGTATCTACCAGAACATAAAATTTGATGCCATAACGACTGGCTTTTGATTTCATGTATTGCCTAAATGAAAGTCTACCTCTCCAAAGCATTAATGATTCATCTATAGCCAAATCTCTTGTTGGATAGTAAATTTCTTTAATTTTGTCATTAAACGCATTAATAAGCGTTTTGATTTTTTTTAAACTTTCGTTGCCTTCTTCATCTTGTACATTCAAAACTCTTAAAATATTCAAAAATCGGTCTCTGCTCATGTGTTGGCTAAATATACTTGTTTGGAAGAGGTAATGAGACTTCCAAAAATCATTTAGCCTGTTCATTTTTATGTTTCCCATGTGTATTATGAGACCCACAAAAGTTTTTTCTACTAAAGTTTTTGAGATTTCCGCTTACGATTTTGATTGCATACCGGTTGGAACAAGTTAAAACGAGATTCATTAAATGATCCATTATCAAAAAAAAAAAATCTACCGGTTCTTTGTTTGTCATATCTACTTTCAAACCAGTCTGTTCTTCAAAATCGAGAAAATTCTGGCGATGTGGATTTCCAATGCTCCCATCATTGCCTGGTTCAACGACATCATCTTCAACTTCTGCTTGGGGATGATTATCCTCATCTTCGACGATTTCCTCATTAAGTAAATGATCGCATTCGCCTGATAATATACCGTAGAGATCTTCGTCGTTTAAAGTTTCCTGCGTCTGCATGACGTAATCAGGTGATGGCATGTTATGGCTGGGTGAAAATATCGTGGATAATATATTTTCCAGTGGTTCCATGTTATCTGCAAGTGAGTTAAGTGCAAGTCTTTATCGTGACGCATTTTCGTTTGATCGAGTTTCAAAGGATTCTAAAGAAGTTTTACTTCAAAATAATATATCTTAATGATAATTGATAAAAAAATGCGAAAATAAATTGTTAGATTTTCAACTAAGTTCTAATCTGATAAATAATAATTTAATAAACGTCTTATCGTATTTATTTTCGTAAAATTTTATTTATGACTGCCTCGTTTTTCTAGTGGTCCCAAGTGCGACTGCTACGCTAGAGGTCCTGGGTTCGATCCCCAGGTCGAGCAGTGTTATTGAATTTTTCTATGAAATTCTCAGTAGCAGCTCGTTATTGAATTTTTCTATGAAATTCTCAGTAGCAGCTCGGAGTCTAGATATTTATGCCCGGTTAATAGCAATAGGCTCGCCCCCTATTACATGGGACCTAAACATACCGGCGAAATGGTGTACATTAGTCCCCCTCTGCTTAAACTTCGGGGAATACAGGCGTGATGGTATGTGTTGTTTATTAAATAATACATAGTTTACAAAAAAATGTATTTCAACACCTTTTCTTTGGCCCTTAAAACGACAAGTTATCATGTAGGTAAAAATAAATAAAAATAAAATATAAAGTAGGTACCTAGGCATTACAAAAACTTTTACTTACCTTTTATATAAACTCCTTTGAATTTTATAGTACACAAATTAAATATTACCACTTTTTAACAAAACCACAAAGCGGTCGACCACTAGAGACGTCACTCACAATTCTAATAAGAAAAACGAAAACTATGGTTATTATACCTTATTGATTGATTTTAATAAAAACTATATTAAATTAGCTATAAATTAAAAGCAGTTCTAATAGGTCTTTACCTATAATAATAATAATAAAATAATAATTTATTTATTTCGGACAGTATCCATAAAGTGTTAGTAACAATTTTCTTAAGATCTATGTTAGTAGGTACATTATTTATTCATGGAAAAAAAAAGAAAAACCATCATTTTATCTTCCCCGTAACTATTCCCACCCAGTGTGCCTGTATGGGACAGTCGGGTCGAGATGCGATCATTTTCAAAATGCTGTTGGTGCTACCCCGCAGTCTTTGAAATAACGACGCCACTTTCTTACGCGCTATGGCGTACCCGGCGTAAACGGCAATTTCATAGGTAGGTATACCTATGAAATTGCCGTTTTGTATGAAAAAATTTAAACGAATTTTTTTCATGTATTTTTTATTTGTATTAATCGAAGTAATCATTTTTCCCGCCAAGAAGTTATCCAAATTCTGGAAAAAGTAGTAGTCTGTAGGCGCAAGGTCTAGTGAGTAGGGCGGATGACGAAGAGCTTCCAACCCCAGTTCTTGCAACTTGGAGACCGTCTGCTGTGCAGTATGAGGTCGCGCGTTGTCGTGCAGGAGCAGCGGAGACGAGCGACCAATGCTGGTTGGAGATGTGCCAGCTTCTCCATCATTGTGTTCAGTTCTTCACAGTACACATCTGCAGTAATGCTCACAGCGTTTGGTAAGAAGCTGTGATGAATCACACCGGCGCCAGACCACCAAACAGTGACCATCACTTTTCTAGGGGTAAGTTTTCGTTTAGTTTAGGGTATTGTTTAGGTACCTAACCAGGATCCAACTAACTTGCTGAGCGCTTGCGGTTATCAAACAGAAACCATTTTTCATCGCAGGTAACAATGCGGTTCAAAATTCCTTCATTTGTGTGTCTGTTGAGCAGTGCAAGCCACGCCTCGACGCGTACTTCGCGCTGGCGATCATTGAGTTCGTGGGGCACCCATTTGTCAAGCTTTTTTACCTTGCCAATTTGACGCAAATGGACCAATATTGTTTTGACGCTAACGTCGAAAGCTGCTGCTAATTCAGCCGTAGATTGTGTATCATCAGCTTCCACAATCGCCTTTAATTCGTCATTGTCGACCAAAGTCTTCGGACGACTGCGAGGTTCATTTTTCAGGTCGAAATTTCCAGAACGGAAGCGAGCAAACCAATAACAGGTGGTGCGTTGGTTTGTAGTGTTAGCTCCGTAAACGTCGATGATGTTGCGTGCCGCTTGTGCCGCGTTGCTGCCACGACGGTACTCATATTCCATAATTACTCGAATTTTTAACGTATCCATGATGACGAAAAAGATTGAAATGCGATGAAAATGTAACACTAATCATTAAACAAATGACTTCTTTTGAAAAAAGAATTCCATGTTTTTAAAATAAAATTCATTTGAAATTAGAATTCTTAGCTAAACAAAAATTATTTTGATTTGAAATATGAGTACTGCAGAACGGCAATTTCATAGGTAAAGACCTAATTAAATCACCACAGCTTTATGAATGAGGATAATCTGTTTTTATCAGTTGCGACATAGCACTGACGCACTGACGCAAAAGCCGGCTTAACTCTTTGGTTTGGTGCATGTTGGATGTATGTACGTCAAAGAGGACGCTTCAAAATGTTGCCACTACACAAAACGCATCACGGAGGATGATATTCTCGTTTACCCATTTCTTTTATTTATTTTTATTTTTATATATATATTTTTTTTATACTATTAGATAAAATATAATATATTTTATTTTTTATTACAGTACGCTGTACCGGTACAGCGTTCTGATAGTTTGCCGCACCGATCGACGTCATTACGTCAGCGCCGGCTGTCGCTGAAAACCAGCGCTGGGGCTCTGTTTTGCATAGGGTCGCAGTATAATGCTGAGCGATAGCCGTTTTGCGTGGATGTGACGCATGTTTCCCCCAACCTTTTTTATTTTTACTTTGTGGTTATTTTCTTTTTTTGTTTTTTGCGTCATATTTACCGCAAATAAACGTATTTTCTTTCTTTCTTTTTGATACTTTAAGAGAGTTGAAAGTGTTGAAACGGAGAAAGTAAAAAAAGACGAAATGACAGGGCAAAGTAAAAACATTTCAATCAAATCAAATAAAACGTTTTATTTCTTGTTTTATAGACACTAAATCAGTCTTATTTAGTATAATTTTACTGGTAATTACGCATATTATGCCAGCAACATTTTAGATTCTTATAGTTAAAATGGGGGCACTCAATAATCTAGGTTAGGTACCTGTTTATTTATTTTTTAGAGTATTTCTCTCCTGCCTATATATTGATCTTAAAAATATAAGAGCGTCCAAACTCTTATCACTTAAACGTGATCTTATTTTATTGCAAAGGAAGAAAAAACTCTTTCCGGCTCTACACTTGTCGGTGGAATTGTTAAAAGAAAGTCGAAAGCCTGCGACAAATAACGTCCACGATCCCCTCCGTTCTCAAAAAGAGCCATTTCGATCCTCACATTCGTATTAAGGTCTTCACTGTGAGTCATTCTTGTTCTTTTACAAGCAGTAGCTTTTTTAAGCTCTGCATTAAGCTCCTCTTTTTTTGATTGAGGTTCACTTTCTATCTCTTCATCTGTATCTGACGGCAATTGAGCTGTTTGAAAAAAAGAATCTCCTAAAGTACGCCTTAGCAGTTCCACTATCTTCCTGCATATTTCGTCACTACTTGGCCGAGTAAACACTGACAAATCTTCATCATGTGCGTTGGAGAAGTACATTTCAGGGTTTTGCAAATATGTTAATATTGATGTTTCCGGCAATCGACGTTGCCTGTATCTGTTTTTCAGCATCGTCAACATTTTTGCGGCTATACTGTTATTTATGGTGGACAATTGCTTTAATGCGAATTTTACAGCTATATCTGCAGTTAATAGTGTCGCATCTCGCTGGCATAACGCTTCCAAAATTGTTCTGATAATGTCAAGTACCTCGTAAAGTTCTGTCGTATTATGCCAGTCTTCTTCTGTAAAACATATATCTGACTTCACATCAATTAGTGCCTTCACTATGCACGTTCGAAGTTTCAGAAACCGCTCCAGAGTATTTGCTAAACTGCCCCATCGCGTTTTCGAGTCACTTGTCAGTGCAAATTCTTTATTAAAATCAGCGATGACATATTTTTGTAGTATGTCGTCGTTTTTACTTGGTGATTTCCTGAATAACTTGACAACGGTTTTTACCTTTGAAATTAGATCGTGATATGCAAACTCTCGTTCGTCGAGCGATGAATTATTTGATTCCACAACCTCCACGGCATCAGAGTCGTCGTCAGAACCGTTGTCAGAAGCGACATATTCATTGGTGCTGTTTTTCCGAGCTAATTCCGATAAAGGAACGTCGTCGTCGTCATCACTTGATTCAGCGTCAGCAAAACTGATTATCGGCTCCATTGGTTCTTCAGGTATTGCATTACTTTTCTTGTAAAATACATCAACGATCGCAAGTTGAAGGGCATGGGCAATACAAGTTTGGTGGTAGGACGTCAGAAATTTCCCAAACTTAATCATCATACTGCATCCGTCTGTTGTTTGAGCTACGATATCTTTTTCTAGAGTCACTCCAAAGTCTGTTAATTTCAACTTTATTTCTTCGATGCATCTTTTTGCTTATAATGAACCGTGCACTCTTATTAGTCCTAGATTTTTGAAATTTTCGCGAAAACGCTGTGAGTGCAGATTCAGGCTAATATATCTTCTGTTGCGAATGGACGTCCACTCGTCAAAAGATATAGAAAATTTATGTCCTTCTGTTAATATTCTCTGGATTTCGCCGATCAGTTGTTGTTTTCTTTTGTCTGCTTGTTTTATTACAATGGCCATTGCAAACTATTGGCATGATTAACTTCTTTCCATTCGCCAGAAATGAAACTATATGATTATGTTAGAAGACAATACGAGAAATCAATAGCAAAAAGAATCAAGTCTATCAACCGTAACCGAACGAAGATGAATTGGGAAGTATTGCTAGTATCATTTTGTCAGGCGTTATCTATTTTTCTTGTATTTTAATTAAATGTAAATACAATCATACGTGATATTTTGGGGTTTCCATTGATAAGATAGATGAAGTTAGTGTTTTCTTTTATATTATGTTCTCAATGGCAGTTTTAACCCTAAAACTCCCTTATAAAATAACTGATAAACAGACATAGGATAGGTCTTCTGGGTTACTTTTCTTAATTATCGGATATTCTTACAAAAAGGAATGATACAACCATAAAAACCAAAATCATTTATTAAATAATTAGTATCTACTTCTGGTCTTACAAAAATCTCTGTTTCTCTTATCATAGAACAATAATTATTTCTGCTACTAACTTCTTATAAATAAACTTAATTATTCATCATCACTACTCGTCGCTCTTCCCACATCATGCCTAATTATGGAATTCAGAAATTAAGCTGGAGGACTTATGTTTGCTTGATGTCTACCCCACGCCATGAACCACAACACAGACATGATGTGGCTACAACAACCAAGTGTCCTCTTCCCAGAAACACATGAACAGTAATGCCCTTTTATTGCTGCTACGCCATCATAAAGCCCTTCTATCAAAATATACACGTAGTATATGCGCTGTCGTCTATGTCGCGACTGGATTCTACTACGCAGCAACCACGGGTTGACGACATGAATATTAAATATTTCCAAAACCGAAATATCTAACCTGTCCTCCCTGTGTAGTTCTATATGGTAAGAACCATCACCCCTCACATGTTCGCCATAATAACTTCTGGCCTGACTTATTTGATACGTCCCCAGAGCATATATTATTAGTTCATTTAAGTCAAGTATAGGGAAGTTATCCAGGCCGGGAATATTGGCAGTCATTGATATAAAATCAGCTCTTATTTGGTTAAGGTTCCTATGAATAACATAATCGCTTAAATAATTTTGATTTGGGGTTTCATTTATTCTAGTTAGTATATTTTGCACTAAGGGTTGGTCTGTAAGCGGTTTTCCAAAAGCATTGAGTAATGCACCGGCTATTTTTACTTCGTCGAACAAGTGACTCGCCGCTCTATTAAAAAAGGCAGACCTAAGTTGTCGAAATTGATTTTTTAACCGTCCGTTAATGGTTTCTACGACCCATCTACACAAAGTTACTTTTCTCGTTTGATTTGCCTGTTCCGTTGTCAGCTGTGCCGCGCTAGCATTTTTTGTCACCGGCATATAAGCGCGATAATTCATGCCACTGAGATCATCAATGGCATCGCGAAAGCCTCTATCTAATATAAAAACGTCAAACGTCGTTAAAAAAGTAATGAAACGGGTTATATACGTCATTAACATCAGTAATTTCTTTCAAAATCGTTGCGTCTGATTTTGTGGCTTCATAAGGTCCGTATATATCAATAATGTGGCCATCTGGACACACAATCAAAAATACTTTTAATAGGTTCCGATATTTATGGAGACTATAGGACTTTCGTTGGAACCCATAGTTAGAGCTCTTTTGCGTATAAATATAGGTTCCATCTGCAATCACAACCGCTCTCCTGGCCTCTATTGGGGACTCTGGGTTTCCAAATAGGTGATTAGGTATAGACAATATTCTACTCACTAATTCTTCTCTACTTAAGTGATCCAAACCCATATGAAGTGGAACAAAATCGTTCAACAGACATTGCCGCACTCCTTTCTTTATTTTTTCTAATGACGCTCGCGACATAGAAAATAGTTTTGCTAGTCTTTGATTAGAGTCTCATGTGAAATGTCGTTCTTAAAGACGGACTGACAGAAAATATTTCCATAAACTGTTTTTTTTTAAATCCAATGTAATAATAGAATAAAGAATCGTCCATTTCGGTTATTTTTTGAAAATTAATATATTCTATTACTACGGTTTTTTGCAAAGTCAACATATCTTTTGTCTGAGTGCTATTGAAAGTGGAAAACGTATGACGCGCTATATCTCTTAGTTGTTCCCAAATATCGTTTTCTAAATGCACATCACATATACGTGTGCTTCGTGGAATGTATAAATTGTTCTTAATTAGCAAAGCTCTTCGAACAGCAACATGAATCCTATGCAGATTCTGGTTAGTACAGTTATTAATAATACACATAGTGGAGTTATTTGGGAGTCTTAAATATCTAGATATTTCTATTGTCCCTGATTGAGGATTGACCTCATCACCAAGATCACCAATATTTGGCTCCACCACTACTTCTTGATCATCTTGAGCTATATTTTGTTGATCACTGCCTTCACGTAAGATTTCTGCAGTATCGCTGTCACTACTCTCTTGCTGAAAATTCCTACGCCGATGCCAGTAAGTCCCACGTTGAAAGCACGGTCGACAAATTCTATCCAACTCGCCAATCTGTATAACAAAGGTTCAATTTTGCAATTTCGGGCACAGAACAGACAAAAGAGGGCAGATAAAAAAGAACATTCATAGGTAAAGACATGTTTAACAATAGAAAGATTTCTGGGCGATGTTACAAAGGGATAGTGTTAGGAAAGGAACAAACAATGAAGGTAATAACAATACGATCGTAAACTGCAGCTCTGCTTTGGAACTCAACTTGTTCCTGGAATAACTCAAAGTGTAATACGTAGGTTTACTAACTTACTTAAAAATGATTAGGTACTAACCTCAATGGAATTGTCGATGTGTTCAATATAATCTAAAATAAAAGAGTGTTCTTCGGTTCGTACTTCTCCGGCAAATAATACACGGTCTATTAGACATTGTAGCTAGCCCAAGTTTCTTCACGTCACAACACAACAGAAACCAAGTCCCAGAAACACAGCCAAGTCACAAGTTAAGACAGAAACGGTATCCAATGTCAAAGCCAAGTCGTGGGGTAAATAAAATCACTATACGTAAGGTACACAGAAACAACGCACACAGTCCGAAGGCAGAAAGGTGAGTGAGCCGGCCGAGCACCACAAACAATTGTGCGCGTAGGATAGAGAGGGACAAAGATATTCTGTTCCCTTTCACGATTTGAAGCGCGCGGTTGCGCATCAAGCGCGCCGCGCATGTATGACCTGAAACTTTTTATACTTTATTTGAAGGCTCCAGTTAAAGTTATCGGTAAACAGAACTCAGTAAGGACTGAATGTATTATCAGACACGCATACATTTAAATAGGTACCTAATACAAAACCGACAACGGAACGAATCACAAACCGTATGCAAAAGCGCGGGAAGTGGAATAACTTGTTAAAAAGTTGCCGATTAGAGTATTTAACAATGGGAAACTTAAAATATCACACGTAGATAACTTTTTATTTAAAAAGATAACGCCTGATAAAAAATAATAGCCATCTACTAAAAACTCTATAACTTGGTTTGGTTACGGTTCGTAGACTTAATTCTTTTTGCTATTGATTTTACACACAGTCCTCTAACCTATGGCCTAGGTTTCACTTTTGGCGAAAAGAAAAAAAACATTATGCCAGCTATGCATGGCAAAAGTTGCATTGCCCAAATTGAATTGAATTTGCAGCCTTCGGCAATTTATGTCCGGATTTTCGAAACAGCATTCGCAGATCTTCAGACTCCACAAATGTTCGGAAAGGATATCCATCCATAGCTGACATTCGGGAAACCATGAGTTCCATGGAAGGATTTGCGTCAGATTCGTAGTAATCAGTTAATTTCGCTTTTTTCTTTGGTATTATTTCAGTATTTGTCGATGTTGAAGGAGATTCGACACTTTGAGGCACTTGACTATCTGCTGTGTTCATGCTTATCTGATGCACATTTTTCAAATGCTTTTGGAGACCACTCGTACTACCTCCAGTACACTTCAAAATTCTATTACACGTTTTGCATTTCGCGTTATTTTTGTCTTTAGATCTAAGGCAATAATGCCATACTGACGTTTTATCGTTGGCTTTATTAAGGACTGCCTCAAAATCCATTTAAAAAATCCACGTGTGGTATCACTGAGTACAGTAGGAATAAATAGTTTTGATACTGAAAAAAAAAAACAATTTAATTCATTAAGTTGAGCTGATTATTCAGTTGTCAAGTCTAGAGTGTCGCATGATACCGCATAGGTTCATATAAAAAAGCACTCGAAATGTCTAATGTACCTCATAGGTTCACATCTATTGTCACGGCACGCTCGCCATTGGAAAAATGGTATGTTAAGTGGCTGATAAACGTGCATACTTAAAGTACGCGGTCTTTAAGTTCGCGACCTTACTTGGCTCGCCGTCGGTGACACGTGAAGCTTTCTAAGAATTTCATTGTCAAATTGGCTCGCGGCTTGCGGCGATGACAGACGGGCGAGAAAGCTCGCCGAACCATAAGTACGCGTACTTGCTCGCACGTCTATCACCCGTTTTAGGTACGTTTATTTGCACTATGCGGTATCATGCGACACTCTCACTCTTATTTTCTATACAAAGCTGCCAAAAGTTATTTGACGGTCGAAAATCGGCTGTAAGTAAATTACGTAAATATGTTTTAATGCAGATTAATTCACCTTTTGAATGATTTAACATCTATGTGGTACTATGTAATTTACTATAAAATTAAAACTTGTGAGAAAAGCATAGTAAGGTGAAGGAGAAGAGATTCATACATATCAAGCTATTTAGCATAAGCGTAGATAGAAATAAAAATAAACGGTTAATTATATAGATATTTATTTTATGAATCGTAATCAAAATCAGAATCTAAAAAATCTATTTCTAGTGATGCATCCGTCACAAACATTTATGATGAACCGATCTATTTCTTCATCAGTAATTCTATCTCTTTCTTTGTAAGACTTTTCTATATTGATTATATGATCAGTATTTTTTTTCCAATCTTCTGGAGTAACACACTCAAAGGATTCCCTTATGATTCTTTCCACTTCAACTGATGGTAAATTTATATTTCTACTTGCAATTTTACGTTTTACAAGACTCCAAATAAGCTCTATGGCATTTAAGTCACAGTGGTAAGGAGGCAAACGCAGAACCTCATGACCATGCTGTTCTAGTAGCTTATCAGCTTCATAAATTGGATCCGGTTTATGTTTCTGAACCAGACAAAGCAATTCAGCCTTCGTACAATGACTTTCAAACTCAATGTTATTTTCTCTAAGCCATTGCTGTATTTTGTTTTTCACATTCTGTGTCGTAGGTGCCTTATTCACTTGCACTGTGTGATAACTTGCATTATCCATGACAATTATACTTGGCTCATTCAAATTTGGTAAAAGTTTTTCCACTAACCACTTGTTAAAATTCTGTGAATTCATATCATGGTGATAGTCTGCCATTTTTGATTTGGTGCTAAACAATAAAAGTGCATTTGGCACAAAGCCTCTTTCTGAACCAGCATGAACAATTATGTACCTTTTTCCTGCAGATATCTTTTCAATGACACCACTTGTTGAGGGCCCCTGCCATGACTTTTTGGGTTTATAATTCTGGTGAACATACGTCTCATCTAGATAAATTATTGGTTTTCCTTCTGCTCGTTTGGAAGAAATCGTTCGTAAAAACTTGTGTCTCCAAGCTGCCAGGTCAAATCTTTCAATAAACAAGGACCGTTCATTTTTGTTTTTCTTAAACTCATAGCCATTATTATGTAATATGCGACGCAAAGTTTCACGAGAGCCAGTGAACTCAATAGATTCCCTTAGTTCAGTTAATAAGCATCGCAAAGTAGGAACTCGTTTCTTTACTAAGTAAAATTTATTAATTTTATTTCTTATAGCATTTATATCGAAGCTATCCAAATTAGATACAATAGGCTTATGGGGCCGTATTTTCCCAGGTGTACTAAAAATTCCATCATTAACTTGTCCTTCCTTTTTTATTCCTTTTAAAGTTGAAACGCTGACTCCTGCGAAAGAAAATAATAAAACATAAACTAGGTACTAAACATTTATAAGTACTTATGCGTTCTAGAAAAATGTACATACCAGTGATTGATGAAATTTCTTCCAAATACTGAATCTGGGTTTTAATTAACTCATGCTCTTCCAAAGCACTTAGTTTAGTAATATTTTTTTTAATTATTGATGTATCTTCGATATCCAAATTGTCTGCAAATAAACCATTTATTAATTATGCGAATAACCTAAACTAAATTTGAAATAAAATAATAGTGTAAGTATCAAAATTATGTCAATAAACTAACCTATAAAGTCTCTTATCGCAAGTAAACATTGCTGTTTTTCGTAGTAATCATCTTGTTTCTTTTGTTGTTTTTCGTCAAATGAATTCACCATAGTATACAATAACTTCCGCACGTCACTTTTTGTTTTGTTCATTATTCATGTTAAAATCGAACGATAATAGCAATAAAACCATGTGAATAGTCTGACAATTTACCAGTCAAATGACATTCTTCTGACATTTCTAGAATGTTGCCATAAAAAAACTTTCGATTAAATGCCAGGGTCAACTTTCGTGTGCCAGACTCTAGCACAGTGCACTGTAGTTTTAAGGTAAAGTATGCAACATTAAAAAAAAGCTTATTAAAAATATCATTAGAACAGCTAATATTATTCGTCTACGAATAAAATAAGCTTCCCAACCCCATGTAGGTTGGTAAACAAACAGCTAGTCGTACCTAAACTACTTCTTGCTTAATTAATACAGTGCATTGTAGTGTTATTGTGCCGTAAGTAACATTAAAAATAAACTGAATATGTAAAACTTTAGAACAGCAAATTTTATTAGTGTACGTATGAAATAAACTTCCCAACCAATCCCATGTCGGTTGGTGGCTTGGTGAACAATCAGCTGCTCGTATTTTATGTTCAAAATGAGGATGGAGAATGAGAATGGTGGCTACAATAACTAAATAATTATATAAAGCCGCTCATATTTCATTAATTTTGTTTTATAAAAATAAATACTCACTTTCCAAAAGAAGTAGTCTTGTTTGAGTAGTTTTTGCAAAGCACTGTACACCGAAATCCCACTAGCACAACATTCCGAAGACGCGATCACAATCTAACTAAGTGGGACGCGCGTCTACAAGATGGCCGCCACCTGCCCCTCCCGCACCTCCGCACCCTCGCGCATCATGCTCTTGTATTACAGGTAGCAACGGTGGTAGGTAGGTAGTATAGTAACAGTGCAGCGGTCGGATTTTAGGCAATAAAATTAGAAAAATTCTAAACGCGAATCTTTTACCGAAAGTACCGAAAGAACCGGGATTTGGTTTTGGAAATTCCGGATCCTAAAACAACGCAAATTTCCGGGATTTCCCGGTACTTTCGGTTCCGGGATTTCCCGGGACTATTCACTAAATTCATACATAATCAGCCTATAATGTTCCCATTGCTGGGACACAGGCCTCCTCGTTGTGAGAGGGAGTGGGCCGTAATCCACCACGCGGACCCAGTGCGGGTTGGTAGATGTCACATGTCTTCGAATTTTTGGTTCTAGGACATGCCGGTTTCCTCACGATGTTTTCCTTCACCGTTTTGAGAGCAGTGGCGATGAAATAATTTACACAAAGTAAAGCGCCTCTCAGGGTTCGAACCTACGACCTACAACTCGTAAGTCGTGGCCGTTACCACTGGGCCACCACTGCTCTTCAGTAGTAGTATTGCATATTTATAGTAGTAGTATTCATAAAAAATAATAATACACCATTTATTGCAGGCGACACAGGCCCATAGAAAAATACCTTGACCTAAACATACATATTCTATAAACAAAACTTGCGTTAATAAATAAGGCTTAGACTATGTTAGTAGTACTTCACTCTGCACTAGCTAGACTTCATGTTGTCCTGTGGAACTTGTCCGCGGAAGCGACGGAACACCACGTCCTGCGGCCAAAAGTCTTCTTCGATGACGAGGGGCAGATAACAGTCCGGTGCACACGCACGACGAACGCCTTGAAGTGGACGTTCCGGCGCGATTCAAGTAACTGCACCCTCGGCGCGTATCTCGTCTTCTTCGCACGTACTCCACGATGTCCTCCGCCTTAGTGGTGTAGTGCAGGCGGGAGATGTACACCGGTGTGTTCGGCTTTGCGGCACGTAGGTTCACTTCGGGGCCCGTAGGAGCCTTGCCGCAGCGGTTCTTGTTTGATCGCGATCGGTGCTTCCTTCTTTGCACCGTCACAAAACCATCATCATTATCAGCCCTATTCGACCTCGGCTTCGGATACAGGATTGAATTTGCAGGAGTAGCAGCACGACGCGATGCTTAGGATAGTTGAAGGTGGAAGTTCACTACAAAATAGTTTTTGCAGGATATTTTCACCACACTGGATGTTAACTGGTACACTGGCGAACTGTTTATAATTTTTTAGTTTAAGGACACAAGACATCAGGATATAGTTCATATTCACTACACATTCGACTTTGCAGGATATTTTAACCACCCTGGATATTTAGCTGGTACACTTGGCGAATTAATGTTTTTAACGACACTGGGGATTTACGTATCCCACCGTTGCCACCAATTTGTTATAGGTTTTCACGCGTTTGGTTAAAAAAAAAAGAATTATTTACTTGAAGATAATTATTATATTATATCTACCGTAGCAATTAACATAGTCGTATTTGAAAAATCACTACTTTAGGGTAAGGCCGTTCAGACGGTGGAATTTCGTGGAGCATTTCCGACGTTTGGCTCCCAGGCTGGACCAGGCTGGAGCTGCCTTGGGGCGGCTCCAGAGTCCAATTTTGTCAAGTCTGGCTTTTGGCAATTTTCACCATAATCTTTATCGTTTTCTTTGGTTTTCAAAAACAGTTTCCTACATTTTCTTAAGGATTTAGATGCTCTCGCTTCTCTTCGTTTTAATCGCTTCTCTTCCAATTTCTTCACTAGTGACGTGGGAGTTCTCCCCAAAATAGCTCTATGTAAAGTGGTAAGTGGGTGCTTTGTATTAAATGATACCACAGCAGCGTTGCATCTTGATTCATAACCCCGACGTAACGTGACTAACCAATTTGGCAATAATGTCGTTAAAAGAGTCTACTTTATTACTATCACTATTGTGCATCAGTCTTCGCGCTTTAACTGCTACAGTGTTTACTATAAACTTAATTCTGTACCACATAGCACATGTCTTCAAAGTTAAAGTGAGATCTTCACTGTTGTTTTGGCTAGTACAATAATATGGTTGGCAGTTTTCGTGGTTTCCGAATGCATGATTGTAAGAATTCATGATATCTGTGAATAGGCTATTTACTTTAGTGTCGAAGTTTGCGTCTTTAGAAATGTGTTCAGTTATAGATAAGCAAATGACTTTACGAATAGCTAGGATTCTTTGAGTAGTATTTTTTTTTTCTTAAATTGGAAGGATATTTAGTTTTATGTTCTTTAGCTTTTTGCACATGTTTCTGAAAATGTGATTTGTGCATCCTTTTTTCACTACGGTCCTATTGGGATACGGACGACTTTCCAAAGGACATTGACCATCCATATATGGGAGTTGGACCAAGTGCTGCCCAGAATGGACACATAGTACATTATGTTCCTTGGGTTTATACTAGTCTGTACACCAAAGCTCAATAAAATCTATCCGAGGAGTTTCGAGAAAAACGAATTTTTGTTGAGCATTTTTTATTGATGAATACCAACCAACCGGTGGCGCATTTGATTAAATAATGACAGTAATTATGTTAAAAAACATATTATTATTTCATTTGTATGCATATCATTTACATGTTAAATATTTTTTACTGACCATCCATATATGGGAGCTGGGCCAAGTGCTGCCCAGAATGGACACGTAGTGCATTATGTTCCTTGGGCTTGTATTAGTCTGTACACTAAAGCTCAATAAAATCTATCCGCGGAGTTTTGAGAAAAACTATTTTTTATTGAGTATTTTTATTGATGAATACCAAACAACCGATGGCGCATTTAATTAAAAATAAAGACAGTAATTATGTTAAAAAACACATTATTATTTCATTTGTATGCATATCATTTACATGTTAAATATTTTTTATTGTCCATCCATATATGGGAGCTGGGCCAAGAGCTGCCCAGAATGGACATATAGTGCATTATGTTCCTTGGGCTTGTACTAGTCTGTACACTAAAGCTCAATAAAATCTATCCGCGGAGTTTTGAGAAAAACTATTTTTTGTTGAGTATTTTTTATTCATGAATACCAACCAACTGGTGGCGCATTTGATTAAATAATGACAGTAATTATGTTAAAAAACACATTATTCTTTCATTTGCATGCATATCATTTACATGTTAAATATTTTTACTGACCATCTATTTATGGGAGCTGGACCAAGTGCTGCCCAGAATGGACACATAGTGCATTATGTTCCTTGAGCTTGTAATAGTCTGTACACCAAAGCCCAATAAAATCTATCCGCGGAATTTTGAGAAAAACTATTTTTTGTTGAGCATTTTTTATTGATGAATACCAACCAACTGGTGGCGCATTTGATTAAATAATGACAGTAATTATGTTAAAAACACATTATTCTTTCATTTGCATGCATATCATTTACATGTTAAATATTTTTTACTGACCATCCATATATGGGAGCTGGGCCAAGTTGTGCCCAGAATGGACACGTAGTGCATTATGTTCCTTGGGCTTGTACTAGTCTGTACACCAAAGCCCAATAAAATCTATCCGCGGAATTTTGAGAAAAACTATTTTTTGTTGAGCATTTTTTATTGATGAATACCAACCAACTGGTGGCGCATTTGATTAAATAATGACAGTAATTATGTTAAAAAACACATTATTCTTTCATTTGCATGCATATCATTTACATTTTAAATATTTTTTACTGACCATCCATATATGGGAGCTGGGCCAAGTGCTGCCCAGAATGGACACGTAGTGCATTATGTTCCTTGGGCTTGTACTAGTCTGTACACCAAAGCTCAATAAAATCTATCCGAGGAGTTTTGAGAAAAACGAATTTTTGTTGAGTAGTTTTTATTGATGAATACCAACCAACCGGTGGCGCATTTGATTAAATAATGACAGTAATAATGTTAAAAAAAAATATTATTTCATTTGTATGCATATCATTTACATGTTAAATATTTTTTACTGACCATCCATATATGGGAGCTGGGCCAAGAGCTGCCCAGAATGGACATATAGTGCATTATGTTCCTTGGGCTTGTACTAGTCTGTACACTAAAGCTCAATAAAATCTATCCGCGGAGTTTTGAGAAAAACTATTTTTTGTTGAGTATTTTTTATTCATGAATACCAACCAACAGATAGCGCATTTAATTTAAAATAATGACAGTAATTATGTTAAAAAACACATCATTATTTCATTTGTATGCATATCATTTACATGTTAAATATTTTTTACTGACCATCCATATATGGGAGCTGGGCCAAGAGCTGCCCAGAATGGACACATAGTGCATTATGTTCCTTGAGCTTGTAATAGTCTGTACACCAAAGCCCAATAAAATCTATCCGCGGAATTTTGACAAAAACTATTTTTTGTTGAGCATTTTTTATTGATGAATACCAACCAACTGGTGGCGCATTTGATTAAATAATGACAGTAATTATGTTAAAAAACACATTATTCTTTCATTTGCATGCATATCATTTACATGTTAAATATTTTTACTGACCATCTATTTATGGGAGCTGGACCAAGTGCTGCCCAGAATGGACACATAGTGCATTATGTTCCTTGAGCTTGTAATAGTCTGTACACCAAAGCCCAATAAAATCTATCCGCGGAATTTTGAGAAAAACTATTTTTTGTTGAGCATTTTTTATTGATGAATACCAACCAACTGGTGGCGCATTTGATTAAATAATGACAGTAATTATGTTAAAAACACATTATTCTTTCATTTGCATGCATATCATTTACATGTTAAATATTTTTTACTGACCATCCATATATGGGAGCTGGGCCAAGTTGTGCCCAGAATGGACACGTAGTGCATTATGTTCCTTGGGCTTGTACTAGTCTGTACACCAAAGCCCAATAAAATCTATCCGCGGAATTTTGAGAAAAACTATTTTTTGTTGAGCATTTTTTATTGATGAATACCAACCAACTGGTGGCGCATTTGATTAAATAATGACAGTAATTATGTTAAAAAACACATTATTCTTTCATTTGCATGCATATCATTTACATTTTAAATATTTTTTACTGACCATCCATATATGGGAGCTGGGCCAAGTGCTGCCCAGAATGGACACGTAGTGCATTATGTTCCTTGGGCTTGTACTAGTCTGTACACCAAAGCTCAATAAAATCTATCCGAGGAGTTTTGAGAAAAACGAATTTTTGTTGAGTAGTTTTTATTGATGAATACCAACCAACCGGTGGCGCATTTGATTAAATAATGACAGTAATAATGTTAAAAAAAAAATATTATTTCATTTGTATGCATATCATTTACATGTTAAATATTTTTTACTGACCATCCATATATGGGAGCTGGGCCAAGTTGTGCCCAGAATGGACACGTAGTGCATTATGTTCCTTGGGCTTGTACTAGTCTGTACACCAAAGCTCAATAAAATCTATCCGCGGAGTTTTGAGAAAAACGAATATTTGTTGAGTAGTTTTTATTGATGAATACCAACCAACAGATAGCGCATTTAATTAAAAATAATGACAGTAATTAAGTTCAAAAACACATTATTATTTCATTTGTATGCATAACATTTACATGTTAAATATTTTTTACTGACCATCCATATATGGCAGCTGGGCCAAGAGCTGCCCAGAATGGACACATAGTGCATTATGTTCCTTGAGCTTGTAATAGTCTGTACACCAAAGCCCAATAAAATCTATCCGCGGAGTTTTGAGAAAAACTATTTTTTGTTGAGTATTTTTATTGATGAATACCAAACAACCGATGGCGCATTTAATTAAAAATAAAGACAGTAATTATGTTAAAAAACACATTATTATTTCATTTGTATGCATATCATTTACATGTTAAATATTTTTTATTGACCATCCATATATGGGAGCTGGGCCAAGAGCTGCCCAGAATGGACATATAGTGCATTATGTTCCTTGGGCTTGTACTAGTCTGTACACTAAAGCTCAATAAAATCTATCCGCGGAGTTTTGAGAAAAACTATTTTTTGTTGAGTATTTTTTATTCATGAATACCAACCAACAGATAGCGCATTTAATTTAAAATAATGACAGTAATTATGTTAAAAAACACATTATTATTTCATTTGTATGCATATCATTTACATGTTAAATATTTTTTACTGACCATCCATATATGGGAGCTGGGCCAAGAGCTGCCCAGAATGGACACATAGTGCATTATGTTCCTTGAGCTTGTAATAGTCTGTACACCAAAGCCCAATAAAATCTATCCGCGGAATTTTGACAAAAACTATTTTTTGTTGAGCATTTTTTATTGATGAATACCAACCAACTGGTGGCGCATTTGATTAAATAATGACAGTAATTATGTTAAAAAACACATTATTCTTTCATTTGCATGCATATCATTTACATGTTAAATATTTTTACTGACCATCTATTTATGGGAGCTGGACCAAGTGCTGCCCAGAATGGACACATAGTGCATTATGTTCCTTGAGCTTGTAATAGTCTGTACACCAAAGCCCAATAAAATCTATCCGCGGAATTTTGAGAAAAACTATTTTTTGTTGAGCATTTTTTATTGATGAATACCAACCAACTGGTGGCGCATTTGATTAAATAATGACAGTAATTATGTTAAAAACACATTATTCTTTCATTTGCATGCATATCATTTACATGTTAAATATTTTTTACTGACCATCTATTTATGGGAGCTGGACCAAGTGCTGCCCAGAATGGAAACATAGTGCATTTCCTTGGGCTTGTAGTAGTCTGTACACCAAAGCTCAATAAAATCTATCCGAGGAGATTTGAGAAAAACGAATTTTTGTTGAGTAGTTTTTATTGATGAATACCAACCAACCGGTGGCGCATTTGATTAAATAATGACAGTAATAATGTTAAAAAAAAATATTATTTCATTTGTATGCATATCATTTACATGTTAAATATTTTTTACTGACCATCCATATATGGGAGCTGGGCCAAGTGCTGCCCAGAATGGACACGTAGTGCATTATGTTCCTTGGGCTTGTACTAGTCTGTACACCAAAGCTCAATAAAATCTATCCGCGGAGTTTTGAGAAAAACTATTTTTTGTTGAGTATTTTTATTGATGAATACCAACCAACAGATAGCGCATTTAATTAAAAATAATGACAGTAATTAAGTTCAAAAACACATTATTATTTCATTTGTATGCATAACATTTACATGTTAAATATTTTTTACTGACCATCCATATATGGGAGCTGGGCCAAGAGCTGCCCAGAATGGACACATAGTGCATTATGTTCCTTGAGCTTGTACTAGTCTGTACACCAAAGCTCAATAAAATCTATCCGCGGAGTTTTGAGAAAAACTATTTTTTGTTGAGTATTTTTTATTCATGAATACCAACCAACAGATAGCGCATTTAATTAAAAATAATGACAGCAATTATGTTAAAAAACACATTATTATTTCATTTGTATGCATATCATTTACATTTTAAATATTTTTTACTGACCATCCATATACGGGAGCTGGGCCAAGAGCTGCCCAGAATGGACACATAGTGCATTATGTTCCTTGAGCTTGTATTAGTCTGTTAACCAAAGCTCAATAAAATCTATCCGCGGAGTTTTGAGAAAAACTATTTTTTGTTGAGTATTTTTTATTGATGAATACCAACCAACCGATGGAGCATTTGATTAAATAATGACAGTAATTATGTTAAACAACACATTCTTATTCCATTTTTATGCATATCATTTACATTGTAGTGTAAAGCACTTGTCAAAGCGTATTCAACGAGTCCAAATACGATGGTGCTATCTTGTTTGGTTGAGGAGTTCCTATGGGTACTTTCCGGCTCCATCACCAGACTCTGGATACTACCTTGACTATAGTATGTACTTGTCAAGACAAAGCCAACGAATCCAAACACGATGGTGCTATCTTGTTTGGTTGAGGAGTTCCTATGGCCACCTTCCAGCTCCATCATCAGACCCTGGACACTACCTAGTATAACGCACTTGTCAATGCATATTCAACGAGTCCAAACACGACGGTGCTGTCTTGTTTGGTTGAGGAGTTCCTATTGGTACCTTCCGGCTCCATCACCAGACCCTTGATGCAACCTTGGGCTATACTAGGTACTTATCAAGACAAAACCAACGAGTTCGAACACGATTGTGCTTTCTTGTTTGGTTGAGGAGTTCCTATAGCCACCTTCCAGCTCCATCATCAGACCCTGGACACTGCCTACAAGTGCTTTACTTGTCAATGCATATTCAACGAGTCCAAACTCGATGGTGCTGTCTCGTTTGGTTGAGGAGTTCCTATGGATACCTGCCGGCTCCATATAAAGGCAATAACTTTTTAACCCTGGGACCGATTTTTTTTTAAATTAATTTTTGTATGTATAAATTGATGCAAGGAACCATTTGGAAGCACTCCCATGGCTGGGCAGCATTTGGTCCAAATTGGTCAATATCCTTTGTTTTATATGTGCTTGAGTCACCGTCCGCCACCATACGTTCGTACATAAGGTAATACATAGGAATGGACTGTTTAAATCCTTCTAACAATATTTCAGACTCCATACCCGTAGAAGAACCGCTATAATTTTTATAGCATATATGGTCGCCTGGACTGATACTTTTACTTTCAGCTCGCGCACATATACAGCAACACTTGTTCTTCACCCCGATGAATAAAACCTCGCCGAACCTTTTTCCAATTATAGCTGCAGCTCCAGCCAGGGCTGAAAAATTTGTGTTGAAAGAACGTTTACTCCAGACACCATTTGCAATGACATCTATGCAAGCAAAGCCGTTTTTTACTCGCCCTTCCGCAATAGCTGCATCTCGTTCTCGTGTTGCAGCTGCCTCCATCGCATTTATAGTTGTTTTTTGCCAGTCATCATATGTCTCATTTTGAACTTTAGCGTAATACTATTCACAGAAAGATGGACAATCCATTGATACACATAATTCTCTAAATTGGGAATAGCCAATTCAAATAACAAATATTCAATGCCAATTATTCTTCGTCCTTCTACACAAAAACAGCCTTTCCCTTCTTCAGGATTATCAAAAATCACTTCGTACCTGAAATTACCAGAATAAAAATATTTGATGAATTCTTGCAACACTGCATAACATACAACCTTCTCATATGTATAAAAAGTCTAGCAATAATTACCAATTAGTATCATCATCATCACCTAGACCATCACATAGACCTACCTACCTAGGTAGGTGTAGGTAGGTTGGTATGTAAGTAGGTAGGTATGTATACAACATTAGTTTTTGGTTAACCTAAACCCGAAAAGGGGTCATTGTACTCATCATTTTGATCAATTTTTTTTATGGGACCAACGTTGAAATCACGAATAAAAAATCCTCTGTTCCATACATTTTGTCGATTTAAGTGAACACAAATGTATGGAACAGCTGATTTTTTTTTCGCATTACAATGACCCCTTTTCGGGTTTTGGGTAAACAAAAACTAATGTTGTTTAGGTAGGCAGTTAGGTACGTAGGTAAGTAGGTAGGCAGGTAGGTACGTAGGTAGTATAAGTAGGGAAAGGTAGGTAGGTAGGATAGGTTAGGTAGGTGGGTATACCTACCCTACCTTCCTACCTAACAAACCTATCCTACCTACCTACCCTTCCTTACTTACCTACTTACCTTAGGTAGGTAAGGTATGAAGGTAAGTAGGGTAGGGTAGGTGGGTCGTAGATAATTACTTAGTGCTACCCGTGCGAAGCCGGGGCGGGCAGCTAGTTATAAATAAAAAGCTTACGCATCCAATATTCTTTCGTCACTATTCGTTGAACAGCACATGTCCTCCGGTGGTACTTGTGATCTGCAAGAAAAAGCAGCATTCATTATAAAAGTACACCTGGAAGTATAATTTTGTCAACATGAGTAAATAAAACGGAACCCTAAAAAGTTCAACATACTAAAATAAATCACTGGAGAATAATTGCCCTATAAATCACTACCTATCAAACACTTATAAATCTGATTATTGAGTAAACGCTATTGTTTTGTCGGAAGGTTTATTAAAATTCTAGCAACTAAAATAAAAATCGTAATAAAAAAATCAACAAAATAGAATTTAACGTGTAGCGTTACACATTATAGGAACACAATACTTTCATATAGAAACATCTTCTTCATTTCCTTCAAAATTATTAAAAGTAAAACTACTATTAAAAAAATATTTAAAAAATCAACAAGATCTATTCATCCTCTTCAATTATAGCTTCGTTTTCATTACTTGGATTATTTTCGATTTCGCCATCATTGTTTGTATTATTATTGCCATCATTATTTTTATTTTCGTCACCATCGTCATCTGGACTATGGTTACCATCATCATCATTCATATTAACTTCACCATCAATATTTATATTATCTTCATCATCATTATTCATAATATCGTTATCGTCATTATTATTAGCTGCACTTCTTTGATTCTGTGATTCTGAGGCTTACGTTGGACTCTTTTGGGTTGAGATTTCCTTCTTTTCTTGCTCGACTGACGAATGTTTTTGGATATCTTTCTTTTTAGAGCAATCCCCAAAATGTTAAAAAAAAAATTCGTTATCTTGCACTGAGTACGTGTTGTCCCAATAATAGACCATTTCGAAAAATTTAGTATTTTTTTAAGCCTATTTTAAGATCATCTCCACGACTTCCTCCAGTCCAGGAGCACTGGCAAAGGAAGTCTGGTGAAAATTAAATCTAAAAGTCTATAAGCACAATTGGAGCCAGCTGATCCTGGTGCCGCAGAACATAATATTGCATACTTTTCTAAGTATATTTTAAGCATTTTAGGGCAAGATAGACCTTTGTCGAGTTTCTCCAAACTTTCGACGTTATCGACAACATCCATACGTATCCTTTTAGTTTCTTGTCCTTTAGCTTGAGCTAAAATTGTTACGGTAATATTTTCTGTACTTTGTTCTTGTATTTCTTGTAACTGAACCGACATTTCCGCGATCTAGTACAAGACATTAGGCTGTACTCGCCACCTTTGATAGTGGAATATAGTATTTTCATTTATGTACTTCCACCATGGTCCACCGTCCGTCTTCACAGTGACTAGTGTCCTGTCGATTTCCACCCTTCAATCGAGCACACTTGTGCGACGACCCATCGCGCAAAGGTTTGGAAAAGATTAAGTGGACTAAGGAGTTATGTGCAAACTGTGAAATGATCGACATTAGATGAGAAAGGATGTCCTAATTTTGCGACATTTAAAAAAAAGTTCTGTAAAAATAAAACTGGTTTTAATTGTATGAACCGTATTGGAGTACCTCGCACATTGTAACTGAGAATTTGAGTGAGTGATGAATTAGACATTGAGATCCCTCTCATCCACGCTCTCGCGCAGGGCATTGTTGGTGCGCGGTAATAATAATATGTTGGCACACAGCACAGGTTCGCTCGGTGTACTGCTGTTAAAATAACAATATTCAAGGCATTCTGCGAGACGTTCTACACGAGCGACCTTTGGGCAAACTTTACACAAAAAACCTACAATGCCTTCCGCGTCCAGTAAAATAATGTGTTCAGGGCTCTGTTTCGGCTCCCTCGATATTACAATGCATCTGGCATGTTTGCTCACGCCAGCGTAGTGACTTCTACGCAAATACGTAAAATGTTGCGTCGGTGGTGCGACGAGTACGGCGGAGCCCTAATAGTGTCCTAAAGATGATTGGCGAGAGAACCGATTCTGTCCTGCTCAGTAGGTTCACTGAACTCCATGTGTTGCCAGACTGATGAGCATGCTGTGCAGTGCTAGACGGTGTGACTAGTGTCTGCTTTTTACTTTTTAATTACTTACATTAGTTATAAGCATCACATACATACATTACACATACATACACATTACATTTACATTTTACATTATTTCTAAGCTTTATACTGTATTTTACCAATTTTTATTTTTTGAATAAATTTATTATTATTATTATTATAAGCAAAATTCTTGTTACTAACAAACTTGCCTTGCCTCTGGACTTTTTGTCTAAAATATTTTTTTTTTTCTATATTTATAAAATGAATTGTGCATTAAATAATGCGGTGTGTATTAGAAAATGGTATTTTGATAAAAATATGTCTGTATTTAATTAACTATTATTGTGTTTAACAGTTAATAAAAAATGTATATCTACTTAACGAGTGTTTTATTTTATATAATTAGGGTAACCTACATAACAAACTTTAAATTAGCTGCAGAAAAAACGATATTTCTCATAAATTTTAATTATAAAATTTCAAAATATACCATTATTTTAATAATTATAACTACCTACACAATAATAATAATAACTGTCCGCACATAGTTTACAAACTTGTGATGTATGAACATTATCCCAACTAGATTAAAAAAACTACAATAAAACTTACATAATCGATATTTTAATACTTTATACATTGAATACTTACACAACATAAAATCTAAGATGTAAACACTAAAGAATAAGAAATAAATGTTATACATACCTAATAATAATAAATACCCACCCTAATAACTATAATATTACTTACATAATTTATTATTGCTTATTACTACAAATCTTACACAAGAACTTATCAAGTAAGTACTTACAAAATATACCACCAACACAAAGTTTTTTTGATATTTTATTAATTAACGATTGCGTCTCCTCTATAATATGGTTCACCGATTCAGTAACTACATACTGCGCACTTAACATAACCACGTCCTGATTGCAGGTTCTTGTTGTTCACTGATATCCAACACTTGCACCTGGATCAGGTGAACCTTTTTTCTTCTCATTGTTTATGACGAATGATTGACATGTAGGCAGAGATGATTTCTGTTTTAGACCGTCTTGTTCTAGGCTTCTTGTTAACAGGTCCGCAGTCCTGTCTTGCTCTAGGCTCCTTGTTCATAAATCTTTGTTGTTCTGAGATATCTGGGATATGCCAGCTTAAACTGGGAGTCGGAAAACCTTGAGCGTATTGTTAGAAGTCGATAATATTTGAGAATCACACATTATCAATGATCTGAAACCAAAATAATGATTAATTATAATTACACAAACAACATGATGAAATAAAGTTAGTTCGTTTCGTTTTTATTCGACGTGATATGACCGCTCCGGCTGACTGCCTAATGATGGATACAATAATAATTATTACTGTGGAGCGTGGCTTATACAAGTGTGTTATTATTTTATTAGACTCCATAAATATATTTTTTTTATAGCCTTACGCTGTTCTGTGTTCAAATCAGGGCTGTAGCTAGAGTCGAATTTGTGAATCTGCCCTCGAAGCACGGGCTCCTAAATCATTCGCCATGTGGACTCGTATCACTGATCTCTAGGTCAGTGATGTTCATTCAATAGCTATTCGTAGACAAATAATTTCTGTGACAGAACCTAATCTAAGAACTATTAAATCCTCAATGATGAAGAACACGCAAACAAGATTGATGAACAAGGCTTCCAGTTTTGAATGTAGAGATCATGAAATATCAAATCTAGAGTTAATTTAAAACATATTTCGGGATACACATTTAGGGATGACACCTAAATGCACATATTTAGGGATTCGTATAGTCCGAATGGATATGAAAGTATATAATGTTTTAAAAATGGTTTCCACCGAAATCAATATTCTTATCACCGAAATCAAATATCACAAATAATTTATATTTCAGACATTTTTTTAAAAATAATGTTAACTGCCTAAGTACTACTACGAAAATATGGTCTGTAAGAAATTTCAGGTTAATTTTACAATAAAACATTTTATTTTATCAAGACTTATGTCCCGTTTATTACGATAAAGGAAAATTTTCAAAAATCAACTTTGGAAGGAAGTGTTAAATTATTACATTAAATTTAAGTAATTAAAACTAGTAGGTAGTCTTAAACTAACAATATAGGAACTTAAAAAAATCTGAAGTATTAGTTGAGATCTAGCTTAATCACAGACAATTTACTTATTGCTAAAAAATCACTACAAAAATCACTTAAAAATCAGTCTTGTCAACAACATCCAACAATTATAGAAGGCACTTACATAACTAATAACGTTTGTATTTTTATTAAAAATATTACTTAGCCCGTTGATTTTAACACAATTAAGCTTTTAGGTATATAAGCACCCAGCATTAAATTAAAAATGTAATAAAACTTTACAAAAACTTTATATTACAGTTTTTAATCCGTAATTAAAAAATGTTATATTCGGCGTCACTGCTTTCGTTGGAATTTTGGTGAATACCTCATTAATTACTGTCGGAGCAATATTTTCACAATCTGTCAACACACGCGTCCAGAAGCTGTCGCTTTCATGCCATCCAATGTCTGACTTTAAGGTATGGGTCAGGAGCTGCTTGGTTTCATAGAATTCTTCAGCAAGATCAACAGAATATACTACCAGGTTGAATCAGAATATTCGATAAAATTTGAGGTTTATTAGTTGTAGCTGCACCGACGCCAGTCCCTTTTTTGGCTTGACTTGACTTTTTAATCAGATCGATCTTGCCGGTCTTGTTCTTGTTGGTTATATCAGTCATCAGTCTGTCAGGTTGCTCGCCTATGATGTATAATCCTACATGATACCCATGTTCACAAGACACTGAATTATTTTTATAGCGGCTACAGACACGCGAGAAGTCTCGCCGGGAGTCTTGCCGAGAAATTGCGCGAGAACCGAGAAGGCTTTACACTCATGCGACCTTCTCATTCGCATTCTCGATCGTTATCCGGAATGGACGACAGTGCAGCGGCTTTGGTTTTGTGTGCATTAGCATCTTGTGAATACTAAAATTAGAAATCAAATTAAGAAGAAAAGAAGACCCAGGCGAAGGTGGCTGACGCAAATTCATAGGAATAGAACTAAGTTAATAAATTTATCTTATTTTTTTATATCATATGAAAGTGTTTTATTTTATAATCGTCTACTTACTTGTTATCTTCTGTTTCAGTTTAATGAAGAGGCTAAGTTTGAAGAGCATATAGAAAGGTCGATTGCGCTTTGGTTCTGATTGGGATCTGAACGACGTGTGGCAGTTCCAGAGTTTAAGATGCATAAGTTATGTAAGTCTATTAAGTCTAGTAATTCATCGTCATAACAATTAGAACTTGAACAATTCCATAATTGGTGATGGCAATTAAAGTCCTCCAATATTAAGACAGGCTTTGAAAGAAAAGAAAAGAGATTATTTATCTCTTGAAGAACAGAAGAAGAAGGGTGAGAAATGTAAATAGAAACAAGACAAGTTATTAAGAAAGAAAAGAAAAGAGATTATTTATCTCTTGAAGAACAGAAGAAGAAGGGTGAGAAATGTAAATAGAAACAAGACAAGATATTATGCACTTTAATAGCTACAATTGAAATTTCCTCACTATGAGGAGGTAATGCAATGATAGAGAAAGGGATAGAATTCTTAATAAGCATAGCTACTCCACCATACCCATCTATCCTCTCTAATGGTTAAGTAACCGTTAATTTAAAAAATACGATGAGATTTGAGCCATGTCTCTGCTAAGGCAAAGGGCTCATATTCGTTTATAAGATAAATGACATCACTGTTTTTGTTTACTAGACTGCGGCAGTTCCACTGGATTATTTTGGATGTGTTGTCCATTATGAATTGATTGAGAAGCATTTAAAGATTGGGCAACGTTCGACGGTGAAATGTTGAACTGAGAGAGAAGATTGTGTAATGCAGAAATAAAATCGTTATTAGAGAAAGCACAACCACCTGATGGTTGGGGAATGTCGAAATCTTTAATAATAGCATTGTGAGCCTCTTTATTATAACCTTGTAAAGATTTGGGAGAGGAGCGTGGTTTGAGGAAGACAGTCTTTTATAGCTACTTCAAGCAGGCATTCTATTAGTTGAAGAGATAGATGGAGCAAAGTTTTTTGAAGGAGAAGATAAAAGTGTATTAGCATATGATTTAGTAACTGGGGGATATAGTTTTGCAGCTTCAGCATATGATACTGAGCTTTGTGCCATGTAAGTTTTAATTGTCTGGGAAAAATTCTGGGAAAGACTTATTGGCAGCATAGTGCAACCCAGAGCAAAGGCAGCAAGATGCACATTCCTGATCTCTCACAACTGTCCCCAGTGTGGCCATGGCCACATTTAAAACATCGGGGTTTGGACCTGCACTGAATTTTTGTGTGACTTAAACGACAGCAATTAAACATTGTACCTTAGAGAAAATATATAAATCAACCGGTAAATCATTATAGCACATAAAATTTATTTATCCTTTTCCAATATCCTGGACGCAATTTCTTTTATTTCCCATAGTAGCCTAGAAAAATATAATTATAAAGCTTTTATACCTACTTTGGATGGAACTCGAATGGGTTTAGTGCGTGGTTTTCCTGCAGAATGGTCTCCGGAGGAAGTTACTGACAATATATCGGTACCAATTGGTTGCGATCCAGTTTTGAAAGTCCGACGCCTTATTTTTCAAACCATTGTGCATGGTACAACCAATTGGAAACCATCCCAATCCATAGTTGTTACTTTTGATGGGCAAGTTCTACCGAAAAGAAATTTTATTGCGCCCAATTTTTTTGACGCTACCGTTTATTATGTTTTGGAATGCGTTATGTTTTAAGAACTTGCCAAATGTTATTGGGTGCAAGGTAGTTCCACCGTCTGGTGAAATGATATTTTTTTGTATATGTATAACAAAAGGCGTGCTGTCGGTTGTGTCATAAGTTTTCGACCAATCTGCGTGGGAACAACTATGGACGGAGCAGGAATAACAGGTGATACATTAGAAGCAATTAATTCGGAGCAGTTAGGCTCCAATGTAGTAGGCAGTGAAGTGTCCGTGCATCCACAACCCAAAGACTCGGAACCGTAGTTTTTACGGGTGCGACGGCGTTTATTAGTGTTTGCACACATGCACAAAACTGCGTTTCAACGTGCGAGCCGAAGACGACCCATCGGTATCCATTCCCGATTGAGATGGTAACAAACTTGCATGCCGGGGGAACAAAGTCCCCCGGGTCAGGCGGGTCGTTCATGTTCCGCGCTACTTAGATAATGTAAAAAAACTTACCCTACCGAAGAAAATGTACAGAAATAAGACTAAATTAAAAGAAAAAGAAAGTATAACACTAAAACTACAGCTACTGATCCTATATTACAAATTATTTTAAAATTTCTCAAAAAATACACGTCCAGCAAGTTTACAGTTTCCCGCGAGTTTAAGAGTGAATGAAACTGAACACATACTTAGTGTTGCCATTTAGTGGTATACGATTTTATGAATTATCTAGTAGAGCAATATCAGACCCATACTTATTTTAAGATAGTTTTTTTTGGTAGTAGGTAAGTAGTAGAATAAAACGAATTAATATTTTCAGTCAAAATATTTATTACAGAAATAAAATTACACAAATTATACTACACATCAATTACACATAGACATAAGTACACACGGCTACATGTCAAGCTATACATTTCCAGTATAAGCTGATGTCGCATTGTATTGGATTTCCGTACACTGCGAGGTCAGCATAAACTGGGAATGTATAGCTTGAAGTGTAGCCGTGTGTGCAGATATTTTACATTTAAACTAATTTACATTATTTTCGCATTTCGTCATGGTGTGGACCGAATCCGACATCACAATCCGGGCAAATAATTTTATTGTCCGTCCTTTTTTTTGCTTTTACCCAGCACCTGACACATCCTGCCAGGGTTGCGGAATAGTCCGAAAGGGATACCGGGACGTCATTTCTTTCTAATTCTTTTGGCATGTGTCTTGCCTTTTGAGGCGCTAATGTGTCAGCTATAGGGGGAAGTGCAAACAGTACTTTTTCCCTATATGACTCTAAGGAAAGAATACTGCTTGTACCTTTTTGAAACAAAAACAAGGAATTCAAAAAAAAAGGAATTCAGTAGCATCATTTGTAAAATGTGTATGCCAATTTTCTTGTACCACCTCATTGATTTGTGCTCACTTGGATAGTAGGCTAACATTTGGTTATGTCGATCAACACCTTTCATGTATTTGTTATATTGTATAACAATATTTGGTTTGTTGACCACACGACCACGCTTATTTTCCACTGCCATCAAGTGAGGTGAATGCTCAGTGGAAATAGTGAGCACATCTCTCTTGTCTTTTCATTTACTGACACAAACACCATTTCCATTATATATATAAATAACAAAAGTTTTTGGATTTTTTATTTCGATTCGCAAGCAATTTTCCAGAACAGTATGTTTTTTTTGTTATTAGTGTTTCGGCTAACTGGACACTATTATAAAAATTGTCCATATATACAGAATGGCCGCTATTAAGGTAATCCTTTAAATGTGTCAGGACAACTTTGTCCACATGCCCTTTACCACCAACTTCAACGTCGGAGGAACCTTTGTACATACGGATTCTATGATTCTATGAACCAGTCCTTTAGGGTCAGCCAAAACATATAATCTGATGCCATACTTATGCTTTTTATTTTTAACTAGCTGCGCCCCGTGTTTCACCCGTGTAAGTCTCGATCCCGTAATGTCCTATTCCAGGTCAAGGTCTACCCCTGTGCCAAATTTCATCCAAATCTGTTCAGCCGTTCACGCGTGATGGCGTGACCAAGGGAAATAGGGATTTATTTTTGTATATATGAGATACTGACGGAAAATCACTCGCCCTCTAAATCCAACCATTGATTCATCAATACTCAATTCCCTTTCGGAATAAATTAAATTTTTCATGATATCATTAAAATAATTTAAAAGGTAATCAATTTTGGAGTACTTAATTAGAGATTCGTATGTAGTATTAAAAAAGGCATCTTAAAAAAATCTGTCCCTGGACATGTGTTTATTTATATTACATTGTACAGTCACGGACTTTAATTGATGAGCCACCTTCAAACTTTTCAATTTTGCAGTTTCATACATTCACGAGATTACACGATTAAACACGAACTCAAATCGCACGCTCGATACATTCACGAGATTACACGATTAAACACGAACTCAAATCGCACGCTCGTAAACAAGATGACAAATAAATTACTTTTAATCGGAAATATCCATAGAGGTTGACTAATAAAGTCAACCTCTATGGATATTTCCGATTAAAAGTAATTTATTTGTCATCTTGTTTACTTTCATACATTCACGAGATTACACGATTAAACACGAACTCAAATCGCAAGCTCGTAAACAACATGACAAATAAATTACTTTTAATCGGAAATATCCATAGAGGTTGACTAATAAGTTCTCAATGATAAAAATAAATACAATGTTGCATTAAGTTTATCCAATCTATTTGATACCGACCTCCTTTGAATCATAGCTCATTAACTCGATAATTATGAAAACTTAACTGAAGACAGTGACAGTTGAAATATCAAGATGACAAATAAATTACTTTTGATCGGAAATATCCATAGAGGTTGACTAATAAGTTCTCAATGATAAAAATAAATACAATGTTGCATTAAGTTTATCCAATCTATTTGATACCGACCTCCTTTGAATCATAGCTCATTAACTCGATAATTATGAAAACATAACTGAAGACAGTGACAGTTGAAATATCAAGATGACAAAAAAATTACTTTTAATCGGAAATAGTCTTATCCATAGAGGTTGACTAATAAGTTCTTAATGATAAAAATAAATACAATATTGCATTAAGTTGATCCAATCTATTTGATACTGACCTCCTTTGAATCATAGCTCATTAACTCAATAATTCTGAAAACTTAACTGAAGACAGTGACAGTTGAAATATCGATGTCAGAGAATTTCTCCGTACGCTAACGTTACTATGCAACAATTGTTTATCGTTGCTAGGTTACTGTTGCTAGACCTGCAATTGGTTGACTTTGAGTAGTCACTGCTGTCAAGTTTGTAGTTCTGCTCTCAGGTTAGCCAACCGGTAAAGATATGAAATATAATTTTCTTCTTCTAATACGAAGACATATGACTTTGCGTGTCGAGAACCGAATAAACCCGATTTGCATTACACGGTTAAAATGCGAACAGTACCAGGTGGCTCATCAATTAAAGTCCGTGACTGTACATAGAAGTTTTTTTTCCAGTAATCTGCTACACCCCTTTGCAAAAAAAACGGCGGTTTTGATTTTTGTACATTATTGGTAATCATTTAGTTGTAAAGAGGTTTTAATAGCCAAACTATGTTACTGGCACTTAATAGTCTGGTTGAGAAAAAAAGTTAATTCCAAATTCGAAACTTTTGTTTAAAAACAATAATAATCCCGTTTTCCGTTTGTGACTTTTACTAACATTTTGCAAGTTTGCGGTTAGAAGGTTATCCTGGCAACTAAAACTAACTTCTCGTTATTTTTAGTCGAATAATTTGTTTGTCGCATAATACGGCCTTATTGTGACTAAAAGTGATATCTTTGTGTCGATTGTAATGGCAGAAAAAGCAATAAGAGCTAGTAAAATTGTAGCGCTGCTGGAAGAGGGGTGTAGCTAAAAAACTATATTCTTATTGATTATAACAAATTACTAGTCATTTATGCTAATGACATAGTAAAAATATTAATATTATCCATACAAAAGCCAATGACTGTTAAGGTGCCCGTTTTTTTTTGCAAAGGGGTGTATTTTACTCAACCTAGCGATAAAGTGTAAAAATAATAAAGCCTAAAAATGTCCACAATTCAATTACATTTGTGTTTTTCCACTTTGTTAGGCGGCTGTCAGGCTTAAGTGGCCTGGACGTCAAAATCTGGGCATACATATTGGTCATTGCCGCTAGGTTGGTCATAAAGTTTTCTGTGAAAACAGCTTTAAAATAATCAATTGGCCCTTTGGAAGATGGTTCCGCGTCATGGTCTTGGGGGTCCCAGTAAAGGGAGTTATTCATCATTGCTGTCTTCTCAGTCCACTCTCCATCTGGAGACAAGACAACGGAGGAACCTCTTGAGCTATAAAGGAGAAAAAAAAACCCGTTCAATGCTGGAAACGCTACGTTTAAGGCCGGCTTATTTTAAGCTCCGTAGGTATCAAAGGGATAGCCTAGCCGGATCCGTCGCCAACACCGCAAAGGGGCGAACCTCAAATAAGAAAATTTTACAGGAGAGCCAAAAAACGTTTTTTCTCTCCCAATGACGCGCTTATTTTGATAATATTAAAATAAAAAAATAAAATAATTAAAAAAATCTAATGCGAAGGTGTACTATGGAAACAGGACTACACAATTAATACAAATATAAAAATTTACAATGCCAGGTTTTCCGAGGAAAAGCCGAGAAAAAATATACGCCTTTTCGTCGCGCCTCTTTATCACTGAGACATACCGTTTATCTAATATTCTCTTAGAGCTACGTCTCGATGCATTATGATAAAATGCCTTGTTTTAAATAAAAAACTATACTCAATACAATCAAAAATATTTATTTTAAGTTATTATAATGAGATCACAAACTTCTTATATTTTTAAAATACACCAAATTACTTAATAAGTTCGGATTCTTCGTCACTAAACCTGTGTATTATGGTTAATATCAAATAAAAACAATAACTAACACAATAACAAATACAATCAGAAATCAAAACAAAAATAAAACAATGCTATACTTACTGAAGTAGGTACAATATCATCTGCAGAAAAAACAAGTATTTCAAGAAAATGTGTAGGTACTATGTATGTATTAAACTTAAGACGAATAAGTTGGTGCTACAGTAATTAACAGTAAATATAATCTCTAGTTATACAAAAAAAACTAAGATTAGTATTATAAAGAGATCGATGACAATTTCAGCCATAAATAGTTATAATTTCACTAAATGAAGTGAATTTTAATATCTTATAATTATGTAGTCATATTTGTACATAAATTAATAAAAATAAGGTTTGTTATAACCTTTATCACCTTTCTCATGTGGCAAATTTTTATAGTAATTTTGATATTCATGGAACCTAATAATAGGGCAGTCTCCAGAACAAAGGCTCAGCAAATCGTCAAATTTAGGCTTCGAAATCTTTATTTGTGAATCATTTAGTGGCCTTATAGGTTCCTTTAAGAATTTGACTTGCGATCTTCTGACAGTAATGGACCTGTAAACAACGTCAGTGTGACTTGTTTTAAAATACAATGTCGTCGGCGTTTCTTTATCTACCTTAAACTCCACTACTTCAGTCCAGTTTATTGAAGCACCAGATTCATTGTCTTTGCGTAGACTGAGCATCTTTATGTTTTGTGATAGCTCTTTATAGTCTTTAAAATCAGAGTATTGCAAGGGTCGAAGAATGTACGGTTGTGAAGATCTAGCCATTTGAATAATAGGATACAATTGGGATGGTAGGAATATATCTCCAGCTTTTTGCACGGCGTAACTTATGGCACTATGTGTAGAGTCTCCCTCATTCTGTCCGTGGCTTGGAGCAAAGAATCTTAAAGTTATAGTTTGCAGATGTGTAACGTTATTAATGCAGTATAGCAGAGCAGAAGCAACTATCGAGTTTTTATTTTGCCCTGCACATCCATCCGCATACAAGCTTATTGACTTATAACCTGCAACGTCATGTTCATGAAGGAACATAGATACAGCGGTAGCAATTTCTGAAGACCCGCGTCTACTTTCTGTTTCAGGCCACGTGAAGCAATAACAATCTCGATTTGCTATATTGTAAATTGTGAAGTTATACACTGAAAGCTGTCTTTTATATAATATTGCTCCTTCTTTTGTTATGGGTAAGAACATGACTTGTTGCAAATCAAAAGATGCACAAACTAGTTGGGGGTTTTCGGCAGAAGCTTCTTGCTTGTCTGTGTCCTTAAGTTGGCGAACAGTTTGCTTTTCCGTAGTATGTTTATCATACTTTTCTTTTAAATTCGATTTAGTCTCAGGTGATCCATCGTGATAAGCAGCACAAAGACTACATTGGTCTTTTTTTGGTCGATGAAAAGCCAAATTCATGGATTTGAACATCTTTTTATAGGTTGTCAAACCTGGAGCCTCTTGGAATGGTATTTCAAGTTCGTTAAGTAGCATACGGTGCATTTTTTTGACGCTTAAATCAGTATGCAAATATTCTTTCGTTGAATTGGCCCGACAGTAATGCGATTCAACTCTAGGAAAACGATTTATGTGTTCACGTATCATGTTATTAATTTTGCTGTCTCTTTGTTTAAGTTTTTCCACACGACCACCACGAGAATTAATATAATAGGTATAAAGAAAAATAAATATTGCATTAGAATTCTGAAACATCCTGTTATTAATGTTTACGTATCAAACGGTAGAACATACCTACGCAGCGCACGGGTCGAGTAGATCATTCCAATACCGAAAGCCAATCAAGCATAGTCCACGTGGACTGGCATCCAATGAGGAGCTCTAATGCTATCCTTTGAGTAGAGCCGCGCGTGTCACGCCCCGCCCCTTTCACTCGAAAAATAAGTGAAGGTCAATCTCGCTGCGTCTCAGTTGCGGCCGAATACCGGAAGTGGAAGTGCGCGCGCGCTACCGGATATCAAACGTTCGCGATCGTTACAGTGCAAGAAGTGAATAGTTCCTCATAATCATTGTGAAGTAGGTATTCACAATGATTATGAGGAACTATCGATACTCGAATATCGAGTACCTACAAATGGTGCGCCTGTACGCAGTGAGTGGTGACAATTTACGGGGAGCAAGGAGATTGTACGCTGCGCCAAATAATCTGAAAATGTTACGCAACCGAGGTGTGCCAGGACTGCAATTTCAGTAACTACATATCTTTTGTTTGTTATTTGCTAGGTTAGTAGACATGAGTCAAATTTCTATCTTCAATCGGGTCGAACGAAGACAAATTGATCAGTTATTGAAATCGGCCGTATGTTTGTAACTTTCTTTTTTATTAATGTGCACTTACTATGTACCTATACCCCATTTGAAATAAGATTAGACATTGAAACAAACCTTTATTAAAAGAAAAAAAGGTTACACACATTTTTGCAATAGGGGGAATGAACTCTGTTAATGATGCCGCCGCTTCAGTCCGTGCTGCCTTTGGAACGCAATGCTCGGACCGCCCTCATAACAGGGTGTTTCAAACTACGTCATGCGTCTTACTATTGATTTTTTTTTTTTTTTAATTACTCGAATGTTCATAAATACTTATCTTTTTTTTATGAATGTGTAGTAGTCATTGGATACATGAAGTGGGCTGCGGATGAAAGACGATTAAAATGCCACGGTGTATATTTCGCTTTTTGAAAGTCATCATCAATCGGCCTATAAAGGTATTACTACTAATATTTTTATATCGATTAAACAAAACTAGGCCGAGAGATTTCTTATTAATTAATTAATATAATTAAAATCATTTATTTCAGGTACTTTAACCCATATCAGAAATCATCAAAATAATAATAATAATACAGTTATAGTAAAGTTCTTACATCCATTTTGAGAGCTAAAATTAACAAACATATAGACACGAACTCCATCATGTCTGCCTCTCAAAATGGATGTAGGAACGGGTCCCGCGGTACTAAGGAGCTACTCCTCATTGATATGGCCATTAGCCAATAGATACGTCGTTCCCGAAAGGATCTGTCGACATGCTGGATAGATTATAAGAAGGCCTATGACTCGGTGCCACATACATGGCTCATGAGGGTGCTGGAGTTGTATAAAGTAGATGCAACTTTGCGCACCTTCCTGATGTCATGTATGGGACAATGGAGGACTGTCCTTCACTACCCAGGATGTCGAAATATCCAGAGGAACAGCGAGCCGATAAGGATCGAGCGAGGCATATTTCAGGGCGATAGTTTGAGCCCACTCTGGTTCTGCTTAGCCCTGAATCCTCTAAGCACACTGCTGGAGGACTCAGGTCTAGGCTATCGGTTGAGGAGAGGTGGACAGGTTATATCTCACCTCCTCTACATGGATGACCTTAAACTCTTTGCCCCCAACAATTTACAACTGATGGAGCTACTGAAAGTAACTGAAACTTTCAGTAGAGCCATCAGGATGGAATTTGGTGTGGACAAATGTGCGGTCATGCATGTAAAGCGAGGGGAGATTGTGGAATCCGTGGGAACCCAACTCTCGGATTCCATATACCTAAGAGCCCTCTCCGCATCCGAAACCTATAAGTATTTGGGTATGTCGGAAGCGTTAGGCATCAATGTTACTGACATGAAGCAATCGTTGAAAGAGCGCTTCTTTGGCCGCCTGAAGAAAGTATATAATAGTCTTCTTTCAGGCGGAAACAAGGTGCGCGCTTTCAACGGTTGGGTCATGCCGGTTCTGATGTACTCTTTCGGCATACTCAAATGGACTCAGACCGAACTTGACGCCCTGGATAGGAGGGTCCGTACGCTGCTGACTGCATACCGAATGCATCACCCACGGTCATCGGTCATGAGACTGTATATCCCGCGAAAGTGTGGAGGTCGAGGCTTTTTAAACGCTAAGACCCTCCACAATCGCGAGATATGCAGTCTCAGGGAATACTTCCTAGAAGCCGACGTGGGAATGCATCGAGATGTGGTCGCGGTGGACAAGGGCCTCACCCCGCTCTCCTTGGCGAAAGAGAACTGGCGCAAGCCTGTAGTGCTTGACACTAACGATCGCAAGGAGGTATGGCAGAGTAAGGAGCTTCACGGACGCTTTTTCCGGGCCCTGCATGGACCCGATGTAGATTTATTAGCGTCCGTAGCCTGGCTGCGTTTCGGTGATCTCTTTGGGGAAACCGAAGGTTTTGTTTGTGCAATTATGGATGAAGTTATCATGACGAACAATTACCGGAGATTTATTGTGAAGGACGGCACGGTTGACATCTGTCGGGCATGCCACCGACCGGGAGAATCAATCCGTCACATTATCTCCGGGTGTTCTCATTTAGCTAACGGAGAGTACCGTATAGACACAACCTTGTAGCCAGGATTATCCATCAGCAACTTGCTCTAAAATACAGCCTAGTGGAATCGGAAGTGCCGTACTACAGGTACGTGCCCGACCCAGTTCTCGAAAATGGAAATATCACATTGTACTGGGATCGATCCATCATCACTGACAGGACTATTGTTGCCAATAAGCCTGATATAGTGGTGGTGGATCGAACAGAGCGGCGCGCAATGATCATTGACATAACGGTCCCGCATGACGGGAACCTCGTGAAGGCCGAGAAAGATAAACAAATCAAGTATCTTGACTTGGCTCACGAGGTTGTCGACATGTGGGCTGTGGACTCTGCGATCATTGTGCCGATAGTCGTATCAGCCAATGGCTTAATTGCCAAGAGCCTTGACCAACACCTAAGGAGGCTCTCGTTGGGCAGCTGGATTAAGGGCTTGATTCAGAAAGCTGTACTCCTGGACACGGCTCGCATTGTTAGGAGGTTCCTCTCTCTGGAGCCCTGACCGCCGGTAGCTTGGACCCTGTTCCCGATACCGGTGGGCTACTATTTTTTATATTTTTAAATGTTTTATATATTTTTTTATTCTAATATTTAAAAATATAATTTATATGTATAAAAAATGAAATAAAGAACATAATAATACAAAATACATACAAAATAATCAAATTAATTTTACAATCAACATTATCATTACAATATTCTCTTATGTGCGACACTATATGTAACTCTGTCTGTTACAGCAGTGTCGCAAATACCTTGACAGTCCACCCTATTTGCTATCACATTCAAAACGACATTGGAGCTGGCCCGCACTCTGCGCACAAGAGACGCGCAGCGCTTCCGCATGGTCGCATGAAAACAGTCCGTACGCTCCCATGCGAACATACGGGCTAGCATATTAGCTCTTTTAGATAAAGCCCTCCGCTCCCGTTCCAGGTCAGCATGATCCCTGAGGTCAGCCGTGACTATATGCCCTAGGTATTTAAACTGATACACCCTCTCTAAGGGTACACTATTGAGACAGATAGGTGGTACATAGTCAGGGCATATAGAACCGCAGGCCTCAAAGACCATGTACTGACTGTTCTTAATATTATACACAAGACCATGCTTCACAGCGTAATCCACACATGTCGCCATTAAGGGCCTATGCACACCACGTTTTTTAAACGCGCCGTCCACACGCGTTTGTAGCGATACAGACGCGATACGCACACAAGTCAGACGCAGCCTGTAGACCTTTGCACACCTGACGCGCTTGTGTAGCGATACAGACGCGATGCAAACGCGCGTGTGTAGCGATACAGGCGCGATACAGACGCGCGTGTGTAGCGATACAGACGAGATGCTAACGCGCGTGTGTAGCGATGCAGACGCGATGCAAACCCGCGTGTGTATCGATACAAACGCGCTGGCATTTTGCGTTTTTAAGCAGAACCTCGTCAACAGTAGCAAGATGGCGTCGGTCGAGGCAGCATTGATTACATGCGCTTTGTTATTAATGTTTTTAAAAAAGAAGAAGAAAAATTACCGACGTTTTTGGGTACACCCATTTACAAGCGAGAGAAGATTATATGGACATTATACAACAACGTTTAGAAAATTAATAGGACATGAAAAAAAATTTGCAAATTGTTATCGAATGTCGTTTCATCATTTCAAGGACTTCTTGAAATTCTTAAACCGGAATTAACTCGTCAAAATACAGTGCTAAGATCATGTATATCGGCGGAAGAACGTTTACTTATAACAATAAGGTAAGAGAGACATTTTGTCAATTGATTCAAATAGTTTTATTTTTATCAATGCTTATTAGGTATGGGTCGTTACATGATTTTCGCGAAACGTAACGTAACTAGTGACTTCGAACTCGTCACCTGTTTTGTAAACTAGTGATTTTTGTAACTAGTTATTTTTCAAATTCTATTCGGTGATTCAACAGGGTGATTACCTATAACGAAGTATTACTGTTATTTGCGAAACGAAAATATTAATGGTTACATTATGTAATACGTTACATTACGTTACGTTAGCTTTAAGTTTTTTGATCGGATAAGATTTTGTAAGTGACTTATCCCCTCGACGGTCCAATTCGCTCCGAGTCTTTGCGCACGCGTGTCAAGGCCACTTCTGGGTAGTCTGTAACCCATACCCGAATGGGACCACTTGAGATTATAACTATGATACGTTTTAAGTTTGTATGGAGATGTTTACATAACATATGTCGTTGGAATCGGAATCAGATAGATAAGCTATGTTAATAAAGCTAGATAAATACAGTTTTAAAATGTAAATATTGTTAATTTTAATGTAAACTGAAGCGAAGGGGGTTTTTTTCAATATACCGTCAAATAAAAATACATAGGAATAAAATTCAAATTCAAAATGTTTTCACCAATTTTACATAACGATACACTATTTAACACTAATAAATAAAAAAAAACACAATGTTAACAACACTTTTGTTTGGATTGTATAATCTTACCATATGAGTCATCACGGCGCGCAGCCGGCACCGACGCGGCGGAGAAAAACGACTTGTTTATAGTTGATGTTTCGGTGTCGTCCCAAGGACAAAGCTTTTGTTTTACGACAGCTAGTCCATTATTTAGCACTGGTACACAACACAAACAGGATTTCAATTGTTATTTTTTTCACACAAACTTCACCAAGACGGCCCGCCGCCGATATTCACTAACACAGTAAAAGTTTACGAACACTTTCAATCACGGCAACAATAATTTTACATATCTTTAAATTCTAAAGCTACATTCCACTGTAGGATATTATTTATTACTGGAATTACACAAGACACAAGTTAACAAACTACATTAACATTATCTAATTCAATAAAAAGTAAATGTAAACACTCGCGGCCGCCATCTTTGTACGGCAATACGACCACACTAAATTAAATAAAACATTCCACCACGAATCACTGTCGGATGTTGAATGTTGAAAGCATATACATCTCTCTCGTTCTTTCCTGTACAATTTGTGACACTTTGAGCATTAAAAATACAGATAAAAAATAAAATATCATAGAAACAACCGTCCAGTCCGACGCACGCTCCAGGAGCGTGTTGACAGATATGGGACTTATTTGACAACGCTCGAGGAGCGCATTCATTGGACCGTCAAGGGGATAATACTAAACAAATAAACTTCCCTTCATACTTTAATCAGGCTGAGGACTGACTGCATCAAATAATTTATTACACCTACTTAATGAAAGCTATGCAGGCGTATTTAGAAGTTCATTTGATTGTATTTACAATGATTTAAAATATTTACAATTTGATATTCTTTTTGCACTTTTTAGTTTTTTTCTCTATTTACACTATTTCAATAGTTCTAACACTATTAAGTTTTTCATCCTAAACTATTTCAATATTTTAACACTATTTAGTTTTTTTCTCTATTTACACTATTTCAATATTTTAACACTAGGTGTTTAGTTTTTCATCTATATTACACTTTGTACAAAGTCACGGTACATAAAACTTTTACTAACTAAGTAATCACTTTTCATATTTTTTCAATATACAAATCTTTTTGGATCTAGATTGACGTTCAGGTACGTTAATTGGGCTACTTTTTTTGTCTTACTTGCTTCTTGCTTTTACTTGCTTCTTGAGTCCTTGTTGCACTTGATTGCACTGTAGAAACACTTTCGTATGCATCGAGATGTTTCCTCTTCAAATGCGTTTTTAAATTGGCGGTTGAAGATTTGAAGCTATAAACTTCACCACACTTGTTGCACTTAGCTTTTTTTCGTTTGGTATTTTTGGAAAAACTCCCACAGGACACTCGAATTGCATCGAGACATGACGAAAGAGTTATTTATATAATCACAGTTTTTTTATACGTACTACACTATTCACACTATACAAAAATATTACAAAAACATGCATGGAAGTCCCTTCCGCAATAAATAATTACTAACTTATTTATTTATGCAATATTCACCAACGAACTAATCAAGTTTTACTTGTCAAAGTATTACTTTGTCAAATGTTTACTTTGAAAGTAAACATTTATTTTACAAATACTGTTACAATAACAATTTCAAATGAGTGTTCGTACGCCGCCCGTCGAAGGTTAAAAATAATGACCAATCTAAACTAATCTCTAAACCCTAAGTAATACGTATGAAAATTATACGCATCAGAATCAGAACTATTTATTATTGGTAAGTTGGCGACTTGGCACGTGCTAGTTCGGCTTAGTTCGGATTTCATCGTGTCATCACTCGAACTCTGGGCTCGCTTAATCGCTTTGCCGGTCAGTACTAGTAGAGTAGGCACACACACAGGGCTGTCACTTATTACGTGCGAAAGAAACGACATGCGCTGACAAGACAACGTAGTTTTGTTTCGGTTCTCGGTTTTCATTCGATCACTGCATTGTAATGTAACTAGTTTCAAAAATCACCTGTTTATGTGTGACTCGAAACTAGTTATTCGGTTACATGCCCTGTAGCCAGTTATTGTAACTAGTGACGTGAAATAACGCCCATACCGGATGCTTATAGAATTAACAAAGTTTGGGTAACAATATGTGATATACATGGAGTTTTAATGAGAGCAAATATTTTGATGCTGTGTATGTTGAAATTGATCTGAGATTTCTACAGGGCGACCCACGGCTATGCCACATGGAGGGAAAGTACCTTCAATATTGTAGATGGAACATTTTACTGAAAGAAGACAAAATTTTAATTAAAGAAAAAATTACACTGCATTCATAGATTGAACCGGGAATCGAACCCGCTACACGAGAAAAAAAATTACCCTGTAGCTTTATCATACCGATCGAAAGGCTTCATCATAAGGATCAATTTTTGCTAAATAACATAGTGTCAGAAATAAAAGGAAGACCATTAATTTTAATATTTTTAATACAAAATTTATCAATTTATCAAGTTTTTAAAATTAAAACAGTGTCTTTCAGTAAATTGGTCCATCTACAATATTGAAGGTACTTTCTCCCCATGTGGCATAGCCGTGGGACGCCCTGTATATTAAACAAAACTGCCTGCTAATCAGCCTACTATGGGTGAGTAAAAAATTAATTTGTCGTCCTACTATGGGTGAGTAAAAAATTAATTTGTCGTTTGATGACCTATGTTTATTTTGGAAAGTTTCACTCATAGTGCACCGTCAAAATATTGCAAAATTAAAATTTTACCATTAGGTTAATTATCAAATCAATCATTATTAATTAATTATTATTTTTAAAATTGGAAAAAAAAATAACGAATGTTCCATTCAATCGTATATGTTCGTAAGTATTTCCGAATCATTTGAGGGGGAATCAATGTTATCTAAGTTTATTTGTGTTCTTCCTGAAGTACTTGCTTGTTCGACTGTATTTGTTTGTTGATAAGTTCTGTAGCCAGAAGGTCCTAATGTACTTTCTTGTTCAATTCTATGTGTTGGTTGATAACTTGAATAGCCAGAACAGCAATTTGCTTGACTTCCAGAATTATATCCATACTGATCGGTAAACGGCGCGATGTTTGATGTTCCCATTGCTTTGTATCTGCGAATTAAATTTATTATCTCTGCTTTTGCATCTAGCTTATATTCTTCCTTGATGGTAGAAAAATCTGGTACTAATGACAATAAAAATAATTTATCTGGATGATCAGTCGTATTTGCTGCTTCAGACCGTTCAAAATGAGCAGTCAGAGCTTCAAATAATTTATCTTGTCAGTCTTCATGGGTTACATTATTTTTAGGCTTCTTTGGTGGCATCGGTTTTAAAAAATCTAAGCCTTCAGTGGATGTTTCTTGTTCCACATCACTTTGAGAGTTGTCAGAACACTGACTTGATGGTCTGATTTCAGCAAGTGGATCTAAAAAGGTTAAAATTTTAGAGTACATGTAGGGTTTCTTTGCTTTAGGCCCAGATCCACTTGCGCAACGCTTACTCTTCGCTCTGTCTCGGTTATAGGAATCTTTAATGCTCTTCCATTTTTTTTGGAGTTCGATTGCTGAAAAATAAAATATTATAATTTTTTACAGGTATTTAGCAACAGGGTGTTATTTTTCAGATATTCACTACGACTTCAAGTGCGGAATAACTACTGCCCGGGTTATAGTCCGTGAAACAGTGAAAGTTATATGGCAAAAATTGAAAGTTATTTCTATGCCAGAACCAACCGAAGAATCTCATCTTAAAACAGCAGAAGGATTCAATAAATACGCAAATTTTCCCAATTTAATAGGTGCCATTGACGGAAAACATATTCGCATCATAAAACCACAACATACTGGATCAGAATATTACAATTATAAAAATTTCTTCTCTATCGTGTTACTTGCAATATGTGATGCAAATTACAATTTCATTGACATAGATGTTGGATGCTATGGGAAGAGTGCAGACTCGACTATAAATGATTTTAGTGAATGGACCAAAAAGATAAAACAAGGAAACTACGGAATACCAAATCCAAGACCTATATCTGAGAACGGAGCACCTGTGCCATTTACATTTGTTGGGGATGAAGGATTTGCGTTATCTGAACATTTACAGAGACCATACCCCGGAAAGTTTTTACCGCGAGAAAAGAGAATATATAATTATCGTTTGACACGTGCAAGACGTTTTATTGAATGTACATTTGGCTTGCTGAGTAATAAATTTAAAAATTTTAATCGACCATTGAACGTAAGCGTAGACTTCAGTGTGGACATTGTTAAAGCTTGTCGTGTATTACATAATTTTATACGCAAGCGTGACGGTTATAAATTTAGTCATACTTTGAGCATTGCTGGATAAGAAGACCGGCCTACTGGAGGAAGTTTGATTTCAATTGGTAGACGATCTCAAATAAGCGGAACTGCAATACGAAAAATATGTATTTATTTATTTATTTTATTTAACCATTTATGCACACACATATAAATACAGAAAAGAAGAAAGGCACAGAAAAATTCGTACAAAGGCAATGCTTATTTCTAAAGAAATCTCTTCCAGCATACCTGCGATAGGAAAGTAGATAAAAGAGATGTAGACAACGTGTGTAAGAGTAGAAGAGAAACAGAATACAAAAATCAAAAACAATTCAAAAATTAAATATAAACATACATTATGAGAATATACTTACATACATACTTCTAAAATAAATATCACTTAAAAATATACAATTACAATATGATTTAAAATAACTATGCAACTATGACGAAATGGATAGGTAGTGATTATTTTAATAGCGAAGAAGGTGCAGTGCCATGGCAAGATTCAAAAATTTGAAATCTTGTCATAGTACTAAAAAAGGGATATATGTATTGTGCATTAAAAAAGTGGATCCTATGTCTCACGATATTATACGCTCCTCGTTTTTTGAGCCCATTTCAATGTTAATTTTCACTTTGACCGAGACCTTTCGGAGCCCGTAACTTTTATTCCTTTATTCTAAACCCTTACAAAGTATCTTTAGATTCCGTAAGTCCTAACCTATCTAATAAAATAACAATAATTACCGTAACACACAAAAGAAAAATGTTCTTGGCAAAAAAATGTAAACAAAAATTTTCTTACTTAACTGTACATTTTTCGATAAAACAAAAAAATGGGAATATTTACATGCTTGTTTTTGTTAGGGATATTGGTTTTACACATGTACCTTTCATTTCAGACTAAATTTAGCGAAATATCTCTGTAAACAAAAAAGTATGTTTTTCGTTTTACGTAATTTTCAAACTAAAAATTTTGTCGATGCATATTATATGATGATGATTGTTTCGTGACCTATTCTGTGATGGGATGTGTTGCCGTCGCTTCAAGATCGGATTCATCGCCGACACTGACAGCTATCGGCAATCGGTGTCCGGGGTGTAACCTTATCACATTAATTACAACTAAGTAATAATAGGGCGGTATAATATTAGAAGTCTATTCTAATCGGTACTTACAGTGTTTTTGATAGGTGTCAAATAAAATAAAATCATGCTTATGAACGAATACAGCAAAGGAACAATAATATATCAATGGCAAAAGCAATATTGAGTACCCTCCTATTATTTTATTTAATTTTCTCAATTATTACGAAATATTATGTAAAAAGGCTGCATATAAGCATTTCAACAGTGTAATAAATCCTTTGAATAACTTACCGAAAAGATTTTTTTCTTTATTTGTTTTTTCCTCAAAATTCTCACAAAATAGACTACATATTTGTTCCCAGGCATTTTTCTTTAGCACTTTATTCGAATAATCCGGCAATCGTGAATTCCACAATATTGGCCGGGTTTGAATTTCAGTTATGAAGTTTTCTGTGTCGAAAGGCTCCATTTTTTTGTTCCAAAGACGTGCGGTGCATCAAATCGCTCGATTGCTACTAGCGTAGATTCACACTTCCCTTTCCCTCGTTGCGGGGGAAACCCCGTCGGTAGGGAAGGCGCGCGCGCTAGCGCTCGTATCGGTGTCGCGCGTTTGTATCGATACAAACGAGAACAAACTGCTCTGCAGGATAAAAACGCGCCGGCGACGCGCGTTCCAAAAACGCGCGTCGACGGCGCGTTTAAAAAACGTGGTGTGCATAGGCCCTAACCTCCTTAGGCCACAAATCGACGCGCTCAGCAGAACCATGCGTCTGCATAGCTTAAATTGTTGACACACGCGTCGTCTACATGACAGCCGACATGCTGATTGCTCAGCGCGACGATCAGCGCGTCCATGTAAAGGTTGAATAACGAGGGTGAGTCAGGTATTTATTAAAATAAATAAAATAATGTGATTTGATTTAGAACGTAACGAGAGTGAGTGATTGATGTCAATCTTCTTGTCACAACACTATTTTCTTTTCATCAGAAAATGGTAACACCGTAAACGTCAGATTACTCCAGTGAATTAATAAATAGACTTTAGATGCATTTTCCGCGCTCACAAAAACATTTGATGCTACTTATTGCACACATGCTCAAAAGGGGCGGGCATTAGAAAGTATAGATACTCTATCTATATAGAATCTATTCTTTCTAATGCCTGCCCCTTTTGAGCATGTGTGTAACTAACTCTAGGGAAGAGGGGTTAATATTTATAAATATTTGATCAATGAAAACTGAATAATTATCTATGATGAAAACCGACTGCAAAAAAGAGAAGTATTTTTGGGGCATATTCTGACACCATTATAACCAAATTAAGTTAAATATAATTCAAAATTCAAAAGTCATTTATTAATAAAACTGAAATAAAATGCATATAAACTCTAAAAAAAAAAAGGCTGAAATAACTAGATCGAAGTGTGAAATATGTACTATGTTTTTTCAAAAACATTATCCGTGTTATTTACGAATAAAACAAGTGTTACACTTCTATAAATTTCACTCCACATAAAATTTCCATACCGGGGACCTGATATGAAAATCGATTCTTAATGAGTAAACTCCATGAATATTATTTTATATTAATAAGCAAATTAAAAAAAAAACCGTAAAAACAAGTAACAATTATCGATATCCATATCTCAGCGCGGTTGACAAATTGCAGAATAAACTTTAATAGTACCGTAACCTTGTCCTACTTTGCACCAAAATTTGCTCCAACTGTTTTACTTATTACAATATTTTTTCAATTTTGCGTAAATTTGTACTGCGGTGTATTATATGAACAAAAGCATTATTGAAGTTTAACTTAACATTAAAACATTATTGTATAAAGCAACCAATTTTTTTATTTCTTTTGGAGCAAAGTAGTTCTTTTGCACATGGTAACTTTGCTCCGCAATTTCTTTGCACAAGTTTGTCGTATATTTTTCAATGGAGTATAGTTTTAATTTGAACTTTTTACTTTGCTCCGATAGAAGAGTGTAATAAAAAGCTGACATGTTAGAAAATAACCTTTATTTACGAGAGATCAATTGAAAAATCACAGTTTGGTTTGCAATAGGAATATTTTTTCTTAATTATTAAAGTAATTATCATAAACATTTCGTAAATGTATTAAAAATAAACAACATCAAAGAATTAGGTCCTATTAAAGTAGGTACAAATAACCCTTTATAAGGCAGAACAAACGGCTGAAGGTACAGAAATGAAACTTAGTGGTATACATCATATATGAGCACTTTATTGAAATTTCGGAAAAAAAAGTATATATATATATATATATACATGGTGTCCATTATTTGGACAGAGCCGTACTACGGCTTGTGGAAGTTGGCAAAACATGGAACAATACATAGGGCTACCTCGCATCGTATGCATTGTATCTTCGATTTTTTGCTGTTAGCATTGCTGCTGCAAGCCCTGCATCGTCTGTAAGAGTCTAGTGGACCGGGGAGGTGGGATCCAACGTCTGAAAGCCGTAGATCATCTGGAAGGCCATACTTTGCCTTCTGCCGGCTATCAACTTTTGGTCTTTTGCATACAAAAGATGGCAAGTTCGATACCCTCTTCCTTCTGCTCGTAAAAGTGCCAATCAACTTTCTTCCGAGAAGTGTACGAAACTGTAAAGTAGACATTGGGTAACGCACTTTTTGCGCATACAAAATGTATGCATTCGTAATTGCTGCATCCACCATAAAATAAAATAGTCTCATCCACCACCTCCTGCTCCTCCTAGCTACAGGATAGGTGCCTCGCTTTTGATCAAAGCGATCGACACCCCCCATCCTTTTGGTATACTCCACAACACCCAGAGGGCAAGGCACTTCTTGTTTCCTTCCGTCTTTTTGCGTTCTCATGCATGTTACTTTTTCCTTAGGATGAAAGGCGGTACTAAGAATGCTGACTAATTTTGTGTCCATCCATGTAAAGCATGCTACATTTCGGTTAACCCGCCACTTATATTGACCCCTAGAAAGTTTAGGTTTACCTTTCTTGGCCATCAGATGTTTTAGTGTCCGGGGTAAGTTAGTTCTATTGGATCTAACGGTTGCTGTAGAATATATATTATTATCATACAAGCTTTGCATTAGTTGGGTCGAAGCAAAGAAATTATCAAATGTTACATGTGCGTTTTCTATCTTTTCTTCAATAAGTACTTTGCAAAGACTATTTACCACAGCTGCTCCTAAACCGAATTCAGTATCGTTGTCTTTTTTTCCCGTATACACCTCAAATTCAAATAAATAACCCGTGCTACTGTCACATCTCGCCCATATCTTGAAGCCTCTTTTTATCGGCTTGTTTGGTAAATATTGCTTCAATGTACTGCGCCCTTTGAATTTTACCATACATTCGTCAATACTTTGGGATGACGAATTCCTAGCTCCCTTTTGAAAAGCAGTGTTCATTGAGGTTATTAGTGGTCGAATCTTATATAGTTTATCATATTCAGGCTCTCCTCTTTGAGGCATTTTCGTGTTGTCGTTTAGATGTAGATTTCTCATTATCATTTTAAATTTTTTTGCAGTCATTACATCTGCTATTTCTCTCACACAAAAAAATGGATCTGTTGACCAATACAAGTCAATATTGGGTAGAGGGTGCACCCCCATCAAAACTAACATTCCTAAAAAAGCTTGTATTTCCTCATTTGAGACATCTACCCAGTTTTTTTGTTTATTTTGGGCAGCATATAAATTTGTCTGCTCTGCAATTAGAGATAAAACTTCGTCAGTGAAAAAAAAACGAAAATAAATATGAGGTCCACTTTTGTTGGGAATATTTTGGTGAGACTTTAGAGGAATATCATCAAACTTGTTTCTTGGTACATCGTGAGGGAAAAGTACTTTCTTCCAATCTTCATCTTCAGAAGAACCATCTTCAGAATCAGAAATGGATAACGACACAGGACTATTGTTTATCAGCACATTGATGTTTGGACCATCAGCTGTTTCCGATTGATTTCGTCCTATAGAAATTCCGCTTACTGAAGGGACTACGGAATCCTCTGGTTCAAAATTGGCGGCATTCCCGTTATTTGAAGATGACGGAGAAGCTAATATATCCTCAAGGTCCGATGAATTTGGTGGCAAGAATATGGCCTCACTTTCCCTTTCATCACTTTCGTGACCATCTTCAGATTCCTCGCCATCCGATAACGCAAAAAGACTCTCTAAAGTTTCCTCAATTTTGTCTAAAGGAATCACTTTTCTCTGTAACCAAAAAAATGTTTGACTCAGACGGGCTCTGGGCAATATATGGACGTCATAACAAAACTCCAAATTAGTATCAAAAAGATTCGTATCAGCAAAAATATACTGTATTACATCAAATTTAGAATATAACTAACAAATTTTAATTCAAATCTTACCTGTCCACTCATTTTTTTCGAAGATTTTTGTAGATTTACGTAGCACTATTAAAATCGACACAATTTTGAAAGATGACATCAAACATCTGTTTGAACTAACATGGCGCCAATTTTTTTTTTTGCTACGTTCCGTTTCTCAAAACATTCAAGAATAAATCACTGCTAACGACAAACTGTGTTGCCAAAGAATTTTTTAAGATATTTCGTCAAATGTATGATGTCCAATATATGGCCAGAGCCTTATAAAGGGCAACACGCTAATCATTCATTACTCATAAGAAAAAAAATCACTTTAAAAATCTTCTAAAAACTTATGTGCCCCATAATTGGTCTAGTTCTGGCACAGAATAAAAGTCTCTGCGTCCAATTTTATTTGGTGGGTTTATGCCGCGAAGTACGTCATTCCATGTGTAGTATAGTTCGTCTTTAGGAAGAGGCCATTTCCAGTTCTTCAAAGAACGCTTCATTGATGATATAGCCCCATTTTTATTGGTTTTCGTAATCACTCCGGGAAACTGCTCACCTTCGTATTTAAAAACTACATATTGACTTTCCTTTTTTACCAAAGGCTGTAACGCTAGATTCTCTGAATTTAAAATGTTGGGGTCTGCATTTTCAACGTCACTTAGTGGCCCTTCAGAGGAATCTCTTAGAGACATTTCACCATCAGTTTCGCTGCTATCACTATTGATAACAGCAGGAGACGAAGAAGGGACAGCGATAATACCAGAAGACGACGAACAAGGGACAGCTTCTATCTCACCAGTTGTTGGCGAAACAAGCATTTGATCCGCTACACTTTTGCCTGGTATTAATTTTAGCTTTTTTCGTCCTCTGCTGGTTGCGACACCCTGTGTCCATGCGTTTCTTTTTATTTCTAGGCTCTGTATAAAAGAATCATTAATTGCCTCGGTGTCGATTGCATGAGGTAATCTATCCAAGAGCGGTTTGACATCTAGAGGGTAGATTCCACATTTTGCGAATCCAGCTTTGAGGTTATTACAACTGTTCGGAGTTATTGCATCCATTAAACGTTTTAACATTAGTGGGAAAATGCCTTTTGGAAGAATTGCATTCCTATACCTGCTTTCAGTAGATTTCCATTCTGACAGAATGGACCTCCAAGCAACTTTCAGTGGGCGAAAGAACGCCACATCTAGCGGCTGTGTTAAGTGAGTACTATTTGGCGGTAAACAAAGAAACGTGATGTTGTTTACCTTGCATTGATTAATGACATCAAGGGAAATGTGGGAAGATAGGTTATCCCCTATGTTAATTTTCTTACCCGGTATTTTTTTCAATTTAGGCAACAACTGTGATTGAAACCACTCAGTAAATATGCTCATATCAAACTAGCCGCTTTGGATACAATTATACCGGGTGCCTCTAGGTCCACCCTCCGTCCATGTTGTCCACAGACAGTTGGACTTGTATACTACGAACGGCGGAAGTAATTCACCTTCAGCGCTTCCACAAAACATTAGTGAAATACTGGATTTTGATGAATTTCGAAGAAGTTCCGGGTACTTAGAGCCTCTTTTTATAATCACTTTTTTGTTGCCGGGATCATCTGTGACGTTTGTCTCGTCGTAATTCCAAATGTTAGCGGCTGGCACATTTTCCAGCTCTTTTCTAAGATAATCTATGTATTCAGTTAAAGTGTCTGGAGTGATAGCGGCCCTAGCTCGCCTTATGGTTGCAGCAAAACGTCTGGATATATCAGGATGGCGACTTAAAAATGACGCGACCCATTCTGTACCCGGCATATTATTTTTAAACCTTTTAACGGTCCGTCCAGTTTTATCAAGATAAGCCTTTACGATGTAACGAAAATCAATTTCAGAAACGGGGAATCCGTACGTACCCATCAATTTTATGCAAGCAGAAAACTGTGATTCCTCTTCATCATCAAAAACTAGCGGATGTCCTGGAGATCTCACGGGTACATTTGTTCTTCGGCTTTAATATAGTTAATAATAGTCCTTCTAGGTATATTAAAATGTTTTTCTGCTTCTCTTTGGGTCATGGTTTTATTTTGTAATGTCAACAGACATTCTTCTAATTTTTCTTTGCTATAAGCTTTGTAGCGCCTTGCATCGGCTCGTCTTATATATTTTCTAGGCATGTTTATGGCCTAAAACAAATAAAATACGCAAGTAATAACCATTTATGGCTAATTTCGTATGATCATGGAAAAATTAAACTATGGGGATTCTTTGCTCCAGGCGCATTATAACCTCAAAATTAGGCGCAAAATATACCCATGTTAAAAAAAAATATACAGGAAATACAATGTCTGCGATAAACACAAAATATCACCTAAATTGTCATGGTTTTAATTACAAATTTAGGAGATGCAGATAGATTTACTGTACTTTTAAATTATTACCTTATGGAGCGTTGCGGTTCTCCCTCACACAATCAATCTGCTCAATCTGCCTAGCCTTTTCCCAACTATGTTGGGGTCGGCTTCCAGTCTAACCAGATGCAGCTGAATACCAGTATTCAATACCGGTTCTCCCTCACACAAAAAAATTAAATGGACGACTTTGACATCTGTCAAGTCTGATGTTGCTAGATCAGGAAAAGTTTTATTAGATAAAAATATTGCATTCACTTAAAAGGTAAAGTATCAGTACGTAAAATCAGATACATTCTTTTTTGGGAAGTGGAGCATTTTTACCACCCCAGGAGCAAAATAGGACCAGGTTACGGTAATATAAATTCATACGACAATCGACACTATTGTCGATAGCCTACTTTAGATCTTACCAGCACATCTCTAACGTGTCGCAAGCGGCGGCACCCTGTACTAAGCGAGCTACATAAAGTATCGTTTTGTGAGTTTTACATTGCTTGTTCAGTTCCTTAGTTAAACACTTAGGTAGTAGTTAAGAAGCCATGTATTTACTGCATAAATAGTACAGTCGCTTTGATATATGAAATAATAAAAACTTTTTCCAAAAAAAAAATCAACCGACTTCCAAAAAAATCACTAAAAAAGTGAAAAATTACTTAAAGGACATTGTTCGGCGTCCATACATCGTTCGCCTAAGAACCAACAGAGACGGGAATTTACTTTCTGTATTCTAAATAATGGATATATTCGACTGAAACTAAATTAAAATCACGGACACTTCTGAGAATTGAAAAAAATCTAAAACAATTTTGGATTTTTAGGTTAGAATTAAGCCAATAGAAACATACTAACTTAGCGTTTATTAGTGAAAATACATTGTGTTCAATACAATGTGAACATATAAATTATTTAATATGTTTATGACGTGTGGCAACACACGTCATAGAAGAAAATGTAATTTATTGGTGGCAACACACGTTTTCATCTCTTCAACTACCATTGGTTTTTGTCTCCATTTTTTTATAATAAAAAGTGAAACTATATTTTTACTCTCTCTTTGTTTTATTCCAAAGTGTTCCAAACAAAGAAGTGGTCCTTCGAGCGTCGGTGTGAGTTATTCTTCGAGTAACAGTGTTTACGTTGATTTCGGTGGATTGTGTGGACGCGCTGGTTTACGCATGCTGGGAAGACTATGTCTCCATGCCCGGCGCAACCTCACCCTGAGAATACTTTGGGTGATCACATCGAATCAAGAAGATTTTATTCCGGTTTCACGTCAATAATCGTGAAACATCGCAAAGTTGGAATTCATTTTGGGTGATCCCATGAATCACGAAGATTTTATTCTGGTTTCACGTCAATAATCGTGAAACATCGCAAAATTGGTGCGATCTTGGAGTTGGAATTTTGGATCATCAAGCTCATCAACATTTCGTGGATGTGGATGTGGGTAGATTTCATTTCATATACCCACTTTGGTATGTACCAAAGACACACAAGCATAAAGAGTAGGTATGTATACCTACGAGAATATATTCTAGGAATTTGATGTCACGTGATCATCGTTCTTCATTCATTCGTCGTGCAGTTGGCACTTGGTCGGCGTTTCCTGTCAAATTGTCAGCAACAAGTGTCATTGTCATTTGAGTTTGACACTCGTGACGTCTTGTCAAATGTCATTCGACTTTGACAGTTCATTGAAGTAAACAAAAGTAAAAGTGATAAATAAATAACATTATACGCGAAAGTTGTGTGAATAAAATAAATAATCAAAAACAAGTGATAAAAGTGTTTGTGCAGTATATTCATACTAATTGCGAGCGAATAATCATAGTATTAAAATGGCTGAGCTAAAGAAACTGAAATTGTCGCGAGCGTCATGCAAAGCAACTTTGACCCTTATTCAAAACTTTGTAGAGGATCCGCTAAACCTCGCCTCGGCTACAATATACCTTTTAGAGGCAAAGAAAGATAAGCTTATTACTTCATTAAAACAGTTTGAAGCTCTTCAGTTAGATATATTGAGTTTGGATGAAGAAGATTCTTAGGATGTAGGTATATTTGAGGAACGATTTTTTTAAACCCTTGCTAAGATCAATGAAACTATACGCATGCTTACCCAATCAGAGTCTTCTCAATCCACATGTACTTCAACTTCTAAATTACCCACTGTAGAAATTCCTACCTTTGATGGCAAGGATTTTACAAAATTCAAACCTTTTTATGAGCTATTTATAGCGGTAATAGACAATAACCGTACATTGACCGATGTTCAAAAGCTATTTTACCTGAGAAAGTATCTAATTGATGATGCTTTGTCAGTAATAGTCAACTTACCGCTAATTAGTCAATCTTATAAGGAAGCTTTAGAATTGTTAAGAAAGCGCTATGACAATAAGACACGCTTAATATGTAACCACATTAACTTAATTTTGGATATACCAACAATGCAGAAGGGAACGGCGGTCTCTATAAGAACCTTTGTTTCTCAAATTAAGCAACAATTATATGCCTTAAAAAATCTTGATGAACCAGTCGATAGCTGGGATCGTCTTCTATTGTGTCTATTATCTAAAAAGCTTGATTTATATACACACAGAGCATTTCACTTAGATAGAGATGCTAGGATTCTACCAACTATGGCAGAGTTTTTAGACTTTTTAGAAAAGCGTGCTATGGCGCTGGAGGATACTATTCCCCTTAAAGGTCATACTGAAAATAATTCCAAGACTGCAGTGAAAGTCTCAAATATTGCTGCACAATCCAATGTATTGTGTGCCTATTGTAATAAAACTGATCATGCAATTTTTGCTTGTCCCAAGTTCAAGATGGTTCCTATAGAAACACGTCTGACATTTGTAAAAGATCACAAATTGTGCTCAATATGTTTAAGATTGCATGACAATGTCTGTAAGTTCAAATTTAAATGTAAAGTTTGTAAAGAATCTCACAATACACTTTTACATGAAAGTAAGAAAGAGGCTTCAGTCTCATTATGTTCACATAGTAACATTTCAAATTGTAATGTTTTATTACCTACAGTTAAGGTTAAAGTCACTGACAAATATGGTCGTGACATATTTGTACGGGCCTTGCTCGACAGTGGAAGCCAAGCTTCCTTTGTAACTAACTCTTTAGTAAAAAAGTTAGCAATTGCACCTACTTTGCAATCTACCAATATTATTGGTATTGGCAATAAAACCACAAATATAAATCAGGTAGTCAAGCTACCTGTAAATTCAACTGTTTATGATAATATTATATATAATGTCAATTGCTATATAGTTGATACAATTACAGCACCACAGCCGCAGTAAATATTAGATATCTCTAAATTGTCCATTCCAGAAAATATCAATTTATCAGATAAAGAATTTAACATCCCTACTGAAATTTCAATATTAATAGGGGCTGATGTTTATTTTGATTCTTTGTTAAGTGGTTGTTTCAAAATATTGGATGGTCTTGTATTGCAAAATACTGTTTTTGGTTATGTGGTTGCTGGAAAATCCTGCATAAGCAGTAAAAATGTATGTTCAAATCTAGTTTCTAATTTTGCAATCTTTGATGAAAGAAAATTGGAAAATGTTATGGAAAATTTTTGGCTGTCTGAGAAAGTGTCTGAACTTCCAATGAAGAAAGTTACAGACGAATTTCAAAAAACGGAGAATATTTTTAAAGATTCCCTTCAAATTGTTAACAGCACATTCTATGTAGATATGCCGCTCATTTTTCCTAAAAATGAGTTACAGCTGGGAGACTCTTTCTCAGTCGCCCTGCAAAGATTTTTAAGTTTGGAAAAAAAACTAAAACAAAATCCAATTTTATTGGAAGAATACAAAAAATTCATAGAACAGTATGTAGCATTAGGGCATGCCAAGGAAGTTGATATAAATTCTTATGATCTTAATAATGGTTCTGTTTACTTTTTAGCACATCATGCCGTCTTTAACCAAGATAGTAAGACTACAAAGTTGCGAGTGGTTTTCGATGGAAGTATGAAAACCAAAAATAAAACTTCGTTGAATGATGTCATGCTGAATGGGCCTGTGGTACAAAGTGAGCTCTTTGATATTCTTCTTTTATTTATTTATTTATTTGGTACACCAACAGCAGTACATACAAAAAAAATTAAATGGGAACAGTAAGATAAAAATATACTGGTATGAATGCCTATTATAGGTATACACAGCATTTGCCACAAGACAACATAGTAATAAAATAAAAATAAGTAAACAAAATACAAAATTACCTATATATTAATAAAAAAAAAAAAAAAAAATATATAAAACTTTGCCAGAAAAGGTAGAAGGAGAGAGAGAGAGAGAGATAACTAATATTATTTATTGGTTATTTTATGCAATCCCGTACCTCGGAGACTGATCTTCTAAATTTGTTAAGAGATACTCCGTGTAAGTCGGTTTCTGATGATTTACAAAAGCTATTGTAATTTCTGCACATTCGGATCAAGGGAGCGTTGAGACCAAGGTTGGATTTGCGGAAAGGGATTTGAAACAACCTGGTGATGGGATGTCTAGGAGGTTTAGAAGGGACTGAATATTGAATACGCTCAACAAGATCGCTACATTTCACAAATCCGTTTGCAACTTTGTACAGGAAAATTAGGTCACGCGAACGGCGACGGTCTCGCAGTGTCTTTATGTTGAAAAAGTGTAAGCGCTGCTCATATGGACAGCGATGGCTAATTTTCCTGGATATAAAGGCTAAATGTTTAGTGAAAGCTCTTTGTATTCTCTCAACTCTCTGTGAGTGAACTGCATAGAATGGATTCCAGGCAACACTAGCGTATTCCAACCGACTTCGCACCAGGGTATTGAATAAGACTATTTTGGTCTTTGGGAGTTGGAAGCCCCGGGTATTCCGTTTTACAAAACCCAGCATCTGTGCCGACTTCTTAACAATTTCGTTAATGTGTGGCTTAAAACTTAGTACGTCGTCAACCAGAACTCCTAGATCCCGTATTTCACGTACCTTAGTCAACGTGGTGTTGCACAGTGTGTAGGAAGTTGAAAAGGATGACTTTTTTTTAGAGAAACGAATGAAGAAACATTTTAGTGTGTTTAGAGTCATATTGTTAGCTATGCACCAGTTTTCTATATTTGATAAGTCGCTTTGAACGAGCTTGGTATCAGCAGGCCCCGTGATTTTTCTATAAATCTTTAAGTCATCAGCGAAAAGCAAAGTTTGACAATGCTTGATTTGACTAGTAATGTCATTTACAAATAGTAAAAACAAAACTGGGCCGAGATGGGAGCCTTGTGGGAGTCCAGAGCGTACTAGAAATTCGTAAGAGATATAGCCATTGACAGCAACGAACTGAGAGCGATTTATAAGATAGGACGAGAACCACCTCAGCAACGATCCGTGGATACCACTAAGCTCGAGTTTTGCCACCAAGAGGGGATGGCTCACCTTGTCAAATGCGCTGCTGAAGTCCGTGTATATTGCGTCGACTTCGTGTCTAGCATCAAGCGCTTCAGATATGTCAGATAAATAACGTACTAGATTAGTCTCGGTAGATCGCCCGACTCGGAATCCGTGTTGGCAGTCGGAAAGCTTAGTCTCTAAGTAATTGGTAATGATCGGACAAACGAGACATTCAAAGAGCTTGGAAAAACAGGATAGGATGGAAATCGGCCGGTAGTTTTTTATATTACTGGCGTCGCCTTTTTTGTGCACAGGCACAATACGGGCCTTTTTCCACTCGTTGGGAAATACTCCCAATTCTAGAGACCGATTAAATAAGAGAGACAGCGGCTCTGCAAGTGCTCTCCCACATGATTTCACAAAAACAGGTGGAATGGAATCAGGACCAGCACCCTTAGTGGTATCAAGATTTTTAATTTTAGCTAGAACTTCTTGTGGTGTAAATTTTATATTACTTAGCACTCCAAATGAGTCTTGGACATCTGTAGTTGCACTGATATTTGGGTCGGTAAAAATCGAAGAAAAATGGGAAGCAAAGAGATTCGCAATATCGGTTCCATTGTTGGCTGCTACATCATCCATGTGCATTATGGCTGGAATTGCGGATTTACTATTTCGTTTGTTTTTAATGTACCGCCAAAATGCTTTAGGATCTTTTGTTATTTCAGTCTCAATATGGTGTTTGTAATCGCTATAGTTTTGGTTAATCATTGTATGACAACGGCTTCTAAGAATGTCGTAGCTCAACTTGTCACGAGGATTATTGTATTTACGAAATTTACTACGATATTTCTCTTTTTCAGATAGTATTTTAATGAGCGCTTTGCTAAACCAGGAAGGATAATTTGAATTTTTGCAACTATGTTTCGGTATGTGTTTGTCGATCAATTGTTTCAATTTTGCATGGAAAATGAAAACCAGGTCATTAATATCGTCGGAGTGTAAAAATTCTAGATGCCAGTCAATAGCTTGTAGGTCTGACATGATTTTTGCGTAATCACATTTGTAGAAATTAGGGCGAATGTTATTCTTTGAGCGCAAACATTTTGTATTTCCCTGTGATATTGAAATGAGCAGTGCAGGGTGTTTAGGATCAAGTCTAGTTAGAAGGTCTGAGGTATGGGATGCATAAAGATTGTGCATATTGCTTATAACTAAGTCTAGTGTTCTATCGTCAATGTTACAAACATAGTTAAATTGAAAAAGACTGTTAATTCCTAAAAAGTCAACAAACATATCCCCTAAAGTGTTATTATAGTTATTAGGAATGGAATGGTTTTGCCCATCTAAAGATGACCATTTAATAAATCCAAGATTAAAATCACCGAGGATAAGAACATCTTCAACGTTGTGTATAACATTACTGACATTGTTGAGAAAATTTGACAATATCTCTGCTTTTATTGGAGGAGGTAAATACGAAACACAAACAGCTATATTTTTTACAATGTTATTAAGTTTCAATTTGACAGACACCCAAAGGTCTTCGTTGTTACTCTCCCAGCTGAAGACTCTGGCTGAAGGAACATCCCGTGAGACAGCTAAAAGAACTCCACCGCCATCTTTTTTAGCATTATTGTGACAAATTCTATCGCGACGGTAAACAATGTATCTAGAATCGAACAACTCACTGCTCAGGATATTTGAATTCAGCCAAGTCTCAGTAAAAGCTATTATTTTATAATCATTCAGTAAAATGTTTTGGTACAGATCATTTGTTTTTGTTCTCAAGCCTCTTACATTTTGGTAGTAAATATCGAACATTGTGAATAGTTAAACCGGAAACATTGTCTGAGTTAGGGGGGAAATGGTCAGATGTTGAGCTATTCATAGTTGTTGAGTAAAGATAAGCTTTCCAGGTTACGAATAAGAACAGCAGCATGGGTAACATCTTTGCGAACAAACACACGTCCATTTCGAACCCACACAAACTTATAGCCCAGCTCCTTGGCCAACTTCCTAGTGGCAGCGTGTAGCTGCTTGTTAGCTGGACACAAATGCTCCGAAACATACACCGGCGTGCGATCTCCACCTATTCCCAGGTGTTTAGAGTTGAGCTTGTCTTGGGGTTGTTTTTTCTTGTTGAAGTTCACTACAGCTGCTATCAAATTGTCTCGTAGACGAGGTGTTCGTAGTTTAACAACCACAGGACGGGGTCTATTGTTGTCCGGATTTAATTTGGCAACTCGCGTTGCATGAAGGATATCACTATCATCAAGTAGTTCTCCCACTGTTTTTCCTAGTTGTATTACAGTGGTGATAACATTTTCCGCCTTGTATTCCGGGATCCCGTTGATTTCAACATTATTCATGCGGAGATTCTGCTCTACCAGTGTCAGTCTCATTGCGTGGTCTGCGGATGCTGTCGATAGGCGTTCGTTCTCAGCTTGTAATTTTTTAATTATAGCATCTTTACCCTCCAGACAGGATTTAAGAGTTTCAAATTGTGCGTTATAAAAATTCATTGAGTCTTTGAAGTCTGATATTTGTTCCGACATTTGTTTAAGCTGGTCTGTTACTAAAGTTTTGATTTTAGTTTCAAGGAAGCAATTTAATTCCTGTTTCATAATGGTCCGTAGTTTATCCTCTAAGTCGAGACTTTGTACCAAGCTATCCGTAGATACATTACAGGTGTTCGACTTTTGTCTCATTGTTATGTTGCAAATTCCGTCATCAGAGGAACCTTCGTAGACACTGGTATTGGTAAAATCGGCAGATAACCTAGCCGTATTAAGCAATGGGGTAGATGTATTAACTTTAGCCGACTTGCTGTGACAGTCCATGCAAATCCAAGAAGATTTGCTGGTAGGCGTCATTGCTTGGAATCTTTTATCAGTTTCATTTGCACAAAGCAGGTGGTACTTAGATTTGCATTTGCAGCATTTTAGAAAGCCCTTATTTGGGAGGGTTTTTAGGCAACTTGAGCATCTATGACCGTTCGGAGCCATGTTATTAATAATGCGCTAAGCAATTTGTTTACAATTCTGTTCACCGTAATCGTGGTAGCAAGCGTGATGTTTTATATTTATGCGTAGGTAGCGTATTTGAACATGCAATAATAATAATTCTTAAATGGTGAATAGGCGCACCTGTGCCTGCACCTGCGTCCCGCACGTGCGTGTGCTGCGTCTGTGTGCGTAGCGAGCCGTCCGCGGGTTGTCGTAGGTCAGGGATTTATTAATTTTTGCAAACTTTTTAGAACTTATTTACTAATTACTCACGAACTGCGTTGAGTTTTAAGCTGGTGTAAGCAATCGTGGATAGTCCTTTTTCACAGCTTCCCAATGGTATAACTCACTTATAAAAACACAGACTTTTTCACATAGATATGATAAAAAATAACGGAGCAAAAATAAATGCGTGTTGTCTATGCAACGCGTCGACTTCCTTTCACGACTTCTTTTCTTTTATTTCGAACATATTTATTTGTTTTAATTTGTGATATACAAAAAATGTTCCGTGGTGTTTATATTAATGAACATCATACTAGCTTACAGAACATCCTTTGGAGGGATGATCCTAATAAACCCATAAGTTGTTTGCAGTTGCAGACTGTAACATATGGGTTGAAAGCCTCTACCTTTTTGGCCACTCGGTGCTTAGTAGAACTCGCAAATAATCATAAGAATGACTTACCTCTTGCTGCACAAGCTATGCTTTCAAACACATACGTCGATGACGTACTTGCAGGTTGCGAAGATATAGAGCAACTTAATTTATTAAAGAATCAGCTAATAGAATTACTAAAATTTGGTAATTTTAAGTTAAATAAATGGTGTTCAAATCATCCAAAGCACAATAGTTTTAGATGATATCCCTAGTGAAAATAAATATTTTGAGGAAATTGACTTGAATAAGGATAATATTATTAAAACTCTAGGGTTAAAGTATGATGTTATAGCTGATAATTTCTATTTTCAGGCTCCTTTAACACAACCTAATGAACAAATGAACACTAAAAGAAAGATTCTCAGTTACATAGGGAAATTTTTTGACCCATTGGGTCTTATTAGCCCAATTATAATTGTTGCAAAAATGATCATGCAGGAATTGTGGAGCATTAAGATAGGTTGGGATGATATTCTTCCAACAAAATATTCCCAGCTTTGGGAAAAATTTCTAAATAACTTAAATTTGATGAATAGGATTATTGTACCTCGGTATGTCCAATGTAACAATTTTTTATCGATTGAGTTAGTGGGGTTTGCTGACGCATCATCAAAAGCTTATGGTGCCTGCCTTTATATAAGGATTTTAAAATCTAATGGGAGTGTTGAAGTTAATCTTCTCTGTTCAAAGTCACGTGTGGCACCTCTAGCTAAGGTGCTTACTATACCTCAGTTAGAGTTGAATGGTGCGTTATTGCTTACCCAACTCACAAAAAGAGTCACTGATGTAATTGGCTCAAGATTTCCGCATTACACACGCTTGTACAGTGATTCTCAAATAGTACTAGCGTGGATACAATCAGGTAGAGTCAGAGCTAATACCTATGTAAATAATAGAGTTCAACAAATTGTTTCTTATACTGATAGCTCATCTTGGTATTATGTTCGCTCTGCTCAAAACCCTGCTGATATTATATCCCGTGGGGTAGAGCCACAAAAGTTAAAAGAAAATAAATTATGGTGGCATGGTCCACAATACTTATTAAACCCAGATCTAACTCATAAGCAAGAAAGTTTTACTGAACCAGAAACAGTACCAGACTAATCTTGTCTTATAATTAATGTAGAGCCTTCTCTACCAACCTATTTGTTAGAAAAATTTTCTAATATAAATAAGCTACAAAGCGTTGTCGCATATATGTATAGGTTTATAAATAATTCTCTGGGAAAAAACATTATAAAAGATAAAAATTTAACCCCTAAAGAGATACAACTCGCTCTAGAATTTATAATTCGTTCCATACAAAAAATATCATTTTCTGAAGAAATTAATTCAATAATTAATAATAAAAAGATCAAGTCAGGGCTGGCCAATCTTCATCCATTTATTGATGCACACGGTTTGCTCCGTGTGGGGGGCAGGCTGCAAAATGCAGGCATTCCCCAAGATAAAATGCACCCTATCATTTTGCCAAAACATTCTAATATTACTTCTTTAATTATAGAAAGAGAGCATTTACGATTATTGCATGCAGGTCCTAGGTTGGTGCTCAGTTCATTATCACAGAAATTCTGGATAATCAATGGCATACGAGAGGTAAAAAAGGTAGTGCATAAATGCTTGAAATGTTTTCGTTTGAAAGCCGACACTGCTAAGCAGCTTATGGGTTCACTTCCAAAGGAACGAGTCACAGCAACTAGGCCCTTTCAGCATGTCGGCATCGACTTTTGTGGTCCTTTTAATTTAAAGGTATCAAGAATCAGGAAACCACTCGTTACTAAAGGGTATGTAGCTCTATTTGTTTGTTTTTCTACCAAAGCTATACATGCAGAAGTTGTGTCGGACCTTACAACCCCAACTTTCTTGGCATGCTTTGATCGCTTTATTTCTAGGCGTGGCATACCGTCTAAAGTATATTGTGATAATGCAAAAACGTTTAAGGGGGCTGAAAACCAATTAAAAGAATTGTACAAAGTACAAGCTTCCAGAGCTCATAGAGACTCTGTATATAATTATTGTAAAGTTAACTACATAAAATTTATGTTCATTCCTAGTTACTCCCCTGAATTTGGTGGTCTTTGGGAAGCCGGGGTAAAGAGCGTAAAGCATCATCTCAAACGTGTCGTCGGCACTTTGTGCTTGACTTATGAAGAATTTAACACGGTGATAGTTCAGATAGAGGGTGTTCTAAACTCTAGACCTCTGGTTTCCAACCCCAATGAAGGTGGATATTTAACTCCAGGTCATTTTCTAATTGGTACGGCTTTGTCTAGTTATCCAGAGGTTGATTTATTGGAAATTCCAATAAATAGATTGAAATTTTGGAAAATTGTGTCTAAACTGAAACAACATTTTTGGAAGGCATGGTCAGCAGACTATCTGACGCAACTTCAGAGCCGTCCCAAGTGGAAACATAGCTCTGACAACCTAAAGGTAGGTGATCTGGTACTTGTTAAAGATGTAAATGCCTCTCCTTTACAATGGCCTATGGCAATAATTGTTAAGGTGTTTCCTGGGCCAGACAACAATGTTAGAGTAGTTGAAATAAAATTTAATGATAAAATTTATTTAAGATCCATTGCCAAGCTATGTCCTCTGCCAGTGGAATAATGTTATAATTTTAAACATTTTTCAATGATCGTGTCTCATTGTCCTTTTGACAGATTGTCATCCTCCCCCCCCAACTATGTTCAATACAATGTGAACATATAAATTATTTAATATGTTTATGACGTGTGGCAACACACGTCATAGAAGAAAATGTAATTTATTGGTGGCAACACACGTTTTCATCTCTTCAACTACCATTGGTTTTTGTCTCCATTTTTTTATAATAAAAAGTGAAACTATATTTTTACTCTCTCTTTGTTTTATTCCAAAGTGTTCCAATTGCAACATTGGATTTTATCTTCAAACGTTTAATTAAGTGCTGCATAATGTACCTACTATTAGGTAGTCAGAACCATTCTTTCTTTAAGTAGTTACTATGGATGATGCCAGAGTTTCTATGAGATCTGGTCCCACCTTCCAATAGCTATGTGTGTTACATCGTTGGATAGGTATTTTTGAGCTGAATAAAAGTTACTATGGCGCCAAGTTCAAATCTTAGTCCGTTCAGAGTTATTCTTTATTAAACATGGTAGTTTTATCAGTAGCCAAGTAATGCTATTTAAGTAATAATTGCATTTCTTTGCTTTATACACGTAGTGTAGATACTAACCTACGGTTATCAATTGCGTCACTGAGTCGCAAACCTTATGACAAAAAGTTAAACAGATGTCAACATTGACAAAATGGTTTTTTTTACAAATAATACAACGATTGCGGATTTTAAACGTATACATTTATTTAATCATCGTTGTCTACAATGACGTTATTTAAAAATAAGACTGGGCCTACAAATCCCTCATGCCTGGCGTGCCCTAGGTACCAAACGATTGACACGATATGCGCACAGGTTCCTACAGTACGTCGTCCCGTCATGCAGGTACAATATCTTTGTATAATATCAGTGTTGCGAACTAATAAGTAACAGTAGTACTTTCTAGCTCTCACGTGTCGCGACTGTATACGACCACGTAAGAGCCAAGCATCCTCATCAATGCCAAAATCAGGTAAATCCTCCAGTGCAGCTTCTCGGTATATTTCTATTGTATACATTCCATTTTGTAGATGTTCGCTGCAGTAAGATTTCGCTAACTTCAGTTGGTAGGTTCCCAAAGCTAACAAAATGATTTGTTCTTCACTGAATCTCGGGAAATCAATATCACTTGTTTCTACTCTTGTAAAATCAGCTCTTCTGCTGTTTAAACGTTTCCGTTCCACATATTCATATAAAATATTAGGGGTATGTAACTTCTGCCTTATTTCGGTGACGATAGCTCCTGCATATTGACTATCTTCGATGGGTATATGAAAGTGGTTTGGAATAGCAGCAGCTATCCTAAACTCAGAAAACATATGCGGCAACGCATTGTTGAAATATTTTTGGCGAAACAGTTTAAAATCCCGTTTGAACCTGCCGTTAACCACTTCCACTACCCAGAGCGGCAAATAGTGACCAATCGAGATTCGTTGGCTTGGTCAGTAGTAAGTTGGGATTCGTGTCTATCTTTTGAAGGTGGGACATGGTATTCGTAACCACAGGCTTCTATATCATCCAAGCTGTCCCTAAATCCGCGATCCAAAATAAACACGTCATTAGTTTCAAGGAGACAGTGAATTGGATGTTCACCGTTATTCATAATATCGCTCATTATGTGTGCGTCTGTTTTTGTAGCAGCATAGGGCCCTGGGACGTCAATTATGTAACCATCCGTTGTGACTATAATGAACGGCTTTAAAAGATTTTGATACTTGTGTAAGCTGTAGGACTGTCGTTGAAAAAGGAAGTTGGAACTTTTATGTATATAAACATATGTCCCGTCGCATATTAAGATGGCTTTCGTATTTTCATCGTTTCCAAATAAAGCTTTTGGTATCATCAGGTTTCGACGTAAAATATCATCTTTATTTATATGGTCGAGCCCTAGATGATGATCAACGTACTCATTGGTGAGACACTCACGAGCTATGGCCATCAATCGCTCAAGGTTTTGTCTTGACATATTGAATAAAGTCGCGAGCCTCTCATTTGAGTCACCGGTTCGCAGCTTTGTTAGAAAGATACCTAAAGCGGTTCTAGGATTTTTACATCTCTGGCTCAATGATAGAGTTTGTTCCAACATCTCTTGGAATTGCTCAAAACTACGGCCGGTCCAAAAGTGCATTTCTTCGCTAGTAACAGCACCTATCGTGTTAAAATCTAACTAATATCACTGAATTGTGCTGCATTGAAGTCATGGGTGACATTGCAATGTTGAGGTAGTTCGTCCCAAATGTTACTCTCTAGGTGTTCTTGACAAACTCTGGCGCTATCGGGTATGTACAGCTTGTGTTCACAGAAAGTGTGTATTTTTATGATTTCTGGTATTCTATGACGAGTGTCATTACGACAGTTGAGGAAAATACAATGCCTAGCAGTGTTTGGTGCTCGTGTATACTCGGGAACGTGAATTACTGTTGAGATTTGTGCTTGTGGCTCGTCGTTTTCTTCTTGAGGAGGAGGCAATGAAGGAGGCGGTCTGACTGCACTTTCAACCCTTTGCCAACACCGATGGCACACACTCCGCGTGTTGTCAAATGCAACCTGTAAAAAAGTATACTTAATAAACATTTTTGCTTTTTATAGATACCTCATAGTCTCAATTCACTTCAATAATCCTTATTACAAGCCGAATGTCAATTATAAACAGGTACCAAAAAAGTCCAAGAGATAGCCGGGGTCAAGTAGAAACTGTAGAACGAACGGAAAGACAAGACGTAGTCACACACGTATTGCAAACGAACGACTACCTGCGCTTGCGCGCACCCTCGCCGCCTATCCGTGCCGCTAACCAGTTTCATTGTTCTAAGCATACTTAACGAGTGCGAGTGAGACAGACCGATAAAAAGGTTTGCGTTATTGTCTACACTACGTGTATAAAGCACAAATGCAATTATTACGTAAAAATAGCATTACTTGGCTACTGATAAAACTACCATGTTTATTAAAGAATAACTCTGAACGGACTAAGATTTGGGTGTGCGGTACGATTGCTCGGCCAAGTTACCCAAAGAAAAAAAAACTTCGGCCAAAAAATTGTCGAAATTTGTCAAAATCGAAGGGAACAAACCAAAAATTTGTCAAAGTAGAAATAAAAAAGTTATAAGGGTTTTAAGTTGGCCGCGCAAACGTAACGTGGAGGATTGCGCGGCCATGGAGATCTCAGCAACTACTTGGGTTAGACATGTAATTGTTTTTGTCAATTGAAGACTGACTTGGCGCCATAGTAACTTTTATTCAGCTCAAAAATACCTATCCAACGATGTAACACACATAGCTATTGGAAGGTGGGACCAGGATTTGCATCCTCCATTTGTAGTTATGATTAGTTTAGGGCTATGAACTGTTTCGTTTTTGTGTGATTTTGAAGTATTTCATTTTACTACGAATAGTAGGTACATACTTACATAAAATCTCGCTTGTTTATCGAAAAGGGTTTGGCAGAGTAACAGAGGTACCTACCAATACACCCAGATTGCCTGATTTTTTGATCCCATGTAATAGGGGCGAATCTATCACCATATTCCTGGCGCACATTCAGACTCCAGGCTACAACTGAGAATTTCGAAAATCCCAATAACACTACTCGACCCAGGGATCGAACCTAGGACAATTAGCAGCCGGTTACGACCATTAGACAGTCTTTGCAAGACTTCAGAAATAATATGGGATCAATCTAAATACTTCATAAAATAAAACAAAAATGTTTTGCTACAGAACATGTTTATTGAACAATTTAATTAATTATTTCATGTTAATTAAACATTAAGTTATCCGGTCACATCAGGAGGATCATCTACATTTTCTACTAAAATATCATCCAAAAACTGTGCAGGGGGGTTGATGATAGAGTTTTGATGTCTTGCCCAGCTCAAGTACCATATTATTGTCATAACATGGGCGCAGCAACCAATAGTTCTGCGCCCAACAATACAATTGCAACAGTACTGTTTAATGGCTTCTCTGCCAATTTGGGTTGCGTCTACTAAAATATATACAAAGTATGTTTTTTGGCTTATATGGCGACTACGTATTTTGCCTCGAAGTAGCCATGTATTTTCTGCATCTGTTATTTGTAATTCATGTAGTAACTCGTCGTCGACCTCCCTGCATACTTCAATAATATATGAACCATTTTGTCTCATATGTTCACCATAGTATGAGCGAGCCTGTTTTATTTGATATACTCCTAGTGGTATTAAAATTAAATCATTATATTCCATTTGTGGAAAGCCTTGAACGTTATCTCTTTCTACAGTTATACTGTGAAATTGTGCCCGTCTCCTGTTTAAATGATTTTGTTCCACAAAATCTGCCAAAGAGTTATTTGAAAACATTTTTTCTTGAATTATTGATATGATTTCCCTTGCATCCTCTCTGTCAACTAAAACAGGGTGAAATCTATTTATTAAGCCTGCTGCGACCTTAAAATCAATCATTAAATGTCTTGAGGCTTTGTTAAAATATTCCTGTCGCAGCAACTTAAAATCCCGCTTGAAGCGCCCATTGACGACTTCTACGACCCAACGGCATAATGTAACTTTACGCGATACATTCGCATTTTCTGTCGTTAATTGAAAATCACGTTGTTGAACTGACAGAGGGTAATGCACTGAATAATTCAGATTTTCCAATACGGAAATACTGTCCCTGAAGCCTCTATCCAAAAGAAATGCATCACCTTCTCTAAAATATTGTCTTAAAGGATAAGATGCATCACTAAATTGGTCTGTTAAAATATCGGCATCTGATTTTGTGGCAGGATACGGGCCCAGTACGTCGATTATGTGGCCATCGCAACATACTATTATGAATGGTTTGACTAGATTTCTATATTTATGAAGTGAATAAGTTTTCTTCTGATATGAGTAGTTGCTGCTTTTTTTGCACATAAATATATGTCCCATCCATTATTGCAATGGCTTTTCTATCCTCAATGTTGCTTCCAGGGTTTCCAAACAATGAGTTTGGAATGTATAAGTTTCTTTCTGCAACTCCTGCTCTTGAAATGTGCTTCAAGCCCAGATGTTGTGGCACAAAGCTTGCCACCATTACATCTCTTGCTTTATTTATATATTTGCTCAGTGTGCTTCTGCTTATATTTGAGTCATTCAATATCAAAAACGGCATTCTCCACTTTACTTACATTTTAAAATAAACATGAAAAACGTGTTTTGATTCATTATTTTGTCAAAATACTTTATATTTCGCAAAATTATACTTACTAGCTATATGTTTTAGTAATTTCAAGCAATTTAATAGAAATATTGAGAAAGTATTTAAAGAAATCGTTAAATAACAAATGGAGATTGCTGGCTTTGTTACGCATTATTGGAAACTTCCGGGTTTGATAGTAACTGTGTTGGAGACTGCCATTTTTGAAACAGTCAACGCCATCTTTGAAATCAAACAATACGTGAGCAAGTTATCTTGATACTTTGCGAAATCCAAAGTTAATGTCAAGGAATTTAAAGAAAACGCATGAAATGGTTTGTATTGTTATATTGACAAAACTATACGTAGGAACATCATGACCATCTAGGTAAGCAGTAAAACAAAATAAAAAATTTATAAGTACTTACAGGAAAAGTTTTTAATCTGTATGTTTACTTTTAATCACAATAATAATGAAAATAATAAAGAGAAAAATAATCATATTTTTAAAATAGGTTCCTCATTCTGAGATTCGCATAAAATCTCATCGACATCTGTATTCTCTGTCTCACCTAATGATTTATAGAACATCAATCCCTCATCTTCCGTCCAATTGACTCCGTAATGTTTTATTATTAAATTTTTCACATCTGTTAACTTATTCGCATTTACACGCCCAGAAGAAATAATTTCACCAACAGTCATGGTATGAAAGTTTTAATTTTTTTTTGTTATCCTTCTGTACAGTCCGTCACTTGTTTTATAAAATAAATCTCCCTTTACTACTACATCAACTCTACTCTTTGTTCTTTTAATAAAAAATCTTTTAGACTTTTGGAATTGAAAGTGCCACTGACCGACATCTTTAACACAAGCCTTAATAGCGCTTCTCCAGTCATAAACTTTGAAGTCAACTCCTAGTTTAATTACTGTACTGTAATTTTCAATAATTTTCAAGTATTCTTCGGGCGGTATAAATGAATGTCCTACTACGGGGAACACTATTTCAACAACTTTTACTGTTTCTGGGGCATAATTTGTCAGCCACTTAGCTATCATTGTCACCATTGACGAGTTTTTATTTTGTCCACCGCAGCCATCCGCAATCATACGTACTGTTTTTATCCCAACAAAATCTGTTGAACAAAGTCGGTGGAATACAATAGAGGCTATTTCATTTGAGCCTTTCGCAAAAGTGTCTTCAGTCCAGCAGTAAGCAAAAGTATTTTCCTTTGAAAGTTTTGTCTTTGAATTTCCTTGGATAACGGTACAGTTATAAAGATATAATTGTCTAGAATAATACGTGTATTGATCAGGAAGCTTCGGCATGGGACAATAGCGGCCCATCCACTAACGTTCATTTCTTCTGACTTGTCCTGTTGTGCAAACTGTACAGAAAAGCGACGGGATAAAATAAAACCGTTGAAGCCACAAATTAAACCACAATCCTACGTTATTTCCTCTGACTTTATCACAACACGCCAGTTCGACAGGAAAAACATCCTTCAGTGACCATAGACACGTTTAGGTACATTCCTGTCAGTTTGCATCTTGTCAGTCATACCGAGGGATTGCGTGTCTGTGGATGGTTATAATCCTATCATTATAGGACGATTGTTGTCATTTAAAAGGAATCCTCGTCATTTTGAATTATCTTTATGGATTTTTTTGGATTATTTTAATTTTGCAACAACATGTGTACCCGTAAGCAACAGATTGCTATTGCTTTGAGTTTTATTGCGAGTGAATATCTTTTTAAACCTAAAAGAAGACATAGAATGTGGGTAAAAAAGTGATTAGAAAAGGAGAAATATAGTGATATAAGACTTTTAAAAGATCTGGCATGCGATGAACCTGATGATTTTAAGAACTATTTAAGAATGGATGTCTCGACTTTAAACGAACTGCTCAAGATGGTAACACCGTATTTGCAGAAACAAAACACCAGAATGAGAAATTGCATTACAGCCGAGGAACGCCTTACAGTAACATTGCGGTTTTTAGCAACGGGTAGAAGTTATGAGTGTCTTAAATTTAGCTATGGTATATCTCCGCAAAGCTTGGGTCGTATCATACCAGAAACATGTGCAGTAATTTTTAACGTATTAAAGAATAACTTCTTCAAAGTAAGTACATTTTCGTATTTAAACCTCTATTATTTATTAAGGCACTGCCGTACGTCAACTAGCGCCATTATTGAAAATAAAATATAATTATAATTCACTATATACCTACCTAAACATTTTGAAAGCTATTTTAGAGCTTCTTGATTGGACGTTTTAGGGATATACGCCAAAATTTGATTTATTGTCGATGTTTACTAAAAATTCTACATCTGACTAAAATATTTGGTAGGTAAGAAGAACTTTTTAAATCTTCCGACTTATGTTTTTTCTCAATATTGGCACTATTTAGCGTATGGCAGTGCCTAGTTAAAAATACCTGGATGATCTGATAAAAATGAAAACACTGATAGTAGGTACAATTTTATTATTTGAAAAACAACTTGGAAAAACAATTTCGTAAAAACAAACTAATCATTATCAGTCGATGGTTTCATAAGATCCAACATTTTCATAATATTCACTCGCTGATGTGTTTGACATAGTAGCTGTTGGAACTTCCGTTGTTGGCTGATAAGCTACTGAAACTGACGTAGAAGACGAGTAGTTGCTGAAGCCGGTATTTGTATCACGTAAAAGAGAATAATTTCCGATGATATCCGTAAACTCGGTCAATTTATTGAGTATAGCATAATTCGTTACTTTTGTTGTTAATGATTCCGCATACATTCTTTGCTCCGCATTCGATATTTTTTCTAATTTCTTACTAATGAATTTCCCAAACGCGTCATTATCTGTTTCATTATTTCCTAAAGCGGCTGTGCAAGCATTTAAGAATTTTCGTTTTTCTTCTTCTTCTAATTTCTTATTTTTCTTTACGGGCACATGCTTATCACCATATACAATATCAGTAGCTTCTGCACTCTGAAAAAAATAAACCTTTATCAGTTGTGACGAAACGCAAAATATACCTAGATTATTACTCTTTTTTTTTTCAGTTCCCTACATCTGAGCGTGAATGGTTGGACATAGCCAAAATATTCGATGAGAGATGGCAATTCCCCAATTGCGGAGGTGCAATTGATGGGAAACACATAAGAATTACATGCCCCGCTGATACTGGAGCACTGTATTACAATTGGACGTAGTTTCTGAAAAACGTTCCAACCCACAATCAGATCAAAATAGAGTTAATAATACCAAATAAGTCACGTGATTGCTATTTACTTACTGTCAAAATTTGGTGGCTCTACTGTAATTTTAATAATGAAATCTTGATCTAGTAGCCCAATCCACATGTATGGAGAACACAAATAAGTATTAAACTAAAAGAGCCCAAGCTGTGTGGAACAACCTAAATATAAGACAGAGTCATAAACAATTTTCCAAAATGTGATCCAAGCTATCTGAAACGTTTTTGATTTTTTTAAAATCTGATTGACCTAGTAAAATAGATGTTTCACTAAAACGTTCCAAGCCACCTGAAACATTTTGTATAAAAATATTATGTGCACTCTCCGTAGAATAGATATTTCATTAAAAAGTTCCAAGTCATCTCAAATGTTTTTGATTTAAAAAATTATACTTGACATAAGCCAAATAAGTAATTCATTAAAAAGTTCCAAGTTATCTGTAACGTTTTAAATTAAGGAATATTTGGACGAAGTTCCTGAAAAACGTTCCAACCCACTAACATAACATTTTGAGATAATTGTGATTAAATTTCAATCTCGTATTACATATATATATATCATTAGCCATTTTCAGGAAGATTTTCCTGAAAGAGTTTAACTTAAGATTCAAAAGTCTAAAGAAAGACACGTGTAATAGATGTGATACATTTGCAGCAAAACTAAAGGTCCCAAACGATTTGCCAATAGAAACCAAAAATCAATTGATTTCCGAAAAAGAAAAGCATTTAAAATTAGCCGAGTCCTTACGAAGCCAAATGAATAGCCAGATTGAAAGGGCAAAAGTAGATGAAAGGTTTGAGTGTTTAACATTTGACATGGAGAAGACGTTGCCTTTACCACGTATTCCAACAAACGTGGTATTTTATAAAAGACAACTCTGGTTTTATAACTGCGGCGTTCATGTGTCTTCTACAAATAAAGGATATTGTTTTGTTTGGGTTGAGGGTCAAGCTGGTAGGGGTGCCCAAGAAGTTGGTTCCTGTTTGAAAAAAATTATAAACGAAGTAATGCGTCCTAATGTTGAATATCTATCATTGTGGAGCGACAGTTGCGGGGGCCAAAATCGAAATATAAAAATGGTGCTCTTACTTAAAATGATTTTAGCCTATTTTATCCTACCTTAAAAGTAATTGATTTAAAGGAGAATGCCATATTGTCGTACCAACAAAGGAGCTAGAGTGTCACAACCAAATGTAGTTCATAAAATTACTCCTATTTTTTAAATCAGATATACGATTTTGTTATGAAAACGATTTCCGGCTTTCGGACACCAAATTAAAAGTCTTTTTTTACTTTTGTGGTACGTATTTTCCGCTTATGTCACTGACATTGCACTTCATTTCCAAATGTTGCTACTATGTTAAAAATATAGGTACCTATCTGTCAACGAACATTAAAAAATGAAGAAGATAATTGTAGCAATTTGCCATTTTATATTAGGATACAATATATTTTTATGTGTGTCAAAAAACATCTTTAAGTAACGCGTTACATCGTAATAATTTATTATTTTTTTTTTGGAATACATTGCAAATACATGCATTTAATTAAAAGAGGACCTATTCAAAAAAGTAAAATGTCATTTGTACTGTGACGTATTGCAATAATTATTCTGTGGCGCCGTCATGGATGACGTTACTTTCAATATTGGTTTCATCCAATGACGTATTATTATATAGACACGTCATAAACCAACATCACGGCGCTTAAAAACGGCAAAAATACTAGATAGCTACTTATACGCATGAAGAAAGGGAAAGAAAATATGACACCGTACGGCGGGATGCCTGTTGCTAGAGGGAGATAAATATACATCTTCAGTTACGTCACAGGATAAGTACTAGTCAAATTGCATGCTCATTGGTCGAGCGCATGAGTGACGTAGCGGGCAGAGGCATATGGGGAAAAAAGGACATTCGATTTTCAAGAGTTAATTAAATAGTTGATATACCGTATTACCTACTTTACGAATAAAGTAATAAAATATTAATCTTTAAAATATTAGTGCTGTATTCCGCAACAGTAATTATTGTTACATATTAAATTAAAAAATAAAACCAAATATCTTTGTAAACAAAAAGCCTTTATTTAATCATATAAAAAATATTAACATACTGATAAGCAATCGAACAGTATGGTAATTAAAGTCACAAATTATCGACATATGTTGCAGACACATATTTTTAAATTCCTTCAAACAAACTTAATTTATTTCTTTTTTGCCTCTTATAATTTGATTCAGAGCTTTTGTGTGCGAAAAGTAGGCGAACATTGATAAATTTCTCAATGACCGCGCGAATAAGGTGCACCCTATGATCAAATGTGGGATGTTGCTCTAAAGAATGTTGATGTAAAGAACCAAATACGTCATTACAGCTGATAAACGACTTTAAAATACGGTTTTTTAAAATTTGGATATCTTTGTGATCGGGAAGGATAATGTGACCCATTTCTTTAATGTGGTTTTTAATTATAGATTCTGATTTCAGACAGATTTGAAACACATCCTCACTCGGGAAACATAGTCCACCAATATTTTTTAAAATAATTAATTTATGAAACCACAATTTTTCATCACAATACAGACTATCAGTGCATTCCGTACACTTCAATACTGAAGCCAGTTTTCTGGATACCCATCCTGAAATATAACCGATAATCTGTTCAGTGGTTTTTTTAACGCTTTCTTGATTTAACATTGTCGAAAATACTTCGACATTTGTGTTAAAATCATTTTCTACAGCAGTTGTATTTATTAACTCAGAGTCATTCTCAATAGAGTCAATATCCTCATCCATATTTCTTCTACTTACTGTAGAATTAATGTTGTGAACTGCAGACGAACACGTTAATACAGTTATGTCTTCTAATGGTAGGCAGTTTCCTAAAAACGAAGATTTCATTTCCAGGTGTTGAAGGATTTTTTTGAAAATTCCTTTAAACTGGATAACGTTTGGATTATTGTTATAACCTCGTGTCGCCTGATAGCACCGAACAACATTTCAATATGATCTTGAGACAACCTGTAAGTTGCGATATATCGCAAACGTTGTCCTTCGACCAACGTTGTGTATAGATGTTTTAAACTTTCTATGCAAATGAGGAAGCCCAAAAAGCCTGTTTTATTTTTAGATTCCACAATTTTTTTCTTAATTATTTTTATGGTGATTCGTTTACGAACTTCGCGTCTATATTTAATAAAAATGTATAGGTTCAATATATAAAGTTTCGCTTTTTCTAGAAAAGCTATGATGCCATTGGCGTTTTTTAGAGAAAGTGGTTTTTTCATGCCGTACAATTCGTATCCGTAAAGTCGGATGATTTAGAATTAAAAACATCAAATAAATGATTAAAAATTTCTATAAAATCTACCGTCCCTTTAGTGTCCACGAAAAGGGAAGACGTTAAAATCTCATCACACAATTTGATAGCATTTGTAACACTCATGCTCATGATTTGTGTTGCCAATTTCACTTTCATCACTTCATTTCTAAAATAAATGTGACGAGGCGTGATTTTATTAGCAAAATTAAGTCCCAACATTTTTTTGCAGCTTAACTAAATTTTCTAATAACTGCCAGCGAATCTTCCTTCCACTCCCGTCAAAAATTTGTCTTTTAGATTCAAATGAATTCCTTACTAATTTAATCATGTGACAAGGGTCAAATATAATTGCAACATCTAAATCACATTCCGGGTGTCTGAAAGTTGTTTTTAGGTTTGATGGTTCTTTAAGATCACAACCTAATAAATTAGCTGCATTTATATTAGATGCACAGCCATCAAATGTTATGGCTACAATGTCAACTCCCACACGGTAGCATTCACTTAAACATGTTTTCAGTAAATTTGCCCTAGTTTCAGCCGACAGTCCGTTAACAAGAAAATATGCTACTGGGATTTTCCAGCTTTCGTTCATACATACTAATATAAAAACATATGCCTGAGTCGCTATTTCACACGATTTTGCTGATCCAGCACCAAAGTCCACGACACCTACAGTCTTTTTTCCTGTCCACGTAGTTTGGTGCCGAAGAGCCATTTCATCTGCAATTAACGTGCACAATATTCGCTGGCCACTATGTTTATACTTCTTTTCTAAAACATCTAACGCTTGTTTATTAAACCCAGGATCACCCGAGCTGTTTTCGTACCACTTCCCTATGACACGAGGATGTGGTAAAGATCCATTAAATATCTGTCTTACATATTTGTAGGCAGCTACGGAATAATAGTGCAGGGTGACAGCAAATTTTCTCAACGCTGGGGTATATTTTTGGCGATAGCCCTTAATCTTGCTCTTTTGAGCCAGTCTATTTACAAATTCTACTGTTTCGGCTTTAAGAACCAATTCATTGATCTGGTCAATAGTAAATTTTTTTTTTTTGCAGCTCTGAAACTAATTGTTTTAAGTTATTGCATTTTTCTTTTAGCCTTTTACTTTTTCTTACTAAATTATAATTTTTAAACTGTAACTTGCGTTTTTCTAAGGACAGTTTACTGATTTTTTTCTTCATAATAGCTTTCCTTGGCGTTTCAAAAATTGAGCCTTCTTCTGACAGTTGAACATGTTCCAAACTTGTTGGTGATGAAATAATATTTTGTGCTTCTTGCTAAAAAAACAATATAAAACAATCCGGTTATTTCACGAAAAACAATACTTTGCAATAATGTGTTCAAAAATGACGTATAATTTTACCGTAATAATAGGAACTGCAGTCTTTTTTATTCTTCGATATTTTTTTTTTGTCACATATATATCGCTAGCTTGGAAATGTTTCGAGCAAACTTTAGTATAGGGTGTTGGTAGCCAATCGTTTTCACGTCTTTGAACCCTTATTATCTTAAGCCACTTTTCTTTTATTATTCCATCTGTAGGCAATCTAAAATGAAAAGGAAAACAATAATTAATATTCATAATGTAACAAGTACAATTATTATATTCAAACAATATTATAAATTCTATGAACAAAAATAACACTAGTGTAATAGTGTCCCAACCTCCCCTAACGGCACGTGACTACTAACATCATGCCGGCCGCCATTAGACAGCGGCGTCGAACAAAATAAAATAAAAAAAGTTAGTTTTGTGAACTTACACATGAAATGACACGTTTTTGTCTTTAACTTTTGGAGTATAATTTGTACATCGTCTGAAAACACACGACGGCATGTTTTTTTTATATTTTGCACAGGTTTACACACACAATATAAATTAAAAACAAACGTAGTGTCGCGCGACAGGTTGGTGCGTAACTAAGCGCGATGTGGCCAATTGGCTTCATTTCATGTTGTCATTTTAGAGTGCGGACAACGTATCTATAGTTTTATATATCATTGGTTTCATATGAACTATTTGAATAATAATTTGTAATACTTATTAACCAAAACGGGAGCTCAGGTGCGTTTTCATAACGTAGTCTTTGTGTGATAATCCTTAGCGATGCCCTCAACTAGAGTAAGACATCGGCCAGCAAGTCAGCGTCGCCGACGTATCCTAAACCTTTCACTAGTATTGTTAGAACAATTTAGAATATATTACATAGAAAATATATCCGTGGATATGATCGTGTTTTAACATCATAGATTGTACCGACGCGACGCCTGTAAGTATTACCTCACCTAGTAGAAGCATGTATATTATAGTTAGCTTCTAAAGTACCTACCTACTTCCGGGACTATTTATTCAATTTAAGGATTAAAAAACAGTTTTTATGCTTTCAGATCAATCCTGGTAGTTCCTATTCATAATGTTACAAATGTTTCGCATTGATACAAGAAAAACTCCCTGAGATTCCGAACTGATACCTGAACTAACGGAATACCTACTTGAGTGCGAAAGCCGTATCATCGAATTTTGTTTCTTCGAAAACCTTTCAACGACATCTCTATACTGCGACGCCTTGATAAATCGACGTCTTGTTACTGCGATATTTCGTTACATCGAAAAACTGTACTGCGAACGATTTTACTGCGTAAATATCATACTGCGAAGCCTTGTTCAATCGATGTCTCGTTACTGTGATGTTACTTAGGAAAACTTACTTCGCACGACCTTATGGCGATAACCAAGTACATTGATTTTCTTTTCCAAAACAATACCTATGTACATTTTTAACATTTCTTTAAAAGCAGAGAGCGCCATCTGTCATGAATATATCAGTGTTAAAGTAAAGATTGTAGATCATTGCAAAGTTCGTCTGAATTTATTTGTAGCTGTAAATGATTAAACTTTTGGTAAATAGATTAACAACAAATTGTTCCTTTTTATTTATTGATTAACGACAAAATAAAGGTACAACAATGTACAATCACACAAAGTAAATCATTAGAAATAAAGATTATCAACGTTAAACGAAATTAGCTACGCACAGTACATCTGCACTAACAAATTATTTACAATTCGGTATTGTTTGCCACACCTCTTAAAAACGTAAGTAAATCTATAGTATGCCTTTTTTCGCACAGTTTCGAAAGTGCATGTGAACGATCTCTCAATTTTTTTCGGGGCGGTGTCCTCGGAATACACTATAAGGCTTTTTCAATGGCATGGTTGGTAGCAGTTTGCTCTTTCATCATTTCCCGAATAGTTTCATATAGGCCATGTCGATTATTATTTAATAGACTATTCCACCTACGATGCCATGCCTCTACTTTATTTTGAGTTCTGGGCAATCGCAGTTCATTGTTCGTATTTATAGACCACAATGGGAACATTGGGGAAGATCTTGAAATGGAGACTGAAGTACTATGACTGGCTCGGCACATAAGTTTTCCCAAAACATAGTACGTTTCAAACCACTCTGTAATGCTTCTCGCTTCTTCTGGTAGTACACTTTATTTAAGAGTTTTGAATGCGTCAGGAATTTCTGCAGGCGGAAGATAGGCCAGAGCAATTAAGTATCTTAATTTCAGTGAGAAATCACTGTCACTGCCATAGCGCGAAGCTAACCCAGATCGTTGGATTTGCCTCCAAACATTTTGACCAAGGTGGAATAACCTTGATGATGAGCATCAGGGAAATCAATCCTAATCACGTTTATGATTGCAATCTCGAAATCTGTTACAATATGCTGTGGATTCAAATCATATTCATATTCTGCAGCATATAATCTGAGTTCACTTAAAAAAGCCAAATAGCTCTCCTCTGTTTTGTCGGTCAACAGACAGTAAACCAACGGTACTGACTTTTTGGTTTTATCATCATGTCCAACTATAGCTAAAAAAACTTATAGTAATACGAGATTGAACTTTAAACACAATTATCTCAAAATGTTATGTTAGTGGGTTGGAACGTTTTTCAGGAACTACGTTCAATTATAAAAAATTTTACAGCGTAGTTCTCATGGCGATAGTTAATGCCAATTATGAATTTATATTCGCAGATGTAGGAAAAAATGGAAGAAATTCAGATGGAGGAGTATTTGAATACACTTCATTTTGGCGGATGCTAACAAATGACGGGCTTCATATACCTAAACGTGAAGAAAATGTTGAAAAAATGAATTTCGTTTTCTTGGCCGATGATGCTTTTCCCGCACATGAACACATCTTAAGACGTTTCAGTCAGAATGAAAGTGTTTCTAATGTTATGAATGAAAGATATAATTCTCGCCATTCTAGAGCGCGTAATGACGTCGAAAATGCGTTCGGCATTATAAATTCTAGATTTTGAGTACTGAATTCACCAATGAATATTAAAGTGGAAAACGTAAACAAAGTTGTTTTAGCGATCTGTGCATTACACAATTATTTGTGTCGCCGAAGCAAATTTTACTTATCACCACAGACTGTCGATAGCATCGACAAGCGAACTCGCGAAATCCGACACAATGCCGAATGGAGGTACGAAGAAAACGTGCCTCTATTGGTCGAATTACAAAATGTTAATCGTGGTCGTCCGCCTTTACTTCCAAGGGAAAATAGAGATCGATATGTTTCTTATTTCAGTAACAAAGGAAGGTTGACTTGGCAAAAATAAAAAAATGGGCCTTTTGAAAATAAAAAAATATATAAAAGTACTTAAGTACTAACCATTTCTTCATTAGCAGTCCATTCATTATCATTGTCTTGACGTGTTACTGCTTCTTGTGTCAATTCTTGTTCATCTAAATTATCTGAACTCCCCGTTGGCTGTTCATGATCGGTTAAAAAGGTCATCAATGAGAAGTACCATAATTGCGACTTATATATGAGTATGGCCGCCAAATATTGTACAATAACAGTCGTGAAATCGTAACACACCGTAACATACGTGAATGATAGTAACGTACGTGATTTTGTTAAGCCTAGTGTACATTACACTAATAATGCAGGAGTTTTTTTTTTACATTTCTGTATTATTTATTTTATTTTATTGTTAATTAAATTATTTGATGAAATTACTTTAAAACTCAATACAACAAATTTAAATATTCAAGAAAAAGTTTTATTTCTCAAATGTTTTGTATTTCTATAATACTTACAAATGCAAGAATCATAGCCGGTTTCTGAATTGAGAATTTCAATTTGAGAACGTCCTAATCAGTACTTAAGTATTACTTAAACATTTTTTCGTTTCTGAATTAAGATTTTTTAAACTCTAATCAAGATTTGAGTAATAAAACATAATTTACTCAAATTTGACAGAAAGCATGCTTAGCTCACGCTTTAGGTCGTCAGTTGCGTTTCTGAATTAAAAAAAACGTGTTTGAGAATACTCAAAGCATTATCAATGTCAAGTTAGGCAGTTGAAAGTTGACACACCAGATTCAGCTACTTAAACTGTAATCAGCTATAATACTAGTGATTTTGATCAGAATGAGTGACGACGATACATCCCTGTCGTCTTTGGAGATGCCTCAACGCAGACAACCACGCAGACAAGCACGCAGAAGAACAGTTGGACATCGGCCTAACTTGTTCTTCATGCTAAGCGACGAACAATTTAAGAGTCGGTTCCGATTTACGAAGGAGTTGGTTAGGTTTATTTTTAACAAAATAATGCCTAAACTGACCTGTCGTATTCAACGGCCGGACTGCATTTCTCCCATGTTGCAGTTACTAATAGCGCTTAGGTTTTACGCGACTGGTAGCTTTCAAGCTGTTGTGGGGGACACCGTGAATGTGAGCAAGGCTACAGTGTGCCGCGTGGTAGAGAAGATGACTGGTGCAATACCATTACTGAGACGGCAATATGTTCGAATGCCCACTGCACAGGAGAGACCATCAGTGGCGGCACGATTCTTTGACATAGCTGGATTTCTTAGAGTCATAGGTGCTGTAGATTGCACACATGTCAAAATAAATTCACCAGAAGGGATCAGAGCTGAGCTGTATAGGAACAGAAAAGGTTTTTTTTCTATAAATGTTCAAGCCATCTGTGATGCTAATTTACAAATAACTAGTGTCATTGCACGTTGGCCAGGCTCCGTGCACGACACTACTATTTGGAATGACTCGCCACTTGCAGCTCAATTTGAAGCTGGTAGATTTGGGTCATACCTTATTCTCGGGGATAGTGGTTACCCATGCCTTAGGTATCTCATGACACCGTTTTTGAACCCTGCCTCTCCATCTCAAGAAGCCTATAATAGAGCCCAGATAGCATCAAGAAACACAATTGAGAGGTGTTTTGGTGTTCTTAAAAGAAGATTTCCATGCCTACATTCAGGAATGCAACTAAAACTTCCAAAAGTATTGAAGGTTATTGTGGCGTGTGTTGTTCTTCATAATATGACTCTTCGTCTTGATGACTACATTGTGGAACATGATGAACATGTACAAGAAAGTGATGAACCATTACCTCATGTGTCGAATGCCCAAAATTTTGCCGTCAGAACATCCTTATTACAAAATTATTTTACCCAATAAAAGTGTAAATATGTACTACAATAAAAAAACATATTGGTATTATAATATATTTAATTACCTATTGTTTTATAATTTACATATTATAAAATCACAGATAGGTAGGTACTTATTTCTAACTAGCTTCCGCCCGCGTGGTATGTCGATAAAAAGTAGCCTATGTCCTTTCTCAGGCTCTAGACTATCTGTGTACCAAATTTCATTTAAATCGGTTCAGTAGTTTTGGCGTGAAAGCGCGACAGACAGACAGACAGAAAGACCGACAGACAGACAGAGTTACTTTCGCATTTATAATATTAGTAAGGACTAGTAAGGATAAATGGTAACTTAAAATAAATTTTGCACAAGCACAGTTGTATGTAGCAATCACTTACATTTTTAGGGTTCCGTATCCAAAAGGGTGAAAACGGGACCCAATTACTAAGGCTCCGCTGTCTGTCTGTCCGTCCGTCTGTCACCATGCTGTATCTCATGAACCGTGGATAGCTAGACAGTTGAAATTTTCACAAAATGTTTCGTCTGTCCCGTCTCTTTTTTAGGGTTCCGTACCCAAAGGGGACAAAACGGGACTCTATTACTAAGAGTCCGCTGTCTGTCTGTTCGTCTGTCACCAGGCGTGATAGCCACCGTGATAGCTAGACAGTTGAAATTTTCATAGATGATGTATAGCTGTTGCCGCTATAACAATAAATAATAAAAACCAGAATAAAATAAATATTTAAGGGGGCTCCCATACAACAAACGTGATTGTTTTGCTCGATATTGAAAACGACAACACGCTTGAAATATTTACAGAATATTTAGTTATTATATTATATATTATATCGTATTCACTTTTAAAATGAATAATAAAATTAAAATAAAACAAATATTTAAGGGGGGCTCCCATACAATAAACGTGATTTTTTTTTTGCCGTTTTTATAGATAATGATACGGAACCCTTCGTGCGCGAGTCCGACTCGCACTTGGCCGCCTTTTTATCATAAATCACAGCATATTATAATCATGACACCTAATACAAAATAAATAGGTGCAGTTATGTATTTTGCCCTTGCATTTAGAAATCACAGCACAATATTTTACAAATTACAGCTAGGCATAATAAGTATGCTTACTATAGTCAAAGTCAAATTCAAATAATTTATTTCACAAAGAAATAGAACTGATTCTAGTTGCCCTTTCCAAAAGGTAGTTTTCGTATGGAGAAGAATGGGCAAGAAACTCCACCGTTACTCTTTTAAACATGTTTTACAATATTTTGTATACATGAATTGGAGTGATAACGAAAACAGTTGTGCGTGTAACTGCTACTTGAGGCTGCTCCACTAAAGTATTAAAAATCAGTGCATAAACTTATCAAAGGTGCTATTGATAGTGTAAACCTGTTAAAAGGGTGATAACCGTCATAAACTTCTGACAATAATCTAGTGTTTTAGTGCATAGTTTTAAAAATATAGACCAAATTAACTTTGAAAACAATCCGGCCTACCGTCAATTGTTTAATATCTGTGCGTTGTGATTTAACGCGTAAGTGCCCCGTATTACACGGCGCTTACGACGTTCTTCTCGCGAACCCGACACGGCACTCTGTGGGCCGGGGCCTTTATTAGTGTGCACATATTATTTTTAATAACAATTTAAAGAATAGTTTTTGTTCCGAACTGGTGCGAGGGCCTTTATTGCGGAGCTGATTTTGTGTGCCTGGCTGAATTAATCCGAGAAGCCGGTAGTATAAGACGTAAGACTACATACATACCTTTAAATAAATTAACTGAAGACATGGCGACCTCAAAGCAATCGTGGGGTTGTTGTACCAACGATCATCGTTATTTGGAGGCCAGCAAGGCATATTTAAATTGCATGAAATGCAAAAGATCTTTTCATTTCGTCTGTCTTTCTATCCCGGAAATCTCTTCTGAGACGGAAGATTATTGCAAGTGGAATTGTTCAGGCTGCACGACTATCAATGCAAACGCTTCTAAGACCGCTACCCCGAACCGGAATGTCTCAACTACAAGAGGAAACAAAAGGCCTGCATTGAACTCGCCACCTCAAGCTGCAGCTATTACTACTGAGGATGTGCGCACCATAGTCCAAGAGGTTGTTAAAACTGAGTTCACTTCCATGCTTCAACAACTCAACAGCACCATACTCAGCGTTGTTAACAGAGAACTTGCACCGATTAAGCATGAAATCAGTGAGTTGACGGCATCATTATCCTTTCACACGAATGAATTTGAAGAGTACCAATTAAAACATAAATTGCTAGAAAGAACGGTGAAGGACTTAACTGAACAAAATGCTAATCTAAAAATATTAATGGCGGACCAAAGTCTACGTATGAACTACTTGGAACAACAGACTCGTTCAAAAAACCTCGAAATTCAGTGCCTGCCCGAAAACAAGCACGAGAACCTGTACACTATCGTTAAGCAGCTGGGATCTGTAGTGGGATGCGACCTGAGTGACAATGATATTCTTCATAGTACCCGTGTTGCAAAATTGCAAGCCACTAATACCCGTCCTCGATCCATCGTCGTCCAGCTTGCGTCCCCAAAAATTCGTGATACCCTCCTGGCATCAGTTATAAATCATAACAAAGATAAGAAGGTTAACTCAGAGAAACTCAATACAGCAGATCTGGGTATTGCTGGCGACAAATTGCCGGTGTTCGTGCTTGAACATCTGTCTCCTGCTAATAAAGCGTTGCATGCAGCCACTAGACAAAAGGCAAAGGACAAAGGATATAAATTTGTCTGGGTGAGAAACAGCAGGATCTTTGTTAGGAAAACTACCGATGACGAACATATTTTTATAAAGAATTTAGAGTCTTTAAATAAGTTAGTATAGTTTTAATATAAATAGGCTTCTTATTATCTGTAAAGTGCATGCTCCTATGAAATTTTTAATGTCCATAATTCGATAACTTAAATGTATTCTATCAGAACTGCAGAGGACTGCGAACGAAAACACATATAATTTTCCGCAATGTTTGTATTAATAACTATGATGTTATTATTTTTTCGGAGACCTGGCTTAACAGTTCTATTCGGAGCAGTGAGCTGTTTGATGACAGATATATGGTCCATAGGAGAGATAGAGAAACCAGTCAACTAGCTGGTAAAGAGGGTGGGGGAGTTTTAATTGCAGCCAAAAAGAAATTCAATCCTAAACGTGCTGAACATTTTGAGAGTGGATGTGAAGATCTCTGGGTTACCTTGGAGCTTCCTCCCAATAAATGTTTTCATCGAATAGCTTTCTGCGCTGTGTACTTGCCACCGCCAGTACGCCTCTCTCACTTGGAAAATTTCTTGGATAATTGTAATGCTGTTTTTGAACAACTTATTGAATCATGTACATGTATCATAGGTGACTTCAATCTAGGGAACATAGACTGGAATCTTAACAGTAATCGGAATGAAAGCCTCAAATTACCTAATACCTATGAAGCTTTGTTGGATTTCACATATGTTAATAAGCTCAATCAAAGTAATTATGTGTATAATGCCTCCTCTCGCGTACTAGATCTTGTGTTAACTGATCATCCACTGTGTAATGTAAGTCAAAGTATTGGCTCCTTATGTAATGTCGATCAGTATCACCCACCCTTAGATATAAATATGTGTCTTAAAAAAGAAGCCAAACTTCCATATAATATTACAAACGAGTTCCGTAACTTCCGTAAAGCAAGCTATATACCGATTAAAAAATACCTAAGGGAACATGACTGGGAGGAATTATTTGAGGAACAATATGACGTTAATGTTATGGTGAAGGTTTTTTATGACATCATCAATGGTGCTATTCAAAGATTTATTCCTGTTAAAATGCCCAAAAATAGTAAGTATCCCCCGTGGTTTAACAAAACTCTAATTAGGATATTAAACACAAAAAATAAGATAAGGAAACGATACAATACATACCAAAACCCATTGGACAAAATTGAATTGAAGATAATCAGTAAACACTGTGACGCACTTGCTACGATTTGCTATAATAATTTTTTAAAGAACCTTGAACAAAGCCTGGCCAATAACCCTAAATCATTTTGGACCTATGTGAAAACTAAAAGAGGCGGATCCAGCTCATATCCTTTATCTATGACGGACGGCACTACTGCATCATCAGATGGCACGGAGATATGTGAGTTCTTTGCTTCTTACTTTTCTTCTGTGTACAGCCCTGCTGAGGACGATTACAGTACCGACAAAACAACAAACATGAATAATATTCAGGATAGGAGCATATCTTTAAACAGCCCAGTTATTGACAGTGAAGCCTTATACAAAAAGCTAAGAAACGTAGACTGCAGCAAGGGTGCTGGTCCAGATGACATTCCACCAATATTCATAAATGAGTGTGCGAGTGAGCTGGTCGCGCCTTTGTTGCTTATCTTTAATAAATCTTTGTCTAGTGGAGTCTTCCCTTCAAAATGGAAGGAAGCAAAGGTCGTTCCTATCCATAAATCCGACAATGAGGACTTAGTCTCGAATTATAGACCCATTTCAATATTATCAACCTTAAGTAAAGTCTTTGAGTCTATGATCTGCCCTCATATTCAAAATCATCTTAAAATCTACTTAAGTGAGGGACAACATGGGTTCGTGGCGTCTCGATCCACAAATACCAATCTGACACTTTTCACTGAGTTAGTGACGGCAGCAATAGATTCTGGCCATCAAGCTAATGTCATATACACAGATTTCAGCAAAGCGTTCGATCGTGTCTCGCATCAAATTCTCATTGACAAATTAAGAACTTATGGTATCGCCGGATCTTTACTCTCGTGGTTAAGTTCGTATCTGGAGAACAGGACTTTCTTTGTGGTAGTCAATGGCTTTCGTTCGACCGTCAGACACATATCCTCGGGCGTTCCACAAGGGTCTCATTTGGGGCCGGTTCTATTCAACTTTTTCATTAATGATGTTCCAAACTGCTTTCGCCACTGTAAATTTTTTATGTTTGCCGATGACTTAAAATTCGTCAAAATAGTTAAGTCTAAACATGACGCCTCTGACTTACAAAGCGATTTGGATGAATTGGTGAGGTGGTGCCAAATAAACCAGATGCTCCTAAATCCTAGCAAGTGTTACCATATTAAATTTACTAGGAAAAATAATCTCATCAACCAGGATTATTATATTGATGGAGATAAGTTAAAGGAACTAGACACAATAAAAGACCTTGGTGTTATATTTGATCGGAAATTAACTTTTATCCCTCACATTGATAATGTAGTGAAAAAGTCTTCCAAAATGTTGGGTTTTGTTATCAGAAACACAAAACAATTCAAAAACTGTAGAACAAAACGTATCCTTTATAATGGGTTGTGTCGAAGCATGTTAGAGTATTGTAGCGTGGTCTGGCGGCCACACTACGCTACTCACTCATTGCGTCTCGAGCGTATACAAAAACGTTTTCTGGGGCATCTGGCCTATGCTAGCGGTTTGTCCAAGAAAATACGTTCATATAGTGATAGGCTCAATCATTTTAATATGGTCTCTCTTGAAAAACGTCGACGACTGAATGACGCGATGTTTGTGTGTAAAGTTATGGCCCATAAAATTAACTGTCCGCAAATATTAAATAATTTTAACTTCCGTGCCCCCCCCAGAATTCCTCGCAATCCTATAACGCCACTCTGCCCTCCGCAGAGAAGAACGGTCCTGGGAGCTAATTCTCCCTTCGCGAGATTTTGCAGGACTGTGAACGATTGCAGTGATCAGATCGACCTCCATTCCGACAGTTTAGGCAAATTAAAAGCCAGCTTTTATAAGTATCTTCCCGAACAATAGTTTCTTAGCCCTGCACTATTTCACGGGTCGGGTGAATTTGGGTTACTTATTTTTTATTTTTTTGTATAAGTACTTATCCTAGTTTTGTTTACTTAAGTTGTTTTGATTTTGTTTTAATTTAATTTAAGTTCTGTTCAGTGTAGCTTTATAATTATAAGTAGTCTTTTAGTTTAAAGTTACAACAACGTTTTGTGAGCATGCTGAGTTTACCTGTAAGTGATTGTTACACTTTATTATGATTTGTTGCCTCTGTTTCATTTGATTTTACTAGTGTATACAATTGTTGGTGGACCAAATAAATAAAATAAAAAATAAATAAATAAAATGAATTATATGATTATAAAAAAGGCACCTAATTTACTGAATCAAATCCCTATTTGCCTTTTCTAACTGTTTTTTTAAGATTTGCATTTCCAGTTCATGCTTCTTCTGCTCAAATCTAAATTTTTGCATCTCATTTCTTTTTTGATAGTAAGCAAGTTCTATTTTTTTCTTAAAATAAATTTTCTTCGGAGCTTCAGCTGAATGCTTTGGTAGTGATAACCTATCTATTGCCGTTTTTTTTCGTTTTTGCATAAGTTTTCGTTTCCTTATCACAGGTACTGGATTAGGAGGTTCTGATAGTGGATTAGAGTCTGGTACTGGGTTAGATTCTTTGTTAGTTACTTCAATTAGTTCTCCTGAAAAATTAAATTTGTGGTTTGTATAATAGGTACTATAAATGTACATCATTCTGTGGTGTATGAAAAGCATTGATAAAGGTACCCACCAAAATATTCAGCTGCTTCATCATATGGATTTTCATCTGGGCGTATTTGGTCATCTAAGATGGAGAGGATTTGATGATCAGCATCAGTTAATATAGGCGTAAACGACCCACCACCAGTCTTTTTTAAGTTTTTCTAAAAAAGATTGATACCAAAGATTAAACCAGCTTCCAAAATCAACCAGATTTGATATTATCACTACTGAATGTGTCAGGTAACCTGCTCATGAGTCCATTTCTTCTTTAAATCTTTTATCATATTATTTTCATTTACAACTATAACCTGGAAACCAAATAACATAAATTAGCTAACTAAATTAAAAATGGTTTCATGATATTTTAATCTTTGTATAAGCAGAAACATGGTTAAAATTAAGAAAAAAATAATGGAATGAAATGAATTTGTCTTGCTGTGCCAAAGGAGTAAGTATATTGTAACTAGTTCTACCACTATAAATATAAATAGGTTTAATACATACATTATCATTATTTACCTCATCCACATTTAAATGTTGCTCAGTTTCACTGTTTTGTGGAAGGGAGACTTCCACAATGTTCGTCACATCTGAGACTGTACTCAGGTACCTTTGCTTCTGAAAAATGTTTGTTAGTAGAGTATTTTATTCACATTCTACAAAAATAGGGAAATGAGTGGAAATGTGATAGGAGCAAGTATCAATCCGTGGTGTCTATAGCTAAAGAATGATTTTAAATTTATATGTGTGCATGTGAACAACCTTTGAAATTCATAAAAACACTATGTATATTCACTATACGGTTATACCTACTAGGAATATGACCAGAGTAGTTTAGAGTAATTAATATGATATTGAACAAAATAATTATCTTATACACACACACAACAGATACTTGTCAAACACATAAAACAGACACGACAAACGACATTATGCTCACGTTCTCATTTGCAGAATCTTTTCTTGCACGATGCTTGATATTACTATAAAAATGTTTTAGCATTGTTTCATCCCTAGGCCCAGTCGTCCAGAGGCTATTGTACTCTTTTGTAATGGACTTCCAGGCTTCCTGTTTCTTTTGAATATAGTATGCCCCTGTCCTTTTGCACTCTATTGCACTTTGGTATCTGAAGTAATAATAATCACAAACATCTAAATAACTAATGTGGGGAAACGTACAATTATAATCTAATAAACATTATAGGTTATGATGTACTTACTTTGTTAATATTGAAAGAAGATTTTCTTTCTCCTCTAGTGTATAGTTAGGCGATCTCTTTTTCTTATCTTTATCCATTTTACTTGGTACAATTATATGTACCTAGTTTATGTAAAAATACTAACAGAATTCCAATAAAACTTATGTTTATTTACTTACAGTTTGACATTCACGATTCGGTTCAGACAAACACGTCAAATAATAAATTGCTAAAAATACGCACTACCAACTCTAATATCATAATTTTGTTGCTATTAATGCTGTTATTTAAAATTAACTTACTTTTTAAGTCTGTTTTAAATTTATAAGAATAAAATCATTTAATATTATGATTTTTTGAAAAGTACCGGTTTTTTAATGTAAATTGGAACGTGCTTGCATTGATCAGGAATACTTAAGTAAATGATCAGTTGATTATGCTTTAACGAAATTCGATTTTAACTTGTGAAACGCAAAAAACTTAAGCACATACTTATTTATTTGAGAATAATCAGTTGAGATTTGCTACTTTTCTCAAATCAGAAACCGGGTGTTTTTCACAATAAACTTATGACATTAATTACGAATACGAATTATTATAGTAAAAAACAGTTATTATAAAAATGGCATTATCAGTCTTCATTAAAAAAAAAAAACAAAAAAAATGCATTTATTTAAGTAAGTTTTTACATGTAAGTTGCCGGGGCTTCCCAGAAAGTAATCGAATGATACTTGTGTTGGGAAAGCCTCGTTCTTCCGAACGAAACATAAATTTAGACTTACTAGACTTACTACACAGTATGAGCAACAATAATATAACATATAAGGGTGATTTTCAAAATTTTTGTACAGTTACAAAAATGAAACAAAAACGAATACTGTTACAAAAATGAACTATGTGACAAAAAAGAAACAAAAAGGAAATATTAGGGCTATTTCACAGAAGATAATTAAAACAACGAAATCGCTTTTAATCATTTATTAATAATATAATCAGTCTCTTGAATTACAGTCACAAAATCAGTCTCAAAATTGGGTATTTCTAATCATAACTAATTATAGTAATTGGCATGTCTAGCCCAATCAAAATAAACAAGTTGTCAAAGAACAGAGTGGAAAATTGGTAATAATTTTGAATACGTCATTAAAAATAATGTTTGAGAGAAATATTTTCCAACTAATATTTTATTTGTAAAGGCTAGTAATAAAAAAAAACACAGTTTCTATATCACATACGCCACTCATTAATTAGGAAACAATAATCAACAGTGGCTTACTATGATAACAACAAAACAAAATTTTAAATGTTCTTTATCCTCTCATAAATTAATTATAATAAACATTATTATTATTTATAGTGTAAGCGCAATACCTGGCCAAACTATTTATATTCTGTAATTAATATGAAAAATAATAATATCAACTGTTCCATACATTTTGATCAGTTGACCCATACAACAATGCAATACCGACCTGTATTGCATTGTTGTATGATACAACTGTTTCTTTTTATATTTTAGAGTTGGTCCCATAGTAAAATTCTATTGTTCATATTTATGAGTAAGTGCTGTGTTCTATAAAAGTATGTCCAGGTATTTAGTTTTCACTCTATATTCGTCGATTGGTAATTTATAGCAAATAGTCTTAAACACATTACTATACTATTTAAAACAAACAATTTTCCAAAGGAAACGAATTATTTTAATTGATAATTTTTTTAAAGGTTGCGAACTTCGCGAAATTGCGTTTAAGCAGTAGTGATTATGTAAATTTGAACAAAGAAATTTAAATAAATCGTTTTTTTGGGAAACTGTTTGTAAACATATGGTGGCGTATTTACCACCAGTCACACTATTGAAAACATTTTAGGCAAAGAAAAATCAACTTTGGCTTCGAATAATAAAAACGAAATACCTCAATTTTAAACTCGCAAACATAACAAAACTCAAAATTTTCTTTTAAGTCTACAAAATAATTAAACGTTATTTCTTGATGTGAGGAAAATCAAAAATCATCATCATCATCATCCTTCCTTCACTCTCAACTACACCTACTTACTTAATTAATTTTCATCACTGTCGCTGAGATCAAAAAAATTTTTAAACCTATTCAATTTTATAATATCAGTTTCTTTTGATTTAGAGGAACATGGATTTTCTTCTCCCTCTGTGTTTGGCAAAGAAGTAATACCAACTAGTTCTGGAAAATGTTTGGTCAAGTCATTTGACGAAACGTTGTAACGTTTCGGATTTAAAAGATTTGTTAAGTCATCACGGGAATAATTGACTCTAATATTTGACAAAATTGTAGGCTTGTCTGATTCTGTTATCGTTTTCTTCATATCAGATGCTAATTTAGTTCGTCTAATGTTGGTTTTAGATTCCGAGAGTACTTTAGTAGGATATAATATTGTTTGAGAGCTAGTGTGAACTCGTTTATCTAATAAAATTGAAAATGGAGCGGATTTCTGGTTATGTATTTGTAAACTGGAACCATCGTCATCGGTATCACTTGAAGTTTTTAATAACAAATTTGCAGCGTGAGATCCACGTTGTAGTAATTTAGATGTTCTAGAAGCAGTTTTGGATGTAGACGTTTTAAGAGACTGTAAAATGAAAGTATCTTCTTCATCAGAATAAGCTATTTGTCGAGTTGGTTTTCTTTTAGGTGCCATCAACAAACAATGTTTTTTTAGGAACAAGCAATCGCAAAACCCTCTTTTTCCTGAGCTATTACAGAAACAACTCAAAGTTCTATAATATATGTCATTGGTATGATCATTAACCGCCTGAATTTGGTGTAGTTTTTGCGAGTTGGGTACAGGTATTAAATAATTCAGGGCAGTTTCATTGCACTCTTTGATAAGATTTATATCTATGTCATTGACAATGAAAAGTGTTATTCTACATTCATCTTTCAGAAGAGCAAGAGCAGTTCCAGCATCCGTAATATCTCTTCCATGTGCGACTTTTTGGTCTAAAAGTCGTTTTATAACTCCTCCTATACCATCAGCAGGGCCCTTGCCATGGTAAGACTCGGAAAAATTCCAAGTACCTTTAACAAAATCCAGCTCGTTCAAAGTTTTCTTAAATAGATAGAAGTTCTTTTTTTGTTTGTACTGGGTAGTGGGCCCGTCGGAAAACACATGCAGAATTGTCACTTCAGGGTACTTCCTTTTGATATCCATCAAAACTGGATTCAAATGTGCCCAAATGGCTTCTGGTGCATGATTTGTTGAATCCGAGAATGTGCAATAAGACTGAGGCCTCGTATTTTTTTTATACACAACACTAGTGTGTAGAGTTATTTGGTACTGGGAAGCGCCAAAGTGGACGGCTTGAATTTCTTCGTGGAGTTTGCACCCGTAATTTTCCGAGAAATCACAATGCAGAACTACTTCGTTATCTTCGAGCTGATCTTTTAGATTTCTGTAGGTTTTATATTGGTGGGAAATATTGAAAACATGTACCAAGTACCTTTTCAATTCTGCTTCAAACAGACATAAAAAGTTTTCTAGCCGATCAGATTTTGTCTCTGTCACTACTCGTTTTGACTTCTTAGTTTCGTTATCCTTAACGTATTCGATTTTTTTAAATGACCACTCCAGCCACGAAATATTTTCGTCTTTCCTTGATATGTCATATTGCAAAGATATTTTATTGCACACATTGCATTCAGAATACATGCACTCCATTGATCTTTTATCACATACGGTAGCTTCTACAAGGTCACTTAATTCATGAAATGATGTAAATATCTTTCTTTTTTTCAAAGCAATAAATTTGAATTCCATGTTGGCATGAATTTTGCAAACACAAGTATCTCGGTCTCTAAGGAGTGGGCTTACAACATGGAATGGCTTGTGTCTGACAAATGTGACGTAAGATATTTGGATACCCGTATCTTCCTTAAATTTTTTATGTAAATTAATCAAAGTGTCAAGAAGATAACGCTTCTGCATCTTAATTTTTTTCTGTGTCTTTGTTTCTTTCTTCCCTGCAGAAGAGCGACTTACATCGTCTTGGAAATAAAACTGACGAATTTTCTTGGCTATTACACTGCGCTTGGTGAATTGCGTTTCTTTTTGTGTGAACCGGATTCTTCCTTTTAAGCCAATGCAGTACCCTAATCGAGTGCGTAATTTATATTTTCCAGCTATGTCTGTGCTAAAAATATTTTTCAAAATATTTTTTTCTTTATTACTTTTAGCAGCCTTATATTGTTCTGCTAAAGCTTCATTCAAGACCATGTTTTCTAGAATAACTCTCTTTACTTTATCTCTATCTTTTTCTTTGTTAATACTCAATTCTTGCATAATTGAATTTACTTTTGATTCAGGTGATAAAATTGTTTCAGAAATTTCTTCTTCCTCGTAAACTTTTGGATCGACAGATTTTTGGCATTGTAAAAGGATTTTTTGTCTGTATACCTTCTTTTTGAGAGCCGCTATTTGTTTCTTTTGTTTTTCTAATTTGCTGGCCTGCTTCTTCACTCTCTTCTTCAAATTATAGTAATTTTGTAAATATAACTTCCGTGATTTTGTTTGCTTTTCATCTTTACTTATATCTTGACATTTTTGTTTCTGATTTTTCTTCAGTCTTCTCCAATTCCTTCTTCTTAAAGCTTTTTGACTCTCTGTTAGTTTGGAAACTTTGACATATTTACTTTTGATCCTTTCCAAATTCTTTTGATTTATTTTTTTATACTTTTCAGGATTGTTTAACTTGAGTTTTTCTCTGTACTTACGTTGTCTTTCTGCGGGAGTCATCGGCATTCCTGTATAAAATAACACACGGTCTTCTTAAATAAATTATTCATATTTATGACAAAATTTTGTTTCTTTAATTAATTATTAATACTAAGCACTATAATTTGATCTTTTACATTTTTAAAGATCTTATTACTTATTTTATTTTTAAAATGTTGAAAAAGAAAACTAAAATTAATTAACGAAGTATTTCTCGTCATTTTTACATATTATTCGTAAACATTATAATTCTGTATGAAATCGGCTTTACTTCATTTTTGTTACATCATTTTTGTTACGCAACAAAAAAACGTAACAAATCGTTAGAAATATGAACAACAACCATGAGTTGAATTACTACAACATTAAACTTTGGAGGTTAGAAAGTATATTAGTGGATTTATAATCCATCTTCTTTTTAGTAGATTCGTCAAGTTCTTTTTAGTAAAGCAAAATGAATAGGAGATAACCTTACCGTTGTTTTTATAGCTGAACCACAAAAATGAAAGATTTGTTGTTGAAAAAACACTGCACAGGAACAAACACGCTTTTCTTGACGGTGGCACTCGCTGTCAAAATGGTGGAATGGCTTTCTATTGTCATCTGATTGGATGATTTTAAATGGAGAGTGTTGCCAGTTAAAAACCCCAAATATCTACTTATATTAGTGCTACAATATGGAATAATAAAAATGAACGAAATGGAATACATAAATTGAAGCCAAGTTATTATTATGTTGCACTAGGTTATTTATTATTTTTTATATAATTTACATCATAACTAGAGTCATAAAGATATTGTGCAATTAAAACATGTAAATATGTGAGTAGTTTCTTCTTTATGTTATTTTTTGTAACGCGCTTGTGCTTAGGGACACAAGGTTGCTATATGAAAATATTATGAGACTGAAGAAGTAAATTACCTTTTTTTTTCTTGAATACCTTTTATTATGATCTGAAATGTTAAGCCCCACGTGGAAAAATGTTGCTCAAGGATAAAAATACTAGTTTGACCACTTTATTGCATATTTCTTTGGTAATATTCACGTAGACGATTTCATACAACAAAATGTACAGAAATTTTGAAAATCACCCATAAGTTCCTTAAAATTTAAAAAGAGGAAAAAGAAGCGTGAAGTGTGTGTGTGCGTGCGTTTGTGTGTGCGTGTGCGTGTGTTTGTGTGAGTGTGTGTGGGGGGGTGTGTACGTGAGTACACGCTCGGAGGTGTGTGTGTATGTTTGTGTGTGTGTGTGTGTGTGTGTGTGTGCGTGCGTGTGTGTGTGTGTGTGTGTGTGGATGGTAGTTTGATTTGGCCACATAACCCTATTAATTCGTTACGTGTAGTATGTGAGTACATTAAGCATGTATCACATTCAAGTTAATGTAAGTAGGATATCCTCCACATCTTCATAATTAAGAGTAAGGAGCCATTCAGTCAGATTTTTCTTACACTCGTACAATTGCATGGGGTATATACTAAGGATACGGTTAATTTTATTATAAACACGGGGGGCTTGAGACAAGTTTTGCCGACTAGCAAAGACAGTACGAGTGGGGTGTGTAGGGGCTACTATATCGCACCGTCTTTTACTAAGTTTGGCATAGTCGAAGGGTAATGTTTTGTGATATCTAAGTGTCATGTGTAGGATATATAGTTTCCTGACGGAGAGAAGCTTAGAAATTGCATATAAGGATTTAGTAGAAAACCTAAAAGGCTTACAGTACATAACTTTAATTACGTACATTAAATAAATAAAAAACTAAACTCAAATATAAACGTCTTTGTTTAACGAACGAAAATTAGAAATTATAGAAAAAAACCAATAACAAGTTTACATATCAAATACCTTGGTATAACATAGAAATTAAAAAAAATTAGAAATAGGTATATTTTAAAAAGTATTCTTGATCTCATATCGTCCTAAACGACTTATTTTTCTATATAGTGAATATCAGGTCAAAAATACTAAGCTTAAAATATGTAACAATATTAAAATATTTGGAAATCTTTGAATTGTAAACTAACTTTGTAAGTCTTAACTTTCTTACTTTGAACATAACAATGAAAAAAAAAATCTTGAAACTAACTTTTACAAAATACAACACAACCCGTGACACACGAATGAACGTTCGGCATCTTTTGGTTACGAACGTAAGAATAAACCTAACTTAGACAGCTAAAAGAAAATTTCGTCAGAAGTATTTTTTAAGAAATATGCTTTCCCATTTAACTCTAGTTCTATCATTTTTACCACACTTAATTCGGGAACCACATCACGATCTATTTTTGTAGGTACAAATTTTAACGTGGGTTTAGAAACTGTTTTTAAAAACCGCACTTTCTATAAACCCTACATAATATTTCCAAGATTGTCTTTGAAAATACCTCACTAATACACTATCACCTACACATAAAACTTCTTTGATGTTTGGGAGCTCACAGTCTTTGTCAGTGATTTTGTTTATCTCAGTCTTTTCAATTTGTATATTGTTACAATTTCCTGTTTGTTCTTCTACTGTTTCATATGCGCCATCTCTGCTACTTTTCACTTTCTTTAGTTCCATATATTTTTTATCTCAACCGCAATTTTCTTCCGTATGTTCTGAAAAATAATCATAACCGGGTACTTCTCCGATGTCGGCTGTACTAAGAAGTCTTTCTTCTTCGGCACCTGAAAGCTCTCGGTTTTTGTCAGTATTTGTGGTTATTCCAGTCTTTCCAAATTGTGCTTTGCTCTGATGTCCTGATTTTTCTTTAACTTTTTCACGTGCGTTGTCGCCATCGCTTTGTACTGTCTCTGATTCTATGATTTTTTTCGTTACATTGCTTTCTTCTTGATTTTCTATATACGTTGAAACAGAGTTAGAATCGGGTATAAATAACTCGTCATCTGAGGTATCATGTACAGAAAAATCATCGTCATTTTCTGTGGTGTTTGCGTCAGAATCAATCATTTTTTGCGTCTTACGAAATATATTTTTTTGAGTATTAGTTTTTGTTAACTTTTTGAGTAAAATATTTTGTTTCGCACTTAGTTCTGGCATAGTCGACGTGGATGGAATTAGATTATCATATAAATTTATATTTTTTTTATGTGATAAATGTAATGGACCAGATTTATCAATTTTTTTGAGCTTCGGTTGACTATTTCCAAATGTTTTGATACAGAAGGCACGATTTTCCGGTCTATACCTAACGTTTGATAATATTGTTATTTTTTCTTTTGTATTTTTTCCTGTTCTACAAATTTTTTCTATTTTATTTCTGTTTTCTTTCTCTTCTTGCTCCGAATCAGATATTTCACTTAATTCTGATATTTTCTTTTTTCTCTTAATGGCTCGGTTTGTTTTATTCCGAACAGGGTTATTTTCTGTATCGCTTTCTTTGTCAGATTCTTTGTTTTGAAGAAGTAGGTGGTTTTTAACATCTAAACATTCACAATGACCTTTCTGAAACAGGGCATCACAACAAAAACAGCTCAAACATCTGAATTTAATGACATTGGCTGTCTCTGTGTTCGTAATTTGATGAAGAGTCATTGTCTGTGGTACTGGCGTCAGAGTTTCTGATATTGTGTATTTGGCAATATCAGCCTCTGAAATATAAAAGGTCATTACGGAAGTATCAGAGTCCTTGAGAATTTTAAATGCTGTTTGGGCATTTGGTATATCTGTGCCCTGTGAGACATAGCCATCCAGTCTGCGTTTTATCGCGCCACCAACCCCATCTGCTGCTCCTTTCCCATGAGAAGACTCACTGAAATTCCACGTAAAGTGTGGGAATCCCAACAATTTTGTGTATTTTGAAAACAAAAAAAAAATCTTTTTTTGTTTATATTGCCTGGTAGGGCCATCAGAAAAAAAATGTACAGCTGACACAGTCGGGAATTCTGTTCTTATATGGTTAAGAATAGGTTCAAGATGCCCATCTTGAACCTATTCTTAACCATATAAGAACAGATCAGATATTGTAGCAGTTGTCCCTTGTCTGCGTGTTGCGACTTTAGTGGTTTCTAACTTAATCTCCTTAAAATCAGTGTCAGCATAAGAGGTTTTATAAAAAAACTGTATTTTACCTGCTTCTTTTTCATTTTTTATGATTTTGATTATCTTTATATCTGCAAGTTTCACCTTTTCTCCATCCATATTTTTCGAAATAGCTTTGTCAGTTACTGTTTTAATATCATAAAATTCCGTGTGACTCATTTCATTTACAATATACGGTTGTCCTCGTTTTTTGGCACTTCTCATGGCAACTATGTACTGAGCTGGTACATAGATCGGTCCCGATTTCAACATTTTCTTTACTTCTCTTTCTATTGTGGAGTGAACCGCGTCTCCTTCATTTTGTGTGTGTCCCTTTATCAGGAATTTATGGGTAATTGATTTAATTGGTAGCATTTTTAAAGCATGCTGATACATGAAAAACATGAAGTTATTCTTTTGCTGACCACAGCAGTTATCTGAATAAAATATAAATTCGGCGTCAGGGTTGGAAGACGACATCTTCTGTAGATATTTGTACACGCATGATGCAATTTCGCTCACTCCTCTATTTCCTTCTACTTCAGTCCAAAAGTAACATTCTGTATGATCCTTGCCAAGCTCTGAAATTGTAAAATTCAAACAGTTCAATTTAGATTTGTAATAAAATATAGACACATCGCCTTTAGGAACAGTCATCACTGCTTGTAAATCGTAACATGAAACAATACGCGTTGGTCCTATATCTTTTTTGTCTTGTTCTTTCTCATTGCGACTCAGTTGTTTTTCTTTTAAATGATTCTCGTGGAGATCCTTCATTGCTTCTTTACCAGCAGCATCAGCATTCTTATAGGCCACACAGTCATCGCATTGATCCTTTTTAGGTACGAAGAAACCAATATTGTATTCTGATTTAAATATTTTGCGGTAAGTATGAATTTTAACGTGAGGTACGTTTCTTGATATGCAATCTTTTTTGTAGTCATTAAACAAATCGGTCAAGGTTTTTCCACCATCGATGTATTGTTTTGTCGTTTGTTTCCGGAGGTAATGACTTTCAATTCTTGGTATAGATTCGATATGTTCTTTAACAATATCTATCATCTGTGTAGGGATCCCGGTGCTGCTGTGCTTTCCCCTTTTCTCAATGATCTCCGCAGTTCCTTGTTCATTTTTATTATCTAAAACAGTTCTTATAGGTCGATCATTTATACCAAGGGTATTCTTAAAAAAAGTTTTACAGACCCTCTTTTGTCATCTACATGAAAGTAGAATGCATTTTTAAGTTTTCTGTTGCTGTCCACTTTTTTATATTGGTACTTTGGGACAATAATGGTCATATGCATAGCAATATAATCTCGCTGTCGCATCAGTGACCCCATCTTCCAATAATTATCAAAAAGACCTTGGCGAATCTCCTCTGAAATAAGCTCACGACACTTAATTCGACATTTTTCGTTACACGGCGGTCCTATTTTTCTTTCAGGCACGAATTTTAAAGAAGCTGAGACGTACGATTGACCCTTATTTTGTAAAATCTTGGCTAACTTTTTTTTTGTTTTGAACACGTGCTCTCTTTTGGGCACGGACAGCAGGAACAGGCTCATTAAAGCTAGTCTCATTATTTTCAATGTCTGATACAATATTATTTGCGTTTGATGGAGTATTGTGTAAATGTGAGTCGGTTACAGCATTGCTTGCAGTAACTTCAAGTTCCATAACTGGCATCAAATTATTGCCTTGGTCGTTGAGTGCTTTACTGGTAACAGTGGAATTTGTTGATGAAGAGTCTGCGATGAGGAACTTGACGTCGACGTAGAGGATGATGATGACGTGGATGAATCACAGGACCTTACTGAACACTTGCGACGACGTCGTTTTCTTGAAGGTAAGTATGTACGATCATCATCAGAAGCTGGTGAGAAATCGCCGTTTGATCCATTACTTAGGTTTGATGTGGATGAGTCTCTTCTATTAACCGCGATATTCAGTGGTTCATTGCATATTATGTTGTCACCTGAATACTCGGGCAAAGTAGATACTGATGGTGCACAGTTTTGTTCAAGGCTCTTTTGTTCTTCAATAAATGTACATTGTTCATCAATATAATTTGCTTCCATGGGTTCATTTTCTATATTGTAATTAGAGTCATTTTCCATATTTGTAAATAATTGTCTTTTGACATTTCTTAGCCGTTCTACACTGTCATTAGTTACACGTCGTCTTAACTGCAAAGTACTCAATGGATTGTATGAAGTCTTATACTCCAATTGTTCAATGTGCGGAATATCTTGAGATCTTTGTTCATTGGTACTTGCATTGTGATTTTCAAGACAGCTTCCAACTATGTCTCGTAGCTTTTTAATTCGCTCAAAAGGTAGTGGCATCGTTTACTGAAAAAAGTTATTTTATTTGAAAATTATCAATAATTATTACTACCTATGTTCGTAAAAATTAAACAAATAATTGAACCATAAATGAAGAGAAAAATATTTTAAATCTAATTGCCCAGAATAAACCAAAGTACTATATACTCGTATCTGGCTCTACGAAATTGGTTAATTTTTTTACCAAGATCACAATAATGTAATTGTTATTAGTGCCTTTATAGCAAATTATGTCATAATTAGATGCATTTCCATTTTAAATGTATGGGTACCAAATGCCACTAAACAAAAATATACATAATTCAGTAAAGCGAGAACTAAAATTCTCGAAAGCATAATGTCACTATGCGTATAGTGTCGATATTAAGCACATAAATTCTATACTGACTACGAAGTATAACGTCAGTAAGCTTGTTATGTCTTGTCGTGTCGTTTAGAAACAAAAGTGGTCAAATCCATTCGGGTTTATTTATGGGAAACAACGACTTTTCGTTCTGATCTCCCTGCACAAGCTGTGTTTAGAGTTTGAATCCATATGGCTTCACTTAGGCTAGTATTTCTGATTAAAAAGAAAACATTCATGACCATAAAACTAAAAAATCAAAATAATTGGGATATTATTTTGGATTTGACCTATTTCGAAACCAAGCTATGGATTTGACTAGTTTTGTTATTAATGTAGTTGGATTTGACCATCTTTGATTCTTATCACTATGGATATGACTGATTTTGATGCTAAAACAATATCATGTCAGGGGTTCTCAATATTTTGGGTCGGTTGGTTAGTAACAATAAATATAAACAATTTAGTACTTTACAATCTTGCTTTATTTGAAAAACCTTCATTTATCATCACCATACGTGTCGCATCAGTATACGTATATGATCAAAGCTATTATATGTTTAATTTTTTTATACAACTATAGCTGGTAATTCTTCGGAGAAATCACAGTCTTCAGGAACCTGTTCATGAGTAGTAGATGATTTAGGTCTTGACAGGACTTGTTTATAATAATTTAAATCTAAGATTTCATCCCACTTCTCTCCAAAATGTGTGATTAATAATTTCTTCACATCATTTAATTTTTCTTGTTTAACATCAACATATAATTTAATCACATCTGGGTTTATAGCAGAAACCTTCTTTTTTCCTTTGCAGACATTTTGATACTTATTTAAAGTATTTTGGTAAGACTCTTCCGCTCGAATATACACATTTTGCTTGTCACGAGTCCTTTTAAGAAAAAATCTTTTCGATTTTTTTATTGAAAAGTGCATATTGGTTGTACTTTTTAAGACTTCAGATGTTGATCGTTTCCAGTCGTAAACTTTTATATCAATTCCCAAGTAATACACGGTTCCATGACGGGTGAAAATTTCGTAATAATCATCAGGGCTAGTCATTACCTCTCGACTTTTAATCTCTTTTTCAATTTTTGCGAAAACTCTATCTGGTGGCAAAAATGAATGGCCAACAACTGGAAACAGAATTTCTAGGCCCATAACGTGTACCGGTGCATAGTCTTGTAACCATTTAGCTGTCATACCAAGAAGAGATTGGTTTTTATTTTGGCCGCTGCACCCATCTGCTACTAAACGAACCTGTGTGATATGGTCTAATCCGGGACCCAGAAAAATGGTGTTCAAGCAATGAAAAACAGCGCTTGCAATTTCATTCGATGCTTTCGGCAAAATATCTTCTGTCCATGTGTAGATGAACGTGTTGTTAATAGTTAATGGAGATTTTGAATTTCCGATTACCACCGTAAAATTGTACACATATAACTGCCTCGAGTAATATGCACTTTGATCGGGAACTTTTGGACACGGTTGGTTCTTTTGGCAGTCAAAACTTAGAATTAAAATATTTTCGGTGCTGTCTTTTAATAAACCATAAAACGCTTTGGCTCTCAATTTGTGAATTCTGCTCTCAATCATTAATTGATTTTTTACCTCATTGGTTTTTTCATGCTTTAGTCGTTCTTGTAAAACTACGCAAGTGGAGCACATGTCTGTGCGAGGGGATCCAAAACCTATGTTAAATTCGGTTTTGAAAATTTCTCTGAAGTAAGATGTCTTAATATCTTTATGTTCATCCGCGGTTTCTGCGATAAACATTTTATAAAGTTTACTAATGCTGAGCTCCGATGACAAATACTGTCTACTTTTAATTTTACTTCTACAGTAATGTATTTCTAAGGGCTCGAGCTTTTTGATAAAGTCTTTGACAGCTTCCCTCTTAGGTGCATATTTTTGAGTTTTACGCCGGCCTCCTCTATTCTCTTGTGCAGATTCACCCATGGCTTTGAAATGTCGATTAATTACGCCTGTCACTCTTCCTTTCTTTAAAGCTAAAATGGAGAGAAAGGTGCGTTTGCATATTGGAATCAGGACATTGTGTCGTCGTCGTGCAAAGTACGTTACCGCCATTTCTTTTTTATTCCCACGTTGATTTACTGGCCTATGTCGCTGAGTAGTAGTAATTTTCGTATGATTAATTATAAAATTATCCTGATAAATTTTGTCCGGTTTTTTGTAGAAAGCTTTATTAAATGCTATTATATCAGCATGACTCAATGAAGTGCACCTGTATGCTTTGGTGTAGTGGTCACATGGAAGTCTTAAATTTGGTGGCTCTTTTGGAGTGTACCTAAAATAAAAACAATCATAAATAAGTAAATATTACAAAAAAATATATAGTATATATAAGTATATTAAGCACTTTCAATGGGTCCCACACTCCCACATGCTTTGTCTATAGTATTGTAAGTTTAGGTTTAGATATGGACACTTGCGTTATCAAGACAAATGTAACGACGCATAATTTACCGGAATTGGTTCAACCGTTTAATAGTAACGAGGGAAGATAGGAATGAACACACATACAATTATTATACTGACTACACAAAACCCTCCTTTTGGGCTTCACCATAGTCAGATAAAAAATAGTTCATGCCATCTAATTAAAAAAACAAACAAATTGCAAGAAAATAGTAAATTATTCAGTAGATGATCCAAAATAAAACCACCACATGTTTAGCACCGCTGACCACGAAAGGCAGCGTGAGTAATCAAAGCAGTACAAACATACCTTTCCTTCTTCAATTTGTTGCATTTCCAATCAGCTTTTTGTTGTGTCCTTTTCCGTGACAACTGGGGAGTAGTTTCCTTTATTAAATTATCCATTTTATTGTAATTTAACACTAACTTTAAATAAAAAACGGCGACGAATACACAAAACCACGATCCATGCGCTCGTCACTCCGCAAAATGGCCGCCGATCGGCTGTCATTTTCATACATGGTTCTGGCTTCTGATTGGCTACGCGGATTAGACCGATTTCGTTCCTAAGCTTTAAAGGATTTGACTCTTTTTGATACTGAGCAGTCATTTCGAATCGATTTTTCTACGAATTGGTTTGGATTTGACTATTTTTGAAACCGGTAGAAAAAACAAGATTTTTCATTGAAAAAAATGGCGTTCTGTGTTCCAAAACATTTATATTTGGATTTGACCAGTTTTGTTTCTAACCGACACATTACATTAAAAAATGATGCTACTTTGCAAAAGTCATAACGACATTTTCATTATAGTGTCATTATGTTGTTAACTGTTTAAAAAAAAATCAGGCTATTGTTATTTAATTAAAGACACTAAACAAAAAATGTCGTTATGACATCATTATAGATCTAAAACTTACCGATTTTTTAACTGCTTCAACGTCTCAATGCGTAAAGTGTCACTATTCCTTGCACTGAATAATCATTCACTGTTGACAACTCGTTGCGTAATGGTGAATGTGTCATTCTGCAGTCACAACTCATGCGTTTCGCGGGAAACAACGTAACGTCATTATGCCATCTAGCGGATTCTACGTGAACTATTAAAGCCAGTATTTTTGGAAAAATTGGGAATAGTTCATAGTATAGATGGCGTTACTTAGCTCAAAATTGATAATTTTTGTTTAATGACGTTAAGGAAATTAATGTGCGATATGTATTCATTGGCGCTCACCTGTATTAAAATGAATTTGAGTGATGAGAAGCGTTACTTTCTTTTATAATAATTATGTACGAATAAATAAGAGAACATCGACACAAACTATAAGAAAACACTCACCACTTGTGGTGCAACACGTTGCTGTATTTGTGATAAAATTGTATCATTGTTTAAAATGTGTCTCCTCAACCTCGTCAAATCAATGTGGCAGTTTGCACATCTTAATGGATTGCTGGTAGTTGGAGTAGCCGATGATGAAGTTGACGGTGTTGAAAAATGCTTCGCAGCACGATCAGCCTTTTGCCAGCAAGGGTGGCAAATATAATGCGATGCACGAACCTGAAAGTAATACACCATTTTACACAAACATTTACTAAACACAATTGGTGCAGTGGTTGAGTGATTTTGCAGGTTTTATTCTTGCATCGTATAAATATTTGTATGGCCTGCAGATATTTTCTCCAAACTGGGTGTATATGCATTTCGTCAGTGAAGTTCTAACAGTACGGGAGTCAAAAATGGCTACTTTACAGGAGAGTGAAAAAACTGTATGAAATGAATGTAACTTACGCATAAGGCCGTATTGTGTTTAATTATTAATACAAATGAACTCTGTGATGTTTTGAACTCGTGAAAATCGCAAGAATCTTTTCCATTGAAGTAATTTGGTGAATTCCGCAGTGTTGCCAGTAGTTGTCACTGACTTACGTCATGTTTCATCTAATTAATATAGGTAAAGGAGATAATATGGAGAAGGGAAATCATACAATTGTTTAACAAAATGGTGTTAAAAGGTTATTTTATAAAAATAAAAAATAATAATTTGTATTATAAAAAATGTTTTGCTTAAAACGAATTAACTTCTTATCTATAATCAGACTTTTAAGAGATCAATAGGGTAGGGAATCATAGTACCCGTGACAGTCAAAAGGAGTTCAATTTATATTTGATGACTCCACTTGGATTATGGAGCGACCAGGCCGTATGGAGTCATACATGAACGAATTCTTGTCTGAGAAGTCGTCGAAAAAACTATAGTCTAAGTATTCAACCAAATAAGGTTTTTGCGGTCGAGCTTGTTTTGATCACGTCGCAAATTGACTTGGTAGAAAGATCTCCTGGTTTTTTAATTTTTGCTCGATTGAACTGTGAACCGCATCACACTCCATCTGTGTGTGACCTTTCTCCAAAAATTTTTGTTCTATAACCATATTTTTATCCATCGATAGTTGTAGCAGAGCATTCGATAGATAAACATTCCGACTCTGCGCCATACAACCATCAGAATATAAAATGATTGGCATGCATTTCTTCTGTAGTGTTTTTTTAAAACAGTCTATGATGCATGATATAAACACAGAAGCAGTCAAACCAGCGTTACTCTCGTCAAACCAATAGCAGGTAACTTCTTTGTTGGCAAGATTATACATCGTAAAATTATGCACACATAGTTTAGTTTTAAAGTATAAAGCACTGGCTTGAAGTTGTGGACATAACTTTACGGCCTGTAAATCTTGTGTAAAAACATGTACGTCATCCAATTGACGAGCCCTCTCTTTATCTTTCACTTTCTCGCTTCTTGCCATGTCTTTTTTCTTAATATGTGATCTATATTCTTCCTATGCTATGTTGCCTATCTTGTACGAACAGCAAGTATCGCACTGATCTTTTTTAGGCGAGAACAGGCTTAGATTCAACTCATCAAAAACTCTGCACATAGTCCAGCGACTAAGTGGACTTTTCGACTCTTTTTCGCACTCTTGGATGTACAACCTAAAAAGACAGTTCTTATTTTCAACAATCGGCTCTAAATACTGTTTCGATGTAGATGCCCTGCAATAATGTGAGGGCATTTTTGGTAACGAAGCGAAGAACTGTTTGAGGAATGTCATGTCTTCTTTCTTAATAACGCGTTCATCATTGTCGTCGTTTGGTCGTGGTGTTGTTTTAGCAATGCCATGTTCAGATCTATCGATCCAACATCTTATAGTCGACTCTTTCAAACCCAGAGTGTTCAAAAAAGTCTTCAGACAAACTTGGGTACGTCCCTCTGATGTACTGAGAAAGTACTGTTTACTCTCACTTCTACGAGAATTATATTTTACTTTTACTTGCTTTTTTTCACAAACGGAGACGTGAGATACAACGTACTGTTTCCGTTGCTCCCAAGTCATGCTTTTCCAGAACTTGCCAAAAATGTTCTCTCTTTCGATGTCAGACAAGCTAAAACAGCCACGTAACTTAGACTTCGAGCAAAACGTGGAAGTGCAACGTGAACCAATTGAACGTGCTGGACGTGGCACATCATGGAGTACTTTAAATTTCTCTTGCCCTGAAACTTTCCTGTCCCTACGGTACCCCACATATTCTTCACCTTGCATACGCTTCAGTTTTGTTGTGTTTTTATTCCATTTTTTAGGTTGTGCGAATCCCTTCGATTTCCTTTTTCTATTAGAATTTATATCTTCGATCTCACTGTCAGACGGTAGCTGCTCCAATAGCGACGGTGAATTTCCAGCAGTCATGGAAAGGGGCTGTACTTCTTCATTTAAACAGATTGATGGAGCTGAAGGTAAGAATGTTTCTTCAATGTCATTTTCAGGTGGTTGTGTCGCTTTTAATGGCGGTGAAATATCAACAGACGAGGACAAAGGCTGCAATTCTTCTCTTGGCAAATTTACTATGGTAACTTGTTCAGATGACGAAAGAGGTATGGTATCCTGATTTTGAGGGCTCAATAGATCCAGCAAAGGCGGAGATGGAGGCTCGGAAACTATTTCTATTGGTAAGTCTAGGAAATCAGGTTTAGGGCGTGAAATTAAGAAGCAGTTAAATAATATTCACTTTAATTTACTGGGAAGGTTCTATGTCTGTCTCCAAGTATTAAAGAGGGAAGAACGGAGGGCAGTTGTTGTTTTTATAGTGATCATATAGACAGTGTTACCATTGTAAAATAATAAGAATTGATTAGGTAATTTTTTGCACATTTAAATGGACTAAATGCCAACACGCCCCCTCAAAAAATTAATTATTAATCACAAATAAAACATAAGCTAATTTGTTAAAACAAACATATAGTAACATAAATTATCAGAACACAAAAGCCTTCCAAGCGATTCCTGGGAGAATAACAATATATTATGGCCCAACATTTGTTGCTAGGATTAGGAAAACCAGGAAAACCTAATCAGACCATTTAAATCAAAATCAATAATTAATGTAAGTAATTGACAATAAAGTTAACACAGCAACAAAAATAAAATCATTGTTTACATAAACCAATTGCATCTCTATGCTGGTTAAACGTGACAGCTGGTAGCGGTTTCGTCAGCATATCCGCTATTTGTTTACCTGTGGGTAAATAATACAGTTTTATTACATTGTTTTCAACTTGTTCTCTTGAAAAATGGTACTTGATGTCAATGTGTTTGGACCTTTTGTGATTAGTCGGGTTGTTTGCAATACTAATACAACCATTATTGTCTTCATAAACAGCAATTGGACTGACAATATTAAGTTTAACACTAATTGCAAGAGACTTTAGCCATAATGCTTCTTTTACAGCTTCGAATAATGCCATGTACTCAGCCTCAGTAGATGAAGCTGCTACTGACATTTGCCTCTTTGTATTCCAGGTTATTGTACAGCTATTAAATAATTTAAATAAATAACCCGTTGTACTTTTTCTATCATTGACATCATTACCACCCCAGTCTGAATCTACATACCCACATAAGATATTATCAACATAATTACACCTGTTGTATGTAAGTTTTAATTCTATTGTGCCTTTCAAATATCTAAGTACTCTTTTGAGACATTGCCACAACTCTTTACTATTGTTGTTTGTGTATCTGCTCAAAATATTAACACTTGCACTTAAGTCTGGACGAGTACATAACATTACATACATTAAACATCCAATAAGATTGCGACAAGGTGCATTATTTTCACTCTCTATGTTTAGAGCTTCATAATTAGGTTTAATTTCTAAAGGGGTACTTATAGGATTGCAATCAAACATACCAAATTTGTCTAAAATGGTCTTTATATAAGCACTTTGATCTAAAGTTATTTTATCTTGATGTCTAGTAACTCTAATGCCGAGAAATAATTTGATGTCATTTAAATCTACCATTTTAAATTTACTCATAAGGTAAATCTTTAAGCTGTTCATGACATGTTGGTCAGAACACATGACAACTAGGTCATCGACATAAAGTAAAACATAAATACTATGACTAATATCACCCTTATCTAAAATATAAATGCATCTATCAACTGAGGAATTTACAAACCCCTTTTCTTTGAGACACTGATCAAACAATTCAAACCAACATCGAGCAGCTTGCTTTAGCCCATATAAAGCTTTATTTAGTTTACAAACATAATTGCCTTTACTTAATACCCCCTCTGGAACTTTCATGTAAATTTCTTCCTTTAAAGTTCCATTTAAAAATGCAGTTTTCACATCCATGTGATGAACTAATAAATTATATTGATTCGCAAAACTAATCATAAATCTAAAACTAGCTATACGAGCAACTGGGGCAAAAGTTTCATTATAATCGGTTAAGTACTCTTGACTAAAGCCCCGAGCAACAAGACGTGCTTTATACCTTAATGGATTACCAAATTCATCATTTTTAATACTAAAAATCCATTTGCAATCAACTATATTTTTATTTTTAGGTTTAGGCACTAAAGTCCAAGTATTATTAGCAAACAGTGAATCTAATTCAACCTTAATCGCTTCTTCCCAATGAGTTCTATCACCCCGATTTTTAATTTCATGAATTGAAGTAGGTATTTTGCAATTGATTGATTCAGCACATAATAAAACATCAGCCATTTGTCTATAGGATATAGGGGGACGATCTTTGAGCCTATCACTCCTTCTTAACTGACAAGAATTATCGATATTTTTATTAGTGCAACAAGTTTTATTAGAACTTTGTTTATTATCCACATTGGGCTTTAGTATGTTATCAGAGTCATTTAACTTGCGAATTTCACTAAAACGAACCAATTCATCAGATTTTGGATTATCTGATTTATAATCATGAACTCTTGAACTATCTGATTTTAATTCCACTGACTTTGAACCATCCAGTTTTGAATCATTCGATTTAGTTCTATCAGTTTTGGAATTATCAGATTTAGGACTGTCAAAACTTTGAGAATTAATTGGCACTGATTTTGACGTCACGTCAATATTATCAGTTTTGTTATGGAAATGTTCAATTTCATTTCCTTCAAATTGTAACGCAGGCCTTGACTGCAGAAAACTCATTTCATCTACTATGACATCCCTTACCGTCTCATATTTTTCACTTATTATGTTCCATACTTTATAGCCATTTGGTACATACCCTACCAGAATACCCTTCCAGGATTTTTCATCAAATTTAGTTTTAGTGGTTTTATTATGAACATACACAGTCGAACCGAAAACCTTTAAATACTTAATTACAGGTTTTTTATCATGCCACAATTCAAATGGTGTTTTAGTTTGCTTCAAAGCACGGGTAGGTGTAATATTTATTAAATATACTGCAGTTAACACTGCCTCACCCCAAAAACACTTGGGCAATTTAGCACCGTTAATTAAAGCTCGGGCTTTCTCTGTTATTGTCCTAACCATACGCTCTGAAACGCCATTTTGTTGTGGTGTTCTAGGAATAGTAAAGTGGTATGAAATTCCTTTAGCAACACAGTATTCTTTCATTTCATTGGACAGATATTCCCTTCCATTGTCACAATACAAATTAACCAATTTTAAATTAAATTTAGCCTCACTTTTTGCTACAAAATCTTTGAAAACCGAGAAAACATCTGATTTATATGTAATTAAGTATGCTACACAGTAGTGAGTAAATTGATCAACAAACAAAACAAAATAACTTTTATTATCGATTGTAGAAGGAGTGACGGGCCCACACACATCAGTATGTACAACAAATAATGGTCGTTTAATGTAACTTTTATCTTTAGAGGAATTAAATGGCAATCGTGTCTGTTTCCCATTTATGCAAGCTTCACACAATTTATTGTCAGGCGATACTGTTTTAATTAAGCTTACATCATCAACCATAGAGTTATTTTTCAAGTCAATAAACTTTTGCTTACTAATATGACCTAATCGTTGATGCCACAGACCGTATTTATTATCGTTACTTTTGCATATTTGAGAAACAGATCGATTAATTTTCACCTCAAAATCAATAGAAATTAAATTGTTCAGAGCCATACCTTGCATTATGATATTACCGTCCTTACTGATATTGGTCCCTTGTTGATTGAAGGTGATTGTCATACCGGCCTGTTGCATCCTCGTTACTGATAGGAGGTTGTAGGGTACATCACGGCAAAATAACACATCTTCCAGCGTACCATGAATGCCAGTATTGCTGATTACTTGCAATACACCTTTTTTGGTAGCTGAAATGAATGCACCGTGTTTAGCAACTGAAATTTTTAAAGGAACATTTAAATTTGTATAGGTACTGAAAAGGTCTTCCCTGTTAATTATGTGATCTGATGCTCCGGAATCCAGCAGGAAAGTTATTTGGTTACCCTTTGTGACACCTGGGTAATTACCAAACATGAATGCAAACCCGGAAGTTTCACTGGAAAATGTTGCTCCTTCAGTAAGCTCCACTGCTTGAACAGTTCGCGGTTTGTCTGCAGGTTTACGTTGATTCTTTTGTTTGTAATAGTAACAATCATTTTTGACATGACCTTTACGTCCACAATGGTGGCACTTAACGAAAGACTTCTTCTTAGCCTTGAACTTTTGCTGGTTGTTTTTAGGCTTATTAAACTCCGGTTTTCTTTGGTTGGAATTTTGAACAGCGCTTTTGACGTGTAGAATCTTGCTAACGGTATCACTACCCTCGTTTCTTAATTTGACCTCATGGTCCAATAATCTTGTTTTGACGAAGGCCAAGGTTAAATTATCTTCAGATAATGTCTCTATTGCAGTTATAACACCGTCGTATGAAGTTAGTAACGTGAGAAGTAAGTGAGACACCTTGTCGGTTTCTTCTAGTTTTGCACCAGCCGACAGCAATTCCGTAATTAAATCATCAAAAATAGTGAAGTGCTTTACTAACGTAGTGTCACCTTGAAGTTTTAAGCCCAACAGTTTTTTACGTAGTGCCAACTGAGTCGCCAAACTTTTTCTCTCGTACAATGCGTCCAAGTTCTTGAAGATTTCTTGTGCCGTAGAATCGTCTTTCGCAAAACCGAGGAATGAATCTGCCAAATATTCAACTATGACACTTTTCGCAATTCGGTTGCTCTTCACCCAAGTCTCCGATTGTTTATCTGGTTCCATATTGATATCTTTCATAACATCCATCTCGGTCAACAACGCTTGAATCCGAAATTTCCAAACGCTATATTTCTCACCGTCAAACGGTTTAATGTTTCGTCTGATTTTCAAATTCTCCATATTGATTAGCGTAGTACTTAACAAAGTGTAACTGGGGCCATAACTAGTGCTTCCAAAATTACGGATTTGCTAATTACGTAACTAGTTACGCATTTTGATGCTTCAATTACGTAACTACGTAATTACGTACTTAACTGTTTTGATTTTTTAAAGCACGATAAATTCTGGGCTTATTACGTATTTTAGAAGTAAAAAATCAAACAACTTCAAATGAAAAAAAATTATAATATTAAGGAATTAAAAGTAAATTACAGATTAAAATGATAATTTTAAAATTAAACTCAAAATCAAAATCGTCAATAAAATCAAAATGTAATATTTTGATTTGATTGACGATTTTGATTTTGACTAAACTCAATCAACAATTCAAACAAAACATGTACCACGCACAAATGGTTTAAAAGTAAGAAACAATATAAAATATGGTTATTTTTCCAATCTTTGTTCTTGATAATATGATCTCATAAATGATAACGAATGCAATGTTCTGTCACCAAGGGAACTTCTTAGTTTAGAACAAAGATAGCCGGCAGAAGAAAATGCCCGTTCTGCTTCAACACTAGTAGGCATTATACATAGTAAATAATTATAAGCTGCTGTTAGGAAAATTTCACGACCGCCGCCAGTGCTATCGTAGATACACATTTCAACTCTGATGATGGATTCAAGATCTGTGTTTACTCCAGATTTGTTTACTGTAGACATAGTTTTCTGTATTTCTTTTTCTAGTTGCTGTGCAACAGTCAACTCGTCGCCACAACCATCATTAGCATCATTGTCATCTGCTTCGGAATCTAAACTCATTTGTGTACTTGTAGGCGGTGTAAATTTGAGCCTTTCTAATAAGTTTGCAACATATGTTCTAATATAATCCGACGTCGGTTTTGTAAAAGTTTCTGTTTCTTCGGTTTTATAATATTCTTCATTATTATGCAAATACTGCAAGACACCAGACACATTTGTTCGCCTTTCTTTTATTCTTTTTCTAAGGGATACAGCAAGCTTGTCACTGAGCCCATTGGACTGAGCATCAAGCTTATTTAACATAAACTGAAGCGCAGCATCTGCTGCTAACAAATTCGAGTCACGGCGACACAATGCCATCACTGTAGTTTTTATTATATCTAAACTATGATGAATGTTATGTAGATCTTGTATTTCTGTGTCTGTGAAACTTATATTTGATTTTAAGTCTAATAAAGCCTTAAATAAACTTGATTTCAATTTCAGAAATCGTCCAACCATATCTGATAAGCTGTTCCATCGCGTTTTGCAGTCTAGTATAAGATCGAGGCTTTTACCATGCTCTTGTAAAGAATATTTTTGCAACAAATCGGTCTTCAGTGGTGATTTTTTGAATGATTTAACAAGTTTTCTTACTTTTACTATAATATCTTTGTACAGAAACTCTGGTTCTAGAACTCTAGGTACTTCTATGAAAAGTCCGCCATCGTTTTCTTCAATTTCTTCAGTGTCAGTATCTGAAGCTTCATCTTCTAGTTCTGGTTCAGTAGTTGTACTTTTCCGTGTCTTATATAATACGTCCAGCACTGCAAGTTGTATTCCGTGAGCAAAACACAACTGATGGTGACCATCAAAATTTTTGCCCATTTTAACCATAACACTGGCTCCGTCCGTTGTGAATGCAATTATATCTTCAAGTTTCAAATAAAAGTCATTTAGATGATTTTCTAACAATACAGTTCCAACGTGAGCTGGCATTGAACCCTTTATCCTTACTAGTCCTAAATTTTTATATTTAGCTGGTTCTAGGTCTTTATTATGAATATTTATATTCATATACCTCCGGTTCCGGGTAGAGGTCCATTCATCAAACGTTATAGTAAACCGTTTTTTTTGGGACTTCATATCTTTAAACTGATTTATTAATTGTTTTTTTATGGCACAACTCTGTTCCAGGACAATTTTGGTAATAGTTGAAGGAGATTTCGGTAGATCATAGCCAGATTTTTTGAAAACATACCTTAGATCTTCAGAAGTACAAAATTTGCTTAATGGGATGCCATCCAATGCTGCCATTCTAGTCACTATAACGTCCAAGGAATACTCAGTGGAAAAGTAATCCGTTAGTTTAGTTTTCTTCGATGGAGGTTCTAAACTTTTTCTTGCTTGAAAGCACGATGAAGTACTTGCCCTTTGCGCATCTTGCTCTTGTGACATCTCGCCAATATGTTTAGCACGCATATGTGTATGTAGTGCTCCAGTAGCACCACCAGGAGTCTTCAAAATTTTTTGACAATGTTTACATTGGACACTTTGCCCATTTTCAGCCCTCAAAAAGTGTTCCCATATAGCTGATTGTGTGCGTTTGTTCAAAAACTCCTTATAAATAGTCTTCTTTACTGCAGACCTAAAACAATATATAAATATTTCATAATTTAATAGTTAGGTAATACATATAAATAGCATCTATAGTTAGGCACTACACTTAAAACGGGATACATTTACATACGTACCGTGAACTCATAATCAATGTCTATTTGCACAGACATCTAACAAGCAACAATAAAATAAAATCGCACATATTTTTTTTTTTTTTTTTTAAACGTCGCACCACACTAGGAATTACTGCTGTATCGTGGGTGCACTCACAATCATGTAAACTAACATACACAAGACACCCAGACCCGGAACACCTATCTGTAGGTCATACAAATATTTGTTCCGTACGGGAATCGAACCCGTGACCCGCAGCGCAGCAGCCAATCACTCAACTACTGCGCCAACCGTGCCGTCAACAATATAAAATCAACTACTAAATTATATGTATAAACTCTCACACTAATACCCTAGAAACAAAGTAAGTAGACAAGTAAAGTAATGTTAAAATAGGTACTTACATTTTCGTTGAAGTATCTCTACTCGTGTATGGTGATACCTACTTAGAAACTTGTAATGAAAAGCTTCTGAAAACCAAGCGTCAAACTTTGCGGCACATACACAAAATCACAAAAGTCAATAAAATAAGCTTAGACCAGGCAGGACAGTATCTCGCAGGTGTACGTAAGACGACTGAGTACCGAGTATTGAGATTGTTTCTAAATTCACGAAAGTAAAGAAAAATGTAGGGAGTTCCCTTAGCTTGCTCAATCCACAATATTAAACTTTATTATCTACGAGGTAGATCAAATACTTGCGAAACACTTATAAACTTTGATTGTGTTACGTACCGAACTATCCACAACCAACGGGGATTCCCTTCGTTTCCCGATTGGTCAACAATGAACTCTATTCTGTACGACTAAGAAATTAAATCTTGCGGACTCAAATTGGAAGTTATAAAATAAACCCCGGGAATTCGGGGGATACCCACAGAAAGGGTTTTGGTGTTGTCATAATGTAAGTCGTAGGTTAACCTAAATTAAGGTAAATTGTAAATACACAGATAAACCCATGCCTTTTTCCCATGGAGTAGGCAGAAACTATAGAACTAAATAAATGGGTACCTAAATTAATTAATATTATCCTATAGTTACGTTATTACGGACTGCGGCTCTTCAGTTACGTATTTCTGAGATTTCTAAAATCTGTCCGTAATTACGTAATTGCGTAATTACGTAATTACGTAATGGAAGCCCTAGCCATAACCTCTAGGAAATCAGGTTTAGGGCGTGAAATTAAGAAGCAGTTAAATAATATTCACTTTAATTTACTGGGAAGGTTCTATGTCTGTCTCCAAGTATTAAAGAGGGAAGAACGGAGGGCAGTTGTTGTTTTTATAGTGATCATATAGACAGTGTTACCATTGTAAAATAATAAGAATTGATTAGGTAATTTTTTGCACATTTAAATGGACTAAATGCCAACAGTAAGTTATTAATATCGATATTTTCTAAGTCAGTCAATGTTACCGGTAATATCTTCTGTTTTTTTGTTGGTATTTGTATCTTTAAGTCGCTGCAAAGAATCAACATGTCATCATCAAGTTCTTCGCTATCACTTAATAGAAAATCCATCTTATATTTCTATGCAATCACCTTGAAAAAAGAGAAAGAAAGTACGTAAATATAATGGAAACACAACGTAAGTCATAAAAAATATCACAGTAAACACTGCGTAAGTCACGGTTACTTTTCGATTAAAGTTTAGGCGACTAATAATCGTAATAATAAATAAACACACTTGTTTTAACAGTTAAACCGTGACCACATAACATTAAATCGATATTATTAGGAATAAAACATCAAGATAAATTGCAAATAATATCTTAAATCGAAATCACAACATCGGAGCACTTGATGCACGACGAGTTTGTACGTGAATAGCTGACATACGCAATGTTGGCACCACGAATTGAGATACGCAATGTAACTATTTTTCAAATAACGCGTTGGTATTGGTCAGGAATCGTGTTTTGATTGGTCGACACGATGCGCGCCACAATGCTTTATCCAATGACATTCAAATCTCAAAACACTCACAAAATGACTTACGCACTGTTAGAACTTCACTGACGATTTATCATTATCTGTCTGAAATTGCACCCACAGGCCACAGCATAGGTCGGTTAATGAAAAAAAAGAGAAAGTATATTAGTTACCTGCAAAGGCAGAAGTCTTTCCAAGATGATGTTCCTAATATTCACATGTTGTACAGTGTCTGTTCTCAGTGCAATTACTTGATGAGAACGCGCACGATGTGGCAATATTGTTTGACAGAGAGCACATTCTTTACCAATGTGACGTACATTTGGAATGCTTGCTGTAGCCCTGGCTTCCGTCCAACATGTTGTACAAATAAGATCATGAGCTTGAACCTGAAAAAAGTTTGGGATTACTAAACAGTCACTACTAACCACCGCCACCAGTCATTATTATCATCAAACTACTAATGCTCCCGCTGCTGGGACACAGGCTTACTCTCTGAGAGATTGATTAGGCCTTAACCTTAGCACAGTGCATGATGGTTCAATATGTTTTAAAACGGTCCGCATCTTGTTTTACAAAGGAATCAGTCGAGAAAAAGAGAGGTTTTACTCACCAAACGAGGAGCAGTCCATTGCTGTATACAATGAAGAATGTTCTCATCTTCCAATACCATGGAACCAGAAGCTGATCCGCAGTTAACACAAAATACAGAAACAGTTTCAAATTCCATGTTAACACCGTAATGTCCGTTTTTTAAATGCCAAGTCGTCGTTCTTAGTAGGTCCGTATCAGTCAATCACAGCCAGAGGTCGATATAATATTGTTAATGTCCTGAGTCTGCGCTCTTTCTTGAATTTCTTTATAAAATTTCAATGTCCTTCCAGTTGTTGCCAAAGTGGGTCGTCAAAAGCCTGACAACATCTTGTAGTTTTGCCCGTTTTGGTATAATTGTGTTGGGTTGAATCAGCCCAGGTTGTATCATGGTAATTTTTTTATTCTTCTTCGTAATAATTCTTGTTACGTTTAATTCACTATTATAATGTATCTCACCTTGCACTAAAATATTATTTGTCTTTGTCCGGGTCATAAAAAAACGTTTGCTTTTCATGAATGGAAAATGCCAACTGGTTGTTGGTTTTATTATTGTTTCGTAGCTTTTTTTCCAGTCGTATACTGGAATTGATGCCAGACTTCTGCATGTCGCGTTTTCTTCCAATACAGATACATAATCTAAAGGCGATGTAATAACCTCCTTAGTCTTAAGAGTTTTCTCAATTTTTGCAAATACCCAATCAGGAGGAATAAACGAGTGGCCGACGACAGGGAATATTAATTTCACTTTTTTTACATGTCTTGGAGCCTCCGTATAAAGCCACTTTCCGAGCATAGCAACCATCCCAGTGTTTTTATTCTGACCTGAACACCCATCAGATATTATTCTCAAAATTTTAACTTCATCACTTACTTTCAGTTGCTGTAAAAAGTTATAGACTGCGCTTATTATTTCATTACTTCCCTTAGCATGCGTTGTTTCATCCCAGTAGTATGAGTGAACGTTTTGTTTTGTAAGTTTTGCTTTCGAATTCCCCAATACTATAGCAAAATGATAAAAGCTGAATTGCCGGCTATAATATGCCGATTGGTCAGGTAATTTCGGCAAAGCCTGGTTTTTTTGACAGTCAAATGTGATGATTTGAATGTGTTTGCTGTCATCCTGGAGAAGTTTGTAAAATGCTTTGTACTTTAGGCGATGAATTCTTTTCTCAATCATCAACTCACTTCTTTTAGATGTGTCAGGCTCAGATTTTAAACGCTCATCTATTGCAATGCACGTCGAGCACACATCAGTTCTAGGTGACCCAAAACCTATATTATGATGTGTGTTGAAGATTTTTCTAAAGAAACTTGCTTCACATGAAGGTCGGGCTCGCGAGCCTGGGTGTACAGGCGCCACATCTTACGGATGTTCAATTCCGGAGAAAGATACAATCTTTGAATATTTTTCGCTCTACAATAGTGGCTTTCCTGACCTTTGAATGATTCTATAAACCATTGTACTGAAAGTTTTTTGGCTTCAAATTTCTCACTCTTTCGGTCACCTCCTCTATTTTCTGCTGGCATTACACCACCGCTACTGTAGAATCTACTCAAGACACCTTGAATACGGTCTTTTTTAATTAAAAGTGCTCCAGTAAAGGTTTTTTGACACACAGGAACATTTTTTCCGAGAATGCTGTATTTTATTAATTTTTGTCTTTTGCTGTTAGTTTTGGCTGATTTACCCTTAGTTACAGAGCAGTATTTCAATAGAAAATTATCTTGCGTCAATTTGCTCAAGCATAGGTAAAAAATTTTTGTGGAACTTTCGGATATCTTGACATGACAGTGTACTACATCGGAATGCCTTTTGGTCATGATTGCACTTTGGAAATGCAGGTAATCCGGAAGGCTTGTACCTAGAAAAAATACAGAGATTAGAAAAATTGATTCACGACTGTATCTATGCACGGTAGACATCCTGTCAGATCCTAGTACTCATATCTACTCGGTGCTTACAGACATCTAAATGAAGTAGTCAGATATCCTGAATGTTAATTGTCTGAACACGAATTGTTTCAGTATAATAATACACTATCTCAACAAGAAAAACGAAGAAAACAATAATTACCTACAAAAATAAAATAATCAAATGTAAGTTTAAAAAAATAATTATCTTAGTCAGCTTCTAAAAAAGTTGAGCCATCAAAGAAAACAAAAATAGTTTTAAGCGTTTGACTTTCATCCCATTTTATTTCTTCTTGCAGCATGTTGCATAAAACTTATTTCAACGGTTTTTATACTAAGATTAGGTTAACTATTTACTCACCGTTTCTCACGAGCCACTTCACGTTTCCACAAAGCTTTATTAACTGTTCGTTTTCTCGAGTGTTTAGGATCACATTTGTTACAAACTGCATCAATTCATCCATTTTTATTTTATTAAATCAATAAAACATAATCACACTCCTTCACTGCAAAACACAAGACGCCATAAGTCCGCCATACTGTTTGACAGGTAGCGTCGTGTGAACCAAGCGCTGTGATTGGTCAATTCCGTTATAGAGGAATTTGAATTTCACCCATACCATTTTAGCGGGTTTTGTTTCCAAGCATAGGTTGAAGGCTCAATTTATTATAGAGGTTTATGGTCGGAAATGAGTTGCTCACTTTGTAGAGAATTGAAAGAGCTTTCAGAAGACAACAGTTGATTTTTTTTTGTAAAAAGTTTTTATTTTTCGCTTTTTAGTTATGGTACCTACCCTACACAAATTCGTATACCACTACCTGCTATGTAAATAACAGTGACGGAGCAACTAAGATAAGATAATAAGATATACAAAAAAAAAACAGACGAATTGAGAACCTCCCCCTTTTTGAAGAAGTCGGTTAAAAATAACGTAGTAAAGGCAAGTAAACAACCGGCAGGGGTGGCGGGCTCGCAAAAAATGGCACACGTTTATTATAAGTTTTATTATTCAAAGCCTAAGCCGAGCATTCACTGAACAAGAGAGACTGGAAATTATGTATCATATCGATGGCATGATTATTAATTGCCGCCGCGACAAGAACCCAGAAAGATTTTCAACCACTCCGCCATTATTTACTCAACCTTCTCGACCTTCATCTACCATGTCTTCCCATTCCGAACCGCTGTTACGCAACGTAGGTCATCTACAGAATACCCGTATAGTATATTCTGAACCACCGCAAATTTATATTCCAGAAGAACAAGATATATACCCCATGTATCCTGAATCACCACAAATACAGATGCGCAAACTGAATCAAATGTGCGTATAATTTCAGACAAGCCGTTGGAAGATAACTGTCCACCATTATTTCTAAAGCCTACACGTATGCTTAATTTCTGCTTGTGATACTGATTTCATACTGATTGATGACATTTGTGATGTGATACTGAGTAAGCTAAAGTATATATTCAGTACCTAATAAATATTATGATTAAAACTCACCTGTATTTGTTTTTCCAACACTTGATTTAGTGCTGCACATACTTCAGGAATAACAGCAACTAGTTCACCCAATTGAGTATGCATGCTTAAACACCTCTTGCAAGACAGAAATTGAAACACCTATAACTCAAACTAATTGCAAATAAAACAATACTTACAAATTGTTTTCGTCCCACCACATTTCTTGGTTTTCTACTTCAAGAATCAGCGGCTCGGTTCTAAAAAAAAAACAAATTGTTAATAAAATTACATTACCAGGACTATAAGTTCATTCAAATGAACTTTAATTTTTCCTATTATTTGGTTAAAAATGCCCAAAGCTTAGACACATCACAGTGAAGCGGATACACCATGCGAGTAAAACTAGTCACTATGATATCATTATTCATTAGTAAGTAGGTAGGTTATTCACAGGCCTCCAATTGTTAAACAGCTATGAAAGTAATTGAACACCCATAACTTACAACTAATTACTAATCAAACAGTCATACTTACTCTCTAGAATTAGGCGCTTCGCTGCGTCTGCAGTCACCGAAGCTAAAAAATAAAACAAAACTCAAACCATGCAAGAAAAAAAATCAATTAGCATATTACAGGCAGACTGCACAACATAATATCCATAAACACTTAGTATGCCCAAAGCCTCAAAAATATTCCAGTAGCTGCCACGCCATGTTAGTAAAACAGTTCCCCACAATAAGATAAATATTCAGAGAAGCTTTCAATCATTGTATCATCCATACCAGATAATCGCGATCATCAGATGCGCATGTATGGACACGTCTGTAAAACATAATAAAAGCTACTTGAATCTGTCTGCAGATTATCAAAGTTCTATTTTTTAAACTTGCTGCACCAAGTTTTAAAATAGGTTATAAAAGATGTAGGTAGGTACTTGTAGGTCGCAATGATTGCAAATGAACTCACCAATTGAATAGGTTTCCCATATATTTATTTTGTATTATAAATCTGAAAATAAAACAACAATTCATATAACATAACATTAGCACTAATGAAATAATAATCTCTAAATAAAAGAACAATTTAAACTTACGTTGCAATCTAAAAAGTTCTCGTCCTGTTGTGCAAAGATTAAAACGTTTTGACAGGCAAAACTTGAAGTTAGCAATAAGTACCAACAATCAGTAAAAATAATCCACGGTTGATTTCCCGTTTCATTTGCCAAGTGCGAATTTGACTCACGTTTTGTAGTAGGTACAATTTATTGGAACGTGCCATCTTTATGAAAGATTTTCGACGAAGAAGTATAGTTCCTACCTGAAAAAAAATATTGGGTGATCTTTACTAATTAAATTGATACGATACACTATTTTTTTATATGACTATACTAAATATATCATCATTACCTTAGATTATCTTCATAAAATTAGTATTACGATAAATCTTAGTTCGCTTATATCTCAATAGATGGCGTGTGTAACAACTAACATTTTACCCTTTTTACGTTCTACCTGGGAGCCGGGAGTTCGGCACCGAAAGTGCTTCACAAAAAATTGTTACAAAAACAACTGTCATGTGAAACAACCTTTACTTGAGCGTATTATATCTAAACAAATACACTTCTCATCAGAAAAATCGAAACACTTCCGTTTTTATGTTTTCTGTCCTAAGGTCATTGGGCAACTTAGTATGGAACCTATACCCACGGCCTACAGAAAACAAAATGGGTAGGATGTTTAGTTAAACGTTCCTAGTTTACGAATATATATGTCGCATTAATGTACGACGTATTTTGTACTGAAAACGCTAATGAAGCCTATGACAACTTTATAGACATTTTTTGTTTATTGTACAATCTTTGCTTTCCCATGAAATGGGTTATTGTGAAACCAGATAGAAAGATTAAGTGGATATCTCGGGGTATAAGAATATGTAGTCGGAAACAAAGAAATTTACTGTGGAAGTACAGATTATCCCCTACGCATAAAAATAAATATATTTTCAAAAGTTATGCACAGAAACTCAAAAAAATTATTAGAAAATTATTAAATTATTATTTTCCAAAGTTTTTGAAAAAATTATATACGAGGTAGTTTATAAGTTCTTAACAAAAAATAAAATCTTATGTGACGAACAAAAGGGGTTCAGAAAGAACAAAAATATTAACATGGCAATATACGACCTACTAAATAACATAATGCCAAGCGTGGACCATAAAATGCCTGTATGCGCCATATATACTGATATGACGAAAGCGTTCGATTATGTAAACCATGACGCTCTTATAAATAAACTCTACACGTACGGCATTAGAGGAAATGTCTTAAATCTAATAAAGTCATACCTCATTAATAGAAAGCAATATACAGAAATATCAAGGATATGTGTGAAAACTAAAAAAGAACATAAATATCTATCTGGCTACAGAGAAGTCAAATATGGCGTACCGCAAGGTAGTGTACTTGGACCTTTATTGTTTCTTTTATATATTAATGACTTGCCGCGCCAAATTCAACAACCCATGGTTACTATTTGCAGACGACAGTACGACAATAGTAAAATGCGGCATTAAAAATAATCACAAAACGGATATTATTAATACATTAAAAAGCATAATAAATTGGCTAAATAAAAATAATTTAATTATAAATATGCAAAAAACAAAAGTTATGCATTTTCATCAGCGTCTAGGAGCTGAAAATCATGATATTGAATTTAATGGACAAAAAGTAGACTCCACTAAGGTTACAAAATTCCTTGGTATTCTAATTGATAACAAACTGACCTGGAAACCGCATTCAGAAGATGTATGTAAGAAGTTAAGCAAGTCAGCGTACATACTTTATAACCTGGCAAAAAAAGTAAGCATTCGCACCGTGCTGGAAGCTTATCATGGTCTAGTTGCGTCAGTTTTGAGATTTGGAGTCATATTCTGGGGTAACTGTACTGAGAGGGAGAGGATATTCAAAGCCCAAAAACGTTGCATGAGATCAATGACTAGTCTTAAAAATACCGACAGTTGTGCACCTGTTTTCAAGTCTCTAAAATTACTCACCTTCCCGTCTTTGTATATACTAGAAGTTGCAATATTTGTTAGATCAAACATACACCTCTTTACCCTAATGGACGACATAAGAATACGTCTGGGATCTGTTAGATCGCAATACAAAAATCTAATGTTTACAGGTAGGCACAAAACAGCATTATTAAGAAAAAGCTTACTATCTATGGGGCCCGTCATTTATAATAAAATACCTAATGCCTACAAAGAAGAATCATTCCGTATATTTAAAAAGAAGCTTACATCCTTACTTATAGATAAATGTTACTATTCTATACAAGATTTTCTGGATGATAAGAGTTTATAAGGATATATTAATTTATTATTGTTGTTTCACATTATATTAATTAAAGGTATCTTATTTTATTTTCGTTAATGTTTGTTAATCTATGCAAAATAATCAATCATTTGTAAAATAAAGAATTAAGATAGTTATTTTTAATGTTAAGTATAAGTAAGAAGGCTGTAGATCCGCTTAACTGTACTTTTGTTTTTTTTTTTGTTTTTTTGTAATTGAGTGGATTTAGCTATATTTGTTTTATTTTTATTACTTTTGCATGCCGTAAGGTAGAGTGTGATGGAACTGCTTTTACAATGTTTACATCTTATTTTGTACCCACATTCATTGCAAAATAAATGATTTCTGATTTCTGAATGCAGATAATGGGAAAAACCAAAAAACAACCAAAAACTAAAAAAATAAAAAATAAAATGTTAAGCTTAATTATAACAAGGCTTAATTATAAGGCAAGCTTAATTATATATATTATAATTGTATTGGTTACTTGATAATATACATGTTTAAAAAAATAAAATAGGTAAAAATAAAACAAGTATTGAAAAGTTTTTAAGTTTTATTCGACATGATCAATGTCTACAGGAATAATTGTATCATCTAAAAACCCCGCAGGCGCATCTATTTGCTCTTGATGTCGGGCTCAAGACAAAAAATATACTACGCTAGCTATATGCGCGCAGCATCCAATGGTACGGCGGCCGTGGATACAAGAGCAGTAGTAATCTTTGATACTATCTCTACCCTGTCTTGTTGGGTTCACCAATATGTAAGTATAGTATTTTTTGCTCCTGATATGTCGCGACTGCATTCTTCCTCGTATTAATATTTTGTTGTTAACCATTTCACGGTGCCGGTATAGTTCAACAATGTACAGACCATTTGGTCGCAAGTGTTCGTGAACGTATGATTTAGCGATCCTTAAATGATAGGTGCCCAACGTACATAGTATCAAATCTTCGAAAGTTAGTTGTGGAAAGTTATCCAAAGCTGCATTACTTGCGTCAATTGAAATAAAGGCTACTCTTTGCCTATTAAGATTGTGCTCGCTCACATAATCTGCCAACTCATTTCTTCTATTTACATTTTCATTAATAATATGTATGAATTGCTCGGCGTATATGGTGTTCTCGTATGGACGCCGAGTAGCGTTGATGAGCGCTGCGGTAATTTTGAAATCTGCCATCTTGTTTGGTAAGGAAATATTGAAATAGGTGTGCCGAAATATTATCCGAAGATGATCCAATAAACACGCCAAAGTAATCGATAAAAACAATAGAAGCTCAAGAAACACACAGATCGCAACGACAAATGACGAAAGACTGCGTGCGTCGATGTTAGGTTGCGCGCGACGCGAGCGCAACGATGAAACCGGTTTCTACTTGTCTGAAGTGCGAGTGAGACGGCATATGCATGCCACTGACTGCACACTTTTAGCGCGCAAACGTTTCTTTTGTTTATTTAACAGAATGCTTCACTGAAATTGTTTTATGTATACATTTATAGTTCACTGAACACCTATTTTTTATTCATATTTTACATTTAATTCCCATGGTTTAAAAAGAAATAACTACATAAAATTAAGTATAGGTTAATACTTAACAATTTAAAACTAATTTGGTTTGTGTAGGAAAACTTTCGTTAACTGGGTCAGATTTTGCCCAATGATCAAAGTTTCCATTCCATGAGTAAAATCATATGATTGTATAGCTGGCAGTTTGGCCATTACAGTGATAAGCGAAAATTCTAAATTCAAAATTAGAATTTCATTTGTTTATCCTATAAATGAAATGATTCACTGTTTTGAGACAAATGTGTGTTTAGAGTTGGAGTACATTTCACCTTTGAAAACTAAAAATTAGCGCTTATCTTAAAACTTTTTGTTCTGTGTTCTGTATACTGTGTGTGTACTGTGAATGTGGGACGTCTTTTTTCTAAAACATATGAATACTTCGCCCGCAGAAGCCACCCAAGTGGTGGCATTGCTGGATTCTGGATTTAGTCAGCGTGTTGTGGCTGAAAGATTGCATCTAAGCCTGCATGAACAGACGTTCATAGAGTCTACAAACGCTATCGGGAGACTGGTTTGTTTACGCGCCGTTGAGGATCTGGCAGGAATCGGGTCACTTCTGATTGAGATGATCGATTTATTGCAACAACTTCTTTACGAAATCGACGCCTTAATGCTTTTCAACTGCAGCAGCAGCTTCATGTTGTACGTAGGGTGGCTGTAAGTGACTCTACAATTAGAAGAAGGTTGAAGGAACGTGGACTAGTACCGCACAAGCCAGCAAATGGGCCGAAATTAACTGCAGACCATCAAAGAGCGCGGCTTAACTTTGCACGTGAGCACCTAAATTGGTCATACCTCCAGTGGAACAAAGTTCTCTTTTCTGATGAATGTAAAATTATGCTGTATGGTAACGACGGAAGGAACAAAGTCTACAGAAGAGATGGAGAACGCTTCGCACAATGCTGCATTGAAGAAAGGGTCAGCTATGGTGGCGGTTCTTGGACGGTTTGGGGAGGAATCAGCGGCGACGGTAAGACAGAGCTTGTCTTTGTGTCTGGGCCACGTCTGCCTGCACTAAACAGTCATCGGTACATCAAACACTGTCTTGAGCCTCACGTGATGCCCTATGCACATTTTATTGGCAACGGTTTCATATTCATGCACGACAATGCTAGGGCTCACACCGCGAGGGTCGTACTTGATTATGTTACCGAAGTCAGTATCTCCATTATGGAATGGCCAGCAAGAAGCCCGGACATGAATCCGATTGAACATTTATGGGATGAATTAAAGAGACGAATTCGTGCAAGAGATCCTGCCCCAGAAACACTTAGCCAGCTACAAAATGCAATCCAAAAGGAATGGAATGCCACAACATTTGATCGTGACTCTCATCCGATCGATGAAGAACCGTATGGAAGTAGTAATAAGAGCTCGGGGAGGGAATACAAGTTATTAAATAAACGTTTCTTAGCTTTTTTTTTCATTTACTTGTGTTGTTTTATCAATTTCCTTCATACTCCATACAGGGTAAAAATAACTTGTTATAAAAAAAACAAAACCTATGAAAATTTAATTTGAATTTAGAACATTAACATTAGGATTTGAAAACCTCATATTATTCACTATTAAACGACATTTGACATATGTTCCTAAATATACACATTTTTCTGATAATCCTTACAAAACATAAACTTGCAAGGTGTTTCGATTTTTCTGATGAGAAGTGTATAAATAATTGTTTAATAACTATGTCTCTGTGTCACACTATGCACTTTCATCTTCAACTTTCGTCTTCATCTTTCTATTCAACTTTCGTTTGTCGCTTTCAATAATTGAATGCGTTAACGAACGCAACGCCAATATAGTCATTTAGTTCAGTCGTAGTTTGTCAGCTTGTGGAAACATGTGCGACGACAACATTTTACTTAGTAGAATATTTGCTGCTTACTTGGTCATAAGAAATTCCAGAAAAAAATGAACCAAGCGAAAGTTTTGGATACGAGGCTATTACAATAATCGAAGTAATGTGATTATGAGAGAACTACGAGAAGATAAAGATATTCTTTTTAAAAATTTTACACGCATGTCTGAAAAAAAATTCGATAGACTTTTGAAATTGGTTACACCAATAATTACAAAGCAGTCAACCCAGTTACGTGAAGCAATACCCAGTGAAATAAAATTAGCTATAACACTTAGGTTCTTAGCTACTGGAGACAATTTAATGTCTCTTTCATATTTATTCAAGGTGTCCAAACAATTCATATCTGCAATGCTACCAGATGTATTGAAAGCCATAATTAAAGTACTAAAGGATTATATTAAGGTAAGAAAGAGTTTTATTTATATATTATACATATAATAGACAATATTTAGCACAATGATAATCATTTTTTTAATATAACAAATTCAGAAACAGTATTAATATCAAATGCTTCGGTCTCAGCTGGAGAGTCATTTGGCATCTCGGTATCATTAAATATCTCAATAACATTCGGTATCTCAGTCACATTCCGCATCTCAGTAACATTCTGCGTTGCGGCTGCACCAGTCATCTGTTGCATTTCCAGATCAAAAAGTATATTATTTATGCGCTGTTGAGCTAATAGTCGATTTAATGGATTAAGATTTCGAATTTTATGAGCTATTAATTGTCCATAAACAGTAAACTCATCTTTTTGACTTAATTCCTCAGTAGCTTTTTTCATAAATTTGTAAAGCTTCTTCCTCTTTATCGTCAATCTTTGTACTTTTAACATTTCTCTTCTTTCTTATTGATGGTAAGGTAAAATCATGCTCATCTTCAGACATACACGTAGACTGCGAAGTCGCAGAGCTTTCTCTATTGAATACTTCAGCTTGCGTGTCCTGAAATGTAATGTAAATGTTACTTAATTCAATTTCTTAATTCAATTATGAACTATTTCATGTCAGATATTGGAGCAATACCGTTTCAAAGCAAATACTTATAACATTTATTTTGTGGAAGAATGTAATAAATTAATTTCACCAAATATGCGTTTAAAAATACCTTTTCTTCCTCAGTACTAGTTTCTCTAGTTTCCCTTGGCGTCACAGAGTCAGCAGTGAACAACAGATGTTTATAGGCAAACCACGGTGAAACGTATATCTCATCGGATCCAGAGCCACTCTATTTCTTCATAACTTTCTGATGCTCTTTGGAAAAATATGAGCGTAGACTTTTTATCTTTTTTTTAACACCATCGATGTCCATGTTATATTTAGTAGCCAAAACTTGTAAACCATCGTTCCTCTTTACTTTATTTGTATAAAGTTTGTTATTTGGATCCCAGAGCTGTGGAAAGTTTCGGTAATCTTCAATAAAATTCAATGTAATTTCGTCTGCCATCTTGTTGTTGAACGCTTTGTGGAACAGAAATCCATCCGATGCGGAATGACGTGTATCACAGCGCGCGTTACGCTTTCAACTGTCATTGCGCATGCGTCAAGGGCATGCCCGACTTGCGCTGTTGACTGCGCTATGACGCATGCCCTTGATGAACAAAAAAGGGCACAGTGTGGACATAGCTTATGACTGTCATAAAACTCGAAAATTTTCAAACGCACGGATGCGTCGTGTCGCTCTTGGACAAGTATTGAACGCCGCACTAATGCGGCCAGCCGCACTGGGTAGACTTTCGTCAAACGCGCATACGCGTTCATAGTACCATAAGAAATATTTATTGAACGCGCAGTTGCGTTTGCCGCACAGGGTCAATAGCTATTTACTTAGCATTTGCAAATAATTCAGCAGGCAATGCGTTAACTTGGCATACTCTAACCTCTACTTGTGGTAGTGACCATTTTTCAATAGTTATTTCTTATCCTCTTTCCAAACCAAATACACTAATAAGGAGATCAAACTCATAAACTATCTAATAGAAAGCTATGCTCTTTGCCTGTTATTTCTGATGGTAATGAGAATAGTTGTAGTTTAACACCTGATAATATTGAATCAGCTTCATTACTTGCTTCACTGCTACTGCTACAGTTGTCCCCAACATGTATTATGAATCGTTCAAGTTCGTTTTCAACAACACGGTCCCTTAATTTGTATTGATTTTCAACATTTAGTACCTACATGATCAGTGTACTTCTTCCAGTCATCAGCAGTTTTGAATAGAAAACATTCTTTTATAAAATTTTGTATTTCATTCCCTGGTCCTCCTATATTTTTGCTTGCTACTTTTCTCTTCGCCTGGATTGAGCTTTAGAATCAGACATAGTTTAGTTATACCCAGTTTAAATAATGCCTCTCCTAGTGATGTCATAGCCATACTAGCAGGGGTAAAACTGCCATCATCACTTCCACTCCGTATAAAAAAGAAGTAGAAGAAAGAAAAAGACCTGCGAAACTAGCTGTTGATAATACCACAACTAAGAAGGCCAAAGGTAAAGGCAAAGGCAAAGGAAACAAGAGGGTATCAGGAAAAGAATCACTAGAAGATACAATTTGTTTATATTGCAATGATGAAAACAATTCTTATCTAAAATCGTAGGAAAACTGGGTAGGGTGTCAGCGGTGTGGACGATGGGCCCACACAGCTTGTGCTGGAGTCGACGACGAAGATATGGAGGATGTCTTGATATGTATTTTAGTTAGATTAGTTACCAAGTCCAAAGCTGTGCCAAATAAAACGATAATAAGTAATAAATGTTTGATTAATAAATAACACTGATATGATTTTAAATACCCTGTTTCGTACCAGCATTTCCCCTAGTTGTTACTGTTTTCGTTGTGTGGTTAATAATTATTATCAAAAACACGAAATTTAAAGTATTGTCACCAACAGACAGAAAAGTTTTTAAACGAAGCTCCGGATAGTCAGTACCTGGCAACAAAGGTCAGTTGAACTTTATCGGTCTTATTCCAAAACGCGATCTAAATATATGTAGTATTGGGATTGTTACTAGGTTTAAACCATGACTAAATAAAAAGTTATTATAAAATGAAGTTTATCACTAGTTCCAGAACTATCTATGGTACTAAAGTTAGTCCGCTGAGACCCCTAGTTTATCTTTGGTACTAATTCATTTGACGTTTGCTTGGTGTGTTATTTTAAATAAAAATCTCAAAAAATGGATATTAACATAATCGACTTGGTGGATTTTGAAGATTTAGAAGATTTAGATCGTCTCGGCGATCTTACAGACATCGTGTGAATCCGTTCGAATTGAGTGACGAAGATTTCAGATACAAGTATAGCTTCACAAAACGTTTTGGTGGAAAAATAGTGGTCCCGAAGATTCATTAAAATGCCCATCACTTTAAATGAACAGGAAGAAAACATTCGGAAATTCCGCAGGATTGCTAATTTTCCTACAGTATTTGGGGCAATAGACTGTACTCATATAAGAATAAAGAAAGTAAATGCTGATGGGGGTCAATTATATATAAATAGAAAAGTATTTTCTTCAGTCAATGTACAGGTAAATTAAAGAAATATATTTTAAGTGGTGATTATCTCAGTTTTATTGACAAATAATCCCAAAATGCTTGATACAATAGGTAGAGAATAAATTATTTGATTATATTAATTACTAATGTTATATTAAAATAATAGAGAGGAATTTAAGTTAATATGCAGTCACTTTTCAAATGGTTTGTGATGCTGACTTGAAAATCATGGACATTGTTACCAGAAGGCGTGGCAGTGTACATGACTCCAGAATATTCCGCGAATGTCGATTAAAACAGAGGTTTGAGGCTGGCGCATTCTCTAGAATATTATTGGGTGAAACTGGCTATCCTTGCACTCCATATTTATTTACACCACTGCTTAACCCCACAACACCACAAGAAGAGAGGTATAATAGCAGCCATATCCGTACATGGAATACGGTCGAAAGGTGTTTTGGATTATTAAAGCAACGGTTTCGTTGCCTGTTAAGAGGCATGTTTGGAAATATTGAAACAGCAAAAAAAAAACAATTGTTGCTTGTGCTGTACTCCACAATATTGCCATCGACATGAAGGAAGACCTGTTTCCTGGCGAGGAAGATAACATAGAGCAATTTCCATCTAGGGAACTTATAGTTCAAAGTTATATTCCCACTTCTGTAAGGAGAAATATTAGGAGAAGGCAGTTTATTGAAACTAATTTTTAGTATTAATTTGTTTAAATAATTATGTAGGTATTTAAAAAGTATGTATTTTAATTAAATGAATAATCTATTATTAAATATTTACAACAAATAAATACCTGAAGACAATAATTTCACATATCAGGATATTTAATTACAGTCTAAAAGGGAACCTTTTTTTACTTGTTGGGGAAGGAACTACAACAAGGTCTTTGCTTCATTATTGGTAAAGATACTAGAGTCTTAATTTTAACCAATAACGGTCCATACAATATGAATCGGCCATAAGAGGATGTAGAATAAAAAATCTACTTACTTTTTATTCTTCAGTGTTGGTGTTTTTCTTACTTTCCAATAAAGCTATTTCTAATTCTATTTTTTTAATTTTTAATTCTGCAATTGTAATGTTATATTATGTGTGTTCCACTTCCATCATTTCTAGCTGTTTTCTTTTAAAATCTGTATTACTTTGTATAATTGAATGTCGCACTGCTTCACTTCTGTAAAATCAAGATAATAAAAGTATGTACCCGTCCCCCACGTATTGTATAGGAGGGGAAGGAGTATTGTATTATAGTAGGTTTCTAAATATACCTATTTTCCAAGCTCTTTTTCCTTTTTTTTGTTGTGGTTCTTGTGTTAACAGTCTCTTTGTTCTTTATTGACATCATTCTGGTGCTTTCTTTATCTGTGGTTGGATTGGTTTAAGCAAATTAAATATGAAAAAGATTGAAACAAACTTGTGTAACATATTGGATTGTAATTATACTATTCTAACTTTTGCCCGCAACTTCGACGGACAAAAGAACATTAAAATGATCCCGCAGGAAAGTATTTTTGGGATACCTAAGTGAATAATTCCATCCAAATTCGTGCAGCCGTTAAGGCGTGATAATATTAGCAGTACGTACTTATGATAACTATTATATTTACCTTGCAAATCCACGATAATATACTGTTCTGGATGTTCCTCATCCTCATGTATTGCTTCGTATTTTTCAGTTTCTTTAAATTCAAAACTAGGACCAGGTTTAGGTTCAGTGATCATTTCTTGTGCAGTTGTAGGCACGGGAACTAGATTCTAAAAGAAATAAATTTAATTGACATGTTTTCATGCAGACTGCGGTATTTAGTCTATAATTGAATTAGGTATTTTATGCTTGAAAGGAATATCAATAAAATACACACAGGTGTTTGTTATTATAAGTCATGCAAAATTATAAAACGACTTTGTAGTACAAATTACATTACATTGATTTTGAATAACCATGTAATTATATTTATTTAATTAATATACATATCGAAAGTATTACCTATCATTTTTAACCATGGAACATAATTTTGAATTGTAAATTGCATGCTCTAAAAGCAAACAGAGCACCTCATACATAAATAATGTAAAATATCTAAAATCAATCAATTTTAAATTAAATGTTATATGATCTACTGCGCCCCGCGGTTTCACCCGCGTAAGTCTCGATCCCGTGGGAATATCGGGATAAAAAGTATCCAGGTATTTAACTGATTTTTCTGGTTTTTTCATGACAAAATTATTTTCTCTAGATCTGATACCTTTGTTATTTTCATTTACACCTTCATTCTCGTTATTTATGTCATATTCATCATCAGCCTCCCAAATACTGTCATCTGAATCGGCGTATGTCTCCTTCGATTCTACGCTAGTATCACTGTCATCTCTTACAACTCTCTTCCTAGAATTTTCAAAACGTGTTCTCTTGTTAGTCTTCCTGCAGGCTTAGCCAAGTTGACAATCTACAAACGATAACGCTAGTAGAAAACTAATCAAATGTATAGGAATGACATCATCTCAACGTTAAGTCACGTGGTCAGAACAAACGAATAGAAAACTCGTAGCCAAGTTTACATCGTTCAAAATGTTAGAATGAAATGCGATCGTTTCTACAATGTTGATCGCTACATCCCATAGAGATGGTAGCCAAGTCACAGTTTTGATAAGCGCTAACGAAACGATGTCGAAATTTTTGAACGATAGCTAAGCGATCGCCGAGACCCAAGAGAAAACGATAAAAAAATGGCGTCTGTTATGAAACAGCTGTGTTGATAGTTTTATACCGAGAAGTGTTTAGTTTATTTACGATAATTTTGGACTATATTTACTATTTAGCATTTAAAATGCATACTTTAAATATGTTGTGGTGCGCTCATAATGAAGAAGTATGGCTTAGGCGCCGAAACAGAGACATAAATCGTCAGTGCATGGAAACAATACGCGAAATGCCGGAACCTTTATTTGTGCAGCAATTTCGGCTAAACAAAATGACTTTCCAAGCCCTTTGTCAAGAACTCCGACAAAAAACTTCATTAAAAGGAACCAACGAGATTCCCTTAAAAGTTAAGGTAAGAGTGCTAATAATTTGACTGACATAAAGTATTAGCAATTTTTTTATTATTAACCGTACTTGGCTATCATTTCATTTCCTCAATGTTTGTGTTTTTGTAGGTGTTGTGCGCTCTTAGTTTCCTAGCCACAGGATCCTATCAGCGGATTGTTGGCGTCACTCAGCATCTTGCCCAACGCACAGCTAGTCGGTGCATCAGACAAGTTGTTGCTGCTTTGAACCACCCTGCTGTCATGGCAAAATGGATCGTATTTCCGAAAACACGACATGACAGAGCATCTATAATACAAGAGTGAGTCCTTATCAAACGATTTACATAATAATATTTAAATTATTAAGTGCATGTAATGTAATTTAAATTAACAATTATTGTTTCAGATTCCAAAGAAGATTTGGCCTGCCTGGTGTAATTGGGTGCATAGATTGTACCCACGTAGCTTTGGTAAAGCCGAATGATGAAGAGCATCTTTTTTATAATAGAAAAGGGTATCATTAATTAAATGTGCAAATGGTAGATATTATATTTATATATATACTTTAAGGTATGTTAAAGCTAAATAAATCACTTCTTAATAAGTTGTTTTATTTTCAGATTTGTGATAGTAACCTTCTAATTTTAAATGTAAATGCAAAGTTTGGTGGAGCTACACATGATTCACATATATGGTCTTCTAGTAGAGTTGAACCATATATGCGTGAACTTCATCAAAATAATGAACAAGTATGGCTATTAGGTAGGTATATATAATAGTTAAAAGATCAAATCTTTAGGAGTTTTCCTGTGTTTTGTCTACAAAAATTTATTTTTCAGGTGACTCTGGATATCCGCAACGCCCTTGGCTTATGATACCTATCCTCAATGCAGTTCAAGGTTCTATTGAAGAACGCTACACTCAAAAACATGTACAAGCCCGTAACTGCATTGAGCGATGTTTTGGATTACTCAAAGCACGGTGGAGATGTTTGCTTAGAGACAGGGTTCTTCACTATCATCCTCATGTAGCTAGCAATATTACAATGGCATGTTGTGTGTTACACAACATAGCTTTGAAAGCTGGCTTACCACCACCACAACAACTTCCTGCTGCACATGACGATGGGGATGATATAACCATGCACGACCCCACATCCACTGCAACTGTGGGTAGCCAAAGTGAATTAATTCAAGGAAGAGCCATGCTGAGATGTTTATTGAATAGGTTATAGTAAGATTATTTTAAGCTATAAGTATTAAGATTTTATTTTTCATTTTCTAATTATATTTTTATGTACTCTATATTTCATTTATTAGTGATTACTGATTAATTAAACTCACGCACTGATATTAGTTACTTTTACAATGTTTGTAAATATGTGAGCACCATTTGTATCTATCACATAAATTATTTGTCATTTCTTCATATTTATTTATTTTTACTTATTGTGAGAAAGTAATCTTATTATAGGTGCATAGTCTTCACATGTTATTATATAATTGATACTACCTATAAGAAGGGGCAACTAGAATCTATTCTAGTTTTTTTTTAATTTTCACTTTCAAGTGCCTTTTGTGTGCCTAATTGAAATTTGATCAATAATGTACAATAAGTTAACTGGAATTTTATTTTCAATGTAATGTACTTAGCTGTACAGCTAAGTTTTTACTTATTGTTTTTATTAAAACACTGACATTTATACTAATTTAATGGTGGCGTGCACATCAGCTAAGAAGGAAGGATTTTTCAGTTATCCACTACTATGTATTTACAATTCTCACAATACCTACATTGTAGGTGTTATTGTTTTCAAATACTTTAACAAAAACATGAATTACTTACAGTTACTGTACATAAATTCTAATTGGTTTCATTCTTACATTTAAATTCGGCTGCCGTACATGCCCTTTCCAGTTTTTTAAACTCCGGTAAAGGTGAGGTCATCCTCAAGGTTGACGTCAAGAACGCCTTCAACTCCGTTAACAGGGACACCCTGTTGGCCGAAGCAAAAAAGGTGTTACCGGATATTTTTGGCTTTTTGTGGCAGTGCTATAGGCACCCATCAAAATTACTCTATAAAGACAACGTTTTGGAATCTGCAGTCGGATGCCAACAAGGTGATCCCCTCGGGCCGGTCATTTTCAGTTTAGCTATTCACCCCATAATACAACAACTAAATTCAAAATTTAATGTATGGTATTTAGATGATGGGACTCTAGGAGGTGACGTAGATACTGTCCTAAAAGATCTCCAATTCCTTAAGCAGCAGTTCCAATCCATTGGCCTTGACCTCAACTACTCAAAATGCGAAATTTACCCTTGTGACAATACTGACAGACAATTGACTATTCAGAAATTTAACTCAATAGCCCCAGATATAAAAGTTTTGGAAAAAAGTTCACTGCACCTCCTAGGTTCCCCAATTTTAGAAGACAGTTTCTCACCTTTCATTGATGAAAAAATTAAACATTTCAATGACATTTCGGATAGACTTTCTAAAATTAACCTACATTCGGCATTCACCCTCATCAGATACTGCTGTTTCGGTCCAAATTTTATGTATTTTCTCCGCTCTTCACCTTTATGGAAAAAGCCACACCTTTTAGACAAAATTGATCAAATCATTCGGAGCACTCTAACATCAATCATAAATGTGGCATTGGACGACCGTGCGTGGCTGCAAGCTACACTACCCATTCGCTTCGGTGGGCTCGGCGTCCGCAAAATTTCCAGTGTAAGCTTACCGGCGTTCCTGTCCTCGGTCCACAGCACCGAAAAGTTAACCACAAGAATCTTAACTGCTTCTCAGGTTGACTTTGAAGTGCCGTGTTTGACTGATGCAATGAACGCCTGGAAAGTGGCCTGTCCGGGTACGGACAAGCCCGAGAACCCGTTCTCCCAGAGACAGTGGGATGAGCCGCTCTGCAGGTTGGTACGGAATAACCTCATTAATACGTCCACCAATACTGCTGAGCGTGCCCGCCTACTGGCTGTGGGGGAATGGGAGTCGGGCCTCTGGCTTCAGGCGCTACCGTCACCCAACATAGGCACTATGCTGGGTGATACCACTTTCCGGCTCGCTATAAGTCTGCGTTTGGGCGCTCCTTGTGGGGCCCCACATCGCTGTCAGTGCGGTGAAGCAGTCGACCGCCTCGGACACCATGGCCTTTCCTGCAGCAAGAGCGCCGGCCGGTTGGCACGGCACGCAAGCATTAATGACATCATCCGTCGGGCTCTTGTCACCGCCGGGGTGCCAGCTGTTTTAGAACCCAATGGCTTGGTACGCGACGATGGGAAGAGACCAGACGGAATGACCATAATGCCTTGGAGGCTGGGTAGGCCTTTGGTGTGGGATGCAACCTGTGTCGACACCCTCGCGCCATCCCATCTTCCTAGCACGGCGGGCTGTGCTGGGGCGGCTGCTGCAGGTGCAGAAAACCTCAAACGGCGCAAATATAACAACCTTATTGGTAGCTATATTTTTGAGCCGTTTGGGGTTGAAACACTAGGGCCGTGGGGTCCGAGTGCTCATCGAGTATTTCGGGACATCGCCAAGCGGTTGGTCGACTCTTCACGTGACCAGAGGGCTGGTCAATTTCTAGGTCAAAGAATCAGCATTGCCATCCAACGTGGCAATGCTGCCAGCCTTTTGGGCACTTTTCCCACTGACAGCGATGCGGAAGAATTTTTTGACGCCCTATGAGCCCTACTTTCTATAATACTTTTTATTTCGTTTTGTATATAATTTTAGTGTTAGATTGTATATAAAAATATAGCATCATACTATACTACTTGTGATAATATTTAAATTCTAATTTTTTTTGTTTAATACTATAAAAAGATCAAAGTATTATACTACCTATTAAAATAAATAAAAATGATACATACAATTTGTACATATAAAATTTAGAGAAGGAAAAGTAAACAATAGCAAACAATTGAAATAAAAATTACTTGTTACTCTGATATTGTAATCTATGCAATTTGAAATGTTTATAATTTATAGCCCTCAGCTGAGACCACTATCACTACAATAGTCATTTCAAGGCATAATATCTGTCGAAGGTAGTGATGATAGTCTCAACTGTGGTAAAATTTCTATCAAATTGTCTACACTACCAGCCAAACGACTTAAAATTTGATTTTGGTTTTCTTCCATTTCTATTCTTCTCAATTCCAACCGCAATCTTTCCATCTCCCTCTCGTGATAATTTTTTTCCCGGTCTGCCTCTAGTTGTAGCCGGCGATTTTCGACAGCCACGAACTCACTCGTGGCTCGTTCGAAGGGCGTTTGTACCCGGCGTGTGCGCGCTCGAAGCAGCCCGCGGCGCCGCGGCGTGGATGTGGTGGGTGACGCCACAGGCGACGGGCTTGGCCGATGCCGTCGCCGTGCAACCCGTGACGTGGACGTGGTAGGCGACGTCGCTGACGGCATCGGTGCGGACGCAGTGCCGGGAGGCGGTGTTAGCACCGGTGGTGGAGGATGGCGTGGAAGTTCTTCAGAGAGAGGTGGCAGTGTAGGACGGGCAGTAGATGATGTTGTAGCTGAGAAAAGATAATTATTTATTTATTAAAATGTGCCCAAATAAATTATTTAGCCAAAACATAGAGTATCTTTAAAAAAAATGGTACCTTGTATAGAATCAGAAGGAATAATAAAATCCAACATAATTTCATCTGTGTCAGAAATTTGGGACGGACAGACAGTGTGCACAGAATCTCTGGTTGGTGGTGGTAGAGAGTTTCTCTCTGATAGTGGGGCCTGAAAAATATGAAGAATTAAATTATAAAAATTACACTTGTTTATAAAAGAAAATATAGCAAAGACCACAAGCAAAGAAAAAAACTAACATCGAAGCCTCTCTCCTCAACTCCAGCTAGACCAACGACAGCAGTCCAACCCATTATGCCCAACACTCTCTCTTCTGAAGCAGTGAGAGTTTGTCTGCTGCTTGGACCACCACCAGTACCAGAAGCCTCACAACGTATTGCCAAAGCTTTTTTCTTGGTTTTTGTTTTCCAGTCTGCCCACACCTGAACATAGTGGTCTGTTAATTTTTATCATGCATGTTTTCATCAATCATTTTCTAGTCTATGAAGTGTATGTACTTCATCTTCTAGAATACTAACATAATAGGAAACCATAAAATAATATTTTAACAGTGGTTTTTGTAAGAATCTTACTTTTTTCCATTTGTCCAATGGCTTTATTACTCCTCCACCAATGGAGTTAAGTAACTCTTCCAGTTCCCGCCACAGTCGGTCCGCTTTTATTCGACCTTGAGGACCTTGCTGGGGCCTCGTTATATCGCCGTGGCTAGAACATAAGTTAAGATTATTTCAGAGAAACAAAGGGTGTATTGATTAAGTAAAGGGTCAAACACAATTGTTTTGTTTGTTTCGTAAGTAGCAATATTAGTTCACGTCGTGTATCACGTCATTGTTTATGTTTCAAACTTTCAAGTGCCCGAGTGTGATAGATTTAATAAAGGATGATATTTACGAAATAACTAATAATTTACATACCTTTCCATGAATTCCAATAGAGCTGCGAATTGTTCTGGGCTTGCTCGAGATCTAGATTCCATCCTACAAAAGTTATCACTTCATTTAAGGTATCTTTCATTATTATGCAGGATCATATCGAAGGTATAAGTTGTTATATCATAACCATTCGATACATACACACAGTAATGTTTAAAATTACATTCCACACTGCGATGTTATAATAAACCAATTTATAAGAAGAACTTTACCTTATTTCGCTTACTTTTTTATTATTTAAAACAATTATTTGCCCGCGCACAATGTACACAACTATAACTTTGACGTTAGTTTGACGTTTGTAGGAACGCTCACCATAGACTAAAGTATGGGTTTTTTCTAAATACGTTGTAGAACGAGCGATCGACTCAGTCGTGTCAACTTGGCTAGCAACTTATCGTTTTCTAAAATCGCTTACGCCGAAGCGATAACGATTGTAGAAAGAGATTCGATACGAAACGTTTGTAACTTGGCTAGGCCTACTGTTCATTTCTCGTTGATCTTTATTACATTTTCGCTTTTGTTTTTTTAACTTTAGGTTATGCTCTTTTAAATCATAACAAACACATGAGGGTTTTCTACAGAAACAAGCTAATTTTCTAAATTTTATGACATTCGCTTGGTTCGTAGTAATAACTTGATGGATGTCCATAGTATGTGGTACAGGAATCAACCCCGTTAAGTTCAGTTCTTGCTCTACAGTTTCTCTATTTTCATCTGATATATAAAAAGTACATGATTTTGGACTGACCTTGTATTAAGAGATCATATGCAGTTGCACGAGCATTGACGATTTCTTCTCCGTAAGCAACTTTTTTGTCTAACGTTATTTTTACCGCACCGCCTATTCCGTCTGCAGCCCCTTTGCCGTGAGCGGATTCAAAAAGTGACCAAGTTGATTTTTCAAAACCCAGTTTTTTTATCATTTCCGTCATGAGATAAAAAATTCCTTTTTGCCTGTACTGGGTAGTAGGGCCGTCAGAAAAGAAGTGTAATGTAGTGACATTTTGTGATGTTCTTTTGATATATTCCAAGACGGGTGTCAAATGTGCCCATATGGCTATTGGATTGTGACTGTTATTCGGTGAAATAGTGCAGAATGATTTTTCTTGAAGACCTTGTTCGTTTTTATAATAAGTGACTCCAGTGTGTAACGTAAATTTCTGTTTAGACGCGCCGAAATGTGTTGCTTGTACTTCCTCACTTAATTTCGCAAGATAATTTTCCGAGAAATCGCAATGAATGATACACTCAGTGCCAGATAATGTCTCTTTACATTTTTTGTACATTTGATATGCATGATAAATGTTGAAATAGTGTTTTTTAAATTGTTTAAGTTGATCGGCAAAAGACTCAATCAGATCTGCTAATGTCCCTTTTATGACATCCTTAGTGGTTCTCTTTGTGATTTTTTTTATCGTTTTCTTGATTATCGTTCTTTTTCATGTATTCGTGGTTCTTTGTTACCCATGCATTCCAAAACACAACCACGTCTTTATTTTTATGTGTCAAATCAAATGAGACTGTTTTATTTTCACAACTTTTACATTCAACATACATACATTTTTGATTTAACTTATCACATACAATAGCCGAAACCAGTTTCTCGAGATCATCAGTATCTAAAACTCCTAGTATTTTTAACTTTTGAGCTTTGAATGTCAAATTCGCGTGTTTAACACATGCACATGTATTTCTCTCTGTAACTTTAGGATCTAAAATATAAAATGGCTTGTATCTAGTAAATGTTGTGTAAGAAGCCGAACCACCTTCATCCATATACTTCTTATGCAGTTTTTGTAGAGAGCCTTGTAAATATCTGATTTGCCTTTTATCTTTGTTGAACGTTTTGGTTTCTCTTTTTCTTGCTGTTATCATCTCTTCCAAGAAAATCCTGTATCTCTTTCATCCTTTTCATCTTTTGAATTTCAAGTGCTCTTTTTTGTTTTCTTACTCTTCCTTTTAGTCCATATTTATCCACAATGTCATTGTTTATTATGTTCTTTAAAACATCTCTTTCAGATTTAGATTTGGCTTTTGAGAATTGGCTTGATAATGATTCTTTCAAAACATAATTTTCGAATATCGCCTTTTTCACTTTTTCTTTTTCCGGACTTGGAATATTTGGCACTTCTTCTAAGAACCTCTCTGTTTTTGAGAACGGTGTTGTCGCTTCTTTGGTTACAAATCCTTCCATTTCATTATCATTTAATGCATCATTTTCATTCTTAATAATTGCTTTAAGTTTTCTATTTGTTTTTTGTATCGATATATAGTTTTTCTTTGAGCTCTTATAATTTTTGTCATTCGACCAATAGTAACCTTTAGTTTTAAATTTTTTTTTGACTGAAGGTATCGAGCCGTGCGTTTTTCTTTATCATTTTTGTCGATTTTTGGTTTCTCTGTTTGGTTAGTTTTTGGTTTTTCTTTTTGTTTTTGTTTTTGGTGCCATTTTTCATTATCTACAGACAAAAATACAATAATAGCATTAATACAGGGTGTATCAAAAAGGTATGGTCAACTTTAAGGGTGTATTACAGGCCATCAATCATCGTAATCGAGAAAAATTATTAACTGTCCCGTACAAAGCTTCAATACCTACTCAACCCAAATGTATGGGACGGCTGATATTTTGTTTCTAGATTATGATGCTGGTCCCATGTTAAAAGCTGTTCAGGTTGATGGTTTGTACCACATCCTTAAATTTTAACACACCTTACTGATACACCCCCTGTATAATTTAAACACAGTAAAACTGTACGAACTGACTTCAAACAAAGCGCACTCTGCAGTAAACGCTAAGTTATTTTTGATATACAATGACGTAATATTATATAGACACGTCATAAATCAACATCACGGCGCTTAAAAACGGCAAAAATACTAGATAGCTACTTATACGCATGAAGAAAGGGAAAGAAAATATGACACCGTACGGCGGGATGCCTGTTGCTAGAGGGAGATAAATATACATCTTCAGTTACGTCACAGGATAAGTAATAGTCAAATTGCATGCTCATTGGTCGAGCGCATGAGTGACGTAGCGGGCAGAGGCATATGGGGAAAAAAGGACATTCGATTTTCAAGAGTTAATTAAATAGTTGATATACCGTATTACCTACTTTACGAATTAAGTAATAAAATATTAATCTTTAAAATATTAGTGCTGTATTCCGCAACAGTAATTATTGTTACATATTAAATTAAAAAATAAAACCAAATATCTTTGTAAACAAAAAGCCTTTATTTAATCATATAAAAAATATTAACATACTGATAAGCAATCGAACAGTATGGTAATTAAAGTCACAAATTATCGACATATGTTGCAGTCACATATTTTTAAATTCCTTCAAACAAACTTAATTTATTTCTTTTTTGCCTCTTATAATTTGATTCAGAGCTTTTGTGTGCGAAATGTAGGCGAACATTGATAAATTTCTCAATGACCGCGCGAATAAGGTGCACCCTATGATCAAATGTGGGATGTTGCTCTAAAGAATGTTGATGTAAAGAACCAAATACGTCATTACAGCTGATAAACGACTTTAAAATACGGTTTTTTAAAATTTGGATATCTTTGTGATCGGGAAGGATAATGTGACCCATTTCTTTAATGTGGTTTTTAATTATAGATTCTGATTTCAGACAGATTTGAAACACATCCTCACTCGGGAAACATAGTCCACCAATATTTTTTAAAATAATTAATTTATGAAACCACAATTTTTCATCACAATACAGACTATCAGTGCATTCCGTACACTTCAATACTGAAGCCAGTTTTCTGGATACCCATCCTGAAATATAACCGATAATCTGTTCAGTGGTTTTTTTAACGCTTTCTTGATTTAACATTGTCGAAAATACTTCGACATTTGTGTTAAAATCATTTTCTACAGCAGTTGTATTTATTAACTCAGAGTCATTCTCAATAGAGTCAATATCCTCATCCATATTTCTTCTACTTACTGTAGAATTAATGTTGTGAACTGCAGACGAACACGTTAATACAGTTATGTCTTCTAATGGTAGGCAGTTTCCTAAAAACGAAGATTTCATTTCCAGGTGTTGAAGGATTTTTTTGAAAATTCCTTTAAACTGGATAACGTTTGGATTATTGTTATAACCTCCGTGTCGCCTGATAGCACCGAACAACATTTCAATATGATCTTGAGACAACCTGTAAGTTGCGATATATCGCAAACGTTGTCCTTCGACCAACGTTGTGTATAGATGTTTTAAACTTTCTATGCAAATGAGGAAGCCCAAAAAGCCTGTTTTATTTTTAGATTCCACAATTTTTTTCTTAATTATTTTTATGGTGATTCGTTTACGAACTTCGCGTCTATATTTAATAAAAATGTATAGGTTCAATATATAAAGTTTCGCTTTTTCTAGAAAAGCTATGATGCCATTGGCGTTTTTTAGAGAAAGTGGTTTTTTCATGCCGTACAAATCGGATGATTTAGAATTAAAAACATCAAATAAATAATTAAAAATTTCTATAAAATCTACCGTCCCTTTAGTGTCCACGAAAAGGGAAGACGTTAAAATCTCATCACACAATTTGATAGCATTTGTAACACTCATGCTCATGATTTGTGTTGCCAATTTCACTTTCATCACTTCATTTCTAAAATAAATGTGACGAGGCGTGATTTTATTAGCAAAATTAAGTCCAACATTTTTTTGCAGCTTAACTAAATTTTCTAATAACTGCCAGCGAATCTTCCTTCCACTCCCGTCAAAAATTTGTCTTTTAGATTCAAATGAATTCCTTACTAATTTAATCATGTGACAAGGGTCAAATATAATTGCAACATCGAAATCACATTCCGGGTGTCTGAAAGTTGTTTTTAGGTTTGATGGTTCTTTAAGATCACAACCTAATAAATTAGCTGCATTTATATTAGATGCACAGCCATCAAATGTTATGGCTACAATGTCAACTCCCACACGGTAGCATTCACTTAAACATGTTTTCAGTAAATTTGCCCTAGTTTCAGCTGACAGTCCGTTAACAAGAAAATATGCTACTGGGATTTTCCAGCTTTCGTTCATACATACTAATATAAAAACATATGCCTGAGTCGCTATTTCACACGATTTTGCTGATCCAGCACCAAAGTCCACGACACCTACAGTCTTTTTTCCTGTCCACGTAGTTTGGTGACGAAGAGCCATTTCATCTGCAATTAACGTGCACAATATTCGCTGGCCACTATGTTTATACTTCTTTTCTAAAACATCTAACGCTTGTTTATTAAACCCAGGATCACCCGAGCTGTTTTCGTACCACTTCCCTATGACACGAGGATGTGGTAAAGATCCATTAAATATCTGTCTTACATATTTGTAGGCAGCTACGGAATAATAGTGCAGGGTGACAGCAAATTTTCTCAACGCTGGGGTATATTTTTGGCGATAGCCCTTAATCTTGCTCTTTTGAGCCAGTCTATTTACAAATTCTACTGTTTCGGCTTTAAGATTCAATTCATTGATCTGGTCAATAGTAAATTTTTTTTTTTTTGCAGCTCTGATACTAATTGTTTTAAGTTATTGCATTTTTCTTTTAGCCTTTTACTTTTTCTTACTAAATTATAATTTTTAAACTGTAACTTGCGTTTTTCTAAGGAAAGTTTACTGATTTTTTTCTTCATAATAGCTTTCCTTGGCGTTTCAAAAATTGAGCCTTCTTCTGACAGTTGAACATGTTCCAAACTTGTGATGAAATAATATTTTGTGCTTCTTGCTAAAAAAACAATATAAAACAATCCGGTTATTTCACGAAAAACAATACTTTGCAATAATGTGTTCAAAAATGACGTATAATTTTACCGTAATAATAGGAACTGCAGTCTTTTTTATTCTTCGATATTTTTTTTTGTCACATATATATCGCTAGCTTGGAAATGTTTCGAGCAAACTTTAGTATAGGGTGTTGGTAGCCAATCGTTCTCACGTCTTTGAACCCTTATTATCTTAAGCCACTTTTCTTTTACTAGCCCATCTGTAGGCAATCTAAAATGAAAAGGAAAACAATAATTAATATTCATAATGTAACAAGTACAATTATTATATTCAAACAATATTATAAATTCTATGAACAAAAATAACACTAGTGTAATAGTGTCCCAACCTCCCCTAACGGCACGTGACTACTAACATCATGCCGGCCGCCATTAGACAGCGGCGTCGAACAAAATAAAAAAAGTTAGTTTTGTGAACTTACGCATGAAATGACACGTTTTTGTCTTTAACTTTTGGAGTATAATTTGTACATCGTCTGAAAACACACGACGGCATGTTTTTTTTATATTTTGCACAGGTTTACACACACAATATAAATTAAAAACAAACGTAGTGTCGCGCGACAGGTTGGTGCGTAACTAAGCGCGATGTGGCCAATTGGCTTCATTTCATGTTGTCATTTTAGAGTGCGGACAACGTATCTATAGTTTTATATATCATTGTTGATATACGTATTACCTGACAAGGGGTCATTGTACTTATCATTAATAACAACTCTTACTATGGGACCAATCATGAAATCGCGAAAAAAAAGCAGTGGTTCCATACATTTGTGCTCACATAAATCTACAAAAAGCATGGATCAGCTGATATTTTTTCGCGATTTCAGTGTTGATGAAAATTAAAATTTTTCGTTATCATGAGTATAATGACTTTTAACTTAAGAAAAAATAACCATCAAAATCGATTCATAATTTATGGAGATATTGCATCATAATAGGTACTTTAAAAAAACAGTGGCATTTATTTAGGGAACTATTTTAAAAGTCGGTTAAAAACACTGGACTCTTGCAATATGCACACAGCTTAATACCGGTTACTTTGTGTAACGTTACACAATGTTACACAAAAGAACAACATTACGCGGCGTCAAAATTATATCAAAAAAATTGCAGGCAAATATCTCACTAAAATGATTTAATTTCAGTTGGATTATCTCATCAGTATACGAAGTCACATGTATATATAAAGATTTTGAGTTATTTTTGAGTACTTACCTTTTAAATCCACGGTAGTCAGAGGAAAATATTTTGCGACAAAAATCGAGGATCACAGTCAAATCTAAATGACAGAAAAACAAGATGGCTGCGTTGTTATTTTGTTCGGTTGGCAGTTGTGTATTGTGTTGCCACTGCTAAATGAACTAGAGATGCGTTCAAAGTAAATCAAATGTAGCATGATTTCGACGTTACACAGAGGTGTTACACAAAGTACTACAAAAGTGGACATGTATTCAAATTCATTTTTTTATTTTTAGAGTAACGTTTTTTTTAAAAAAAAAATATTTTCGGTAGATCAGTACCTTCATTATTATACCCCGTACTAAATTTAATAATATTTCATTCAAATAGGCGTCAATTAATGTTTTTGCTGTCAAGAGCTTATGTGAGACAAACGGAATTGTATAGGAAGTGAATAAGATTCATCGTTTTTATTTTGTTTTTTTTTTTATTAAAATTGTATGTAGTGGGTATTTGGAGTTTAAATTTATGAGTTATAATTATAAATAATTTTCAGAATAAAACGAATTCATGAAATGGGCATTAAGTTCATAATATGATGTGTTTTTTCAGCGAGGACAACACATTATGCGAGAAAGTACATTTTTTTTGAAAATGACTCATTAATTATTAGCTACGTTATTAATCAGACTTATTTATTGACTTACTTATTAATCAGACTTATGTACGACTTGCAGTCTCATTATTAATAATATCACAATCATTGTTTTTATAATTAGGCATAACTTCCGAAAACCGAAACTCATCCAGATTTTAACGCAAATTTAGTTTCGGTGATACTCGAAGATGGAAAACATAGAATGAGTTTCGGCTTTTGGTGCCATTAATTTTTGGCTGAGGTAGAATCATCTTTATGTCTGTCAGTCTTATTTCTGAAAGATCTGGCTCTATAGGGCTATAAAATTTCATCTCAGTCTTGTTTTTAACTCTAAAGAAAGAAGCACCGTATGCATTAGCACTTATTATTTCAATAATCACGGCGACGTAGAATATTTCAAGTTTTTTGGTTTCAAAACGTAGTCTCCTTCTTAGGGTTTTCGATCGATTTGTTTAAATTTTTTAGTTACCAAAGGTAAATCCTCATCAGACTCATCTTCTTCTTCATCTATGTCACTCAGTTCTGTTTCACTTTCAGATACAACCATAGCTTCCTCTTCTTCGCTGGTTTCTGCATCTGATTGATTACCATGCCATGTCTTTCTGCTTTTATTTTTTCCTTTTCTGTCACACAAAACTGGTCGCTTTGTTTTCTTGGGCGCGGATTTTCTTTCTTGAGATTTATTCCTTTCTTCAGCAATTTGATTTTTTTCAGGAGTGTCCGTCGCAATCATGCTTCTACCAAGCTTTCTTGGCTTGCGCCGTCCAGTTCGTGGGCCGGCCTTTAAAGGTGGCATAAACTCTTTAGGTGATTTGAAATTACCTTTGGTAGCAAAAGAAAAGCTTGCGGCAACACAAGCATCGGAAGGTGGTATAATTTCCCCGATGGTACGTAAATTGAAGCTCTGTGAAGGTAAAAAATCTTCCAGCAAAAGATTTTCAAAAATACGTTCATCTATTTCCAATAAGAAAGGGCTTTCAGCATCTCGTGGTGGAGGACTTTCAGCGTACGTTACATCTGACGAGGGACTCCCAAGGTTTATTGGCTCACGTCGCAGATGGTTAGAGGAAGCAGAAACTGGCAATTCTGAGGATGGTCCAGGCTTATCTCTGTCGGTGATTTCTCGGGAAGCCCAAACGGCCAATTCTGAGGATGGTACAGGCTGTTCTCTGTCGGTGATTTCTCGGGAAGCCCAAACTGCCAATTCTGAGGATGGTCCGGGCTGTTCTCTGTTGGTGACTTCTGATGGCATGAAGTCGATTTCTTCGAAAATGTCTGCGTTGTATGGAAAGATTCCACATTTCAAGATTACACGTTATAATAGGTCTTAAATGGTCCGTTTAGACCCACATCAAGGGGTTGCATTTTAGATGTTGTGTGTGGGTGCAGAGTAAGAACAGAGACCCCGGACTTTTTGGCCAAATCTAAAGCGTCAATACTTAAGTGGGATTCGTGATTGTCCATGATTAATAATGCGGGGTTTTCCGGAGAGGCACATGTATGTTTTATAAAGTGCTTCATGACTTGGATAAATAGCTCCGTATTCATCCACCCACTCGGGGTAGCAAGTCCAAGGGACCCTGGAGGTGCACCGGTCAACATAAAATCCTTGTAATTTTTCCTCGGGAAAACCAGAACTGGAGGTAAAGCTTGCCCTGAAGCGCATACAATCGCACAGGTTGTTACCAAAGTCCGTTTCTCACCACTAGTAATCTTGCCTAGATTGTGGCGTCCTTTGGGAGCCATGACTTTTTGTGGTTTTTGAACAGTGGTTGTAGCTGTTTCATCTAAATTGTACACTCTACAGCCATTGCCGAAGGATGGGTGACGATCCATAACATTTTTCAGATTATTAAAAAAAGAATTGACGGTTTCTCTATTGAAGGCAGTAGCCCGCGCCAAACTGCATGCCTCAGGTTTTTTAGTGATAAATCAGGATGCCTAGACCTAAAAGATCTAAGCCACTCAATGCCTGCCATTTTTTCAGACTCCCAGCTGGCAGGAAATTTAATAATATTTATACGAGCCATCTGGTACGCAACGCTGCGAACATCTTTACTAGAAAGACCATAAAATTTCGACGCACAATCTTTGATATATTCTTTTAGTTGAACCTCCTGCAGCCCTATTATGAACTCTTATTTCCAGGCAGTTTACGGCGTAAAGAGAACTGCCTTGCAATTTCGTATTATGAATCGTCAAAACCAGCCAGTCAGCGGTCACGTGACACCCTGGCCGCCTTCTGCCCGAATATTGCCTAGCAATACCGTACTACGAACGTTCGTTTGACATTTCTTAACATATTAAAACTGTTAATAAGTAACCTCTCAATCCATTCAATATAAGCTCCTCTGAAGCAGCTTTTATTGAATGGATTGTGAATTGTTTTAGATTTATTTGTTGAAATTATTCGAGCGTTATCCAGTTAACATAAAAAAATATCAGGTGTGACGAATATGTACCGTTTGAGTTTCTGGAAACTAGAAAGTAGCACTTCTGACTGATAAAAACATCGAAAAACCTTCCACAACTTTTCCAACAGAACATAAGTTAGGCGCCGACTTGGGCGAAAACTCTCATCCACTGAACTATGTATAATAATTACAACTGCCTTTTAATATCTCGTTTATTTATTTTCATACTTAATTATACATTTTTAAATATTTTGTAAAAGTCATTAAAAACATCATTCGAAAATATATAAATAGGTCCGCCGTTATCGGGAGCAGGGTCCAAGCTACCAGTGGTTAGGGTTGCAGACTTGCAGTGACAGGACCTCCTCACAATGCGAGCCTTATCTGCCTTCTGAATCAGGCCCTTGATCCAACTGCCTAACGAGAGCCTCCAGGGCTGCTGGCCGAGGCTTTCGGCCATCAGCCAGGCCATTGGCCGTTCCGACAATCGGCACAATGCAATGATAGCCGAGCTCATATTCCATATGTCAACAACTGCCTCTATTATAATATTATCATCTATTATCATGATGAAAACTGATTGACTTACACCACACGGCTGTGTGGTGTAAGTATATTCATCCACCACCATATCCATCCCTAGCCATATTTTTATTTATACTTCGAATCTAGTAGGTATTTAAAATTAAATAAAAATAATTTCTTTGTGCAACAATGACAACAATAAACGTCCATGAAGTTGTCAAATTCCCAGCTGAATTTCACGTTCGGAAACTTAATCTCGCGTTACAATTTGCAAACACATAAAATTATTAAATGAATTAAGTATATAAGTAGCACAATATACATTGCGTTCATATTTTCACGTACTTTTAGTAACTAGAATTATTTTTATTTATTATTTTTCATAAAATACGTGATTTAAATAAAATCGTAACTTACCGATAAATTATGTCATTGTGTTTCTGAATGAAACTGCAGAGAATTACAAGCCAGCCATAGACAAACTACCCAGCGTGAAGTCGGTCAGAATTATGAATGTCATAATACGAAATTTAACCATGCAGGGATATGAATTGCCTGGAACTTGCCAGGTTTTTTAAAAGTTCGTAATAGGCCCCCAGTTCTTCTGAAAACACTCGATTCACATTATAATTAGGAATTAAACGTTGATTCTTTAAGTCCGTGTTATTTACATTTTTAAGCTTCTTTGTGTAACGGAATAAAGTTGGATAATGTACACCGCATTCTAAAGCAGCTTTCCGTAAACTCCATCCCTGCCTTTGAAGCTGAATTGCTTTCAACATGTTTGCCGCTGAATGATTTCCTTTTTTTCTCAAAATGGCTTTAGTACGTGGCATCTGAAAAAAAAGACTACGTATGAAATATCTACAATTTAAGTAGTTACTAGATGCCCAACTGTACTAAAGAAAGCTTTAGGGAAGTTACTTGTGCTTAGAAAAATATCGTTATGGTTATTTTATACATGGCCTACAATGAAACAAGATAATACACAATGACACACTGTTTCATTGTTAACAACATGCTTTCGTTTCAATGTAAACCAACAAGGTCATTTCTTATAACCTATAGAAATAATGCAACAAATAGTCAACTATCTATAAACGGAATCAGGTTAAAAGACACTTTGAAATGTACAGAATGCAATGTAATATTGAAAAATACGAAATTATTTTCCATAATTGGATTAAAAATCACCAAATATTTTCAAAAATTCTTACTTTTTTGTAGCAAAATCCGTTACGTGTCGCTACAGACGTCCTCTCCCACGCGGCGCGCTCGCCAACTGGGTGTATGCGGGGGAACCCTGAGCATGTCCTTTCTTGCTATCCTGCACTATCTGGCAACGTCGTGTTTTAGAAATATCGCTAAGTTTCACTGTGTACGATTGTTCCAGTGTTGGACAGGTGACCCTACTTTCAACTTAGCGGCCTTTTCCAGGCATCGCAAATTTGAGGGTTATTTAAAAATTTAATACAACTATGCTATTGACACGATTTTACATTAATAATTTCAATAATTTAGTATTACTCATTCAAATAATAATATATACACATTTTTATAATTAATATAAATATTTTTTTTTATTAATACGTTCGCCTTATTAATTCAATTTATTTAGAATAGGAAGTCATCTAGGTGGTGGTCTAAGTGTGTGTAATGTCCGTGTACGAGAATGTGTGTGTGGTAGTTTATTTATTTATTTTTGGTTTAAAAATTCATCAATTGAATAGTAGCATTTTTTTTTGTAGGTAGGTTTTTAATTTATTTTTAAATGGAGCAAGCCTGGTTTCCTTTTTTATCTCTTGAGGCAGCTTATTATATATTCCTATTGCCATGTATTGTGGGCTTTGGTGTAGCAATTTTAGTCGAGACGGTGGTTGGTATAGGTTTTTGTGCCGGGTGTTGTAAGTGTGTATGTCCTGCAGTGCTATTCTGTAACCATCACGCCATGAAAACTTAGGTGAAGTTAGCGTGGAGTGAGTTGTCAGTGTCATCCCATCTGATGCTAGGGATGCCCAAGCTAATACATTTACAATCATAATCGAGATTTCAATAATATTTTTACTCTAATTCTAATGATAATTTTGTATTATTTTAAAACAAGTATTTAAGTGTCTAAACATTAAAGCCCAAAACACACACAGAGCGGGTGCGGGGCGGGAGCGGGTTGGGCGCGGGAGTACGGCGGGTATAATAATTTGTAATTATATGGATGTCAACACATAGAACGCGGGCACGGGTCGGGCGCGGAGCGGGAGCCGCGCCCGCTGACACAACAGCGCGGGACGGGAGCGGGTCGGGAGCGGTTGTGCTATTCTGTAAAAATATCTCCGTGAAAACTAAGTGTAGTAAAATATCAAAGTGAGCTTGGAGTGAACTGTCACTGCCTTAGCATCAGTAGGTATCGATGACAATGACTCACTCCACTCTCACTTCACCTAAGTTTTCAAGGTAAGATGGTTACAGAATAGCAATGTGGGTGTAGCGACGTTACATTCGTTGCAATACACGTATCGATGATATTCTCCATATTGATGTTTTTTTTTATTAATGTCAAAAACCTACAACTTTTTCCATTTTCGCGTTCTTCTCTTTAAAATAAGTAAAAAATAATAATTCTTCGTCCGTGTCAGAATCACCCAACATTTTCACACTGCAACCGCTGTCGTCTGTCAAAGTACAACCGCGCCCGACCCGCTGCCGTCCCGCGCCCGACCCGCTGCCGCCCCGCGCCCGCGCTCTGTGTGTGTTTTGGGCTTAATACTATTTAGGGAAGCTTTAAATAAATTAGCAAAACAGATATTCAGTCAGAAACTGAATTTTGTTTTACTTACTCAATTTTTTTCCTAGTATCGTACGTATCTATGTAGCAACTTACAATAAATAAAATAAAACATTCACGTTTATGCTAGTTAGTAAAAAGCGACATAGTTTGTTATTATGAACCCATTGTTAGACTGTTTATTTAAATAAACGCAATCCCATGACCCAATCGCGATGTTTTTGAAGAAGCGATTGTGGACCGAGTCCAGTAAAGACTGTGCGACCTTGTTCAGCGTTGTAATTAACCCAAATCTATTCAATATGAAGAGAGATTCAGTGCTTGGCCAGACTGCAAAAGGGGGCACGGGGCCGACGTGGCGCAAGATACCTAGGAACTTCATTTGAGTAGCGCGGGCTGCATGGCGCGGAGAGCGTGCGGGCCACTCAAACTCACGCAATAGCTCGCGTCCATTTAGTAAGTGGTCGATGTGTGAGCACTGTGAGCGCGGCAAACGGCAAAACGCGCGGGTGCTGGGATCTCATACTAGTTCGAGCTGACCACGCACGTTTTGCCATTTATAGTAAGAATTTTCAAGTAAAACTACTTAGGTCTTCTTCATCCATATTTGACAAACACTGGATACGACAACACTCGGAACGAAATGTGTGGTTGGGAAGTGTGGCTAGCCGACGGAAACTATGTGGGAACATTAAGTAAAAGTCATTTATAAAAGACGTGCGGATTAAATGTTCCTACTTACCTTATTTTATTGTAGGTAGATACCTTTCTTTGAAGATAGATATACCGTATATCTACCTACGCGTTGACAATAGGTAATAACATAAAGGCTACATACTGGCGCGATTCGCGAACTTCACGGCGAACAATGAGGTGGCGTCGCAATCACAATAATATTCTCAGAAAATTGCACATTTTGTTTTCAACACATCGACTGGAGTGATGTGAAATTCGTCAGAAGTGACAAAATTTTTCATAAAACTACTACCTAATTAAACATACAAAAAAATATAATCAGTTCGAATTGTTTTTGGTGCCAACAGTCTTAATATGTCAATTGCAAATACTAAGATTAAGTTAAAAAGTACTAAAAAAAATCAACAAAATAATTCTACAGAAATGACGCAGTCATAATTATCATTCTTGTAGAATAAAAAAAGTGAAAGGTAGGTTCCTTAAAAAATATTATTTTCTTCGTCTGAGGACGAAAAACAATTCGAAGCACATTTCAGAGCATTATCTGAACGTTTTACATTTTCCTTAAAAGGTTTGCGTTTCCTTATTTCAAAAATGTCTTCATCAGAAGTACTATCAGATCCATAGCATGTTCGATAAAAATCAACAGAGGGACGTGAGGTTGTCGCTATTGGATTTCTATATAAATCATGGATTGGTTCTGGAGATATAGACTGTGAATGAGTTGGTTTCGTGAAATGAGGTTGATCATTAGTTTGTTGTTTGCAAGTCAAGTAAATAAGCCCAATTTCGTAATGTGCGCAAATCTGATCCGTTTTACAAACATTGCAGCTTAATCTTCTGGCATGCATGATATCAGGACTGGTTTTCTTCCATGTAAGTTGATGAACTGAAAGAGTGCCGGCAAATGGTCTAGCAGTACTCGTACTCAATATATTCGAGATGTCCTCAACATGAGTATCATCGATTGGTAGAATAATAATACCCTTACAGTTTTCTTGTAAACAATGTACCAATGCTTCAAAATCTGGGATATCTCTGCCATTAGCTACAAATGCATCTGCTGTTCTTTTGACGCATCCTCCAATTCCATCAGGAGCCCCCTTCCCATGTCCTGTTTCACTAAAGTGCCAAATAATATTTTCTACACCAAGTTCTCTGCTCAAATATTTTGCAATTAAAAAAAACATGGACTTATTTCTATATTGCGATGAAGGGCCATCGCTTTGAAAATGCATAGTTGTTAAATTCGGGATTTTACTTTTTATATGATCTATTAAGGGTTTGAGATGTGCGCAAATAAAAACTGGATCATGTCTCAAATTTTTAGATATAGAACAAAATGATTGAATAGAATCTTCGTCTGTGCCATGTGAATATAAAACAGAAGTATGCAACGAAATTTGGGGTTTAGAGCCACCAAAATGTGCTGATTGCACTTCTTCAGAGTACTTACAATTGTAATTTTCGGAGAAGTCCATATGGAGCAGTGCTTCATCTTCGGCAAGCTCACTTTTTATTTTTGTTACAACTCTGTGCTGATATATAATATTTAAAACGTGATTCATAAACTTAGGCAGCTTATCTTCAAGAAAAATCATAACAAAATTTTTACATTTCGACGAGAAAGATTCTTTCACAGTTTTTTGGCATAACTTTTCCTGGCCTTTTATAACAATTGGGACTTTTTTAGTGATCCATCTTTCACAAGTAATCATCACATCATTAGAATACCCATTTAGCTTTATTGACTTATTCTTGCAAAGACTGCATTGTCTAGCTAAACAATCCTTCTTTAAATTACCTTCACAACACATACTTTTGACTAGGCTGATTGCAGAATGTTCATTTATTATTGCTGCTTTTTTTAACGCTGTAACCATTAGTTCCATATTTGTATGTGTCACACACAAACAGGTGTTCCTCTTGTTGGCGTTTGGAATTAAAACCCAAAATGGACGATGTCGGCAGAAAAGAGCATAAGAAATTTTAATTTGAGTTTCCTCTTTAAACTTTTCATATAGATTGAGCATTGTGTCATTAAGTAATCTAATCTGCTTCTTTTTTTTCTTTTTCGTAATGGTTTCCTTTTTCCCAGACGTAATTCGACTAGATTCTTTTTTTTCGAAAAACTTGCAAACAGCTTCCTTTACTTCTATTTGTTTTCTTTTACGTCTTGAAACCCTTAATTCAGCAGTTGGTTCAGCAGTTATTTTATCGTAATGTCGGTTTGAGCGTAACAATTTCATCCTTTTATTAGCCAATAAGTTTTCTAATTGCAAAATTCTCTGCCTGAGATGCTTATTTTCTAGTTTGAGATTTCGCCTATTTTTTTCTGCAAGTCTTCTACCTATGGAAGTTCTAGAAGATGCTGTAGATAACTGTGAAACTGGACTCGAAGGAGGAGTATCATCATTCAGAATTCTCTGCTCAGTAGCTTTTAATCTTTTTACTTTATTACGATGAGTTTGTGCGCGCTCTCGCCAATTTTTTCTTATTGTTTTTTGTGCTCTTGGTGTGGAGTCTTTGATTAATTTTATTTTCCCTGCTTCTTTTTTCTTTTTGTATCTTTCTCTATCCTGTTGACGTCTTTCTTCCAGTTCAACTTCAGTCATTTTTTCTCTTTTCTTTCGTATCCAGGCCTTCTTTTGCTCTTTTAAACGCTCTTTTTTTTCTTTCTCTGACCGCCTTTTACCTGCCATAACTGTAACACCAGAAATAGTCTTACAATTCACTTCTGTAGAAAACCAATCACTCCTGTCGAAAAGGATAATTAAAAAGCAGTGCAGTGTTTTAAATCTTTCCGTCACTTTAAAAAGCAGCACCGTGCGTTAATTAAACTATAAATGCATATTTCTTATGATTATAAAAGGTATAATTTATAAGGAAAACAAGTGAACCATCACTTCTGTAGAAATACGTCATTTCTGTAGAAAGCTACATCAACAGGAGTGAGTTCTACAGAAGTGAAGTTTTAACATAAAAATGCGCTTTCGGTTCATAATTTTAGGTTATGAAATCTAGATTCACTTGATTTCGCTAGTTAACCAACTTACTAATGAGGCCATACGCAAATTATATTTTTAAATTGTTTACTTACTTTTTTTAGTTGAGTACAGGAATGAGGAATGAACTTTGACACTGATGTAGAACGCCTATAGAACTTTTTAAATCCCTGAACTGCAATCACTTGCGAAAATATGGCCGACACTAAATAAGACATGACATAGTAAAGGGTTGCCAAGGATAGAAGATACTGTTGCTACTTGAAAAATAAAAAGTATACTATTTTGGCAATTTATTTCTACAGGCGTGATTATTTTTCACGAACATTGTAGAATGTCGAATAACTTAAAAAAAAAATTAAGATATATTTTTAATATGTTACTGGTTGTTTCTTTGTCATATAGTTTACACACGAATTCATTAGATATACATATCGAATATTTCTAAATATTTTTTTGAGACACGTCAATGTTATCACCTATGTCGCGAACATTCTACAGGACGTGAGTAATCACGTATTGTATTGCAAAAAAAAAATAAATTGTTAATTAATTTTGAAAATTGTTATTTGGGATGTTAGATAAGGTCATGAAGTTGAAAAATTAAGTTTTGAAAGAAGTTGACAAATAGAGAGTAACGACATATTTCAAGTGAACACAAATTTAGTGTTTCGGTAGAATGACCCAATTACACTATCATCAATATTATAATACGGTTTTTCTTTGGTTTCTTTCTCTTCCCCTGTAAATAAATACATTTATTAATATAATACGTAGCAGTAAAATTTGTTTCGAAAAATGTAGGAGTAAGGTAACGAATTTATTTTTACCTGCTGAAGAGGTACAATGATTTTTTTCTTCATTATCTGTTGCAGTCTTAATATTTTTGGTATCTTCATTAATATTATTCTGAGTAGAATTATCAGTCTTCTCTTCCATTTCTGTAAAAATTTAAATAATTTTATTGTAATATAATAATAGTTAATTAATAAAATCACCAAACTCATTGCCACATTACGTAAGATTTGAAATACCTTCTTCGGTATCGGATAATGGCTCTTCATAAAAATCTTCCAATTCCGATTCGTCATGCAATGAATACTGGTCGTCCTCGTCAGTACAGCTGTCATCGAGAGTAGTTACAGACACCATAACTGGTCGCTTTTTTAGCGCAGTAGTCCAGTTACTTTGTGTATTCCCTGTTCCTGAAGTAGATGGTACAGGATTGTCGTAATTTGTACGAGTATTTTCCTTTTCGTGATTTGAGTTTCTACTGAACAGGTCTAATTTTTTGTGTATTTTTTGCATTTTCTGAAGATTTAGTGGTCCAAAATTTTGTAAATTGCCATATGCCATGTTCTCTGACGTGTATCGAACTTCCGATAGGACGGTCACTTTTGCTCGTTTTTTGCCTTTCTCCACTTGATTTGCCTCATCACTTTTTAAATTAGATTTATTTGTTTTATTTTTATCATTTTTGTTATTAATGACTACAAGCTGGTGATTCTTCACATCAAAGCATTCACAATAACCCCTATGCGAATCGCCACAAAAGCAACTTAAACATCTAAATCGTACGACGTTAGTTGTTTCAGTGTTGGCTAATTGATGTAAATTCATTGTCTGAGGAACCGGCGTTAAATCTTCTTCTATACAGGGTGGCAGGGACATCGACGCGCAAACGTCGTGAAAAGGTTACACCTAATGCCATAAATAAAATTAAGAAAGTCATTCATCTCGGAAATGACCGGTTAAAAAAAACTACATTTTTGAGCGCGCAATGTATTGCAAACAACGCGATCGACACGAAACGCCCCGCGGATGGCGCGCGCGCGCGCTAACACACACACACACACACAAGTGAGTCGCGCGCCGCGCCGCCGCCGCTTTCGGAAGAACGTGAACGTACCTAAGAAATATCGCCTAACGACAACATTGATAGGTACCTACCACATAAAATCATGTTTAATTATTCTTGATAACCGGTGATAGTTACTTATTTAAGTACGTACCCGTTATGGAAATAAAACTAACAATAAGCTTATTCCCATAACATAGCGATACCGATGAGAATTGATAACAAAAAAGATGCTTGATAAGAACTTAGCGATCCCGTAATGTTCAATTAATGAACTTACCTTAATCTCGCTCATTCCTAATGAGATAGGGTTCGAAGTGGCCGCCACCAACTTGCTCGCAGATCTGAGCGCGGCGCAGAGTTTCAGCGTGGACACGGGGTAAAAAAGTGGGATCCTGGACACACTCCTCACGCAGCGACGCAAACACATTCACAATGCGGTCTCTCATTTCTGCTGCGGTATCGCACTCGGTCACAAACACCTTATCCTTGACGTAACCTCAAAGAAAGAAATCTAGTGGGGTCAAGTCCGGTGAGCGAGCTGGCCATGGTTGTGGACCGAATCTTCCAATCCACCGGTCTCTAAAAGATTCGGTGAGGCAGCGTCGGACAGGAAGGGTCACATGTGGGGGAGCGCCGTCGTGTTGGAACCATGTCTCGTTGAACTGGGGCATAGGCACCTCTTCGATGAATTCCTCGAGAGTTGTTCTTAGGAACTCGTGGTATCGTGGTCCGTTTAGTCGTTCAGGGAGAAAAATGGGTCCAATCACGCGGTCTTTATAAATACCGGCCCACACATTTACCGACCATCGAGTTTGATGCCCCGTCTGCTGCAATGCGAACGGATTGGTATGCGCCCAGATATGGGAATTGCGCCTGTTCCACATTCCGTTGCGAGTAAATGTAGACTCATCCGTCCAAATCACATTCGCAGCAGACGTAGGCATTGCGACGTGCTTTTGCTGCAGCCACCGGCAATAAGAGACACGACGAACTCTGTCCGCGGGCAATAACGCCTGCACCTTGTGAAATCGGTACGCTCGCTGCCGATCTCTGCGTAAAACCCGATGGACAGTCCAGCGTGAGACTCGGGACCTGTAACGGTCACGCACTAAGCGAGATGCCGTGCGTATTCCCAGACGCGGGTTCTGCCGCACGACACTGAGTATGTGGTTCGCAACACTCGGTCTAATGGGCCTGCCAGCTCCCTCGCGCTGTGGTACAATGGGCTGATTGTCCAAGACACGTTGGAACGCTCGTGTTATTACACGAGAATCTCGTAGGTGGCTATCTTCGGGATATCTCTCCACATAAATACGTAGTGCCAATCTTGCGTTCCCACGTGCTTCGCCATAACACATGAGCATATTCCCGTATTCGCGGGCACTGAAAAATTGTCCAGATCTGGAAGGCATTTTGAACGTAACTCAAACACACACAAACAGACACACAGAGAAAATTTCTTTTGATTTTTTTTTAAACTACGTAAGAAACTACAAATTCGCGACAAACAGCACGCCCGTTTGCGATCAACGAAATCTAGGAACTGGCAATAATCCGATAAAATCGGCGAAATGCAAAAGATTACTACTAGATACTAGATACTTTGCTGATCTTTCTTTCAATTTGCCGCACTTGCTGCCCATTCTGTGCCTACAGTGCCTACACCGAACACAGATCAACAAAATGATAGAGTGTACAAACACATTTAGTTGTACCTACTTACCTACTCACAAAATTAATTGCGAAAATGGATGTATTTTCTTATGAAACAGTAAATTACATTGCTGAATTGGATTCAAAAATAAAATTAATTTTGATTAAAAAAAAATATCGAAAAATTGCGTGACTATCAATACACTTCTACACGTATTTTTTAAATCTTTTTTACTTAAATCGATGAAGCTTTATAAAAATAATTACCCTCATAATTAATCTAAAATTAAAGTAGTAAATGGGTCTTTCATTTAGGTAGATGATTAAAATGCCTCATGTGACGAGTCTGTTAGATTCATTGGGATATGTCGCATAGCTTCTTACGAGACCGCTTGCCGCCGCGGTCCGTTTGTCGGCATTTGAAAGAGAATAGGGCACCGGACATCCGTAGGTACTAAGCCAGTGTTGACCTCGCAAATGAACTTTAGCAAAACGGCTGATCAGGTAGCCCTCTCGAGTTTTATTTACAATGCTGTTTTAAGTGAAACAAGTGAATTTACAATTTTTTTATTAAAAATCTCATTGGGTTAGATAGAAATAATGATTTTATACAGTATACTGTATAAAAAATTGCAGAAAAAAACGTAAAAAATTATGAAAAAGCCGACGAAAAATTTCACCGCGGGGGGGTCCAGAATCATGTACTGAATCCATGGTAAGCGGTTGCGCGTCGATGTCCCTGCCACCCTGTAGAGTATTTAGCAATGTCATCTTCTTCGATGTAGAAAGTCATTACAGATGTGTCAGAGTTTTTAAGAAGTGTATAGGCCGTGTAAGCGTCTGGTATATCAATGCCATGCTTAACATTGTCATCTATTCTGCGTTTGATACCCCCTCCAACTCCGTCAGCAGCTCCCTTTCCATGAGCAGATTCACTAAAATTCCAGGTTGAATGGGGGAATCCCAGATCTTTCATGTACTTCGTAAACAAAAAGAAGTTCTTCTTTTGTTTATATTGGGTGGCTGGTCCATCGGAAAAGTAATGCACTGCATTAACGAGCGGATAATATTCCCTCACGTAGTTCAATATAGGTTTTAAATGTGCCCAAATTGCCTCAGGGCCATGTTCAGTGGAGGGCGATATGGAAGCGAATGATTGTGGCTTTTTTTCTTTGACGTACAGAACGCCAGTATGGATGGTTACTTGTGATTTAGATGCACCTAAGTGCATGGACTGCACTTCAGTTGACAGTTTGCACACGTAATTTTCACTGAAGTCGATGTGAATGGCCACTTCAGTAGATTTCAAGTTTTTAATACACGATAAATATTGTGAGTACTGGTGTTTAATATTGAACACATGTTTTTTCATCATTTTGAGTTCGTTATTAAACAATTCTGTCAGTGATTTCAATGTGCCCTGAACTTCTTTTTTCGCCATCTTCTTTGTGCTCACCTTTTGACCATCATTTTTATTAATATATTCATGTGTCTGCATAGCAAATTCATTCCAAGTAACAATTTCATTCATATAACAAGTATCCCCGTTAAACTTTATGGATTCATTGCTGCACGTCGAACATTCTCCATAGGCGCATTCTTTAGAATCCAAATCACATACCACTTCTAATAAGATTTCATTTATCTCGGTTTTCTTAATCATTCCTAAAGAATGTAACTTTTTTACTTTCATGAAGAAGTTTTCATGCTTGATGCACCCACATGTTTCTCTATCAGAAAGTTTTGGTGATACTACATAGAAAGGCTTGTACTTTTGGAACGATGTTTTTTTTGCTCTACCTCCGTTCATTCTGTATTTTTTGTAAAGCTCCTTCAAGGTACCTAGTAGGTATCTCTTTTGTTTTTTAATTTTACCTTTAGTTTTAAATTCTTTTTTCCCAGCTGTTGCTCGGCTCACATCGTCTCCGTTATAGAACTTCATTATTTCGTTTACAATTACATTATTCTTTCTAATTATGTTTCTGCTTTGACGAGCCTGTCCTTTTAATCCAAACACAGTTTTCGTTATTTCACTCTTTTTGCTATATTTTTGTATATTATCATTTTTAAGTATTCTTTTTAGAACATTTCGCTCATCGTTTTTCTTGGTCTCAGTGTATGTGTCTTTAATGGCATTCACTAAAACATTATGACTTAAAAGTTGTCCCCTCCCCTTTTCTTTTTCTTCTTCAGAAATGTAGGGCAGATTTTGCTCTATAAAACTGTTAGACTTAGATAAAGGTGTCATTTTATTCTCATCATGAATGATGACACGCGATTCATACGGTGTCATTTCGTTGTCAACTGGAATAACGACTTGTCGTTCAGATGTTTTTAATTTCAGTTCTTCTATAACCCCAATCAGTTGTTTATTCTTCTGCATATATCGCTTACATTTCTTTTTCAGACTTTGAATTTCCAACGCCATTTTCTTTACCGTCTCGTCATAAGATTTCTTTTGAACATTCAATCTTCTTTGGAATCTTTTTCTTTCCGCGGCTCTTTTGGCATCAATTTCAGCATCGTTATCAGTAGTAATATAATTTTTATGGTTTGATGTAGTATCTTTTGCATTCGTTCTGTGGCGGTTCTGACTATCTCTCCACTGTTTTCTTTTTAATTGTATAATTTCGTTGGAACATTCTTTAATTTTCTTCTGCTTTTTATTCCTCTCTGCATTTTTCGTTTTGATTTCTTCGTATTTCGCGGGATTTTGGATTTGCATCCGCTCACGATATTTTTTTTTGCCTCTCGGCATTCGTCAACGCCATCTGTGAGTATATAATTTTGTATGACTAAATAAAGCGAGTTTTTTGCATTGGTACCTAAATAATATTTTGCAAATTTCATCGAAATCGTTAGAGCCGTTTTCGAGAACGTGAAAATATATAAATATAAACGTATACAAACATTGATAGTCTAATATTAAAGGATACATGAATGAGACATGTATGCATACATAAATACATACAAAAATACTCGAAAAACATTACCCTCGTTCTGGAGCAGTGGAGTAAAAATATGCACTAGTATATTCTCAGCTTAACGCACTGTTACATTCATGACGAAAAAACGCGTGGGACATAACCTAAAACTCAAATTGTAACCTAACGCGGATATAGCAATGGATTGCGTAGTAGTTTTATTATTTAGTGTAATAGTTAACCTACGTAAACACGTCTATTAGTGAGGCAGAATATATATACTTACCTTGTAATCAAACACTTAAAACACACCTTTTTTTAGGAACAAATCAGTTGTCGACACAGAAATCCGTTTCCCTCGAAAGATTATGACAGCTTTTATTTTTTAAATGTTGGCATCATGTTCAATGGTGCTACCACTCAAGAAAATACTAGAAGTGGCCGTATTATTCCTATAGTGTGGCAGCATTCGTTGTTACTTTCATGACGTTACACACATACCAAAATTTTGGACATGTTTTTAAAAATTAATAAAAAAATGTTTTTTGCTTTATTTATTGAAAGCTTTCTATAAAAACGTTGGATATGTATCACAAAACTTCAACATAACTTAAAAATACGGGATAGCCCTTCCATTTCGTAAGCGTTGCCAGTTTTTGTTACAAGGGTGGTAGTTGGACAAATATTTTTTGTATAGAATGAAAAATAGTACCAATTTAAAAAATTAAAAATAAAGCAAATTTTAAGAGTTATAGCTGATATTTTGGGGAATTATCTAAAGCAAGCATACTATTCAGTACAATATACAACAAATATCATTTATCAAAATAGTGTTGATGATATACGATAAATAAAATGGGGACAAGCAAAAAATTACAAATATACAAATTTTTGCGGTTTTACCCAAAAAGTCAGTTTATTGCCTACATTTTTTTTACAATAAATTTTAATGAAATATGAACTTAAGGTGTAAGGGTAACGTGTCACGAAGTTGCGCCTACGTGACACGTTACATTCATAAATTCAGAACAATAAGAAAATGCAATAGGTACCAATGTCCAATAAGTACCTACAGCTACTACAAAGCGTCTTCTCGTAGTCTGAGTATAGGTAGGTACCTACCTACTTAGGTACATTGTTCTTTATAAGTTTGAATAAGGTTTGAACTTTGAACCTATTGTCAGCTGACGACTTGAATGCAATGCAACACCTAGCGCGAGTGATGAAAGCGCTACTATATGATTTGTATAATATATCAAATCATAAACAAATTAAAAAAAGTATTCATAAATCCTATGTCATCATCGTTATTTTATTGCTGGGTAAGGCCGTCAAAATTGTCAATTATATCACAAAAGTAACACAACAGATTTTGTGTTACCGTTACATAAATGTAACCCAAAAGTAACACATCTTTTGGGTAAAGGTGGTTTCATAATGGTTAAATATGTAACCTAAATAAATAAAAGATTTAAAAAAAAAATTGGACATGCAGTGCTATAGGAGTAATGAAATACGATATTTTAAGCGATGTACTTGTGTACCTTTAATAATGACATTTAAATTTTTTTTATAAAACTTAACATAAATCACATAGGTATTTCGAGTTAAAAAATAAGAAATATAAAAGAATCCTGAGTTCTTTAAAGAATGATTTTGAATTAATTCTTGATAGGTAAGAACAACTTTTACTAAAGAGCCAACTTAGTAACTCGCCAAAAAAAATCAGGTATAACACATTTCCGTTGAGTAAGTATTGACTGTTTGTATGAAAGGAACTGATTTTATTTTGAGCTGCCTGCAAATTTTGCCCCTTAATTAATAAATGTTGGGCTATGAAAACGACGGATGAAAAAAGATTGCATGTAGGTAGCTGAGATGACAATGTTGAGATGGATGTGTGGCGTGACGAGAATATAGATAAAGTGAGAAATGAGCATATTAAAGATTGTTTGAAAGTGGCGCAAGTGACTTAAAGTTAAAGGGAACCGTTTGTCTTAGTACAGCTGGGTACAGGCAAGTAAAGAGGAGGGATGAAACGCATGTTACTAAAAGATCTATGAGTAGAGGATACATGTGGATGGATGGAGAGGAACAGGGAGACCAAAGAAAAGATGGATGGACTGTGTGAGAAGTGATATGAAAGAAAAACTAGTTAGTGATAGAGTGACGGGTGATATGACAGAATGGAAGAAAAGAACGTATTGCGCCAACCCCAAATAAAACGAGACAATGGCGGGAAGATGATGATAATAGAATGATGATATTAAATTTTTTAGTCCTTATTACTTACAATTACAAAATAAAATTAAAAAAAAACACTAAATACAACCTAAAAGGCGGCACTAAAGCCTCATGGTTACAAATTGCTTTAACATAACATTTGTTTTCTCAACTCAATAAACGTGAAAATGAGTGGTTTTATAATCCTTACAAATTAAAGGCAATCCAAAATGTGACAAATATTAAAAAAAAGTTGAAACATATAAATTAAAAATATCGTAATGACTTTACAAAATGGAAGATTCAAAATCAAAATCAAATAATATAAACCCGTTAACGGGCGTAACTTAAGTCTTGTACTTAACAAAGAATAGCCTCAAAACATCTTAGGAAATGTTATTAAAAAGATTAGCAAAATAAACATCAAAACAAGTTGTTTTCATTAAGAATTACAAATTAAAGGCTCAAAATATCGGAAATGTTTAAAAAAACTAACATAATAAACACAAAAAAAAACAAGTAGGTAAGTAGACTCGTCACATCAGAAATAAATTGCATCTGCTGGGTCATGTAATCTCTTCTAGTTTATCTGATACTCTATCAATTTCAATTATCTTTACCATCAATGTTTCTGGGACTGTATCTCTGTCAATTTTTTTAGGCTTTTTAAATTTTATCTCGCCTTTATTACGTGTCATAGCATAAAAGGAGACGTCGTAAGTTTGGTCAGCATTAACAGCCGTAACTGTTATAATTAGTTTTTAACAACTAAATAATAAACGTAAATTCAGTGACAAGAAAAATATAATTTCATATAAACAACCGTTGCTAAGATACGAGACGACAAAAGTAAAGGTTTATAAAAACAATAAAAGAGGTAGGTATAAACAAAGGTTTGATTCTACCCTTAACATCCTTCCCTTTTTGCAAACCCTTACGCTCCGAAATGATTTATTGACATCTGTTGCAAGCCCACAGCAGTGCTCTTGGCTATTGTGTGACAATCGTCATAGGGGTTCTTGCCTTGTGGTCTAATCGTTGAGGTTTCAACTCCATATTAATAAGAAAGGTCCATCACAATACCAGGATGTGAACTCCCCATATCCCCTTTTGAAAAACCACGTTTTCTCAGGACTTGTATTCACTCCAATCATTTTTAAGGATCTCCTATCAATGTCATTGTTTTCTGCACTAAATAATAAACGTAAATTCAGTGACAAGAAAAATATAATTTCATATAAACAACCGTTGCTAAGATACGAGTCGACAAAAGTAAAGGTTTATAAAAACAATAAAAGAGGTAGGTATAAACAAAGGTTTGAGTATAGTACTTCCATGTCTTATTCCTTGCATAATAACGCACCAAAACTTTATCATTCACAGAATAATCGTAAGATGTTTGTTCAGTTTCATTGTTTGATGGACTTGGTGTTTTATCTGACAGCACAGAATCATTCTCGTTTGTAATTTTGATCATTGAGTGTTCGAACATTGACGGACGTGACACCTGTGAATTCGATTTTTTGACAAGTTCACTGGGATCACTTACAGGGAGAAGTGAAGCTGGTCTTGATATGTTGTATGTGTCGAACTTCGGGCATTCGTCTTGTGTCGAGACCTTACTTTGATCTTGGGAGAAATCAGGGTTTTGTATTTTAGAATCACATAAGTCTATGTTGTCCAATTTCGTTATATCGTATGATATCTTGTCGTCAAAGTCATCTGGGACACTATTATAATTATATACATTTAGTGGTCTTGCCTGTTCAAAACACCAAAGTGGAGCATTTCCTATGTCGGTATCCATTTCAATGTCCATTACACTACAGTCAGTATGCTCGCTCATGTTAGATGGTCCCGCCCTAAATAATACATTACTCGTAGGGAAAACGTTTATCATGTTGTCATCAAAGTCATCTGGGACATTATTATAATTATATACATTTAGTGGTCTTGCCTGTTCAAAATTCTTATATCTTTTTCCATTTCAATGTCCACTACACTAGTGTCAGTATGCTCGCTCATGTTAGATGGTCCCGCCCTAAATAATACATTACTCGTAGGTAAAACGTTTATATGGGCCTTTTTTGAAAACTTTATAAGACTACCACTTTCATCAGGTGATTTCGACGTTTGCAGACTTTTTGGTAAGTCATTTTCACGTACAGCCACAAATGGTAAATTTTCATCGTCAGTTTTAGACACTACATGCAGAAAACGGACGTTTGATGCCATCGCTTTCTTTTTTGCCTTCTTTTTTAGTGGCATATTTATAAGGCTCGTGTTTACAATTTTGCCTTCTAACAAGAATTGATTCACAAACTTCAAACTTATTTTTTTTAATGATTGTGGCTGTTTTAATTCTAGGTTTGCATTCGATTCAGTCTTGCTATCTTTTTTCGTTTCAGTCTCATTATTTTCATCTCTCTTTTTAGTTTTTTGCACTACAGTTTTCTCTAGGGCACAGCTACTACAATTATCTTCTGTTATAATAGTTTCCTTGTCTACTTTATTCATATTACATTCAGTTTGAATGTTGGCTGTCTTGTTTACTTCGGTCAAGTCTTGTTCCTTTATGTAGTTTTCTTTATCGATTGGAGACAGTTGCTTTTGACAATATTTCTCCCGTTTAATATATTTCTTGTTTTGCAATTTATTTTGATTTTGATCTTCTTGTAAGTTTGAAACTTTTGAAATTTGAAATGGCTTCTTTATAATTACAGTGGACAAAATATGGATTTTTTTATTAGGATTAACGCTCTTTTGAGTTATGCTAGAGATTCTGTTAAGGTTTTCGCTTGATATATTTTCATCGATATGTGAATTCTGGTCAGAAACCAAAGAACCATCAGACATAAAATCGTCATCACAATCACTTTCAGCAAATTCGATTTCCATACTTGTGTCATCTTCTGACGATGAGCTGGATTGCTTGTAGTGTCGTTTGACTTTCTTTTTTGATTTTTGTGCAATATCAGGATTATTACATCGCTTTCTATTGCGATTGCTTTTAACAATTATTTTATTTAGAGAAGAAAAATAAATCTTTGACTGTGCCCTCCTTTAAAGTCTTCATCATTTTTTTAGATTTTTTCATATTGTCTTCTTTGCCATATTCATAATCTGTTAAAGCCCACTTAAACCATTTCACTTCAGTATTTGGATCTAAATCGCCATTATCTATGGATGGTATTTAAAAGTACTTCAATTTATTCCCATTTCATTTACCTAATTTTGCCTGTGTTCCACCAAATATGCTGAATGTGCACCAAAATATGTTAATTAAAATATGTCATAACGAGCATCTATTTAACAACTGTTGCAAATTTGTAAAAATAGTAATACACCTAATTTTAAAAACAAGCATTTATTTTTTTAGTTTTACTTCAGATAATGCACTGCAAAATGTATTTGAATCAAACACCAATTAATGTCCAATGTAGCTTTATTAATAAAAAAATGAACACATTATAAAATGTAATGCTTACTAAAAATGTTTTTTTAATACTAATCAGTACGAACCATAATAATTCAAAATGTTAAACAAAGTCTTTACTCCTACAATGTTCACATTATCAGTCCACTCAATCTCTGCAGTACTTCTTTAAATTATTGCACCAATAAAGCGCACTTTGCCTTTGTAGGACGCCCACGTTTTCGTTTTTGCCCGACAGCTATGTTTTTGGCCTCTACTGGAGGTGTTATGTATTTCAGCCTGATCGCAAGTCCAGTAACATGTTTACATTTATAATTTTTAAAAAACTCGGGGCAGGTACATTGACCATTTTTACCCAGTCACTATTTTGGGAAAGCAAGACAACTGTCCGGTGAGTAAAGGCAAATTTCTGAAATTCATCGAATGTCTCCCAAATTTGCCCGTTTGGAACATTATTGGTTGCTGAACCTTCGACTAGATAAGATTGTTGATATGGTTTTCACTTTTTTGTTCAATTTCGCCCATTGGTATGCTGATGTCCAATCAGATAGTTCTATCCAAGGTGGGCTTGAAAACGAGTCCACTTTATAATTTTCGGACCACTGCTTGACCATATCAAGAGTAACAGCACGAAACCGGGACAGTGGAATTCGTTCTCTAAGGGTGTGGATATCTTTTATGCTCCTATTGAAAGCCTCGAGTGCATTATTCGTAGATGGAGATCCGTCCGAAGCGCCTAGGTACCAATTCGGGTTTTGTATTACCCATTCTTCTTTGAAGCATGTAATAAAAGCCTTTTGACTTTTATATTTGTTCAAAAAAGCTGCTAAAGCGGTGTTGAACACGCCCGGTGCTGTGACAGAATGTAAAATGTCGATGCCTTGTAGAAAATCTTTCTGCAGTCGTTTGTCTACTAGTTTAACTACTTGTTTCTGAATATTCTTTTTAGCGTGAGCCCAGCACATTCTGACTGTAGTCTCAACTCCAAAAACTTCCGTAAACGCATTTTGAATACTCTTGGCTGCATCACAAATTAAAACCTTCGGCTGCATTACATGCGAATACAGAGTGTAAGCGCTATGTTTAAGCTGTTCAAATAACATTTTAAAATCTTTGCGTTCTGAGGTAGAAATGGCCAAACAAAAAGGATAATTTTTTTTGGTTTTATCAGTAGTTCCCACCACTAACACGGGGAATCCTTGCCACACAATCTTATACGTAGCGTCTGCGTGTATGTTGGTTGCCACTGTTGTCAATTTTAGCAAAGACTTTGTACTGACACCAAAACGAAAAACGGGAGACACACTCATATACGTAGTAGAAGAAAACATACGGTTCATTTTCATCTTCAGGTATCGCAGAATGATCAATTAGCCATTTCTCCAGTTCCCCCAGACTGATAACAGAAGGTCCGTAAACTGCGCGGCGGCGATCGGACAAGTAGTTGTTCAGTTGCTTTATCGTAGGTACTGTGATACCCGGTGTCTGACTTAAACGGTGTAATATAGCCTTCGGTTTTAAATGCAATGAGAATAACTTGTTTATTTCTTCTTTTGTATCTTGACAAATACCATATTTTCTTTGACTACTAATACTCTCGTGATCATGATCAGCGTCTAAGCGATAAATAATAACAGCATCAGAAGTGGCTTCAAAAAGTAAATATAGTTGTGATGCACACTGAGGGCCACGAGCTTTGACTTGGTTACAGCGGTAGTACTTTTTTATACCTTCTTCTGTTCTGCAAGTCTTCCTCAATGACCATACTTTCTCATCATATACTGCTTTTTCTGCTTCTTGAACATTTTCGTATCTTGATACCAATACCCAGGTTTTACCTACACTCCTCTTCTTTTTAATAGACGGTTCTTCCGTTTCAGATTCACTTTCCGAACAATACACGGGAATATCATCTTGATTTTCTATATCAAGTGGTAATTGTTCTGGTTCCATACTAAAATACTCGATATATTCAACAACAACAAAAACTAACTATTTGTTTAATACTATTCCTTAATTAAAACAAAAGATCCCACATTTAAAACAATAAATCAGAATCTCTTCGCCGCGCACAGGATAATAGTAAATTAACAAACACTAGAAGCATGCCGGCAACGTTGCACGTGTATCTAACGTCTCGCTTTCTCCTATGATCCTGCAATATCTCTATCTCACTCAACGAACTGCCCCGCCTGCCATCGCCGCGCGCCGTCTCCGTCGCACAACAAAGCGTCGCAAGCGCGCCAAAACCATTTGCAGTAAAATAAATATAAGTCTTAGAAGTAATGTTTTACGAAATGCATTATTTGTTCTTCAATTATAATTATTTCAGTAACATAAAAGTTGTACAAAACCGTTTTAAATGGGTATACGGTACTAGGATGCATACTAAAAATTTTGTGTAACATTCAGGAATATTTGGTGCACGATCAGTATTTTTCGGGGAAGAATAAAATAGTTATTGTTACAATAGAATATTTGCAGCGCACTACAATAAAAAAGTGTTATATCTTGGTGTTAATTTGGAATTTGTTTGATGTAACATATTTTGTTGGCCGAGTAGTTTAATTATAGTAAAACAATTAAACAGGTTTAAGATCAATATTTTAGAAATGCATACATAGATCTACCTTAAGATTTTTGGTGAACACAAAAATATTATCCATTATCTATTTCTCTTTCAAAACAATCAGAACAGTCATCGTACATGCAACATTTTGATTTTAAATCACAAACTATTTCCTGTACTACGTCATTCAAATTATTGCTCTTAAGCAAACCAAACGAGTGTAAATTGTCTATTAAGAATTGCATATTCGAGTGTTTTGTGCACGCACAACTCTCACAGTCTTTGATATTAGGAGGTAACACGTAGAAAGGGCGGTATTTTTTGAAGGTACTGAAACTTACTCTTCCTACTTCTTCAACATATTTTCTATGTAAGTTTTTTAGTTTATCTAACAAATATCTCTTTTGCATTTTGGTTTTTTTAAACGTTTTGTATTGTGTTTTCCCCGCTGTCGCTCGACTGACGTCATCTCTTTTAAAAAACGTTGTGATTTGTCTTTTTAACTCCATTTTTTTCTTGCGATCTTCTTCTAGTTTTCTATAAGCAGAGGTTTGCATGCCTAACTTTTCCTTGAACTTTGTTGTTTTTTTGTACTTTTTCATAATATCACTGCTTATTACTCTTTTTAAAACTTCTTTTTCTGACCTTTTAGAAGTCTTGTATTCATTTTTAAAAGATTCTTGCAATAAATCATGCTCAAGTAATTTTTTTTTTTATCGCTTCTTTTGTTGGGGTTTCGATATTAGGTATCGTATAATTTATATAGTCAGTTACTATTTTGTTTGGTGTATTTTCCGTTTCATTTGTATTTCTATAATAATTAATACTCTCTTTGGTTTTATTAGCTTTTAACTCCATCATAATATTTTCGTATTTTTCATTCAAACTTTCAATTATTTTTCGTTGTCTTTGAACTTTTCTTTGGACATTTTTAAACCCATTCATCACGGAAGTTAATTTTCTATTCAAAAGTATATTTTCTTTTTGAAATTTTTGTGCATTACGGCGTTGCAATTTATATAATATTGAAATATCAGTAATATTTTGATTGGGGTTGTCTATAGAGTGTTGTTGAGATACTGACGGCACATTTTCTTTTTCTTTTCGGTCCTGTCTCCATTTTTTTCTTAATTCTTCTTTCTGTTCTTCGGTATAATTGGCTGTTTTAATTTTATACTCACGTAACGTTCTTTCACTGTTTTTTTTCTTTTGTTCTTGATATTTTTCAGGATTCGTGCTTTTTAACTTTTCACGATATCTTCTTTGTCGTTCTGCAGCAGTTAACGGCATTGTCTAAAAATTTTACAAATACTATTATACCTTTGATCCCGAATAAGTTTTTTAACACTAATGGAATCGACGGGTACTTTTAAATATTTCTTTCTGATGGTGAACCCAAACTCTCCACAAAAATTTGGCTCTGTCGGAATTTTTATTTCAAATGTCTAAAATGACCGGACTACTGCTGCATTGAGTACATTAATAAGTAAAACGTACTAAATTAGGTTAAGTAAGCTTAACTTCCACCAAGCAGGTTTACAGTATAAAAAAACCTTACATAAAAAATCAGACTCAGATACGTTACTTTAAAAAATCAGTTCAAATACCGTTATGCATGCGGCTTTATAGATCTACTGTGTTACGTAACATATACTTTTGTGTTACAATAACACAAATATAACACAAAAGTGACACAAATGTAACACAGGCGTAACACAAATGCAACACAAAAGATAAATTTTTACAACCATTTTAGGTTATATTTCGACTATTTATAACAATTGGACACTAATGGGTGATCTTAAGTATACTTTGGGCCTCATCGCCAACAAATATTATACTTTAACATTAAAATATCAGTTTCTTACCTCAGAAATCACATTAAATATATTTTTTATCACACAAACAAAGAATCGTGGCGCACTTTAAGCTCCTTTGCTGTCGAAACAAAATGGCTGTCTTTTTTTTTTAATTTTGTAGATGATAGTGTTGCCATAATAAAACTACGTTTTCTACTATGGCTCTTTAAATAGTAGTTTTGGGTTAAAAATTCGTCACACAAATAAATCGTAACACAAAAGCAAAAGACATTGTTTTATTTTAAACTATCGATAAAACAAGCCAGTTAAAGGATTTTCGCCACAATATTATTATTATAGCAGGGTACTATCATCAAAATTTTCGTCGGTATATATATAATTCAGATATTCTTCACAATTTATTGGATATTTTTACCATAAGATATTGCAAAAAAAAAGCGACAAAAATTGACAATTTTGGCGGCCTTACCCTGCTACCAAGTTCAACTGACAATAACAAGTAGGTAGATGCGCGCGCAAATTCACTCCACCTACACCTCTGCCGCGCCGAAGTTAAGTGTGGTGTTACCATGGATACGCTAGGCAGGCACAATTTTTCTTTTTTAAATAATTTTCCCTCATTGATTGGCCCTGTCCATAGGCCTTATTCGTATTCAGACACAATAAATGTCTAAATCCAACTGTTTATAAACAACAAATGGATTTTACTTGTATGGTGAGATTGAGCAACTTCGTAAAATTCTCAATCTCAGTCATCAATCATTTTTTTTCAGTGATTGGTGTATTGTTCGTTTGCGTTTTATAGGTAGGTTCATAATCAGTAAAAAACACAAAATGTAGTAACATCCCATCATCTAGATTGTAAGACAAACCACAGTACAAGATACAAACCTTTTATCATACCTAAATTTAGGCACATCAAGGGGTGCTAATAATGATCGACAGTTACCTACTTATACACACAAATTGCCAATCACTCTTGCAAACAAGAAAAAATATAATTATTATAATAATTCATGTATTTATTTTAAGCTGATGAAATTATGTGTGTTTAGGTTGCTGCAGTCTAATATTTAAGTTTTCCTGTATCTATAAGTACACACTCGGTCTTATTCCAAAACGCGATCTAAATATAGTATTGTTATATATGTGTATAGTGGGATTGTTACTAGGTTTAAACCATGACTAAATAAAACGTTATTATAAAATGAAGTTTATCACTAGTTCCAGAACTATCTATGGTACTAAAGTTAGTCCGCTGAGACCCCTAGTTTATCTTTGGTACTAATTCATTTGACGTTTGCTTTGTGTGTTATTTTAAATAAAAATCTAAAAAAAATGGATATTAACATGATCGACTTGGTGGATTTGGAAGATTTAGAAGATTTGGATATGCTGGAGACGTCTCAGCGATCTTACAGACGTCGTCATCGTGTGAGTCCGTTCGAATTGAGGGACGAAGATTTCAGATACAAGTATAGGTTCACAAAACGTTTTGGTGGAAAAATAGTGGACCTTTTACGTGAGGATTTATCCCACGACTCTCGAGGATGCCCATTGAGTCCTGAACTGCAAGTGGTTTGCGCATTACGCAACTGGACTCGCCATGAAGTATGTAACCTTGGTCAATGCTAACCTAACATTAGACAAAATCCAAATAAACTAATATTATTGTTTTATTCGTAGATTCAAGACGATACAGCTGATTTACATGGTGTATCTCAGCCAGTTGTCAGCAAAACATGTAAAAAGGTAGCGGACATTTTGTCACGGATGTCCCGAAGATTCATTAAAATGCCCATCACTTTAAATGAACAGGAAGAAAACATTCGGAAATTCCGCAGGATTGCTAATTTTCCTACAGTAATTGGGGCAATAGACTGTACTCATATAAGAGTAAAGAAAGTAAATGCTGATGGGGGTCAATTATATATAAATAGAAAAGGATTTTCTTCAGTCAATGTACAGGTAAATTAAAAAAAAATATTTTAAGTGGCGATTGTCTCAATTTTATTGACAAACAAATCCCAAAATGCTTGATACAATAGGTAGATAATAAATTATTTGATTATATTAAATACCAATGTTATATTAAAAAAAATGGAGAGCAATTTAAGTTAATAAGCAATCACTTTTCAGGTGGTTTGTGATGCTGACCTGAAAATCATGGACATAGTTACCAGATGGCGTGGCAGTGTACATGACTCCAGAATATTCCGCGAATGTCGATTAAAACAGAGGTTTGAGGCTGGCGCATTCTCTGGAATATTATTGGGTGACAGTGGCTATCCTTGCACTCCATATTTATTTACACCACTGCTTAACCCCACAACACCACAAGAAGAGAGGTATAATAGCAGCCATATCCGTACCCGGAACACGGTGGAAAGGTGTTTTGGATTATTAAAGCAACGGTTTCGTTGCCTGTTAAGAGGCATGTTTGGAAGTATTGAAACAGCAAAAAAAACAATTGTTGCTTGTGCTGTCCTCCACAATATTGCCATCGACATGAGGGAAGACCTGTTTCCTGGCGAGGAAGATAACATAGAGCAATAATAAGCATTTATTACTATTTGATTTATTTCATTCCTACAATCATCAAGTACCTATATTTTTTTAAATCAATTAACCCACCTTTAATAATATTGTCACTATCATCAATAGAGTAATGCAGTACTCTCAATACGAATTCAAAGCGGTATGATTTATTTATAATAAGTAATCATTTCAATCAATCGTTTTGAGTACAATGAGTTGCAACATTTCTTAATTCCAAGCTCAAAAATAGTGTGTAAAATAATGAATACTTACCAGGATTGATGTGATCAAATCAAGTAGAGGCATTCTTGAGTCCTTTATTTTCATAAATTCTTTTATGGCCTTAGCAATTGCAGGATCCAATGGGCTCATCTGCTAAGAGGTAGAATATTTATCAGATTAATAATATTCACTTGTTTTAAATGTGTGCCTATTCTTTTTTTTAGTTAACCTTATTTTGTCCTACTGCTGGGCAAAGGTCTCCCCCATACTTTCTCAGTTTTCCATAGGTTGTTCCTTCGCCGGCCGATCAGTCAGGAACGAGTCCCAATCGTCACGCCAGCGTTTCTTAAGCCTGACTCGGTGACGACTCCCGTCTTCGGGCACCCACTGTGCGACGATTCTGGCCTATACCTACTAGTCTACTACTATAATTTTATCATCCAGATTATCTAGTTAGATATTTAGATAAATACTATTTTACCTTACTGACTGACATCCACTCCCGTCTTGCAAAGCTAACCATCCGACTGATGATCTATTTCACATAATATTGTGAACAGTGATACAGGAATTTTTGAGTTGAGGAATACATTGCATCATCATCGTTTCAGTCGAAAGACGACCACTGCTGGACGGACATGGGACTCCCCAAGCACCGCCATGCCACCACAATCGATTGAGTTTTGAATAATTTTAGAACAACTTTTACCATTTCATGTCAATGCCGTAATACTACCTAGCACATTCACGATTAGACACTAATATTATTCTTATGTCCCTGACAAACTTATGAACAAACTTTCATTTGTTTAGTTCTTTTTTGTAAATCATTTTGGAAGTGCTAAACAAAACAAAATGCTCCTTGAAACTTCTTACCATAGAGGCATCAGTGTTGTTATCGCAAAAATCTGAGTTGCCGTATGTCACATTCTGATTTGCCGTATTTTAAGGGATAAAATACTAGTCCGTCGCCCTGCGCACGTACATGTCGCGTGCACTGCGCGTGCGCGAGAGTCGCAATCACTCATGTTATCAATTTAAATTACAAATAAACACTAATTGACCAATTATTTCTCTCAAAACCGTAACAAACGAATGAGCTCGAGTATTATATACCTTGCGAATGAGCTATTTGAGTCATAGATAACACAATTAACTTTAGTTCAGTACGTTGTCTCATTCATTTTTAACTAAGGCGAAAGAGATGGCTTTATACGGCGATATGAACTCTGGTTTTAGTCGCGAGTCGGGATTTCCCAGGAGTGATACGTTTCGCTGCGCTAGTAAAACGTTGGCTTACAGCCAACTGCCGTATTTTTTGATAAGGCATTGAAAGACCTGCCGTATACCGTTTTCTGAAAAATAAACTTAGATTACCGTAAATTACGGTGATAGGGAATATGCATGTATTTTTTTAATATTTTTATTCGATAGTTTACATGGTCAAATAATAGTTTAAAAAAATTCGACGGCAGAAAAGGAATTTAAAGTACTTAATTTTTTTTTTTAATATCCAACCGATCCGGGCTATTTAAACGCCCTCCATTTGGCGCGCTTGGTGTGGTGACGTCACAGATCGTGAAAACAGACAAGCAACTGTCAGGTAAACGTCAAACGCTCCTTTTTTTATGAGCGTTTGACGTTGACTTGACACTTGTTGATTGACTTGACATTGACATTTTGATTGTTGTTTCGGATTGTTACGTCACATCCGCTCTTAGCTTTTCAAGTATTTGTATTACCCACAGTTTTTTGGGACTTTTTAAAAAATAATTTCTCGCTCAAAAATAAATTTTATTCAAAAATATTGATGGAGACATAATTCTGAAATAAACAGTTAAAAAAAAAATTACTCATATTCGAATCACATGCAAATTCCCTATTGCCGTATCAATAAAAACACTGGATTTGATGAAGTTTCGTTATTTTTTTAGGGATACTTTTATATGTCTATGGTCAACCTATCAAAGTTTAAAAGTACTAATTTACTAAATTCAAAAAATCATTTTGTGCAGCTATTTTTGAAACTGAACGTTGCGGCGCGAGCCACCAGAGTTGCCAGCAAGGATTTTTAAATTACTTTGACATTTATTGAGATACGATAAAGGGTTAAAAGGGTGATAGACGTGCGAGCAAGTACAGATCGATTCAAACTTAATGGCGGCTTGGAAGTTAGCTTTTAGCTGCGCAATACCCCACCCCTCACCCCCGCTGTTACATGACATTGTTACTGCGCAGCGACTCGCCTCATGTTTCGAGCCGCCTTAAGTTTGAATCGAACTGTACGTGGACTTTAAAACCGCTGAGTAAGTTCGTCGGCGATCCAACAGGTTTGAAATTTTGATCGTAGCCCGCCTTGCTTGGCTTGTCGTCTGTCATCGCCGCGAGCCACCAATTTGACAATGACATTTTGAGCAAGCTTCACGTGTGTCACCGTCAGCGAGCCGAGTAAGGTCGCGAAGTAAAAACCCAAGTGAAACCCAAGTGACTCCTGAGTAGTCCTTAGCATTAACAGCAAAAAGTTGGTTAAAAGCTCAAGATCTTGTTTTCGGCCGAAGAAATAACCACAGGATTAGTCACAAAAGTTTACGAAAGTTCGTACGTTATCAATACTACTTGCTTATCATATTGAGTATATTTTCAGTCCTATCCACTCAAGTTTTCCTTGCCAGCATTTCTTTTTATTTGAGCTTCTAACAGGCTCCAACTGGTATGAGATAATGGCAACTGTAATCAGGCGGACTGCAACCCTCAAAATTTTATGGCAAACATTGTTGATCACTCTATACAATTTATGTGAAACTTAACATAGTAATGTATACATGTCTTTTTTCAGATGTATCTCAGAATTTATGATCATAACTGTTCTCGGATTATGAAAAATGATGACCATACCTACGCCCATGTGCCTGGTAAGACTGATATTTTCATTAACTTTAAAATCTATAAACATTCATTGCACATAGAAATGATAATGTTGTTGTACTAGCATTTAGACAGCCTGTCCTCTATACAATAAATCAAGCAATTTTTGTTTTTATTTATTCTATTCATTATTTTTTAAACTTACTTTTAATTAACAAAGTCATTTTTTTTACATTTCTTTACTTTAAAGTACACCATTTTAATTAAGTGTCATTTGTTTCAGCTCAACATGCTGATGGGAGAGGAGTTAGCACCACCCTCAATGAAAATGATGAGCAAACGTTGTGCAGCTTCTTCGTATCAGCGTGAACAATCTATAGCAGACAGACAGGCCGCCGCAATTTAGGAGACCAGGCGTGGATGTTGAAATAAATATAGATCACAACTCGTATGTGTCAGTCTTTATTTGTTCACCAAATAGGAACACATATTCGTCACAATTAACATCGATCGAACTGGATTAGTAATATAGTCACAATTAAAGTTACACGAACTATTAGACAAGCGGACATCGAGATCAATCAAAAGGTCATAGATATTATAAACTGAAACGTCAAGAAGGGGAAGTAGTCTATGTCAGTGTAGACGAATGGAATGCATACCACAGACCATCAAACTTTTTAACACTCCTCCTTATGCATTACATTTTTCCACCGAACTCCATATAAACATGCTTACAGAAATATAACCATTTATATAACAAAAAAAACATTTTTAATTACAATACCTCTACATTTAAACCTTTTACAAATTTACTATGTTTTATAAGACATAGAGGTTTAGTTAAAACATCAGCAATCATAGAATCGGTTTCTCTATTTTGCACCAAGTCTTTTATAAAATGATAGCGTAGATCTATATGTTTGGTTCTTTTGTGTGAATACTCTTTTACATACAACAACTTTTGTGCACTCTGACTATCATTGTATACAATGACATTCAAGTTTTTGTTTAGAATACCGGACATGAAATTTTTCACAAAACAGATGTCCTTGCTTACATCTCCTAAAGCCAGATATTCTGCCTCTGTGCTAGAAAGAGCATTACAACGTTGCTTTCTAGCTTCCCAGTTGATCACACTATTTCCCATTTTAATGGCAAAACCTGTGTAAGATCTACGGTCCAATAGATCATTAGCCCAATCAGCGTCGGCATATGCAGTTATATCAAAATGACCAGCTTTAACAAAATAAAGTCCATAATTTTTAGTTCCTGCTAAATAGCGAAGTACACGCTTTGCAATGCACCAATGACTTTTATTAAAACAGTTATTGTATTGACTTAACTGGCTACAAGTATATGCAATATCTGGTTGAGTACATACAGCTAAATACATAAGACTTCCCAACAATTGTCTATATTTATGTACTTCATCATCTACACATTTACTATCATTATTTTCAAACTTATAATTTAATGGCAAGGGGGTTCCAACAGACTTACAATTCGACATATTATATTTGTCCAATAATCGTTCTATTTATTCTGATTGGTCTAAAATTATAACACCCTGTTTTCTAGTGACATTCATGCCCAAACAATTTTTAAGCTCTCCCAAGTCACGAATTTCAAAGTTATTATTTAAAATTGATAATACATTATTAATACAATTATTATGAAATACATATAAATCGTCTTCATATAAACCTATTATTATATACTCTTTTTCAGTCTTCTTTACATAAATACAAGGTTATTATGGACCACGCTTGCGTTATCACCTCTTCATCTGAAATAACATTTTTCCTGTTAGAGCTTAAGCTATTATCACAGTTTTCATTGCCTATTCTATTTTTCTCTAAATCATCTTTACTATTATTAGATTCATTATTTATATAAAATTCATTATTATTTTTATTATTTGAATTTATTTCATAAGAATAAAATTGACCAATATTCTCCTGTCCTGCTGTATCACAAACAAATTCATTTTCTAAAAACTTTAATGCTCTAGAATATATAACTTGCTTAGGATTTGTAGGATCACTGACACGGTAGCCCTTAAATGTATCGCTATAGCCAACAAAGATATATTGTTTGGCTTTAGTATCGAGTTTGCGTCGCTTAGCTCCTGGAATAAGTGCATAAGCCACACAGCCAAATACACGCAAATGACTCAAATCAACTGGATGCCCTGTCCAAACATACTCGGGAATTCCATTTGCCGGTAGAGCACTGGTAGGAGATCTATTTTTTAAATATATGGCTGTCATAACTGCGTCTCCCCAATATCTATTAGACAAATTGGACCCCTGTAACATAGCTCTGGCTTTTTCGAACACTGTTCTATTTACACGTTCTGCAACACCACTTTGTTGTGGACAGTATGGTACAGTAGTTTGATGCAGAATGCCTTCTTGTTTGAGATAGTTTTCCAAATCATTGTTGCAATATTCTCTACCATTATCAGTGCGTAAAATTTTAATATACAAACCAGTCTGTTTTTCTACTTTTGTGTTCTCTACTTAAGGAGGTGGTATGAATTAAATTTCGCAACTGAGGTAAAACTTTGTGTCTTTATTTCATATTCCTTTACAGACAATCAACAATATTATTACGCGACCTTATTCGACACTAGCTAGGATAGTACTGTCGGCTCCCTTAGCGGAGCGGCAACTCGCACGGTAACCTAAAATGCCACGTCAACGATAATGCAACAATGTGTCACTACAGTATTCCTCCCCTATTTTTTTAATTTGTTAAAATTATACAAAATATATGGGCATTTTTCTACTTTACTTGCTTAGTACAATTGTCCGTAACATAACATCACTAGGTATCTACTTATTACATTTCATGTTTACACTATGTTTTGCTTATCGACAAAAGTTCGCGCCAGTCAGTCGGGCGTTACAAAAACCTGAGTATCATTTTACATGTTACAATAATATGCTTAACTTATAACTTATAATCTACACAATACACTTTTGGTGGCCATTTGTTTCCAATAGAAAATCGCCATAATTATTCTCTATGTGTCTCGTTAATATGTATGTACTTCTTGAACCGTGGCCTGTTGATTTGACGGTTGGGACAACCTTCCTTGTTCCAGGGAAGACATGATATCTTTCACTAGTACCTTTTTGGCTCGTTTGCCACAACCTTTGCATCCTGTCCAGGCTATGATCACAACAATGCTGATTATCACTATAATAGTTACTATACTGAACATTTCCACTTTTCTTTCTAATGTGGCACTGGCATTATTCGCGCCACTTTGAGCGATTATTACTTCTGAATTTTTGCTTTCCGATCCACCCATGGTCGGAGATGATTTCTATTAGGCGTCTGTCTATTGGAAATTATGTCTTCAATTGACAATTACTACGCTGCACTATTCTTATGTTTATAATCTGTATGCTTACTTTTAAATTTAAGTAGGTCATACTTTATTTATTACCACACATATTATAAAGGTGTATACAGATGGTCTTAATTATAATTCTTCAATATTTATTTGCGGACATCTGTTGGTCAGTGCCGACTTAAGGTGATATAATATTATTATCATAAATATATTTAAGGGTAGTGTGCCTGCTCAATATTCTGCTATAAAAATATCATCCCGTTGGAATCCACAATATTTCGCAGGCCCACGCCATGCAAAAGATATACCTTATTTTATATTCATCTTATGTTTACTTAATCTAATGGAGCGTTTCCCTTTATATTGGTACCTACTATTTCTCATTTGTACACGCTCTTATTCATCAAAAAATCTTATCCTTTTGCTGACGCGACCACTGCGAGTGACTATGGGTTCTTTATTTACTGACTCTGTCGACTGTTTCTTTGTTATGAGGGTTTTTTTTTCTTTTACCTTTGTCGGAATGTCGTGTGCTGTCATACTTTTACTGTTATTTTCCTCACTGTCATCTAGTACAAATGCAGGTTTTAAACGGTCGATTGAAATACACGCTTGTCTCTCTGCTATTTTTATGACGTAATTTTTTTCGTTCCGACTTATGACGTGGTATGGGCCATCATAGGGCGGTTGTAGCGATTTACGTACGGTGTCATTACGAACAAAAACATATTTACAAGTTTCGAGTTCTGAGTGTACAAACGAAGAGCGTCCCTTATTCACTCTATTATGAGGTGCAATATTCCCTATTGTTCTTTTTAATTCATCTACATATGAATCCATGCTTTGGTTTCGAGTTTGAGTCTCTACAAAAAAATCTCCTGGTAACCTAATTGTACTCCCGTATACTAACTCTGCGGCGCTATGTCCGGTGTCGCTTCTAATTGCTGCGCGCAGCCCGAATAACACAGTTGGTAACTCTTTTAACCACGATCCTGTTGTCATTCTGGCCATTATTGATGTTTTTAGTGACCTGTGCCATCGTTCCACCATTCCGTTACTTTGGGGATGATAAGCTGTTGTCCTAATTCTTTGAATTCCCATTACTTTCATTAACTGATTGAACAAATTACTCTCAAATTGTCTTCCTTGGTCACTAGTGATTCTAATGGGACAACCATAACGTGTGATCCAACAATCATATAGCGCCTTGGCAATATTCTCCGCGGTAATTTCTTTCAATGGTATGGCTTCCGGCCATTTCGTGAACCTGTCGATTATAGTAAAACAATATCGGTATCCCTCTTCCGTAATGGTTAACGGCCCTACTATGTCTATGTGAATGTGTTCGAACCTGCCGCATTCCGCGTAAACCCCTAATTCTGATACTGTGTGTCTTTGTACTTTTGCCCTTTGACATGCTATACATGCTTTTGCCCATTTGCCTATCTCTGAATTCATACCGGGCCAAAAATATTTTTGTGTAATCAATTTTTTTGTTACCCTAATCCCGGGATGACTTATGTTATGTACGTTCTTGAAAGCTATACGCCTGAATTTCTCTGGTAAATACGGTCGGACCGTGTCTTTTGATATTTCGCAATAAATCGGTGTATTTGTTGTGGGACCGTATATTCTTTTTATGCTCGCGTTGCTATTATTATTATTGCCATTTGATATCCGTGCAATGTACTCGTCCGTTTCCTGTGCGGCAGCTAATTCTGAGAAGTCTATGTTTGTTGGGCAATATATATTTCTCGGAATGGTAAATTTTTATAGGCCCCACATACCTAAAGCAGTAGAGTCGCAAATGAGTCTCAATAAGTTTATACATCATTCCAAGAAACGCGATAAGACAGTAGTACAGTGGGACACGGAAAGTAACCAGGCGTTCGAACAATGTAAGGACAGCTTGCAAAAAGCTGTTACATTGTCACACCCGCAGAGTGGCGTACCTATAGTACTCATGTGTGATGCATCAGATATGTGCGTAGGCGCTGTGTTACAACAACAAGTTAAAAACCATTGGGAACCGTTAGGATATTTCTCGACAAAACTTACTGATGCACAAATTAAGTACAGTACGTATGACGACGTATATATACCAGAGAAAAACATTACGATTAAAAAACATAAAAACCAATTGTATAAATTAAAATCACAAGAGGCACAGCAGAACACTGACTTGGATTGGGCTCTCGCGGACTCAGGCACTGGTGAAGAACAACATTCGCCACAAGATGCCCATTCGTCAGGTCAGCAACGCGAGGACTCACCGGGGGAGGAGGAAGAGTGGAGCGAGGCAAACTCAGAGCTCGGAGAAGTAATCAGGGAGCCAGCAGCTGAAACTTTAGCTGGACCAACAATTGAGCCAGCAGCCGAGCCAACAGCAGAGCTAGTATCTGAGGCAGTTGATCCTAAACCTGATCACCGAACAGATACGGAAGTTCGTCCCAAATTAAGGAATATTGCTCGAACCAATTATCGGAAATTCTACTAGTTATGTATGGATTTAGTTAAGAATATATGGTGGAGGGATGTTAGGTTAGTTAGTAGCTAGCTATAGATATAGTTGCGCGACCTGCGTGTCGTGCGCGTACGTCTCATTGCTCAGTGCAAATAAACTGTTTGTTACCGAAGGCCGTGTCTTATTTAACTGTACATTTACTGTGTAACTGCTGTCCATTGGCCACCGAAATAACAGTATTTCTATTTCTCACTTCATTAAATAATGTCTTATTAGAACACATGTGCGAAGTAGCCCCGCTGTCGATGATAAAGGATTCAGAGGTTGAAGCCATATAAGCTGTTGCAAATAGTGTGTGCTCTGGGTTCTTTTTAGCCTTCAAGTCCCTCTTCTTCTTGAAACAGCGCTTCGAGTTGTGGCCGGACTTCTTGCAATAGTCACAGGTAATAGAATTAAATTCCCTCTTTTTCATTAAAAAAGCTGTTGAATTGCAACTGACGCGTCGATGGTCTTCCTGTAGGAGTCTTGTTCTGACTAATTCAGTGGTGAGGTTGTCCCTCAACTGTGCAGTTTCGAGGCTAGACACCAACATATCGAATTCCTGGGGTAGACCGCTTAGAAGAATCTCTGCCACTTCATCATCGTCTATCTTCTTCCCAATGTCATCTAATTGGTGCACAAGCTTCATAACACCTTCTATGTATTCTGACATGTTGGAGAACTGTTGATACTCAATTCTGTGAAGTTGACGTAAGAGTAGCACTCTTCTATATAAACCTTTGTGTTCAAAAGTGTTGGCAAGCTTGTCCCATGCTTCTTTTGGTTCTGAACACTCTCGCACGTACTGATATAAGCTTGGCTGAATACTTAAGCAAATTCTAGCAAAAGCTTTGTGTCGTTTATTTCCATCAGTCTCAGTACCTAAGACGCAGTCCCATAGACCCTCAAGTGTGAGTAGCATTTTTATGCTAAATTTCCAATTAATATAATTTGAAACTCCTTCCAATTTCTCAATTGTAGCCGATGAACTAGTTCCATTGTTAGACGACAAAGACATCTCGTGTTTTTAGATCCAAAAAAAAATATTTCGTACCTGTCTGGGTTTGATCGGCGATCGTTAGTCGCTATGGATTTTCCTGAGACCATAACCTGATGAGCAAACGTTGTGCAGCTTCTTCGTATCAGCGTGAACAATCTATAGCAGACAGACAGGCCAACGCAATTTAGGAGACCAGGCGTGGATGTTGAAATAAATATAGATCACAACTCGTATGTGTCAGTCTTTATTTGTTCACCAAATAGGAACACATATTCGTCACAATTAACATCGATCGAACTGGATTAGTAATATAGTCACAATTAAAGTTACACGAACTATTAGACAAGCGGATATCGATATCAATCAAAAGGTCATAGATATTATAAACTGAAACGTCAAGAAGGGGAAGTAGTCTATGTCAGTGTAGACGAATGGAATGCATACCACAGACCATCAAACTTTTTAACAGAAAATACTATTGAAACATCATAATGTATTGACTATCTATTTGACTCAATGAATGATGCTAGGAAAACCCTTACACGCATACTGTACACCAAGTTCACTGGCCACACAACTGGCGCTTTAAAATTAATGCAAAGAAGTTGAATATTTATATTAATTAACAATGATTATTGTTCAAAATTCAAATTAACTAAGTCATGAAATAACCAAACACTATTAATTCAATTGAATCTTAATTGGTTATTACCAATCTAGTCAATTTTGGAAAACAGAAAATGGCTCGTTTTGCTCTCAGCTTTGGTAGAGATGATATAGGAGCATAATTTTTTTTGACTTCCTATAATGTGAAACACAAAAATAAGTTAAAAAGGCATTTCTTGACCATGGGGAAAATTAATCATTTTCAACTGATCTTGTATTATAAATAAAATAATGAAACGTAGAGATGTATTCATAGGACAATCTCCCCCGGGAATGCAAATAAAAACATACATTAAAATCTTAGTAAGTATTTGTTGTGTTTTATTTACATGTTTCACGTTTAAATTCCCTGAGGTTACTACATTACTGATAAGTTTTATTAAAATAATCAGTAATAATAGTAATAGTATTGAAAAGGACTATTTATGTGCATCACGAACATGGATCGTCGCTGTAGGAATGCATTATGGCAGCGCAGCCCGCGAAATTCAATTTTTCTTTAGGAAAAAATGTACAAGTACTAATAATATAGGTAGCCCGTGATTTATTTTTCATTACGGTTTTGTATTGTATTGATAATAGTGATAATCTGTTTATACAAAACATCAAATAACTGGCACATAATTAATGCAATATCTATGGTAGTAATTCTTTTTTCAAAATTAGAATTTTAACCACATCTTAAAAACCCAAACACTAAAATTCAATTGAATCTTATTCGATTACGTGATACGTGGCGAATCAGTTTTTTTTTAAATAAAAACCTCTGTAATAAACATAGTAATGGCTCGGTCATATGTTTTGATGTCGGCTGTGGTAGAGGCAAATAATGCCGATAATAATGAAAGCCGTCGGCAGGCGCAATTCCTACGCGAAAACGTGTTTACCGTGAGAGCCGATACTTTCATTTCATCGTATCGGCTTTCCGAAGACCTGATAGGTCAACTAGAGACTGCTTTATGTCCGTACCTCAAGGACTCATCAAGAGGTCTTTCAAGACGGGTGAAGGTAGGGAAATCAGCATTTTGATTTTAAACTTAAAATGTTTACCTATTTATAGTAACCTCAGACCAAATAAAAAATCTAGACAGAGTGCTGTCAACAGTGACATGAAGCCGGTTTCGTAAATATGTGTGCACTTAGTGAGTGTTGCCGCGCAGTAAAAACTCATTACCTTAATATTTTGTCTTAAAGTACTAGCAGGGGGACTGGACGAGTAAATAGATAGGTTAGCGTTATATATTTTTTAAATTTTTTAATGGTTTATTCCGACAAGATAGGGTAAAAAATAAAACAATAGTTAAAAGTAACTACATTCATTATCGAAGCAAAGGTTTTAATGGTGCTTTTGTTGGCTATTTTTTTTTCAACAATGCCTCTTACTATTCACTATTTTGGAAATGGTTTCTAATTTAATATTACCAATATTAAAACTTATAAAACAAATATAAATAATTTCGTATCACATGAATTACTTATCCAATAAACGGGGATAATTGTGATACATACTTCTGGCAACACTTGTTAAGGATTTGCGTTCCAAGTAGCGAATGCAATCCGGACTATCCGTAATCCGAAAAATCCGGGTATCCGAACATTTTTACAAGACTTCCAAATCCGGATTTGAAAATCAAATCCGGATTTTTTGAATAATAAGTAATTGTAACAAAAAAATCGAAACGAGCGAGTTCGCTGTTCGCGTGTCTCGCGAGTGTCGAGAATTTCGGCTCTGGGGGGAAACTGATGATCGAAAGTTTGGACAACAAAGAAGGAACTCTGACAAAAAGTGTTTCTGACGCCTTGAAAAAGAGGATTAAAGAAAGACAGAAGAAGAAAGAAGAAGAGGCTTACATTGTGTCGCAGGAGTCATGTTTTATCTCCACAATCTTAATGAGTTTTCCAACTCACCCCCCGCCGATGAAATATTTTATAAACCATCTAAGACAGAAATAGAAGAAGTAATTTGCAAAACTGTAGAAAGCCGTATTAATCCTATAGAAGTGTCTGTTGAATCACATGAAACTACGTCCAGAGAACAAGAGTCCTCCGATCAAGAAATGAGTTTTCGAGAGAGATTAGCATTTGAGCTAAATAAAATCGATAAGGCTGGAGAAAATGTGCTCATAAGCAGAAAGCCTGAAACTGATATTCCCAGTTTAGTGCGAGTGGAGATGGCATTGTTCGAGGATAGCGGTTCACGAGGACGATACTTGGAGGCTGCTTACAAGCATCTGCAGTGTATTCCGCCTACAAGCGTAGAATCAGAGCGTGTTTTTTCCGCAGCAGGAATCATGTGCAACCGAATTCGCAGCAGGTTAAGCGACAGCACTTTATATGCCTTATTATTTTTGAGTTCAAATTTTTATGTCTCAAAAAATTGCATAATTTTTTTGCGTTGTTGAATGGGGATTTAAATGAAGTTAAATTGTTTTGTTACTTTTGTTTATGTTTAATAATTTGACAAGGAGTCTATTTATCTTTATTTTTGTTCTTCAGAGTTTCTTTTAATTTGTTCCTATTAATTATTTTAGTAACGTTACTCAGCACGCGAATCACAGACTGATTATTTTATTAAGAATGCATAGCAATAACAATAACACCTTAATTAAGATATTCAATGATGATATTTTGAATAATTCCAATTATCAAAAAATATTAAAAATCATTTGATTTGATTTTCATGTGCTTTTATATTAATCCATTTACACAAATATAAGAAACATCATAGTAACAAACTAATTATGCAAATATTTGTTCATTTTCATGAAAAATCCGTAAAATCCGGATAATCCGGATTGGATCAAAAATCCGTTCTTAAAGATCCGGATTTTAAAACAGAACGGATTTGCATTCCCTAGTTCCAAGCTGTCATAATTTGATTAAAAATAATTATGGATTTTTATCTAGTTTATAAGTTTACTTACGTATGAAACGCGATTCTACCTTGCTTTTTATATTTTGAGGAATAGTTTTTGTACCCTTTCACCGCACAAGTCGACATTTTTGCGATAAAATCATTTAATTTGTTTCAACTTGTCGCTTCATTGACAAACTAGATGTAACTAATCGGTTTGGTATAGTTTGGTTGTAAATGTGTGCGTGTGACCGTGTATGCACAGAGTTTGGTGTAGTTTTGCATGCTTCACTTTATTGTTCACAGCGCTCTGTCTAGGGTTTTTATTTGGTCTGAGATAGTAACTAGCAACATGATGCCCTATACATTTTCACTTTTTAGATTTTATGTGCTCTGTCATTTTTGGCCCACGGCACTTATCAGAGGGCAGTGGGGCAACAATCTGCAACCTGTCTCTCGCAGGCATCTGTATCGCGTTCTTTTAAGGAATTTTTGAACGCAATAACACAAGCTTGCATAATAAAAAAATTCATTAGATTTCCCCAAAATAGGGAAGAATAATTTGTTGGTGAGAATAATGAGAGAAAGTCGGTGAGAATAATTTGTGTTATTAATAATTTTTGTTTGATATCAGCCCTCATGTACACACGGCTACACACCAAGCTATACATTTCCAGTATGCTGACCTCGCATTGTACGGAAATCCTATACAATGCGAGATCAGCATAAACTGGAAATTTATAGCTTGATGTGTAGCCGTGTGTACCTACATAACATACATACATTTGATTTATATTCTTCAATAGCAAGTGATATTGCTGCGATGTATTTTTTTCCCGACTTTTCCTACCTACTGCCTCCATGGTTAGGTTTTATGCTAAAATATCCTGCAACAGGAATAAGTATCTACTTTTGCAGATTTAATGAAAAATTCAAAATCCCGGATTGCATAGGTTGCATTGATGGCACTTATGTAGCCATGATCCGGCCCTCGGAGAACGAGGAGAGATATTTTTGCCGGAAGGGATACCATGCGAGAAATGTCCAGTTGGTAAGTCTATTTAAAGGGGTGATACACGTGCGACTAAGTCCGCGTACTTATGGCTCGGCGAGCTTACTCGCCCGTGTGTCATGCTAAGTACTCGGACTTAAAAACCGCCGAGTAAGTTCGTCGGCGATCCAACAGGTTTGAAATTTTGCTGGTAGCACGCCTTGGCTCGCCGTCTGTCACCGCTCCGAGCCAATATGACAATGAAATTTTGAGCAAGCTTCCCGTGTGTTACCGACGGCGAGCCGAGTAAGGTCGCGAACTTAAAAACCGCGTACTTTAAGTACACACGTTTATCACCGACTTTACATGTACTTATTAAGAGAGCAGTAGTGGTCCAATGCTTACGGCCCCGATTACTGTAACTTGACACGATTATTATAAAAATTGAAAACATGATGCAAGTACCTAATCTACGGGTTGTAAGATAAAATTTATGTAAGTTTAATTGAAATATAATTTTACAGATAACAGACGCTGATCTAAATATATTAAACGTAGATGCCTCTTACGGTGGGGCATATCATGACAATTTCATATTCCACCATTCGGAATTAAAAGCACATTAAGAGGGATTGGGGCAGGCTGATGAAACGACCTACTTGCTTGGTATGCTTATTCCCAAAAGACTGATTATTTAATACCCTGCCAGCTAAATTATTTACACATTTCTCTGAATTACAGGTGATTCTGGATACGCTCAGCGGGCTTACCTTATGACGCCGGTTGCAGAAGCCCAAGAGCGAACACCTGAAGCGTACTACAACAAACTCCACGGCACGGCTCGCAACAGCGTTGAGCGTGCCATCGGGTTGTTGAAGGGTCGCTTCAGGTGTTTGTTGGTTCACAGGGTGCTGCATTACAATCCAGACACGGTTGGAAAGATTGTGATAGCATTTTGCGTGCTTCACAATCTTTGTAATCGTGCTGGATTGCCAGCCCCTGTGATATGTGGGCGAGGCAACGATGACACTGACGCTACATTTCGTCCAGAAGGACCAGCAGAAGAGGATCCTCTGAGAATGGGACGAAATGCCCGGCGTACCCTTATAAATAGGCTATGGCTTGCACATTTGTATTGTTTATGTTTATTATTTTTTTACTGTACCTACATAAGTACTTACTAATTTTTTTTACATTATTTCACCTTATTATCATATATTTTTTCTACATAGCTATTGTTGTTTTTTTTTAGTACTGCAGCGCTCTTGGAGCCACTGCTTACCAGATTGGATGTGGCGATGCCTCTAAATGGTCTTTAAGTTCGCGACCTTACTCGGCTCGCCGTCGGTGACACACGTGAAGTTTTCTCAGAATTTCATTGTTAAATAAAATTTTCAAATTGGCTCGCGGCGATGATAGACGGGCGAGTAAGCTCGCCGAGCCCTTTAAAAAATGGTCGGTTAACAGATTCGTACGCACGTCTATCAACCACTTTTGAATTCAAAAAAGTTTCTTCGGTAGACTCTATTTACTCGACTGCATCGAAGATACTATTTTTCGAGTTTTATTTAGGGGAATTATTTAAAAAATCAATAGGCATAAACACCCCAGTATGTAAGAGCCTTTAATAAAATTTAATTTAATAAAAAAAATGTAAAAATAAGTACCGTGAAATATGCCAACATTGCCCCCAAGGGAAACTTTGCCCGAAGAACAATGTATAAGGGGAAATAATAATGGTTCCGAAAAACAAATTAATCTCCAGCGATCTGTGGCCGACTATTATTCTAATTAACCAGCGTTATAATGAATTACCGACGACAAACCCAAAACATAAACGAATAAAAATATCCAATTTAACAACAATTAGAGGATGTTCAAATTACATTTTCTCCTAAAAGAAAATGGATCTTCGAATAACAAAACTAAACTTAACCAAATAGAATACTGAACCTCCGACAAAATTTCTAAGTTACCGACAACAGAGGTTTTGTCAAAATAATCATATTTTTACAACTTGCATGAACTGTTTTAATTTCTATTGTTGGTTATCAAATTTATTTTTTAACTCGCAATAATGATGAAAATACCTCAACTGTTCGGCCCGTGCTATAGGGTTCGGGTCGCGTTCGGCTGTTTTCGCGTGCGAGTTCGAAAGATCCGAGCGCAGTGCGCTTGCAACGACCGATCCTTGCGTGTTTTGTCTGTTTATGTTACAAAATTAAATAATTTTTGTTGCTATTGGTTTAATATTATCATTTCAACGAACTAATAAATCTACTAAGGAAACTATTAACTTACTATCTATTAAGGAAACTTAGTATTGTTACGAAATATGGATGAGGTACCCGTGTACCGTTCTGAGTCGGAGGAGGAAGAGGAGGGAGCTGGTTCATCAGTACCGGTGAAGAAGAATCGTCGTAATAAAAGTTGGGTGTTGATCAAACGGTGCTATAATGTGCAAGAAGCAGAGGAGTTTGTCAGTAATGAAAAGACTTTGTCAAGAAACTATACGCGGGACAGTGATGAAGGCCAAAAACGTTTCTATCGTTGTAACAAGGTAAAATCCAAGGGGCCACAGTGTAATTGTGCGTTGTATTTATTGTTTGTGAATGACTGCAATGATATTCTTATTTGTAAGACCACTTCAGAGCACAACCATGACCAGATTGGTACGCGTAGTGAGTACGGAATTCCGGAAAACGTTAAAAGAGAAATAAATAAGATGTTTGATTTACGCCTAAAGCCAAAAGCTATATTAGAGGCTCTGAACAACATGACAGGGATAAAGGTGCCTTCGAAACGGCAACTTAACAACTACTTATATGACAGAAGGCGCGAGAAGTTCGGAAGAGCTGCAATTTACTTAGGTGAACTTGAACAATGGATTTTCGATCGAACAACTATTCCCGATGATGAAAACGAAGTTTTCGTGTTCAGCTATTACGTGATAGAAGCGGAAGAACCAAGTTTTCGTCTCGCGTTGTCAACTAAAAAATTACTCAACATAGTTTGTTCCACCGACGTACTGCACATAGACGCCACATATAAACTCATATGGCAAGGGTTCCCCGTTTTAGTTCTTGGTACCACTGATAAGAACCGTAAGTTTCATCCGCTTTGTCTTGGTGTGTCCACTAATGAACGTCAAGAAGATTTTCAAATGATTTTTGACGGCCTTAAAGGAAAGGTTCTGTCTTTATTTGATCACGTGATGCAACCTAAAGTTTTAGTTTGTGACGCTGCTCAGAGTATCAGAAATGCTTTCATCGCAGTTTTTGGTACTACACCAGTTGTTCGTATGTGCTGGGCTCACGCGAAGAAAAATATGCAGCAAAAAGTTACGAAACTCGTCAACAATAAAACGAAACAGAAGGAAATTATACACGACATAGACGCACTACATAATGCTACATCATATGAAGTTTTTAATGCTGCATCACAGGCTTTTGTAGAAAAATGGCAGACTCAAACCGAGTTCATTCAATACTTCAAAGAAGAATGGTTAAAGAAACATCCGATTTGGTTTTTAGGCGCAGCGCCGTGTTTGCCTGCTACAAATAATGCATTAGAAGCGTTCAATCGGAACATTAAAGACCACAACACCTTACGTGAACGTCTTCCACTTTCACATTTCTTGGCCATTGCCACTGAGATGGTTGCTCAGTGGTCTTTACAAAGCTGTAAGGAATCGTTACCTGAAACACCTACTATTGAGCTGAAGGACTGGACTGATGGGTATTGCTGGGCAAGGAAAGGTTTAAGAATAAAGATCATTGGCAGCATTGCCACGTTGAATGGCAATGCTGCCAGCCTTTTGGGCACCTTTCCCATTGACAGCGATGCGGACGAATTCTTTGATGCTCAATGAGCCCCTCCCCTTTATTTTTTCTTTTTAATTTGTTATATATGTAATTGTTTTTTAGTTAATTTAGTATAATAAATGTAAAATAAAGATAGAAATTAAATAAGTTGCATTCTTCAAAAAAAGAATAAAGATTTTATCATCCAACACGGCATACACTGAATACTTGATCCCAAGTAGTAGCCTAGTAGGGGAGGTAACGTACGGCGAGCAGTGGTTAAACTTTGATGATTACAAGATGAAACATTTCGCTTTCTGGAAAGTCACAGTGCCTAAAAACGAAACACAAAATGTAGAATGGAGAAAAGGATCCTGCACTTGCCCGCAGTTCTATAAAAAATACGTTTGTAAACATCTTTTAGGGCTCGCTGTTAGATTGAAGCTCGCGACTCCGCCCATGGAAGCGAAAGCACTACCTATAGGACAAAAAAGGAAACGGGGTCGTCCTACTAAATCCAGACCTGCTCTTATAATACAATGAAGATAATTAAGATACCTACTGACAACTAACGAGCTGCTACTACTACCTCCCTATTTAGTTCATAAGTACAATTATGTATACCTAACATTTTCTACTACCTATTAAAACTACATTTTAATAGGTAGGTTTTACCCGTTGGTCTCGTGGTCGCAAGCGCGACTGCAGAGCGTGGGGTCCTGGGTTCGATTCCCGGGTCGGGCAAAGTGTTATTGGATTATTCCATTAGGAATTTCGTAGTAACAGCCCGGAGCTTGGAAGTTGGCGGTGTGATACCCCCGTGCCTCGGACAGCACGTTAAGCCGTTGGTCCTACGCCTGATCTCTCTCCGGTCGTGTCGGATTGCCGTCCCATCGGACAATGAGAGTGAGGGAAGAGAGAGTGCACTTATGTCTGCGCAAACACTTGTGCACTATAATATCTCCCGCGCCGAAGGCTACTCTCCGTTGAGATTGGCCGCCGTGGCCGAAAATACGGTCTGGAGGACTATATATATAAAACTACATTTTCATAATAAACTGAGTTTTGTTTTATTTTTATCTTTATTTTCGCTGACATTATAAAAACTAGGAAATTTGTCGAATAATAATACAGTATAATAGTAAAATATTCTAGGAAACAAAAGTCTACTTGGTTTTAGATTAAAGCATGAATAGGACTGTTCTAACTTCTTAACGCCTGAAATAGGTACCGATATCGAAGCATACCCGTGGTAAGTAAAATTCATGATATATGATGCAAGTAAAATTTATTGTTACAAGTACATTTTTATATTTTTTATAAGTTTCTGTATAACCACTCAGAATAATATTTTCAGTATAATGTTACAGTTAAAATAGCACCACAGTCTATGAAATATGAAAGGTAATTTATGAATTAATAGTAGGCATTTAAAGATAAAAATTACAAAGCATGGTTTTCAGTAGAACGTAATTTATGCTGGTAGAAAAGTATTATCGCAATAAACAGTCATGTTTATTTTTCGAAGATTTCATTATCTCATTCGGTCGTTTCGTCATTTTTATTCGGACAAAAGTAGTCGGAAAGTTAGTATTTTAGGCAGAATATTTTGAGTAAAGACAATTCTTCTTTTTTTGTCGGAGCTTTTATTACTACCCATGTATAAGTATATCTTAGATGTGCAAACATATCTTAATATTATGGCAACATTGATTGACTTTGATGGAAAATAGTTTATGTGTATGGCAATACTGACTATCGTGTTTGTTGCTAACTTCGCTTAGTAACTTGTTGGAACTCGTCGAGTGAGGTGCGTGTTTTTGCAGGCAAATTTTAGTGCAAATTTCAACGTAGATTCTGCGAGATGGCGAAAACACAGGTTAGTTTACTTTACGACAAGTCATAGAAAATCATTTATATAGTATATTACTGTTAGTGTGGTTGCTCAGGGTCTTTTAAGACTAAAGTTATGATGATGGGCAAAGTTATCTAGTAATGTTCCGACTTACGATTGACAACATTGCCCGCCATCAAAAAAGGCTTAGGGTTGGCACTTTACGAAACCTTGTATTTTTTTTCCTTTTTTAATTAATAATTATGGCTGCTGAGCTTATTTAATTATAAACATATAAGTATTTCGTTTATATATATTTAAGTATATATTTTATATTATTATTAATTCTATTTTTTTTTGTTGCATGGTTTGTTTCAGAAAAATAAACATAAATCTCGATTTCGACAGAGGAAGTCAAGACGAATAATTGGATCCAGGGTATATAAAAACTACACTGAAGAAATGTTAAAACTTGCATGTGAATCAGTAGAATCAGGCCAAATTTCTTCACGAGATGCTGAACGGCAACTTGTATCCCAAGACGCACAATATTAAATAAAATAAAAAACAAACATTTGAAGTCAGTAGGTCATCCTACTGTTTTATCAGCTGCAGAAGAGAACCAAATTGTAAGAGTTTTACAAGCTTCTAGTGATTTTGGCTCCCCGCTTACTCAAGTGGATCTAAAGCTTGTAGTTCATGACTTTCTAAAGAAAAATTCTATCATATCTTCAAGAATCAGATTCCCGGCGATGCATGGGTCCAGAGCTTTTTGGCGAGAAATGCTGACAAATTGACTGTGAGAACCACACAAAATATTTCAAAGGCGAGAGCTGAAAAGGGACCTCAAGAAATAGCCGAATACTTTGACAATTTATGCACAACATTAAAGGACATACCAGCAGAAAATATAGTCAACTTTGATGAAACCAACCTGTCGGACGATCCAGGTTCATTAAAGTGCATTTTTCGGAGGGGAGTAAAGTATCCCGAAAGAATAGCCAATTCCACCAAAGGAAATATATCTCTCATGTTTACAGCCACCGCAAGCGGTGAATGTCTCCCATTATATGTTGTTTACAAATCAACAAATATGTACTCAGAATGGGTTAGTGGAGGACCACCAGATACCAGATATAACTGCACTAAATCAGGGTAGTTTGACAGTGCCTTGTTTGAGAATTACTTTGAAACGCTGTGACATGCAACGCCATGTTTGATTCGCTGTGTGCCTAAACGGCTTGATGAATTATGAAATAATTATGATAAAGTGTCACTAGATTCGTCTTATTTGTGGAAGTGATTTATGATTATTTGTAGTTTTTTTACGCATTTTTTTCATTACTGTTTTAACCATAGGGCTTGTTAACGTTACAGGGAAAGCCAACCAAAAGCTCTGCCGAGTAAAGAAGAGGACTCGAACGGCATGATACATGAAGAAAATATCCAAGAAGAAACAAAACCAAGTAAGCGAAAAAGACACAGCACTTTATCGAAGTCACCGACAGAGAGTGATACATCTATAATAAGCTGCACACCAGAGGCCAGTCCAGTCAAACTCCATGAAGCTTGGTACCCAAACAAAAAAATTAATATAATCTCTGTATATTCCAAACTCAAAGATGCAAAGTCGTTTGTTATGCTCCCGAATACAAATACACAAGCGAAGCGACTTATAATACTTACACCAACCAAAACTTCCTCGATAGTACAAGTGGAGTCGAAATTGGATGAGTTGCATGCGCTGACGAAAACTGATCCACAGCTCAGTTCAACATTCTGTTTGAGACAAAACAACAACAATGATAATAATAATGAAACACGCTTTCATCCCGCTCAAGATCCGCTGCTTGCATCTGCTTCGACAACTGATCCACTACTCAGCTCAACACCCTGCTTAGAACAAAATGACAACAATGATACTCACCTACATCCCGCTCAAGACCCGCTGCTTGCGTCTCCCGCGACTGCTCTACTGCTCAGCTCAATACCCTGCTTAGAACAAAATGACAATGGTGACACTCACCTACATCCCGCTGAAGACCCGTTGCTTGCGTCTCCCGCGACTGCTCCACTGCTCAGATCAACACCTTGTTTAGAACAAAATAACAACGATGACATTCACCTACATTCCGCTGAAGAACTGCTGCTTGCGTCTACTTCGACTACTGCTCCACTGCTCAGCTCAACACACTACTTAGAACGAAATGAGAACTATGATACTTACCTGCATGTCGCTGAAGACCAACTTCATGAATCTGTATCTGAAAAAACTGACACAAAAAAACGCAGGAGGCAAACTTTAAAAAAATCATACATAGATTTTCTCTCCGACAATGAAGAAAATGCTTTTTCCGCGGGTAGTTCAGATTGTTGGGCTACGAATGATGAAAATGATTATTCTAGTGATGGCGGTAAGAAAAAAAACAAACACAAAAAGAAAAAGAAGGCTGTACAAAAAGAAAACAATATTGATATATCTGTAAAAGAGAGTGAAACCTGTTAATAAATATAAAATAAACAAAAAATTGCGTGAAGCTGGACTACCTTATAAAAACCGTAAAGGCGAAATGAAGGAAAGTAAACCTATGCAAATAAATCCTTGCATTCCAGATAAATGTAAAAGAGGGTGTTTCGAAATTAGTGAAGAGAGAAGAAAGAATTTGTATGATTTTTTCTGGTCTCTTGATATTCAGCGTAGGAAAGATTGGGTATTGCGATGCTCACGCTCAGTTCTAGTAGAGAGAAAAAGAACTGATTCACTGAATAGTAGACGAAAGGACCATGGGAAGAAACGTCCCCACCCACCAACACGCTTGTAACTAGTGTCATTCGAAGCGTCTGTTGGGTTCGATACTTTTTTACTATGGCGACATTTTTCAAAAATGTGGGGTTTTCCTGGAATATTACTTTTTTTATTCAATATTAGCATTATTTTACATTTATATATTTTCTTAGTTTGCACTTAAGAGGCATAGAATATAGCGGCCTAAATATGGTTCTCATTCATGACAACCTTTCTTTTTATCAGAGACCATTTTTTTTTTCTCTGATACCTTTTTTTAAAGTTAGGTTCGGTTAGGTTATGTTTGGTAAGGATAGGTAATTATAGCTTAGGTTAGGTTAGCTAACCGAAAAGTTTAGGTTAGGTTAGGTTAGCTAACCGAAAAGTTTAGGTTAGGTTAGCTAACCGAAAAGTTTAGGTTAGGTTAGCTTCTGTGCACTGTCAACGTGGCTCTACGTGGGAATCGTGCGATCGATGGCCCTTTACGGGGCCCCGATCTGAGCGGCTGACCTGACGGCCGGTAGTATCGCAGTCCTGCGCAAGCCGCAGAGAGCGATGGCCGTCAGAGTCATCAGGGGGTATCGCACGATCTCCTACGAGGCGGCTTGTGCACTGGCCGGATCCCCGCCCTGGGACCTCGAGGCGAAAGTACTCGCGTCATCGTATCGGTGGCGCGAGGAAGCGAGAGTGCGGGGTGAGCAACCGATGCAGCGACACATAGAGCTGCATCGGTCTCAGCTTCGCGAGGTCTTAGTGGCGGAATGGTGGGACAGGCTTTCACGCCCTACCGCCGGCCTCGACATCATCGAGGCGGTCCGGCCGGTGCTCGAGCGCTGGCTCAGGAGAAGGCACGGCTCCCTGTCGTTTCGGGTGACGCAGGTGCTCTCGGGGCATGGTTGCTTCGGGAAGTACCTGTGTCGCATAAACAGGGAGCCGGACGCTCGGTGTCACCACTGCGTCGACTGCCGGGAGGACACGGCGCGGCATATGCTGGCAGAGTGTGCCGCTTGGGAGGAGCCGCGCCATGCCCTCATCTCCGAAGTAGGCAGTGACCTCTCGCTGCCGGCCGTCGTTGAGTCGATGGTCGACAGCGAGGAGTCCTGGGACGCGGTGGTTTCCTACTGCGAGACAGTCGTCTCGCAGAAGGAGGCTGCGGAAAGGGAGAGGGAGATCTCGTCCACTCACCCGGCCCGCAGCAGGCGCACCGGGCGTCGGCGGAGGGCGGTAAACGCCCTCTTCCAGCCCCCCTAAATGGGTCCAGGGACGACGGACTCGGGGACGTCCGTCGCCCCCTACACATCAGGACCCGAGGTAGCGGTGCGTAGTGTTCCACGCGCGCCCCTCTTAGACGTCACGGGGGGAGTCAAACACCTCACTCCTCGGGTCACGGGGGGGCCCCTGACCCGAGGAGTCCCGCAATGGCGGGCCAGTCGGGTTGCGGAAGATTTTTACGTTCCCGTGACCCCCGGCGAAGGTGTGAGCTGGAAAACTGGGGTGGTTTTTAGTCAGTAAGAGTCTGACAGACCCCTCCGCCCGCCCCAGGGCAGAGGTCATCCATGAGGATTTAAAAAAAAATAGGTTAGGTTAGCCGTTTTTTTTTAAGTTTTTTGTACAATTATCCAATCACAAGAATACACAAATGCTGTTCATCATTGAGGAGTTCCATTTGACCTTCAAAATCAAATTATCACTGTTAGGTTAGGTGAGGTTAGGTTATGTTTGGCAAGGATAGGCAATTATAGCTTAGGTTAGGTTAGCTAACAGAAAAGTTTTTTGTTATTACAAAAAAACCCCATTGATTTTGCAATGGAGCAAGACAGTAAGTCTTTCTCGGGATCCCTAAAAACATATTGACACGTATCCTATGACTGTTGGAGGGTGGGGACGGAGTCCATACAAAATCCCCCATGGTCCTTTGACATACGAATATTTTATCAATGACGGAGACGATCACAAGAAGGTGTGTCAAAAATTTTTACTAAATACTTTGGCAATAACACAAAAATACTTACTGTATACTCTTTCACATGCACAAGGGGGTATGGCAATACTTGATCAGCGAAACAGACAAGCGCCACCAAAGTTTTCAGAATCAACAAAACTTAATGTTAAAGAATTCATAAATAAACTACCGGTAGTTCCATCACATTATACTAGAAAAAATACTACTCGCGTCTATTTATCACAAGATTTGAAAAACATTGCAAATCTTTATAAAATCTACGTAAATTACTGCATAAAAAAGGAAATCGAAGTAGTTAGTGAGAGAGTATTCAGAGATATATTTCGTGATGATTACAATCATGTCAGTTTTCACATGCCAAAAAAAGATAAATGTGTTTTGTGCATTCAAGATCAGAAGGATATGAGTGAAGAAGAAAAAGAAAGATTCAATATTCATATCTTGGAAAAAAAAGCTATGTCTAGGAGATTTGCTGTACATCAAGACTTGCATACAATTGATAATGAAACCGTCACTGCCAGTTTTGATTTACAAAAAGTATTAAATACCCCACATGGGGAAAGTATGCTCCTTTACTACTCAAGAAAATACGCCGTCTATAACTTCACAGTTTATGAAAGTGGTACCCAAGAAGGATACTGTTTTACTTGGGGTGAAAGTGAGGGTAAGAGGGGCAGCAATGAGATTGCCACTTGCTTGTTTAACTACCTAAAAGCTCTTGATGAAAAAGGTTATAAGAATTTGCTATTCATGTGGTGGGCAAAACAAAAACAAAACAGTCTTGGCGGCATTAAACTATTTTTTAATGTTTTCACAAAATTTGCAAGTCATACAGATAAATGACATGACCAGTGGGACTATGGGCGCCTGCATAGGTGTCGAAATCAATGTGCAGCAAATATTGTTTTATTTTTGCAATTTTTGTATTCTACAGTTTCCAGATAAAAAAGTTTCACGAGTCTAAAAGATCAGGAAACTGAGAAAAATAAAGATAAGTATTCACTAAATAACTCTGCTTTTCGATATGAGATGGCGCTAGGCGTTGTGGTTATCGAGTTTAAGACAAGTTTTTGACATTTATTGTCGCTGAGATGAGATTGCGACTTGAATTTGAACGTTTTTAGTTACGGGAATTAGGCAATCACCGCCGCCCATAGCAGGATTTTTGCTGATGCGTTGCCACCCTTTCCCCAAATAAACGCTGCTTTATTAAGTTTTGCTGGCTTACATGCAATCGAACCGCTGTGTCAGACTTTATACCTGCTGTCTTGTTGTTAAATAGTATTGTTCCAATGTAGTTTAAGTACATACCTGATTATTTAACCACCGGGCAAGTCTCGCTTGCAGGGGTAAGGTTGGCATTGAAATAATACGCCTTTGAATCCGCCTTACGAAATATGCCACAGTTTACGCACCTCATCATAATATCCATTTAATCGAATCGTAGAGCAAAACAGATGAATCCTTTTTATATAGCAATGGTAATCAGGCTTTGACGCCAAGATCGGATGTGCAAGTAGGGATGTTGAATGGCGATCTGAGATCGATAAATGATACTCGATTTTTTCCCGAACACTAAAATCGAAATCATTTGACTGCCTCGTTGGTCTAATGGTCACAAGCGCTGTAGCGCTGTACCTACCCGGGAATCGCACCCAGGACCTGAGCATGAGGTCCTGGTTGCGATTCCCGGGTCAGGCAAAGTGTTATTGGGTTTGTCCATCTGGAATATCTCAGTAGCAAGTGGAGTCCGGATTTTTGCCCGGTTGATGGCAATAGGCGCGCCCCCTATTGGACGGGACTTACAACATAACTAGCGAAATGAAGGTGTATAGGTAAACCTCTCCCTTCAGGGATTAGAAGCGTGATGTTATGTTATGTTATTATTAAACAAACACAGTTACAAAGGGTATAATAAAATATCAATTCAAAAATATATTTTTTGTGAATCGATTTTTCATGCTTTGACTCGAATCGATTAATTGGGTATTTTATGGAAAAGATTGCTCCCTTAATATTGGCTTTGATCCCGCCACTAATGTCAGATGCATTGTCAAAGAAATAGCAGTCCTTTATACACAGTGATTACCTATTATATGGTGCTCGATCGTCACAAATATCAATAAAAACCTAACCTGTAGGAGTGTAAATAAATCAAATTAATTATAAACAAAACATGCATTATAATTATATTCCATGTCATTTATTCTCTTGATCGAAAATAACTCGTTCTTAGTTTATTTTTCCTATATTATGTGTAGCTTATTATGGTTACCGGATGGTTATAGATACAATGGAACGTCAAAATCGGAAAGTACTTATATAGTACGTTTCATCATTATAGTTCCTATGCCGTAATGTTGGCACATTAACAACGAACCTATTAGGTGGCGCCGTAACGTAAAAATGTTCGTCCTACAACAGTGGAACCAACATTACGGCATAGGAACTATTTGATGAAACGCACTCTAAAAGAAAAGCGGAAACATTTAAAATACTGTTTTTGCAGATATTTTAACCTTGGCTTTATTCGGAATAATTTATCCATGATAAATTAGATCTTTATTTTTAAATCTTAGTGTATTTACTGTAATCCTGCACAATTTCCCGAATTCGAATGCAGGAACTGGTCATGTCCTTTCTTATTACCAGGGCATACATACATGCCAGCTGATTCGATGCATGCGACGATTGAAAGAGAAGTAAGAAAGCTCATAGTTTGGAGCCCATCACAATGGGCCACATACTTTGAATCAGCACGAAAAAGACCAAGGCCGTATAAGGTTACGGTTATGGACCACAAAGATTTTTTAAACTGGGAGGAAATAGCTGTCAAAACATTCACTAAAGAATCGCTGAAACAATTCAAATATAGGGATTTGAAAATAGCCACATTCAAAAAGAAGACTTTGGATCAAATGGAATTCAAATACTCCATGAGGGAAGGTACTGAGTCACACACTTTGCAATTGTTTGAAGATACAAAATATAAAGGAAAAGGAAAGGGAAAAGGAAAGAGGAACAATAGAACTGTGGAACTATCTGCAGAAAAAAGGGAGAGATACAAAGGAGTGATGGTATTAAACTTACACCCATTATATACAACTAGCCTGCCTATTGCTACTGCTAAATATAATGATCTTAAACGGTTGTGTGAAAATGGATCAATTCCAAAACGTTTTCATGCTGAATACTCACAACTGCCCTATCAATCTCAGATTATCGAAACTCTTCCTCAAACTGATGAAGAGGATGAAGTTGAAAGCGATCAATGAGCACTTGAATAATATCACCAAGATAAAATGTGTCGATACATATCAAACGCACCTAAGTCACGCATAAACAACTTCTGGGAAAACGCGTTTGTTTCTGTTTGCTTTATCCATGACACTTGAATAAAGAGCAATACTACCTAATAATGTCTCATAATAATGTCTACTGGCAACATTGTCAAAAAAACGGGTGAAACAACCGTCAGATTTTAAATTAAACCGGTTTTTATTTTGGACTTAAGCACTTTTGATGGAAACGATGTGGATTTAAGCTTGTTTGAAAGCAACTGTTATTGGACTTAAGCGAATTTAAAAAAATACAACGTGACTTAGGCCGGTTTGATGTAATTGAGTAGTAAAGGGACGTATTTAGGTTTTGAATCTTAGGAATAAAAGAAACACGCATATTTATTATTTATTTCGGATCAAAGTCTTAAACCGATTTAAATAGGTATTGTCATTATGATTGTATGCTTATCGGCTATTGGTAAAGAAAGGTTCAACAATAAAAAAAAATGCCACAAGAATTCTTTACTTATAAGAGTACATTATATTCCTTCGTACGTAGTTAGGTACTAACATTGTAAAGTCTTACAATCATATCAATATCAAATTATATAATAGATAGATACATTTATTATAATCAGAAGGCGAAAATTCAGTAAACCCTGATCCAGTAAATGATAACGATTAATACGTTAAACAAATTCCAAAATTTCTTCTGGCAAGTACTCAGGATCATCTTCATCTTCTTGTTGTTCCGGCAAGTTTGCATTATGAGCCAGTACAGTTTTGTAGTATTGTAAATCAGGCAAGTCACTCCAAGCTTCACCATAATGTTTTTCGAGTAGTTTTTAACATCTGTTAGTTTTTCAGCTTTAACATTAAATCGTACTTCTATTGTGTTTGTTTGGATTCCGGATATATGTTTCCCACGGTCATTTCTCCTCGAACTAAGATTTTCCGACGATCTGTTCTATTTAAGATAATCCGCTTCGTTTTACTTATTTGAAAGTGTAACGTTTGAGTGTTTTTCAATACATCTTTGCATGCTGTTTTCCAATCAAAAATTGGCACCTCAATGACTAAACGACGGATAGTCGCATGAGACCCCATGATATCAATATATGTCTGAGGGTTAGATATAGTCGGCGTCCATTTCGACTGTTATTTCTAGGGCGTTTTCTTTTAACAGGAGCCAATAGCATATTTTTTAAAATATAATTATCTTGACTTATCTTGTTAGGATTACGGTAAAACTTTTTGTGGAAGTAAAAAAAATCATTAGAAGTCAACGTTGCACATTTGTACACACTCTTTTTGTTGTGATTACACTTTGGTTTTTCTGGCAAGGTTTTTGCAGAGTACCTGGAAATAAATTGAAATGAAGGTATAAAATTAAATGTGTAACTTTCTACGTCGTAAACTTTACATTGTATCGCTATCTCTTAAAGAGGCGTACAACGTTCAACCTATTACGTGACATCTCGTGGTATACACTCATTCAAACACAAACCCAAAAAAAGTGATGTTGGTACAAACTTAAAATTTGCTAAAACATTGTCTACCTTATCTTAGAGAAAAACACCGATATAGGTACCAATCAATATAGGTACTAAATACCGAGTGCAAAACCCGTACTATTAAGTTATTTAAGTATTAACCAGCCTACTTGCATTGTAATAAAAACATCACCCTTTTTTGGCAGTCAGGTAAAACACACAACAATGACATGGATGGCCGATCCTAATGCGAGTCCGACCCTGTTCATGGACATGCAAAATTTAATATCACATCGCCCTACCGAAAACAAAGTGAAATTACAACGTATTACTTACAAATCTCGTTGTTTCTTCTTTTGTTTTTCATTTGTCTGGAGTTTTAACTTCTTTTTAGCTAATTCAGGCCTCACAACATTTATTTCTTCTTCCATAATTCGGTAAAAACGCAAGCGCACGAAACAAACACCACGACACAAAGCCAACAACTGCGGCCATGACACTATGCAGGGCTGTCTGTCATTGGTCGAATCGGATTTAGGCGAGTTTGATTTAAAATGACGTTGTGACTTAGGTTTGTATGAAAACAAAACGAATATTTTGAGCCTTATTTATACCAGTTACAGAGGACTTAAGCTGGTTTAATCCAAAATAATATTTAATTTTTTGTACAAAGAATCCGGCCAATCAAAAACATTAATTCGTTACTATAGTGGACTTATGCCGTTTGATATGTATCGACACAAATGCAGAAGTTGTTGTTGATTGTCAACCTTTTTGCTCAATTAATATAATTATATTGTGATTTGTCTATGTGTACACGTAATAATTAATAAAAAAAAATAATTTGAATTATATAAATCGTGGCATATAAGTTGTAAGTTTTAGTTGTTGTGTATGTGCAGAAAGTTCATTATGTACCAATTAATAATAAATACGTATTGATTTTTAAAACCTTTTATTTCATTTTTACTCAAGTAATCATTATTTATACTAAAAATACCTAAAATCCATCTTTATTAAATAATTATTATCGATCCTTATTAATTAAATTGCTCATAGAGTTATTGCATTACTAATAATAACAGGGGGTATCTACATATTTTGCAAAAAAATGGTCTTTACAACTATAAAAATTACTCTTGTATGTACATAATCGGTTTTCACTGCAGACGTTTGTTACCAGGCTACTTAATTATGGGTTGTATCTACATTTATTTTTGGTTTTCAGGGGTGTAACTCCATGGTAACTTCTTTAATAACTGTTGTACATAATTGTAATTAAATGAGGCAAAGGACTGCCAAAATTTAAGAACTTTCTTCCTAGAACTCAATTTTATATAAGTATAGAAAGAAAATAATTATTTAAAAAAGTTTTTTTTTGTTTTTGTTTTTTGCTCATTGCCAAAAGTATGGGATTTGGAGTCACGCCCTTTGTAGCGGAAAGCGTCGATATATTTTATATTATTATTAATTCTATTTTTTTTTGTTGCATGGTTTGTTTCAGAAAAATAAACATAAATCTCGAATTCGACAGAGGAAGTCAAGACGAATAATTGGATCCAGGGTATATAAAAACTACACTGAAGAAATGTTAAAACTTGCATGTGAATCAGTAGAATCAAGCCAAATTTCTTCACGAGATGCTGAACGGCAACTTGGTATCCCAAGACGCACAATATTAAATCAAATAAAAAACAAACATTTGAAGTCAGTAGCTCATCCTACTGTTTTATCAGCTGCAGAAGAGAACCAAATTGTAAGAGTTTTACAAGCTTCTAGTGATTTTGGCTCCCCGTTTACTAAAGTGGATCTAAAGCTTGTAAGTTCATGACTTTCTAAAGAAAAATTCTAGAGATCATATCTTCAAGAATCAGATTCCCGGCGATGCATGGGTCCAGAGCTTTTTGGCGAGAAATGCTGGCAAATTGACTGTGAGAACCACACAAAATATTTCAAAGGCGAGAGCTGAAAAGGGACCTCAAGAAATAGCCGAATACTTTGACAATTTATGCACAACATTAAAGGACATACCAGCAGAAAATATAGTCAACTTTGATGAAACCAACCTGTCGGACGATCCGGGTTCATAAAAGTGCACTTTTCGGAGGGGAGTAAAGTATCCCGAAAGAATAGCCAATTCCACCAAAGGAAACATATCTCTCATGTTTACAGCCACCGCAAGCGGTGAATGTCTCCCATTATATGTTGTTTACAAATCAACAAATATGTACTCAGAATGGGTTAGTGGAGGACCACCAGATACCAGATATAACTGCAATAAATCAGGGTGGTTTGACAGTGCCATGTTTGAGAATTACTTTGAAACCATAATCCTCCCATGGGCGCAAAAAAATTCAGAGACTAAAGTGGTCATTTGCGATAACTTGTCTAGTCATTTGAGCGTTAAAGTAGTAAAGGTATGCGAGCAAAATAACATTAAATTGGTATTTATCCCTCCAAGATCAACACACCTCACCCAGACGCCAGACGTGGCATTTTTTGGGCCTTTAAAGCCTGGCGTAAAAGGACATGTTAGGTTTTTTTATGGAGGCTGGGCTTTTATTCGAAGCTGCTGTGAATAGGGAAGAAATTATATTTTTATGAAAGTACATAAATTAAGGAAACGTTGTACATTTTTTAATTTTTTTTTAATAGCACCCTTCCATTGTTAATACATTTTTAAATAATTATAATTTAAAAAATAAATTGCAACCCACAATAATTATTGATTTTGGCAACACTTTTCGGTTGGATGTCATTGTGAAATGTGTACGTCAAGTGTCAAATTCAATTCAATGCGTTTGCATCTGCTGTGGCTTGCGTTACGTTAGAAGTGCTTTGAATTTGTTTGCGTTTTTATTGTTTGTTATTTTTGTTCAAGTTTCTTGTTTTAAGTGTATCTTTATTTGACCTGGCTTTTAATTTGGATTCCTTGATACTGCACACGATTCGGAAACCCGACGACCCGCGATACCGACGACCCTGATTTCTCACTCGGACTTGGATTTTGCACACAATTTCTACATCCATTTATCGTAGCTGTTTAAGGTTAGTATTTTGTGTTCGATGGGATTCTTACAAACGTTAAGTTTCACGGCCTAGAATACTCCATAGTTTTGTGGCTATTTAAAAAGTACTTCAGTTCTGTTGCATTCAGATTTGCCTTGTAACACAATTAATTGATTACCGTAGACTGACTCTTCAGAGGCTCTGAAACCACACGAATGGTTTTATCTTTCAGGTAATCCTCACCATCATGCCTCGATGCATTAATTGCTGGATTGCTATTCCAATTACTCAACAATATCGGTACAATGCAACACATATGGATCTTGAGATTATCTCTGTATTAGAAGAATGGATTGTCAGACAGGTATGTAGCTAAAAATCTGCTTATCCTGTAGCGTGGTGAGGGGTCTCAGCGGAAAATAGTCGAGTGGTGCTAAATTATTACAATTAGTAAGCTCCTTACCACATCACTAAAAACGTGGCACAACACTAATTTCCTAAGGACGCTCTGCCATTTCGACATCCGCTCGCCTAGCTGATAGAAGCGATTCCCTGATCCTCAAGATTCTAAGTACCCCGACCTAGGGTGAGTTCCACATTAATTTGGTAACCATATCAGACCCTCTGCACTGGATAACCTATATTGTTTCCATCACATATGTATTATCTGATTTCGCGAGTGTCAATGGCGGACCACGCGTCAGGGGGACATCCAGTGCATGGAAGACTGTAATATGTATGTATCGCTACTGCATCTAGGTGTTGTAGTGCCTCGCTGTGTATATAAGTGATTAAGTGAGCAATCTGCTATGATCGTTGTTACTTTGTGTTTTATGCCCGCGTGCCGCATACATAACCTCTTAAGTGCATCCGTCATTGTGCCACGCTGTGTTTGCAAACACTCTGCCTGTAAACCGCTGCGATGTGTTGAGCTCTCATTCACTATGCTTACCACGCTGTTCATTGGTGGCTAGAAGAAGGGAAGAGGCTGGCACATCGCATGCGGGCTGCTGCTAGTTGCGCCGCTTCTGACATGCGCTCCCTAATGCGCTTCCAGGGTTCCAAGTTCCGGTTGAGGACAGGACGCGGGGGTATTCTACCCACGTGCGCTACCGAGGCCTTGCGAGGTCTGGATAACCGCGGCCTAACGCCGCGAGCTACTCGCGGACCTGTTACTGACAGGCCTCCGCGCCAACCACGTGTCGCTGACACGTACTGCCGGGTCTCACGGAGGCCCCTACCGGCCTCTAACGAAGGCCCTGCCGGTCTCTCACCGAGCCTGTACTGACAGGCCTCCGCGACGGCCACGCGTCACCGGCCTGTACTGCTGGTGCCTCACGGAGGCTCTACCGGCCCCTAACGAAGGCCTCTGCCGGCCTCTCACCGAGCCTGTAGGAACAGGCATCCGCCGTCTACAACTTAGTGCAAGGAAGTACATTTATTAACTATAAGTGTGTTAGTGCTTAGAACTGAACAGTGCGACCTTACCCGCGACCTAGCTGAGGTCTAGTTGTGTTATGACTACAATTATATGTATTAACCTACCCGACTGGTTTCAATCATCTCACTATACACTACCTACCTACCTACTTAACAGTTAGCGGCCTGCGCAGTCTACCTGCAAAGCCCTAGCCGTTACAATCCATAATTAAAACTATACACCATGTAATCCACACCACTCAGCAGTCTAATAATACAGATTTTTATTTGCCATTTAGTGTATTTACTTTATCTTTCCACATTTGTGCAAGGTGACAATAGAAAATCTATTGTATTCTGCTTAGGCTCATGCAAACGTTGAGTTACCTTGCTAGCATAGTCATAATCATAACCATCAATAACTTAAAAAAGAGTATAAAATGTTAACAAATTCCGGTATAGATTAATATGAAGTTTTTCTTGTTTTAGGTAATCGATGAAGACTACCTATGTCAAGAATGTGTAAGCCTATTGATTCTTGAATCAAATAACAGGACTGAAGGCATTATAGGTGTACGTCAATTTGGCCATGATTCAGTTTGTGTATGTTGTGGCATATCCATTGCCAGAAGAACTGGGAGACGATCTCATCAACTGAATTATGGTAATGCTGAATGGATTTATGCCACCAATATAATCAGCCCTCTTGAAGTAAGTGTACCTGTTTGTTGTATAGATTATTCCACCAAAAAAATAATATCAAGTTAATTCAGCAGCAATTCAAGCTTAACGTGAGTGATCTGCTCACTTTTTCTGTTAGTATAATTATTCACCCGTATTAGAATTACTTAAACTAATTATGCCTTCAATTGCAGATGCCTTCGAACGCCCGGGCATGTAATGCTTGTTGGCTAAGGGCTCGTTGGCAACCACCACCACCTGTAGAAAGTGAATCTGGATTATTCGTAATAAGTACTGTTAGCACTGATAATGAGGACGTTCCGCAAGAACCAAATCCATTCATCAGCGGATCCAGCTCTGTTGTGGAGCCTGCCAGTTCTGCCAGCACAGACATTGAAAACGTTCTCCGAGAACCAGCTATAAGCCTTATATTAGATGGTTATAATCGCACTCCAGATACCACCACTCATTGTTTTATTCCGGATTGTATTAATCAGGAAAGGAAACGTGTGCCATTGTTTTTAAAGAAAAATATTCTCATTCATCAAAAACTGTACATCACTCAAAATGCTCGGGTGTGTGAAGAACATTTAAGCTTATACAATTGGGACTTTCTTACTGAATTTGAATTCGTAACTGAATTCAACCAGGTGCATATTATTGAAATGCTTGACTTATTACGGAGGGATGTAAATAACACCATAGACTTCGAAAATGTTGAAAATATGAATAATAATACTTGTCGATACTGGACAGGCTTGACTGTTTTGAACTTTCTGGCAATATTAACTTGCATACCTCAATTGTCCAATTTATGTAAAAAACCTAAAACAGGACTTGCTATGTATTTAATCAAAATAAGGACTGGAGAACCTTTTCGACGCATTTCCTCTTTGTTTCGTTTATCAACTTATACAGGCTGCCAGAATGTCAAGAAGACCCGTGGTTGCTTATTGGAATCATATGTATCTTTACATTTGGGCATTAGTAATTATTGAATATTGTAATTGGCAACATTTATATTTTAATAATATAGGTAGTATCTGTTATGAAAAATGTATGGCAACACTCTTACACACTTCCTTCTCGTGTGATGCCGCTCAAGGCAAAATCTCCATCTTGTGTAATTAATAAAACCAGAATTATATAGTGATTCCAACCTTTTTATTTCGCTCCAATCCGCTGCAGAAATTAACCTGAATAGGTTATGGGCCCAGGCGCCCGGAGCAAAATAAATAACAAGGACTCATTGTGGTTGTAGCTGTGGTAAAGCAGTTGTACTGCGGTCAAGCAGGCGTCAAAGATGGAGGGCGAAGTCGACATGTCCGGCGCTTCGAACAATCGCATGTTACTAGAGAGTGCCAATAATTGGCACACCTGGAAATTTCAAGTAAAGGTCATATTGAAGGCGGTAAATGTCTTTAACCTTGTGGATGGGTCGTCCAAGCGTCCGGAGAGTGATGAAGCAAAAATCACCACGTGGATGAGGCACGACGCGAAAGCCCAAGGAGTAATTGTTGCGAGACTCGGCAATACAGCAATGCTCCACGTTCAAAATTGCGAGTCCGCAAAAGAAATATGGGACAAACTAAACACAATCTATGAGCAAAAATCTGATGTGTCACTTCACATTTTGCAGCAACGATTCTTCGAAGAAAAATATTCGAGTACTGAATCCGTATCAACATTCATTGCTAAAATAGAAGCAATCGTGTCACAAATACGCCAAACGAAAGGAGAGATAGCTGAAAACATGATTATAACCAAAATCATCAGTTCGCTGGGTGAAAAATTTCGTCATTTTGTTTCTGCATGGGACTCTGTACCTGTTGAAAAAAGAACTCTATCTGAGCTGACGGCCAGGCTCTTAATTGAAGAACAAAGAAATAAAATGTACGAGGATGGCGAACAAACTAATTCTACGGCGTTCAAAACTGATTCAAGAAAAGAATCAAGAAAATGTTTTAACTGCGGTAAAGTAGGGCATTATAAACGGGACTGCAAAGTGAAAAAGGGCAAAAATAATAAGGGAGATAAAACTGATAATATTCCATTTTGTGAGCAGTGTAAAAAACGGGGTCATACTAAAAAACAGTGTTGGTTCAATAAAGATAATAAAAATCAGCCAGAGAAAGAAGATAAACAAAACGCGTTTGTTATGTCAGTGTATGGACTAACCTCAAAAAATGTAAACCAATGATGACTGGTTTCTATAACATTTATAGAAACCAGTCATCATTGGTTCTTAGATAGCGGTGCTTCTGAGCATATGTGCTTCACATTGGACAGTTTTACAAACTACAAAAAGTTGTCAGTATCGAAAGATGTGGTTATTGGAGATGGAACAATAATAAAGGCATATGGGTATGGTGACATTGACCTTGAAGCATTTGAAATGAAAAATGGATTAAAACGTCAATAATAAATGTGTTGCATGTGCCCAAACTCAAAACGAACTTTTTTTCCATGAGTGCTGCACTGGATAAAGGCTACAAACTTGCATCAAACGCTGCTGAGTGTCAGTTTATAAAAAACAATAGTGTGCATGCTGTAGCAAAAAGAAAAGGTAAAATGTATTTAATGTCATTTAGAAAACCAGATGCTGCAGCCATGGTAGGAAGAGTAATGTCAGATTTAAGGGAATGGCATGCCAAGCTTGGTCATCAAGATATAAATCAAGTAAAAGACATCTTGAAGAAGCATGATATTAAATTTGAAAAAGTGAAGAAGAAACCTGTGTGCCATGTTTAAAAGGTAAACAACACAAATTTCCCTTCCCAATAAGTACTCATAAAGCATCAAAACCAGGAGAGGTTATTCATATTGATATTGGAGGTCCGGTAGAAGAAACTTCACTAGGAGGGGCTAAGTTTTTTCTTCTTATCAAGGATGATTATTCAATATACAGAAAAGTATATTAGAAATAAAAGTCAATCTTTAGAATATTTACAACAATATTTAAAGGAAATTCAAGTAAACCCTGGCCACATAGTAAAATACATAAGAAGTGATAATACAAAGGAATTTTGCAGCAGAGATATGGAAAACTTGCTTAAATAATATGGAATACAACACCAAAGAAGTGTGGCCTACACTCCACAACAGAATGGGTGTGTAGAGCGTGAAATGAGGACAGTGGTTGAGTCAGCACGTACAATTCTTTTAGAGAGTGGTCTAAAGAAGAACTTGTGGGCTGAAGCAATAAATACAGCTGTCTACAATTAGTAGCCCGAGGATTCGAGCAGAAGTACTGTGATGACCAGACATACTCACCTGTTGCCAAGCTAACAACCTTCAAAGCCATGATGGCTGTGGCTACCCAGAAAAGACAACCAGTGTACAAAGATGGATGTTACTGGAGCATTTCTCTATGGAGACATCAATGAAAAGGTTTTTATGAGATTACCAGGTAATAAGATTTGTAAATTAAAGAAGTCAATCTATGGTCTTAAAAAGTCTCCTAAATATTGGAAAGCTAAGTTCAATAATTTCATGACAAATGAGAATTTTGTAAGATCAAAGAATGACCCATGTTTATACTTCAAACATATTGATAGTGATTACATTTATGTGCTATTATTTGTAGATGACTTGTTGTTTTTTGGAAGTAGTAAAAAACAAATAGATGACTTCAAAAATGTAATTTGTGAAAACTTTAAAATGAAGGATTTGGGTCTAGCCAGTAATTATTTGGGAATAAATATCAAACAGGATCTCAAAAATTGTATAACAGTAATTAATCAGAAAAGTTATTTGCTAAAATTGTTAGATTCATATCAAATGTCAAATTGTAAAACTGTATGTACTCCAATAGAACAGAATTTTAATTTTGAATTATTACAGAGAGATAAAAGTGAAAATGTTGAAATTGAAAAAGCCTGTAGAAGTTTAGTAGGCAGTCTATTGTAAGCTACTTGTACTAGACCAGACTTATCTGTTGCAGTAGGTTTTCTTAGCAGATATGTGCATTGTGCTAGTGTAGCTTTATTTAAATGTCTTAAAAGAATATTAAGATACATAAAAGGTTCTATTGATTTGTCTCTCACTTATAAATATAACAGTGAAAGCCAAAATGTGTGTAAATTGCAAGGTTACAGTGATGCAGATTGGGCCGGTGATGTTGCAGACCGAAAGTCAACATCTGGTCAGATATTTTATATTTTTAATTGTCCAGTTTCTTGGTGCAGTAAGAAACAGTCTTGTGTATCATTGTCATCTTGTGAAGCTGAATATGTGGCTCTTAGTACGACAATAATGGAAGGTTCTTTTTTGCTGATAGATTTTGAATACAATAATATTGATTTTGAAATACAAGAAGACAATCAAAAGTACAATCAATATAGCAAAGAATAATGACAGCAACAAAAGATTAAAACATATAGATATAAAGTATCAGTATACTGTGGAAAACATATCAGCGGGTTTAGTAAAATTAAAGTTCGTAAATAGCAATAACAACATAGCTGATTTGTTTACCAAACCCTTGGGAAAAATACTTTTTGTTAAACTTAGGGATAAGATTTTGTTTTAAACATAAGTTTAAGTAAAATAGATACATGCATAGGATTCTGCTGTTGGGTGATTATAGGTATCTTGTGTTTGCAAAGTTTAGTGCTCCTAAGTTTAGGGCCTTGCCTATTAGTTTAGAGGTTATGTTTTATGTTATTAATTAAGGGGGTGTCATACAGAAGTTATGTTAAGGGGAATACATCTTAGATTTAATGTTAGGGGATGTAGTTCAGAGTAATGTAAAATGTTTAAAAGTGTTTAGTGGTAAAACGAATTATAAAAATTAAAGGGTTGCTTAAAAAAAAAAAAAATTAAAATATAATCACAATTTATATTTTAATAATATAGTATCTGTTATGAAAAATGTATGGCAACACTCTTACACACTTCATTCTCGTGTGATGCCGGTCAAGGCAAAATCTCCATCTTGTGTAATTAATAAAACCAGAATTATATACTGATTCCAACCTTTTTATTTCGCTCCAATCCGCTGCAGAAATTAACCTGAATAGTAATATCCCAAGAGCAAGCTTGTCCAGTAGAAACCTTTTGATTCCACAAGGTCTCTTTGGCACACAGGAAAGTAATCCTATAGTAATCTTTGATGGAACATATATTTATTTGCAAAAGTCGTCTAACTACCTATTCCAAAAAAAGACCTATAGCTTACATAAATACGCCAATTTATTGAAACCTTTTATGATGGCAACCACAGATGGATTTATTTTAGACGTTTATGGTCCGTATGCTGCTACAACTTCTGATGCCCAGATAATGAACCAGCTTTTTGCACCCAGTGGTGCTCTCAGAAATTATTTTAGAGAAAATGATGTGTTTTTGCTAGATAGAGGGTTTCGGGATGCTATAGGACTACTTACCTCATTAGGATTTTCAGTACACAAGCCAGAGACTCTAGATGTAGGTGAAACACAATTGTCCACCATAAAAGCAAATAAATCTCGTCTTGTAACCTTGTGCAGATGGGTAATTGAAGTAGTGAATGGTCGGTTTAAACGTGATTTCAAGATGTTCAGAAATAAATATTTTAATGTAGCATCAAGGAACTTAATGAGAGATTTTAGAATTTGTGCAGCAATATTGAACAATTTTCATCCGCTTATAGCTGACCGTTCTGATGCTCAAGCAATCTTAGACAGAGCAATGCAAAGGGTGAACATGCCTAACTATTTAGGTGAGTATGTGGTTGAGCATCAATTAAATAGACGCCGAGCCAGTTTTATAAGAATAAATGATGCCCAATTACCACAAATAAATATGTTTCTTGTGATGGAAATGTCAGACTTGATTTTGTTCAGTCTTGGAATTTACCAAATAAAGCAAGCCAGATCTTATTACGGGGAGCATATTCGTGCAAATGGGACTTTTTCGGTGGAAATAAGTGAAAGCTTAGAAATCACAAATGTCCCAGGCATAATGTCATCACATGAGACGGTATTACTAAGAGGTAGGATCAGATCAAGACATCAAAGCAATAAAGTATATTATACTTATGTCTTGATAAAATTAACCGAATCAAATAATTGGGAGGAGAGAATATGTGAATATTACTGCAGCTGTATAATAGGGAAGCGAACTGTCGGAAGCTGTGCTCATGTAATGACGATCATATGGTATCTTGGGTGGGCTCGGCATCAAAACAACATATTACCGCCTGCACAGTTTCTTGATCATATAATTGTAAGGGAAGATGTTGAAAATGAAGAGGTAGAATAAAATACAAACAAATATAAGCAAATACATTACTTTTATTTCTCTACCTACCTAAAACACAAAAATGTTCACCTATTCCAACCTGCTGGAGTGACTATTTACAAAAGGTAACAGGTCCAATCCAATGTAGTCTATCTGGACTGTCTGTTTTACTAGCCTGCATTGGAAGAGACGTATGACCATCAGTAGTCATTCTGCAATTTACCGACTTCATGATGATAAGGTCCCAAATTGTAGGAGAAAATATTCACTATCCTTATCATAAATAATTTATTCTTTCTTATTTAAATAATAGCGGTTCTGCGTCTCAGATCTGCAGTAACACAATTTCGCTATTAAAAAAATTCAGCCCATTACTGTCCCCTTCCTGGCCCTCTTAGAACAAGAAGGGTTAGGCCTTAGTCCACCTCGCCGGCCTTGTGCTGGTTGGCGGATTAAACACCATCGAGAACTTTATATGGCCCTCTCAGATGATGATTTCACTATTATCAAGTAGAAATTACAAATAGAATAAACATTTAAAATCATTCAAACGGCAAAATAGCGATTTTAACAATTTGACAAGTTACATGTCATCTGACAAGTGTGACGATGTGTGCGTGTGTAAAGGAATGCCAGATGTAGAAAATTTACCCATTTTTAAATAATATTTCAATAAGATCTCCTTTGCACTTGGTTTTATTACAAGTTTTTGTGACGGATATTGTTAAAATAAAGGTAAAATAAATAAAACATGGATATTGAAATATTAACAACTCATTTAATGTTAATAAAGTTTTACAAACCCTTCTGTTGATTCAAATTTTTGTACACTTGTCTTTTGCTATCGACACCTCTAGAAATCCCTTCTTACTTCCTTCTTTACTAATGTGATGGAAACGAATGTTTAGGTATTTTTCGGCTATATATTTCATTAAAGCTATTTTGTGTTCTATTCCTGCAAATGTATGTTCAGATTCCAAATCTAAAAAAATGTTGTCGTTTGCTATAAATTTTTCTAGGATTTTGTTTAGCATGTACTGATGTTGTCTTTCATTATATATTGTTACTTTATCTTTTAAAAGTCTTCGGACCACCATCTCACTAGTACAACATATGTCGTATAAATCTTTTGAAGGAAAACTTAAGCCTCCCCTTGTTTTTAAATTTATTAATTTGTGAAAAAAAAGCCAGTCGTCTGTACATAGCCGCGCGATACATTTTTGGCACTTAATATTTTTAATTGCGTAATGGCAGATGCTGCCCGCCAGATATCCTACGATCAACTTTCTATAATCATTAAATTCTTCTATTTCTAATCGTTGTGCCAGGTTGTCATCTTCTTTGGTGATTTCTTTCAAGAATGATAGGGAGTCGTAACTAACATCATCTTCTTGTTCTTCGTGACGGTATGATGGAGTCGTTGAGTTGATTATTTTTTTGGCCGAAGAACAATTAAGCACAGCTATTTGCTCCAAAGGAACACAATTGCCAGTGGTTAGGCATCATACCTCTAAATGAGCCAACAGTTTTTTATAACACCCTTTAAACTGCGGAACATTAGGGTTATCATTGAAGCCTCCTTGCATCCTGATGGATGAAAAAAACATCTCAAGATGATCCTGGCTCAATTTAAAAGTTGGTAGGAACACCAACTGCTTTTCACCAATCAATTTGGCATATAGTAGTTTTAAGCTGTTAATATTTATTAACGTGCCAAGGAAACCAGTTTTGCATTTTGCATCTACTAACCGTTTATAAAATACAGTAATAACATATGTCACTCGATCGTTTTTCTTTATTTGTCGTTTTGACATGCATTTAATTTTTAACTTTAGTACATATTCTTTCAGTTCATCCAAAAAATTAAATATAATATCTTTGTTCTGAGAACAAAGAGGTTTTATGAAATCAAATTGAGTCATAGCTCGAGAATTGAATATGTCAAACATTATATTCATTTTGCTAATGAAATTTTCTGTTGCCTTAGAATTTTTAAATAGGTCTAGATTTAGATCTTCTCTGCACGCTTTTATAGCAACTGCTACGCTTTCACTATACACCTGAGTGGCCAGTTTTACCTTCATTACATTATTTTTGAAATTAATATGTTTTCTTGTCAATTTATTGGCCAAGTGTAAACCTTCTTTCTCTTGTAATTTATTGAGTTCCTCGATATAGTTCCATTTAATTTTTTGGTCATCTTTATCCATGAACTCCCTTTTAGATTCTAAATAACTACATCACATGACTAGGGTCGAGAAAAAATGCAACCTCAGAACCATTGGCAGGATGAGTAAACGTTGTTTTCAACGACTCGGGCTTGAAATTGCAACCAAGCAACTCCAATGCATTGAAATTGGTTTGATGATCATCGCATGTTAATGCAACAACATCAATGTCAGCTTCAAAACATTTGATAAGACATAATTTTATCAAATTAGCTTTCTGTTCACCTCTTAATGAATTACTTAAAAAATATCCCAATGGTAGTTTGAAGCGGTGCGTGGTTAATCCCAACGAGTAAAAAAACTAATGCTTGACTTGCCAAAGGCGCACCCTCCAACTACCCTCTTCAACTCCTGAACCCATATCTTCAAGGCCTATATATTTTTTACCATCCCAAATTTTTTGAGCTCTAATAGCTTCTTCGTCAAAGAGTAAAGTGCACAAAGGCCGATGCTCACTTACTTGAGCTTTTGCTTTTAAGGCCTCAAAAGATTCTTCAGTAAATCCTGGTTCTGCATTAAAATGCCCGTACCACTTGGCCAATGTCTTTCGATGAGGAAGGCAGGTATTAAAAGTTTGCCTAACGTAATCGTAAGCTTTCGGAGAATAATAATTGAGAGTTAAGCAAAATTTTTTCATAGACGGTGAGTATTTAACTTTCTTCTTTCGTTTTTTTTTATTGTAATTATTAGAATAAGAATAAGAATATTTATTTCATAAGGTAGGTACAAGAATTTCTTAATCTAATGACAATTTAAAATCTTAGTTTAGTGGTTGTACGCTGCTGTCACATAGTATTATGTAATTCTCTAACTCCTTAACTAAGTCAAACTTGTATTATAGGAGTTAGTGAGCTGTTGACTTAGACACAACCCTGCACTCAGCTGCGAGACGTAACAGAGATATCGCTTAAGAAATAAAGAAAGATAAAAACAAAAAAATAAAAATATAATAATAAAAACTAACATAATATAATTATACCTACTTACTTTTTAACTGTTAAAAGTAATTCAGTCTGATCATACGTCAAAGTTAATAACCAATTTTTCAACTTATGCGTTACCTCACGATTAGTTAAACTATATATTGCCAGTTTTTTATTGACCTCATTATACAATCTTGAGCTAGCAACCTCATATTGGCGGCTAGCAAAAGCAGTTCTGCAGCTAACGCCGGGACATACAGCAGCACCGGAGCGCTTTTTATTTGATATCTTATTTAGAGGTAGCCGGTAGTGTCTTCGGAGAATGATTTTTTGTATGAATAGCTGTCTCACAGTCAGTACGCGGCATTCAGCATATAGTTTGGTGGTTGGATACAGTCGAGGCCTATGATGAATCACCTTCAAAACTGCTCGCTGCGATCTTTCCAGCATAAGAAATAGGGTTTTATAGGTACCACCCCATATAGGTATGCAGTAGGTTAGTACAGATTGACAGAGGGCAGTATAGACCATGTAGATTGTAGATTTATCTGCAGTAGATCTGAGTTTCTTAAAGATATACATAAGCCTTCGAATACGATTTGTAAGAGCAACCACTTGTGGACGCCAATCAAGTCGCTCGTCTAACACTATTCCAAGGTATTTGATGCTGGTCACTCGCATTAAAGACAAACAGTCGCAGCCCGTAGGCTCGGCACATGTATGAAATTTCAATAAATTAGTAGACTCGGATGGAACTGGAGAATTTGGTAAATGAAAACGGATGAATTTAGATTTTTCTATATTTAGTGTAAGTAGGTTATCAGTTAGCCATTTCTTAATTTTACGTAGTCCATTTTCGGCATGTTCTTTGGCAGAATTCCAGTCTGCTCCATGTGCTAGTAAAACGGTATCATCTGCGTAAGTAGTTATATCACAATTTGATATTTTGAGACTACACAAGTCATTAATGTATATTAAAAACATCGTTGGACCCAGTATACTCCCCTGGGGAACGCCGTAATCAATTTGTTCCTCATCGCTCACTACAGTGCCGATCCTAACAGATTGCTTACGATTTGTCAGTTAGTCTTTGAAAGTGTCTAAGACTTGACCACGTATACCGATACGTTCCATTTTAGTTATAAGTGTGGGAATAAAAATATAAAGAAAAAATGAAATTAAAATGATTAAAAATGTTAGCAGCGACAATGTCTTCATTTAATCTATTAAAAAGGTCAGAATCAACATAATTTTCTTCCTTAAGGGTTTTTAAAATACCTTTCAAAGATTTGTTCCTATCTTGGAGACGTCTAACTTTTTGATTTAAAACTTTAATTTTCTTTTTTTGATTTTGCATCAAGGTGCGCATTTTCATCAGATCTTTCTTCATACGTCGTTTTCGGGGAGTAAATAGTAATGAAAATGGTTGTTCCAATTCAACTCCAGTTTCGGGTGACTCCTAAAAATAATTAACAAATATATTACCTTTTCGTATAATTAACAATATTTTTATTCTGAAAAATAAACTCGAAATACTTTTTTTTTTGTAAATACTTACATTTTGCAAGGACGAATTCGTGTTCAATAAGCAAGACTGTTGCGCTGTTGATTCTTGAACAGAAATTCCTACAACCGCTGATGAACTCTACAAGAAAATGAATAACATTCCGGTAACTAGGTATAACAAGGATTTTAAAATTTCATGAGATTTTCAGTAGGTTAGGCTACTCACTTGTGTCAAAGGCGTCGTTAAATTTTGTGAAAAAAGCTGTTCTACTTTTTGTTGCTGCTCAGAACCTGAGGCTACTACTTCAATCACTAGTGAACTCTAAAATAAAAAACAATATCAGGTTAGTGCACATAGAACTACGTTAATGTTATATTAATGTAAAAATCATAAAAACATACCTCATCAGAAACGCTGGAAGTAATTCTTCGCAAGAAGGCTTCAGTTGGTTGAATTGTTGACGTATCGAATAAAAACTAAAAAAAAGTTCAACTGTTATTAAACTGTTAAAAATTAAAATTAAGAGGTTAAATTATAAAGAGAGGGCCTTAAATTAATTGAATTACCTTTGTTGGTATGGCGTAAGCAACAACGCGAAGAAGTCCACCTTTAGTTGTGTACAAACAATTCTTCTCAAGATGAATACTGCAGATTACACTAGATTTAGATGGATTCCAATTATTTTCATTTCTACACTCCCTTATTATTTTTATCCAATCATTTTTCCAAGCATCATTTGCTGAGGGAAATCTGTAAAATACAGAAGAATACAATAACGATAAATGGTAACATAAAAATATAAATCTCCCATTTTTAAAGTAATTTTGAAAATTGAAATAGTTGCAACACTGATTGATTTCGAGATTTATTAAATTCATTGACGTAAAATCGAGAAATAAGCTTTAAAATGACACGCTTACCCATGAAAAGTAATTCCCTGGCTTTTTTTAATTGTACCACTATGGTTTCGACAACTTTTCACAACACACGAGGGCATACTTTAATTTTTATTATGCAAAATAACACCGAACAACAGACGGGCACACGTGGGCTTCTTTCGAAATGTAATGGCCGACGGCCGACTTACTATGGTGTGAATGTGTGCGTGCGGGCTTGTCTACATTAGTGCACTGACTTACTATGGGTGCTTCAGTTATTGTTAAAGGAGACGGTGTCCGCTTTTTTTTTTAGGTCCATGGTTGGAGCTATCTAATATTGTTTTAAAATAACAATAAGGTATTTATTTGCTTTAAAAAATGATATTTAGCCCTTTTTTCTTTTTTTCTATGTTAAAAAATAATATTACAATACAAAAAATATCTGGATTTAAAATATTTATTTATTATTTATTGGTGCTTTTAATATTTTTTTGTTTTTGTAAGTCCGTCCTGAATAATTTTCCCTATCAGAAAAACCAAACATGATAGCTGCTCAAAAAAGAAAATATTTTAAGCCCATTAAATAACATGTCCTTTTGTACCAGTACAAGCTCCGTAATCCAAACCAAACATCATTGAACAAAAAACACTTTCCGAAATTGCTTCGTGAATTAACTGACGCAATTCAAATGAGGGAAACGAAGAACATAAAAAGTGGATTTAAAGCATCAGGAGTATTTCCGTTAAATCCCCAAGAAGTGCTTAAGAAGATCCCTGAAATGCAAAAGGAAATATTATCATATGGAATCGATCAAGCATTGGTAGACTATTTAAAGGAAACTAGAGCACCAAAGCCGATGGTAGTCAAACGAAATAAAAAAATTAATTGCGAGCCAGGCAAATCGGTGACGGTTTCGTTGATTCTTACAAATCCAAAGCAAAAAACGAAAGGCTCTCTATTTTTAGATGAAGAAACTGGCCTCTTTGTGACTAAAACTGATTTGGTTTCAAATGATATCAACGAGGATCCAGAAGGCGATTTGGATTTGGAAGGATATTTTGCTATCTCTCAGGATCAAAGTATTACTTACAATATCATCAACGAGGATCATGAAAGATATTTGGATTGGGAAGAGGATTTTGCTATCTCCCAGCATCAAGATATTTCTTCTCCTCGAAGTCTCAGCAAGCTTTGCATCACTGTAATTAACTCCTGCTTCAGCCAATCAGTACATAACCAAAAAACATCACCGACGCTTGCAGATCTTTCAGCCTTAAAATCATTCTCGAAAGAATCAGTGAAAAAGGATCCTGTCAAAAAAAGGAAAATAACTATACTCTCGGATGTTATCATTAAAGCAGGGTCTTCAAATGTTTGTGTTTCAGAAGAAGTTTCTAATAACATTGAAAATACACCTTTTGTTGGTACATCTAAAAATGTAAATATCGAAAAAACATCATCGACGCTTGCAGATCATTCACACTTAAAGACTTCTACAAAAAGATCACTGAAATGGGATCTTGTCAAAGAAAAGATAATAACTATACTCTCAGATGTTATCAATAAAGCAGGGCCTTCAAATGTTTGTGTTTTGAAAGAAGTTTCTAATAAGATTGAAAATAAGCCATTTGTTTCTACATGTAAAAGTGATATACCAGAGTGCCTGCAAATAAAGAAAAATAAAAATTTAAAAACAGTAAAGAAAGAAAATTCTACAAAAGAAAAGAAAATTAACAGAAAAGTTAAAGTTACAAATGCATCTAAAGGAAAAAAGTCCGTCAGAGGGCGTATATCAGTGAAAAAAAGGAAGAAGACATCTGATAGTGACTCTAGCTCGATGTTTGATAATAATGAAGTTCTTACAGTTGACACAGACGACTCAGAGTACGAAACAGTGGATGATGATCTCATTGCTGAATGCTTGCGGGAACAAGAGGATAAAGAGAATTTCGAATCTACAGATGTCTCATTTGGACTGCATGAAATTGAATATTTCATAGAAAACCATGAAAACTTAAAAAAAGATCATTGGATTATTGCTCAGTTCGCAACAAAAAATACTTTAAAGCATTTCGTAGGTAACGTTTTAGCAATCATCGGTAAAATTCCTACAGATAAGTTTGTGCGAAAGATTAAGGAGTCTAAATGTGAAAACGGAACCACTTTCACGTACCCAATAGTTGATGACATTTGCACTATGGATCACTTAGAAGATGTTATTACAATACTACCCAAGCCAAAGATTATCTACTCGACGTGGTCAAATCGTTTTTAATATCGATTTCAGTAATTTCAACATTCAGTAAATGCTTAATACATAGGTACTATTTTGTGTATTAACTTTGTTAATTCAACTTTTTAATAATTCATTAATTTTTAATAACTTTTTGTTAATTTAACTTTGTTCAGTTTAATTTAAATTACATTCTTCGACGAATTTTACTCTTAGAAATAAGACAACATATCGTTCCTATCGTTGCCAAATATTAAGTATAAGGTAGCCATTGCGTCTTCTTAATGTTTACAATTAGTATAATGAACAATTGTGATATTGAAAAATATGTGATTTATATTGTTATTGCGGTGTGGATTCGGATCCCAAAGAACTTTGATCTCCGATTATTAACTTTAAGGATAAAAATAATATTTTTTCTGAAAAAAAAATAGACGTGACATGACTGAAATATAGACGATTACTACTTACCATTTTTAATTTCGTGTCTACTCCAGTTATTTAAGTTCAGCTTTAATTCGTGAATCAGTGACACGTTATAATAATAATGCGCAATTGTGATATAAAAAAATATGTGAGTTATGTTGTTATTGCGGGATGGATTCAGACGAATCACTAGTATGTAGATAACCCCAAAAACATTCTGATATAACTATACTTATGTATAAAAATTGAGAGTAAGAAACTCCTACTTTTAATTTTTTTTTCATAAATCTCTACATAGTTATGGTTAATGTTAGTGTATATGTTTAAATTTATTTGTGTAGAAAAAATAGACATGGCATGACTGAAGTAATAAATATAATCTAATTTCGTGTCTTCTCCAGTTATTTATGTTCAGACTTTAATTTGTGAATCAGTGATAAGTTAAAAAACAATAATTCAAAAATACCAGTTTAGGCCTCTAATAAACAGTATGCACAATAACACTTCACTATTTTTTTGCATTATCCGTATAATACTAAAAAAAATATGTAATTTTTCATTACTAAAAGAAATGTCTGTTTAAGTCTTTATTTAATTTACCTACCACCTACGAGTTACTTGATTTGATCTCTATTTGTAGTAAGTACCTAAGCATCCATTTTAACAAAAAAAGTGTTAATTAATTGCAATTTAAATTTTTATTAAATACTCATAATTGTGAAACATTTTTCTACGTTTTTCTTTTTATTTAATTTACCTAAACACAATACATTCTTTGTAGAAAACAAAAAAAACAGAGTAACATTTTAACTATGTACCAACCCTAGCACTTTTTAAAGGCGAAATGTAGATTGTATGAAAAAGAGAAAAAATGACAGGGTTCATTGCCTAGTCATTTTAGTAAGAAACTTTTCATAGTGTCGTCTACATTCCTAAAGTAAACGCCATCTTTGCCAAAATTCTTGTACTTGTTTTTATGTCATCTGCATAAAGGCCATATTTGCGTCAAAAATCAATGTGGGCAAAGTTAGCTAAAAGTCCAGATAACTTTGCCCGCCAACAAAATCGAACAAATATTGAATTAAATGTTGAATAATATTAAATTTAGCAATACTAACACATACACATGATCTTACAGTTGTAGCTGATGAAGGAAAATACTTACGTCTCCATAGAAAATCGTATTAAAATTGTAATTATTCGAAAAAAGTGGGCAAAGTTGGCGTGTTTCACGGTATCTTACTCAAAAAAAAAATACAATAAAAAAAAATGTAAACTATGTAGAAAAATAATTGTCGGCTATGTTTTTAATGGTGTTGAACCCGTCCAGGATGGCGTCCGCTATTGCACGGTTGCCGTCCCCCAAACACTGTATAGCGGCCGCCATGTCTCTTTGCGCCTGAGCAGCGATGAGGTTGTTCTCGGCTAGCTTTTCTTCTAGCGCCAACCGCCTCTCCTCGATCCTCAAAAATCGCTCAGAGATAGCGATCATTTGCGACCTCCTTTGAGATGGCTGCTGACGACTAGGTCCTTCGCGTATTATATCTGAAAATAAATAAAAGTAGGTACTTTCTTATCGACACCTGCAAGGAATAACATCGTAACTCAGTTTTAGGCAATTTTAAGTTACAATCATATTCATGCTGTACAAAAAATACTAATATTTTTTGCACTTACCCCTGTGTCTAAATTCCTTTTTGTACAGATTTGTACAGTGTAAAAACATTGTAAGTGAGGGTCAACTGTAGTTAATAAAAGGGTATATTTAGTTACACATCATCATCATCAATGTTTATGCTCGCCATTATTAATATAACATTTTAATTCAAGATATACTCTTGTTCTTGGAACTTATTATTTCTTATTTAATGAGCTGTCATTGTAACCTTAGATACAATTATTTAATTCTAACCTATCGAATAAAAATTCAGTCCAAAGATTGTAACATGAGTTACGATTATTTTCTCCGCAATAATTTGCAAGTTAGGTTAAAAGTATGTTCTTTACATCGACTTACGATGACAGTCATTGTTTACTTTCTGCCGACCGCCCCGCGCGCTCTGTATTGTGTGCGAGTTACGACGTGTTTTTTGCGTTAGTTTGCATTCTATCAGTGTTTAATGTAATTCTGCGTACTTAAAATGAGTCGTCGCAGTAAGATAATAGCATTAGCTTTAGCTAAAAGTGCTATTATAACGGACACTAAAATAAACAATACAGGTAAGTAATGATAGAGCTTATTTTGTTCAGTAGGCACTAATATTTGACTAAGATTAAATACTATGCTTTGCCAGCACCGTTTTGTGATGTTAAAGCTATCAATAAGAGTGAACTTCCCTTATCTATTATAGTTATACTTTTGGTGGTAGCTGCCAAAGGTCATTCGCAATCCTATTCCTACGTGAAAAGCATAGTTGCTTTTCGTTGCTTGAATAGGATTGCGAACTTATTGAACGTAGGTACTAACCTACGTTCAATAATTTTGTTGTATTATTTTAAGCACATACTAGTCAGGTACATTATTTAATTTTACCGATTTTGTTTTTAGGTGAAGAAAATTTATCTAACCGTAATGATGACAATATACCAATTGAAGGGAATATGCCACCGGTTTTTATAGAGACGGGTACGTAAATATAAAATAATAATAACACCAGCCTATTATTGTCCCACTGCAGGGCAAAGGCCTCTTATCACACAGAGAGGCACGAGCTTTGTTGATCACCACGATCTTGGTATCCTCACGATGTTTTCCGCTACATAAATAAGTCGGTGATAGCATAGATTAACATTATGCTTAAACGTAATTTTTATGTGATTAATATTATGGTTTTATTTCTAGGAAATGATTTATTAGATTTTAAATATAATCTCCGACAACGCTCTCCGGTAAAAATACAGAATGAACAAATCTCAGTCTCCAAGGAAACCGAAGAGATTTACTCGCCAGTAGTTTCTGAGTCTTTACCGCCTGAAGACAATGGTATGTTTGTGTTATTCATACTCTCTTCTTAATAAAGCTTTTATTTAACTTGCAACGATCGTATGTATGTATGTTGTCCTTGAATTAATTGAGTTGTCAATTACAAAAAAACTACCTAATATTTCAATAAAAAGTAATATTTTTTTCAGTTTCTTCTGTTGTAACACCAGATGCCGATACAGAATCAATTAAAGATCACGTCATTGATAATTACAATAATCAACAAATACAGGATGTCTTGCATGAAATTGGTAAGTTTACCAAATTAATTGATTTATCGACAAGAAAACGATGTGTTTATAAATAAAGTGCAGTTAAATATATTTTTGTTTTATATTTTAGTGCAAAATCAAGAACTAAGTGACGTAATAGAAGCTGGAAGACATAACAACGAAGAACAGCCTACAATTCAAGAACAATGTGACGTACTAGCGACAAGTCAAACTAACGAAGAAGAGCCTACGGCTACAACTACAACCGGTGATAGGAATAAAAAAAAGAAATATCCGAAAAAAGTTAATCCAGGGAGGAAGAGACTTTTGAATAAAGAAAACTGGAAAAATTCAATATGTAAAAGATTGAAAAATTGTGGTGAGGAATTTATAAATAAGAAAGGGCAATTAATTCCGAAAAAATATATGAAACCGGGCTGTGGTCCTAATTGTTCACGTAAATGTCGAGAAGCAATCACAGAAAACCAAAGAACTGCAATATTTAAAAACTTCTGGGAATTAGGGGATCATAATAAACAAATGGAGTACATTAGCCGGTTTGTTAAAAGAGTCACAAAAAAACAAATTATTGCCTGCTCAGCCTCGACAAGTCGGCGTCAGTGGACATTTGAGTATTATTTGTTTATAGGAGGTCAAGAAATACGAATGTGTAAGACAATGTTTTTAAACACCCTCTCTATAAGCGATATGTGGTTGCAGACTCTATTTAAAAAAATTGATAAGTCTGCTACAGGTACTATTTCTAATGATAAAAGAGGTAGTCACAGCACACGCAAAAATGCTGTTCCAGATCAAGTTAAACAATCCGTTCGAGACCATATTTTACAAATCCCATTAGTAGACTCACACTACGTGAGAAACAGGTCATCTAAACAATATTTAGATGAACAACTTAACTTACCAATACTTTACAAGCTTTATATAGAATGGATGAATGAAAAATTTTCTGATCAGGTAGTTGCAACCTTAAGACAGTACAGGGAGATATTTAATACAGATTTCAATATAGATTTCAATAAACCTAAAAAAGACCAATGTCCACGGTGTGACTTATTTAAAAATGCAACCGAGACTGACAAAACTAAGCTTGAATATGAGCACGCTTTACATATTGCCAATAAAAATGTGGTTAGGACTTTAAAAGATAGCGACAAACACCGCGCCGAGCACTCTGATTCTGTTGTAGCCGTTTGTTACGATTTACAGAAAATTTTGAACACTCCGCAGTCGGAAGTGTCTGTCTTTTATTACAAAAGAAAACTAGCTTGTTATAACTTCACGATGTATGATATAGGTAAACATAAAGGGTATTGCTACTTGTGGGATGAGACGATCGGACGCAAAGGATCAAACGAAATAAGTAGTTTTGTATTCGACTTCATTAAAACCAAGGTTCAGGAAGGGTACAAGGAGTTTAATTTTTATTCTGATAGCTGCGGCGGTCAGAATAAAAATAGAACAGTATTCGCAATGTATGCTTATGCTAGCACAATATTCAATATAAACATAAATCACCACTTCTTCGAAGTTGGACATTCACAGTCAAAGGGCGATGCAATGCATGCACTTATTGAGCGGAGAAAGAAGAATAAAATTATCTACGTTCCTCAGCAATGGGTTACTTTGATTAGATGTGCGAAATCTAATGGTGAGCCTTATGTAGTCAAGGAAGTCAATCAAGACACAATATTAGATTTTAAACAGCTTTTGCCATGTTATAATAATTGGGAATACGATGTTAACAATGTAAAAGTCTCCTGGAGCAAAATTATGCACATCCATTATATCAGTGACTTACCAAATATGATTAAGTTTCAATCCGATTCTCTCAGTGACAGTGAAATGGCTATAGATATAGCTCAACATAGGGCAGTTTCACTTCGGGCAGTTACTCGACGCGCTGCCAAGGGACCTCAAAACAATGGGCAAGAGCTACCAAATGACCTTTTGAAGGCTTATAATGCGCCTTTGCCTTTAACTACAGCGAAGTACAAAGATTTAATGAGCTTGTGCAAAACGAATGCAATTCCAACAATATACCATGATTATTATATAAATTTACCACATCTTATTAATTCAACTCAGACAAATAATGCGGCCGATTCCGATTGATTAAAAACCTTATAATTGTATACTGTTATCTCTTAGTTGATTGAATAGGCATAACAGTTTTCCTAAGAAATGTTTAAAAGCTAAGAGCTAAGCTAATTGATGACCCAAAATTGTTATTTTTTTTTTATATTTAAAAAATTACTATGAACATTTTGATGAGTGGGTTTAACTAATTTGTTTGATTGTAAGACTGCTTTATTGAAAAAGAAATAAAGACTATTCAAATTAATTTGACTGCATTTTTTATTTGTATATTAACTCCAAAACGCATAAAAATACATTTTACAAATTGTATCTCAGACATACAATTTTTTTTTTTGTCATACCTTTTCCCACACTCTATGAGATTGTATGTCTGAGTTACAATGCCATTTTTTAAAGTTTTTGTTGTTGAATGTCATTGTAACTCACAAAAAGTCTAAAATTACACATATTTATAATATTTTAATCATATGAAAGTGTACCTAATCCCTCGTTGACTCATATTTTCAAGGTTGGTTAAAATTATGACTTAACTGAAAACTGATAGAATTTTTTAAATCTTTGACGCGCTCCCCTGTATGGTTACTAAATATTAGTTACAATGTTACTCCTTGCAGGTGTCGTTATATCAAATTACACTTTACTTACACCCCTAATAAAATTAAGACCTCATTTTGTAAACGATAATAAATGAATAGGAAATAATATAATGTACATACTGGCGGAGACATGGGGACGAGATTCTCGTCTGGCAGACGGAGCTAATTCCGGTCCTGGTTGGTGGGTAGACTGTGAGTTCTAAGGAACAAAAACGATATTAATTACGTTTCTAATAAATAATGGCCGTAGATTGTTAATTTAATACAAAACATACTTGTATTGCTGTGTATCTGTTATTTTCCTCTTCTTACGTGACCGGGAGAGGAGCAGGGGGGGACTAACAGGTTCCTTAAAAATTAATTATGTAATTATGTAAGTTTTCTCGACACCAAATTTTGAGATAGGTACAATAAAATTAAAGCTTTAAAAAAAAAAGGTTGGTTAGGTTGCACTTGAAACTATTGGAGTAGGTATAATACTATAGCGATTTTGATAAATTATGAATAAATGTACATACAAAACCGTAAAATGCGGTCGTGTGTGGCATGATTGGCATGTCGGGATTTTGGGCTGTTTCTTGGTTCTGCAATTAAATTAAGTATTAAAACCTTATAATTCAATTTTCTGTGTAGTAAAAGCAATAGGACATACCTACCGAAAAAATAAAAACTGAACCTACATTAGCAATATGAGGTAAGATCGAAGGACTAGCGGGCGACGTGACTGTGGCCGTGAAATCAGAAGAGCACGAGCGCTGTTGTAAAAATAAAAGCATGTTCCAAATATCTTTTACAATTTAAGACCTTGAAGGTATGTAGGTGATTTCTAACTCGCTACATAATTACTTATTACTAGGTCCAAAACTGCATTACAAAACTTACTTGGATTACTTCGTACCGCAGGTGACGGTCACCAACAGCGTAACCTTCGCCCCCTAAAGATGGCGGTTCACGCCGCGACAGAGAAGACCGCGACCGTTACTTGACGTTCGGCAATGTGTAGGTGACAGTTCGCGAGCGAGACAGAGACAGGAGACAGAGACGCGAGACGGGAGACAGCGAGACGGTCGCTGCCCCAGACCAGTAGTGTCTCGTGTCGCGCTCAAAAAGCACATGTGTTTAGTGTTTAAAAATGAATACTTTTTCGGACGAAGACTGTGAAACACTGATTGAACTGATCAGACAGCACCCTCCGATATACGATGCACGACTAGACTCCTACAGAGACGAAAATTTGAAGGACAATATTTGGAAGAGCATAGCTGAAATCATAAATAAAACAGGTGAGTTATTTTTTATTTAGCATAAAACCACTATGTGAGTGGAAACAGGTGGAATCAACTTAAGCAAGTCGTGTGACATAATTATTGTACTTGCCAGTCTACTGCTCCTTGCTGTGACGTAAAGTAATCGGTTAATTTTGCTCTAATATCTAATCCGTTGCTGTTCGAAAACCCTCCAGTTCCACGTAATGAAACGAAATTTGTAGGTAAATTTTCTTCTTGGTTCCATTGATGTACAGGCGTTTGAGCAGATTCCAAAAATCCATCTCTTAATAGGTTATGCAAGCAACAGGCAACTAAGATCATGTCAGTGCATGTTTCTGGCGCTATTCCGATTGGAGTGTAAAATATTCTAAACACCTGAGACAGTAAACCGAACGCGTTTTGCGATACTCGTCTAGCACGACAAAGGCGGTAGTTAAATATTTCTTTGCTTAAATCGTTTTTTGAAACTTTTCTAGCGTAAGGTTTCATCATAAAAGTATCAAGACTAAATGCTTCATCTCCAACTAAAAAATGTGGTAATATTATGTTCGAATTTGGTAGATTTTTTGGTCCTGGAAAATTAAATTCATTTTTAATGATTTTTTTTCCCATTGTAGACTTTTGGAATATTCCACTATCTCCTTCTTTACCATAAGAGCCAACGTCCACTGCAATGAACTTGTAATTATGGTCTACAATAGCCAAAAGAAAAATCGAGTAAAATTCCTTATAATTAAAATACAACGATCCACTATTTTCTGGGGCCCTCATTCTCACGTGCTTCCCGTCAATAGCACCTGTGCAATTGGGAAATTGCCATTTGTCCCAAAAGCCGTTAGATGTGAGCCTAAAATCACTTTCTTTTGGAATAGGCATTAAAATTGGCACTAAAACAATCTTTAAATTTTTCAACACCTCTTTGACTATTTGTGAAATATTAGAAGGTGATATACGAAATGCGAATGATAGCGACGCATAGGTTTCTCCATTTGCCATGAACCTGAAAAAATATATATGTATTACTTTATAACGGTCTAAGATCTGACAATAAAAATATATACCCTCATCTTCTGTTATTTGACTATAACAAAACTTTTATATTTGATAATAAACACAAATTAACAGCTTTGGCCGCGATTTAGCTAGGTAACCTATGTACAATGCAATAATGTGTTTATTATCTAACATAAAGTATTGTTATAGTCAAATAACAGAAGATGAGGGTATATATTTCTATTGCCGGATCTTCTTCTATAAGTTTTCAGTTCTAAAGATACTTAAAGTTACAATATTTTTTAATATATATTTATACTTTTATGTATTACAGATTTGGAATACCGTAAGAAATGGAAATTAATCAGAGACTCCTACAACAGATATAAGCGCAAAAAAAAAACTTCGACGGGATCTTCAGCACCAGCTAAAAATTCAAAGTGGCAGTTTTATGAACGTTTAAGATTTTTAGAAAACACACCATCAGAACGGCAAAGCTTCTCCAATGTAGACCAAGAACAGCAAAGCTCTGCCAGTGTAGAACAAGAAGTTACTAATACCTCCCCAGAAGTTGGACATGAAGATACTCCTCCCGTATTCGCAGATGCATCAGTGCATAATACTCCTTCAAGGGAGTTAGTAGAGCCCGTACCAGGAACTTAAATAATACTAAATCTACACAAGAAAGATCTATACCACTAAGTAAAAGTTCTGAAAAACCAACTAGCAAGAATACAAAAAGAAAAAGACAACAAGAAGATGAATTTATTAAATTTTTGAAGGACAGACATGAAAACCGAAATAGTAAGCTGGAGTCATTAAAATCTTCAGAATCAGTTGATGATATATCGACATTTACAAAACATATCGAAATGATGCTAAGAAAATTGAGCGCGCGTTCGAGAGCAATGGCAAAAACCGAAATATTTAGTATTGTTTCTAAGTATGAGATCGAAGATATCGACGGTCATAGTGAACGCCCCTATACAATTTCATCCCACAATTCATGTTCTCCAATAAGTGCAGCTTCGCCAGGACATCATACTCAGAGTGATTTATCATCTCGCCAATTACCATATATTTCAAATTCATCATACAGTGCATATTCTCCAACAGGTGCAGCTTCATCAGAATCCCGAACACAGAGTGAATCGATTGATTTATCATCTCGACAATTACCAAATATTTCGAGTGAAACATTTGGAAACATGTTTAACGATGAAGTCGACCAAAACAATTTCCATGATTTGACAACCTTACCTTAGAGTTAGTGCTAATTTTTCTTTCAATGATTTCTTCCTTTTTTACGCATTGTTTTTTTCAATATATATAATACGTAATCAAACTGTATTTTATTCAGCCGAAAATACTTTCTGAATACATCGTCATCAAACATTAGGTGCTTGTTCACTAATAGCGAAAATGATCCTTCTTGGCCTCTAGTGAAATATAATTCTTTAATAGGTAATCTTCTTTTAGTTTTGTATTTGTAACAATAATATAATAGCAAATCATCGTCTTCTTCTTCCTCCAATAGAACTTCTACTACTTGGTTTTCCATCATGACACAAACAACTGACTACATCGACAGACTCTCCGATACTGATTAACTTTTCGGTCGTGAAGAGCCTGAGACAGTTGTCGCGGTCTCCGGTCTCGGTCTCGCCTTACAATACATGCAGAAGAGACCGAGACACTTGTCGCAGTCTTCGGTCGCGGTCTCCTGTCTCGGTCGCTTGTCTCTGTCGCGGCGCGAACCGCCACCTTAAAAGTTGAAGCACGCGCTCTTCTGTCTCGGACAGTACTCGAACGTATTCCACGCCCCCACCAGTCCTTCGCCGGGCAGCGGCGCGTTCCGCAGCTTTTCTTTTAATAGATATTTTCTTATCACTCCAATACTATTTGCATGACAAAATAGGAATAGTCAGTGTTTGCCATGATATTTAGTACCTATTTTATGAATGAAAAATAACATGATCATACATTATTATTGCAGCACCTATATACGTTCCTACTATAAATCAAAACTGGCCTCTGCCGACGGTAAGCAACGTCGCGCCCAGCGCCTCAGCGTCGCTAAGAGCCCATCGACCTAAGTTTTCTAAATAATTGTTAGTAACCAGCAAGCAATAATTATGATAACTTACTTTCATCCACTGTTTTTTTGTTTTGGTGGCCCCCCCTAAACTGTTTAGTCTGGGAACCACCCTGTCCCAGAATTGATGCATTTTTTTTTTAGCACTTGCCCTTTTCAAGTGGCCACTTCGGGCTCTTGCTCGAGTAACTCAACTAGCGCTTCTAGTTGAGCCTCGGTGCATTGGCGCGAGCGGGAAGAGCTATAACAAATTATAGATTAACGCCACTGCAATTACTTCTATAGTAATTTATGTACGTTTTAGTATTTACAGACCAATTTTAATGTTTAAGTATTCAACATTTTAAAATGTGCCTGCACTTACTCACCTCATTTTTGCAGAAATAAGTAAAAAAGGATCCGATTGAACCCCCACCGCCGTGTGCACTGCGAGAGTTTTGGATTTTTAATTTACAAAAGAGCGCGAATTCGAACGTCTTGTCTACGATAGATGAACATTTTTTTTAGAAAATTTAAATTTCGCGCGCTGCTTTATTGCATTTCTACTACATAAATCCATGTTCGCACTGTTATACATAAACTTATCGTTCTTGTCAATTTATTATTTTAATAAATTTATTTTATCAGTACCTACGCCGATTTTTATTAACCCTTTGTACGCCAACGACGCTTACAAGCGACAAACGTAATCGACCGCTAGAACGCCAACGACGAGTTTAGGCGACAATAGATGTGCTACTTTTGAATCTAATATTATAGAAAATAGGTAAAAGAATTATGTTTTTTAAATTTTGTAGTTTTCTCCGTAAGTCACTTAAATAAAATTGTACTAAAGTTAAGCTTGATCTTTTAGTATTCATTCCAAATTTGAACTTGTTTTAGGCGAAGAAAAGACCTCAAAATATACATTCACCAGACGCCATTGTCGCTTTGAAGCGACACTAGTGATGGGGTAATTTAACTTTCTTCAATTTTTTCTAATTGAACTAAAACATTGATTAAAACTACAAAAAATGCGTTTTTTATGGAATTAGTGTTACTTTATTATTAATACAATTAATATATATCGTACAAATATAACAATCAAATTAATAATGTTAAAACCTACTTACATTTAAAACATCGATTTATCTATGGTCATCAAGTAGTCACGTCACTAATTTGGAACTGTCCATCATTTGTGCCCTCGCCATCGTCGCTTTTGGGCGTCAATAGTGACGTGGTGAATTTATTTTCCGGAAAACTATCTAATAATGAGTGAATATTATTCAAGAGATGAATTGCTACGCATATTAGACAGTGATAATGACGAATTGGAATACGAACATGACACGGATTTCAATTTAGAGGTAAGTAGGTACTGTCCATACTAACCTAAAATGAACTGCTGTTTATGTATATGACCCTTGGATGCACAGAATGATCCACCCGTATCATTGTCTAACTAAGCAATCATATTTTGCACATTTTTGTCAGTGGTGGATCCATGCCGGAGCCTAAAGATGTGGAAACTTGTAATTGGCTTTATTCTAAATATTACTTCTGACTACTCGAATGTATTAGCTGTAAGTTTTCTTAAAATTAATAAATAAATAAACGTACTTAATTAGTGTTGTGCATCGCAAATTAAGATTCATAATGTACAATAGATCGATTTAGGTATATTGATGTATTGTATTGTATTTTGGTTATAGGATGAAAGCCAACCATCGCAGTGTTACGGGGCCGAACAAGTTTCGACAGGACCGCAAGATCCCGTGGCAGAGTCGGCATCATCTCACACATCGCAAGGGGATGGTAGTCAGCAATTTATATGGTCTAACACATCTTCAAGACCAGTTATTCAAACTTTTGATGACTTCGGTTCTGGAATTTCCTCTGCCACATTAATGACGCTTAATGAAGACTCCTCTGAGTTAGATATATTTTTACATTTTTTTGACGAAGGCCTTTGTAATCAAATAGTAATTAATACTAATCGATACCACCAACATTTTTTGCGAACACGCACTTTAAAGGTATATTCTAGATTGCACAAATGGTACGACGTTACTGTTCCGGAAATGTACGTATTTTTTGCCGTCACAATGTTATTTACGCGAAATAAACATTTATCTATGGAGGAGCACTGGTCAACAGATCCATTATTGAATGCTCCGATTTTTTCAAAATTAATGTCACGTAATAGATATTTCATGATATTAGGCATGATACATTTTGGCCCACACGACGCCCAATTTTCAGATACTCCGAAAGTCTCAAAAATACGATCTCTTGTTGAGTATGTTCGCAAAAAATTCAAAAATTCATTCATTCCGCATAGCAACCTATGTATAGACGAAAGTGTGGTGTCTTTTAAGGGAAGATTGATCATAAGACAATTTTTGCCAAAAAAACGTAATCGCTTTGGGGTTAAAATGTTTGTTCTATGTGACGTAAAATCCAAAGTCATACTTGACTTTATTGTTTATGCTGGCAAGGAAACGCCTATTATAGATCAACAAGATTTAGGTGTAAGTGGGGCAGTTGTGGTTACTCTACTACAAGACTTCTTGGACACCAATCGGAAATTATATGTCGATAATTGGTACAGTAGCCCTCAGTTTTTCCGATATTTATATCAGCGGGGAATAGTCGCATGTGGGACAGTACTCAAAAATAGGTCAGGCATGCCTAAATTTGAAAAAATTAAAAAAGGCGAAATTTGTGCCAAGTATTGTCCAATCTTGATGGCATTGCAATGGTATGATAAAAAGCTTATAACAATGCTTTCAACGATGCACGATCATACATTCATACCGTGTTTAAGGAAAGATAGAGAATCAGGTTTACCAGTTTTAAAACCAGGATGTATTGTAGATTACAATATAAATATGGGAACGGTAGATATAGCCGACATGATGCTGTCATCTTTGCATTGTATGAGAAAAAGTATTAAGTGGAATAAAAAGTTCAGTTTTCATGTAGTTGATATGCTCATACTAAACTCATTTTATTTTGCAAAAATATTAAAAAATAAAGCGGATCTTCGTTTTATTACTTTTCAGTTAAATCTTATAAGACAAATCATTGAGAAATTCAAACCTCATATATCCTCAAAACCTACAGTTCGTCAAGCAAATGTAAATAATCCATTGCGATTGCTATCTAATCATTCTGCAGATCATATTGCCAACACATAATGATCGAAAACAGCGATGCAAATATTGCGCGCATAATAATCGCAGAAGGGAAACAATGTACACAGATAATGTCTGTAAAGTTAATTTGTGTGTTTTATGCTGCAAAAAATATCACCAAGATCTAAGTTTCAAATAATATTACCTATATACTATAAGTAGGTACATATTTATTTGCAACAAGCAGGTGCGCGAGCCAATCTCGGATAGAGAACAAGTATTTTTTATAAAGAAGTACTTTGGTAGGTATTTACCTGAAGTTTTTACTTTTTAATTTCAATTAATAATAATAACAATTGTAAACATGATAGAGAATAATTTCATTTGCGCTTTTTTTTTCTGATATCTCTAAATTGTTTTAATTTTCTTACTTTACTTTACTTGTGTACTTCGTGGTAGGTTACTTGCCTTACTTGTTTGTGTAATACAAATTCAAAATTGTTATGGAAAATAAACAGGATTATGTACCAACTTTTTAAATTATTTATTTGTTATCATTCCTATGCCCAACTCATTGCTTTGGGATAAAAGTCGGAAAAATAAAATCGATCGATTTTGTTTCAGGACGAAACAAATCGATCGATTGTAATTTCTAATATTCTACTACACTAGAGTATTTTTTTGTGTCTATGGTTTATAGAGGATCGGATCACTCCGTGATACGTTTTAGTATTTCGTTTTGTGGAGTTAATAGAATTTAAATAGTGCCAAATGTCTTCGTCTGACGATTTTCAAACATTTTGTACTCAGAGGTTCAATTCATGTTGGTCAAATATGGCTAACAATGACGAGAATATGAAAAGTCCAAGTTTCGAAGAAGAGGAGGACATTATAGAAGATTCTCAACCATTGTCACCAAGTTTACTATCCAACTTGCCGAAAAAAAGAAAGAAAACTGCTGAAAAGGCAACTCAGTGTGAAGAATGTTTCGTCAATTAAAGACGAACATCCGAATTCGAAATAGAAGTGAATGTTGATGCACTCCAACCTCCGAGATTTATCTGTGAAAGGCCTTCGGATATTAGAAACGAATATTTTGCTAGTTTGGTTGCATTTGAATTAGAAAAAATAAGGCCTGAAGAAAGATCATATGTCTATGGGCAGATCATAAATACGATCAGGAGTTGCCGTGGCGAAAATGAATTTCCGTAACTTTCCGTATTATAACAGATCGTAATACAACAGTTTGCTTTAAACGTGTTTATTAAATATTATTATTATCATGTGTTTAACCATTACCACATCCCTGAAATATCCGTATTTTCTTTGAAGCCATACGCCATTGACGCTTTCAAGCAACACGTATTGACGTCAATCTCATTTTAGGGATGCGCTTTGTTCGATAAAAACTTCTTTCAGTGAAGTTTTAATTGTGAAAATAGTTTGTTAATTTGATTATTTCATGTATGTAAGTTAATTAATGCTACTATTGTAACATTTATTTGATAAATTTAACACTTTTAAATGGAAAATCGATTGTAGTAGCAGTGATAAAGGTTTATCGATATTTGTGAATACCTCATCACTAGCATTTGTAGGTATTTAATAGTAAATAAATGGCTCGGCGTAGACAGCACACTTCCTATGAGCTGCGCTTGGCGTTCAAAGGGTTAATAATTAAAATTTCATCAACAATGTAGAAATACATCATCATTTGTGTGTGGTAGAAATGTGTGTAACTGTCTATAGTAATAGTAGTGGAAAAGGTGGTAATGTGGTCCCTGCAGGGGGCCTACCATGAACTTTTAAAATACTTGCCAAGTACATGACAGGTCAACTTAGCAGGCTAACCTGACAGGTTTTCTATTTGTACCATGAGCATTTCCGTCTGACCTGCAATGTATGGGGGCTTACCATGAACTCTTATAGCAGGTCAATTTTCGACGTAAAGTGAACTGTCGGGCTATTTTGTACCGTGAACATGTCAAATAACAGGCAAGCCAGCGATCACGTGACTAAAGCCGGTCAGTGGTCACGTGACAACATTTCACTGGTCTGACCTGCGTTAAGCTGTACCATCAAGTCATTTTTGACATGTAAACACTCGACTGCTGAACTGCCATGCAGTCATATTAAGCAGGCGTGTAAAACTTACTTTTAGTGAACTGTTTTCTTTAATTTAAAATAAAATACGTAAGTGAGTCTATCAGTTACAAAAACCGCAATGTCCATAAAAAAGTAAAAATGAATTAGCTATTGTACAAAAATCCATAGACAAAATAAATCATTTTTATATTAGTCGTATGAACCTAAACCCACTTAGTCCAATAGAAAACGGCTGTGAAACTTTTTAGTTTGCTACAAAAACAGCATTGTCCATTCCTGTTTGTATCAAATTACGCATAGTCCCTATCCACCAATCACGTCACGCTTTTCAATATGGCGGTTTATTGTGTGCAATCGTGAGTTTGCGCTCGGTTTATTTTAGTTTTCTCGTGCTAAAAGTTATTAATTCGGAATAAGTTTATTAAAATATGAGACATGGAGTGTTACCCTGAAGTTGTTGACAATAAACAGGCGCGAAAACGACGAGTAAATGCTGCAAATTGGACAAAGAATCGTGCTAAAGAACAACGGTGAGTATACTATGATGATTATGTCTTGATACTTTTTACCTGTTCACTTTTTTAGGAAGAATGGGGGGCCTTTGGGGCCACCTCATATTATTATATTTTTGGATTTTTAGAACATTATAGTAATCTTATTTGTATATTTATTTCGGAAACGGTTCTAACGATTGTGATGAAATTTTGTATATAATATGTCGCCCGGATACTACAAGTACCTATAGGGTAAAGTCTTACAAACATAAATATTGTATCCTTAATGCCCAAAAAAGTTATGTATGTACGAGATGATGATTGAAATCTTTTTATTCAACTTTTTATTAAAAATTAAACAAATTCATAAAAGCCTTTTATGAATTTGTTTAATTTTTAATAAAAAGTTAAGTTAAAGGAATATTATGATTTAAGTGAGATTGAGTAATCTCAATCTCACTTAAATCATAATATTCCTTAACATATCACTTTATTTCTGTTTTCATCCTACATAGCAGTTATATTAGTATAGTGGAAGCAACATTTGTTTTATTGGGCTATTTTGCAAGCTCCGCAACTTTATGAATGATTACACCGGAATGTTCGACCACTGTTAATAACTAAAAACCCAAATGACAAGGAATTTTTTTTTCAGGTATGCAGCTAAACATTTGCCTGTTAAGCCGACTTGTGAACATAAATGTAAAAAGTTACAATGCTCTAAAATTCCACTGCAAGATGTACGCAAACTCCATGAGTCTTTTTACCGATTGAAAGACAAATTAAAACAAGACTCATTTATATTGAAACATGTGAAAGGTATAAAAACAAAACGTCGTCGTCCAAGATCTGAATCTCGAAATTACAAACCTAGAGGCTTGCAGCTGAAATATATGATATATTGTAGATCACAGCTTAAAATGATGCAAGTTTGCCAAAAAGCATTCCTTCAGGTGTTGCAAATTAAAAGATACCGCGTAGAAAATGTTATAAAGAATTATCACCTACATGGCAATTTTCCTATTGAAAAACGCGGAGGTGACCGTATATCCCACAAATTCAAGGACAAAAAAGAAAATGTGATTAAATTCATAAAGACATTTAAGTGTTCAGAAGCTCATTACTGTCGTGGCAATTCGAGACGTATGTACTTGCCTTCAGAGCTAAGTATTAATAAAATGGCCAAAATGTATAACGATCAAGCACAAGAAAACCTCAAAGTGAAAAAGTTGTATTTTAGAGCCATTTTCAATACTAGTTTTAATTTGGGCTTTGGGAGTCCTCGGGTTGACGTGTGCTCAACTTGTCTTCAGCTTAATGAAAAACTAAAAATTGTTCAAAATGATAGTGACAAAGCTACGCTGATGGCTGAGAAAACAGTACACAAACGTCGAGCTAATGAATTTTTCAAAATGTTAAAAGAAGACAACCGTAAAATAAAGATTATTAGTTTTGACTGCCAGAAAAACATGCCGCTGCCCAAAATACCAGACCAGAGTACCTACTATTCTCGTCAACTGTACTTTTACAATTTTACTATTGTGGAAGGTAACTCCAAATCAGCATTAACAAAAGAAAATGTGTTCAGTTATTGCTGGACAGAGGATGAATTTGCAAAAGATGCAAATCTCATAGTGTCTTCAGTTTACCATCGGCTTTGCAATACAGATTTTCCACCAGAATGTAATCAAGTTCGACTTATGGCCGACGGGTGCACCGGTCAAAACAAAAATTCTATGCTTATAGCAATGCTCTCACGTTGGCTAACAAAAGATGCACCAGCCCAAATACATCTGGTAGAAGTAGTCTTCCCAGTTGTGGGACACTCATTTCTTCCGCCGGACAGAGTATTTGCTCGTATTGAAAAGGAGTTACGGAAACTTGAAAATATAATCAAACCGAAAGAATACTTTGATGTAGTGGAAAAACATTCTACCGCCATAAACGTTGCTACTACGGTTCAAGTATGCAACTGGAAAACCGTCGTTAAAGATATATTTTTGATAACTACAAAATGGCATGTACCTTTTTCTAAATGCAAAAGGTTTTATTTGAAACGAGCCAGTAAAAGCAATGACATGGTTGGAGTTAGAGGAGAACTCCACTACAGATTTGAATCAGGTCAATATAAAAGCGTGTGCAAAAAAGGTAAAAACACGGCTATGATTTCTCCAACCGCTATTCCACAGGGCGCACAAGTAAAACCGTTAAAATTTAGGGACGTTAATAAATTGTTATCTACTCATTTCGGGGATAAATGGCGTGATTTAGAGATTTTGGAATACTATAACAGAGTAGTACCATCAACACAGGAAATACCGGACGAAAATATGGTTGACGATATCGATTTCCTTGAAGAGTCGGTATGTGAAGAACAAGAAGAGTCACCATTAATTATAATTTAACATCGGTTTTGTCTAACTAATAAACTTCTCATAAAACAATCATAGTTTTATTTCAAGTACGAAGTATCAATATGGTTCAATCATTCTAGGCCACGATAGGTATGTTTCAAAGCCAACAAAGTCCATGTTGTTTTTGCAACAAAAACCGCAAAGTCCATCCGAGTGTTACAAAGTCAGCAAAGTCCATAATGTTTTTCTGGTTATTGTTCTAGTTCATAAAGATTTTACATGATTAAGTTTAGTATTTGATTAACTATATTATTTTAAATCAAACAACTATAGTTGCACTAAAGCCCACAGGGCCAATAATGCGAAATACGAAAATCATAAATTACGCGCGATGTTCATTTGTGAATATGTACTCTGATAATGATCTCTAGATTACAGTGGTAGTAATGATTATAGTTCGTCTAACGAGGTTACTGAGAAATACGATCATAACTTAAAAAATTGTTTAGTGAGTAGGCCAACCTACACTTCATCGGTATTGCAGTTTAGTAAAATAGTGCACTGTTCCGTAATGTTTAGTAGGAACCTAGGAACGTGGGAATGTATGAACGTAGGAATGTATAGTAGGAACGTACGGTGTTTTAAACGGTTATTGAAAGCAAAAATCTCATTATGTAAACAAAGCATTTTTATTACTGTAAGTATCAATTTCAACGTCGGACGACTTAGAAGTAGATAATATTTCATCTAATAAAGATACAGGTTGCTCCATCAGGCTCTAACTCTCATCTTTATACGACGTGCATTTGATACAAAAGCGTTCACCGCACATCTGTAGCTTCGGACTATGTCTTCGCACATTGCGTTGGAATCTCACAGAAGAAATAACACAACATCCATCTGGAGTAAATGCTGTACCATCTTGAAGATTCCATACTAATTATAATCCTTCAATAACACACAGGAAAAAAAGAAATATATGAAATTGATGCAATTCGAAAGAAACTGAAAAAATTAAATAATGAAGTGTTGTTGTCTCTTGACTTGACTTGTCTTTCTGACAGTGTCAGATAGTGATGCGGCTAAATTTTGTTTAACTCGATACTGTACCTATTGTATAAAATAAAAACTCGATTTCATTTTCTCTCAAGGTACCAAAATACTATGTTGTGTAGAGTCAAAGAGTTTTAATAAGATGAGTGAAAGTATATGTACTGTGGGTAAATGATTTTGATGATGATGAATGATGTTGATAACTTGTAATTTGTCATTAAAATCATCATCGTATCATCATTGATTATCAGATTGAGAGTGGAATGTGGAGAAAGCGCTTTTTACAAAGTCGAACAAAGCCGAAAAATCTTACCCGAATGTCACTGACTTAAACCCCAATATACCAATATGGAACGGTTGCTGTATTTTGGATCGGGCTATGATTCTTTTCTCAGTTTTTTTGTGTGCGTTTCAAACATGCGAAGCTGTTGGAAACCTTCCTCTAGTAACTACCTTAGATTCAACTTGAATTGAGTACTTGAATTACATAATCGGAATCGAGTGCCTGACCGTTAGTAACTTAGTAACATCACTAGAGTCAAACTGACAAGCAATCAAAAACTATATTTTTTTTATACTTAATGGCTAGGATAGTCGTTCGAAAATAGCAATAACTTTGGTAACTTTTAAGATTATTTTCATAAGTATCTAAAAGGGTATCCAATGTCGTATTCGTGTTAAATAAGATATTTTGTTACGAAACATAGTTTTTGTAAGAATTCTGTTGATCATTATAAACTGTTATTAAATTAATTTAATCTAGTTTTTTAAAACCGTAAAACCCATAACATTGCGAAAAAGTATTTCCGAACGTTTGTTTATAATACGGCGTACCGGTCAACGGTCACGTAGCAGGTCTGAAGTTGATACATTGCAGGTCAGACGGAAATGCTCATGGTACAAATATAAAACCTGTCAGGTTAGCCTGCTAAGTTGACCTGTCATGTACTTGGCAAGTATTTTAAAAGCTGATCGTTTATCGTTGGAATTTCTGCACTGTCACAGACTTCACAGTCAATATTAAATATGCCTGGAACTTCAGAAGCGGTTGAAGAAATTATATATGCTGTCCCGGCTCTTCCAATATTTTCTGTACCAGCCGCAGAGGCACAACTATCCACCACAGCGCCACCAATTCAGCCACCCATTCAGCCTCAACCAATGACTTCTACGCAGCCTCCGAGGCGACGGCTTAGGTCTGCACCTATGTCTCAAGAAACGGCAAGAAGAGCTCTTGTTGAGTCTAGTCGTATGCGAGCCGAGGCAACACAAGAGGGCAGCACAACCTTAAAAGGAATAATGAATGAACTTTCCCGTATTGCAACTGTATTAGAAAGTATAAACAATAGGTATGTAATAAAAATATTTGTATACAATTTATATTCTATAACTAGCAGATGTCCGTAACTTCGCCCGCGTGGATGTCGGTTATTATATACTAAAACCTTACTCGAGAACCACTCTATCCATTGGTGTAAAACAGCATGAAAATCAGTGCAGTAGTTTTTGAGTTTATCGCGTAGGTACAGGACGACAGACAGACCGACGAGGTGGAGGACTTTGTTTTATAATATGTAAGGATACAAAAAAAAATACAGATATAATGAAAAAATATCATATTTACTATCTACTGAAATATCAAATTACTTATTATTGTAACTTATAACTTTCAAAATGTCTCAGTAGTTGTATAAGTATTCCAAGTTACAGCACAATCAGATGCCAGGAAGTTTTAGAAAAATTGATGACAATTGGAGTAACTAGAAACACATATGGCCACCTTCCGGCTCCATCATCAGACCTTGAACACCGCCCAGTGTTAAAGTACTTGTTAACACGTAACCAACGAGTCCAAACACGATGGTGCTATCTTGTTTGATTGAGGAGTTCCTATGGCCAACTTCCAGCTCCATCATCAGACCAGCTCCATAATATCAATTTTTCAAAATGTCTCGGTAGCCAAGTTTCAGCTCAATCGGATTTTTTATTTTTTATGTTCTATTTCTAGATTGGCCGTCTTGCCCACAAATGAGTGACAAGCAGTCTTCTTGTTGCAACTCCATGTTGCAGTTCAACATTCCGAGTACTGGAAGAATTCCCCTCGTTGTCTTCTACATGGTTAGTTGGTTGCAGTTGTTCTTCTCGCAACACGTCTTCAGATGTCATATCTTGCACAGGGATATTGGCTCTAATGCAAATGTTGTGTAAAATTACACAAGCATTTACAATAGATGCTGCTACCCGAGGTTCATAGTGTAGAACTCTGTGTGCAAGAAGACATCTAAAGCGTGCTTTGAGAAGCCCAATGGTCCGTTCTATGATGTTCCTGGTTTTGACGTGCATTCCAGTGTAATATGCCTCAGGGGAATCTAGAGTAGCATTTAAAATTGGGGTCATCATAGATTTTCTAAGCGCATACCCAGAATCACCTAAAAGAAAAAATATATAAAGAAATGATTATACTTACTATTAAGGATCATAATAGAATCATATTGTTTCTAATAAATACAATGCAGATAATGTCCAAAATTCATGTACAAGGTACCTAGCTAGTTTGATTCCACTAATCATATCATCACTGCAACTTTTGTAAGCGAAAAAATAATAAGTATATACCAACCTAAAAACCACATATTATTTAAATGCTCCATATGAGCTTTTAGTGGGTGATTAGCCCATATGAAGGAATCATGAGTGGCTCCTCCATTGCTGGCATCCACACTAATAACTTCCATGTCTGAATTGCATATCTAAAATTTTAAAAATAAGTTTATCTTGTGCAATATTTTTCCTTTCAGGTACCCAGGAACATCTTTTAGTAATCAAAAGAAGAAGAGATTTATACTTGCACCACCACCTAGTTGGACCTAATTTAATTTACCTCTAGCTATGTATCTAAAAATAATTTGTCCAGCTATTGGACACTTAGGCCCGTATTACAGAACCTCACTCAAAACTCAAGCATTACTTAAAACTCGTTTAAAGCCTTTTGATTGGTTGAAACTAGTTTTAGGTAATGCTTGAGTCATGAGTGTGGTTCTGTAATACGGGCCTTAGGCTAGATTGTTTTTTCATAAAATGTAGAATGATTTTTACCAATTGTACGTTCAGAGAATGATATTGTTTTCTGCAATAATATCTTTCTTCATTTTCTACTGGTCGTTTTATTGCCACGTGAGTTCCGTCAATACACCCTAAAACCCCAGGTATACCAAATTTCTTACAAAATCTGAAAAAAATAATACCTGTTACAAGATGTAGTTTAAAACAAAAGAATCTTATAATGCTTAAGTACTTACCCAACTATATTGGCTCTCCGTTCATTATCGCTATGTGGGAATTTAATATATTTTCGCCGAAAATATCGGTCATTTAAGCACTGAGTTACCTGCGCTATAACTTCTGATACAGTTTGTTGTGCAACGGAATGTGCAGCAATGTCACCAGTTGGTCTTTGGTATGAACCATGCGCAAAAAATGACAAAGCTATTATAACCTGAAACGAGGGGCAATCGTGATTAAATTGTACTTAATTGTGCATATGATAATGAGTGCGATAAATATATTTCTTGATTTAGTACAAACCTTAATCTCTATCGACAAATCTGTTGATTTCGTGGGGCATGGCATGAAAGCTCGTAGCTCATTGCAAAGCTCAAGTACGAGCTCTTTAGTAAGCCGCTTGATAAACATGTGATCCTGCAAGTCAAAAGGGTCTATCGTGCTTCTCAACACTTTCCTTTCGATTTTAGCGTTTTGTTTAACACAGTTTCTATCAACATCTTCCTCAAGAAACTCAAAAACTTCATCTTCGTCACACATCTAAAATAAACGGCAAGAAGATTGTTTTTTTTGTTGGCTATAATATTAAATAGCGCCACGATAGTATTATATTTACAAATGAACATGTACTTACGTTTTTTAATTTAAATTAAAGAAAACAGTTCAATAAATGTTATTTTTACACGCCTGCTTAATATGACTGCAGGGCAGTTCAGTTGTCGAGTGTTTACATGTCAAAAACGACTTGATAGTACAGCTTAACGCAGGTCAGACCCAGTGAAATGTTGTCACATGACCACTGACCGGCTTTAGTCACGTGATCGCTGTACAAAATAGCCCGACAGTTCACTTTCCGTCGAAAATTGACCTGCTATAAGAGTTCATGGTAGGCCCCCAGGTATATTGACCCCCCTCGATATTTGTAGTTTAGAAACACGACATCTAGAATTTTTTTGGTGCAACGCTGAGCTCGTGTGACATTGTTGATTTTAACCCAATAAATCCGTGAGGGGGCGTTACGTTTTCTTTTTCTGCGAACCAGTCGAAACACGCAAGCGGCAAACTTTTATTCCGCTCTGCATTTTATTACATTTTACTAGAAATAAGTGAGTTTTAGTTTTGATTTGTTCATTGTGTTTAATAAACGTTATTCTCCAGGATTTTGAAGGTAATTATAAAAAACATTTGATAGAATATTTTTGTCATGGTTTGTTTATAAATTCTTGCTTTCTTGGAATTTGGCCCCCTCACATTGTTTGTATTATGGTCCCGGGTGCCACAAAATATGTATGACCATTATATCACTACGTAATTTTTTTATTTTCCGTTTTTAGATGCCTCGACAAAGTGTGTTATCTCCATCTTCAAAGAAAAGGAAAACGTGGGATCCTGACCAAATGAAAAAGGCTATTGAAGCAGTGAGGACAAAGGTCATGGGCTATAAAAAGGCTGTAAAAATATTTTCTGTGCCAAGATCTACACTGAAACGATTAGTGAAGAGTCTTTGGAGTTACTTGTGCACAAGCCTCTTGGTAGGAAACCTATACTTCCATATGTCCTGGAAAAGAAGTTAGTACAGTATATTTTATTTATGGAGTCTAGATACTATGGGCTTACTAGAATGGATGTTCGAAAAATGGCTTATCAGTTGGCATTAAAAAACAACATCGAAAATAACTTTAGAAATGAAGTAGCAGGGCGAGCTTGGTTGGATCACTTTTTGAAGCGACATAGAGACAGTTTATCATTACGCAGACCTATGGGGACATCCTATGCTCGCGCTCAAGGATTTAACCGTGAAGCAGTCAAAGAATTTTTTGATATTTTAGAAACCGAAATGAGAAAAACGAATTACCCTCCTGACAGGATTTTTAATGTAGATGAGACTGGGTTGACAATTGTGCAGTCAAAAGTGCCACAGGTGGTAGGTAAAAAAGGGAAGAAGCAGATAGGAGCCTTGACTGCTGCAGAGCGAGGGTCACTATGTACTCTGGTTGTTCTTTGTTTGATATTATGAAAGAAATTATTAAATGTAACTTTAACCAGGACACTACATTATTAATATTTATGGGTAATAGGGGAAATGTGAACAAAGGAGAATTGCTCCAATATTATAGAACATTATGTAATCTTAGTTTAAGAAAAATTGTGTTGTTTACATTCCCTTACAGTGAGAGTTTGCCACAGGAAGAAAATAACCTACGATTTGAATTAAATATGACATTACATAATTGGACATTCAATAATAATCTGTTCCATCTAGTTGATACTAACAATTATGTTGGTAATAATTTACATTTGACAAGAGATAGATATAATATTCTTATGTACTATCTTTCTACCTACTATAAAAGACAGATAGCTGTGTCGCTATCATATTTTTTTTCCATTTCAGCCAAAAATTTGGCTAAACAACTTGCTTCTTTTGAGCAATGCAATGTAATTTTAAATAATTCAGCCAATAATTTGGCAACAATGAATGACATTGATTATAATTTAAATTAAAAATTAGGACAATAGAGGAAAACTCTTGCCTAATAAACGCAGAAATTATAAATACTGGTTTAAATCATCAAAATGTTACAAAACGTTCTTCTTTACTATCCTCTCACCCATCACATTGTAGTAATTTAAATAATAATAATAATAGTCTAAAAATAGTCCATCAGAATATACAGGGTGTGATAGGTAAGGAATTAGAATTGGAGCTGTTCATGAACTGTAGTTTTATTGATATCTTATGTGTAACTGAACATTGGTTAAAAGTCCACCAGTTCATGTTCAGCTTTAACAACCACCAGGTTGCCAGCTCATTCAGCAGAGTTAATATGATACGCGGTGGGTCTCTAATAATTGTTCGTAACAATATGAAATTTAAAGAACGTAAGGATATTGTGAGCCTCTCTGTTGAGCGAGTTATTGAAATAGCTTGCATTGAGCTTGAGCAGTTCATTGTAATAAGCGTGTACAGGCCCCCATGTGCCTCATATGATATTTTTGAGAAATCTATGGAAGAAGTATTATTAAAGACTTGTAGCAGTAATAGAACGGTTGTTGTCTGTGGAGACTTCAACATCAATATATTAGAAAAATCTGCTACAGTAAATAAATTTATAACTCTATTAAAGTCGTATAACTTGTACAATACATTCTCTGAGCCGACTAGAATAACTGCCACTAGTGCTACCTGTATTGACAATATTTTTACAAACTTAAGACCTTCTAGCCATTTAATTATAAATGAGTTGGACTCTGATCACTGTGGCCAGTTAGTCACTTTCCCTCTGAAAATAGTCAGAGCTCAAAGAAAACTTGTGAGTTTTGTTCCTGTAAATAAAAGTCGCTTAGAACAATTTAAAAATAATTTAATGGAAAAACTACCCGGTTTGCCTTATCACAATGACCCGAATCAAGATTATAACGCACTATTTAACCTCATCAATTATGAGTTTGGGAAGGTTTTCACCTCAAAAACATTGCCTGTTTGTGACCGCGTTATATTTAGTGATTGGGCAACACCAGGAATTTACAAAAGTAGGCAAAGGTTATTTGAATTATATCATGAAAAAACATATAACCATGATGAAACTTTTAAAGAATTTGTTAAGAAATATTCTAAAACTTTTAAAAGAGCCTGTTCCTCAGCAAAAGCCATATACATTAAAAATAAAATAAAATCTTCTGGAAATAAAATTAAAACAACCTGGAATATTATTAATTCTGAAACGGGAAGAACGACAGTACGGAATCGTGACTTCCATCTAAAAATTAATGATGTAGATATTAAGGCAGACGTGGAGGTGGCAACTGAGTTTGAAAATTTCTTCACTAATATTCCAATTTGAACAACCAAAACTCTGTCATCGTCGTCCTCGACTTCTGCTTATTCAATAATAAAAGAATGTGTACCAGAATGTGACAAACTTTTTGAATTCACAATTGCTACTGCTAAAGACATTATAGAATCTTTTAAAGAACTCGATGTAAAAAAAACTGCTGACCTTTGGGGATTATCAGTACATACCATGTCCTCAATAATTGATGTTATTTCACCCTTTTTGGCAATTGTTTTTAACTCTTGTATTGCATCTGGTGTATTTCCTGATCTGATGAAACTTAGCAAAGTGATTCCACTGTTCAAGTCTGGCAGCACAACTGATCCCACGAATTTTCGGCCTATTTCGATTTTACCTACGTTGAGCAAAATCTTTGAAAAATTATTTTTTAAACAGATGTTAGGACATTTCAATGCATATAATTTACTCCATTTAAAACAGTTTGGTTTTACAAAGGGTCGTTCAACTACAGATGCGGGCGTGGAATTACTGAAGAGCATTTTCGAGGCCTGGGAGGAGTCGCAGGATGCTCTTGGCATTTTCTGCGACTTGTCCAAGGCTTTCGATTGCGTCCATCATGATACTCTCATCAGGAAACTGTACCACTATGGTATGAGGGACAAGGCTCTCGACCTTCTGACTTCTTATCTGAACAACAGAATTCAGAGGGTCGATATTAATGGCAAGAGATCTGCAGGATCTTCGGTCACCATGGGCGTTCCGCAGGGTTCAATTCTAGGTCCTTTCTTATTTCTCATTTATATTAATGACTTGCCTTACCACATAAGGGATAATCATAAGATCGTATTATTCGCAGATGACACATCCCTCATTTTTAAAATCAAACGCCAGTTAGTCAATTTTGAACAAGTTAACGATGCACTCTCTAAAGTTGTGCATTGGTTTAATGTAAATAATCTCCTCTTGAATGAAAAAAAGACTAAACTCATTAAATTTTCAACGCCAAATGTCAGGCAGCTATCTACCAATGTTAAAGTTAATGGAATAGAGTTGGACCCCGTTGAATCGACAGTTTTTCTTGGAATAACCATTGACGGTAAATTACAATGGGGCCCACACATAGAAAAATTGTCAGGTAGGCTTAGTTCGGCCGCCTATGCCGTTAAAAAAATTAGACAGATAACTGACGTAGATACAGCCAGAATTGTTTATTTTAGTTATTTTCATAGTCTTCTGTCTTATGGGATTCTTCTCTGGGGAGCCTGTGCGGACATTAATGCTATCTTTGTTTTACAGAAAAGGGCTGTTCGAGCCATTTACAACCTAGGTCAGAGAGATTCCCTTCGAGAAAAATTCAAAGAAATAGATATTTTGACTGTAGCCTCACAATATATATTTGAAAACCTATTGTATGTACACAAAAACATATCAAAGTTTAAGAAAATGTCCGATATTCATAGTTTAAATACCAGGAATAAACACAATCTTGCTGTACATCGCACTCGTCTCCACAGAGTAGGCAACTCGTTCATGGGTCAATGTATACGCTTTTATAACAAACTTCCCATTGACATTCGAAACTTACCCATTAAACGATTTAAAAGCTGTATTAAAACCAAACTTTGTAAAAAAGGGTACTATAAAATCACAGATTATTTAGAAGACAAAAATGCATGGGATTGAGCTGCTCGCTCTGCTAAGCATTGTGACATTTTGAATATTATGGAAAGCCATAAAAATATACCTACCAGTTTTATATACAAATTGACATTATTGAATATTATATACAAAATGACATGATGATTACTTATAAGTATTGTTTTATTGTGAATGTGAGGACTATGTGGATATTTATTTTTCGTTCTGTTAGTTTTAGGGAAGGTCTGGCAATTTGAGAACTTTATGCGACCTACCCAAACGTCCTTTCTTTGGTATTGTTCGTCGAGTCGTTGAGCTCCTTTAGTTCTGAGTTGAGCTCCACTATTACTGACAAATGCTTGCACTGACTGGACAGGTCCACTCAAATCTGTGTGGTTCTTTCCTCAAAAGACCATTTCAGACTCTTATCTACATGGTCCTCATATGGCCTGACCAAGATTATGTCTGGACTTTAAAGGAGACGGTGACCTCTGAGTTTGTTTCGGCCTTTCTTCTCAGAGTAGTCAGATAGGAAACGCCGACCTCATCTAGCTTATTTTTACAACTTTTTAATATGACGTGTAAAAGTGATTCCAATATCCTATTTACAGAATAAACAATTTCATTTCATTTCATTTCTTGTTTGCTGCATGAGTGCATCGGGTATCTTTGTGCCACCCATGATGATATTCCCGAGAAAAAACTTTACGGACATTTTGATGAAAGTTGCGCCACCAGGATCGATTGGTAAAGTTCATCCATCTGGTTGGATTCAATCCAATTTGTTCACCGAATGGTTCAAGCATTTTATTGAAAAAACGAATCCAAGTGAAGCCTCTCCAGTATTGCTCATCTTTGACGGACATTATAGTCACACTCGCAATTTAGAAGTAATAGAGCTAGCCCGCGAAAAACATGTCACCATTGTCAGTCTCCCACCACATACTACGCACAAACTCCAGCCATTAGACAAGACTTTCATGGGCGCCCTTAAGAGTCATTACAGTGAGGAGATTCGCAAGTTTCTTTTGCATTCTGAAAGAATGCTCAAGCCTTACGATATTGCTGAGCTTTTTGGTCGAGCATATCTCAAAAGTACCACGGGGGAAATTGCAGTGAATGGCTTTCGTGCGACAGGCATTTACCCATTCAATCCGCAAGTTTTTACGGAAGTTGATTTTATTGCGGAAGCATCAAACAGTGATCAATCATCTCACACTCAAGATAACCAACATACAAGCCTTGTTGCTGACCAAGGTGTCCCAGGAGTTACTTCAGCTGATACAAGAGTTATTGCTGATCAAGGTGCCCCAGGAGTTAGTACAGCTGATACAAGAATTGTTGCTGACCAAGGTGCCCCAGGAGTTAGTACTGCTGATACAAGTGTTGTTGCTGACCAAGGTGCCCCAGGAGTGAGTACAGTGGTACAAGAGCTGCAACCTGGTTTGGTTCTGCCAGAAGACACTCAGCCAATACCTAGGGCCAAGACTAGGACTTCTAATCGCGGAAAAAAAGCTACAACAGCAAAAGTGATCACATCATCAATAGTTGTGAACCATTCAAATAAAAAAATCTTTTCTCTAAATTTTACAGACACGGTGACATAAACAAACTTAATAAACACGCAAAAGGTAGAATACAGACGATCCAAGATTGGGAATGCCTAACAAATTTATTAAATAGTGATCCCACTGGGGAAACTAAAAGTACAGAGAAATGGAAGAAGGTATGTATTAAGTGAATATTTAATTTTGGTTTTAGAGTCTTACCAAGGGGTATCCTATTACCCAGTTACTGGGTTGTGGATTTTATTTCATTTTATATAAGTACTACAATGGTAATATTGTCTTTCAAAGGTTTGGAGCGATTTAAAAAACAATACAAAGAAGGCAGCAAGAATAAATAGGGCTGCTGGTGGGCCTGCACTTAATTTACATTTAACTGATTTGGAACATCGTGTCCTCAATATAATTTTACCTCAGGCAGCTACAGGCTTAACAGGTGTAAGGGAAGCGGGTTTTTCTGAGGTTGGTTATGGTGCTTTCATAATATAATTGTTTACTAACTGCAAAAAAATATAGGTATATAAGTACTTCAAGTACCTACATCTGTAGATTTACGAGGGCGGGTCAATAAGTCCGTGACTTTTTGAATTTCTGACCTCTTTACTGAAACAGCAACACTGCTCCTGTCAACAGGCATCTGTCAGTTGACTCCTGTCAAAATTTAAAATTGCTGCGTCAGTTAGTTTGTGTTTGACAGCTATTTTTATCAGACTACTGACTAATTTGAGGAGAAAATGGAAAAAAGTGAATTTCGTGTGCTTATTAAGCATTATTTCTTGCGAAAAAAAAACCATTACCGAGACCAAGGCTAAGCTTGATAAATACTATGGGGACTCTGCACCATCGATTTCAATGGTAAAAAAGTGGTTTACTGAATTTCGTTGTGGCCGTACAAGCACTGAAGATGCCGAACGTCCTGGACGCCCAGTTGAGGTCTCTACACCCGAAACAATCGAAAAAATTCACGATATGGTGTTGGCCGACCGAAGATTGAAAGTGCGAGAGATTTTGGAAGCCGTGGGGATCTCGCATGGCTCAGTGGTTTCAATTTTGAATGATCACTTGGGCATGAGAAAGCTTTCCGCAAGATGGGTGCCACGTTTGCTCACAGTCGATCACAAACGCAATCGTGTAACAACTTCACAAGAAGGTTTGGCGTTGTTTAATCGCAATATGGAGGAGTTTTTGCGCCGTTTTGTAACCGTGGACGAAACATGGATCCATCACAACACACCAGAGACCAAACAACAGTCAAAACAGTGTGTTTCTAAGGGTGAATCGGCGCCAAAAAAGGCCAAGGTGGGTTTGTCAGCCAATAAAGTTATGGCGACTGTTTTTTGGGATGCACGCGGGATAATCCACATTGACTACCTTCAAAAGGGAAGAACAATGGGGAATATTATGCCAACTTATTGGACCGATTCAATGACGATTTGAAAAAAAACCGACCTCATTTGGCCAAGAAAAAAGTTCTTTTCTAACAAGACAATGCAAGGGTGCACACATGTGCAGTTGCCATGGCAAAAATCCATGAATTGGGCTATGAATTGCTCCCTCATCCGCCCTATTCTCCAGATTTGGCGACTACTTCTTGTTCCCAAACCTGAAGAAATGGCTTGGTGGAAAAAGATTTGACTCCAATGATGAAGTCATCTCGCAAACAAAGGCCTATTTTGAGGACCTCGACAAATCTTTTTTTTTGGAAGGGATAAAAAAATTGGAGAAGCGTTGGACAAAGTGTATTATAGAGCTCAAGGGAGACAACGTTGAAAAATAAAATTATTTTTTTATCAAAAAATCTGTGTTTTATTCCAAAAGTCACGGACTTATTGACCCGCCCTCGTATAACAAAATACTTTTTCTTATTTTCCACCAAAATAATAGGTCTTTAAGCGGCACGCAACATCAACGACGTTTACGGAGCTAACACTACAAACCAACGCACCACCTGTTATTGGTTTGCTCGCTTCCGTTCTGGAAATTTCGACCTGAAAAATGAACCTCGCGGTAGTCCGAAGACTTTGGTCGACAATGACGAATTAAAGGCGATTGTGGAAGCTGATGATACACAATCTACGGCTGAATTAGCAGCAGCTTTCGACGTTAGCGTCAAAACAATATTGGTCCATTTGCGTCAAATTGGCAAGGTAAAAAAGCTTGACAAATGGGTGCCCCACGAACTCAATGATCGCCAGCGCGAAGTACGCGTCGAGGCGTGCCTTGCACTGCTCAACAGACACACAAATGAAGGAATTTTGAACCGCATTGTTACCTGCGATGAAAAATGGATTCTGTTTGATAACCGCAAGCGCTCAGCAAGTTGGTTGGATCCTGGTTCAGTACCTAAACAATGCTCTAAACGAAAACTTACCCCTAGAAAAGTGATGGTCACTGTTTGGTGGTCTAGAGCCGGTGTGATTCATCACAGCTTCTTACCAAACGGGGTGAGCATTACTGCAGATGTGTACTGTGAAGTACTGAACACAATGATGGAGAAGCTGGCGCATCTCCAACCAGCATTGGTCAATCGCTCGTCTCCGCTGCTCCTGCACGACAACGCGCGACCTCATACTGCACAGCAGACGGTCTCCAAGTTGCAAGAACTGGGGTTGGAAGCTCTCCGTCATCCGCCCTACTCACCAGACCTTGCGCCTACAGACTACTACTTTTTCCAGAATTTGGATAACTACTTGGCGGGAAAAAAATTCAATACCCGAGAGGCAGTACAAAATGCCTTTGAAGAATTTGTTGCCTCCCGTCCAGCTGATTTCTTTAAGAAGAGCATCAATAAACTGCCACTGCGTTGGCAAAGATGCATTGATTGCATGGGTGAGTACTTCGATTAATACAAATAAAAAATACATGAAAAAAACGTTTTATTTTTTTCATACAAAACGGCAATTTCATAGGTGAAGACCTAATATTAAAATTTACTTAAAAACTGTTTCAGAACCGAATTGACAGTCCCAATAGAACAGTAACTCTGTCACCAACACCCCCTGCGCTGTGTCCCTTCGTCCAGCATACTCACCATGGAATCCTGATATTTCATGAATGTCAAAAAACTGTTCTGAAATAGTGCTAAATAGTGCCCAAAGGAAAAAAATAGTGCTCTTGTACTTGCGAAGTTATAGCCATAGTTCGATGAGTATGCTGGACGAAGGTTTCGCCCAGCATACTCACCTCCGTCCGGAGAATCTGTATACGCTTCAAACATAATTCATACTTCAAAAAATAGTTCCCAAATAGTGCCAAACGGTACCCAAAAAGAAAAAACAGTGCTCGAATAACTTCGGAGTTATAGGCTTCGTTCAGTGAGTATGCTGGGCGTAGGTTCTACGCCCAGCATACTCACCTCAGTGCGCGAATATCGAACGAGCTATAGGTACAATTTACGTCTCAAAAAATTGTGCTTGAAATAGTGCCCAATATCAGTCCAATTTTTGCTTGACTTTTGACCTAGAAAACCATTAAATTTGATTGTAAACTTCTACATACATTACATTGAGTACAGTCGAATACAATATTATTAACTTTCTTTCTAACAATTTTTGTCTTGTGTAAATTATTAATTGTCTATGTAAGGGAGTATTTACTTTAGAATCGCAATATTATTAATTACACATTATTTTAATAATACTTTATAATAATATGATTAAGCCTTCGCGCGTCGCATGGGACCCCGGTAGCTAGGAACAATGATTTTATATATTTTGTCTAGATCACGGCGCTTGAAGGATTAAGATATCAAATGAAGTAAATCATGCATGAAAAATAAAGTTGCTGTTATTAATGCTTACATTACAACTGACAAAATTATTCAAAATAATCATTTTCCGGATCAAGGACGGTACCACAACGTTTACGGAATTGACCTGTATTCCTCATGTGATAAAGTTCAATATAGTGTGGCAGTAATGGATGCACGTACGGTCAATAGGTATGGGGCTTACGACGCGCGGCGCCCGCGACGCAAATGAATATGTTTATGTTTAAATACTAGATGGCGCTGCCCTAACATCTTACGATTATTAGACAAGACTGATCTGTATTTTGAAGGTGATAAGGGTCCATTTTGTGTCACAAAGCGACGCGCGGCGCCCGCGACGCAAATGAATATGTTTATGTTTAAATACTAGATGGCGCTGCCCTAACATCTTACGATTATTAGACAAGACTGATCTGTATTTTGAAGGTGATAAGGGTCCATTTTGACACAAAATGGACAAAGCAATCGAAACGAACAAGCGCTTCTCAGTTTCTTTGTTTGTTTACTTCGTCGCACATCATTATAATAACGCCGGCTTTTGAGTTTGACTACATAGTGGGTTGCAAAACCAAACAATGTGTTGGTGATGTCATTATTTACCTATATAAAATTGTGTATCTAGTACGTAATCAATATAGGAGCTGCACCCAAATCAGTAAGTATATTTCAATTTATAATAGTGGCATTTAACTAAATTGATTTTACACTCATTCATTAATTGCACTGTAAAACTAGGTAGCAAGCGAGTTGTTTTTTACAAAAACACGTTCATTTTTTCGTTGAATATGACACTGTACACTTAAAATTAAGGACATGCTTAAGAAGTTTTAAAAATGGGTACCTACTTAGTTACTTTTTTAAAGGTTTGATGTAGGTAGGTACACACATAATAACGTAATGTAACTTGTTTGTTTATCTAATTGGATCTCAAATACCTATTTATATACCTACTTCTGCGGAGGCCTGGTTTTATCCTCCAATTCTACTGGAAATGAAACACTGTCTTATTTGCTAGGATATAATTTACTTTTCTTCAATTTTTTTATTACAAGCTTGTCCTCGTTACCCATCAGGATCTGTTCTCGTCTTAAGTTCACGTTAGTTACATTTCAATATCGAAATAGGTAGAATCAGTCAGCGCGAGCGTCGGTAGTAAGTATAAACGTAACTATAGAATTAACACAGATGTATTTTTTAGATAATATGACGTGAAGTGAAGACTATTACCGATTGTCATCCGGCGAATGCACTTAAACTTTTAAGTGTCGTCAACCTATTCATCACATTTTCTATGGGAGTTGTGACTTCGGGAAATCGTCTTCAGCCTCGTGTTTTGCCCCTTCGCTATTTATAATAGAAATCACGCTAAAATAATGGAAAACACGTAAGTGCTTAAGTACCTTTAGAGGAAGGCTGGAGCCTGTCATACCTATATTAAATTATTAAGACACAATGTTTACCACGTTAGAAGACAACTTTTTCTGACTCGTACTGCGTGAGCGGTGGGGCCCGTTATGTTTTTTACATCTATAGTTGGTATTTTCAGGTAATATAGGTAGTATAAGTACACAAGTGTTCATAATGTTATTGATGTTGATTTATATGTTAGTTAGTTAGTTGTTATTTCATATTATGTTAATATTGAAAACAAATGGCATAATAATTTGTGATAATTCTTGTGAATCTAACGACATGGATCAGCAAGGAAAACGAGGGCCTAAACCAAAGGTTTCATTAGAAACGCAAAAATTAGTAATTTCAGAATTCAAAGATGACTTTTTAAAAAATATTCCTTCCGCAAATGACTCAATTTATAAACAAATTCAAACACGGTTAAATTACAAAATGAGTATTAAATCAATCATATTAAGCATAAAACGAAATTACGAATACTTTTTTGGTGTTGATAAAAAAGAAATAATTCGTAATAATGATTCTAATTTGATAAATCAAAAGTCTACATCGTCATCAAACGAAAGCATTAATAGTGTTTCGGAGAACACCAGTACGCATACATTTTATATGGATACAATAACTTGGGATAGTATTAAGCCTCAAAGGTATTTTTATCACCGAAATAGCAAAATCGCCCCTGGTAGTCTGTATAATGTCAGACGTAAATTAAAACCAAACCAATGGACTAATGTAATTCAAATGCATCTATGGAAAGAAATAAGATCTTTATGCACTTGGTGTTTTAAAAATAATATTGTGAAAGACAATTACGAAATCAAATGCACAGGATATTGTAATCAATGTCACGCAAAAATAATTATAACAACTAACTTAGAAACGGAAAATTTAATTAAACTAGAATGTTGCATAATTAATGAAAATAAAAAGTACTCTCATAACACCAGTAAAAAAAACCGATTACGGTATTACCAAATAAGGGAATTAGGTGAAAAATTACAACACGAAGCAGCAGCTTCTATAAGATATAAATTAGCCTCAACTTTAATGAAGAAAAATGACAAGGAACCTCCAGTATTGCCAAAATTACAAACACTACATCGAATTAAACATGAAAATAAAAAAGTTGATGTTTTCCATCCCAACCCAATATTGTCACTTACTTGTATGTGTGTTTCACCACCTTTTGATAAATGTGTTAGATATGTTTCTGCTTTTCCATTTTATACATTTTACTGGACGGACGATCAAAAGAATTATTATAAAAAATGCCAAAAAGAGTTTAATTATATTAGAGTTTCTATAGACGCAACAGGTTCTATATTTAATAAAAATCTTCGGCCTGTCGTCAATGAACACACACAACTATCTCAAGAGTCGCAAAGTCCTATATTTTTGTATGTTATGATGACAGATACAACCGTTAAAAGTAGCGTGCCAATTTCACAGTGTATATCAGAAAGTCACTCTTTAGATACTATTGCTAGCTGGTTACAATCTTGGTTGGCTAATGGAAAACCTCCAAATGAAGTAGTAACTGATGATTCCGCAGCTTTAGTAGGTGCGGTGGTAAAAGTATTTTGTGGTTATAAATCCACCTCTGACTACTTAAATACATGTTTTAATATTTTAGAAAATAGAACCAAAAAAATTCCAACCTGTTATGTTCGCCTTGATACTTCGCATTTCATAAAAACATTGTACAATCAAAGTATTTTCAAAAATATAGACACTAGAGTAACAAAATTTTTTGTTGATTGTATGATTCTGATTAAAAAATGTGTTTCATACGGAGAGGTAAAGAAAATTATAGAAAATGTTTATATTATAGCAAATAATAAACACCGCGGCAGTAGAAATGGAAATTTAACACGGTGTGAAACGGCGATTTTAGAATTAAAAAACCGGATCAAAACTAATTTGCAGGAATGTGAAATACAAAATGTAGATTCGGAAAATCACGTTCCAATTAAACATTCTTTATGGGAGGGATTAGATAAAGAAGAAAACCCGCTTCTGAAAATGTATAAAGATCTTGAGGAGAAAGAAGATTTAATTAAACAATTGTGTGATCAAGAAAACTGAAATCGAAAATATTTATTACTTGCCGGAAATAAAGGACACTTTGATTAGGATTCTTAAAAAACTTCCACTATGGGGAAATATAATGATGACTTATTTTAACAGTAATTATTGTACTCCAACCAGTTCAAATGTAGAAAGTTATATGAAAGACGTAAAAAAGTTATTTTTTAAAACAAATTCAAATAAGTACCGCGTAGATGAGTTTATTATTAAACACGAGCCTTTGATAACCGGTTCCATACGCTTAGCCAAAAGTGACTTGATTGATGTTCAAGAAGGAACTGAAAATATTGTCGATGAAAAAAATGAAATAAGTGACCATAACACACCACAAATAAATACTCTCGTCAATGATGAATCATTTTATGAAAACTCAATTTTTAGGAGCGAACCAAATTATATTGAAGACTGGCGGGGACTGGTGTCTAAACAGAAGAAAAATAAAAAACGAATCAATCGTCGTACAAAATTACATATTTTACAAAACGGCAGTGTTTCTACTTCAGGAACATACAGATTCACGTTTATTAATACGTGTGCTTTTGATTCCGTGGTCCAAAGTTTTTCAATTGCATATTTAGATAGACCTAATATTAGAAAATATATCAATGATAAAAAAAACGATCTTTCACAACTGACCAGAAGTTTGATCACGTATGACAATCTAAAGAAAATCACTAAGAAGGCTAGAAAACCAAAAGATATTTACACTACTCGTTCTAAGGTATTGGCTAAAATATATGATACTGTGGAATCCGATTTTAGTAGTTGCAAAAATTGTGAGTGTAATGTAACTTTTATAATAGATAACATACAAAGTTATGGTTTTTATAGTGCTAATAGATACTTAAATTGTACAAACCAGAACTGTGAAATCAATAAAGGTTCTGGCACAAAATGTAGTTGGATTCCAATAAATGTAAACATATTGACGACTCAAGGTATTGGAGCCCTTAATGAAGCTCTATTAGTAAATGATACTGAAAGGAAATGTAAATACCAATTATGTAACGGTAAAAACGCATACAAATATGAAGTACTAGACTTCGTATTTATTGAAATTAATACTTCAATTGAAATAGAAATTGATGAAATTCCTAAAGAGATCATAATAAACGGTGACACCTTTAAAATTCTGTCGGTAATAGATTTTACAAATGGTGAATCAGGACGCATGGGGCATTACAAGTCAAAGTGCTATCGATTGCTAAAGAGAACTTGGAACTGCTATGATGACCTTAGTAAAAAAGTTTGTAGTAATTCCCAATATACTGTACCACACTGCATTATTTATACGCGAATGTAAGATGAAGATCGGTCCTAACTTAGTTCCTATTTTGTTATTGTTTGTTTGTTTTTTTTTTGTTCTTGTAAAAGTTATTTTATTAATAACTTACAGAAATGTGATTATAAACTGTGATTGTTAATTTGTAATTACTATAGGGTATTTAATATTAATAAAAAAAACGTGATTATAAACTGTGATTGCTCAATTTATACTTATTTGTAAGATAATTTTATTGTGATTAAAACATTGTAGCAGTAAAACAAAGTACAAGTACCTACGTGTTATATTTTAGAAAGTTTTACCAATATTTGGCTAAACATTTTTTTATATGTATATTATATACAATATTAAAACTACAATTTTTTCTATTTACATTGATTATATTATAAATGTTAACAAAAGCTGTGAACTAGTTAACTAGAATTCTGATTACTTTGGCCCTTTAAATAGTAATAAATAACGTAAGTAATTAAAAATGTTTTTTATTGCTAAACCTTTCATTGATGAAACTATTGGAAAGAGTTTTAAAAATTTGTATAACTATGTCACAGTACTAGTTTTGACTGGTTATAAGTTTTGCCTGCAACATATATACAAAAAGAAACTGTATAATTTCCTTTTTACAATTTTTCAAGATATTAATTTTATTGGCTGCAAATGACTGTTTTTATTCAGACAAACACACAATGCAATGAAGTAATAGACTTCATTTACGCTTAAAGTTTCATTCATTTATTATTATTTATAAAATATATAATAATGCATTTAATCGAAAGTTTTTGACATGTGAGAAAATACCATAATTATTTCCAATAACATGAAGTCTACAATTAGAAAGTTTAATATTTTTGTCCAAAAACATGTGTCGACGACTGTACCCCATTTTACGTTAGTATGTAGAAGTTTACATTAAAATTTAATGGTTTTCTAAGTCAAAAGTCAAGCAAAAATTGGACTGATATTGGGCACTATTTCAAGCACAATTTTTTGAGACGTAAATTGTACCTATAGCTCGTTCGATATTCGCGCACTGAGGTGAGTATGCTGGGCGTAGAACCTACGCCCAGCATACTCACTGAACGAAGCCTATAACTCCGAAGTTATTCGAGCACTGTTTTTTCTTTTTGGGCACCGTTTGGCACTATTTGGGAACTATTTTTTGAAGTATGAATTATGTTTGAAGCGTATACAGATTCTCCGGACGGAGGTGAGTATGCTGGGCGAAACCTTCGTCCAGCATACTCATCGAACTATGGCTATAACTTCGCAAGTACAAAAGCACAATTTTTTTCCTTTGGGCACTATTTAGCACTATTTCAGAACAGTTTTTTGACATTCATGAAATATCAGGATTCCATGGTGAGTATGCTGGACGAAGGGACACCCTGCGCTGGCTGCCAGTTATGAGGTTCCAGTTATTGAAGAAAGTCCAGTTATTAATTTAAGTAAGTATTGTCTGTGGTTCAAAATTGTATTTATTTAAATATTGGGACCTGTGACCATATAGGTGAGTATATGTTCCTTGCCTGTGACTTGACAGTCATATCTATTCATGCAGATTATTTTTTTTTTCTTTTTTTTCTATTTTAGTGGATATTGATACATGGAATGAAGCTGGACCATCCCACATCATAACACACTTACCTCAACCATCACCAACCACCAACACCTACCAAGCAGTAGAAGTAGAAGAGGAAATTGTCTTGGACAGTCCACCACCACCTGCCTCTCTAAGACCAACACAAGCGGGGCACACTCCACAACGTCGGCGACGTGGTATAACTTCACGTCGAATAGTATCTCCACGACGCCGGGTTATCAGACAACCCAATCAGATGGAACGAGCAACAGAGCAGTTCCTGAACTCTGACGAGGAATGGAGGAATTTTTTAAGAAAGAAACATGAGGATGACTGCAATATAGAGAGGGAAAAGCTACGCATAAGGGAGCATGAGTTGGAAACTCACAGGAAATGGCAAGATGTTGCATTGCTTGCTGTAGAAGCATTAAATAAGGTTATTGATTCAAGATTATGCAGAGAACAATGATTTATTATCTTATGTTATGCATTGTGCACAGCAGCATTTTGGCATTTTTGTGTTTCCTTTTGTTGTGTGTGTCAAACTCAAACTCAAAGCATTTATTTCAATTAAACCATTTACAGGCACTTTTGAATTGTCAAGGAGTCGGTCAGTCAGAAATATGAAGCTAGTTGCCCATTCCAAAGCGTAGTAGGTACCTATGGAGAAGAACGGGCAAGAAACTCCACGGACACTCTTTTAAATCAAAATATTGTTACAATATATGGGTTACATCATTCATGTTGAAATTATAAATGTGAGAACAATGTAAAAAGCGCGTTAAAAGCGTCCGCAATTATGACATACAAACAATTCAAAAATTAAAATAAGCCATGGCAGCTAAGAGATGACCAGTCACAACTGACGGCGCCCGTTCACGAACATGACGCATGGATCAGCACCATTCAGCTCAACCATTTTGAAGGGAGCTAAATGATCCAACACACGCGCCACCATCAGCGAGACATTTTAGTGAGCATGACATTCCCAGCCGCCAGGGCACATTCAAGTCAATGAAAGACAGATTACCCGGTAAATGGTAGCTCAATAGTACATAGTATGAGTTTATACAATGCAAAGATGATGATGATCTTAAAATCTTCAGCAGCTCCAACTGTATGTTCGAATGTTAATTAGTTAGTTATGATTGTGGAGCAGGACCAGCATTAAGCCAAGCATTTTTATCAGAGATGTAATCCTCCAACTTATAATATGCCTGCCTGCATAGTGTGCGTTTTATACAAGTTTTGAATTTCGTCTCATTCAGTTGAAGTATGTGGGGAGGAATTTTATTGTAACATTTTAAACAGTATCCCATGAAAGATGAGTCTACTTTTGCCAGTCTGAAACCTGGTTGAACTAATAGGTCCCTATTTCTAGTACTGTAATTATGTCTATCACCTCTTTTACTAAAAAGATGTAAATTTTTTCTTACGAGCATGATATTTTCATAGATATATTGACAAGGTACCGTCATGATGTTTATATCCTTAAACAGTTCCCTTAAAGAATCGCGCCTGCGAAGATTATAAATGGCTCTGATCGCTCTTTTCTGCAGAATAAAGATAGACTCGCTGTCTGCAGCCCGTCCCCATAGTAAAATACCGTAAGACATGATGCTATGAAAGTAACTAAAATAGACTAGCCTCGCGGTATCTGCATCAGTAAATTGACGGATTTTTCTGACAGCATATGCTGCTGAACTTAGCGTCCTGCAAGAGATGTTAAATGAGGACCCCATTGTAGCCTTGAGTCGAGCGTGATCCCCAGGAAAACAGTTTTATCGACGAAATCTAGTTTATCTTGATTCAATACAATCTCACAATCCCTACTTTTGACATTAGGCAAAGAAAATTTGATGCACTTCGTTTTTTTCCCATTTAATACTAAATTATTAGCAGTAAACCAATTTTGGACCTGCAGAAGGGCGTTATTTACTTCGTCAAAATTTGTAGCACGTCTATCTACCTTAAAAATTAAGGAAGTATCGTCAGCAAATAACACCATGTGTGGCTGATTTTTTAATAAATGGAGTAGATCATTAATGTATACTAAAAAGAGGAAAGGACCCAAAATCGAGCCTTGTGGAACATCCATTTTTACTTTTAGACCCAGTGAGTTGATACCGTTTATTTGAACTTGCTGTTGTCTATCATTTAAATAAGATTTTACTAAACTGAGCGCAAGTTTTCCAAGTCCGTAATGCTCAAGTTTCAAGAGTAAGGTTTCGTGATCGACGCAATCAAATGCCTTGGAGAGGTCACAAAAGATTCCTATGGCGTCTTGGGCCTCTTCCCACGCATTAAAAATGTGTCTTAGTAAGGTCACACCGGCGTCGGTCGTACAACGTCCTTTGGTGAATCCATACTGTTGGTCGTGAAGGATTTTATTTGTGTTAAAATGATTGAGCATTTGATTCAGCATCACCTTTTCAAACACCTTGCTGAAAACCGGCAGCACGGATACGGGTCTATAATTATTGGTGTCTTTACTGTCCCCGGATTTGAAAAGTGGTATTACCTTACTGTATTTCATTAAATCTGGGAAGACTCCTTGATCTACACACAAATTAAATATTAAGGCTAAGTAAGGCGCTATGGTTTCAATTATAGAGGTACAGACTTTAATGGACATTCCCCAAAGATCCTCGGTCAATTTGATCTTGATTTGCTTAAAAGCTTTTATTACTGTTGCGGGGTTAATATGCTTAAAGTTAAATTCAATCGGGCTGGCTGAAACGTTCGCCCTTACTAAATCAAAAGAGAGCGATGGCGAGGAGTTTAAGGTTTCAGTAGTTTTAAGTGGGATACTGGTAAAAAAATGTACAAATTCTTGAGCAACTTCTTTGCTATCGCAAATGAGACCACCACCTGACGTCTCTAGTGTGTAATCGGAATTATGCTTTTTGTTCCTATTCGTTTCATTATTGATAATTTTCCAAACCGCCTATATTTTATTGTCTGCTGATTTAACTTTGTTGCTAATGTATAAGGCTTTAGCTGCCTTACAAGTGCTCTTAAAAATTCTAGAATAAGTAGCAACATACTTATTAAAAGTTTCCGTATTAATATAAGGCTTAAGGCCATACAGCTCGAAAAGTCTTTCCCTACTTTTCCTGAGTCCTTTAGTTGCCCAATCACTAAATAAAAACTTAGGGCTGATAGTTTTAGTGTTTTTCTTAAAAGTATTATTGAACTCGGTTTGGACTACCGAAAAGAATTCTTTATACAAAATATTGACATTGTTTATTGAAAGGTCCTGATTACTTAATTTACAAACTAAAGTGCTATTAAATTTATTTAAATTAACAGCTGTTACTGGACTGAATTGTATCTGCACTTTTTGTATTGGTAAGTTGGACTCAAAAGTTACTGTTTGACCACTGTGATCAGAAGGGAGATAATTAACGATGGCTTTATCTAAATAGTCGCAGCAACAGAACACATTATCGATATATGTAGCAGTAGTCGTAGTTATTCGGGTTGGCTGTACAAACACATTTGACAAATTGAAGGATTTAAACAAATTTAATAATCTACTGGTATTCAAATTATTTTCTAAAATGTTAATATTAAAGTCCCCGCAGATAATTACCGATTTATTCCCAGTTGCAAGTTTTGACAAAACATCTTCCATTACTGACTCAAATATAGAGTAGTTTTGATAATTTGGGGGTCTGTAAACGCACACTATTACATGCTTATCTAGCTCAACACAAGACAGCTCAATGCTATGCTCAACCGATAGTTCAACTATGTCTTTACGGGTTTTTGATTTAATACTACTTTTAATTAAGATTAGTGAACCACCACCCCGCATTGATTGTCGGTTAAAACAACTGGCCACACTATAATTATCATAATTAATTAACATTTGATAGTCTTTTAACCAATGCTCAGTTAAACAAATAATGTCAAACATTGTTTTTTCTAAAAACAATTCAATTTCCAATTGTTTGGAAGAAAAACCTTGAATATTTTGATGACATAATTTCAAGGATTTCTGCTTAGCCCCTTTTGTGCAATTAACTTTGTTAGTGCTAGAAAATACCTTTTTGTTATTAAGTGTAACTATACTGTTATTGGTACCTTCTGTTGTTTTACAAACTAGTTTAAATATTAATTTGAATTTGCACCACATTATCATTAGTAATATTACTAATTGTGGTGCTAATTTTACATGACTTCGACATACTAATTATGTCTGGGTTAATATTAAAAGCTAATAGCCTAGCTATTTGACGTCTAAAACTAATGGGCAGATACACAGTATCCCTAGTCGACCTAAGCTTATCAACAAAAATGTTGGTGTCAAAAAATATAAACTTGTCACTATGGTGACTAACTAAAAAATGCATATAATTATTTAACATATGAATGTAGTTATTTTTCCTATTTGACAAGTGCTCAAAGTAGGGAAAAGCACACAAAATTATTTTCTTACAATTTAACTTCAATAGCTCAGTGACACTATCAGTGATATCTTTTTTTTTTAACATTTAAACTATTACCTATAAGTATATTGTAGACATTATTTGATTATAGGAAGTTTGAGGCATGCAATAGTTTTGAGAAGAATGACTCAGGTTGTTACTAAGCAATTTTCCTAACCCTTTTCCAAAACTATCAGAAAACATAATGGAGCTGCTTTTACCACTACAAGTGAGAGAACTAGCTTCTGTCTGAACTACTTGCAATGGACCTTGTTCAATACCTGGTGTATCCATACTGGGAATCAAGACCTGAGCACTTCCTGACTGGTATGGGTCCTCTGTTGCCTCAGGTTGGTGGGTGCCAAGATTTGATTTACTTTGCAGTAAAGATTCAGGGGAGCCGAGAGTCAGCAGGTCCACTTTGTCTGCATTAGAGTTGCACATGTCCACTAACTCATTAGCAGCAAGGATGTGCTCCTGAATTTGTTTTTCAGACCTCACATACTTTGTATAGAGTGAATGAAGTGATGCTTCTAGTACCTGAATTTCAGACTGTAAGTGTTGAGTGTCAAACTCATAAATGATCTTACTGTCTTCTAATTTAATTTGATAGTTATTTAATTTATTTACAAGAAAACCACGTTCTTTCCTTAACTTAATATTATTGGAACCGTGTTTTTGTTGTGTCCTGTATTTATTGCATTTATTTATGATTCTATTTAGCTTTGCATATTTTTTAATTTTATTTTGACTTAATTTATAACTACTATTATTATGTTTCATTAAAGAATCTTCAGTGAGGTCTATTGTTATTAAGGAGTGCTGGTTGCAATTAGTGTTTAATAATTCACAATACAAGTTATTGGTTTCCTTAGCCTGAGTACATTCTTTATGTTTCTGTAATCTAGCAATTTGTGAATTTGCATGAACTTATTCTTCTTCTAGGTCCCTAACCTTACATAAAGCCTCCTCATATATGTTACTGCAGTTGTTGAAACCATCTGTGACCACCCGCAGTTTGTCCCGTTCATCAACAACATCTAGGTATTGGTGATGTAGGATCACTAGCTCCTGTTTTAAGCCTGTGTTTTTGAAAACGACGTTCTCGACTTCCATCTCACTTTCATCTATCTCCTGTAACAGCTGTTGACATTTACTGTTTGAAGCCGCAAGTTCATGAACGGCCGTTCTCAATTTAAGTTCCAACTCCTGAGCAGCAGCCTTACGGGTCATCACAAACATGGTTTCAGGGATTAGTAGGTACTGAAAATGGAATTAAAGGAACGGTGAGAACTACTTAGACAGACAAAGGAAAGAATGCTAGAAATAACAGGAAAAAATGGGAGAAGTTAGTGTTATTTTATAGAGAAATGAGGTAGGATGTTGATTTAATTTAATGCAACCAGATTAGATCAGATCAGAAAGTTTCACTGATTCTACTTTCTTATGAGTTTACTTTTCTTTATGTGGGTAGGATGTCTAGATTAAAATTAAAATTAAAATAGTTTTACATTAAGTTAGTGCCAAAAAAATGTTAAACAACGTTGTTGTTGTTGTTGAGTAATTCTAATATCTATTAAAATTATTATGAATAAATTCACTAAAGTTTCGTTATCTTAACTAAGGAAAGGTAAACAAAGCGACTTGGACCCACTGCAGAGTGCCAAATCAACCAAGAATGGTTATTCTAGGGATCAATGAAGGCGTGTTACAGAGCCTAAAAGAGGACTGTGTGATAATTAAACAATATAAATAACAATACTCCCCGTTTAGATCCGCAGGTCGAACATCAGCTGTTCGTGGTAGGTTACCGGCAACGGTCGGCAACTAAAACACTGTGATACTATGACTATTTGAAGGAAAACAATAATCCTTAGTATTTATGCAGTTATTTCAAATTTAGTAATATTATTTGACCTTAATTATACTTAAAAATAATTAAAATTAATTTTTAAAATACGGCACAAAATTTTGGCATGTCACTCGAGCAGTGTTGCCAGCCCAAAAATATAATGTGCCCAAAAGTGTAATTTTATATTGTTAATTTTTTTAATATTTTTACAATTTATACCTGTAGGCTTTTATTTAGGTATTCAGACAGAGACAGACAGCTGTGCTGCTGGGGAATTAGGCTGGTTCTAGGCCTAATTTGATTAATGACTTTTGATTTTGATCGTAAATAAAGGCTACCGTTACCATGTGATAAAAAAGTACCCATGTTTTATTTAAGTACCAAATAACAATTCTATTTGACGTGTTTCATCGAGGCTTCCGGCGACTGGGACCGCAATTAACTAGGACCGCGGTCCCAGTCGCCGGATCCGTAAAAAATAAATATTTTTCTTCCGGCGACTGGGACCACCCATAGATAACTTAAAAAAATCTATAATTCAAGCCAAAATCGGTACAGTCAAACGAAAATTTTCTAAATTATTTATATGAATATCATTGGACTCGTTCTAGACATGATTTTATCCTATGCGCTTAGTAATAGATTAAGCTAGCCCGTTTTTACATAATTCACACAGGCAGGTAAAACACACACAAAGGGCATTGTATAATACTATCACACTCTAACTCGAGTCCGTTTTGCCTGTCGATTTCAAGGTCAGGTAGCCCTTTTGTTATAAACGAGAAATTTTGCATTGCCCGATGACTGGCTCGGCCAATCACGAACAAGAAGCTTATCAGTTTAAGAAAGTCAAGTTTTGCATCAGACAGTGTCATATTAGATCATTGTAAGATACTGCGCTGAATATTTGTTGCAAATTGTGTGATGTAAGTGGTGGTGTATAGTGACTTCATTTAATACTCTTCAGGTATGTAAAACAATTTTTTAGTAACTTATTTATAAACAAAACAAGCTAATAAGGGGGTTAAACGACGTAGTTACAAATTTTTTTACTTTAGATTGCTTCTCATCTTTGATGCGACTTTTTAATATCACAAAAAAAAATGTCATTTCTTAAGATTATCTGATAGTTTTTTTTTTTTTCGATTTTAGAATTATCAAAATGGATGAAAAAAGTCCTTCAACTTCACGTGGTGAACAGTCGTTTTATATTGATGTCACACAAAGAGGACGTGAACTTTTGCGAAGAGCTAGCTATGAATATATTCTTAAAAGAATAAACAAAGATGGCTCAAAACTATGGCGATGTGCAAGAAAAAATGTTTGCAACGCGACAGTAAAAATCAGAGTCGATACGATGACTATTTTGAACGAAACTGCTCATTGTCATGAACCTATTGATCTCGCGAAAGATAAAGTGAACCGCCAAATGCAAAAATGTGTAGAAGATGTTCAAAAGGATATAAATATCCCTGTTGCGCAAGTGTTTGAAAATAATATGGAAGTTCTTAAAGACGAGGGATTACAGCATGTTACACAATTTCACAACATAGAAAAGCGACTCTACAAAAAAAGAAACGATGATGGTATTGGAGCAAAAAAAGTCACTTTTCACAGAGCTGCCGACGTCGAAGTACCAAAAAAGTACCAAAAATTGCTGCTTGCTGACTATAGAGGGTAAAAAAAGCGCGTAATACTGTGCAAACATTTCTATATTGATGGCACATTTAAAATTTGTATTAAGTCATTTTATCAACTCTATACTATACATGCAGATAAGTAATGAAGACTACGTAAATGTTGTTCTAGTAGCTTACGCACTTCTACCTGATAAGAAGACGTATAAGTTGCTTTTTGAACTCATAAAAAGCCAGATACCTGAATGGGAGCCGGCTGTAATGACCATGGACTTCGAAGTTTCATCAATACAAGCGGTCAAACATTTTTTCCCTGGTGTGAAAATAGTAGGTTGCTTTTATCACTTCAAAAAAAGTTTGTGGCGTAAAGCGAAGGAATTGGGCGTCGACAAAACTCAACCAGGAAAAGACCATGTTCAGCTATGTTCGGCGCTTTCTCATCTCGCACTAGATATGGTCGACAATGGCTGGTTGTATGTCATGGAAGAGTCGCCAATTAGTGCAGAAATTACAAACCTTAATGACTACTTTGTACAAACATGGCTAGGAAATTCAACACTCGCAGGTACATTTACTACTTATGGGGAATTAAACAAAACAAATAATGCTGTCGAGCAATGGAATAGCCACATTAGAAAGTACATCAAACCAAAGCCAAACATTGCCCAGTTGCTGGAAGGCCTCATAAAAGATATGAAATACTATTCTGGAGCATTAAAAAATCCTAACGGTATCCAAATTTCGAAGAGGAAGCATTCTTCGATTGCAAAGATGAAAAAAATGTATAATTCTGTTACTGACTTACTTAATTGTAAAATATTATCGGCCATTTTTTGGAGAGATTACGATAAACATTGACTCCGGATATGGGTATAATTGATCTATATGTAGGTTTTAAGTTATTATATAATTTGACTGATTAGATTATACATTTTAAACTAATTGTGATTTATGTTTTTTTTTATTTACGGCACTACTTAAAGACTGATTTTGTGATAAATAATTACTTACTGATTGTTAATTGTTTGAAAATTGTTGATTATTATTATATGCATGATTTATGTGTATCTTTTTGTTAAGTATATTTTAAATAACAGAACAGTGGTCAAAGGGTGTTTTTTTATAATATTATTTTTATATTTTAACAGAGTTAAGGCTGATTTTGTGATAATTACTTACTTGACTGATTTTGGGTGAAGCCATAACGGCCATTTTAACTAATTGTGATTGATATAGATAGTACCTACGTTTATAATTTTTATTGTGATTTATGTTATTTTTTTATTATATTTACGGTACCACTTAAAGGCTGATTTTGTGATAAATAATTACTTTCTGATTTTTAATTGTTTAAAAATTGTTGATTATTATTATAAGCACGATTTATGTTATTTTTTGATTATTATTATTAGCATGATTTATGTGTATGTTTTTATTATGAAAGTTTTAAATAACAGAACTGTAGTCAGAGGCTGTTTTTTTATATCAATAAATGATGTTTTTAAATCAAAAAGGAGATTTCTTCAATTATTACATCTAAAAAATTTTCGTTTGACTGTACATTTTTTGATTTCAGTTATCATTTATGAGTGGCCCCAGTCGCCAGAAGAAAAATATTTATTTTTTACGGATCCGGCGACTGGGACCGCGGTCCTAGTTAATTGCGGTCCCAGTCGCCGGAAGCCTCGTTTCATCATTATTGTAATGGTTTAAATGTGTTATGTATGGACTAAGAAGTAAATAAATATAGTTCGTTTATGTATACACATATGTAGAATGAAATAAAGGCTTGGAAAAAATATAATAATATGTTTATTAAGATGAAAATTATGAAATTACTGATGTAATCTTCGGGCTATTTGATCACGCAAAGCTCTTCCTCGGATTAAATCGGTGGTTGCTCTTTGATCTCTGTCATCATATCTGATATTATCTGATGTTGGTTGCTCACATTCTATTTGACCTGAAAGATGAGGTTGTAGGCATAATGAATATGCAGGGTCACTGAATTCATTAAAAATAAAGATGAGTTTGTAGACATAATGAATATGCAGGGTGACTGAATTCATTGGCTATCTATTTCGGTAACTGGTAAGCTAGACTAATTGATCGCTGATTGTAAACACATTTGCACGCCCTGTTGTGACAGGATATGCTGAAACAAACCTACTGTAACACCTTATGTACCATATTCTAGCAAATAAATATTTTTGATTTGATTTGATTTGATTTATCTTTTAGGGCGTGAACATGAATATGAACATAAAAGTGGTTTGAATGGACTCAACCCTGAAATCGCTTTTGTCAAGTTAAGAGAACCAACCCTGAAATCGCTTTTGTCAAGTTAAGAGAACATAAATCTATGCAACAGCTGGTTTTTTTTTACAACAGTTGTATCCAAGTGAAATATTTATATTCTTACCAAAATCATCTGGTTCAGGTACACCATAATTTAAAGCAATGTTATAGAGCACACAACAGGCTTGAATGATTTGTGCACATTTTTGAGGCTTGTAATGTAGCACTCTGTCTTTACATAAACAACGCCAACGATTTTTCAATCGACCAAACGTGTTTTAAATGAGAAGTCTTGCAACTATATGTTTCTCATTGAATGTCGCTTCTAAAGATTCTGCAGGTGCTTCTAAATATGGGGTCATTAACCATGGGCGCAATGGATATCCAGAATCACCTGAAATAATGAAATTGTATAAAACTTATTTTTCCATAGTGATGTTGGTGTTAACATATACCCATGTTAACATAAACATGTGATATAATAAATTATTAAAGCACAAACACTCCTACTTGAAACAAATGTCACTCATTTAAAGATACTTAACAACCAACAGGTGTACAATACTAAGGCCTCGTTTCTGGAGACGCGTGGCTTCGAGCGTCGCGTGCGGAGGCGCGACCCGCACTAAATTCAAACTTACGGCGTTGTATGAGAGCGTTTACGGAGAGGCGTTTTTACACGCGTTTGTTTGAAATGTATCATTATTTGCGGATGACGACGCCGCGTTGCACGGTGCGTCAGTCGCAGCGCCGCACGCGGCGTCGGTCGCAGCGTCGCTCGCCCTTCGTTGCCGATTGCAAACTAGTATGCGTCACGCGGTCACGCCACGCCGCCTTCACGTATGCTCCTCCCCTTCCCCTTTCTACCCCCCGCAGGGTTAGCCGCGTCCGCCGCCGCGTAGCTCGCCGCGTCCACCGCCGCGTCCGCAGCTACACTTCACGCGACGCGCCATGACCCTCGGCTCCATGAACGAATTCGTACTTAATCATATCGAGGGTATAGTGTTAAAACCCAATAAGTGTCGAAAAATGAAAAATCGTTTTATCAGTACATCTTAATGCATTTTTGACGCTCTTTCCAATGGTCTTACCCAATAAGTGGACTTCGCAGTAGAAAGAAAATTACTTGAGCTAATAACCCAATAAAGTGACCGCGTTTAGTCAAAACTTAAAAACTGGTACCCTATGAAGTGTGTTATCTTGTTACATAATATTTTTATTTTACGCTAAAACCGCATAAATCTATTTATTGGTATTGAGTGTTCAATGATTTCAACTAAAATTACCCAACGGCTTAGAGGCAATAATCACTATTTGTATTTATCGGGTTTTAGCTTTACATACGTAGATAAAAAAACAAACAAAACCAAAAGCTAAATCAAAACAAATGTGTTTGTCGGGTTTTATTGTTCGATTATATTTCAAAAGTAACAAGTTATGTTCAGTTATATGGTATTCGCTCACTGCGTCAACTAACTTTCTTCAAACTTTGTTGGGAGAAGAACCCAATAAATCAATTTGACCTATCAACTTCTAGCGTTACTGTTGTCAGTTTGCGACGCGCATTTGCATCGCATTCACGCACGCGTCGTCCGCGAGTATTGTTTTCGAAACTCTTCTGTTTGTGCTAATAGTTTGTGTTTGCTACGATGGGTGATCGAGGAAGGAAATTAGTGCAACTAGCTTGCATTAAGCCGCTGATATCAGGTAAATTCTCACTTTATGGATATTCTTTCCGAAGTAATGAAAAATGAAAGTAACCTAACCAAGTTTTATTGTTCAATTCTTATATTAAACTTTGATTAAGCAATTTAGCTATAGTTGCAATGCAATCAGCCTATTATAATTGCTAATTAATTGTGTTATAAATAGTACATTATTAATTTGGTAAGTCATACCAACCAAAGTAACGAGAGCGGCGGCGGCGTGAGCATTTGCGCCACTGTTTCATGCGATGCGCTGTGAAGTGAGCGGGAGAGCAATAATCACTCGCGGTTCACGAATTTTAATAATAATTTCTATTATCAAATACTTACGGTGCGCTGTCGGCGGACTTCCGAATTATGCGGTTTTACCACTAACAACTTTTACCGATTTTAAAACGGATTCTACAGTAATAAAATAATGTTATAACTGTTGTTTCGGTTAATTATTTATCTCTTAACATTATTTAAGTATTATTATAACACTAAATGTTGGTTTTAGATATTTTCGATGATGGTATCATGGAAGTGGAACTGCCTTTGGAAAATCGAAATCCTACAAGTAGTTTACAAGATGCTTATGGTAAGTTATCCGTGATGTATTTCATACCATGTATTGTCAACAAAATACACGTTTATGGGTAGGTCTGGAAATATTCATACTTATTTGTTATTTTTATTAAATAATTAGGTATAAGTTGTTATTTACTTACATATTTACAGAATAAACAATTTATAATATAACGTTTTATTTTGTTTTTAGATAGTACAAGTTCCAATTTGGAAAAAAGCTGTGCTAATTTGAAGAATCTAGATCCGACTAGTAATTTACACGATACTTATGGTAGGTAGTTAGGTACCTCTCAAATGATGTTATTACTTCACCTACCATAAGTGTTCGATATTTTGTGTTGATTATACTTATTAATTTTAGATATAGCTGTGCCTTTGATGTCAAACGATGTTGATACAATTTCAAATAGTTCATCAGATCTGAACATTACGCAAATGGATACTGTTTTAAAAATGAAGGATCTTCTCGAGGATAATTTCATGAATACAGGTACTTATATTTTTTCCAATTCTATCTTACTAAGTATATCCGTGTAGTATGTGGGCGGCGCAAGACAGAGCATGCGTGACATGGCGATCCTTTGGAGTGGCCTATGTCCTTCAGTGGGCGTCGTTTAGGTGATACGAACACCTGTATTGATACAATTAAATTGTTAAGTTCTGTGTTATCATGATAACATAGTATTTTAACGATTTTTTATTATTTACACAGGTCAATCTCCTGAGATAATTGCGTCTACAAGTCAGATCATTCGTTGTTATGCGTCAGATGTATCAAGTGAGAAAGAATACCTCTTTGGCAGTGACTTTTCAGATAAAGATCCTACTTACGTGCCAGATTCAGATGAAAATATTCAAAACGATAGTGGTTCTGACTGTAATGTGATAATTCCCGAGGAATGTCAAAACGATACAGGCAAAGAATACGTTTCATTGATTCTTGAAAATATTTTGGATAGAGTTTGGTTATCCGTCAAACCCCTAACGAGACGAAAGAGAGCTCAACCAAGAGAGTGGAAACGAAACATTAGTAAGGCGAGAAAAGCTGAGGGATTATCTTACATTACAAAAGGTGTTACTAGATCGGCCAAAGTGCCAAAGCCCATTCTATGTGATAAATGCATATTTAAATGTACTCAAAAGTTTTCTCCTGACGAACGAAACGTTTTCTGTCTTAATTATTACAATATGAACTTTGTATCGCAGAAGAATTTTATTCTCTCATGCCTAAAGATTCAGCCTGTAAAGACCAGGAAACTACAGAAAACATCAAATAAAAAGGATCGCACAGTCAGCAAAAAATACTTTTTCAGAAAGAACAACGAACAAATCCAAGTCTGCCTCAATTTTTTCAAAGCGACTTTATGTATTATTGTAGACGTTATAACTGACGCTGTGATTAAAAGCTGATTCGTTCGGGATTTATAATAACGATGATCAACGCGGCAAAAAAGAACCACCTAATAAAACAAGCCCTGAAGACGTTGCTTTTGTGCAACAACATGTTGAATCTTTTCCTGTGATGGAGTCCCATTACTGTCGTAAAGATAGCAAAAAGAAATATTTGGCTCCAGACGTAAAATCTATAAATAACATGTATAGATTGTATCAGGACATTTGCAGAGAATCAGAAAGGGTAGCAGTTTCAGCATTTAAGTACCGTGAAATATTTGATGATAAGTATAATTTGAGTTTTTTTCATCCAAAAAAAGATTTATGCAACATTTGTTCAAAATACGAAAAAGCTGTCTCGAAAGAAAATTTGGAAGAAGAGTATCGGGAGCATTTACAGCGTAAAAAAATATGTCAAGCAGAAAAAGATGATGATAAAATTCGCGCTAATACAGATGCCTCGTTTATGTCTATTACTATGGATTTACAAGCTGTGTTGCAGATACCAAGTGGAGGGGAAAGTATATTATACTATATGAGGAAATTAGTGTTGTATAATTTTACTATTTACGAAGCAAAATTACCAAATAATGCATACTGCCTCTGTTGGAGCGAACTAAATGGTAAAAAAGGTACGTGCCTCTATTACTTTTTATCGAAAGAATTACCCCAATCCATCAAAGAAATAAGTATTTTTTCTGACACCTGTAGCGGACAAAACAGGAATCAGTACATCTCAGCACTTCTGCTCTGGACAGTTAAAAAAATCGATCATTTAGATATAATCGAACAGAAATTCTTAGAGAGTGGCCACACTCACATGGAGATGGATTCCATGCACGCTGCTATTGAATCAGCGTCTAAAAATAAAACAATAAGTAGCGTAAGTGAGTGGAAAAACGTTTTTACAGCAGCTAGAAAGAAGAGGGCCAAAACTATCACGAAAGAGGATGTAAAGGAAGCAATAGAGATTGATAATTATAAAGTGAGAGAATTTAAATTTAATGACATGTTAGACTTGAAAAATCTTAGCGCTGCATTAATTAGAAACAAAATTAAAGATAACATGAAAGAAACGGTTAACTGGCTTAAAATAAAAAGGATTAAATATGTTAAAGGAGACCTAAAAATATATTTTAACTATGACATGTCCAAGAACTTTCGTAGCATAGATGTCTGTAAAATGTCCGTTAATACACCTAAAACTAGAGCTAAAAGAAATTCAAACCCGCCTTCAGTTAATGTTCAATTACCAAACGAAATAGAGCACTTATATTCCAGTCAATTACCGATTAGCCTTGCTAAAAAGAAAGATCTCCTAAATATGTGCGAAAAACTTATCATACCAGAGGAACTCCATGCATGGATACGTGGTATGAAGACGTACACCAAAACTACAGCCTTCGAAAGTGACGAAGAATGATTTACCTTGTTTTTTACTGTGATTCTTAAAATAAACAATTTATTAAAGTACATTATTTGTTTAATTTCTTTAGACCTAAAACCCAATAAGTCGGTGCCCTTTGTAACGTTTTTTTTTTTAATAATAAAATATCGGCGTTTTACCTGAAATAAAACGCTTATTAAACTACTTACCTTATTCGAAGCATAATTAAACAATTGAGATAGGCTGAACCTTGTTTCCTGTGCCTTTTTTCCTTACGTTTCTAGCGATATAGCTGTCTCGCTCTCATGACGTCACCAGGTCAGAGAGGGGAGCGCAATATTGAGCGCGCGCGACTCGGTCTTGTTCATTGGATGATTGACTATGTCACTCACCAGGCAGAAATTACTATTATGCTTCGAATAAGGTAAGTAGTTTAATAAGCGTTTTATTTCAGGTAAAACGCCGATATTAAACCACTTGACCGTTATTCGAAGCATAATTAAACAATTGAGATATGTCTGTTATCGCCTGGTGACGCTCATGCATGACGAACGCCAATGTGTAGGGAAAGATCAAGAAAAAAAACAGAAAGATAGTAATTGCACATTGTTTTTTAATACAACAATATAAAAATAAAATTATTAATCTGGTTTTATTATAATTCTGAAGTGTATATTATTAGTACTTATTCAAGAAAAAATCAGTAAATCAACTCTATAAGATAGGGTTAAAGAGAGCAGTAATGCTGTTACTCATAGAAGAGTCTAAAACCTGTCGTTTATAAAATCGAATAAAAGTGTTGGAAGACCTCCAATTTCCCCGAGCCAATATATCTTCCATGGGGAAGTTGTCTAACCAATTTTTGGAAGCAACAGCGGAACGGACACTTCCAGGAGTAGCAACAATACCTGCCTGACGCATCAGAGTCTTAATCCAGCCTGCAATAACTGTTCGTGAGGCCGCACGAGCTTTACCTCTCATATTGATAAACAAGTTAGGACATTTAGCTTCCTGACGTCTAGTGGAAAGCAGTAACACGGTCTGTTCAACCCAATATACAGGGTCCAAGTTCCTATTATCATTATTTTTAAATAATCTCCATCCTGATTGCCTATAGTCAGATGAATCAGTCTTAGACCCAAAGGCTGGCCACAAAGTTATAAAATCATGGTCTGGTGATCTAATATAATTCATGTTATCGGTCATTAGGAGTGTCAAGTCATGAATACGCCTACCAGAACAGAGTAGTAAGAGGGCAGCGGCTTGACTCGATACATCAAAAATATTGTCATGATTTATCGTTCTATCGCTAAGAAAACATACAAAATCATCAATATTCCACACGGGTAACTTAGAAACAGGTGGTTTTTTGATTAAAATCGATTTCAAAATATGTTTCACTAAAATATGATTACTTAGAACTCCTGAATTATTTACATTACAAAGGGTGGAGACCACAGACTTATGTAACATTATTGTATTATAAGACAGTTGATGTTTTATATGCAGATCAGCCAGAAAACGAGCTAGGTCAGACCCTGAGGGATTCTCAGGGTTAATATAACTAGATCTACACCATGAAACCCAGCGATTCCATGCGGGTTTGTAAGTTCTCAGGGTGGAAGCGCGCCAAGAACTTTTTAAAAGATCTATCTGACAATTGTTCCAATTACCTAAATGATTTGTCCACCCCCACATTTCCACACTTCCAACACTAGATCCTGGACGCGAGGAGGTGGTAATCCCGTTGTCACATCGATTAATACTTTGTTCAGGTTCTGTATTGTGAACGGTGGGGCTAAAGCCCGGACTTTGAGATCTCCGCGCCAAAAGACTCTCTCCCATCTCGGTGCTACTATCAAGTAAATTCCTGATGCCTGATTGAGGTAGCTCAAAACTCTGGGCATCAGAAACGGGGGCGGGAACACCCATGCCAGATCGAATTTCCAAGGAATCGAGAATGCGTCGTGCGCTACAGCTTGTTTGTCGTTCTGATCTTTCGATATGTAATGAGAGACTACGTGGGCGTTGCTGGAGGCAAACAGATCCACTTGGGGAATTCCCCATTTGAAGAATATTGTCTTGGTGATCTCTGGCATGAGATGCCATTCGGGGCGAAACCGCGATAAGTGGTCGGCATGGTTGTTGTACCTCCCCGGAATGTAGTACACGTTGATATGAATTTGGTACTGATCTACTAAACAAAACAGGTCGTATGTTATGTCCATCAATCGCGAGGATTTCGTTCCCCCTTCGTGACGGAGATACGCTACTACCGTGCGATTGTCGCATTGTATGGTGACCGTGGATAGGCTTAGATAAACGACATGACCTTGAAAGACCTTCAATATTGCTAACATTTCTTTGACATTGCAGTGACAATTCTGCTCGTTCTGGGACCATGTTCCCCATAAGGACTGGTTGTCCATCTGGGCACCCCAACCTAAGTCGGAGGCGTCGGTCGTGATAAAATGCGTTGCTGGTGCGTGGTGTAGAATTGACGAATGTTGTAAATTGTGGCACCACCACTGTAGGTCGCCTATTGCATCTACAGGTACCGTATATACCTTGACAGAATTGTCTAATTGCAGTGTGTTTAGGAATTTCAATAGAGCTCGATAATGCAATCTTCCTCTTCGGACAACAAAACTCGCAAAGTTTAGTGCTCCTATTACGCTCTGCAACTTCTTTAGGTCTGTCTTCCCCAAATCTACGATTTCGCGTATCTTTGATAGTAATGAGGGTACTTTCTCCATTGGCAGACGTTTGAGGTTTTGCCAGGGATCCCACAGTACTCCTAGGTAAACCAGGGATTTCTTTGGTGTTAGGATAGATTTTTCGAAATTTATCTGCCAGCCCAGATATTGTAATGTTTTTACGAAAAGACTCACATGGCCTGCGAGAACTACTGGGTTTTGGTGAGCCAGAATAAAGTCGTCGAGAAAGACCAATATTCTCACACCTTGGCTTCTCATTACTTGAGCAATCCAATTTGTCAAACTGGCAAAAGTTTTTGGAGCCGTGCTGAGACCGAACGGTAGGCAAGTCATTTGAAGAAGCTGTTTTTCGTAAATAAGGCGTAAGAAGCGCCTGTGAGGCTTTGCTACCTTTAGATGAAAGTAGGCCTGTGATATGTCCAGCTTGCACATCCAATCTTGGGGCTGAATGAAATCTGGGACTCTGAACACATTTATCAGACTGAAAGGGGTGGTCAGTACGAATTCGTTTAAAGCCTTTAAATTGAAAATCGGTCGGGCTGACCCATCGCTCTTTGGTACTAGGAAGAGGGTAGATAAGAAACTTGGTGTTGGGCTTGCAATTTCCAGAATTCCTTGATTCAACATTTTTTGAACAATGAAGGTCATTTCTGGTGACACAGGTGTGTGAAACGCCTTGTTGTGTAAACTGGGCATGATTAAGGGAGGTTTTTGTTGAAAAGGTATTCGGTATCCTTGAATTATTTGAATAAGGAAATCTGGTGCTTGCATTTCTTTCCAATGATTGACGAAATTCGATAACTGACCGGCTTGAAATACTTTCATGTCAATATCTACTTCTTTTGGCATTGAAGCCTGAAGGTGATGACCTTCGCTTATTCCCGCCACGTTTGTGAGCGTGGTATCTATAGTTTTGTCTTGCTCCGCGGGAGCGAAACGAACCTCTATCCAATCTGCCACTACCCTGTTGAGGATGGTTGTAATTCGCATTTACCGGTCCTTGCGAAGGACACTGTATATTATGCTGCAAAAAGCCACCCTGCGGGGGGACGTTACAACTTTGACAGCCTTGTGAAGGCATGTTTGAGATATAGTTCTTACCCTGCGAGGGTGGAACTGAATATTGACCCTGCGAGGGACGTATGACCCATTTTCCAACTTGTGAAGTTGAGGTATTACCGTAAGCCAATTTTGTAGATGTACCAGCTGATCTAGAAGCAGGCCAGAAGGACTTTTTGATACCGCCAGCTTTTTCTAATGCAACAACTAACTGCTCAGAGTTAAATAAGCTAACCTCAGATGGAGGTATTTTCTTTATTGCTGCTTTAATTAAGGGATCGCGAACTGCATTAGTTATACTATCTCTGCGCATCTGAATGGTTTCAGCTCTATGCCCACAAATCATTTGCAATAGGTCTGCCGAAACCTTGCTGAACTCACCAGAAGTAAAGATGTCATTCAGCTTTTGGTTTATAGCCTCGAAGCTAACTTCTTCGTTCTGGTCTCGGACCCATGACAAAAACGAACAAAGTTCCTTCTTTAAGGACTCTTTTTGTTTCAGAATACCGTAAGTTAACGAAGCATACGCCCTCTCCGAGTAACTTAGGTGTTTTAGTGTGTCATAGGGTCTAATCTCCTCGTTTGCCTCGAGTTCGACGAAACCCGGGCTATGGTTATACGATTTTTGTGTTTCCGCGTAACGTACTTCACTCCAATCCGGTTTATTAAAAAACTGAATTTCTTTTAAAATGTTTAAGTATCGCTCGTCTGTTTTTGGAACAGCCGGTTCTTTAAGCTTAGTCTCAACATCTAAGTTATTTAAAAAATTACTATCTTCCAGTTCAAAATCATCCTCAGCGAAGAGGGAAAGGGTGTCATCAGCCACCGGTATACAATTTTTAATATTATGTTTCAGTTTACGCTCCGAGCGGCGACGCTTGTTCTTGCCCCCCTTTTTTTTTAAGACGGCGGCGACGCGCCTTCTTATGCTTAGACTTATGGTCAGAAGAACTAGATGAACTGGAACCGGAATCGCTACTATCAGAGCTACTACTACTGCTGCTGCTGGGATGTGAACGCATCCGTTTGGTAGTAGATTTTTGATTATTAGCAGTATTCGAACTATTCGAAGGTCCTGCGACCGGTTCATCTTGCGAAATCAACGTTATTTCTTTATCCATTACGTATTTGGTAATATACGTACAACAATTGAACACTTATGGAAAGAATAAACAACACGCGAACGGAAAACCGTTAATTTTAAAATATCAACGTTGATTCACTGCTTCGATTCACTTAGTATTATTATTCACTAGAAACAGTAAAAATAGAAAGGAAAAATAAAGACGGTTGGAACAGAAGTTTAAATAACTCACCTGCTAAGCAGCAACCGTCACCGGCAAGGAAAAGAACGCCAATGCAAGACCGAGTCGCGCGCGCTCAATATTGCGCTCCCCTCTCTGACCTGGTGACGTCATGAGAGCGAGACAGCTATATCGCTAGAAACGTAAGGAAAAAAGGCACAGGAAACAAGGTTCAGCCTATCTCAATTGTTTAATTATGCTTCGAATAACGGTCAAGTGGTTTAATGGACCAACTCAGAAACTTAAAAATACTGTTTTACACTAATTCAATGTATACACTTTTACCACAAATACTCATTATAACGATATTATTCGAATAACATAGGTATTTTTGTCCTTAAAACTTAAATATTGAATATCTCGAAAGTGACAATTTCGTACTTATTGGGTTTGAGCACTATACCCTCGATATGTTTGTTTCTGTGCGTATGAAGACGCGGACCGCTGCACGCGCCGTCTCTTTGTGAACGCAAAAAACGTCCAACGCAACGCTAGACGCCACACTGCACGCGACGCGCGAAGCCACGCGTCTCCGTAAACGAGGCCTTAATGTTAAAAAAAATAAACAGAACACATACCCAGCAGCCAACATGTTTCACCTTGTGCATGTAAAGATTGCATATAATTGTTGACTTGACTGTTTTCCCAAATAAATGAATCATGGTTAGCACCACCAAATTTAGGGTTGACATTTATTATTTTACAGTCACTATCGCATACCTAAAATATAATAATTAAAATTAGTTTTTTCATGATTGAATACTAGCTCATTAATGGATTTCAGAATAAATCGGTATAGGTAATTATTGCTTAAATACCATTTGTTCATAATGTTTTCAGTAGTATAAATGCTCCTCTTCTTCAGGCGGTCCATGTATTCTAAAATGACTCCCATCGATACACCCAATTACACCAGGTATTCCAAATTTTGAGTAAAATCTGTTATAATTTATTAATAATTTAACTCGAAATTATTATTGTTAGGTTCATGTGAGTAGGTACCTAAGTGCTAAAATAAATACTAACCTCTGACTTACTGCCTGTCGAGCAGCACGAGTTTTTGGAAATTGTATGTACTTTTCCAACACTAAATCATGAGTCAAAGCTTGGGTCACTTCATGAATGTGCAACTGCACATCTTTTGCGACATACCTTTGGCCACTCCCACAGCACATTGATACGAGCCTGTCGCATAAAAGAATAGAGCCACGAGTACCTAAAAAATATTAACAAAATGTTAATAGATGTACCCATTTACCTAAAAGCGCCTACAAGGAATTCATTAGGTATTTCATTATTGCCTATTACAATACCTTGGTTTGAAGTTTAACTCGTTGTGTGGACCTTAAATTTGCCAATTCTTCTAGTTCTTGACATAGAAATAGAAATGCTTCCTTTGACACACGATACCTATTTCTGAATTCAGTATCGTTGAGATCTTCCACTGGATTAAAACAGGCACGAAAACCGGCTCTTTGTTTTCGGAGATGATTCCGTTCATCTTGCTGATGAGCAGTCATCATCATTTTCCATGCGAAAAAATTACGTGCTCCCATTATTCACCTGTCACACACCAAGTGAGCGACTTTACTACAAAGTTTACGTTTTTAAACGTTTGAACACCGCTTAGAAACGTCAAATTTAAACTGACACTCTCAATAACCCGCAAAATGTTCTCCGAAACGCTACTACGTGAGTCACGTTTAAAATACCGAACTATTGTAGTATCGTTAAAAATCTGACACTCGCTGTTTCTGTTTACAATACTTTCCGCCAGGGGCGCTTTTTACGTTTTCATACATTTATTATTCGATACAGAAACGTGGTAGTAGCGTTTTCTATGTGACAAAACTCACACTCTACGTACTGTACCCCTAGTGTGAGTTTCTTGCCGTATCACGAAATACGTGACGATCAAGTTAATCGAGCTAACTAATGAGCAATGGTATTTAAAAATGTTGCGAGTGTGAGTTCAAAAATGTCTAACTAACATCAGTATGCTTAGTGTGAGTTTGACAACATTTTTCGAATGACTTCACCATCGAGTAAATCGAGTTGACGCCAAATGCATCGACAACCGTAAACATGCGAGCGCGACTTACCATCAAAGCTAACCATTCACTATGCGTTTGGTCACCGTGAATAGCGAACATTATTTTTCTTATGTTGGTGTCACGTACGCGTCGTCTGATAAACCGACCAAATAGAATGACATTTATATTCAGTGATCTTAATGAAAGCTGCTGTCAATCAAAATTGTATGGATTATCAGGACTTTGTTTTAAATGTTTCGTGTTTGACGTGCTCGTGTGAAGTTTATTTGGAATATTATTGGATCTACTGGATTAATTAAAAATGAAGACAAGTCCGTCCCAATTTGTCATGATGGTGACATTTATGGAGCAGTAAGTGGTATTTAAATTATTAAGTGTTTGTGAACTTTACAGAAATAAAACTAAGTTTGTTTTGATTTAGGCATGGAGACCTCAGCAAGCCTTCAACAAATGCGAGAGGTAAGATGACAACCATGAAGAATTGGGAAGAATTAACTCTGTTACTTAACAGTGATGGTAGTGGTGACACTAAAACTATTGAGAAATGGAAGAAGGTTGGTTATAATGGTTATGTCTTACCTATTTTGTCTCTGGGATGGTGTTCTAATAAAATGTTGGCTTATTTGCATGATTTAAGGTTTGGAGTGATTTAAAAAATAATACGAAAAAAAAGGCTGCACGCCTGCACAGAGCAGCTAGTGGTACTGGTGGTGGGCCCGCTGTAATAGCCAAACTAACTGATTTAGAACAGAGAGTTCTCAATCTCATTGGTGTGCAAGTGGCTACGGGCTTGGCAGTAGAAGAAGCTGGGTTGTCACAGGTTTAAACTTCTTTACTTATATGTGTAACACCAACCGCTAGTACTATATTACTTTACTGGTGTCTCATAAATTGTAATCTCTTACAGGAGAATGATATTCAGCCCAATGTTGCGTCACAATCATCAATGAGAGCTATTTCTTCTCCACCACTTGCATTCATAGAGGAAGAAGTTCAAAGTAAGTTATAACTACATTTTTTTCTAGATGAAAAAGTAAATTAATTCAGAAATTCATATCAATTAAAGCATTCATAAAATAAACTCTATCTGTTTGTAAGCAGGATGGTTATATGAATCAATCCTTACTTAATAAATGAAAGGCAATTACTTATTAATCTTTGTTACTTGTTCCCAACCTCTGAAGTATTTTTGATGTGTACATGGCATCAGCAGGAAAACTTTAAAGTACTTTATGTTCTAGGTTTTCAACCTAACTGGAATGAGCCAGGGCCATCAACAGTCAGTGCCCCAGGACAGTTACCACCTCCTACCACAGCTCCTTCACCTCTTGCTTTTGTGGAGGCACAAGTGGAAGGTAAGACAGAACTTATTAACTTTTTTAAAAGGCTCTAGATGACAACTGATTATATAAATAACTTTTATTATTTTTCTAGAGATGGACATGCTCTCCCCAATCAGACCTTCATCTCATGTCCGTATTATTCAGTCAGAGCCTGTTACGTCTGTGCAAACTACTCCTCGCCGTGCACGAATCAGGACTAGAGGATCACCTCGCAGACGAGTGAGGCCAGTGCAGACGTCTACGGAGCAGGCAACACAACACTTTCTCCAAACAGATTCCTTTTGGAGAAATTTTAAAGAACAACAACACAAAGATAACATGGACTTGAGGACAGAGCAGATTAGAATTAGAGAGATGGAGGTGCAGGCTCAGAGGGAGTGGCAAGCAGTAGCCCACAGAGGATTAAATATATTAGAAAAAATTGTAGATAAATTTTGTACACAATAATGATTATGAGATTACAGAAATAATTAATTATGAGTGTTATTATTACTACTTAATTTTGGTTAGGAAAAAAGTAAACATTGTGTTACAAGTGTTAAAAGATTTTATTCTAGAACAATACTTAACCAATATCTTATCAAGTCTAAAATATCTTTAAAGTCAAACAATTTTTACAATTAAAAAGGCAGTTTTGTATAGCAAACTTACAAAAAAAAAAATACAAATCTGATAACTAATCAGCTTTCAAAAAGGTAATTCGTATGGAGAAGAATGGGCAAGAAACTCGACGCTTACTCTTTTGAAATTGTATTTCAGTGAGGACAATGTACCCAGAATAAATTAAAAGTGTTGAAGCCTTCTAACTAATTGTTCCCTCAGAACCCTTCCTCTGATTAGTTCCGATGTTGAACCTCCTATTTCCCTCTCTGTGGGAATGGGTTCATAGCGTTCTTCTTCATCATGTTCCAATCCTAAAAATAAAGGACATTGACCATCCATATATGGGAGTTGGACCAAGTGCTGCCCAGAATGGACACATAGTGCATTATGTTCCTTGGGCTTATACTAGTCTGTACACCAAAGCTCAATAAAATCTATCCGAGGAGTTTCGAGAAAAACGAATTTTTGTTGAGCATTTTAAATTGATGAATACCAATCAACCGGTGGCGCATTTGACTAAATAATGACAGTAATTATGTTAAAAAACACACTATTATTTCATTTGTATGCATATCATTTACATGTTAAATTTTTTTACTGACCATCCATTTATGGAAGCTGGGCCAAGTGCTGCCCAGAATAGACACATAGTGCATTATGTTTCTTGGGTTTGTACTAGTCTGTACACCAAAGCTCAATAAAATCTATCCGCGGAGTTTTGAGAAAAACTATTTTTTGTTGAGTATTTTTTATTGATGAATACCAACCAACCGATGGCGCATTTTATTAAATAATGACAGTAATTATGTTAAAAAACACATTATTATTTCATTTGTATGCATATCATTTACATGTTAAATATTTTTTACTGACCATCCATTTATGGCAGTTGGGTCAAGTGCTGCCCAGAATGGACAAATAGTGCATTATGATCCTTGGGCTTGTACTAGTCTGTCCACCAAAGCTCAATAAAATCTATCCGCGGAGTTTTGAGAAAAACTTTTTTTTGTTGAGTATTTTTTATTGATGAACACCAACCAACCAATGGCGCATTTTATTAAATAATGTCAGTATTTATGTTAAACAACACATTCTTATTCTTTTTGTATGCATATCATTTACATGTTAAATATTTTTTACTGACCATCCATTTATGGAAGCTGGGCCAAGTGCTGCCCAGAATAGACACATAGTGCATCATGATTCTTGGGCTTGTACTAGTCTGTACACCAAAGCTCAATAAAATCTATCCGCGGAGTTTTGAGAAAAACTATTTTTTGTTGAGTATTTTTATTGATGAATATCAACCAAACGATGGCGCATTTTATAAAATAATGTCAGTAGTTATGTTAAACAACACATTCTTATTTCATTTTTATGCATATCATTTTCATTTCAAATATTTTTTACTGACCATCCATTTATGGCAGTTGGGTCAAGTGCTGCCCAGAATGGACAGATAGTGCATTATGATCCTTGGGCTTGTACTAGTCTGTCCACCAAAGCTCAATAAAATCTATCCGCGGAGTTTTGAGAAAAACTTTTTTTTGTTGAGTATTTTTTATTGATGAACACCAACCAACCAATGGCGCATTTTATTAAATAATGTCAGTATTAATGTTAAACAACACATTCTTATTCTTTTTGTATGCATATCATTTACATGTTAAATATTTTTTACTGACCATCCATTTATGGAAGCTGGGCCAAGTGCTGCCCAGAATAGACACGTAGTGCATCATGATTCTTGGGCTTGTACTAGTCTGTACACCAAAGCTCAATAAAATCTATCCGCGGAGTTTTGAGAAAAACTATTTTTTGTTGAGTATTTTTTATTGATGAATATCAACCAAACGATGGCGCATTTTATAAAATAATGTCAGTAGTTATGTTAAACAACACATTCTTATTTCATTTTTATGCATATCATTTTCATTTCAAATATTTTTTACTGACCATCCATTTATGGCAGTTGGGTCAAGTGCTGCCCAGAATGGACAGATAGTGCATTATGATCCTTGGGCTTGTACTAGTCTGTCCACCAAAGCTCAACTATCCGAGGAGTTTTGAGAAAAACTTTTTTTTGTTGAGTATTTTTTATTGATGAACACCAACCAACCAATGGCGTATTTTATTAAATAATGTCAGTATTTATGTTAAACAACACATTCTTATTCCATTTTTATGCATATCATTTACATTGTAGTGTAAAGCACTTGTCAATGCATATTCAACGAGTCCAAACACGACGGTGCTGTCTTGTTTGGTTGAGGAGTTCCTATCGGTACCTTCCGGCTCCATCACCAGACCCTCGATGCAACCTTGGGCTATACTACGTAATTATCAAGACAAAGCCAACGAGTTCAAACACGATGGTGCTATCTTGTTTGGTTGAGGAGTTCCTATAGCCACCTTCCGGCTTCATCATCAGACCCTGGACACTGCCTAGTATAAGGCAATTGTCAGTGCATATTCAACGAGTCCAAACCCGACGGTGCTGTCTTGTATGGTTGAGGAGTTCCTATCGGTACCTTCCGGCTCCATCACCAGACCCTGGATGCAACCTTGGGCTATACTAGGTACTTATCAAGACAAAACCAACGAGTTCAAACACGATTGTGCTATCTTGTTTGGTTGAAGAGTTCCTATAGCAACCTTCCGGCTCCATCATCAGACCCTGGACACTGCCTAGTGTAAAGCACTTGTCAATGCATATTCAACGAGTCCAAACTCGATGGCGCTGTCTTGTTTGGTTGAGGAGTTCCTATGGATACCTGCCGGCTCCGTATAAAGGCAATAACTTTTAACCCTGGGACCGATTTTTTTTTTTTAAATTTTTGTATGTATAAATTGATGCAAGGAACCATTTGGAAGCACTCCCATGGCTGGGCAGCATTTGGTCCAAATTGGTCAATATCCTTTAATTTAGTATTCAAAACACATTTTAAATTGACTGATTTCTAAAATTTGCTACCATACCGGTAATGTCCTCTTCTTCATCTACAACATTGTAATCAAGGCCAATGTTATGTAAAATGCAGCAGGCTTGAATTATTCTGGCACATTTAAGAGGCTTGTAGTGGAGCACTCTATCTTTGTTAAGACAGCGCCATCGATTCTTCAGTCTTCCAAATGTATTTTCTATAACGACTCTGGCTGCCACATGCCTTTGATTGTAATTGGCTTGCAGTGTGTCTGGAGCAGCCTCTAAAATCGGAGTCAACCATGGCCGTTGTGGATAACCAGAGTCTCCTACAATTAAATAATAACAATGTTTTAGTTGAATCATTGCCTAACTTTAATGTACTTACAATGGTGTTCAAATTATATATTATTGTGGCGAGCTTACCTAAAAGCCACACTATTTCCCCATTTTGGTGCAACAACTGCACATAACTATTGATGTCACTGTTTTCCCATATGAAAGAGTCGTGATTTGCACCTCCAAATTTGGCATTTACATTAATTATTCTATATTGGTCATCACATATCTGTAAATCAAAGAAGTAAATAAACATTAACAAATATTTATATTTTTTATTTATTTGTGTTACAAGTACAAGTGTTTTATTGGGTAACTTATTATACTACTTAAATTAACAAAAAAACTAAAACAAATTAAAGTCTTATAAGAAAGTAAGAATAGATTTTAAAAAATTACCATTTGTACATTAATCGAATGATAGTGCTTACGGCAATAATACAGATGTTCTTCAGTTTTAGGTGGCCCAAAAATTCTAAAGTGACTACAATCAATACACCCTATTACTCCAGCAGGCCTAACATGACACACGCGACAACTACTCACGCGAGAGTGAGTAATTTTTGTCTATTTCGTCACTTTTCTCGTTTTCTGACAGCGCTGCCATACAAAATACTCGACTCGTTCTGTCAAACTTGATGTTTTCTCTACAAACCCTAACATGACACCCAAGATATCTCGACTTTTGACAATTAAACACGAGATAATCTCCGATTCTTCTGTCATTTACTCGTCGTCGATTTTTACGACGAGATGAGTAGACAAAATTATTAAACAAAAAAAAAACAAAAAAACTCCATAATAACATGGCAGTTTCTTAAATTGTACTTATTTTAGTCATAACTTTATTTTGCAATATAATAAGTAATATATAATAATGAAAAAACTTAGTTTTAAACTACTATCTATATTGGAACGAAAGTTCCTTTCAGCAGCCGCGAGAGAAACTGTGGCGGAGGAGAGCACTAAAGTAGATGAGCATCACTTTCAGTAATACTAATAACCAGTCACTTTGGCAATTATGGTGATTAGTGAAGTCTAGGGATTATGGCTGTATGGCAGTATCATACCTTCGCAACATAATAGGATGGTGATTAACTACGTTTAGTGTTTTGTGGTTATAATAGCGAAATCAACTCCAGCTGCATATTTAACTGAACATCAGTCCTTTTGGCAAGTGTGGTGATTAACAAAATTTGCAATAACACGGGTTTTATGGTGATTGTTACAATATCAACCTTCGCTTTATCAAATGGCGATCATCGGCCCCTTTTACCATTTGTGGTGCTTATTTAGTGAGTAGGTATACAGGCTGAAATTTAATTCATTGGCATTATTATCAACGTATTCTAACCGTATCGTAATCTATTCTTTTTTATTTATGACAGCAATACTTATCGAAAAAGAAATGATATTTAAACTTTTAATGTGCCACTAATTTTCATTTCCGTCCTTTTGTATTTTAATTTCGGCATGCCAAAGAAAAATATTTAATTTTAATCAAAAAAGTCGGTTACAAAAGAGGTGGACGTAAAATTAATGTAGTAAATACTAATTCTATGCGTAAAATCAAATGAATGAAATCGAACCTTAAGCTGATGTTGCTATCATAAAAATGATTTGTTTTTAATAATTTGCTACATCGGTATCTCGTCACGAGATAGAGAAGTGTCAAAGTGCCTTTTTCGATTATACTCGTGCGTAACGGTCATGTTAGGGATTAGAATGACATCATAATCGACGACAAATTTCGACAAAACGAGAAAAAGAGCGTTCTCGCGCTTGTCATGTTAGCCCTGCAGGTATTCTATATTTGGCACAAAACCTAAAATAAACAAAAGAGGTAGTTACAGTTCCAAATTACACAAATGTTGTATTTACTTGTACGTAACTATTTACAATAAATCATGTTTTGACCTTTGACTGATTGCTTGTCTGGCAGATGGAGTGTCAGGAAATTTAATATATTTTTTAATTATATTTTTATGTGTCAGAGCCTTGGTAACCTCTTCAATATACACACTGCACATCTTTTGAGAAATATTTTTAGCTACCCCACTGGCCGCTGGTAAGACCCAGTTGCATAGAAAAATAGTGCAGTAAGAACCTAAAAAAAGATAGAAGCTTAAATAGGTAAGTAAAATATTGTCTGTGTGTAGCCCTAGGAGGTAGGATGAAGAAAGGGTGTGACACACAAATGCTGATACATTACCTTATCTTGCAAGGTTACTCGTTGAGTAGACTTTAAACCAGTCAGCTGTCTCAGCTCTCGACATAAAAACCTGACCGCTTTCTTCGGAAGACGATATCGTCTCTTGAATTCGGCCTCCGGAATATCTCTTAGGAAATTGCTGTCGGTACGGGCTTTTGCACGAACACTGGACATGTAAATACGCTCATCTTGCACCGTAGCTGTCTCAAACATCTTCCAAGCAAAATATAAACGTGATGACATAGTTATATTAATTAAACCCACACTACGAATTAAAAAAAAAACTTATTATATAAATCAGTAAACGCCTTACTTACTCGAAAGTGAATACGTTTCCCAAACGAGCTGTCAAAACTGTCAAAATTGTAACTCACACTCGCGATAACACAGGGTCACGCTAATTTACGAGCTCACTTTCGAGTGGGAATCGATCGTCACCATCGACTACGTAAATTAAAAAACTTACACTCAGAATTTTTAGTTCTTGCGTGTGGCACCAGGTGGCGCTAACTAAACGCCATACAAATCCGCGTTTACTCTAACGCGATGGTGAAGTTAAAAAAACTCGCACTAAGCACTTTGAACTGCCCTGCAGTCATATAAGCAGCCGTGTAAAACTTACTTTTAGTGAACTGTTTTCTTTAATTTAAAATAAAATACGTAAGTACATGTTCATTTGTGAATATGTACTCTGATAATGATCTCTAGATTACAGTGGTAGTAATAATTATACTTCGTCTAACGAGGTTACTGAGAAATACGATCATAACTTAAAAAATTGTTTAATAAGTAGGCCAACCTACACTTCATCGGTATTGTAGTTTAGTAAAATAGTGCACTGTTCCGTAATGTATCGTAGGAACCTAGGAACGTGGGAATGTATGAACGTAGGAATGTATAGTAGGAACGTAGGATGTTTTAAACGGTTATTGAAAGCAAAAATCACATTATGTAAATAAAGCATTTTTATTACTGTAAGTATCAATTTCAACGTCGGACGACTTAAAAGTAGATAATATTTCATCTAAAAAAGATGCAGGTTGCTCCACCAGGCTCCACCTCTCATCTTTATACGACGTGCATTTGATACAAAAGCGTTCACCGCACATCTGTAGCTTCGGACTATGTCTTCGCACATTGCGTTGGAATCTCACAGAACAAATAACACAACATCCATCTGGAGTAAATGCTGTACCATCTTGAAGATTCCACACTTATTATATTTCAATAACACACAGGAAAAAAAGAAATATATGAAATTGATGCAATTCGAAAGAAACTGAAAAAAAAAAATAATGAAGTGTTGTTGTCCCTTGACTTGACTTGTCTTTCTGACAGTGTGAGATAGTGATGCGGATAAATTTTGTTTAACTCGATACTGCATTGTATAAAATAAAAAACTCGATTTCATTTTCTCTCAAGGTACCAAAATACAATGTTGTGAAGAGACATAGAGTTTTAATAAGATGAGGGAAAGTATATGTACTGTGGGTTTATGATTTCTGCTGATAACTTGTAATTTGTCATTAAAATCATCATCGTATCATCATTGATTATCAGATTGAGAGTGGAATGTGGAGAAAGCGCTTTTTACAATGTCGAACAAAGCCGATCTTACCCGAATGTCACTGACTTAAACCCCAATGTACCAATATGGAACGGTTGCTGTATTTTGGATCGGGCTATGATTCTTTTCTCTGTTTTTTTTGTGTGCGTTTCAAACGTGCGAAGCTGTTGGCAGGCACCCTCCGCTCCCTTAGATTCAACTTGAATTGAGTATTTGAATTACATAATCGGAACAATCGAGTGCCTGACCGTTAGTGACTGAGTAACATCACTAGAGTCAAACTGACAAGCAATCAAAAACTATAATTTTTTTATACTTAATGGCTAGGATAGTCGTTCGAAAATAGCAATAACTTTGGTAACTTTCAAGATTATTTTCATAAGTATCTAAAAGGGTCTCCAGTGTCATAATCGTGTTAAATAAGATATTTTGTTACGAAACATAGTTTTTTTTAGAATTCTCTTGATCATTATAAACTGTTATTAAATTAATTTAATCTAGTTCTTTAAAACCGTAAAACCGGTTACAAAGGCGAAAAAGTATTTCCGTTTGTTTATTAGACGAACAGAACGCAACATTCCCAGTCGTCCGCAGTGTGGACGACGGGGTGTGGACGAGCGGGAATGACTCATTCCAAAACGAAACAGCGAGTTTTTTTTCCGATAGTTATCACGTACTTCTATGTATAAAATTGTATTTATAAAAATAGGTTCCTAATTACTGTTTAAATTTTCAGGCAGACCTAGACACCGACAGCCGAGACCAATACGCCCACGTGCGGGTCGCCCTCGGTTTGTTCATCAGAATAAGTGGCATTTTTTTAACAGAAATCTGACAATCAAAACCAATCCTTTACCCTATTTTACATATCATTATTATTTACATCTTCTGGTTTTTGTTATAACTATAACTTATTATAGGTAACACAGCAACTCTTGATGAAGCAAGGGCAACCATAGCCCGTATTGAAGAGACGCGTACGCGAACGGAGGAAATGGTGGCTACTGCTGTATTAAATATGTCCAATGCTATGAACGGCTTCTCCAATGCTATGACTGGCATCTCCAATGCTATGACCAGCATGGCAGAAAGTCTGCGTATCTACCTATCTCCATCACATAGAGTAAGTGTTTTAAAGTTATATTTTGTTAGAATAATGAATAGATTGGTTATATCACCAGTTGGTGATACAACCAATCTATTCATTATTCTAGACTAGTATCTAAAACTTTAGATACTAGTCTGCCTAGCCTTTTCTCAACTTTGTTAGGGTCGGCTTCCAGTCTATCCAGACGCAGCTGGATACCAGTATTTAACATGGAGCGACTGCCACTCTGACCTTCGCATCCCAGTTACTAGAGATAACACGATAGCCCTTGGTAAGACTGGTTGTCAGACTTGGGCTTCCGACTAATGATGCCACGAATAGTGAATTGGCCGAATACCGAATATTCGGCAACGCTGTCGGCCGAAGCGCCGAATATTCGGCCGCCGAATGCTTGGTGGGGGCGCGTTAGCTGGAATAAGACAAGTCACAACCTGTTTTTCTCGTTGCGTTCGCGCGCCAGGCGACGACGGCGCGCGCGCGGGGCTGGGTGCAAGCAAACATTGTTTGTATTTGTTTCAATTGCGAGGAAATCGCGTCACGGAGCGCTTTGTTAGTTTATAAATAATACGTTATGTGAAACTTCATTACTATTTTGCTAAGAAGTTTGTTCCTTAGTTCATTTTCAATTGTTTTTTCGGCAAAAGGCTTATAAAATGACAACGGTTAATAAAAAATCGCCCATATGGGAATATTATGAGATTTGTAGTGAAAATAATAAACTGGCCCAGTGTTTGTTATGTAGCATCAAGATCTCAAGAGGCGGAGAAGGAAAGAAAGCAAGTATTTAAAACTTATTTAAATTTGTTATGTTTTATTGTTTTTGTTGAAGTGAATAAAGTTTAGACAACGTTGTTGTTATATAAATCTTATAAAAAGTAAAACGTTAGGTTATTTTAATAGTTTCGAAAGAGTTTTATTCACTTAATACGTTTACATAGGTTTGTTAACTGATTCTGTCTTAAACTACGTACCTACTTATCTTGTTGTTGTACTGTACCTATTTGAAGATACCTACTTACAAAAGAAAGGAGATCGATTTGCCCTAGTTGTTTCGGAATAAAGTTTTATGAGAAATTATTTATATACCTATATTTATTTGATTTTCTATAAGATAGATAAGGGAAATAAAATAACTTATTTAATTATAATTAATTTCATTTTCTTTTATTTACAGCTACAACCTCTTTAAAAAACCATCTTAAAACCAAACATGCTGACCAATACGCTGCTTTAATTAATGTTCCATCGACAAGTGGCAGCAACATGGGCGGTACTTCTACTTCTACCGATGCCAAGATCCCAGCAGAACCTGGAACGTCCAGATCAAAAGAACGGCAGCTCACCCTGAAGGAAACATCAGAAAGGAAATTGCTCTGGGACATTAATGATCCGAAATCAATAAAATATCATTACTTGATTGGCGAAATGATTGCTTTGGACAACGAACCATTGTTACTTGTGGAACGAGTTGGATTTCAGAGACTTATGGCAAACGCTTTGCCCCATTATAAAGTACCTGGTCGCACTTACATGACCGAGAAAATTGTTCCGGATATATAAAACAGAATTTGTGCTAAAATAGAAGCCAGTATTTCACAGGCAGCAGCATTATCAGTGACATCTGATATATGGACATGCCAGCACAATAACGAGAGCTTTCTGAGCTTCACTGCGCACTGGATATCTCCAGAGTTCATTCTGGAACATGGCGTTTTAGCTATGAAATCATTTCCTGGCTCACATTCTGGTATCAATATTGCAAAAGAACTCAATGCTATTACAGAAAGATGGAATATTCCTCAATCCAAGCTCCATTTACTTGTCCATGATAGTGGCTCTAATATGATAAAAGGTGTGCGAGATGCAGGATATGATTCAGGCAGGTGCTTTATTCATTCACTACAACGAGCTATAGATCATTCGCTAAAATGTCAACCAGAAGTACAACAGATGATAGCTGCTGCGAGACGAATTGTTACCCATTTTAATCATTCTGGCTTAGCAGAGTAGAAACTTAAATCTATTAAACAAGAACTTAACTTGCCAAATCACCAACTAGTACAAGATGTGAGCACACGCTGGAATTCTACCTATTATTTAATGGAGCGATTATTAGAACAAAAGCGAGCTGTCTCCTTGTACATAACAGATCATGAAACTTTAATAAATCTGACACATGCTCAACGGGAACTATTGGAACAGTGTATCAAACTCCTCAAACCATTCGAAGAAATAACAAAAATAACTAGCTCAGGTATCTCTTGCATCTCTGAAGTGATTCCACATGCAGTAACTTTATTAAAATATCTGGGAAAAGCAGAGACAGCTGAGAAAGTACCTAATTTAGTCACGATGAGATCTTCACTGCAGGCCGAGCTAGAAAGGCGATTCAGCTTCGATGATAAAAACAAATATCTGGTTGCTACTTTTCTGGATCCTCGATTTAAAACGAGTTTTCTAGGATTGGTTCAAGCAGAAAGAGCAAGACAAAATATTCTTCTAGAAGCTCTAAAAAAAAGTTGTGATGAACTAAGTAGTACCGATGACGATTCTTCTCCAGCGCGTAAGAAAAGAAACTTGAATGAAAATGATAGGACTGTTGAAATTGAAATACACGACAGTTTCTGGAACTGCTTTGAAGAAGTCGCTACAGATAATATGGGAAATGCTAATGATGAGGAGGACGTGGAGAAGAATGCTGTGGCAAACGAGACGGATTTTTATTTGAAAATAGTTCGCCTAGATCGGAAGGCCGATCCTTACAAGTGGTCAGCAAACGAAAAACAATACCCGAACCTTTCGAAATTTGCAAAAGTTTATCTTTCTTCGCCTGGAAGTAGCGTTTATAGTGACAGGTTATTTTCTGAGGCTGGTAACGTTTACGATGAAAAGCGCAATCGTTTGCTACCAAAAAATGCTGAAAAGCTCGTTTTTATCCATCACAACTTACCACTGATTAATTTTAAGTACTAAAATGTTATAATTTTGAAATAAATACATAATTTTGAGTAAAATAACGTGTCTTTTTTTACATGATTTGCTATTCGGTATACGGCCGAATAGTACGCACTATTCGGCCACATACCGAATAGCAAAAAAGTGGCCGAATAGGCCGAATACCGAATAGTTGCCGAATATTCGTGGCATCTCTACTTCCGACTACTCGTAACGACTGTCAAAGATCTATAAATGACAGCCGGGACAAACAACTTAACGTGCTTTCCGAAGCACGGAAGGGTCTCGATATGTAATGGATGGTCACCCATCCACGGACCGACCGTGGCAAGCGTAGCTTAACCTTCGATCGACCCGTGCGGCTCTATAGTATATAAATTATGTATTTATTATTCTATACATAACATCACGCCTGTAAACCCCGAAGGATTAGGTAGAGGTGTACCTATAGTACACCCACATTTCCCCAGTTATTTTTAAATGACATGTAATAGGGGTCGAGGCTATCGTCATCAACCGGGCAAAAGTATTATTCTATAGTAATTATTTGTTATGACTTTAATTAATTTTGTGTCTGTTACACAGTCGGGTTCCATTTTCATGCTTTAAGATTTTTTATTAATTGAAATATTCTGTTTGTTTCAGGCTGATGACTGATTGTTGACCTGCCGCCAAATTGTGTTTCGTTATAAATTAATAGGTTTATAATTTTGGCACGGTTGGCGCAGTGGTTGAGCGATTGGCTGCTGCGCTGCGTGTCGCGGGTTCGATTCCCGCACGGAACAAATATTTGTATGACCTACAATTAGTTGTTCCGGGTCTGGCTGTGTGTGTTTGTGTATATGAGTTTTAAATGTTTGTAAACGCACCCACGATACAGGATAAATTCGTAGTGTGGGGCAACGTTTTTTTAAAACAAACAAACAAACATAAAACAAACAATGATTGAAATAAAAATAACTTAAGTAATGTTAGTTGTTGTTGGTAGTGCCTATTGTAAAAAATAAAACAGGGAATGTCTCTGACATTTCCAATTACAGGCCTATTTCTCTGGCCACTGTCATAGCAAAAGTGTTGGACAGTCTGCTTGATAAGCAATTGGCTAAACACCTCGAACTACATGACGCCCAGTTCGGTTTTAAGCCTGGGCTGTCAACTGAGAGTGCAATCTTGTGCCTCAAGCAGACTGTCCAATACTACACAGACAGGAAGACTCCTATTTTTGCTTGTTTTCTGGATCTGTCAAGGGCAATCGATCTTGTGAGTTACGATGTTTTGTGGCATAAACTAGAATGTGACACTACGTTACCATCTGAAATAGTGACAATATTTAAGTATTGGTATAGTAGTCAACGTAATAGCGTGAAGTGGAATGGTTCGCACTCGGAAGTGTATCGTTTGGAGTGTGGGGTGAGGCAAGGGGGGCTCAGCTCACCCCGGCTCTTCAACCTGTACATGAACCAGCTGATCCTTGAGCTCAGCAACACCAATATCGGATGTCATATTGATGGGGTGTGCATTATCAATATTAGTTATGCTGACGATATGGTGTTGCTGAGCCCATCGATCGGTGCTCTGAGGCGACTGATCGCTATATGCGAAAACTATGCGGTGAATCATGGGCTTAAATATAATGTCACAAAGAGTGAACTATTGGTTTTTAAAGCAGGAAGTGTGACATATTCGTGTATTCCAACTGTGTCACTTTCTGGAGAACTAATGCGAAGAGTAGATAAGTTTAAATGGGTAAGGTCATAAAAAAATGTACTTTTTAACATTTTGAGGTGAGCCCATGTTTGATTGTGAATACCATGCGCTAACAAATAGTATGTTAATATTATTATATTATAGCATGTTGATAATCATGCTTAGAATAATGTAGAAATAACCAGAATATTCGAGAGGCTCAAACTAATAAAATAAAAAATATTTCGGAATCAACAAAATAAAGCTGCATACATAAATTATTTGTCTCCTATCAACCCAGAGGCCGAAAAAACTGCATTAAAAAAAAACTATTAGCATTATGGTTTTAAATTTGTAGTTTACATTTGAAGCAATAAAGATGCCGTCTGATAATGTATAAATTATTGTAATAATACAATGTTCTTGAAAAAAAAAACCTATTCTAATTTGTGTCTCCAAAAGATATCCAGTGTGTTATTCCGATTCGATATAGGGTATATTTTTTGTTTTCAACAGTATGCAACATTATTAAGCTAATTTTGATGTGGCAACATCTTAATATAACTGTCAAACGTCAGTTTTGACATATTTTTTTCATTTGTGGCCGCGACGGTGAAGAATTGTAAACTCCAAAATTTTGTGCAATATTTCGGGCAGTGTATCTGTAAATTCTACGCGGTAAGTACTAAGATATCGTTTATTAGGTTTATAATTTGAAATGTATAGTCAATGTCCAGAGTATGTCCAGTTTTATGAAAGAAATCGCGCTTGAATTGTGACCGGTATTCATTATTGAGGTTCGAATTTTCGAGTGTGTTTGTTCCAGTTCGTTATGTGTGTTATGGTGTTTGTTATGTCACACACTAGAATTTTATAAAGGAGACTGTTCACATAACTTAACCGACTACGGGAAAATAAAAAAGGGTAATGTTATTCTAAAGTGCCTGAAATCGCGAAATAAAAAATCTGTTGTTCCCTACATTTATGTAAGCTTATGTCGTCAAAATGTAAGGAACAGCTGATTTTTTTTTCGCGATTTCAAATTTGGTCCCATAGTAAAAGTTGTTTACAATTATGAGTAAAGTCATGTGTTTAAGTATGGGTCCCTAATTACCAGTCACCCTATATATATATAATATATCGCGACAAAAAGTGTGCCGTTCCCTACATTTTGACGAGTTATGCGAACATAAGTAGCACAGTAGATTTTTTTTTCATGATTTTGGGTTTAGTCCTATAATGTAAGTTGTTCATAATAATGAGTAAAGTCACATGTTTAAGTATCGGTCACTAATTACAAGTCACCCTATATATATTATCTATAAAACAAATGATATTTGCAACTTGTGTTTAGTGTTTTATTATTTTTATTTATTACAGATGCCTACTCAAGCCGAAAGGCAAAAACAATATAGAGAACGTTTAAAACGAGACAACCCTGAAAAATATGAAGCAATTAAAAAGAAAAATGCAGAAAGGACAAACAGAAATAGAAAAAGAATCAATGATTGTCAAACTGAGAAAGAACAACAAGAAATGCGAAAAAAATGGAGAGAGAATAAAAAGAAGGAAAAAAACAAGAAATCCAATAATAATGAAGATGAAAATAAAAATGCGCAAAAGAGGATTAATAGAGTCAATTACAGATTAAAAAAGGAAAACATAGAATTAAAAGCTAAAATAATATCAATAACTAAGGTATTGAAAAAATATAGAAAAAAAATCAACAGAATGCAGCGGAAAAACCAAGAATATCTGAAACATATTGAACAGTTGAGAGGCGAAAATAATGTAACACAACATACAGACAATACAGTTTCTCAAGAAAATGACGAAATGACTCCTTGTAAAAAAGCAGATTGTTTCATCAACCAAAACTTACCAAACATATCTATAGAAGAAAAGGAAAAAGTTAGAAAACGACTTATGGAACATAATGTTTTAGTAGATTCTTTAAAACAGTGTTACGAAACCACACGAAATAATGATTCTAAACGCGTTATAAAGAGAGTAGTAGATGGTTCAATCGTTCAAAAATACAAAATGAAGGTTAAGATGTCATCTTATTTAGGATTAAAAGGCAAAATACGTACAATAGAAGTGAAGAAAAAAAATTATGCTCTACTAAATCAACTTAAAGAATTTTTCGAAAGGGATGATGTAAGTCGGGCCACGGCGGGCAAGAAAGAATTTAAAACGCTTCGTAAAGACAAAAGACAGAGAAGGTATTTATTGGACACTTTGGAAAATCTATTTAAAAAATATAAATCTGAAGGAGGGAAAGGCAAATTGACGACGTTTAAAAAATACAGACCATTCTACATTTTACCACCTAAAGTTGACAGGCGAGAAACATGCGCTTGCATAAAGCATGAAAATATACTTATGAAACTAAAAGTATTAAAATCCTTGAGTTTGATCAAAAGTCAGTCTCTTGATGAAATACTTTCCTTAATTTTATGTAATCCAAAATCAAAAGAATGCTCCTATGGAGAATGTTCTACTTTCGAAAAGAAGTCCTTAGAATTCAACTTAGATGAAACAAATTTTGAAGACACTGTAAAATGGAAAGAATGGTCCATGCAAACACATGAATATAATGATAAAGATAATAATAATGAAAGAAAAACTACGAAAAAAATTATGAAAACTGAAAAAACTGGACTATTGAAAGATTTGGTTGAAGATTTTACACAAGAATTGTCTAAATTTAAAAAACATGCCTACAACATTTATCATCAGTATATTGAACATCAGCGGTGTATTAAAAATTTAGATGATAATACAGTAACAATACACATCGATTTCTCTGAAAATTATGCGACCAAATTAAACACAGAAATTCAAGCAATGCATTTTGGTGCCTCTCGAAATCAGATTACCCTCCATACTGGCTTAATATATAGTAATCGTGATCCTCTTCCGTTCTGCTCTATATCTGCGAACAATTATCATGGTCCGGAAGCTATTTGGGAACACTTAAAACCGGTTTTAAATTATATCAGAGATCAGTATCCCACTGTCGATACAGTCCATTTTTTTTCCGACGGCCCCACAAGCCAGTATAGGCAAAAAAAGAATTTTTATTTATTTGCAAAATACACTAAAATGTATGGCTTCAGAGCTACGTGGAACTTTTTTGAAGCCTCCCACGGCAAGGGTGCTGCCGACGGAATAGGCGGTACCATCAAAAGAAAAATGGATTCCTTAGTAGCTTACGGATCAGATATTACAAACGCTGAATCAGCATTTGAGTTGTTGAAGAAATCTGGGATTAAAATAAAACTATTCTACGTCCCTGAGGATACCATTCAAATGCAAACAATGGAATTAATACCTGTACCAGGGACCATGACATTACATCAAGTAATTAACACGAATTCAGAAAACACAATATCATATCGCAGCTTAAGCTGTTTTTGTCCACAAGCAGAAACGAAACCAGGTTTTTGTAACTGCTTAGATCTGCAACAAGCCACATTAACGAAACAAGCCACAGACCCAAAACGTGTGATTACAAAATCGAAAAAGCGAACAATAACAATTCTAGCTGACATCAAAAACACGATGGAAAACAAAGCATTCTTTGACTTACATAAATTTGGCCCATTTTCGCTTACAACTGTTAAACCAGACACTAAACTATTTAAAGCAAACCAAGCTCAGACCAATGCTTTTGCATGTGAAGATATAATTAACAAAAACCCCATCGCATCGTGTTCTAGAGCATGTACTAAACTAAAAAAGTGCATTACGCCGAAAAGGAAATTTTCTGTTGGATCTGTTGTACGTAAGGCAAAAAAAAATAAAAATAATTATGATAGTAGCACAGATACAGATGTTGATGAACAATATTCCTTGCATAATTCTTCAGAAGACGAGTGTTTTATTTCTGATAATGAAAAAGAAGAGATTGATGAAGACTGTGGCATGGAGTTAGAAACTATTATAGATTTCAATGATCATGTAAGGATGACACAAAATCAAGAAAATATTAATATTATATCAGATATAAGTGTACATAATGATTTAAACATAGAGCATGACCAAAGAAAAAATGAAAAAGATAATAAGACTAATAATAATATTAAGGATATGACAGAAGACGTTACTATAAAATCGGTTTTGATGACACCATCAGACATACAAATAGAAAATTGTATGGAATTGCAAACAAATGACAGTGTGCTAGTAAGATACTACCAAAGGAATTCCTGGAAATATTATATTGGTTTCGTAGAAAACATAAATACTACAGATCAGGAAACTTACTACACAGTATTATTTTTAAAAACTCAAAAAAAGCCACGACTTCATTTCGTTGTTACAAAAAAAATCGATCGAGACGTTGTCACGGCAGAATCGATAGTAAAAAAAATTACATTGACACAAAATACTGAAAAACCCAAGGAGTATTTAATAAGCGATGACAATTGTGTTTTTTTTCGATATTTGAATACTTTTTGTTTAAGATGTTGATTTTTAAACTTGAAGAACAATAATTTTGCAAGTAGGTACCTATCTTAAATCTAAAAGTTTGATGAGATTCTTTTTTTTTGAGATGCTGATTTTTAAAGTTGAAGAACAATAATTCTGCAAGAAGGTACTTATCTTAAAACTAAAAGTTTAATAAGATTTTTTTTTTAAGATGCTGATTTTTAAACTTGAAGAACAATAATTTTACAAGTAGGCACCTATTTTAAAACTAAAAGTTTGATAAGATTCTTTTAAGTATAGTATTTTTGATTGTTAATTTTGTATAAATAGATACTCATTATTTTGTTTTATAAAGGAGGTCGTCGCCTTTTCGCACCTCTGCTCGCACAGGACCGTATTTTTTAAGATTGTTTTAAATGAAAAGAAGTTTTTTTTTTATGTAATTAATCGGCACACTACAAATTAGTTATAATTAAAAACACATTTTTATTTTGGCATTTATTAAACTCATTTAAAATCAGATCATTGTAGTTGAAAGCTAAATTTATTAGATAATACACAAGAAATGTTTTGTTTAAATCATTACCTAATAAATTAATATTATTTTATAGTTCGCCTATTGATTACATTCTTTTTAAAACGCACCAAATCATCTAAAATTCGTGAAAATACGGCTCTGTGCGAGTACGAGTGGTGTCAAATGGGACAGCCTCAAAATAAAAAATAAAAACTGTAAAACGAAACTCTGTGATGTGGCAATAAATAACTCATAATATTTTAAAATGGATTTTACTTGACCTATTTCCAAGTGAACATTGACCTTTACATTATTCCAGTGCGTTATTGTGTTATTGTGTGTTATATCTTCCAGTGCGTTATATTACATTTTTTGGCGACCTTACCCGTATGTGTAATCTAAACAGTTTTAAGTAAATTTGGGGTGATCTGGAAAAAGTAATTTACATAATTGCAATCAAACCAGTTTTTTTAAATAATACTTATATTTATTTTCAGATAAACAAAAACATAGGCTACTGGATGAAGACATAAGGACTCGAGCTGCACGGAATCAAGCTATTGCTGATTATTATATTATTAAAAGGAAGAAATTAGAGTTAGAAAACATGGAATTAACAAATAAAAAGTTAAAATTAGACTTAGAGCAAAATAAATAAGTATTAAAAAAAAGTTTTCTTTTTCTTTATTGAATGCCCACTTACACTTAATTCAAAGTTATTCACTCAAATCAAATCTGAAACAAATAAAATATAACATTAATCATTTATGTATTAGGATTCAATAAAATATTGAATAACTGCATGAAAGACATGGGATCACAAATAACTTACCCTCCAAAGTAATTGTTTATCAAGTCTTGTCGCTCATCAATATTACTGTCACTAGGTTCATGTAACATCATTGGGACTGCATCATAATTAGGTATTTCTACTTCTGGCATTACATCTTCAATTCTCATCTGTCTACAAACTTTATGTAGTATAGCTGTTGCTATTATTATTGACTGTGTAGTTGATAATGATAGCCGTATTTTTAATGAAATAACTGGAAATCTCCGTTTCCATACTCCAAAACACCTGCAAGAAGGGTAGACTATAGATAAGTCTAACAATGTGATGTCTCATTAGAATGGAATAAAGTGACTAAAGACTACTGCACTACAATAATATTTTAAAAGGTACCTTTCAATAGTATTTCGTGTTCTTATATGGGCTTCATTGTACATTTGCTGACTGCGTGAAGTTGGGTTTAATAAAGGAGTTAATAAATAAGGTTTGCATGGATAGGCACTATCTCCAATCAACCAGCGATTTCCATATAAACCAGTTTCACATTCTGCTGAAAAATCAATAAAAAATATGTTTGTAAAAGCACTTCCAAGTGTAGAGGTTTTTACAAATCATTGTGTTATTGTTCAAAATAGGTAGTATGAAGCAACTAAACACTTTGTTAGGTACCTCTCAGTGTTGAATTGTTAAAGATTGTTGCATCATGAGTTGATCCAGGCCAACGGGCAACAACATTCATAAATCTTAAATGTGCATCGCACACAGCTTGCACATTCATAGAGAAATATCCTTTCCTATTTCTAAATTCTTCTCCAATATTAGAATCTATAAATTAAAACAATCACACAATGTAGAGAATGAATATTAAAAGTTAATTTTCTTAAAAATACAATGTACAGTCACGGACTTTAATTGATGAGCCACCTGGTACTGTTCGTATTTTAGCCGTGTAATACAAATCGGGTTTATTCGGTTCCCGACACGCAAAGTCATATGTCTTCGTATTAGAAGAAGAAAATTATATTTCATATCTTTACCGGTTGGCTAACCTGAGAGTAGAACTACAAACTTGACAGCAGTGACTACTCAAAGTCAACCAATTGCAGGTCTAGCAACAGTAACCTAGCAACGATAAACAATTGTTGCTAGGTTACTGTTGCGTAGTAACGTTAGCGTACGGAGAAATTCTCTGACATCGATATTTCAACTGTCACTGTCTTCAGTTAAGTTTTCAGAATTATTGAGTTATTGAGCGATGATTCAAAGGAGGTCAGTATCAAATAGATTGGATAAACTGAATGCAACATTGTATTTATTTTTATCATTAAGAACTTATTAGTCAAACTCTATGGATAAGACTGTTTCCGATTAAAAGTAATTTATTTGTCATTTTGATAATTCAAGTGTCATTGTCTTCAGTTATGTTTTTATAATTATCGAGTTAATGAGCTATGATTCAAAGGAGGTCGGTATCAAATAGATTGGATAAACGGAATGCAACATTGTATTTATTTTTATCATTGAGAACTTATTAGTCAACCTCTATGGATATTTCCGATTAAAAGTAATTTATTTGTCATCTTGTTATGAGCAGTGGTGGCCCAGTGGTAACGGCCACGACTTACGAGTTGTAGGTCGTAGGTTCGAACCCTGAGAGGCGCTTTACTTTGTGTAAATTATTTCAACGCCACTGCTCTCAAAACGGTGAAGGAAAACATCGTGAGGAAACCGGCATGTCCTAGAACTAAAAATTCGAAGATATGTGACATCTACCAACCCGCACTGGGCCCGCGTGGTGGATTACAGCCCACTCCCTCTCACAGAGAGGAGGAGGCCTGTGTCCCAGCAGTGGGAATATTATAGGCTGATTATGCATCTTGTTTACGAGCTTGCGATTTGAGTTCGTGTTTAATCGTGTAATCTCGTGAATGTATGAAAGTAAACAAGATGACAAATAAATTACTTTTAATCGGAAATATCCATAGAGGTTGACTTTATTAGTCAACCTCTATGGATATTTCCGATTAAAAGTAATTTACGAGCTTGCGATTTGAGTTCGTGTATAATCGTGTAATCTCGTGAATGTATGAAACTACAAAATTGAAAAGTTTGAAGGTGGCTCATCAATTAAAGTCCGTGACTGTACTTACTTGGTGATTGTATTAGAATATGTGTGCCATCAATTGCACCCAGAACTCTTGGAAAGTGGCTAATATTGTAAAAATCTTCCTGGGTATTGCTATGTATATGTATATAATTTCTATATAACCTTGCTATTGCAGATGAGACATTGGCTATAATACGCCCCGCTGATGATTTTGAGACTCCTACAAAGTCTGCAACAGACACTAACATTGTGCCTAATGCATAAAATCTTAGGGTTAAAAGTAGCTGATGCAAAGGAGATATCCCATGATTTCTGAAAAATGAAAAAAAAAGCTTTAAAAAATGATATAGGTACATTACAATGAGTAATTAACATTAAATGAATGTATATTTCTCATTCGAGTTGGTTCTTACCTTTCTGAGGTTACTTTTAACAAAGGATATATTTCTGTTAATAAATTACTAACAGCAGTTTTGTTTAAGCGAAATCTATACGTGAATTCGCTACTATTTAGTTCGTTCATATGGTTTATGCGGGTCTTGTAGTTTTTATGGGATTCATCTTCAAAATCACTGTCCCAATCAGATAATTCCATTAACATTGATAAATCACTTTCACTAGACTCAGACATTACTAGAAATGATGAAAACACTGCACTTCTAAAAATTTATTTGAACAATAAACAATGCATATCCCTGCAATTCGACGGATTGACAAATTTGGTTATCTTTAGTATTGACATCACTGACAGATAGCTGTCAAAAGGATATTGGGACGCATAATGTTGCAATTTCATAGAAATATCTATCAGCATTAAGAGATAGACCCTCCCATCGATAGATAGCGTATGGCGGTTAGTTGTCATATCCATCAGTATTATATTGGGACATCAAAACCGATGATAGATAGAATTTTCTATCTTTAGTAGGTCAAAACTGGTGATAGATAGGTTATTGGGAACGGCCGTTAGCCAAGGAGCGGCGAGACGCGGCGGCGCGGGCGGGCGACGGGCGAACGGGGTAACGGGCGGCAAGTTCGCGCCATCGCGCTCCGCGCACGCACGCCATTCCGCCGAGAGGCACCTGAACGCCTAGCGGCCGAAGGCGAAGGAACAAGATGTACTCTTCACTCCTGTTGCACTCTGAGTACTCAAACTTACAACTTCTTAACTCTGATTTGCCAAGGTGATCTTTATCACCATATCAATTTATGCTATTTTGCTTTTTATCTTTTGAAACTTATAGGTATGCGAGGTTGCCGATTTTTTATATTATTTTCTGATTTATTTTATTTATTTATTACGTAATATTATAAGAACTTTCTAGTTCGTTTTCATTTTGAATTTAGTACACTGCTATTATTCTTTGTGACTGGTAGTAGATGCGATATAATTGTTCATTTAAAGCTTTGATTTCTTTATGATTTTTGGTGTTTTTGAATGGACGTACTAAGAACTTAAGTGTTAATATTGTAAATAAATGTACTTAAATATATATTCAGTGTTACGGTGATTTGGACAAACAAAAACGAATAGACTTAATTTTATTGTGATTACGTTTTAATATTAAAAATGGCGCCAAATAGATGTAAGAGGAACAATATCTGGTTACACTACACGGAGGAGAAAAATGAATGTAGGGCAAAATGCAATTATTGTTCCCAATACTTCAGTATAAAAAGTGGATCTTTAGGAAATTTAAATAGACATTTGATGAAAAACAGGGTCCGTGGCTTAGGCCCCCAGTGGTCGACGCACCTGTGGCCGACGCCCCCGATACGATTAATTTAATATCTTTTATTTTTTGTGCTTTTACACTTAGTACAGTAAATGAGAAAAGTGTTTCACCCTATTAATAAAGTATTTTTCCTTGCTGAACAAAAGTTATGTATCAAATAGCAGAGAGAATAGATCGCCACTTATCCTTATCCTTACACACCTTTTTCCCCATTAGAAGCATATTTATTATGTACAAACATCCAAAAAATCAAAAAGACTTCATATTGGTGAATGTTTATAATATACATTTATAATAAATTACCTTATGGAAATTTTATCTTTCAACTTCAACCAACTCGTCAACTAACTGAGCCAAACCAGTTATTGGTAACAATAAAAAGTCCGTCTTTTTGTCTACAAAATTAAAAACAATAAGGAAGTATGAATAGATATTATGTCTATCTCGTTCACACCTGAGCCAAGTTATTGAATATTGCAATATGCAACTGATAAGAAAGTTTAGTGTGTCATCTCACAATGACGAGCGAAGGTCCCTCGCAAGGGCTCGTGCGAAATAATTACGATATAGTTAAAAATAGACTTAATGGAAAAACATTGTTGCACGCTGGATTTGCGTATAATATTCATAGATAGAAAAAATCAAAACTCTAGTGTGTGGGTGTGTGTGAATAAAAGACATGGCCAGTGTAGTGGTGCAGTTAAATTGATAAATGAAAGTGACAACGTTCAAATGATAAAAGGACATAAGCCTGAGTGTCAGCCGAATTTATTAAAAAACGACATAAAAATTCTTACGAATGACTTAAAGAGAGAAGTCACAACTAATTTTGGCTCCATTCAAAAAATGTATGAAACGAAAATTGCAAAATTACAGGAGGAAAAGTACAGTAATGAAATTCCAATCTACAACAATATTAAAAAAGCGATTTACAGAAGCCGATATACAGCCCTGAAGGTAAAAAAAATACGATTCAAGGATCCAGCTCAAGTTACTATACCTGATTTTTTTCAAAAACATCTGTTATTTGATTATAATGAGGACGGCAACAGGATCATCGTATTTTCACCAGACATAGTTTCGGATGAAATTAAAAATGTGCACCGCTTCTTCTGTGACGGTACATTTGATTGCTGCCCCTGTCCCTTCAAACAGATTTATACTATCCACGGAGATATTGGGAATAATTCAGATGAAACCAACATTGTGTCCATATTTTACGCGCTGCTGGTTAATAAAGAAAAAGAGACATATGAAATGATGTTCAAAAAAATCAAAGAAGCTTTGCCAGATTTCAAACCGTTAAAATTCACATTGGATTTTGAAATGTCAGCAATAGTCGCAATAAATAACGAATTTCCGACTGCTGAAATTCATGGGTGTTTTGTACATTTCCAAAATGCTGTATACAGGCGGGCAAAATCTCTCAATTTATTAGAATATGAGGAGACCACACGGTACGTAAAACTGTGCATCTGCCTTGCATATCTGCCAAAAGAAGAAATTGAAGACGGCTGGCTTGCCATAATGGAAAACAGGTAGTTAAGTATTTTTTACACTTTATTAAAGCTTGTCTGTCTATCTATATAAATAAAAAGAGAAGTCCTGACTGACTGACTCATCAACGCCTAGCCCAAACCCTTGGACCTAGAAAGCTGAAATTTTGCACAGATGTTCCCTTTATAATGTAGACAAGGAATAAGGAAGGATTTTTCGAAATTCAACCCCTAAGGGAGTTAAATAGGGGATGAAAGTATGTATGAAACTTCGTCATTTTTTATATTTTCCGACATACACGCGGACGAAGCCGCTGGCAAAAGCTAGTTCCTTATATTTTTGCTTTTGCACAATCATTCGATCGATTATTTTCTTTTCAGTATTCCAGACGACCAAGTAACTAAGTTCAATGATTATTTTGTTGAACAATGGCTTGAGCCTGCGGATATGATCGCAAAGTGGTGTTGTTATAAGGAAAAACTTAGAACCACTAATTTAGTAGAGGCCTGGAATCACCGTTTAAAAAACCACCTGGGAACGAAACCGTCTTTATTATCGTTTTTAGAAATGGTTAGGATTGATATTTCTACCTACGGCACGGCACAAGCGAGGTAATATTATTTATTTTACTTATATATAAAACAATTTAAAATATTACAAAAAAAATGTAGTTTAAAAGAAATTTATTAAGATATTTACCACGTTTTTTTCTTTCAGACTGAAAAACAACAACATTCCTGTGAGCAGAAGAAAGAACAACACAAGAAAGAATGAAAAAATGATTGCCAATTTAACTGAACAGTATGAAAACAAAAAAATTAGCACAATCATGTTTTTAGAACAAATCCACCCATATGTGGCAGTTCGTCCTAAAAAGTAATAATTTAACTTACATAATGAAAAGAGATGATTTTGCTTGTATACTATTTTTAAGTTTTAATTTTTATATTTGTTTAAGTTTTTACAGTTGATTATTTCTATGCTAGCAAAATTTCATGACATTTCACATGTAAAAAATTTGTTACTCTACGAGTACGTTTGTTTTTTAAGCCTGATTATTTTGTTGTGTTATTGCTATTGAAACTGACTGATATAATTAGGTAAAATTATTCTCATTTGTTTCTCAGTTGAATATGTTTTATAATTATTGTTACAAAGATAAAATAATATTTAATTATGTAAAAAGTTAGTTGCTCTGCAGTAATTTTTAAGACTGATTATTTAAAATTACTATCTTATTATATTACATTTGAGACTGATTATTATATTTAAGTTAAATGATTCTCTTGATTATAGGTGATGAAAACTGTGATTTATATAAAAAAAATACTAGATTTCTTATCGAGATATATAAATAAATAATGAAAAATAACTAAGACTTTAATTTTTCAAAACATACCTCTACTATAAAAGCATTTCTATGTTATAAATATAATTACGATTTAATGTTATGCATATACTTACAATCAATATAAGTACATTTAATATTTTTGTAAAACAATTTTTGTGCCTAACAGTACATTTGATCAAAAATTACTTTGAATTAAATTATTCGAATCGGGGGCGTCGGCCACAGGTGCGTCGACCACTGGGGGCCTAAGCCACGGACCCGAAAAACAAGCATCCCACAGTGTCTTTGTGCGTTGTCAGACAAACTGTGTCTACTGACGAAGACATTAGCTTGATTTATCAGTGTTTACCGTCAACGAGTGCCTCAACATAAATCGGTACGTCAGGCAGTATGCCGACTACTACGCCAAGTGCCAGGGGACCTGAACAACCACAACCAACAACTGTGCCTATTACGAACTACATGCGTAAACCACCTTCATCACGCAACATTGAACTGGTAGATAACCAAGTCGTTAGGGTGGTGGCTAAAGATCACCATGCACTCCGCTTGGTTGAAGAACCAGAATTTCGGAGATTAATAGAAATGGTCTCGAATTGCCCAGGCTACAAACTTCCCACCAGAAAAACTTTATCGACCACACTTATTCCTAAAACGTATGTAAATGCGACTTAACATCAGCCCTGCTGGGGTGTATTAATTACAACGAACGGTATACTAGCCACAACCTTGTCGTTTTCTTGAGGCAAATGATTTACGATTGGGAAATAACTGATAAGATAGTATGTATTGTCAGTGATAATGCAGCAAATATAGTAGCAGCAATTCGATTAAGAGAGTGGCGATCAATAGGTTGCTTCGCCCATTCATTGAACCTTGTGGTTCAACAAGCAATAAGTAACATTAGCCATAGCCTTTCTTTTGCCACCGTTGGTCTTGTAGCCCCGAAGAGTGTGTAGGTCATGTCTCTGGCATTTGACGGGGGTCGAGGGTCTTGGCTGAACCGCCCGGGCCGCGAGGAAGAAATCCTCTATAAAAAAATACCCCCAACCTCCAAGCGGCGGCGCACCGTGAGGGAGGTTGATAGCTTGGCTGATGGGTAGCTATGCAATCAGTCGCTAGTGCGAACCATGTTTTTGAGCAAGTACAGAATGTTTATACTCGTGGGAACTACTATGGAAAATAAACAAAAAAACCAAAACGAAGAGAGACAGGGAGAGAGAAAGGGAGAGGAAGAAAGGGATGCGCGGTCGGAGTCCGACGCGGCATCGAGCTCTAGCTCGTGTACGAGCGTAGAGCGCGAAGTTATGGTGGTGGGGCCTTCCGGGAGAAAATCCTTCCGGAAGCGCCCCAAGACGGGAGGCGGAGATGCCCCACCCTGGTGGGACCAGCCTCAGGTCGGCCCCCTCAGAGGTGAAAGGTTGTGAGTCGGGCGCTGCTGGCGGCTCCAACTCGGAGGGCGCGGCAAGGTTTGCGGAGATCGTGGTCTCTGCGATAAATAGTGTGGCCTTTAAGAGCCTTAAGACCTCTAAAGACAAGGCAATAGCAGAGGCCACAGCCTCCATAATGGCGGCAGTGGAGGCCTCCCGCAGGGGGACCCCGTCTGACGGAGTGTCCGAGATGCGGGCGGAGGTCGCACGCCTGACGGCCGCGATGGAGCTTCTCCGAAAGGAGAACGCTGAGCTCCGAGCGGACCTGGCCTTGCTCCGAGGAGCCAGCTCCCGGGAGGTGCCGCAGAGGGGGGAGCAGCATGGGCAGGGACGGCCCGTGCCTGTTGATGCTGCTGAGGACCGGGTCTTGACCCTGGTGCGGCAGAAGATGGCTGACGAAGGCGCAGTTATTGGATAGCGTGAGTTTATTGGTGAAAAAGATGAACAAAGCGATGAAAGCGAGATAACCCATTTCGAAATGACAGACCAGGTCGTCGCTGGTTTGAAGCTTTTATAAAGCGACACCCTGCAGTAGGCCAGCGAGTGGCCCAAAATTTGACGCAAACCCGTGCTTTAGTCAAAGAAAGCGATATAAGAGCATGGTTTAAAGAAGTGGAAGAATATTTTATAAAGACACCATCTCGAAGAAGCAACTCGAGATCCACGTAGGATTTTTAATTGCGATGAAAGCGCTTTCTTTTTGTCACCGTCTGATAACAGAGTTCTGGCAAAACGAGGCGCAAAAAAGTTTACAACGTTATTCCTACAACAACGGGTACTGGTACAATTAGCTCTTTATTTTATTTTTTTGTATTATTGTTAAGTACAATTAGCCATTTATTTTATTTTTTTGTATTATTGTTAAAGAAAATTTATACTAATAAAAAAAAAGAATATTACACTAAAACTTGTTTAAATTATCTCTCTAGTCATGTAATAATTTTGTTTGTAGGTCTTCTAGTTTTAGCATAGTAGACCTGCAAAGTCAGTGAAGTTCAAAACTTCACGGTTACTGGGCCGTTTACCTTAGTGTTCGATTCAATGTGTCTTTCAACTGGTTTACTCGCAATTTTTTTTTTAAAAAGCTTGTCTCGAATCATCGTCGTTCGAATCTTCATATCAATCCCATTGAAAACATAACAGACTATGTGGCTATTTTAAAGAAAATGTCAGAAACTTGGGATTTCGGAGCGTGACTCGAAGAAAGTTTAAGAAACCGCTGGTTTGCGGGAAGCCATACCTGACGAATGGTGTAACAGTTCGCAGGTACCCTCTTTAAAAACAAAGCCCGTTCTTCTCCATAGGCACCTACTACGCTTTGGAATGGGCAACTAGCTTCATATTTCTGACCGACCGACCCCTTGACAATTCAAAAGTGCCTGGTATTGATTTATTTAAAATAAATGGTTTGAGTTTGAGTTTAAAAGGTGATGTGCTGGAGTGCAACAACTATAGAGGAATAAACCTAATGTCACATAGTACGAAGTCTTGGGAGAAAATTATTAAAAGGCGACTGAGAGAAGAGAGTGAAATTTTGCTAAACCAATTTGGTTTTATGCCTGGTCGGGGAACAACGGATGCTATCTTCACTATCCGCCAGCTGTGCGAGAAATACAGAGGTGCACATAAAAACTTGCACATGGTATTCATAGACCTCAGAAAGGCATATGACCGGGTGCCTCGTGAAGTTTTGTGGTGGGCTCTTAAGGAGAAATGTGTGCCAAGGAAGTATGTGCAGTTGATTCGAGCGAAGGACAGTCGATGCAGTACCCAAGTCCGGTCTACAGTGGGCACTACTGGCAGCTTCAATTTGGCTGTTGGCTTGCACCAAGGGCCGGCACTCAGCCCTTACCTCTTTCTGTTGCTAATGGACGCTCCTTCGTCTGATATCCAGGAAGAGGGTCCCTGGTTTATGCTGTTTGCCGATGACATTGTGTTGGTTGCCGAGAGCGATTACTTGTACCAAAAGCAAACATACAGTTTGCATAAGTTTCGCAACTTGGTTAAACCCAAAAACAAGCATCCTTTTTGTATAAGTTTCGCAACTTATATATTTGCTTTTGGTACAAGTAATCGCTTACTACTTACTTGTGTGCTGTAATGGTTATATCCTTGATGTTGTTGGACTATACCCTGCAACAGAGTCAGATACTTCTATAATGCTTAGATTGTTGACTGATAATAGTCCACTGCCAAGATTTTTCAGAGAAAATGACATTTTCATTCTTGATAGGGGGTTTAGGGATGCAATTCCATTCTTGCAACAACATGGTTACAAGGGTTAAATGCCTGAATCTAAACAGGCTGGGGAACAACAATTATCGACCATTGCAGCCAATAAGTCCCGGTATGTGACCTTGTGTAGGTCACATAACGGTTGAAGTCGTAAATGGCAGTTTAAACGGGACTTCAAATTGTTTCGTCAGGTATTTTTCAATGCAGCATCATCCCATCCCATACTTGACTTTAAAATAGCTGCTGCATTAATAAATAATAGGTCTTTACCTATGAAATGCCCGTTCTGCAGTACTGGCCATTTCAAATCAAAATAATTTTTGTTTGGCTAAGAATTCTAATTTCAAATTTTTTTTATTTTAAAAACATGAAATTCTTTATTCAAAAGAAGTCATTTGTTTAATGATTAGTGTTACATTTTCATCGCATTTCAATCTTTTTCGTCATCATGGATACGTTAAAAATTCGAGTAATTATGGAATATGAGTACCGTCGTGGCAGCAACGCGGCAAAAGCGGCACGCAACATCAACGACGTTTACGGAGCTAACACTATAAACCAACGCACCACCTGCTATTCGTTTGCTCGCTTCCGTTCTGGAAATTTCGACCTGAAAAATGAACCTCGCGGTCGTCCGAAGACTTTGGTCGACAATGACGAATTAAAGGCGATTGTGGAAGCTGATGATACACAATCTACGGCTGAATTAGCAGCAGCTTTCGACGTTAGCGTCAAAACAATATTGGTCCATTTGCGTCAAATTGGCAAGGTAAAAAAGCTTGACAAATGGGTGCCCCACGAACTCGATGATCGCCAGCGCGAAGTACGCGTCGAGGCGTGTCTTGCATTGCTCAACAGACACACAAATGAAGGAATTTTGAACCGCATTGTTACCTGCGATGAAAAATGGATTCTGTTTGATAACCGCAAGCGCTCAGCAAGTTGGTTGGATCCTGGTTCAGTACCTAAACAATGCTCTTAACGAAAACTTACCCCTAGAAAAGTGATGGTCACTGTTTGGTGGTCTAGCGCCAGTTTGATTCATCACAGCTTCTTACCAAACGGGGTGAGCATTACTGCAGATGTGTACTGTGAAGAACTGAACACAATGATGGAGAAGCTGGCACATCTCCAACCAGCATTGGTCAATCGCTCGTCTCAGCTGCTCCTGCACGACAACGCGCGACCTCATACTGCACAGCAGACGGTCTCCAAGTTGCAAGAACTGGGGTTGGAAGCTCTCCGTCATCCGCCCTACTCACCAGACCTTGCGCCTACAGACTACTACTTTTTCCAGAATTTGGATAACTTCTTGGCGGGAAAAAAATTCAATACCCGAGAGGCAGTACAAAATGCCTTTGAAGAATTTGTTGCCTCCCGTCCAGCTGATTTCTTTAAGAAGGGCATCAATAAACTGCCACTGCGTTGGCAAAGATGCATTGATTGCATGGGTGATTACTTCGATCAATACAAATAAAAAATACATGAAAAAAAATCGTTTAAATTTTTTCATACAAAACGGCAATTTCATAGGTAAAGACCTAATATATTTCATATTATTAATCAGAGATCATTTTTATGCTGAACAGATATTAGCAATTGCTCGAGCAAAACTAAACACTCCAAACCATTTAGCCTCTTATATAGAAATGCACAATTTAATCAGAGAGAGAGTGCAATTTGCCAGTATTGATGGTTATCTTCCAGAGCTGGATAATTTTCCTCAATTGACATTGCAGGACCTAATTCTATTTTCTCTAGGAATTTATCAAATCAAACAATCTCGTTCGTACTATGCCAGGGGAGCATGTCAGGGCCTCCGGACAATTCATGATCGAGGTAGGGTCAGGTGGGGTAATTGCAATAGCGGGGTATAAGCAATAGGATGTATTTATAGTTTAACTCCAAACAAAACTGGTGCTGCCATCTCTGATATGTGTAAGGTACTTACTGAACTACGCGCCGACCAATTCACTAAACAGTTTGACGTACTGATGAGTGAACGATGAGTGACGTCGATGCCGCGTGGTAGACAATTTGACAACATAACTTTCAATCTGTTGTCATCTTGGAAAGAAACGTAAGTTTTGGAATTTATTGTTTTAGTGTGTTACTATTCTGTGTTGTGAATTAATCTAAATGCAAATTTTTGCTTCATCAGGTTGTTCTGTTATGGCCATTATTGCATTTACCCCTTGAAATTTCGGTGTTGGGGCAATTGTAAACACATAGCAAGGGGTAAATGTAAAGTTTTATTACAATTACCCCTTCTATTCAGATAAATGCGAAATTATCTTTAAAAAAAAAGGACCACCCAAATACTCTGACGAAAAATTACAAAGAGCTCTTCATGAGATAAAAGCTGGTACGATATCTATACACAAAGCATCCGTTCTTTACGGACTTCCGTTTGCAACGTTGTATTGCCGAAACAAGGAAACTCGAGGTGCTATAAAAAAAATGTAAAGAACGCAGAACTGCACTTTCTGAGGATGTTGAAAACGTTTTGGCAACATCTGTTAAAACACTGGCTAAATGGGGCTTTGGTCTTAGCCGAAAGGAAATTATGGACCTAGCAAGTACGTTGTCGTGAATAAAATCGAAACCTCATTTAAGGGAGGGATACCAGGAGAAGACTGGTTCCTTAATTTCAAAAAACGGCATAATTTGTCAATTCGAGAACCATTGGAGTATGCGAGAAAAAAGGCTGTCACGGATCCATTCATCATTTATGGATATTTAGACCTTTTAAAAAAAGTTCTGGCGGAGCTAAACTTAGAAGACAAGCCCAAACAAATATGGAATTTGAACGAAAGCAATCTCAGTATAGATCCATCGAAATCCAGAATAGTAGGAGAAAGAGGTGAAAGTTCATCCAGAGTTATCAGCACATCAGGAAGAGAAAACACGACTTTTGTGTTGGCTGCTTTTAGTAAAAACAAACTGTGAATAAGGCAACATTTAAAATTTTAAATACTTTCTAACGAATTTTAATGTCCATATCAGAGATGGCTATCTTTCATAGAAAATCCACTCAAAAGTAACAGATTAGTAAAACATCCGGCTTTCTTTAAAGATTCAAAATCAAACATGGCAAACTGCTCGCTGGACCAATCACAGGCGTCCATTATGTTTGCGTGCTGTCATGGCGGAGTACGAGTTTTACTTAAGTTGTGCTGTGTGATTTTATTGATTTATTAACGTTTCTGCTGCTGAAGTTAAACAGGTTCTGTGAATTTATAATCATGAATTGTCACCCAACACTTGTGAATAATCGTTTTGCCCGAAAACGCCAGAAGGATCCGGATAATTGGAAAGTAAATCTAGCTAAGAGGAAGAGGTGAGTACCTTGTGTAGGGTTCCCACTTTTATAAAATTAATCTAATATTTTTTTTATTTTGATCATCCCGCATTGCTGGATTGGTACATTTGTACATGTTATAGTTTTGTTTTACTGAATTTGAAGATAAATATATCAAAATAAAAAATACACTCTTAATTGTAGGTACTCGTAGATTATGTATAGGATTTCCACCAAAATAATCATGTTATCAGTTTTATTTTATAAAATTAATTAAATTACTTCATTAACATCAACTCAGTCAAATTGCCTCTCCATATCAAAGTATTTACCTACTTTTATTTTTTAATTCAGGTATTCATCAAAAACTTTACCAGAAAGGGTGTGCGATCACGATACAAAAGCTCTTCAATGTTGCAAATTAACAATGGCGCAAATTAACAAATTGCATACAACATTTTATGCCCATCCGAATAAACAGAAACAAGACGCACTAATTTTAAAATTTTGTTCTATTGTACCCGTGAAGCTCAGGCCTGGTTTTAAAGGGAAAAGACAGACAAGCATTAAATACGCCGTACACATTGACAAACGAAAAGTGTCCATATGCTAAAAGTTCTTTCTTAAAATATTTGACATAACTAAGCACCGGGTGGCGTACGTTATGCGAAAGTTTTTTTTTGTTGGTAAATTTGCTGATGAACGGCGTGGTGGAAACCACAAATAAAATAAATACAAAGAACAGAAACAATCAATCCACAATTTTATTAGAAATCTTCAATGTGTAGAATCGCATTATTGTCGCAAAACAAAGCACACAGAAAGAAAATATCTGTCTTGCGATCTGAACTTATCAAAACTCTATGACGTTTACAAAAGAAGTGAATATTCGCATCCAAATGTGAAAAAATCTTATTTTCGAAATATTTTCAACAACAAATACAATATTGGGTTTGGGTCACCGCAGACCGATGTTTGCTCTAAGTGTTTGGAGATTTCAGGCAGAATTAAACATGAAACTGATGCCAGCAAAAAAAATGTTCTTATAACTGAGAAAAGGGTTCATTCGCTAAGAGCAAAATCTTTTTTTGATAAGCTGCGCGAAGAAACAGATGGGCTTAAAATTATCTCTTTTGACTGTCAGAAAAATCTTCCCCTCCCTAAGGTACCGGATCAAATAGCATATTACAGCCAGACAATTATATTTACACTACAACAATTATATTTTTATAATTTGACCATGATGGCCCTCCACCATGGTCAAATTATAAAAACATAATTGCGATTTTCGAGAATGGTTGTGTATCATCCACACAACCATTCTCGAAAGAAAATGTCCTCTCTTATGTGTGCACTGAAAATGAGTTCAGCAAAGACTCAAATCTTGTTGCGTCCGCGGTGTACCACCGTTTAACTGAAACGGATAAAACTAATATCACAACGATTCGATTGGTCGCCGACGGTTGTGGCGGCCAAAACAAAAACTGCATTGTTGTTGGTGCCAATTACGTTAGCTGCAATCGGATTTAAAAAAAAACAAAAATGATTTTACTTAATTTATTTTAAATAAAAGAATTACATTAATTATATCTTAATTTAGCCTAAGTGCCTATTCGAAGTATGAATATGGAATGGAATTTTACAGAGTTACAATAATTGGGTAAACTAGGTCCGTGCGTCACAAAGTGCTATATCAGCTCGCCGTTTCCGTCGTTCGTTAATTTTGCAGCGTATGTTTCTATAATAAAAGTATTGAGTGCTGAGTGGGCGATTCCCCTTATGCAGCTGCGTGGAAATGTTAATTATATCTAAAATAACGTTATAAATAGATATACACTATTTTAACAATTACTTACAGTAGAAGCACTAAAAAAAAATATCATTTAAGACGTGCTCAAGAATAAATGCAGCGTTACATTCACAATTATAATGATATATTTTAAAATATATCGAAGCAATTCTTATTCTTAATCTGTTTGATTCTTCACTGTTAATATAACGCTGTTATATCGTTATTTCTGTGATTATTGTCAAATAAATTGAGTATACATAAATACTCTTTATTCCCAGGGTCAGTAAAAAAAAACACTGAATCAAATGCACGAGTAAATTTAATATTTTTTACAGATAAATCAGTAAAATTACTATTTTAACATTATTCTAAGTTGGTCTCTTCGGCCGCACTACAGGAGCATCGACGCGAGTTTGCCTATTGCGCTCTCTTTCTAATATTGCTTTTCATTCGCACAACTGCTGGTCAGCGGACCACCGCGCTCGCGTCGAATCGTCACGATACCTGTATTATATCTCAACGGACTGTTACTGCTGTACGTTGTGGATCCGACAGTGATATTCCGATAAAAAGGACATAAGTGTGTATTCAGTGAGAGACTTAGTGTATATTTAAACGTGATATAAATAATTACGTGATATTAATCAATATGGTGAGTTATTTATTTTTGAATTAAATTTGTTAACGATATTTATTTTGTGTTATCTACCACCATACCATGTTAAAACTTTTACCAGTTTTGCTGTAGTCAGTACTTTTACATAGGTACCTAGTTAAAAAGTAGATCGGAATAAAGTCCTAACAAATTAGGCCTTAATGAACAAGGATGGAATTTATTGTGTTTTATATAATTAATAATAATAAATAAAGCCTGGGTAAGGTAAACCTTTCCCAGGCTCTCTATTTAAAAACTAAATAGAGCGTTTAAGGTTTTGCCTAAACCAGACGCAACTTTTAACTCCTGGTAATCTCAAATTATTAAAAAGCAGTTATAAATAAATAGATATTTAAAAATATACTTTTTAATTTAATTTTCAGATAAAAGCGGGTCGCAAAGGAAAAGTCAATAGTGAAAAATTAAAAAAAATATTTCTTAAGTACGGAGATGTATGCAGAAATCGCAGTATTAAATATAATGATCCAGTATTTAAAACAATATCTAATGAGTTAGATAATACGATAGCTCCTTATGCAATCTACAAAGCATTGAAAAGGCACTACGATGAGTATTTTCAAAATGATGAAGATGATAACCTTTATTCACCCCGAGTTCAGAGTAGTTCATCTTCTTCACCGTCGCGTCATAGTGTGGCTTCATTATCGCTGACATATCAAGACAAGGTGAAAACATTTAGTTTTACAATGGACGAGCATGAATGGAAAAAAATTCAACCCGTGATGGTACATTATGCTAGAAGAGATATAAGGACCTCATCGACACACCAAAAATACAGGAGTCTGCCAAAGTTTAAGTGGGCGACTTTTTTGAGAGAAAAGCTCTGGGAGTTATCTAAGCTACCATGTACTTGGAACTTTAAAAATAAGAAAGTTGACGGTGAAAATAATATTTCGTTATTTGGAAAGTGCTCACAATGTCAAAGAGAAACAATAATAAAAACCGAAGCAATTTCTGAAAAAACTGTAAGATTTACATGCGATATACTTACTTGTAAGGAAGAGAATGTACCACACAATCCTAAAAAAAAATCAAAATTAACTCCATACAAAAGAGGTAAATTAGCAAAAATTCTACAGTATAAGCCTGCCGTAGTCGTACAAAAAGAACTTGCGGCCAAATTAATTAAAGACCCAAATCAAGTTTGCCCACCAGTGCTGCCAAGTTTAGCAGCTCTCCGCCAGATCAAGTATGAGAAACGACAAAGCAAGAGACTTCATGCTCACCCAATTTTAAGTATACTCATGATGACTCAAGAGGTACAGAACTTTATCCGTGAAGTGACATTGATACCGTGTTTTCATTTATATTATTGGTCTGATCAGCAAATAGAGTACTATACTAACTATTGTAATAGTTTTTCTAAAGTGACCATTACTGTAGATGCAACTGGATCTTTTTTTCAGGCTATAAAGCTTCCCGATGGAACTACACTAACAAAACGACTATTTGTATATATTGGCATGATTGCTTCGGATTCAATTAAATCTACTCCAATTTTTCAAATGGTTACCGATTCTCACAATAAAGATTCAATTGCAGCGTGGTTAAAAAAATGGTTAATTCAAGTAAGGAGCCCGCCACATGAAATTATTACCGATGACTCATCAGCATTAATTGCAGCTAATGTTTCAGCATTTACTACGTTTAGCAGTATAAAAGATTATGTTAAACGATCTGTTTTAGTCTTAAGTGGCCGCAATTATGCATTACCTGAAGTATTTATTAGGCTAGATACAAGTCATTTTATCAAAACAATTTATAATTTACGTTGCTTTGAAAATAGGGATATAAATGTTAAAATGTTATACGTTCGTTGCATTTTGTATATGAAAGAATGTGAATCGTTTCAGCAAATTAAAACTCTCATTACTGATGTTGTAAGACTATGTCTAACCGAATACGATAACCCAGAAAACCCTGTTTCTGTTTATATTCAGAAAATAAGTTGCACCTTAGGTAATACTACATATACGGAACCTAATGAAGACACCGATGAGAAGGAAAATATTCACGAAAACATAATCCTCGACGATGATGACGGTTTGCTCTCATGGTTTGATGAAATTGTTGAGAGGGAAAAAAGCCTAGATAAAACAAAAAGTTCGTCAGAATCACAAAACTCTTTCTACATGCCTCATTTAATAACAACGCTCAAACGGTTACTCCTAAAGTTACCCCTCTGGAGTAATATTATGTGCCCATTATATAAATCACAAAACAAAGTACCAACATCTTCAGCTATAGAGAGCTATTTTAAAACTATGAAAAATTTGTTATTCACAACAAGGTCGAAGAAATATAACATTGATGAATATTTAAATATGCATTATGATTATTTATTAGGTGAAATAAAAATTGCTTTAAATTGTTTAAATAATTTCGCCGACATTGTAGACAAAAAGGCGAAAAACATTAAAAGAAAACGAGGTAAGACTAGGAAGCGAAAAATGTTACCATTTGAAAACAAATGCTGCAAAAAAGAAAAACCTAGTGTAACCAAAACGTTTTTAAATGATTCGGTATTCTCAGTAATTCCTACGTATGTTGAAAACTGGAGAGGCGAAGGTGTTCCTAAAGATGATTCTGCAAATAAACCTGTAAATATAATGTTTTTAAAAAATAGTAATTTTACTGTACAAGATATATCTGAAAAAAATATTAAATTAACAAACACTTGTGCATTTGATTCCGTATTTTTTTTATTGGCCCACGGATTTAAAGAGTATTCATGCATACGCGATTTATTTGACAATAATTGCAGAAATAGGGATATAACAGCGTTTTTACAAATCCTCTGTAACTCTGATAATAACAGTGAAGAAGCAAACAAATTAAGAATAAGAATTGCTTCGATACATTTCAAAAACAATCATTATGATTGTGAATGTAACGCTGCATTTATTTATGAGCACGTCTTAAATGATATTATTTTTAGTGCTTCTTCTGTAAGTAACTGTTCAAATAGTGCATGCATAAATTCTACCCCATCAAGAAGAAAACATGTGTTTATACCGTTAAATTTAGATATAATTAATATTTTCACCATCAGTAACTTGGAAGATTCTATTATTATTCATGATTGGGAAAACAAGCAATGCAGAAAATGCAATGAAGTAGTTCTATTTCATTATACCTTGTCAAAAATTGTTACATTCGATTTAAATGGCACGCAAATGGTGTTTTTACATGAGGTACCTAAAAGTATAATAATTAAACAAAACATTTATAAATTATTAGGTGCCGTAGAATATGTTCCTCCAATACTTGGAACAATAGGGCATTATAAGTGTCATATTATAAGAAATAGCGGAATGCTTTGTTACGACGATAACAAGAGTAAATTAGAAGAGAGTACAAACGATTCTGTATATATCCATTTTTTAACTTATGTTTTAGTAGAGGTGTAAGAGCCGATGAAAAACATTTAAAGTTGAAGAATAATGATTTTGTTGATTTTTGAAATCTTTATATTTGTGCAATGAATAAAAATATTCAAATATTAAACAAGTTTTTTATTTCGTCTTATTTAGTATTTTATTTAAGTTTTTGACTAACAGAACAGAATGCCCTTGAACTGTGCTGTCATAGCCAGTTTGACAAAGATTAAAAACAAATCGAAATTATGGTCACTCTACTAGAACATTGTATGGGGTAACATAATTCTTGAGATTACTCGCGTCCCAAACAGTGTTGAGGGTAAAAGGATATGTCATTTTAATGGGGTTAATATGAGGATTATATGGACGTCTACAGCAAAATCCTAGCTACTATAGTTATTGAGATATCATGGTTTAAAGTAACGTCAGGACTGCGCGGCCACGAGTTTTGTGTTTTAAATTGATTTCGTCTGTTTAATTACACTTTAGTCGTATTTTAAAGCTTTTGTCAGTTTCGACAAATTAAGACCTTTCTCCTTTTAACTCCTATACTATATGAATGTCTTCAATTTTAATAAAAAAAATACTAAAAACAAAATAGCAAATCAAGGACTGCGCGGCCATGACTTTCAAGGCGAATATTTAATTATAATATTGATATAGAGCTTTGATTCATTTTTCGACAAATCTTGACAAATACAGACTTGAGTTGACAAAAGGAATTATTTCTCTATCCCAAGTAGTTGCTGAGATCTCCGTGGCCGCGCAGTCCTTGACGTCAGGATTGCGCGGCCAACTTAAAACGCTTATAACTTCTTTATTTCTGCTTTGACAAATACGGGGTTTGTTTCTTTCGATTTTGACAAATATCGACAAATTTTTGGCTGAAACCATTTTCTGATTTGATAACTTGGCGGAGCAATCCTGACGCACACGTTTTCTAATAGCATCAATAATTAAAGATACCTAAACAAATAATAATTATTTATTAAATATCAAATAATTAAGTACACACTTTACATTTTACCAAAGTTTCAGACTGATTTCTAAATAAAGTTAATTTAAGATTGTTGGAAAATTGTTTCTGTTTTATATTATTGTTAATATTAATTGATTGTGATATCTATAGTAGTATAACAATATTAAATGGCTGTCATAAATTATAACAAAATACTTAGGAGTATCCTGTCATTATGTGTTGGTTTTGTAGTATTATGTGTTGTACGTAATACCACAAAACCAACACATAATGACAGGATACTCCTGAAAACTATTACAGATTGTATATGAAAACAGTCTATCTTAGATATATTGACCCTGTTTCCTGTAAGAAAGAAGAAGAAGACAGATTGTTTAATTTTTAATAATAAATATTTTGATTAGGTACTGATTGAATTCATTTTACTGCACAATTCATTTCTAACTTTTTATACGAAGGGCTTCGTTCGAAGATATAAAATTTACCAAGCAGCTTCCTCTCGCTAGTCGACAACCAATCGCATATTTAGAGCTGAAAGCAAAAACTAAACGCACATGTGTAGCTATTCCGCTCTATACGTCATCTGTCATTATTTTAGAGTAAGAGAATCTCAATTTTTCTGGGGTAGGGTAGGGAGGGTCCCTATATCTTCGAACGAAGCCCTTCGTATAATAATGATCGAACTTCACAACAGGTAAGTTCGTTTGATCACTTATTATACTTTAGGCTTCGTTCTTGATATAAAATTTACCAAGCAGATGTTAAGAGTATATGAGGAAAATTGAGGTTCCAAAGATGAAATTATAAATAAATAATATTTCAATATTAAATAAAATCTTTCAGTTTTTAGACATAAATGACATAGGTAATAAAATGGCAATACCTAATCTCATTCATCTTATTATAGGACATAATATCCAATTTATAAACAAGTTTTTATAAAATTACCCTAATATAAACAACCAAATTATTCATCTTATTATTGAACTTCTTGTCTAATTTAGTTTCATACTTATTATGCCACGTAATAAATAAAGGTAACATTCAGCACAGCATGAGCAAATTAACTTGAATTATTGACAATATGTGCCTAATAAAAAATCAGGCGAAAGATGAAAGGGCTATTTGTCCAGCCTGCCGGCCGTTTGCCATAGTATATTCTAACGATACTCCCTTAGCGTTAGTAGTGGATGTCAAGGCACATCTAGTACTATGTACTGAAAAAAAAACTAATATATTTACTGCAAACAGATAGTATTTTTTATCCATCTATGATGGTAGAGGCAGAAACTGGTTTCCGGGGCTTAATAAAATGAAAGTATTATCTGAGTACTATTTCCCCTAATGCTCTGAGTAGTTACAGTTAATTTTATAATGGAAGTAATGTACTAGCTGTACAAATTTCGAACCTTTTAAAGAAAGGTAAAAAGAGAGAGGTTCAGTCAGTTGACTGCAACCGTTTATTAGCATCTGTAATAGAAATGTGTATACCTGTATGATTTATTGTGTTGTTAGGTATTTTAATAAGAGATTAAGTCTGTGCTCTTTGATATGTAATTAGTGTTAATATAATTACCAATACATCTTTTCAAATTTCTTAAGAAACATTTTTTTTTTTTTTTTTCATTTGAAACTTTACTTGGGGTTCCAACTAGTTTGATACTGGGACCAATGTACTTAGTTTGATTTTATAGAAACATTTAAGTAACCTCTTGATGCGGTCGTCACCCCCATTTTTGAGTCCATTATTACAGCAAGAGCTGACTATGTCAATTTAAAGACCCATACCTACCCTTAATTTGAATTGCTCGGTACATAATATTTGGTAGGTATAGATATTGTAAATGGATCTATAAGTACTTTGTTTTTGATAAAAGGCCCACCATATTTTATAAGTAAAATTGCATTGTTTCAAGTTGTTATTTGAAAGTGAATTTAAAATAACATCTATTGCTGATGGATGCCTCGTCTTAGCCATGCTTTCCTGATAATATCCCGACCCTTAGTGTAAGGTGGAGATTTAGAGGTGATTCTCTCAGGCTTATGATGGCCAGTATGGCATAAACGTGCCTGTCATTTTATCATTCTTAATTTTTTGTAAACATCTTAATGATAGACAAAATGGGCATAAAAAAGACGTAACAAAGAAGTTCGTCCAAGATACGATATATAAGTGCTTCTATATTCTATGTATCTGAGCCAGTTTCCAGAAAATGTTGAGATTAATATTTTTCATTCATTCTTGAAGTAAAAAGTCAATATCAGGTTGACCAAACTGAGTTGCAATGTACTGGAATGTGGAATTTCGTTCCCACTTTTTGTCAGCATTGGCTGTACCAATGTGATTCTTTATCTGCTTCATTGTTATTCTTCGATTTTATGTAAGAAGCTAAATAGCCAAAATTTGTGTACCTATCTTCACACAATTGAAAAATAAACGTTTATTACATATAAACATTTATTTTGGCAATGTATAATATGGCAGTCTTATTATCAACATTTAACAATATAAATGTGAATGCTGTTTATTTTTACCAAACATTTGTAAAGGCTAAAAATAATGGTGAGTAATTCTAGATAATTCATGTGACAGGTACTCATAATTTTTAGTCTGTTTCCAGAACCCATGAACCCTATTACAAACAGCCCCCCCCACACTTCTTGATGCAACAGTAAATATTTACAAATCATATTTTAAATATGCTTTACTTTTGTGTAAACTATTGATATTATCAGCCACCGCTGTAGGTCTAGTTTAATATCTGGTTGAATGATAATCTTTATACCATAATTGCCTTTACATTAATTTAAACCATGATATTTATGGTTACATGGTATATTAAATCATCTAATAGTTTTATGTGAAGCCAAACATATACTTGCCAGGCATTTAATGTTCCTATTAGCAGAGTCTATAATACTACACCTTTTTTCAAATTAATATTTTCAATGGACCTAAAAATTGACAGGAGTCATGATGGTCTAATTATATATATATTAACTAATCCAAGACATTTGAACATTGCAATTGTTTAATTAACATTGTTCAAACATGTTTTATAATCAAAGTATTGTGCAGACTTGTGATTTTTATTAGATTTAAAATTATGTTACCACCACTCTCATAATCTTAGAGAATGCATAAGGCGCAAAACATAAGACATAAGGGAATGACATTAAATTCGTATAATAAAAATTTATCATACTGAAACCGTTAATGCTTCCTGTGAGCTGGATTAATATTTAACAATAAATAGAACTCTTTTAAATCAATAAATTCTCCTGGAGAAATTATGGTTACTGCAATTCTGTGATCTTTCATTATAAAATGGCATGTATTAGCAAACTTGTTAAGAGGCTTAGAATAAATGAATTAGGTTAGAATTAATCAGATGTTGCCATTCAATTTGGAACTCAAAAACACTTAAGGAATGAATTGGCCTTTACATGGTGTGGCAAGAGAATTGCATCATAATGCCAGCAAATTATTGATGGCTGCATGCATATCAGGATCATTTAAAATATCATTTTTTAATGACTGTTCAGATTGTGACTGATAAGGTGTATCAGTAAAAGGTATTGAGTATCCATTGACATGATTCAATATTGAAACACCGTCACAGATGCTTTGCCAACAAGGTAAGAAATCAATTAACTAACCTCAAATATCAAGCACGAGTCTCGTCCTGTGGTGGTGGGGTTTGGGCTTTCTCACAGCGGGCTGTGACTGGTACTGGTTGATATTTCCATGCTTGATATGAGAACTGTGGTTTCTTGTATCCCAGCCTTCTTGTATCTCAGATTTTTCCTCTGTTGGTTGCAACGAGGTGGACCACTAAGTTTCCCTGACGGGTTGGTAAAAGTAGTTGGCTTTTTAAAGATTGACCTGTTCTTTGGCAAGCTAGTAAGAATCTTGGATCTTTTCAGATAGGTTGTTACCATAAATTTAAGATAAGATGATAGTGTTATTACCATATAGGTGATCATGTCTTTCTGCATCTTTGACAATATCTAAGCATTTTTAGCCCAGAACAGGGAAAAAATATAAGGTTTATTTGAGATTTTTTGTGAAGTGTAAGTCTGTTAAAATCCTTCCAGCATAACTGAGCAGGGAGAACAGTATTAAGTCTATCATAATTGTTATTGATTAACATTGATAATGCACCAACTGAAATGGTGAGTCCCTCCTTCAACATGGTAATCCAAATGCGGGCTAAGTCCTTGTTTATTTCTACTTTATGTGCATATTGCATATAGGGATAGAATATTAATAGGCTCAGTGTCTAGCACAGGTGCTGGGTCAGGCTCAGGTAGAGCATCAGTTACAGTCATGGCTGTATTAGTGTTATCCCAGTTTGGGGTTAATAGAATCGGTGATTTGACACAGTTCTCATGTAGTTCAATAACTACTAATACGACCCACTGAACCTCTTTTGGTTCATTATTTTTGCAGTTTGCAAAAAAAATAGAATTGACCACGATAATGTATCATAATAAACTTACTTACTGCTTAGCCTCTCGGACTACACCCTATAAAATAGGTTAATGATAAAACTCGTGCGTTTATCTCGTAAACGCCCCGAATTATTTGTTCGCGTCAATGCATCTCGCACACTACCCGCGTAGTACGATAAATATCGTATGTAAGTCATGTGAAAGTGAAACACGTTTTACTGTATAAAACGTTTAAAACAATGATACAACTCGTGCGTTTATCTCGTAAACGCCCCGAATTATTTGTTCGCGTCAATGCATCTCGTACATCACCCGCGTGTTACAATAAATATCGTATGGCTATTGTTTTTACTGTAAACAATTGTTTGTTTTATCTGGTGAAGAAAAAAACTGGACGACTTTGATGAATCGGTGTTGTACCGTTGTTTCATCTTCTTTTGTAATCTTCGGATTTTTTGAAGATAATATTCTTTTCCGTGTTTTCGTTTCGGCATGATATCGTATGCCCACTAGTTTTAAACACTTTAAATTAATATTCTTTGGGAATTACAGCGTACTGGTTGCCGCGCAAACGTAAAGAATGACAGATGACGTATAGAGCGGAATAGCTACACATGTGCGTTTAGTTTTTGCTTTCAGCTCTAAATATGCGATTGGTTGTCGACTAGCGAGAGGAAGCTGCTTGGTAAATTTTATATCGAGAACGAAGCCTAAAGTATAATAGAGATATTATTCAGATTTTTCTTCGTCCTGTAAACTATGTCAAATTGGACTTAGCAGGTTAACGAATTAGGCCGACAATATTAATTTATCTGATGCTGAGCTAAATGCCTTCATGGTGTTTGTAATAAAAACAAAGGCAATAACAAACTGTGCACTATAATTTCGCTCAACCCAAAAGTGATCTCAACAATATTATAAAAATTATGACAGTAGAAGAAACTCTGAACAACTAACCAAACAAATTAAGAAAGGACGTTCCTAAGACCTCTCCTAGTATATTTGCTGTAGCAGTAATGACCGGGCTCCACATAATGTACAAATTAAAATTTGCACAAGCATGGATATAAGGTCAAGACAGTAAATCAGTATACTGTGCAAACAGTTTGGTATAGTGAAAATGCCACATGTTATTTGTACAAACTTTAGCCGACAAAGCAACCAAGCAAAATGTTTAGTCAAAACCTTTTAAAACAGAAGAAGTACCTAATACATTCTACTTTTATTGTGGGAACCCACTAGAGAACTCCTAGTTATAGCTAGAGTTAGAACAGTTAGCCCAAGAGTGACATTGTTTATGAAGACAACTACATTTTGGATATTTTAATAGTTTCCAGCCTAAGATTTAATTATTATGGTTGTACACAATAGAATAAGATCTTAGTGTATGCACTTTATAACATAATGTTAATGATAAAGACATAAAACAATTCAAATCAATATTTTCAATCCCCTAAGACAGCACTAACAAGACACTCACTGAGCTTACCTGACTAAGTTTCAATATGAAAATAGCTTTCAGCACTTCCAAGTCCAAATTATTACATGTTACAGTTAAATTGCATGACAACAGACATTTTAATGACAAACAGATGTACCTACCTGATGCATTATGAAGTACAAAAACAACCACCAAAATCAAATCAAAATCAAAAGTCATTTATTCAAACTAGGCTGAAAATCAGCACTTTTCAAACATCAAAATTACATAAGACAGTCCCCCAAAACGCCCACCCTTCATCACTTCCTAGTGCTTTCGCTGGGAAGAAGAAGTGGCGCAACAAACTCCCCAGCAGCACAGCTGTCTGTTCAGTTAGAAAAAATTGATTCTATACAAAAGTTTGCAAACAACAACAACCAAATACTACAACCCGCCCCGAAGATAATCCTCTGACCAACATGAGTTTCGAGTTTCAAGAAAATAACATGTTACTAATACCTTCAACCATTGGGATTTTACTGTGTAACACACACAGGATTACTGCGGGCTCCACGCTTTTGCTGAACTCAATACACCAACAATACCAACAAAAACTCAAACGTGTGGATAGAAAGGGCCGTTTGACTGAGCATTTAGCTTGGCTTTTGTGGATGGGATAGCAAGCAAGTTTGCTGGCGATCCAACACTGTTTACAAAGTGTAAGAATGTTGTCCACAAGTTTGTGCGGTGCGTTTGTTAACGTTTGCACAGAGTATACCTAGTGGTGCCGATTCTCTTGTCACAAATTCTCTAAACTAAACTAAAAATCACTAAAATTTAGTTTATTCCTGTCAAACGACGATTTCCTATTCTGAAAATAGACTAAAGTGACACAACTTAACTATAATTTAGTTTGACAGTACTAAGATGGCACTGAGTTTTAATTTAGTGAAAATGCTATTCTGAATTTGACGTTTTAACCAAAATTTTTGTTCTATATCTAAAATCCTCTAACTAACTCTGACTATTTTTAATCACGATTAAAAATGTGTGGAATAAAATTAGATGTCATGAACTAAAATTCAAACCAACACCTCGAATTCAGTTGCAAAACGGTACTGTATCTTTTTTATTTTCTTTTGCTTATATCTCGAAAACGGTGTGTCCTATCGCAAAAATAATGAAAATTTTGACCCCCTTTGCAACCCGCAAACCCGTAATACTTAACATGTTGGTAATATAATTTTTTTGTTTTCTTCCAAAAAGTGAAAAATTCCATATAAAAATACGTCGAGACGGCCACAATGCGCGCCTCTCCGGCTCAAAAAAAATCACGTGGTAGGCAAACAAGTAGGTACCAAGTGGAGTCGCGATTGTCAAATTCGATTTTAGTTCTGTCAAAATAATTTTTAAATTTAGAGATTTTTTTTGGCGGAATAGCTCTAAGATTCTCATAGTAAAAAGTAAGGAATTTTAGTGATAGTTTAGTTAGTTTAGTTCGGTGTACAAGAGAATCGGCACCAGTATCATTATTCCGAAAAACTCGAAGCTCGAGGTAGAAGATACTAAGATAAAAAAGCTATGGCAATTTTAAATAAAATCCACAGCGTTGACCAAAGAGATAATATTATGGGAGAGGAGGCGTTGACCGTTGACCCACAGAACAGACCAGAGGCTCTTGAGTATTAATGTTCTGTGGACCTGCCTGTCAAGTGTTGTCACTGTTGATCACAGAGTAGTAAGCACAGACTATGTCATCAAGGGAATTTTGCTGTGTCCGTGCCATAGAGTAAAGTAATATATTGGTCCGTGCGTTTGACCTCCGTGAATTTAGCCAAACGATTTCATTATTATGAACTTTTGTTAATGCTAATCGTTAGAGAATCGTTAGAGAGGGTTAGAGAGAAAAGAAAAATCGTTAGAGAGTAATTAGTTTTTATGTAAAAACAATTTTAATTTTTCGTGTGAAGTTGGCCCCCCTACCCGCAAAAATGGACTTAGACGTAATTTTATTTTTTTAATCGAGTTAAAGAGTTAATATTTTATTTGATATTAAATAATTTCTAAGAGCGTGACGTTAGCCTACCTCTGTGAATTTTGCCCCCGATATAATTATTCTCAACTTTTGTTAATGCTAATGGTTAGAGAATCGTTAGAGAGAGTTAGAGAGAAAAGAAAAATCGTTAGAGAGTAATTAGTTTTATTTATCAACGATTTTAATTACTTTTGTGAAATTGGCCCCCATTCCCGCAAAAATGGATGTAAGTTTTTTATTTTTATAATTTGAGAATCGTTAGAGAGAGATAGAGAGTTAAAAAAATCATTAGAGAGTTAATATTTTAATTGATATTAAATTATTTCTGAGAACGCGTCTTAGATTAAACAGGCTCGCTCTTATTATGGGCAACATATTCAGCCGAACGGTACTTTTACTGTACCTAGAAGTTAGTGAAGATACCAGGCAGTGGCGAAGGGTGATTTTTCGGGGGTGGGAACCCGGAGCAAAAAAAAAAGAAAAAAAAAAAAAAAAAAAAAAAAAAAAAACTATACTGACGAATTGAAAACCTCCTCCTTTTTGAAGAAGTCGGTTAATAATACTTGTTATGATGTCACTTCGGACCTTCCTTGTGGCCGCGAAAACCTACTTCTTGTTTGTTTACCTAACAAAAGAACAGTATCAATAAACCGTTCAACAAGTGATTACGCTCCTAATAGCGCAACGCCATCTAACGAAAATATCAGAAAAGCAATGCATTTTGTCAGTACAAGAACGAGATATCTCCATTCAAAAAATTCACAAATAATTAACGAGAAATTTTTAGGGAGTGGCATTTTACAATTCAGAGTTTTCGCTCACGGCCACTAGAGGGAATTGGCCGCGCGGGTGTAGAGCTTCAAACGAATTAGCGAAAAATCGTCAGATTATGAATGTAAAAACCCCTTTATTACATAAACTACTAGAATCTGAGAAAAGTAAACAAGGGAAACAATACATTTTATTTTATTTACAACTGCCAGTCAGCTATTCATATTTATCGTAAAGGGAAACATTAGAATGTTTGAAAAAACTATCACGTCGTTTGTAATTTATACTTATATCTGAGCGAGCACGGCCTAACGTAATTGTGTTTCTTAATTTCAAAACTTAACCTTGGAAAGCATGTTTCCTCACAAAGAAAATAATCCTAAACAACAATGTATAGGCTACCACTAAGCTACCAGACGGGCCGAACGCGGGCCAAAAGACATTGTAGTTAATTAGAAAGTCCTTGACGAATTATTGCCGCCATCCTAATCCTACTGATAGTACTAATAACTTTTCAAATCTATTAAGAAATTTCAACTTATTAACTATCTACCTACTTACCCCAAATACATAATTACAACGTACACTTTCACTAAAGTCAAAACACTTTAATCACTGTTTTATACCAACAAACTAATACTACTACTACGATTCTCGAACTGATAAACTAATGTATTCAATAAATAATACGAACAAAATGCAAATTAACTGCAAGTGTAAACAAATTATAATGCGATTACGTCAAACAGCAACCACACAATAGCGTCCTGTCCGAACTCCGAGCCGAACGCATTACGAAATTCAATGAAAACTACCGAACCGATATCGCGGCATCTCGTTCACGCGATCGCTTTAGGTACAATAACTCGTATTTGACCGGCTTGCTCGAAGCGTATAAAACCGGGGTGTCACGTGACCGAAGTGACGTCATGACGCCTTGATTTTTGAAGGAGCGATAAGCCAGCCGCGCCGCCGAGTTATTTTAGAGAATTTTTTTTTGCTGTTGGGAGACAAAAAAGACAAAACATTGAATGTAGGCGTTTTGTATAGTTTTAATTATATGGTGTATTAAATACCTATAGTGTGATTACTTAAAAGGCATTTTAAACACTACTGACTGTGTCATTTTTCAATGACGATAGAGTGGTTTTGTTTCGAATTCCAAAAGGGAAGCCGATAGGAATCGAGTTGTACGGTAGCTGCGGCCCTGAATTACCAGGCATTTCGTCATCACATGAGACAGCTTTGATCAGAGGACTCACACCACTATAGTTATAGAGTGTATTACATTATTGTCTGGTATCTTGGATGGGCCGGCATCAAAATTATATATCTCCACCTGCTAAGTTTCTCGACAGTATTTTAATAAGAGAAGACATTGAAAATGAAGAAAATCAATAAATCATTATTTAAAACTAAAAAAAAAGTTTTATTTCATAAAAAGTCTGTAAGACTTGCATTCAAAGCATATTATTCAGTTTTTAAATATCATAATTTTCGAAAGGCTTTTGATCCACTTCCGATCTCGATTCTAAGTCATAAAACAGGAATTCTCGATCGTAATTAAAAAAATGTTCTTGGCCTCAAGTGTTGCTATTTTTATAAAATCCGTCATTCCAACACGATCCAATTGTCATTTTGGTAAAAGTTCGTAATCTGCCAATTCATAATGGTCGGTCAATGGTCTCGTAATAGAATTCTGTTATAATGGTATTGTGGTATTGCCATTATTATAAAACCCGTTAATAGAAATGATTTTCGAAAAACTACTACAAAATTTGAACATTTATTTGTGCCAGATTTCATTTTTAAATATTTTTACATATTTTTTATTCGTGTTTTATGCAATCTAAAGTAGTAGGAAGTTCGTAAATACCAAAAAACTCACAACTATTTTATCTGTTTAGCTGTCAAAGTCAAATGTGACATTACTGCTTACTGACATTTAGCGTTTAAAAATGTGTGGAATAAAATTCAAACCAACACCTCGACTTCAGTTGCAAAACAGTACTGTATTTTTTTATTTTCTTTTGCATATATCTCGAAAATGGTGGGTCCTATTGTAAAAATAATGAAAATTTCGACCCCCTTTAGGAAACCTTTAAACCCCTGAGGCTCAAAATGTTGGTATTTTTTTTTTTTTTTGCATATTTTTCATACAAAATGTGAAAAATTACATAAAAAACACGTCGAAGGTGCTGTCCTCCGGCTCTAAAAAAAATCACGGGTAGGGGCCTCTCGGGAGAGGCGAGAAAACAAATACCAAGTGAAGGGAGAACAAATAAAGGGGTCGTACTCATTCTCAACAAGCGACGGGCTCGACGACGTCTTGTGCATTCCACCCATCTTCTTTCTCTTGCATCCACTGCGTTGGCTAGCTCAAGAATATTAGCTCGTAGTGAATACATTGTCTCCAACAAACACCACCACTACTGACTCGTAACGAATTAAAAGCAATGATTGCACAATGACGTTATAATGATAAGTCACTGATCAAAGGAACTGTCAAAATTTTAGCAGATTACCGCATAAGTCAGTCATTCATTTGTCATTATGTACGAGATTACCATTATAAACCATTTCTCTCAATGGAGTGTCAGTGGCTGACCATTGGAAAATCATAATGACGCCACTCTATTATTAGATTACCAAACTTGTCAAAATCAACAATTATGAAATCAATGATAGACCATTCTGACACTATTGTAATAGCAGACTTGAGGCCCAGTAGGTACTATTATCATTTTACTCCTGCTAATCCTTTGGACTATGCTGAAACATGCACTTCTTGCACTTATAGATTCTTAGTAGCTATAATCTAAAGAGAGGTGTAAAAGAATTATGCTACACATTTTTGACTGAAAATATCCCATTTCATCTTATTTCAGAATATTGTACATAAAGTAAATAACTTGATTAGAATTTTTGTTTGCATTGTCATATTCTTTACAACAAAATTTTTTTTTTTTGAAAAAAAAACGATTTTTCTCAAAATTGATAATCCTTAAAATACAGATATGATACAGTTGGAGCAACTACTTTTTGGGATGTCTATCCAAATATATTTAACTTATCCTGGTTAGAATTATTGAATAATAAAAAACCATTTTTGGACATGTCCTTTCGAATCGATGTGACCTATGGAAGATGCTCACATCCATTCATCAACTTGAAAAGATCTGATAATCTTCAAACGGCTGAACCGATTTTCTTGAATCATAGCTAAGAACACTCTATCAAGACACCTTTCAAACAAAATAAAAAATATCAGAATCGGTTCAGCCGTTTGGCAGCTACGATGTAACATACAGACACACACGTTAAACTTATAACACCCCTCTTTTTCCGTCGGTGGGTTAAAAACGACCCGACGAGCTCCCGACAAGCACCCACCTTTTGTGTGTTTTGAGCATAAATGATGCACTATAAGTACCGAATCAAATTGAAACTACCAACAATATTTCGTATTCTTATCAGGTATCACTGTTAAATGATCGTTGATCAAATACACAACTTTACCACTCATAACTATAACGTTCCTCTGCATCATGTCATGTATCAGTAGTACCTACTACTCACGGTACTACTCGCGCTCACGGTGCACAGTGAGAAATGTAAGTGTGGCCGCTTCATTCAATGTAATAATTCTCGCGGTAAATCTCTTTGATCTGTCTAAAATGCCGCCACCAGAGTTATCAATCATCCAACGTCAAACGCCAATGTAAATGCCGTTGACAAATTCTCGAGGTAAGTCGTGGTGTAGTACACCAACGGTTAACGTCTACCGCAATAATCCATTGGTGTGGCCCCAGCATATAAGAGATTTGTCATGTTTAAAAATCATTTAAAAAAAAAATTGTACCTCCAGCAGGGGGGAGTGGGGGGATCTACTAACCCCTCCCCCTCTCCTCTCTCCCCTATCCCCTATCGAGGCGGCACGTTTCTAAATTTTAACCTGCTCAGGTCCTAGGATAAAAGGCGTTCTCAGAAATAATTTAATTTTAATTAAAATATTAACACTCTAATGATTTTTTTAACTCTCTATCTCTCTCTAACGATTCTCAAACTATATAAAAAAAAAAATACGTCTACGTCCATTTTTGCGGGAATGGGGGCCAATTTCACAAAAGTAATTAAAATCGTTGATAAATAAAACTAATTACTCTCTAACGATTTTTCTTTTCTCTCTAACTCTCTCTTACGATTCTCTAACCATTAGCATTAACAAAAGTTGAGAATAATTATGTCGGGGGCAAAATTCACAGAGGTAGGCTAACGTCACGCTCTTAGAAATTATTTAATATTAAAAAAAATATTAACTCTCTAACGATTTTGTGGAACTCTCAATCTCTCTCTAACGATTCGCAAACAATTAAAAAAATAAAATTACGTCTAACTCCATTTTTGCGGGAAGGGGGGCCAACTTCACACGAAAAATTAAAATTGTTTTTACATAAAAACTAATTACTCTCTAACGATTTTTCTTTTCTTTCTAACCCTCTCTAACGATTCTCTAACGATTAGCACTAACAAAAGTTCATAATAATGAAATCGTACGGCTAACTTCACCGAGGTGTGCGTTTGCACTGGTGAAACATTCGAGACAAAACAAGTTGAAATCTCTAGTTCCTGTCAAAAATTGTATCATTGACAGAAAATAGAGATTCCAACATGTTTTGTCGCGAATGTTCCGTCAGTGCAAACGCACGGTTTGCTGTTGGTAGTGTAAACTGACATATGCAGACATTACCGTGCGTTTGCACTGGCGAAACATTACAACAAAACATGTTTAAATCTCTAGTTCCTGTCAAAAATTATGGAACATTGACAGAAGATAGAGATTTCAACATGTTTTGTCGCAAATGTTTCGCCAGTGCAAACGCACGGTTAGGTAGTTTTCTACTTAATAATAATCTGTCTATGATTATCTGTAGTTCACAGCAGTATTGCACTTGATGACACAATATAACATTATGACCGTAAAAGGGGTGATAGACGTGCGAGCAAGTACGCGTACTTATGGCTCGGCAAGCTTACTCACCGCCCGTCTATCACCCACTATAGACATGCGTACAAGTACGCGGTCTTTAAGTTCGCGACCTTACTCTAATTGTGACCTATCGATAATTGTGATGATATTTCATACCTCTAGTGTGTATACAATGCTGGAGTGAGTGAACCGCGTTTTGTGTGACTACCCCACTCGTCGGTTCCCTAAAATAATATCTCTACCCCACTCGTCGGTTCCCTAAAATAGTATCTCTAGGTCTAGGTAGTCTATGGTTGGTATTCGCCACAGAGCACTATATAATGGTATTCCTCAGACCAACAAAAAAGGAATTCGCAATTCGCATTCTGTCATTCTGTTCAGTCTGTCCAGGGTTGACAATCTTAGTAGTGGCAAGCGGGTAATCGTTCTCGTATAAGTATACAAAATAAAGTTGGTCACCAAAAGCCTTGCCGACCTATACATGAAACTAACATTAACATTTGGTTACATTATATTGCGTTATTTTTCTAAAACTCCCTAAGAGATGGCAGTTTTTATGATTTTGTGACTACGTAGTTCTACCCAAGGTACGCAAGATGGCATGAAAACTGTCATCCATTTGGCTCTCTAGTGTGACCAGCTGTCGCTCAATTTCCATGAACAGCACAGCCTCAAATAAAAAAAAATACAACGAGAAAATATTTGCTAGATAAAAGTTCATTATTTATGTTATAAATCGAAATAAAAAGTATAGAAAAATAATTTCAAGATATTTTAATTAACTGAATTTATTTTTTTATGCAACAGCAACACTACAACAAATTTCAAACAAAACAAACTTGGCCGCCGGTTTGCTTGTGTGCATTTTCCGCGTCTTGCTTGTTTTTATCTGTTTTTCTAGCTTTTAATCGTCTAAAAGTGCTTTTTCCACCTAAGTCCGTTGAGTAGAGCCTCTGCTCCTCCGGCCGTGTTGATTTTGTGCTTTTGTTGATTGTTAAAATCTAAGTATTGAGACAGGACTCTGACTACCCGTGTAGTGCTAACTTTTGGGTTTGTGACATTGATATCTACTTATTATCATGTCGAACCGAAAGTGTTGCGTCCCCGGATGTTTAAATAGCTTAGGTAAGTGTTCTATTCATTAATAGTCCGCTGGGCCAAAGCTTAGTTTTTGGGAGGGCTGATAATATATTATGTTCGCAGTTCAGCCAACCCTTGAGACAAAGTCCGCAGGTTTCGACTTTCAACTCCACTGATTACTTACTCAATTATTTCAGATACCAATACGAATTTGCATAAGTTCCCTAACCCAACCAAGGATAAGGAGTTATTTAATACATGGGTCTATTCTGTTGGTGGTGACATATTGCAACTTGAAAATGAATATATTTTCAAATACCGCCGTGTATGTCGTGTACACTTCGAACAAAAGTATTGGTGCCGGAATAATCGACTCAGTAAAGAAGCTGTACCAACAACAAACATGCCAGGTTAGTTATTATTATAAATAGTCATAAAATATCTAATAAACACAAAGAATACAAAAGATAGTAGGTTTATTATTGTTTATAATCATGGGTGCCAAAAGTTTTTTATCCTCTTTAAATTATATTCCTAACTTTGGAAACTAAAATTACTGGTTCTATGGGGAGGGCTGTTTAATGGATAGGTAAATAACTTCTTTATCCGGAAGAAAATGGTGTCTGCCTTTCAAGACCAATATTGAAATATATTGACAGATGGTGATATTATATCCTCATTATTATATATGCGAAAGTGTGTTCATTATTGGTTTGACCGTTTTTCATGCAACAGATCAATGTAATTTTTTGCTTAGAGATAGTTTACAAACCCGATAGTGGCATCGGCTACTTCCCATATAGGCAGAGCTGAAGCCAAATGCTAGTATGCTTACAAATAAGTGTTGTATTGTCTTGCTTATGACACACTATTCACAAATTGTACTAAATAACCAAGCTAGTTACGAGTACTAACCCATTTGTTGCCCTGTGCCTACAGGTAATTAATAATATTATAGTTACCAACCCATAAATTGTTAAGAAAATTAAGTTTCGAATAACCTTCCGACTGTCGAAGTCTTTTAAGATTATATAACAATTAAAACTCTATTGTGTCTCGTTAATGACAGTTGAACTAATATGGTGTCACTGAACCAAAGTTGAATTACGAATTTTTCGAATGAAAATTTATTGTTATTACAGGATTAACTTTCTTAAAATTCAACTCGGAAAGAAGAGTGTTGAGACCTCTTCAGATGTCAGAAGCATGTACATCACAAGGTAAATAGTAGTATTATTTAATCATAACATAACTAAATGTCATGCCTCCTCTGCTGGACACGGTTTTAACTGGTATAATATATTGTTTGGTGAAATACCCGATAACAAATTGCCCCAAGTTGGGAATCAAATCTAATACCTGAAACCCAGTGGTTGTTTCTACAAATGCTAGACCAATGTAGCTTTTCATAATAATATGATAATAGTTCACACTTAACCTGTCAAACAGCACTAATTAGCCATAATGGAAAATATGAGGGTTATCGACGCTTGCTGAAATAATAGATTAATTGTCATTCCAGAATCTGTTACTTCACATTTGGACTCTGTGGATAAGCAGCCACACACTGAAACTGCTGTGGACGATGTACAATTAAAGGAAAATCTTGGTAAGTGAAGATATAATCATAACAGCATTTAGCAGACTGCTTTATTAAATTGTCCTCAATTCTATGTAGACACAATAAGTTTAGCTTCTTCCCATTGTGATACCAACCACGCAGGAAGAAGAAGAAGCTAATAAAATTATAAAAGTTACTATGTAGTAAACATTAATTTATGTTATGAAGACATATTAAACAATAATGTTATAAACAAACAATAAAAATGGGTTAACATTATTTGTATATTCAAATTTATAATGATTTATAAATACTTTCAATATTGGCTGAGGCTATAATGACGATTTATTTATATATTAATTTATAACTCAATAAGAAATTTATTGTCATTCCAGAACCTACTACTTCACACAGATGTGACACAGTATCCAGAGATACTAGGCCTATGCATCTAAATGCTACAATAGCTGTGGAAGATGTAAAAAATAACAAAAATCTTGGTAAGTAAAGATAATTATCACCTAAAGTGTATTTTTCCTTACTTTTCTTATTTAGTAAACAATTTTAGCATGTCTTTTATAAATTATGCCATGAAATAATTACTTAATGCATTTATTACTATTACGACCTATTTTTTATAGTTAAAAAACTCATTTGGTCATCAAAACAAAACAGTTACTTAATTGTTTTCCAAATAATTTTCTATAACGTTTTATTTGATTACAGAGCATCGCAAAGAGCAACCACGAACCATCGTTATTAGAAGGCGGGTGAAACGCGTTGCTGTAACTCAATCTGAACATGCTCTTTACAGAAAACTTGTGCTAGTTGGAGTAAAACTAAGTAAGTGCCGCAACAAGGTCAAAAATCAGGCAAAAAAGATCAAGGCACTGCAAAATCTAACAACAAATCCTCAGTTTTTGAAAACCCTCGACGAATTACCTAGCACATCAAAAGTTTTGACATTATTACAGTTCAGAGAGCATAAGAAAGGTAACAAAGGCCGTCGTTTCACTCTGAAGGAAAAAATTATTGCTTTGTCCTTCCTCAAACAGAGCCCAAAGGGGTACAGATTTCTTAGGAAAATATTTATCTTGCCATCTCGCCAAACTCTCCTGAAGTTACTTAATATGGCAGATATAAATCCAGGAATCAACAAAAATATGATTCAGCAAATAAAGAAAGCTACTGAAAAAATGAAGTTGGAACATAAAATATGTATTGTCTTGTTTGACGAAATGTCACTCAAACCCAATGTGACCTATAACGAACGTAAGGACAAAGTTTGTGGGTTTGTCACAAATGGCCTGGAGACACAACCTGATTATGCAGATCATGCGCAGGTGTTTATGGTAAGAGGGTTACTAAAAAACTATAAACAACCTGTTGCATACACTTTTTCACAAGCTGCAACAAAGGGGCCTGAACTAGCGAAGCAGTTAAAAGCAGTAATTTCTGAGTTACAAAATGCAGGGCTCATTGTAGTAGCAACTGTGTGTGACCAAGGCACAAATAATGTAAACTGCATTAAACATCTTCTGCAAGAGACAAGGGGTAACCTATTGAGAAAAGGAGAAGAGCCCCGAGATAACAGTTTTATTTTAAATGAAGAAGAAATCATACCATTGTATGACCCTCCCCATTTAATAAAATGCATACGAAATAATTTAATAACAAAACATTTAAAATATAAAAAAAACGGGGAAGTAAAATTGGCAAAATGGGCTCATGTCATGGCCTTACACAAGGAAAATCCAGGGTACAAAGGAATCCGATTGGTGCCCAAATTGACAGATGCCCACTGTGACCCAAGCAAAATTCCCCGAATGAAAGTAAAAAATGCTACGCAAGTTTTCAGCCAAACTGTGGCATCGAATATGGGCTATCTAGCAGGTAAATATCGTCAGACTGCACAATTCAATATTGTCTTCACTAGTTATTTTCTGGTGAATACAATGAGATAAAAATATTAAATACTTACTATAGTTTTACATTACGCAGATCAGACATAAACATTATTTAACAAACTATATTTTTTCACAGATAAGGGTATACTTCCTGCAGAAGCGAAAAACACTGCAGACATGCTATTATTCTTTGACAACCTTTTTGATTCCCTAAACGGAAGCTTTGGGAAAAGAAAGAAACACGGAAAACCTCTCCTAGGACCTGCGACGCCTACATCTATCCATCATAAAACATGGAAGGAGTGTAAAGTGATGATGAAAGATATGAAATTTATTAATAATAAAACATCAAACGATGAATATGTTCCCACATTAAACAATTGGGTATGGACACTAGAAGGAATTGAATTGTTATTAAAAAAAATACAAATAAAATATGGTGTAACATCAGTTTGGTTGCGGCATCTGAATCAAGACCCAATAGAAAACTTTTTTGGGTCCATAAGGAGCCACGGATGCCGCAACGTAAACCCTACACCAGAACGATTTGAAGCTGCATTCACCACATTATTAGTGAACAGCCTCTCTAGTGTCCATGCTCCTGGAGCTAACTGTGAAATTGATAATTGTGAAACTTTGCATGAAGTACTCATCACAAGCGGGGGCAGCAAAGAGCAAACAAATTGCGAACTTAGTAATATTCCCGATATAACATTCACACCCCTTGAAGAAAAAAATGACCCACGCGTAATAGGAGGCCTACAATATGTTAGTGGATATTTTGTCAAAAGCGCCAAAAAAAAAGTATTTAAGGGGTGTGTTGAATGTAAAAAAGATTTAATTTCACACAGTGAGCACGAATATTTAAGATATCGGGAATACGCTAATAAAAAATGGCTTTGCAGTCCCAGCGACTCCCTCTTAAATTGTATTTCAAATCTGCAGGATATAAATTATATAATATTAAAAGATAATTTAGACAAGAAAAATTTAAAAGAACTCATAAGAACTATGGTTTTTATATCTGTAGATTTTTCATATATAAAATGCTCGATACACAATGAAAAGCTAATAGATTTTTTAATAAAAATATCCTGCAGATTTTTTATTTACAACTACTGTAAAGAAATTAATAATATATTAATAAATAAGAGGGAGTGTGATGATGATACGGATTCGTTTAAAGTTAAAGCTAAAAAATTGAGTAAGAAGTGTTTTAAAAGAAAGAAATAAATAATTAAATCGAAGATCATTGTTTAATAATGTGAATTACCTTTTCGCTTTTCTACATAACTGCACGCGAATATGTAATTCACATAAGTACCTTATACCTTAAAAATATTATTTAGCCTATCAAGTAGTAGGCTACGTACCTACGTATGTAGCTATACGTATGATTATGTTGGCATTAGTTCCAAAACCGGCGTCCAGAGGGCGACATTTGACGTTTCTCGCTTTCGTCGCTGAGTTGTACCTCTATTCCATATATATAAAAGTACTCTGTGAGTCTGTCTGTGGTTGCAGTTGCTGTTGTTTGAGTTTTTGAGTTGGTATCGTTGGTATCTTTTGGTATTTTGTTTTGTTCATTAGTGTTTGGGTTTGTCAGTACTACTTTAATTTCTTTGCTGTATTATGTCCTAAAGCAAAAGTACTCTGTAGTCCTAACCATTGTCCAGTGAGGTGTATTGTCCGTTCGTTGTCTTTTCTAAATTTCGTGATCCAGCCAATCACCGTTGTCTCATAGTCATAATCATAAGTTCTTTCGTCAAGAAAAGCAGCGAGATTTTATGCATCTTGCTAAAACGTTGGTCCAGTGAATGAAAGGGAGTGTTTTTAATCTAAGGTACACGTGTATTACTAATTTACAACCGAAACGAATTCGCAACGGTTGAGTTAAGCAGCAGATTGTCTTCTGTAGGCTCGTAAAACTTGCTGTTATCAAAGGCAGAAATCGCTAGGACGTCTTTTTATAAGCTAGTTCGAAAAATAAATGGTAGAAGGGTAGATTATGTTGTTGAAAAATGTGAAAAGAAACTACTGTTGCGAGTATTATTTTGATACATTGTGGTTGTTTTCGGTCTTGAAAATTGATTAGTTTAATCTGAAGGTGGTCTACGTACTAATACATTATTGTTTTAAGAGTTCCGACTACTACTACTAAGAAGAAATACCAAATCAAACTCGGAGAATGATCTTGCTCTATTGAAATCCAAACAATTCTTGGGATGATCAAATAATGTGCAATCTATACTCACGTTTTGACGTTTTGACGTTCAAAAGTGCCTTTAATGTGCCTACTTGAAATAAATTATTTGACTTTTGACTTTGACTTAGAGATGAAATTTAGATGTAATTAGAATGCATACAGTCCTCTGCACCCTGCAAACGCACTGAGGGTCCTCAGTGCCTTTGATGGATATTGGCAACTGAGTTCCAGTGAATTTATTTGAGGCCGTCAGCGCAAAAGTGGCCTAAGCTCAGCATAGTTAGTATGGAGATAATGAGGTTTGAATTTTCATGAATTTAAATTGAATACATAGTAATTATATTATATATAAATTTAGTTTCCAGGTGTGTTTTATTTAGTTACTATGGTACATTATTAATTGTGATAAAGAAGATTATTTTGGAAAAGAATCAAAAATTATTATTTTTTTGTGGTATAGGCCACCTTTGCATTTAAAGTAACATTTTCCCAAATATCCAGAAGGTTAGGCCCAAAAATAAAACGAATATGTAAATGAAATCACCTTTTTATTTTTCAAATTAATAGAAAATGACATTTTAATTTAAACAGTACTTAAATGGAATTTATACTAGTCATCGATAGGTTCATCATTGAAAATAATATCGATTTCAGCTGCTGATGTCTTTAACTCATTGTAAAAACAATGATTTACAGGTGGTATAAAATGTAATAATTGCATTAAATCTTTCTTTTTCTTATCACTTACAACATGACCGGGATATAAAATATTTAGGTTCTGGATGAAAACAGAATTGCGTTTCTTCAAATCAACCTCTTCAAAGAGAACATCAATATTATTGGAGTACTTATAAAAAAACTTGAATGGATGCATTTCATGAAACATTAACCATTGCATTTTTAGCCACTCAACTTTACCCTTGCTTACAGAAACTTTTCTGTTTGTTATGTTTCTTTCAAGTGACTGAGTGGAAAAAAAATGATCTTTTGTCATATTAATGATTATGAATGGTCTTGTTTTCCGGGCAGCCAAAATCACTTGGTGCCAATCTTGAGGAACATAAATGTTTTTAAAAAAACGTTTTTGTTTTTCTAATAGACTGAAATCTTGATCGCAAGTCATGTATGAATGTCCACTTACTAAAAATTTGTGGTCAATTTTCTTTGTTGTGAACTCAGGATTGGAAACAATGTATTGGCATAAAACAGCCATTTTAATGTTGTGGTTCTGGCCGCCACATTGGTCAGAGTACATAATCAAATGCTCACACTTTACAATGTTTTTAAGGAAATACACTATGCAAGAACCTATTTCTTGTGGGCCACGAGAAGCTATGCTTTCATCCCACATAAACTTATACACATCATTTGTTTTCATATTATGTATACCGAGACAGTATGTCCGGAGTTGACGTTTGTAATAGCATATTCCTGTACTTATTACAGGAGTTGGTAAGGTCTTCATTAGATCAAATGAAATTATACATACATTTTCATCATTCTTATACATTTCTACATCCTTTTTTATGCCCTCTCTTGCTGAACTTGCTTTGAGTAGATGCAACTTTTTTTCATTTTTCAATCTTAGTTCATCATTAGAATTGTCACAAACTTTTATTTTGATATCTAATGAATCACAGCGCTTACAAGAGTCAGTAATAGGGGCATGGAAACTCAAGTTAAACTCTTCATTAAAAATTTTACTAAAAATAAACTTTGAGGTAGGGTTACAAACTTTGGCTTTATAAAGACCATATAAAATATTCATGTTTAAATAAATCTGGTGCTAAAAATTTGCGGTTTATTGATTTATGCAATGAATAATGTGACTCGTATGAAGGAATAGAGTTGATGAAATCTTTTATTTCATTGATCTTATCACTGGGTGTTTTATTGGCTGATAATGAATTACCTCGGCGATCCAGAGGTGGAGTTGACACAGAACTTTTGTTTTTAAGTAGTCTACTAATGCGACCATCTGAGACACATAATGTATCTTTAAAGAACTTTTTGCATACTAAAACTTCTATTCCTTTAGAGTCACTCAAGTAGTAATGTCTTGTCATTTGTCTTCTTGAGGTTTGATTACTGGGCGGATCTCCTCAAAACAATATTCTTGACAAAAATAATTAAGATTTTCTAAACCTCGCGGTAGAGCTTCTATTTAAGGCCAGATGTATAGATATATCAAATATATAGTATGTTGTAATGAAGGCACCCCAAGCAGTCCATTAATTTTGGATATTTTTCAAAATCATTAAAAAACGTTGTTGCTGATAATGTCACATTGTGAGAATAATGACGTTATTGTAAAAAATAATGACGCAGTGTTGCCGACAATGAGTTGAATAAGTATTATAAATATGGAGATGAATTTACATGTGACTTAATATTCTGGGTAGTATTTTGTTATGATATTATGATATGGACAAGGAAAATAAAATGCAATATTATAATAAAAAAAATTAATATAAAAATAAATTTAAATCCTCCTAATATATTGATTCTTTGGTCTCCTGATTGGATATCCTGACGATAACAGAGTTTAATGAAATAAAAAACGCTCGACTTACGCTATACATACACTTTAAAAAAAAAAACAGAGTTAGAGACCATAAATTATACTTAAATACGTTTTTAAGCCACTAAACTATACCCTGATTGTATCTTAAACATGCTATTTACTCTCCTAACAGTTATAAAAGTCTTCAACGGTCTCTAAACTAATCAAGACTTTTATCCTCTGATAAACCCTTATTAGAATCTTAACAATAATATTTTTTGACAAAACATTTAAATTAACATTTGGCAAAAACAGCTTCTAAAGCAAAAGGTAACTAAAATTATTTTATATAATAAGCTCCATAATTAACAACAATAACGACAAAACAATTGAATCTTAAAAACGATATTCTAATAACAGTTTTAGAAGAAGACGATGATTAACAAAAGCCTTTAAATTAAACCAATTAGGCTCCGAAATGTCCCTCTCCTACAATACCCTGACAATTCAATCATCAAAACTTACACTATTATTGATTATGATAACAATTACAAGAATAGTTACTTTTTCTTCATTGTTATTTTAATTTTTTTTTGGGTTATTTTCTGATTTTGTTATTGTTTTTGTTTTTGTGGACGTCTTATCTTTCGGTGGAGATTTCTGCGTGTTAAGCACATTTAGTGAAATATCCGACAATATTACCACGTTTTTGGTCATAACCCTTGAAGTCGAAGGTTCTGATTGAAATTTTAGAGTTTCAGCTTTTTCTAAATTTTTTGGCGCAGCATTGAAATTGGCAAGTTGCCCAAGATGATGTCCGTGAACGCAGATTTGTGAAGCGGAGCATTCAAAGCAACTCATTGTTCTCATGGTTAACTTTTTTGTTGATTTCTCCCATAACACCTGGTGCACGGAAAATGTGCCCTTGAAGGGTTTGATGTTATTGGGAATCAAGTTACTTTTCTTATATAACACAAAAAAGTAACTTGATTCCCAATAACTTGTTCTTCTATTTTTTTGACAATAATATTGAGCTGTTCGTTTTCGACGCGTCGCTTAATCAGATTATAGAATTGATCGAATGTACCCACATTTGATCCGCTGCTCTTTTTAATGTAGCTCCAACACCATCTGGGGCACCCTTGCCGTGGCCGGCCTCAGAGTAGTTCCACGTGATTTTATTTAACTCCGAGAAATCGTTATAAAGGAGACCGATACGCTTCCATACATTCTTGGGCCTAATTTGTAATAGGATGAAAATTGTATCAAATAATAGGTAGTAAAATATAATATTATCACAAAAAAACTTGCGGATATTGGCAATCTGAGAACAGAGATATTAGCTGTTTATTATAAGTGAGGTTATGTAACTATATCATACGAAAGTCAACTTTTACACGAGAAAATGCTAGTTTTAAATAAGTAATTGTGTTAAAATCCGTTGAAAACAGCCAACAGATCACAGCCGCACGGGTCGATCTTCAAGGTTAAGCCGTCCTTAACCAGTTTTACGAATTAGTATTGTATTACCCAGTTACTGGGTTGTAGTGGTCAGATAGGCAGTCGTTCCACGTAAAATACTGATACCTACGCTGCGTCCGGTAAGACTGAAAGCCGACCCCAAATATTTTTGGTAAAAGGCTACGCAGAGGCTACCTTACGCTCTAACAGTAGGTACCCAGCTACTTATTTAAACCATAATAGATGAATGCCTCCCGAGTCCTAAAACAGCGTGAAGGCATCGCAGTGACCAAGACTAAGCCTTTTTGGATCAATTGATAGCGACTGAATGGCTAAAACAGCACGATCTGAATCAAGGAGGGAGGCGTTTGCCTAGCAGGGGGATATCACAGGATTGATGTTTAAAAATAAAACATTTTTATTCATCTTCGATTATAATTAGAATATCATCTAAGAACTGTGCAGGTGGTACTATATTATCTTGGTACCTAGCCCAACTAAGGTACCATATTATACTCATAACGTGGGCACAGCAGCCCACAGTTCGTTTGCCTACAATGCAGTTACAATAATATTTTAATATTGATTCCCTACCTCTGCGAGAGCTATCAACTAATATATAAACAAAATAGGTTTTTCTACTTATATGTCTTGATTTTATGCGTCCTCTGAGTAACCATGAAGTATTTGAAGCGGATAGCTCTCGAAGTAGGCTGCTGTTGACCTCCCTGCACACTTCTATGACATACCCATCATTATCCCTTATGTGCTCTCCGAAATAGTGCTTGCTTTAACTGATAAGTACCTAATGAAATTAGTATTAATTCACTATCGGTGAGCTGAGGAAAATCATTCAAATTATCATTCAGCACAGTAATAACTTCAAAATTAGCCCTACGCCGATTATAATTGTTTGTTATAATAAATTCAGCTAATTCATTTTCTTCATTCATATGTATATTTATTTGGTTTATTATTGCCCCAGCATCAACGCGATCTACTATTGGAGGGTGAAATCTATTTATTAGAGCAGCAGCCACCTCAAAATCCTTCATAAAATGTTTACTGGCCACATTAAAATAATTTTGACGGAGTAACTTAAAATCTCTTTTAAATCTCCCATTGACCACCTCTACAACCCAGCGTCATATGGTGACTGCTCTTGATTTATTGGCTTCGCTAGTACTTAGCTGTGTCTCACCCTCCTCTAATGAAGCAGGCACGTAAGTCCTATATCCATACTGTTGCAACAAGGGTAATGAATCACGAAAGCCCCTATCCAGTATAAATGCATCACCTTGCAGAAAAAATTCCCGTAATGAACTATTATTTGAAAACTCTTTTTTCATAATATCAGCGTCTGAAGTGGTTGCTGGATAGGGGCCCAGAACATCAATTATATGTCCATCGGTACATACCATTAAAAATGGTTTCACAAGATTTCTATATTTATGCATACTGTATGTCCTTTTTTGGTACAAATAATTTGAACTTTTTTCAACATAGCAATAGGTGCCATCGAATATTATAATGGGCCTATCAACTCCTTCTAAGTTACCAAATAGTGAATTTGGAATAGATAGATTTCTATTCACTAATTGCTGCCTATTTAAATGATGTACACCTAAATGTCTGGGAACAAAATATTCGGTCAGAATATCTCTGACTTGGTGTAACCACTTTTCTAGACTTCGCCTAGAAACTTTTAATAAAATTGAGAGCCTTTCGTCCGAATCACCAGTTCGCAGCTTAATTAAGTAAGCTGATAAGGCTAAAGAAGCCTTAGATACTTCCAATAATTGAGGAACTTCATTAAAAAGCTCATGGAACTGCGCTTTGTTGAATCCAGTCCATGTATGTACAACATGGTCTTCCATATTATCTATATTATCAAATTGAAGTAAACTGGAATCAATTACTTCTTTTAAGGACATCATGTCTTCAATATGTTTGGCAGTAAATGACTGTACATAATTATTTCTTAAACTTGTTAAAAAACCCCTGGATTCAATAACTAAATGTTGATCACAAAGACGATTATTTATAGGGATATAATATTTATGCACATTGAGTAACATTTTTCTGGTGGAAAGTGGAACTCGGTACCTCTCTGTCCTTTGACAGCCTTCAATAAAGCACCTTCTTTCTGTTTCAATAGCTCTCATGTAGTTAGGTAGAACTATATCAGGTTCAGACTGGTTACTGCTGATTCCTCCAAGTGGAGGCTCAGCAGGAAGATCTTGAATCAGTGGAGGTTCTGCCGGAAGACCTTGAACTTGAACTTCATCAAGATGGCTCCCTTGGGAGGATGTTGATGGGCCACTCATCATTCGGGGAGCAGCTCTATCTGCAGCCACCCAACATCTATGGCATATATGATTTGACTCTCCTATCTACAACAAAAATAAATATATCTTAACTTAGCAAGAATAGATAACACCGGTGTTTGCTAAAATAATGTTTTTATTAAGTATTAATCTATTTTAAACCGAGATGCAACAAAAAATGTACATCTTGTGATACAAGTTATATTTTTTTAATATTAGGTATTGCTACAGTTGCTTATAAAATATCATAAACTAGGGCATCCATACATGGCTTTGCATGCGATAAGGGGATAACAAATTATGTTTATTTGTTTTGAATGATAAAATGTTCTTGACTCACAATATAGTTTTTTATAAATACTTAATTGAAATTGATTCAGTTACTCACAGTTTGAGGCATAATCCATTCTTGTATTACATTATAAATTCTCAATTCCCGAGTTGAGCCAGTGTGAAGAAGATGGCTGACTTGTGATGCAAGAGATCGTCCACAGCGAAGACAAACATTACGGTGACCAGGTTGTCTTGTTCCTTCACTATTTGGTCTTTGCGCATTATCCTAGCATAGTTGACAAACATAGTCACTACTGCTAACCTTAAAGAATAAGTAAGATTATAAATAAAAATATAAAAAGTAGGTAGGTACTATTAAGTTCATTCCCAGTTGTTCCTTAGTAATAAAAGAAAATATTCATATACTGATGATTTCTCTTTTGCTTGTGACGCAAACATAACAATAGTTATTTTACAATTATTGTATAAAACATAATTAATGGTACACTACATTGTGAATGTGTATGTTTTGGGTGGAGCTGCGTACATGAAGCAGGCTTATATTGAAAAACAGGCAATCTAATATTTGCAAGCAGGTACTTACAGGTTGTGGTGCACGCCATTGTTGAATCACTGACAGAATCATCTCGTCATCTAAGACTCGTTGGCCTAGTGTATTGCAGCGATTAGTCGCTATTCCACAATTCACGCAGCGATCCATGTTCCAATATCCAATCGATAGTCCAAGATAACGAGTTCAAGTCAATCGTAAAGGCAGGTTCAGTGTCCGGTAGGATAGCAGGAGTACAAGTAAAAGAAGAGCAGAAGTCCGTAGAAGAAACGCAGTGGTCGAGGAGAAAAGCAATGGAAAAATACTCAAAACGCTGGAGGTAACCCACGAAACGATACGAAGCAAGCGAGCGAGTGACCTGTGACAGTGATACCGATTGACATTGACGTTTCAGTGTTGACACTGTCAAAAAATACTCCAAAGTAAAAAATCGATTACTAAACGTAAATCGATTAGATATTTTTCTGTATTTTACGAACCGTTTAATAAATACTTATACATTATTAATATAATACTTTGATTGATGTGAATTAATGAAATCAGATCAGACACCAATTCAGCACCTGCAAACTTATTTTTTGTTAAATCATTCACATAAATCGATTACAGTTTAATCGATTACACATTCCTTGTACAGCAAACTTATTTTTGTAATTTCTCTGCTCCCAGATTGCGGATAAGGCTCATTTTTTGAACTTTGATATAAAAAATATACCCTTTTTTTTAAGCCATACCGCAACCATTTACATTTGGGCCCAGAAATGCCCATCTCCTTTGGGTGATTATGTAGAACATGGTCTTGTTTCTATATTGCGATGATGGTGAGTCCGACAAAAAATGGATGGTGTCAATTAAGGGGTTCAATCTCATTACTTCTTCTATTAAAGGCACCAGATGAGCCCATACCGAAGGAGCGTTGTGCGTTAAACAATCACTTATTGTACATATTAATGTAGGGGTGTACAATTCCAGTATCAAAATTATGGGCATATGCAACAGCAGTGTGTAACGAAACCTGTTGTCTGCTGCCACCGAAGTGAAAAGACTGTACTTCTTCGGCATATTTCAAAGCGTAATTTTCGGAGAAGTCTACATGAATCAGACATTCTTGAATGTTTAGGTTTTCTTTTAGATTTTTGATGGTTTTGTATTGGCCAACAATTTTGTAAATGTGCTGAAGAAATATTATTAAATCATGCTCCAGCTTTGCAACTGCTTCCGTAAAACGGCTTGTTACACTCTTTTTCTCCGAAATTACTTGCTTTTTCGTTGTGCCGTTTTTAAGAATTATATTTTTAGTTATCTTGACCCATTGAAAATAAGTTACGTTTTTATTTTTAAAAGCATTATTGTAATCTAGATGATTACTTCTGCAGGCGTCACACTTTCTTTGCAAGCAATTGGTGTTTCTAGAATCACAGCATAATTTAGAAAGCACCTGGTTGCTGTTTTTCTCATTTATTATTAAAGCTTTATTCAAACTGGTTATAAGTAATTCCATATTAACATGGACAGTACACTGACATGTTTCTCTATTATTATTTTTTGGAAAAAGCAACCAAAAAGGTCGCAGTTTGCAAAAAAATGAGTAACTTACTCTCAATTTTGTCTCTGAAAGGAATTTTTTATAAAGGTCTTTTAGAGGTAGGCATAAATATCTTTTTTGTTGGCGAACTTTATTGCGTGTGATAAATTCTTTTTTACCAGCGGTAATAACACTGTTTGCATCATCTGTGTAAAACTTTGTTATGCGTTCCATCATAGGAGTATCCTTTTCCTCTGATTTATTGCTATTGTCACTCTCTGATTGCGACTCTTCACTCAAATCTTGACGTCTAGTCTCTGCCTTCATCTCTTTCAATTTTATCTTAAGTCTCTGTATATATTTACGTTGTGATTTGTTTTTTTTTTGGTATGCTGCTATGATTCGCAGTAATTTTTTTCGTTTTTTTAGCTCTGCGTAACGAACCTTTCTGACTTCTGCTTGAAAGTGTGGGCAACGGTGCAAAGGATCATCAACTTTGTTAATGGTGGTTTCAGTATCTAGGATAATTGAGCCGTTGTCATCAGCAAAAGCTTGGATATTAACTGGTTTGTTGAAATCATTTGGTGACAGCTGAAGCCTGCGGCAGTCTCCAACCGGTCACATGTGTTTTTTTATAGTTTGTTTTATAAAACTATGCAAATTACAAACGGAACATTATACTGCATTGTTAAGAACCAACTTTTGTCGTGGCCACTAGAAAACAAACAATCCGCAAGGGTGTAAAAGAAAAGTCAACTCTGTTGAAGTGTCATGATTAACATGTTGCGGGACGGTAATGACTTTTTCAAATTATGCGATATGACAGTAAAATTGCCCATACAAGTTACGACCACTGCTATATCCGTACTTACCTAGAGCAATACTAAAGAATAATAATACAACTATAGTACTTTCATAGCCGTATGCCGGTTATAGCCGTACTGTCATTTAATTATGCATAAATGACATGTTAAAATTACGCTACGGCTATTCCCGTAATCGGCTATAGCCGTACCGTATTTTATAAATATTTTACGGTCTCAAAATATGATGCTACGGCTATTGCAGTATTATAGGAATGTAAGTTGTTTTCAAAATAAAACCAAAATTTAAAAGAATACTTAGCATTTATTGAATCACATAATGTAGTATCTAATATCTAAAACTCAAAAACAGTAATTAAAGAAACTTCTAATCAGTGCCATATAATCAGAACAATTAAATTGACCTTAAATCTAGTCTTCCCGATTATTTGCATCTTGCTGAATATGCTCATGCAAAATGTGCCAATCTTCAAAACACTCAGGACACAAAGGTGTTCTTTTCACACATCCCTTGCAGATATATTTAGTTTCCTTTCGCTTGTTTACCTTAGTACACAATTTGCAATCCCTTAAATGCATGATTTTTACTTTTTAAGCAAATTAAATTTATTTGGATGTAAGATAAGCTCTATAGTAAGGAAAAAATATTTAAAAAAATATATTCATAAAAATACTTTATTGTTTTAAAAAAAAATGGGTTGGTGGAAATTTACATCTTTATGTAATCAGAACTAACCTACTGAGAACAAAATGTGCAGTGAGATAATAAATTTACTCATTATGGTATTTGCTGAAACAATTATTGTTTTTGTTGAGGCAAAGGTTAATATTACATTTGGAACAATGTATAGTTGAATATCCCTTACAATTGGGGTATTTGCATCGCAAGGATCCCCCTACCATAGGCCAATGATCTTGCCCATCCCTGCGAACTTCTTTTGGTGGGGCGACTGCTGCAGCACTTCTTTTTTTTTTGGCCTGGATCTCATTTTCTAGAAGACTAGAACTTGGACGACCTCTTTTATTTTCTTTTGCTACTCCCATGTTACAAAGGACGAAGGCCAGTTCATTTCTAAAAGTACCTAAATTTAGCATATCTTTTTAGCAATTTTTTTTTTTTAATATACTGTCCATGCATTTATCAGTGCCAGGTCTAACAGATGAAAAAAAAATCGAATATACCATTTTCTTGACTTGATCCTTATTCTGTATCTTCCCAGAAAACTATCCATAAGATCTACGCCTCCCATGTGGGCATTGTATTCACTGATGATTTTTGGGCATGGTATCTGTAACTTTTCTTTTTTTTTCTTGTCATATCTAGATACATTATTCAAAGGCAAAGCACCAACATATAAGTTTTTTTTAAAGAAGCAATTATTATTTAAATTGTTACTAATTTAAAACCATAATGATTCGTCACTACAAGTTATGAATAATAATTGGTAATACAAACAATCATACTATAACAAATAATACTGTTTTTTAATAGAAGCAATAATCATATTATGTCAATTATTAAAATTGTTATTTATTTTTACATGGTTTGCTTTGGTGGCACTTAGAATTGCAGAGTATCATTGCCTTCTTGCACTGGCATCTGTTTGTGGAACAATTTTTGTTGCAGCTGCATCTCACAAAACCTTGACCTGATCCAACTGAATGTTTCGTAGCTGCAGTAACGATATTTCATAGTCTTGGTACCATCTGCTATTTCTAAAAAAGTTTGACTGCAAATGCCGAATTCTGATCTGAAAAAAAAAAAAAATTTTGCTACTTTAGAATATCATTAATGCTCCAGAAAGATAGATAAGTAATTAAGTGAGAAAAAATTAAACCTGCAATATAGTTTCTGAAGTACACCATGTTTGGTGCCAACTTTGTAAAAACCTTCGTCATTTTTCTGAAGAATAACTCCAATAATGTTTCTGAGATCACCTTTGCCTTTGTCAACATCTGGAATCGGTATAGTCACATTATCTCCAATGTTGGCAGGTGGATGAGACTTGTCAGAAGTAGCTTTCATTTTCTTAGCCTGTTTCACAAGATTTTCTGCTGCAGTTGTTCTAGCTTTATGAATGTCATTTTCAGATGAAGAAACTTTTTCTTGGTTACTAACTTCGGCAACGTTATCATCACTATCTTCTGTCAGGTTAACATTGCGATCATCTTCTATTACCTTCCTTAAATCATCTTCATCCTGAATATCATTTGTGACTTCTAGCGGCAAATAGGAAGTCGAAAGTCCTACTCTGGGTTCTATTCCAAATAATGCCTTGTTTGGCGATTGTTTTATCCCTGAATGGTAGGCGCGGTTTTTCATGAATTGAACATATCTCAAGCCTTCTGACCATTTCGTTGAAACGTTGTCCTTCATCCAAGAGCCTATCATATTCTCAATATCTTGATTGGCACGTTCAACAGAGCCCTGGCTTTGACTGCCTGGGTTTTCCGTGCACAATTTTGAGTTCTGGCCATAGACTGGCAAGCTCACTTATAACATTATTTACAAATTCTCTACCATTGTCAGATTGAAGAATGCACGGCGCTCCTATAGTTAGAAATATGTCATTCAAATGGTAAGCCACCTCTGTCGCTCTCTTAGATTGTAGAGCGCGTAGCAGAACAAATTTTGTTAGATGGTCTTGGTAAACCATAATAAATTTAAAATGTCCATCTGGTTGTGTCTGATGCTACGGCTACAATTGTCGCGCGAAGATTCGTGTTGCGTTGTCGCGACAAAAACTATAAACTTCGTGTTCGCGCTACGACGAACTCGCTGCGGCTACACTTCGCGTTATCGCGAACTTTTCATCGTGCGCTCTCTCTCGCACACCCCTCGATGTCTCGCTGAGCAACAGAGAGCGCACTGAAGAAAAGTTCGCGCTATAGCGAAGATTCGCGTTGTCGCGACAGGTGTAGCCAAACAATTCGTGACTTCGCGAATCATTCTGGCGAACTCGAAAGAGCTTCCTAGTTAAAACGTAGCGGTAACTCAGGCGGACTAGACGCGGAAAAATAAAATGGAAGACGCGGTTGCACTGTATTACATGTCGGCAAATAATTATTTATTACACCTATATTATTGTAATAAAATAAAAAAGAAGAGAAATAAAAGGAGACGGTGGTTATTATATATACACAGAAATCGGACAATGTAAGTACCACTTAAGGGGGATGCGCCAGGGTAACCCGCGAAATTCAAATTTTCTTACGTTTTTTGCAATTTGCAGGTCAGTGTCAGGTTGTATGTTGATCTAAATATTATTTGCGCCCGTAACAAATATGGGTTTACAGAATTATAAACATAAGAATCAGCAATACAACTGTATAAGTTCATGGAAGTGCCAAATGTCATGATTTCATGAAATAGTCATTCAATGCACTTTCATGAACTCAGAGAGTTGTATTGCTGATTCTAATGTTTATAATTCTGTAAATCCATATTTGTAACGGTCGCGAATAATATTTAGATCAACATACAACCTGACACTGACCTGCAAATTGCAAAAAACGTAAGAAAATTTGAATTTCGCGGGCTACCCTGGCGCATCAACCTTAAACATTGCTGATATCTCTTTTTATGCACGTGTATCTGTGATAAATAAACCTATTTTTCTTTCTTTCTTTCTTTATTTTCTGATAGAACACTAAACTCGCTACCCAACGAGCGCTACTATAGTTATAATATTATATCTATTTTCAGACATTTCGTGGATAAAATGTTTACGGAATTATCAGCTGAGCCTCAACAATTTTTTAATTTTGTCCGTATGACTACGTCTGATTTTGAAATACTGCTTCAGAAGCTAGCACCTTACATTACGAAACAAGATACAACATTCAGGAAGGCGATTCCAGCATAATTGAGATTGGCAATTACATTACGTTATTTGGCTACAGGAGATAATTTTAGAAGCCTCCATTATTTATTCAAAACTTCTCACCAACTAATTTCTAAAATTGTGCATGAAGTATGCGCAGCCATCTTGATCGTTTTGAAGGACGAGGTTAAGGTAAAAAAAATGTTAATTTTAAATAAGTTTTATTATGTTCTGTTTTATGTCACAAACAAGCACCACGGAATTTTAATAAACCGACAAAGTGCGAGTCGGACTCTCACACGAAGTGTTCCGTACGCGTATTGCCAAACTGTATATTACCACAGACACAGGTTGCTCTGTGCTCGCAGATTGTTTGCTTTAATGAATGAAGAGCATAGTACATACCAGCACAGACAATGTCTGTGTTGAAATACACTTTGTGTTACAATATTGGAGCAAAATACATACGACTACAGACAACCACAATTACTTGTTAGTCTGCTGCGGTACTTAGAATGGCATCGATAGTTCTTAGCATAATACATGCGACTACAGACAATAGGATATCTCTCTTACTCTTCTGTGATGCACTCGATGCACTCACTTACCAACCCCGCTCCGGCGCCGCTGTTCCCTTCGCCAGTGACCGTGACCTAGTTACGCAGTTCAAACGTGTTAAAATCGTGAAAATCGTGTCGTTATCAGTCTATTAATAATACTTACGATAATTTGCATAATTTAGCTACTTTTGTATTGCATTATGATTGAAGACAACCTAAAGTATTATGACATTATGTTTTACGACTTTTTTGGTAGTACATTGTGTGGAATTCAGTATCCTACAAAGCAATTTTATGGTCAATGAGAACTTTAGTGCAACGATTCAGTGCAAACTGCTAGGATTAGAAAATAATTCACCTTGTGAACAGAATAACTGTTTTATATGATTTCTCTAAATTTACTAACACCAACTGGATCATAAAGCGAAATCCTACTGTTAAACGACTGGAATTTACGAATCGATATCTAGCAGCGGAACAGACGCGAGTCAGTTCAATTGAACTACTGTGGTTTCCTCCTTTGGTTTCGCGGCAGAGGTGTGCTACCCGCCTAAGGTGATAACAGAATTTTGTTAGTACAACACAATGCGAAAAAACACAGTGTTTGGATTATTACAGAAGTTATTTTGAAAAACTCATTTCTGAACCAATTTCATTTATTTTTAAATAATAAACGAATGCATGAATGAATAACGTTTATTTGGACACAATTCGTGAAACACAAAATACAAATAACAAAATAAAATAGTGAAAAACAATGTTCCGTTTGTAAACAACAAACGGAACATTGTTTTTCATTATTTTATTTTGTTCTGTTCCGTTACAAATGTGTTCTATTTTTTATATACACCGTGACATTTTAATCGTCTTACAAAGGTGGTCCACTCAATGTATCCGACATAAAATACCTCCAGACACCATTTTTTTTTTTTACCATTAATTATTATAATAGGTACAAAGAAAAATAAATATTGCATTAGAATTCTGAAACATCCTGTTATTAATGTTTACGTATCAAACGGTAGAACAAACCTACGCAGCGCACGGGTCGAGTAGATCATTCCAATACCGAAAGCCAATCAAGCATAGTCCACGTGGACTGTCATCCAATGAGGAGCTCTAATGCTATCCTTTGAGTAGAGCCGCGCGTGTCACGCCCCTCCCCTTTCATTCGAAAAATAAGTGAAGGTCAATCTCGCTCGCAGCGTCTCAGTTGCGGCCGAATACCGGAAGTGGAAGTGCGCGCGCGCTATCGGATATCAAACGTTGTTCGCGATCGTTACAGTGCAAGAAGTGAATAGTTCCTCATAATCATTGTGATATTCATGTAGGTATTCACAATGATTATGAGGAACTATCGATACTCGAATATCGAGTACCTACAAATGGTGCGCCGCCTGTACGCAGTGAGTGGTGACAATTTACGGGGAGCAAGGAGATTGTACGCTGCGCCAAATAATCTGAAAATGTTACGCAACCGAGGTGTGATCAACCCGCAAGTGCCAGGACTGCAATTTCAGTAACTACATATCTTTTGTTTGTTATTTGCTAGGTTAGTAGACATGAGTCAAATTTCTATCTTCAATAGGGTCGAACGAAGACAAATTGATCAGTTATTGAAATCTGCCGTATGTTTGTAACTTTCTTTTTTATTAATCTGCACTTACTATGTACCTATACCCCATTTGAAAAAAGATTAGATATTGAAACAAACCTTTATACAGTCCGTTCAACCGATTTTGACTTCTATTCCGTAGGCATAAGGATGGCATTAAAAGAAAAAAAGGTTACACACATTTTTGCAATAGGGCGAATGAACTCTGTTAAAGATGCCGCCGCTTCAGTCCGTGCCGCCTTTGGAACGCAATGCTCGGACCGCGCTCATAATGGTGGCCATACACGCTACGAGAAATGGTTACGATCAAACTGTACAGTTTGAACGGTGCAGTTTATCGTAGCTGGCATACAAGCTATACACGCTACGAGAAATCGTTACGATCAGACGCACAGTGTGTTAAGAACCCGATTTTTGTTTCATTCTGTTTTTATTTAAGTAATCGATAGTTTCTATCATTTCTGGCGCGAGAATTCAACTCCGGCTTCGCTACGATAGGTAACTTTAAAAAAAAAAAAAAACAAAGTTTCGTAATATACGCATCATGAAAAACGAATAAAAAATCTTATTTAAAAAACAGAACTATGTATTCCAGTTTCTATTTATTCCATTAATAGTATGTACAGTAACCTACCTTTCCACCAATTTCTGATGCTCTAGTATGAATGGGACGCGAGATATGATTTTTTTTCTCATTTTTCGTTTTTATTTTTTTATTCACCTATAACACCGTATTAGGTCGTGATTTTTACATCAAAATATTGCTTATACTTTCTATTATGTGTAGTAAAAAAAACACAACATAATTCCGTGTTATCCACAAGTTATTACAAATTTTAGTAATATCCGAAATATCTGCAGTTAGGGCTGTCACTTCAATCAAAATGTAGATACTTTTTTATGTTATAATATTTTAGTTTATTTATCATGTCGATGACTAGTATCGTTATTTTTTCGCTTAGTTGGCTAAAATTGTCTGACTGTTAAAAGAAAATTTAAAAAACAACAAACTGTTAAGAGTTTCTTCAAACTACAATAACATGACTATAGTATAAAACTACGGTCTAATTCTTGGTCGAGTCCCTCCACTGCTACTCAACTACTGGCCCTTTCTGGATACAAGCGGAGGAAATGCTATCATGTTGGGCTTTTACACCTTTCTAACAGTCAATAAATTCTCATCCGAAGGACTTAACGAGTACCTAGCTAATTTTGCTGATTCTGTTGTACACCGAACTAAATTAAAATTCCTTACTTTTGGCTATGAGAATCTTAACGCTATTCTGACAAAAAAAAATCTAAATTTAAAAATTATTTTAAACAACTTAAATCAAATTTGACAATCGCGCCTCCACTTCGTACTATTGTTTTCCCTACCCCGTGATTTTTTTTTAGAGCCGGAGGCGCTCATAAACGCTTCGACGTGATTTTTTATGGAATTTTTCACATTTTGTATGGAAAATATGCAAAAAAAAAAAAAAAAACCGACATGCTGAGCCTCAGGGGTTTAAGAGTTTTCTAAAGGGGGTCGAAATTTTCATTATTTTTGCGATACGACACACCATTTTCGAGATATAAGCAAAAGAAAATAAAAAAGATACAGTACTGTTTTGTAACTGAAGTCGAGGTGTTGGTTTGAATTTTAGTTCATGACATCTTATTTTATTCCACACATTTTTAATCGCGATTAAAAATAGTCAGATTTAGTTAGAGGATTTTAGATATAAGACAAAATTTTAGGTTAAATCGTGAAATTCAGAATAGCATTTTCACTAAACTATTATCTAACTTATTTCAGTACCATCTTAGTGCTGTCAAACTAAATTATAGTTATGTTGTGTCAGCTAGAGTCTATTTCAGAATAAATTTGGATGATGTTATATGCGTAAATCCTGCACCGTCATCTTTTCGCTACTGTAGACCGTTACACTTACAATATAAAAAAGAAACGAAAGAATTAATAATTTCTAAGAAACAGTTTATTGATGAGCAGATACAAAATCTTACCCCCATGATAACTGAAACCTCGCGAGGGCATAAAATAAAAGTTCAATGCAAATTCTACTGTGCGGCTTTGATGGGAAAGTCCTGAATGCAATTCTTTCTACACCATCTCAGTTAGGTACGTTGTCCATATTGCAATTTGACCTCGTCGCAATTTAATGATTTAGAGATAGCATTCTCCAAACCTGTCATAGAAGAACGTCTTGTATGGTATAAGTCCACTTCATTCATGGATTAGGGCCTTAGAATTTGTATTAAATCTTGGATACAAAGTTGAGGTAAAGAAAAGGAGGATCACTCAAAGATCAGAAGAGCGCCGACTGGTCGAGGATCGTAAAAAAAGAATCCAAGGTGTAATCAGAGAAAAAATGGGCCCTTTAGTAATGAAATGAAATTGTTTATTCTATAAATAGGATATTGGAATCACTTTTACACGTCATATTAAAAAGTTGTAAAAATAAGCTAGATGAGGTCGGCGTTTCCTATCTGACTATTCTGAGAAGAAAGGCCAAAACAAACTCAGAGGTCACCGTCTCCTTTAAAGTCCAGACATAACCTTGGTCAGGCCATATGAGGACCATGTAGATTAGAGTCTGAAATGGTCTTTTGAGGAAAGAACCACACAGATTTGAGTGGGCCTGTCCAGTCAGTGAAAGCATTTGTCAGTAATAGTGGAGCTCAACTCAGAACTTAAGGTAGATGTGGTGCGTCCAACTTCAGGGACTACTAACGATGGAAAGTTGGAAACACTGCCGGCACTGCTTTTTCTGACAAAAACCGAGGAACTTTTGCAGAAATTCTGAACATCGAACGGTGGCTATTAGATGAGTTATACGTAATTTAAATCGTTTTGTCCAGTAACTTGCCAATTGATTCAGAAAAATTCGCGAATTTTTGCAAAGAGCTGGCATACAAATATGTTGCAAAGTATGAATGGCATCCTAAAATGTTATTCCATGGTGCGAAAATAATAGATTCATCAAGTTTACCTGTTGGCATGCTCTCTGAACAGGCGGCTGAGTTTCGAAATAAATTTTGGAGGTTTGACAGAGAGCACCATACTATAAAGATTTCTTATGAAGCAACCATGTCTGACCTTTTTCACAGAGTCTTAGTCTCATCTGATCCAATAATATCTGATTTCTACCCATTAGAGAGAAAAAAAAAAGCAAAGAGAATTACATTACCAGTAGTCGCATTGTCTTTGTTGAGACCTGTTAACGAAAAAAATCTAGAAATCGATGATTATTCTCGCGTTGAATTTGTTGTTATTAGTAATGAGGAAGAGTAATCATTTATGATAAATTCAAAACAAATTGGTTTTTTTTAATATTTTTTCGGATCCACAAAAGTGACAGCCCTGAAGAAAAATTATAATTTGCAATAACTTTTGAATAACACGGAATTAGGTTGTGGTTTTATTACTACACATAATAGAAAGTATAAGAAATATTTTGATGTAAAAATCACGACCTAATACGGTGTTATAGGTGAATAAAAAAATAAAAACGAAAAATGAGAAAAAAAATCATATCTCGCGTCCCATTCATACTAGAGCAACAGAAATTCGTGGAAAGGTAGGTTGCTGTGCATACTATTAATGGAATAAATAGAAACTGGAATACATAGTTCTGTTTTTAAAATAAGATTTTTTATTCGTTTTTCATGATTCGGATATTACGAAACTTTTTTTTTTTTTTTTTTTTAAAGTTACCTGTCGTAGCGAAGCCGGAGTTGAACTCTCGCACCAGAAATGATAGAAACTATCGATTACTTGAATAAAAACAGAATGAAACAAAAATCGGGTTCTTAACACACTGTGAGACGGTACAATAAATGGTGCCGACGCACACGTGTCAGTGATGGCTTCGACAGACGACGTTTTAGCAATTGTTGGATTAATATTCGCCCTGAAGGAAAAAAAGGTGAAGCGGAAAAATCGTAGCATCTGGTGTAAAGAATGGCTAATGAAAAGAAGAGTTCATTCTCATGTCAATTTGTTGGCGGAATTAAAGCTTTTTCCAAAAGACTGGCATAATTTTCTAAGAATGGATCATGATACGTACTTACATCTACTGAATTTGATAGCACCAATTATCGAGAAGCAAATTTGAAAATAAATAAATTTTGAAATTTTGACTACTATGAGAAATGCTATTCCACCCCATGACAAGCTTGTAGCTACTTTGAGGTTTTTATCAACAGGAAGAAATTATGAAGATTTGAAATTCTCTAGTATCATTTCATCTCAAGCTTTGGGTCGCATAATACCGGACACCTGTGAAGCAATATACAAGGTGCAGTTTTGAACCTGCAAAACATTTCAGGAGGTTGTTATGAGACTCGTAAATAATCATATAACAATACGATACCAAGTCAATAATCAATAATACTTTTTCTTTTCGATTTTTCAATTTTATTGTTTTTCAGAATAACTCTCTTAATAACCCTCTTCAAAAAAACAGAATCACCCATTGCGATGTATCGCGCGTCATGTCACTGTGTGCGTGAATGCGATGACCAGTGACGTCAGCCTGTACGAGTCTCCGCCCACATTTCTATGAAACGAACGCGGCACGTACGTTAAACTAAAATGAAGGTCGTTGCTATGGTTACGGGGAACCCCCGCGATGCTCGTCATACTGCATTCTGTTACTGCGCATCGAAGGTTCAACCAACGTGCCGCGATCTGTACAAGTTGTTGTAGCTACAGCAACTTATAGCAAATAATTTCACCTTAGATGTAGTTCGAATTTGAAAATCACAATGTACCTACATTATTGTTTTAAATTTCGCTAAATAATAACTCATTTTTAAGCATCATTACAATGTCGTGGCCAATCTGCCGAGCCTGTTCCCAACTATGTTAGGGAGGGTCGGCTTTCAGTTTAACTGTATGCAGCTCACTACATGGAGTGCCAGTGAATCACGTAAGGCGACTGCGTATCAGACCTCAACAAACCAGTTACTTGATAACACGATACCCATTTGTTAGACTAATTGTCTGACTTTCTGGCTTTTGACCCGTACCAACGACCATACGGCAGGGCTGTAAGGTCGTTGACCCGTACCGACCCGTGTGGTACCTAACGACCGTCCGAGAGCTACAAATCAATTCGAACCAAAGGCTTTAATTAAGTGCTTACCGAAACACGGGATTTCAATCATGTCCTAGATAAATTTAAAAAGTACTTACATCATTATGAATTAAAAAAATAACACAATGGTACTTGCTCAGTTGCGAACCCGCAACCTCATATATGAGAGGAGAAAGCCTTAACCACTGGGCTATTACGATACTTAAATAATAATAGTAGGAAGTAGATACAACTGCGCCAAAAAAAGATCACGTTGGCGTCGTTAGTTACCTATCAGCTGATGAATAAAATGATAGGCGGAGATAAATAAACCTTACAATGCACGTAAGCAGTTCCTGTTGCACAATTGTGAAACTACGATCGCGAGCGCGTGCGCGGGATTTAGGTAGGCACCTAATAATAATAAGTCATGTAGGTACTCGGCGCAGTCGGCGCGCTCTGTAGGTAAATTCAGCCCCAAGGACGGTTTTTATTTGTAGATTAAATTGGTTGATTTAAGATTTTCCTTCCTACTTTTTAACGGGCTGAGGACCGACAGAAATACAAGATAATTTGTGCTAGTTAAGTAGGTAGGTACCCATGTGTTAGGGATTTTAGGTGATTCATTTTGTCTGATAGGTATTTTTGGCGTAGTTAAAAATTTTAAATCAACTTATTTACATTACACTAATCAAGTTGATTTAGCTAACATCGTATTTACAAATTATTGTCTATGTACAAATAAATAAATAAATTACCTACTTATGTTACCTGGAGATATTGTTCAAAGTTTCCACCGTCACACTCCAGGCACAGTCTAGCACGACGTTGCTGATTTTCCTTCAGCGTACGTAACACAAACACATTCGTTTTTATTGTGTCGAAAGCACTGATCACTTTTGCACGTAGTTGGGTAACACTGGTGATTTCGTCTGTGTACACCAATCTTTTAACGTCTCCCCACAGATAAAAGTCCAGGGGCGTGAGGTCCGGAGAACGCGGAGGCCAAGCCACTGGACCACCGCGACCAATCCAGTGGGTGCCAAACCTGTCACTCAAGTACTCACGTACTTGCCTACCGTAGTGAGGAGGTGCACCGTCCTGCTGGTAGTACATGTTGCGTTCCACTCCCAGGGGAACTTCTTCCAACATTTCCTCGACGACGTATTGCAACATCTCCAGATATGTGGCACTAGAGTCTGTCAAGCGAGTCTAGTCCCATGAAAAAGGCGTCATATTCAAAAATCTTTCAGGTGTCAACACTGATATAGCACGCTGAAAACTTGTTGATACTTGAATTTTGATAAAAAAATTACTTGGGATAAATTATAAAAAAAGCATTTCAATGTACGTATTTATTCATCAGAACTAAAATCAGAATCAAGAAATTCAATGCCTTCAAATGAGAAATCACTGTCAGTAGAATCATTACGCACAGAAATGATGAAGGGTTCCAACTCGGTTTCGGATATCCTGTCTCTTACTTTATACTTATTTTCGACACTAATAGTGTGATCTGTGCATTTTTTCCAATCATTGCCTGTGACACTATTAAAGCATTCTTTTATAAGGTTCTCCATTTCTTTACCTGGAATCCCTAAGTTTTTGCTGGCTATTTTTCTTTTAGCCAAACTCCATATGAGTTCAATTGCGTTCAGGTCACAATGATATGGCGGAAGTTTCAAAACCTCATGGCCATGTTGTTTCAAAAATTCTTCAGCTTCATACATTGGAGTTGTTTTATGTTCATTCACAAGGCACATAAGCTCAGCCTTTGTAAAGAATTCTTCATAATGAATTCCTTTTTCAGTTAGCCATTTCTGAATGTCAGCCTTTAAATCATTCATAGATGGTGGCTTATTTATTTGTGTTACATGGTAGCTAGCGTTGTCCATAACAATGACACTGGGCTGACTTAAATTGGGTATTAATTTTTCACGTAACCATTTCATAAAATTATTTCTGTTCATACCATCATGATAATCTGCCATTTTTGATTTAGTACTGAATACCAATAATGCATTGGGAACAAAACCTTTTTCGGATCCAGCATGAACAACAATATGTCTTTTGCCTGACGATATTTTGTCAATTACACCGCTTGTTGATGGCCCTTGCCATGATTTTTTAACTTTATAATTTTGGTGGACATACGTCTCATCAAGATAAACTATAAATTTTCCTTGTTTCCGCTTTTCATCAATAGCTCTGAGATACCTATGTCGCCATGCAGCTAGTTCATACTTTTCAATAAGAAGAGATCTCTCATTTTTATTTTTTTTGAATTCAAATCCATTTTTGAGTAATAATTGTCTCAATGTTTCATGACATCCAGTAAATCCAATTGACTCTCTTAAATCTGCAAGCAAACTTCGTAGAGTTGGAACTTGCTTTTTCACACAGTAAAATTCATTAATTTTATTGCGTATGGCTGATAATTCAAAATTATCCAGATTGGCTACAGTTGGCTGTCGTGGACGTTTTTTCCCCGGTGTGTTCCACTCGCCTTGGTTAATAGCACCTTCTTTTTTAATTCTTCGCAGTGTTTTCACACTTAAATCTGAAAGTTCAATATGTCAGTTCAGTATCAAACGCACAAATTTTATGATAATATTTGTAGAAAATGCAAACAATGTAAACAAATAAATCTGTACTAACCTGTCATAGCAGCAATTTTTGTCAAATAGTCTGTTTCAGATTTCATTTTTTTATTCTCATCTATGGCTATGACTTTCTTAACTAAATTATCAATTTTGCTTTTTATTTTTTTATTAATTCATCATCCAAGGTGGCTGAAAAAAGATGACAACAATCTCTTATAATACTTTTCACTTATAGGTGCCCCATTGAGATTCAATGTCATGTATACGACGTCTGAATCTAAACCAAAACCGAAATCGTGATCACATCATAGTAAAATAAACAAAATTAGACAATTGTGCTAAAAGTATCAACATTTTGTAGCCAACCTACCTGTTGTTGAAACAATTTCATCCAAAAGTCGTCGTTTTTCTGTTAACACGTCATCAGATTCAATCTTTACATGATTATATTTATTAATCATTGTAAACAGCAGGCTCCTGACACTACTTTTAATAGGTTTTGGCATTATAACATTAAAAAATTCAACAAAAACCGGAATGCTTCGAGGTTAGAACAGAAATTGTGACAATCTGTTTGACAGATAATAGTATTGCCATTATAAGAAATCAGTAAAATGGTTGTGGACTCGACTCGCTTGACAGACTCTAGTGAGGTGACCATCGATAAAATGGGGTCCAAGCAATTGGTCTCCTATTATGCCAGCCCACACATTTAAACTGAACCTCACTTGAAAAGAATGCCTTTTAGTCACGTGCGGGTTGTGTTCGCGGTGAGCCCACCAGTGTTCGTTATGAACATTGTAGACGCCAACTCGAGTAAATAAACACTCGTCCGTCCACAGGATGTTGGCGTCTTGGTGTTCCAGCAACCAGCGACAAAATGTAACTCGCGCGGCGTTATCACTTTGGTGGAGATCCTGTACCTTGCGGTAATGAAAAGGATGCTGCATTTCTTTGTGCACAAAGAAATGCAGCATCCTTGTGCAGCATCCGTGTGGCGGCTACTGCAGTAGCCGCCACACTGTGGAGTGGTGCACTCCAAACCGTCGACCAGCCTCCCGCGTGCTTGCACGTGGCTCTCGCCGGAAGAATTCCAGGATATCTTCCTGCAAGGCGACAGGCAGGCCTTCGTTGCCGCGACCTTCAGCATGCTGGGGAACGTCGAACTGCCGATGATCGCGCAGTCTCTGCGTAGCAGCCAGCATTACCCTGTGTGAGGGACGTTGCCGATTGGGGAATAACTCCGCGAACATTTCGATGGCTCGAGATACATTGTCTCCACTGATGGCTTACAAGCGGACCATCTCCACCAACTCTACATTGGAGTATTGGTCCGTCATCTTTACAACTAGGTAGTAGGTACCTATCCCGACCGCGCACTTGAGGGGCGGAATTTGCAAGCGTATGCACATAGCGGCGTCATCAAATACACTAATAAATTGACCCGATTTATGCGTTTGCGATGGCCGCGGGGGCGTGGCGGGGGAGAGGGAGCGGGCGGTGCTTTGGATTTATGAAAGAAATGTCGGTTGCGTTTGTTTGTGTGTGTGAAAGCGCAGTTTAAGGACACGTACAGATTGGTCGCGTTTTAAAAAGGGGAGTTCACACTTACCGATTGCCGTAAATAAGAATAAAACGAAAAAAAAATACCTGCCCATTTTATTGTTGATTCGGGTCGAGAATCACTAACATAATTACCTCCTAAAATGTTTTGCAGATCCAAAACTGCACCTTGTATAAGGTTCTCCGCAAAGACTATTTGAAGGTAAGAAATAAAAAACTACTAATTACTTAGAATGTAATGTTTATTAATTTGTACTTATAATGATGGGTTAACATTAAGTAAAATTAGACAAATAAGTAGCCGCTGAATTTTGCATTTGTTGGAACTCTTCTTGTTGAGAAGTTTGCATTATTGGGGTTTGGAGAATTGACTGGGAGCCTGGTTGTGTTTGGAAATCAATTTGAATTCTGATAAGGTACTGGACTAGGATTGTTTCCAACAGGGCTGGGAGTACTTGAAACGGGGCTGGGAACGTTGTAACCATAATTAGTAAAACGCACACTGGTTGAATCCATCACTTGGTGTGATATAGTCAAATTTTCCATCTCTGCCAGAAATAATGTTTCGTTAATTATTTTTTCGGCCAAAATACGTTGATGTTTTGTGAGGTCTCTCAGCTTAGCTGCGACGTTTGCTCCATAAATATCAAATCGATCATTAGTAATTGCTGGCCTTTTGAAATGGTTTTGAACAGACTGTAAAACTTCAGTAGTTAGGTTTTCATTTGCATTCCTTTTTGGCCGACTCCTATTAAACAACGTGTTTGTAGTTGAACGAGTATCGGGAGTTAACTGTGAAGTTGATTGTGTGGCTGGAGGTGACTGTGGAGTTGACTGTGTGGCTGGAAGTGACTGTGGAGTTGACTGGGCGGCCGGAGATGCTTCACTTTCAATTTCCTGAAACAATTAATTTTTTTACAGTTCCCACGCTCGAAAGAAGAATGGAAGGATGTGGCCAAAGTGTTTGAAAAGAGATGGAATTTTCCGCATTGTCTAGGCGCGATGGATGGAAAGCATATATCAATTTTTCTTCCTAATGGATGTGGCTCAGAATATTTCAACTATAAAAACCATCATAGCATGGTGTTATTGGCAATCGTTGACGGAAATTATCGATTTCTTTTATGTGATTTTGGAACAAATGGAAGAATTTCAGATGGTGGAGTACTCACAAACACTAAGTTTTTTGAAAAACTTGATAATAATCAGTTGTGTATTCCAACCGAAACAGTTATCGCAAATAGCACTAGAAAGTTGCCTTATGTGTTTGTGGCTGACGATGCGTTTCCACTTAGAACAGATTTAATTAAGCCATTTAGACAAGCAGACTTGACCACAAATAAAACCAGAATTCTAATTCAAATACCGCGTATCACGAGCAAGGCGCATTGTCGAAAATGCGTTTGGGATCTTGGCATCTCGATTTAGAATTTTTCACACAAAAATAAGTATTAATCCGAAGAGAACAGAGTCAGTCGTGATGGCCAGTTGTGCTTTACATAATTATTTAATGAAGACTTCAGAAAGTTCTTACTGTCAACAAGAATGCTTCGACGTAGAAAATGTTGATGAAGGGTCAATAACCCAAGGATATGATACAACGGATTCAGCCATATTTAATTTGCAAAGAAGAAATCTTGGTAATACTTCGATTGCCGCAAAAAAAGTCAGAGAAGAGTACATGGAATATTTTGCAAGCGAAGGCAGCGTTCCGTGGCAAAATAATTTTATACGTTAACTCTTTGAGAATAAAACATTTAATAAAAAAGTTATTTAGTTTTATTTAAATACCTACATGTTAATTCACTCAGGCTAGATTTCACCAACCTCCTAATAAGTTATTAGGGACTTATTCGGCAAATAAACTCCAACTTTCCAAACACAGATTAGGTATATAAAAAGTGGTTTATCATCAGATATAGTTTCCAATAACTTTATTAGAAGGTTGGTAAAATCCTGCCTTAGTATTAATATGTACGTATTTTTTCGAGTCTGCTTCAATGTGAAAGAAGGAAGGATTCATGTAATAATATAAATAACTATGGAGCATTCTCAATATGGCCGGGTTTACTTATTATATTCACATAACCATATTAGTGCTAGTCTACTCTGCTGGCACCACAGGGCTAAAAACCATACAAGAAATAAAAAAAATCGTAAGAAAAGCCGACCTTACTGTACTCTGTATAATAACCAGTGATCGGAGTAGGTAGATTGAATTGGGGTCATTCTGCTGGAATTTCCCAATTGGTTGATTATTAGGATTTTTTATACTTAAGTAAACATAAAATGAGCAAAGTTATATTTCTAATACTTAACGGTATCGGTTTTTTAATACGCGTATTAAAAAAATCTAATATTCAACCAATTGGGAAATTCCAGCAGAATGATCTCAATTCAATCTCAATTCAAGAGAGGTAGGGCATAGTGAATTTATCACTCGTATTGGAGCAGCCTGTCTGGGGAAGTACCTCCACCTTACAGAAGACCGCAGCCAAGCAGCAAAACCTTGGTGTTGTTGTGTTCCTGCGAGTGAGTAAGGTCGCCAGAGCTCTTGGGGTGCTACATTAGTAGCAGGGGTTAGGGTTTAAAGGCCGGCAACGCTCCTGTGACCCCCCCGGGTGTTGCAGGTGTCCATGGGCGGCGGTGATCACCACATCAAGTGACCCGCCTGCTCGTTTGACTCACTCTTACATAAAAAAAAAAATCTACCTACTCCGATCACTGATAATAACACGCAAACAACTTACCTCGTTGTCTGTTGATTCGTCGTCCATATTAGAACGTGAACGTCTTGGTTCTTCTTGGTCATCCAAAAACAGCAACATAGAGTAATACCATAGTTTTGGTTTATACACTTCTTGGGTTCCTGCTCCTGATTTCTTCGAATCAGCGATCTTCTTACGCTCTTTTTTGTAAGTAGAGCGAATGTTGTTTATTTTTTTTACAACAGCATCTTTGTCAGCACTAGGGTCTACTGTTTTAAATTTTTCAACCAGCTTAGTATATGCTGCACGTTTTAACTCACGATTGTGATACTCTTTGCCTTTAATATTCCAAAGACAAGGTTCACTGCGATATAAATCAATAAATTCTTCAAGCCATTCGCGATTAGTTTGAGACGCCATGACGCGTGCGCACGTCCACCCGAGTTTCGACCGACTACAAAACTGAACACGAAAACGGAACGAGCGCATACACGTTACGATCAGTCGGCACAGTTCGTCCGATTCCGATAAATCAATTGAAATTTTCGTATTGTCCCGTTCGACTGTACAGTCTCAAAAAATCGTGCGAAACTGCACAGTTTCATAACATACATGTAGCGATTTATCGGTACCGTTCGAACTGTACAGTCTGATCGTAACGATTTCTCGTAGCGTGTATGGGAAAAAAAAATTATATATATCTACTATAATAAATTTATTACTAATCGCAAGGAAAGTCCAAGTAGACTTTCCTTGCGATCAGTAATAAAAATCTAAATTATATGTATTACAATAAAATAAACATATAATAATCTCTCATGTCTCAGATCAACAAAAAAGGTTTGACGGAGCGCTGCTAACATCAAAAGTGAAGCCACAAAACTATGCTCCTGCAAGTAAACACACAGGCTCACGCATACACCTACACTAAAACGATGCTCATCGCTCCTAGTACGTCACGAGTCGTCGTCTAGTAAACATCAATAAAAAAAATAGAATTATGCCTTCTTGTGTAGTATTATTTAGTTATTATTATTATCCTACCCATACAATATTATTTTATTTTTTTATTTCTTTCTATTTCAATAAAAAGGTGGCTTTACGTTTGATGTTCGCAGTGCTCCGTCTTCCTTTTTTTGTTGGTTTGAGACATGCTACAACCGTTGAAATGCTTAAAATACCTGCATCGCTTAAAATAACTACTCTTCCTTGCGTAGAACTACCTACTTCTGATTTGTTTTGTTTGATAATAACCGCGCGTTTGCACTGGCAAATTAAACGAATTGAATTTCGCACATTTTTACAGGGTAAATTACATGTTTTCATATTGTTTCTTCTGTATTATTAACAAGAATATTTGTAATATTGTTTCTGCAGGAACAAAGCTTATATTATCAAGTTACAAATTAAAGAAAAAAAAATAGAAGTTTCCATTCATCATTTTTGGTATTACGGAACACATCCAAATCATATATCATACATTTTCAATAGATAGTAGTACTATCGCGTCAAGCAAATGTCATGTCAATGAAAATGTGTGCGTGGTCGTACAGTTCACGGTAGCTATGTGTATCGCTCCGACAGGCACACTAGCGCAACATTTGTAGCACACTACACATCCGTAGTTGCGCCCGATGCTCCGCCGGCCCCTTAAAGCGTAGGGACCGAGCGGTTAAATAGTTATTTAGTATTTTGTTATAACGGCAACAGAAATACATCGTCTGTGAAAATTTCAACTGTCTAATAACTATCACGGTTCATGAGATACAGCCTGGTGACAGACGGACAGACGCACGGACAGCGGAGTCTTAGTCATCGGGTCCCGTTTTACCCTTTGGGTACGGAACCCTAAAAAATATTACGAAACATGAGTAAGTACATCGCGACCTTGATTTCAAGGACCGTGTTTTGACAACAAAATGTTGTTATTATGTCGTTATAGTAGCGAATATCACTTACAAAATACTAAATTAGCCTAATATAATGTATAAAAATCATATGGTCGTCTTATAGCTTTATTTGACGTAAAATTTCATCAAGCCCCGGACTGTACCTTTCCACAGACGATATTAGCCTTAAAAATGCGATAAAAATAGAGATTATAAAAGCGTGTGTCAACTGTCGATTATAATCGACACTGTCGTTCACATTCAAGTCGCAGTCTGTCAAACTTGTCAAAAATGTTGGTAAATTAATAGGAATTTTGACAGATTGCGAATGAGATGCGAATTTGAACGACGGGAATCCCCTGACCGTTCGGTGTCTCGCTGTAAACAGAGAGTGCGCGAAGCAGTGTTGCCAACTTTATTTTAACGAAATCACCAATTGTGGTATTTCGTTTCGTAACCCACCAGAAAACCACTAACATAAATTATGCCAGACAGAAAATACCTAAACATTTGAAAATAAAACAACATTATTGTATTTTTTATTATAAAATTATAGTTTATTTTTGATAAGTACAAAAAAATTAAATCTTGAAGGCAATCATCTTCGGTTCAAAAATCGGCTTTTTCTATGATTTCTTTTGGCTGTACTAACTGTAAAACGTCCAGCGCGAACTCCGTACTGTACTGTACTGTCCGTTGTATTTATATATTTGTGCATGCACAGGAAACAAACATTTTTAATTCAAATCCGAATTAAGATATATGGAAAAAGCGTTTTTTTTTTTCAAACAACAATCTAATTTTGCACGACTTTTTAAAATCTCCCGTATTTTTTTTAAATCTACCGTAATTTTAAACTGGAAACACCGTAATCCATTATTTGGAGTTGGCAACGCTGAGTGTGGCCAACAGCATGAACTTTGTCGCGAATAAACCCTTTGATGTTCAGAAGTTTACCGACAGCCGCGCGAAGTCTTCGAGTTCGCGCTTCGAGTTCGCGATGTCACGAACTTCTTGCCCACACGTGTCGCGACAACGCGAATCTTCGCGTTATCGCGACATATGTAGCCAAGCAATGTTCGCGTGAATGGTTCGCGAATTGACGAATTTCTTGCCCACACGTGTCGCGACATATGTAGCCGTAGCATGAAAATCGGTCAGATCTACTTGGCACCTACTATTCATTTCCGAATGAAGAATGGGCTTAGAGACTAATCCTCTCTTTTTCTTTGTTTTCTTTTGATGACAGACACTGCACATAGATAAATACAAACCTATCATTTCTTTTGTGATATTGGCATATTTTTTTGATGTTTCGGCTAACATCCTGTCACGACCACCGTGGCCGACAGCTACATGAGCTGCGTCAATCACATCAAAGTTCATCGGATGAAAGATAGTATTTTATATTACCTTCACTCCGCGCAATCAGTTTTTTCACGTCCCCAATTTCTAGCACAGCAAATCGATTCAATCTTCTTTGTTGTAATGGTGTCTTTTTTTCAGATTTTTCTGCATCTTCAACGAGTTCCAAATATTGCTCTGATGATAACACATTATAATGAGAAGACTTTTTACTTTCACTATGTAAAATTTCTGTCAAAAATTTTCCCTCCATTGTTTCTGATCGGCTTGTCGACTTGACGTAGGTTCATTCATATTGAAAAAGAAGAAAACTTTATAATGTAGCGTAATACTTAAACTTTTAATTTAAAACTACAGTTATTAACTAAATACGTAACTAGGCGCGGGACGTTCGGGGCGAATACGTTACGCACGGCGGCACGGCTGGCAGCTAGACGCAAAATGCGTTTAAAACGACACGACGAATGGCGAGCGAGGAGCGGCGCGGGGCGCTCGGGGCATTCCCGCATGTACAAGTCCTGACATGTTTGCTCAAACCTACAGTACGGCCGTTATAGGTTGGCGAGTGTGAAGTTAGCCTCTGCGAATTTTGGCGCTTGAAATATCGTACAAAAATAAAGGTTTTAAAAAAATAAATGCAATTTGCAGTTCTTATTGCTGTTAAAAACAGTTATTGGCATACATTTTTTTAAAACCTTTATTTTCGTACGTTATTTCAAGCGCCAAAATTCGCAGAGCCTAACTTCACACTCGCCAACTTATAACGGCCGTACTGTACTTTCGACTTGGCTAAATTTTTATACTGTTTAGACTAGGCCATACCAGTTTATCCTAGAGTGTGCGTATTTATATCAGGATCAACTAGTTTGGCCTAGCCTAAACTGGTTTATCCTATCGGGCTTAGGACAAACTAGTTTAGCCTAGGCTATACTAGTTAATCCTATCGCGTATAGGAAGAACTAGTTTAGCCTAGGCTAAACTAGTTTGTTCTGAAATCGGGTTTGGCCGGTAACATATACATAAATCAACATACTGACCTCAAATCCATCAATTACGAATAAATTGAAAAGTAACCGTGAATATTTTATACCACTTTTTTCCAATTACAATAACCGAAATCTTCACCGAGCAAATAAGCGAGTATTGATATTTTGAAATAACTTTTGACAGCTGACATTGAAGTATGAACTTTTTTTTTTCGTTCGGAAACGTCACTATGGTTGCGTAAAACTTACCATGTACACAAAATATAATCCCCATACTCTGTGGATACGAAAAAATGGCATTGAATTGGTTGATGGAAATTTCCATCACAATGCATTTAAGGGTTAAATATTTGAATTTTCTTTTGTTGCCATCTGAGGTTGGAGGTGGCATCACGACTGGCCAGTGACCTTTCATGACAGCGACGCTACACTCTTCAACAACATTTTGCCTAAATCTTCGGCTGCTGTACAGCCACGAGCAAAAATATGTATACACTCAGCAAAAATCAATAACGATTTTCTCGTGGAATTACGATTGTAACTTTAAGATGATACCTTTTTCATAATAATAGGGGTTCCAAAATACTATGTTCGTAATATCATAACGTCACAATCAATACAGTAGGAGAAAATCACTTTTAAAAGTTGCTAAGTGTATACATATTAGTGCTCGTGACTGTACACACTATCTTTTCTTACCACATCGGGACCTTTTATATCACCAGAAATCTGACACATTTCCTTTATCAATTGGTCTCTGAACTCAATAGACTTATATTTTCGATTCTTTTTCGCATAAGTCTTATACAGATAAAATGCGTTCCAGACAGCTATATCGAGGCAGTGAAAGATAACCCTCTTATACCATCTTATGCTTTTGCGGGGGGATGAGTAATATGAAGTCATCTGATCGACCCTATCTACTCCCCCCATAAAAGTGTTGTAAGCAGCTACTTCGGCAGGTTTAGTTACTAGTTTACCATGTCGATTTGGTTCTTGTTCTAGCTTTGGGTGATCCCGAGTAGAAATTGTATAAACCGGTCTTTTATCTCTCCACATCGAAACATAAATTTGGCCTTTGCGATACCAGTAATAATCTCCCTTTTTTAGTTTTAGACTTGTTAGTACCCTTGGGTTGCCTTTACGGTTTTTTCTCAATGTCCCACAAGAGTGTGTCCGCAAATCAAGTAACTTTTGCGACAACTCCACTGAATTATAAAAATTATCCATGAAAACATGGTGACCTTTGAGAACATATATGGTTCCAATAATTTCAGCACGATATTTTGAGTTTTCTTTCCTGTCTCTGCAGATGCATCTTTACCACGGTACATAATCATATCAAGGACATAACCGCTCGCAGTTGTGAGGACGTAGAATTTGATACCGTACCTCGCTTTCTTAGACTTTATGTATTGACGAAAGATTACTATACCCCGAAATAGAATAAGTGATTCATCTATGGATAATTCTCTCGAAGGACCGTAGATAAGCTGGAAGTTATTATTCAGAGCTTTTATAAAATCAAGCACTTTGTGTTCTCCCTTTGCTTGATCATCCGCTACACACAGACATCTTATGACTTGTTCAAACCTTCTACCAGATGTTACATGTTGAAAAAACGGATGGTAGTACAGCGGATCATTAGAAAAAAAATTCCGTCTAAGGGGGAATTTCAATTGCCCTTGTAGAAGGCATATGCCGAAAACAGATAATATTTCCTGCCTATCCACAGGTCGAAATTTATAGTGACGACTGTTCCTAGTGCGTGGCCCACCTTGACCAGTTAGTTTTTCACCATATTTATTAGTACATTCAACTATGTGATCAATTAGCCTTTCCGGAAAAACCAATTTGAACATATCTAGTGGCGTTTGAATGCTATTTACATCAAATCTTGGTCCCGATGAGGACTCCTCAAAGTGGAAATCAGCGATTGGTATAGTCGTTTGCGACCACTCTTCATTGTTTTGGAGCTGCTCTGAATCGGTAGCCTCTGGAGACGGAACGAAAATATCCATATCGTGAAAATTATCATTGGCAGGTTGTGCACCAGGCTGTTCCATCTCTGGAGACTGAAAGGAGAGGTCCATGTCGGTAGGCTGCAATAAATCACTGGCTCCTTGAGCAATGGGCTGTTCTGACTGAAGGGCTAGATACTGCAGGGATGGACTTACCGGCGCATTGTTATCGCTACTAGACGACGAATGATAACGGCGGCGGTGGCGCGCTGAGATTCCATTGAAGCCAATTTCATCGTCGGAAGAATCTGATTCAGCAGATGGACGATAATCGTCGTCAGAATCATACTCTCCTCCATCGTCGTAGTACGGGTATTCATTATTGTCGCTGGATTCCGGCGTTGAAACTTCTTCCAGAAGACGACTAATGCGGTTCGAATCTTTATTTGAATCCATCTAAAACAAAACAAATGATCATTCACTTACACATCCGAATACCTACGCGCCTTTGAAATAGATTTATCTGTCTACATAACCTTGTTTGCTAGCCTATGTGTATAACAAACTATTGTAAATACAAATATCAGTCAAAATACTCACGTTAGTCCATAAATATGGTGAACAAAAAATGGCGCGAAAGTCGACGAACACAACTTTATTCAACCGCGCGTGGCGTGACACTACTCGAGCCGTCGCATAGAATCTTTATAGACCGATTACGGGCATAACCGTAGTGTGCGTGCGAGGACTTCATAGAAAACGCACTAACACATATATTTTCAATGTGTGACTTTGTGCGTTCTAATGCTTCTATACGTATGAGGGATTGATGTGATACGACAGTAAAAACGGTTTTCCTTGTTCCTCTATACGAAATTTCGCTGTAATGCCCGTACCTCACTTTAGAAGAGTTTAAAATTGTACGGCGGTGCCCTTACTGTCATTTTTCAACTTCAAAAAATCTACTGCTAATTCAGTGCGTCCCGCAACGTGTTAATAGAATTTTTTAAATGAAATCTGTGAATTTAATTTTTCGACTATACATATATTGATACATATACGATATATTGGTGAGTGGTCCAAATAGTGATGTCCAGAATTCCTCATACCTGGGGGCATCTAAAATACCCCATATATCGCACCCTTAAAACATAAATGGCACTAAACGAAAATGTTAATTTTACAGTATGGCCGTTTTAAGATTTTTTAAGTATTGTATGGGTGATATGGAACTAAAAATATATAAATTAAGCTTTGTGATCGGCTTAAAATAACAGTTTAACTAACGCTGTTTCAGTATCCAGTGGCATGCTATAAAAATATTGATTATTTATCAATGGAGAAGCATTTAAAAAAAAAGTTTAGCATTGTGTCGGTTATAGTTTTGTAGTTATTCAAAACTTTTTGCTTAATGACCTCTAAATTGTTATTTTACCTACATTGTAATGATAAAAAAGAGAGAAATAAAACAATATAATACTAAAATAATAAAGAATTATATTTATTTGGTACACGCTCACAGTTTTCGGTCAAAATTACCACACATATTCATAACAAATTTGTTTAAATCTAGATAAAAGTATTATCAAAATAACAGAAACTTAGAATTTGTGTTTGCATAAAATTCGTAATTCTATCATAAATAACATAATATTAAAATCTTCTTCTTACTACTTACTAATCAATACAATTATTAGAGGTATTCCAACTTAACTGCTAAGGTTAAAAGTCTTTCAAAATAGGAACTGTAAAAGTTACGTACAAATCAGCCTATTAAAGATTTAATTATCATAAGAGTCAGCAAAAATCTTGCAGTAACTTAAAAATATAGTTTTTCATTAAAAACCGTAAGTAATTAGAAAAAATATTGTACCCAAATCTTGTACATACTATAAAATCTTGTAAACACTGAATTGCGTAAAAAACAGCAAAGCTTTTTAGCAAACAGTAACTTAAAAACATTTTCGCACATAAATCACTAAAAAAACTTATCGACAACTTCTTCTTACAAAATATAAATCAACTGTTTTTTTAAAGACGTTCAACTACTCTACCTACCTAATTCAAAACTCTGTCAAAGTAGGAATTGTAAAAATTGGGTATCAAACCAGCATCTAGAAGGCTTTTCACGTCATTCTTCTTTCTTTCAGATAAATCCAACTTTTGGTTATACAGCTGTTGCAATTCGTGAGTCCGCTGGTTCCTTGTACTGACTCTTTTAGTTCCCAGGTCAAGTCCTTTGAAATCATCAAAGTAGGATTTTTTGTAATAAATTTTTACCTTATCATCTTCAATTTTCACCACTTTGATGACTTTTATATCAGATAGCTTTACAACTTCACTTTCAACACTCTTGTTCAATCTAGGAACGGGCAGTTGTTTGATGTCCTTGAAATCGTTATAAGCCATTTCGTTTACTATGAATGGTTTGCCATGTTTTTTTGCACTTCTGATAGCGGATACGTACTGGGAAGGCACATCAATGGGTCCAGATTTAAGCATTCTTTTTATTTGTTTCTCAATAGTTGAATGTGCTGCATCTCCTTCGTTCTGTGTGTGTCCACGGATTAAAAATTTGTGTGTTATAGATGTTACTTTCAAGTTAAGTACTGCGTAGATGTACATACCGATGATGAACTGATTTTTCTGCTGGCCGCAGCAGTTATCTGAATAGAAAACTACATCTAAGTCTTCGTCAGCTAAAGAAGATTTCTTTTGCAAGTATTTCAAGACACAGCTGGCTATTTCATTTGCTCCACGGTTACCTTGCGATTCGTCCACAAAAAAAGCATTCAGTATTATCTCTTGCAAGTTCAGAGATAGTAAAGTTCAAGCAATTTATCTTTGACTTATAGAAGAAAGATGATACTTCTCCATTAGGTATCGTCATTACCGCTTGTAGGTCGTAGCATGCGACGATTAAGTTGCTTGAAACCTTCATTTTATCGTTAGCTTTTTCTTCGCGACTTTTCTCCTTCTCTGCTAGATGTCGTTCGTAGTCTTCCTTCAGAACTTCTTTTTGAGGACCTTCGGCGAGCTTGTATATTGTGCATTGTTCGCATTGGTCCTTCTTGGGCACAAAGAAGCCAATGTTAAAGTCGTTATTGAAAACTTTTCGGTAGGTATGTAGCTGTACGTAGGGCAATCCTTGTTTTATGCAATCTTCTTTGTAGTCTGAATAAATATCAGTTAATGTTTTTCCACCATCTATGAATTCTGCTTGCTTGCGCAAGTAGTGGCTTTCGATGCGAGGAATGCTGTTAATGTGTTTTTTCACTTCTTCTATCATTTCAGCGGGTACCTTTCTGTGGTTTCCATGCATGCCTCTCTTTTCTCCTTCTAGAACACCTGTTGATGCATTTTTCTTCTCTACTACTGTTCTTATGCACCTGTCTGTAATATCCAGCGAATTTTTGAAAAAGGTTTTGCAAACCCTTTCTTTGGAGCCCTTAACATCGAAATTGACAGCCATTTTTGGCTTTCTATTGGAATTAATCTTTTTATATTGATATCTAGGCTTTATCTCTGTTATGTTACGAGCTATGTATTCTCGCTGTCGCATCAATGAGGCCATGGCCCAATAATCATTAAAAAGAAGTTTTCTTGACTCTATGTACTTCCACAAGGTTCCTTAATCGTTTTAGCTGGAAAAGCGGTTTACTTTTTTGAGTTTGAAACATATTTTTTGCCTGCATTTCTTAGGATCTTCACAATATTTGTAGTAACGATCATATTTTTCTTCTTTCGTTTTCTTGTAATTAGATCAACTGGCTGAGTTGGAGCTTCTTTTGCAGCATCGTTCATCGTTCCTGTATCATTTGTATCAGAATGTATAATTTCGACGTTATCGGCACAGCTGGAAGAGGCAACATGATCACCATCATTGGGAGCAAGACCATCTTGAAGGTTCGAATCAGCAGAAAGATGATCACTTCTTTGATGATTATTAGAAACTTCAGCAATCTGAGTGAGGGAAATGTCATCAATTTTTAAAGCGTTTGCTATTTGGCCATTCATCTTACTATTTGCGCTCTCTGTTTCGTCATCCGGATTAGTAGGGTCGAAATTATTACGTGTCTCTTTGGTACTTTGAGTCATTTGTTGGGTGTTTGGACTTTGTACAGAGAAAGCTGAAGCTGAACTGGATGATGTGCTTGAGGAAGAAGATGACGACGAGCTGGAAGATGAAGACGATGACGACGAGCTTGAGTTCGATCTCCGGCATTTTTTATTTAATGGAAAGTATGTTCTATCATCGTCTGAGGCGGGAGAAAAGTCACCATCGTCACTGTTCGTTTCGTGGTGATAAGTGCTAGGTAAGGGTGGTGAACTTCTCATGATGTTCAAATCGGACGCACTCATTGTTGAAAGGGGTTCAACAATATCGGAATTTCTTTTAGAGGCAGGCTTAGTATTTTGAGATTCATCATCGTCATCGTTGTTCTGAGTTGATAATTCTATGATTCTTCTACATCTACTTCTCTTCGGATCCATGATAGTTTAATGCCTTAAACAAAAAGCCTTGCCTTATTAAATTCGTATAAAAACAAAATCCTAATTAAAGTTAAAAAATAACTGACACTAAACTCAAACGGCCACTTATGCAATTGCGCACAGCGAATATTTGAAAGCAAATTTATGGATTAAATGGCTCTTTACCGAAAATGCCCGTTATTAAATTCGTATAAGAACAAAAACCTAATTAAAGTTAAAAAATAACTGACACTAAACTCAAACTGCCACTTATGCAATTACGCACAGCTAATATTTGAAAGCAAATTTATTGATTAAATGGCGCTTTACAGAAAATGCCCGTTATTGAATTCATATAAAAACAAAGTCCACACTAAAGTTATTAAATAACTGGCATTATATTCAAACTGCCACTTATGCATTTACTCACTGTAAATATTCGAAAGCAAGGCCCTTTACACAAAGTGCCAGTTTTTAACTCGGGATCCTGCTGTTTTGCCGAAAAGATTTTGCCCAAATTTCACTACCCAAACAAATTTTAGCAACCTTTTTTTATACCAATGCAATGTTTGGAATGATTTTAGTACGCACATTTTCATTTGGTCAAATTTTTACTTGGCAGAATATTATCAAGGATAATGTCATTTAGGCATTTGGTCTTTAATCAAATGATTTATTACAGCAAACAATCTTTAGATAATAAACGTTTGGTCAAATGATTTGTTAGGTTAGGTTAGGTTAAAACTGTGACCTACTACGCGCGAGCCGAGCGAGCGAAGCGAGCCGAGCGAGCGAAGCGAGCGGTGCCGCGGCAGCGGCCGGCGAGTGCCAGAAACGACTACATTATATAGAAAAAAACAGGCTACCCGAAACTGACGACACTAAACATTTGGCAAATTTTATTTTGCGCCAACTGAAATATTTGACTACATAAAAATTGGTAAAAGTACTATTTGTTATACAAGTTATTGTTTTAAACGTTCACTTGCCAAACATTAGGTTTGCGTTACAATTATTTGTGAAGAGATTTTTTGCTAAGTAATATTTTGGCAAATGAAATTATGCGGAAAATTGTTTGGGAAGTGATAATTTGGCAATTTATTTTCGATGAAACAAGGGAGACCCTTTTAACTCACTTCGACAAGGATTCCCTCCGGTGACTTGACGCGATCTGGCGTAGTGCCGGTTTATCAATTACCGACCGGACAAATTGTGACAAATTCATAAGTGACACTAGCAACATCTAGCGAAAGTTTGGCGCATTAGAACTACCGGGGTCTTTGCATTAGGCGCGTTTCGTCCTATGCATTTTGACTGTATACTTAACTAAAAAATGACATTTTTTGTATAGTGCCACTTATGTTTTAAGGGTGCGATATGTTTCGCGATTTTTAAAGTTATTTTTTTTTGTAATTTTTTAGTTTTCTGCCAGTGGACGTTTTTGTATTGGGTATTTTTCAGTTTTTTCTTAAGTGTATTCGAATTACCACAAATTGACCATTAATATGATAATTTGTCAATTATCCTCCTTCTGGGGCAGTTGGGTAAAAATTGAACGAAATAAGGTGTCATTTTTGCTTATGTTGCCAGCTGATTTTTTAATTGCTGGGGCAGTTTTGACATTGACATTAAATTAATTTAATTTTTCGTCCAAAAAGGTATGCATCACATTCTTGGTTTTCAACTGTCCAAACGGTCTTTCCTATATTTTTATCAAGATTCGGAATTACTAGCTTCTTTCTGGTGACTGTCTTGTAGTCATGGGTCGTACTTACAAAATCGAGTACACGACGTTTGGCTTACAAGTACCGTACCTTTAGACACTAGCGCAGCGCCCAAAACCAGGGCTCGAACTACTTTCAAGTATTTTCTTTCTGCATGGAAAATAGATCCGTAATGTCATACAAATAAAGAGTACAATCGCGTATCCTAAAAAGGATACGTCCAACTTCCAACAAAAGTGCAGAACGAAATCCTTGTCAATATAATGTCCCGTAATGGCCGAGTACGAGTCGTTAATTTCGAGATGTCCAGAGGTCAGTTGTTAAACAAATACTTGTGAGATCTTCGTTTACCGACGCTCTGGTGGAAATTTTGACTGCTTCATATTGAACCAGAAGTAAATTGTTGGCGAAATACTTCCGCGTCGGTATTATATAATTAGGGTGTAACGGCTAGGGCTTTGCAGGTAGGCTGCGCAGGCCGTTAACGGATAGGTAGGTAGTGTAGGGTAAAGATAGGAGTAAAACCAGCTGGGTAGTTTGATATATATATTAGTTAGTAGATCCACAGCTAGGTCGCGGGTAAGGTCACTGGTCTTTCCGAGCACCCGCACACTTAGGTAGGTAGAAGGGTACCGTCCTTGGTCATCCATTGAAGTAGGAAGGGGCCTGCCAGCGCAGGCTCAGCTGGAACGGTAGGGCCGGCACGGGTCGGAGACACGTGGCAGACGAGGAGGCCTGTCAGCACAGGCCTGCAGGTGGTACACGGCGTTAGGCCGCAGGTAGCTCGCGGCGGTAGGCCGCAGGTAGATCGCGGCGGTAGGCCGCAGGTAGGCCAGGCCTCGGCAAGGACTCCGTAGCGGGCATTGGCAGCATGCCAACGCGTCCTGTCCTTAGCCGGGAAGTAGTAGCCAGGGTGTAGAAGCCGGGATGTAGTCGAGGTGTAGAAGCCGGGATGTAGAATCGCCGTGTAGAACCGCCGTGGAGAATCGCCGTGTAGAATGACAGGTGATTTTAGGTTAAGTAGTGACAAGCCAGGCTTAAAGAGCATAACCATTGCAGATGGCACAAGGAGCACACAGTACAGTATAATAGGTATAATAATAATGGTGAACTCACCCTAGACTCGGGGCACATGGTAAATCTAGGGGTTCTACATAACGAACCGCTAGTATGGCTGGTTGCAGATGAAATGAATGAGTAGCCTGTCAAGTAGTGTTGGGCATGTAATTTAGTGTTGTGCTCAACCACTTAGTAACATACTAACTACTCGACTAAGTTCAGGTGTGAAGCCACAACGTTACAACCCACAGCAGGTTGCGGTTGTTGTTCTGGTGCTTCCCGTACCACTTAATTAACAGAGAGGTGCTTTCGCTGGACATGTTTGGTTAGATTGGAAACACCCGATTTAAAAGAAATTTTTGCTTTGAACATATTGCACTCGCCCATATACTCTCCTTTAACTATAAAATGGTCCCATGCCACACTTCTTTTCGGCGGCATATTTACACATAAAGGTGGGTACAGATTGGTGCAATGCAACATGTAATGTAATATTCTGCCTTACATTGCATGTTCCCTGCTGCTTTGGACATGTGGCGCGCGCGGTACGCGCATTGACTACGAATCAGAACGAGAACACCTGTTCCCGCATTTCGTTACAAACACTAGCCCTCGTCACACGTGTTCTTTTCTTTGCCCACATCACTCTACTTAAGTCGATATACTTACGAATCATGGAGTCTGAAGACAGCCTTCTTGCTCTGACGATTATCAGTGCTTCATAGTTAATCATTCATCAACTTTAAAAAAAACGCCAAAGACTCTGACGTTGGTGGCGCACTGAATTATATAAACGGAGAGAAGGCAGAGAACTGCTTACAGATATGAATTTCCAGCATATAAGTGGCCAATACAAAAGTTTTACGAGGATGACGCCAACAGACTTTGAAAATTTACTCGCGATAGTCGCACCAAGAATAAGTCGAAAATATTCAAATTTAAGAGCTCCAATTTCAGCCCAAGATAGACTAGCGATTAATCTTCGATTTTTAAGCACCAGGGACTCTTACACAAGTCTACAGTATACATTTACAGTATCTAAACAATCCATAAGTGGAATTGTTCCTGAAGTGTGCTCTGCTATAATTGAAGAATTAAAAGAAAACATTAAGGTACGTATAATCAAAATCTTTATTTTCCTTTGTTAACTACATTAAATCAGTAAAATCATCTAAAGAAGAGTGCTGTGAGTCTTGTGAAGAGACCGACAAAGGCTGCTGGTTGATTGAGTAGTTAGCAGCGTCTACATTTTCTGCTGTGGTATAACCGTAGGATACTGAAGTTGAGGGACGATTGGAGTATGGTTCTGTATAATATGCATTTGGTTGATGTTGCCAAGATTCATAATATCCCCTGTCGGCTTTCATAATAATTTCAAATATTGCGTGTTCAACCGAAGTCCTAGTCTGAGAGGAATAGTTACTCATTTTAGCTCCTATAAATGAAACAAAACTTTTTGTTAAGTCAGGAATGCTTGATGAACTGTCCAATTTCTGTGCAGTTGTTTTCAATATCCCCACTACATCGGTAAGATCATTGTTTTCGTCTCTTCTGGATCGTTTCGCTTTCTGTAGACCATGCTCATTTGGTGGTGCGGGAGGGGTGAACTCATGTTGCGTGGCTTCGGTGGCATTGTTTTTGGAGACTGAGCGTTGAATGGACTCCTGGAAATAACTATAATGATTTAAGTATTTTTTAAGGTACCCACGACTGCCAACGCCTGGTTGAAGATAAGCAAGGAGTTTGAAGACCGGTGGAACTTCCCACACTGTATAGGGGCATTGGACGGGAAGCACGTTTTACTTCAAGCCCCTATTAAAAGCGGAACCGAGTTTTATAATTATAAACAAAATTTTAGCATCGTTTTGTTTGCTCTAGTTGATGCAGACTATAATTTTCTATTCGTAGACGTAGGTTGTCAAGGGAGGATTTCTGATGGCGGAGTTTTCAAAGATACCCAATTATATGATAAGATAGAGAATCGAACATTAGAGCTGCCAGAGTCACGTCCCCTATCCGATAGAAATGTTTCTATACCATATTTTTTTTTAGGCGATAGTGCGTTTGCTTTAAGTGAATACTTGATGAAGCCATATGCTGGGATACATCCAAAGGGTTCATCGAAGAGAATATTTAATTATAGATTAAGCAGAGCTAGACGGGTTGTTGAAAACGTATTTGCCATTGTATCGCCTGTGTTCAGAGTTTTAAGAAAACTAATGCTTTTTGTTATGTCCCGTATGTACCTCTGGAGGTTAATAAATCCACTAACGATTTCTTGGTACGGGTGCGACACGTCCACTCGCCACGACTCCTGTCAACGTACTGCCAAGTGCCGCGCGGGCGGGTCGCACGCGCACTTATATATTTATTAATATGTCACCAGTACGTCACATCTCTCCCTAACAACAATTTTTTAAATTACATGCGAAATCATTACAAATTGTGATCATATTGTAGACATTATCATACGAATAATTCTAAACATTAATGAATCCTATTAATTTAATCAGTTTAACATTGTAATATTTTTTTAATAATATGCAAGATCATATAATTGGTATCATTGTGAACATTTAGAATAATAAATTACTATTAATAAATTGCTTATTACGATTGCTCAATCCTCATCCGTGTTTTCTTGTTCTTCATCATTTATCTCTTTTTCGTTGTGTATTTTCCATTTTCCATTGAAGATAGAAATTCGACTCATGTCTACTAACCTAGCAAATAACAAACAAAAGATATGTAGTTACTGAAATTGCAGTCCTGGCACACCTCGGTTGCGTAACATTTTCAGATTATTTGGCGCAGCGTACAATCTCCTTGCTCCCCGTAAATTGTCACCACTCACTGCGTACAGGCGCACCATTTGTAGGTACTCGATATTCGAGTATCGATAGTTCCTCATAATCATTGTGAATACCTACTTCACAATGATTATGAGGAACTATTCACTTCTTGCACTGTAACGATCGCGAACAACGTTTGATATCCGGTAGCGCGCGCGCACTTCCACTTCCGGTATTCGGCCGCAACTGAGACGCTGCGAGATTGACCTTCACTTATTTTTCGAGTGAAAGGGGCGGGGCGTGACACGCGCAGCTCTACTCAAAGGATAGCATTAGAGCTCCTCATTGGATGACAGTCCACGTGGACTATGCTTGATTGGCTTTCGGTATTGGAATGATCTACTCGACCCGTGCGCTGCGTAGGTATGTTCTACCGTTTGATACGTAAACATTAATAACAGGGTGTTTCAGAATTCTAATGCAATATTTATTTTTCTTTGTACCTATTATATTAATTAATGGTAAAAAAAAAAAATCGTGTCTGGAGGTATTTTATGTCGGATACATTGAGTGGACCACCTTTGTAAGACGATTAAAATGCCACGGTGTATAATATCTACGAGTATCTATTTAATCAACATCAGTCTTGCTTTTATGAGGTAGAGCTGTTACAAAAAAAAAAGATAATAGGATAATTCACTTATAGTTAAAAATCAACGTCACAAAAAAATAAATGTGATTATTCTGCATCCATGGAATCGTTTGCAATGTCATGTTGCATGCTAGGATTCCACCTCTGTACGTCGCCATCACTTCTAGAAAATGGGGAATCAGGCATTGGAGTTGTCTCTTGCAAATTTCTTAATTTAAACTTTGAAAGTGTTGCCTGGATTTCATCTTGAGCGAATATCATATTTTTTTCACTAAGCTTGCGCAAGCTGGATGCAACATACTTCCCAAACATATCCAAATCGTCCTCAGATTGCCTACATCGTTTATCAATAGCATCTAATCTATCGATGGCTGAATCTAAGTCCAAATTTTTGGTTTTAGTTTTCTTTTGGGTCTTTATAGTTTCGGGTGGCTTTGGTGTCAAATCAATTATATCGATAGCGGAGTTTACAATTTGGACTGTTTGTGTTTCGTCAATATTAAACACCGAGTCATTAACTTGACTGTGAGATGTATTTGGGGTAGGACCACGGAGTATAGAAAGAAGCGGAGGTGCCGCAAGGCAAGTAGGTCGTGCGCCTTCAATTAGGTCATGACGTCACAGTGGGCGGGGCCGCAAACCTTAGGGCCGGGCCACAACAGTGCGTTGCGGCGTCGCATCGCAAAAACAACATTGCACAGCTATGCGATGCGATGTCGCAACGCAAAAATTTCATCGGATACGACATCGTACGACAAGACGCTAACCGTCAGTTCAGTTTCTAGTGAGACATGGACCGCACTGCGCGTGTTCTACTTCTGCTTGCGTTAAGGCGTATTAAGAAAAAGAAACAGAAAAGAAAGTACTGGGTGTACCCATTACTGACAATTATGAATAAAGATGGAAACCACTTCAAAAGTAAATATGAGGCGCTAAAAGTGGACGAGGTTAAATTTTTCGATTACTTTAGGATGAGTGTAGTAAGTTTTGAAGAACTTCTTAGTTTGATAAAGCCTCATTTACAAAAGAAATACATATTTAGAAAACCCATCGAACCTCTGGAGATGCTGGGATTAACTGTAAGGTAAGAAAAAAATAAACTATTTTTACTATAATCATACTGTTTAATCATTTTCATAATTTAGTGTTATTCAAAACTCGTATTCCGATTGTGTGTCATTCGTCAAATTTGTTAGTTCCTCATCGAAATCAATTTGTTCTGGCTCATTTACATCATCATTCCTTGGCGTTTGTGGAGACGATTGCATAGGTGCCGGTGATGTTTCGCATCCGCTTTGGAAGGCACTGCGTTGAATGGATGTTTGATAGCCACTCTGCATAGGCATTTGAGCTGATTGGTAGCCACTCTGCATAGACATTTGAGCTGTTTGATAGCCAGTCTGAACAGTTGTTTGAGATGTTTGATAGTTTGCTTGGACGGATGTTTGTGAAGTTTGATAGTGGCTGGGATAGTATGATGGTTGGTGTAAATCACTTAATATCTGTAGGACACGACTTTGGAAAATTATTGTTTGATTATCATTCAATTTTTCCAATGATGGCAAAATTCCTTTAAAAAAAGATAAATGTCTACTTTCAGGTGTTTTTAAAGCAGCTATAATATTCTTCTCAAATTCGTCTTCGTCAATTTTTCTTTTACGCGATGCAGGCTGGTAACGTGGCATGACAGGTTGCTGGCTTTGTTGGGTTGAGGTGCTTGGTCTTATTTCTTCATCGTCAAGACTTGATGTTGTTTTATTTTGAGAATTCTTTTTCAGAAATAGGAGCTGGTCGTATAGATGATATTGTTTAATTTTTTTGGCCCCAGCTCCGGATTTACATTGCTCGTTTAATTTTTTTTCGTATTTTGTAAAATTATCCTTGATTCCTCTCCATTTCTTTATGACATCGTTACCTAAAAAAATATGACGAATAATGATTTATTTTGTTTTCTTTCAGGTACCTGGCGACGGGAAATACTTTTAAAGATATGCATTTCACATATTATCGTGGAAAATCTACAATAACAGGAATAATAAAATTTGTTTGTCGTATTGTATGGAACATTCTTAAAAGGTTGGAATTACCAAAAATTACAACAGAGCTGATGGAACAAATTGCTCAAGAGTATGAAAAAAAGACCAACTTTCCTAATTGTATAGGAGCGCTAGATGGAAAACACATTCGTATATTGAGCCCGGATCACAGTGGATCCCTATTTTTCAATTATAAAAATTATAATTCCATTGTTCTATTAGCACTTGTTGATACGAATTACAAATTTATATATGTCGATATAGGTGCATATGGTAAGGAATGTGACTCCACTGTTTTTCAGAACTCAAATCTATACGACTTATTAAAAAAAGGTCAATTATCTATACCTCCGCCAAAACCGTTACCTGGCTTTCAAAAAGAAATTCCTTTTGTCTTCGTGGCGGATGAAGGATTACCACTGACAAATAATATAATGCGCCCATATTCTGGGAAGTTTTTATCGATAGAAAAACGAGTTTTTAATTATCGTTTGAGCCGAGCCAGACGATATGTTGAGAGCGCTTTTGGCATACTCGCAAATAAATGGCGCATATTTCATCGACCCATTAATGTTTCTTACGATTTCACAATAGACATTATAAAAGCATGCTGTGTATTACACAACTTTGTATTGAATCGAGATGGCGCACAAACGTTTGAAGAAATGATTATTGACGATTCTTTGCAAATTTTACACGAAACAACACATGAAAGTAGAACAGGAGCTAACATAATCAGAAACGAATTTTGTAATTATTTTAATAGTAACATTGGAGGTCTTAGTTGGCAGTTAACAAAAATATAAATGTTTATAAGTACTTACCGAGTTTTGTTTTTTCAACACTATTTAACTCCTCAAAATTTGAATATAAACTTGTACACACTTCCCTCCATGCTTCTGTTTTTAAAAATTTGTCTTTGAATTGTGATATAGTTTTGTCCCAAAGGACGGGACGTTCGTAAATTAAAGATATCAGGTGGTCGACATCGTACTGCGCCATATCGCTTAAAAAACACGTGCAGGTCGTTCAAAGTATGGACACCGACTAAACGGCAAAGCGTTGTCGCATCGCAGATTTGTACGCTGCGGCAGCGCATCGGAAATTTCCACGATGCGTTGTGCGGCGTCGTTGATTTTTGCGATGCGACGCCGCAACGCACTGTTGTGGCCTGGCCCTTAGTTGTGAGTGAATCGGCATCGCGTTCGGGTGCGTTGTATTTTAATCGTTTTTTAGTAGTTAAATTATTTTAATAATGAAGTGCGCTGTTGTTGGATGCAAAAATTGTTCAGGATCCAAACTGAAACATATTGATGGCATAACATTTCACGTGTAAGTCCCTAAAATTCATATTTTCCTTTTTTAAACACATTTTCTCGTTTGCTCGTCAGATTGTAGCTAGAGACATCTATCGTCGAAGAGATATATACTAACCACTTCTCACCGATTTCGTGTTTTTATCATTATCAATGCATATTATTGTAACTCAAATTACTTGCTTAAGTTTATTTTGCTCGCTATAAGTTATTTCATAGATAATTACGTACCTTGATACATGAAATAAGAAGAATTTAACATAAGTAAAATGCGCCATCTGTCGGTAAGTAGTCGGTCCTAACTGATAAATAAAAACGTGTGCATCATGCTAGTAAGACCCTATTTTATCGAATTGATTTTCTTCATTTATTTGTTTTTTTAATCCTTACTTATTTTTGTTATAATTTTAGATTCCCTGTAAATACAGATATTAGAAATGCATGGATACGTATTATAAATAAACCTAACAACTGGACACCAACAAAGTATTCTAAAATCTGTTCACTTCATTTCGATGAAAAAGATTTTTATAAAACAAAAAACGGATATAAGAAATTGCACCAAGGAGCGTTACCTAAATTGTTTATATCTAAACAGGTACTTAAGATAATATTTAAAATAAAGTTTTAACTTAATATAATACATCGGGTGAGATAGTTATAAAACGCGAGCCTAGAAATAGTTAAAAAGAGACGCAAAAAAGAGAAAGAAATATTTTACGAATTTATTTTTACAAGGATTAGAAGCAAATATGTTTGAAGGAACATCACATACAATGCCAAATACTAGTCAAGTACAGGTAAAAATTTATATAAACATAACTATATTAGAACTACATTCTGAACAAGAAAACGCATTATTTACCAATATCTAGCCAATCGGGCACTTTTTATAACTGTCTAATGATACATTATCCATACTAATATTGCACGTAACTTGGCAAGGTTTTGGAATGCCAAGGTACGTGCCTGCGACTATACATAATATCTTTACAGGAATTTGAAACACAGCAGTTACAGAAGTTTCCTCTACATAATTCTGCTTCAAATATTGAAAAAGACTTGGAACCGTTTTTAAAACTAAACGATACACCAAGAAGAAAAGCATTGAAACTGGAAATGAACAGGCTAAAAATTGAAAATATCAGAAAAAATAAAAAAATATTTTTTTTCGATATCATGTTGGTGAATGCTGCGTCTACGCGTAAGCTTCAATACGAACCAATTATTTTACAATCTGCATTTTTTGTTTGGATTATTGCAAGTATATATTATAGAGTAATAATGTATTAAAGAGCCAAAGCCCGATTTCTCAATGGCAATCTTACTATTCATTTGGGACTTATCAAAGAAATAGCTTAACATAATCAGCTCTTAAGAAATAAAACAAATACAGTATTTTGTTAGTATAAGGTTTATATAAGGGGTAAATATGTCTTTTTCAGATAGCATCGGTCCAAAGCCTTTTAAATGACCTCCAGCAAAAAAATATGATATTGTCCTCTGACGCAGATCTTCTTAAAAGCATTGACATAAAAGCAAGAGAGCTTGTGCAACGACAAATACATTAAAAAACACCTGGCAAGACAGTAAAAAAAAAATACTCCGTTAATTTGCGCACTTTTGCGTTAACACTGAATTTCTATTCACCCAAGGCGTATGATTACGTGAGGCGTACTTTTGATACATGTCTACCACACCAGCAAACCATAGCAAAATGGTAAGAACGGTGAATGGTAAACCAGTATTCACAGAAGAGTCTTTTAAAGTGTTGAAACAGAAAATAGAACAATTCGAACATCCTCTCATTTGCAATTTAGTATTAGATGAAATGGCGATTAAACGACACGTAGAGTGGGATGGATCTAAATACTATGGATATGTTGACACTGGCACTTCTTTAGATATAGATACTTTAAACAAAGCCACTCAGGCCCTTGTTTTAATGCTAGTTGGTGTAAATGATTCATGGAAATTACCCGTAGGATTTTTTCTCATTGATAGTGTTACAGGTATTTTTTTTTTCCGTTTTCACGAACTTTCATTTTAAATTAAGGAGCGATTACCAAGTGATAGCTCAAGCCGACACCACAGAAGAAGCAATTTAAACATACATTTTAATGTTTCAGGTGAACAACGTGCTTCTCTAGTCCAACAATGCTTAATTAACGCTCATGATACCGGAGTAAAAGTAGTAGGGCTAACTATGGATGGATGTCCATCGAATGTAAGCATGGCAAAAATTCTCGGCTGTTCATTAGACATTGGCCATATTAAAACGTCTTTTAAGCATCCATGTTCTGACGAATTGGTTTATGTGTTTTTGGATGCATGTCACATGGTGAAATTGATACGAAATGCTTTTGAGTTTAATAAAATATTATATGATTATCAAGGAAATGCGATAGAATGGCGATATTTAGTTGAATTAAATAAGTTACAGAAAAAGGAAACTTTAAATTTGGGAAACAAACTAACGGATAGACATATCAACTTTCACCGAGAAAAGATGAAAGTTAAATTGGCAAGTCAACTTTTTAGCACGAGTGTTGCCAAAGCCTTAGAATCTTGCCAAGAACGGCATTATTATTTCAAAGATGCCTATGGAACAATTTTTTTTATAAAACTAATCAACGACTTGTTTGACATATTAAATTCGAAAAATTTAAAACAGTACGGAACCAAAAAAGCACTCCTTGAACGCAATTTTTCGAAAACTTTATCATTTCTAATATTTTCAAAAAATTACATCTTGCATTTAGCAACATGTTCCGAAAAAATTATTCAGTCAAGAAGAAAAACTGGTTTCATTGGCATCATTGTTTGCATAGATAGCACAATAGGTTTGTACAAAAGTTTAGTACAAGAAAAAAAGGAACTTATATATTTGCCTTTGTATAAGTTTAGCCAAGATCACCTTGAATTATTCTTCGGAAATATTAAGGCACATGGAAGGACAAATAATAATCCTACGGCGCGACAGTTCCAGGCGGCGTACAAAAAAACTCTTATTAACACTGAGTTAAAGGATTCCTTTACAGGAAATTGCATTCCCCTTGAGAACATTGGAATCCTGTCTTGTTCTTCGCGTCTTAGCGCTGTTGATTTGATTAACAGCACAAGTGAAAGGTACAGAATATCAGACGAGAGTCCAAATACTTATGATGACAATTTACTTCATGACGCGTTGGTCGAAAGTAATAGAATTTTCCAGAGTGAATACTCTGACACTCATCAAATTTTCTCATATATAGCGGGTTACATAGTACGTGTGTTGCAGAAAAAAATAAAATGCGAAGAATGTGTTCTCGCCCTTCACGCTTTACAAATAAAGACAGGACATAGATTTATTTCACTGAAAAGCCGCGGGCAACTTATTTTCCCGTCTGATGATGTTATCAAAATCTGCTTACGCACAGAATTAATAATAAGAAGAATGAAAAAATAAAGTTTAAATGTTCATAATTTTAAGCCTCGTAATATTGTTCATGCTACACTTAAGAGTCTAATAGGAGAAAACTACTTCATATCATTAAATGCACATGCGCATGATCAAGATCCAATTTTCAACCATGTTACGTTGTTAACTAAAGCTATAAGCCACTACTATTGTAATACGAGACTTAATTATTACAGTAAGCTCGAAAACATTGTTTTATCTAAAAGGCAGCATTTAAACAAAACTGTGTTGTTTAGTGGACAATAATAATACCTAACCAATGACTAATAAAAAAAATTAAGATTGATGATTTAACAACTTTTTGATTTTACTACGTACTTATCCACCCTATATACCCAATACTCCACATGATATACTATAAACAAATGTTTCAATCTGAAACAGGGAACATAATTATTATCCATCTTTTGGCTTCGCTCACAGTTGGGTAATAAATAATATGGTCCCGCCATACTAATGCACATAGAATGTTCTGGAAAAAGTGTCATGGTTTTTTATGCAGTGGCCAATAGACGAATTAAAATGAAAAATAGCTAGTTCAGTTTCACTGTAATAATTCCTTTCTCCGCTAGATGGATTTACAAATAATGGGCGGGGGCATCGTGTACTGCACCCCTCTCACACCCGCATTTAGGCGACGCTCCTTTCTATAGAGATTTTGGCTTGCGACACCTCCGCTTCTTTCTATACTCCGTGGGTAGGACTCATCAATCTGAAATTAAAAAATAAATAAATATAAGTTATTTGTTTTTTAGGTACAGTCACGGACTTTAATTGATGAGCCACCTTCAAACTTTTCAATTTTGCAGTTTCATACATTCACGAGATTACACGATTAAACACGAACTTAAATCGCACGCTCGTAAACAAGATGACAAATAAATTACTTTTAATCGGAAATATCCATAGAGGTTGACTTTATTAGTTAACCTCTATGGATATTTCCGATTAAAAGTAATTTATTTGTCATCTTGTTTACTTTCATACATTCACGAGATTACACGATTAAACACGAACTCAAATCGCAAGCTCGTAGACAAGATGACAAATAAATTACTTTTAATCGGAAATATCCATAGAGGTTGACTAATAAGTTCTCAATGATAAAAATAAATACAATGTTGCATTAAGTTTATCCAATCTATTTGATACCGACCTCCTTTGAATCATAGCTCATTATCTCGATAATTATGAAAACATAACTGAAGACAGTGACAGTTGAAATATCAAGATGACAAATAAATTACTTTTAATTGGAAATATCCATAGAGGTTGACTAATAAGTTCTCAATGATAAAAATAAATACAATGTTGCGTTAAGTTTATCCAATCTATTTGACACCGACCTCCTTTGAATCATAGCTCATTAACTCGATAATTATGAAAACATAACTGAAGACAGTGACAGTTGAAATATCGATGTCAGAGAATTTCTCCGTACGCTAACGTTACTATGCAGCAGTAACCTAGCAATTGTTTATCGTTGCTAGGTTACTGTTGCTAGACCTGCAATTGGTTGACTTTAAGTAGTCACTGCTGTCAAGTTTGTAGTTCTGCTCTCAGGTTAGCCAATCGGTAAAGATATGAAATATAATTTTCTTCTTCTAATACGAAGACATGACTTTGCGGGAACCGAATAAACCCGATTTGCATTACACGGCTAAAATGCGAACAGTACCAGGTGGCTCATCAATTAAAGTCCGTGACTGTACCAAGGACTAAAGAAGAATGGATCAATTATACAAACAGGATTTGCATCAAGATGGCAATTTCCTACGTGTACCGGAGCTTTGGACGGCAAACTTATACTGATTAAGTGTCCTCCAGGAACAGGATCAGAATTTTTCAATTATAAAAACACATTCAGTATTGTTCTTTTAGGATGCGTTGATTATGACTACTGTTTTATATATGTAGATATCGGAGCAAAGGGAAGAAACTCCGATGGTGGTATATTCAATGAAAGTACATTAAAAAAAGCTATCGAAGAAAATACACTGGACTTGCCTAACGATGCTGTTTTTGTCGGAGATGAAGCTTTTCCTCTAAAGCCCTACCGAATGAAACCATACCCTCGACGAAATAATTTATCAAAAGAACAAAAAATTTATAATTATAGACTATGCAGATGCAGGAGAATTGTCGAAAACGCTTTTGGTATTTTAGTTTCACGATTTAGGATTTTTGAAAGGCCAATAGGATTAGCACCCGAAAAAATAGATGCCATTGTGAAAACGACGTGTTTTACATAATTGGTTAAGAAAAACATCGCCGAACACGTACACTCCTCCAGGGTTTTTAGATGAGGATACAGGATCTGGCATACGACCAGGTACGTGGAGAGAACACTATAGAAGTGGAGCCTTTGAGGATCTAGTTTCGCAAAATTACGGAAAGGACATGACCAGTTCCTGCATTCGAATTCGGGAACTTGTGCAGGATTACAGTAAATACACTAAGATTTAAAAATAAAGATCTAATTTATCATGGATAAATTATTCCGAATAAAGCCAAGGTTAAAATATCTGCAAAAACAGTATTTTAAATGTTTCCGCTTTTCTTTTAGAGTGCGTTTCATCAAATAGTTCCTATGCCATAATGTTGGTTCCACTGTTGTAGGACGAATATTTGTACGTTACGGAGCCACCTAATAGGTCCGTTGTTAATGTGCCAACATTACGGCATAGGAACTATAATGATGAAACGTACTATATAAGTACTTTCCGATTTTGACGTTCCATTGTATCTATAACCATCCGGTAACCATAATAAGCTACACATAATATAGGAAAAATAAACTAAGAACGAGTTATTTTCGATCAAGAGAATAAATGACATGGAATATAATTATAATGCATGTTTTGTTTATAATTAATTTGATTTATTTACACTCCTACAGGTTAGGTTTTTATTGATATTTGTGACGATCGAACACCATATAATAGGTAATCACTGTGTATAAAGGACTGCTATTTCTTTGACAATGCATCTGACATTAGTGGCGGGATCAAAGGCAATATTAAGGGAGCAATCTTTTCCATAAAATACCCAATTAATCGATTCGAGTCAAAGCATGAAAAATCGATTCACAAAAAATATATTTCTGAATTGATATTTTATTATACCCTTTGTAACTGTGTTTGTTTAATAATAACATAACATAACATCACGCTTCTAATCCCTGAAGGGAGAGGTGTACCTATACACCCTCATTTCGCTAGTTATGTTGTAAGTCCCGTGCAATATCGGGCGCGCCTATTGCCATCAACCGGGCAAAAATCTGGACTCCACTTGCTACTGAGATATTCCAGATGGACAAACCCAATAACAATTTGCCTGACCCGGGAATCGCAACTAGGACCTCATGCTCAGGTCCTGGGTGCGATTCCCGGGTAGGTACAGCGCTACAGCGCTTGTGACCACTAGACCAACGAGGCAGTCAAATGATTTCGATTTTAGTGTTCGGGAAAAAATCGAGTATCATTTATCGATCTCAGATCGCCATTCACCATCCCTACTTGCACATCCGATCTTGGCGACACGTTGTGTTTACAGTTCGTTGTGTACTGTTGATTTTTGTGTTCTATTTCTAACGACCATTGCTTTTCTTTACGAACTGATATCTTCAAAGCCTGATTACCATTGCTATATAAAAAGGATTCATCTGTTTTGCTCTACGATTCGATTAAATGGATATTATGATGAGGTGCGTAAACTGTGGCATATTTCGTAAGGCGGATTCAAAGGCGTATTATTTCAATGCCAACCTTACCCCTGCAAGCGAGACTTGCCCGGTGGTTAAATAATCAGGTATGTACTTAAACTACATTGGAACAATACTATTTAACAACAAGACAGCAGGTATAAAGTCTAACACAGCGGTTCGATTGCATGTGAGCCAGCAAAACTTAATAAAGCAGCGTTTATTTGGGGAAAGGGTGGCAACGCATCAGCAAAAACCTTGCTATGGGCGGCGGTGATTGCCTAATTCCCGTAACTAAAAACGTTCAAATTCAAGTCGCAATCTCATCTCAGCGACAATAAATGTCAAAAACTTGTCTTAAACTCGATAACCACAACGCCTAGCGCCATCTCATATCGAAAAGCAGAGTTATTTAGTGAATACTTATCTTTATTTTTCTCAGTTTCCTGATCTTTTAGACTCGTGAAACTTTTTTATCTGGAAACTGTAGAATACAAAAATTGCAAAAATAAAACTATATTTGCTGCACATTGATTTCGACACCTATGCAGGCGCCCATAGTCCCACTGGTCATGTCATTTCACCAGAGAAGCAATTTCAATCCGTGAACAGTATTGTGATTATTTTAATAATCGCGGAGCAGTACCGTGGCAGGACAATGCGATATTTTTATAATAAACAATTTTCAATAAATTAAACTTGGCTTTTTATTACAGTTTAAGTAGGTATAAAAAAGTATTTAATAATAAATACTCACCAAATTAGAGATTGTTGTACGAAATTCTGAAGATTTTCTCAAAAATGCGTCCAAACAATTGTACCAAGGCAATTTAGGAACGTAAACATTTTCAGTCCCAGCTCCAGTTCCCCAAGATGGTTTTACTTTTTTTCGTTCTTGCAAATACTGACTTCTCATATTTTTAATTTTACTGTTATTTCCTTTGGGCCAAATTCCTCAACTCCCAATTCTCTTGCAAATGCATCAAGAGCTGCATTTCTTGCATCACGATTTTTATAATTCACATTCGCCGTATTCCACAAACACTCTTAATTTCTATAAAGGACATTGTCCACTTTGTATGGGATTTTTGCTTGGTTTGAACAGGCACTTTAAGTTAATTTATAATGCAGGTTTATTAGCTAATTCCAGTAGGAAAGAGAATATTGTAATAAGATAGTATCATGACGCTTGTAAGACTTGTTCTGCTTAATTGTTTTTTTTTAATAAAACACTTTTTTATGAATACATTTTAGTTTTATTCAGACTCATATGTTAATAATATGTTGTCTAGGAACTGGGCAGGTGGATATATATTATCTTGGTACCTTGCCCAGCTTAAAAACCAAATTATTGTCATTACATGAGCGCAGCAACCCACTGTTCTGCGGCCCACTATGCAGTTGCAGCAATACTGCTTGATTGCATTTCGTCCCTGACTGTTATTTTCATTTAATATATACACAAAGTACACTTTTCGGCTTATATGCCTACTCTGAATTTTCCCCCGCAATAAGGTACAGTTTTCGATGGAAGGAAAACCTTCCAGTAAGTTGCTGGCTGCATCCCTGCACACTTCTATTGTATAGGAACCATCATTTCGTGTGTGTTCCCCATAATATGAGCGCGCTTGTTTCAGTTGGTAAGTACCACATGCTATTAATATTAACTCGCTGTACTCTAGCCTTGGAAAGGATACACTGTTTATGTTAACATTAATGTTTTGAAACTGTGTCCGCCTTCTATTTAAATTATGAAGAATCACAAAATCGGCAAGATCATTATTGGTGTATAATTTCGTGTTTATTACTTCAAGGATTTGACCTGCATCCACCCTGTCTCTTATCCTTTCATGAAACTTATTTATCAACGCCGCAGCTATTCGAAAATCTGTCATGGCATGTTTTGAAGCTCTATTAAAAAACTCATGTCTAAGTAGTCTATATGACTGTTTAAAAAAGCCATTTACAGCTTCTACTACCCAACGACAAATTGTTACTGTTCTTGATTTGTTAGCTGCAAGCGTTGATAATTGAATTTCACCTTCCTCCCGGGTAGCAGGCATGTGGACAGAATAATTAATCTGTTCCAATAAGGGTACACAGTCTCTGAAGCCCCTATCCAGGATGAAAACATCTCCTGTTTGAAAGAACTGCCGTAGTGGCTTTGATTCATCATTAAATTCATTTATAATTATGTTTGCATCTGAGGTTGTGGCTGGATAAGGGCCTAATACATCTACAATGTATCCATCTGAACATACTATTAAAAAAGGCTTCATTAGGTTCCTATACTTGTGCAGGGAGTAAGTATCTTTTTGATACATATAATTAGAACTTTTTTGGACATATAAATATGTACCATCCATTATAACAATTGGCTGTCTGTTTTCACCACCAAACAATCCATTTGGAATTAGCAAATTCCTACGGGCAATATCACCTCTGGTCATATGGTTTATTCCTAAGTTTCTAGGTGTAAAATCTTCATCAAGGATTTTACGAATATTCCCTATCATCCTCATTAACGTTGTACGAGGTACATTCAGCAAAGTAGAAATTCGTTCATCACTATCGCCTGTTCTTAATTTTAATAAGTATACTGCAAGGGCTAACTCTCCATTTTTTGTGTTTTGTAGTCTGGGTACTTCCATAATGAGCTGTCTGAACTGTTCTTTTGATAGTCCAATCCAGTAGTGAACCGATTCATCGGCTATCCCTTCGATATTTGAAAAATCCAGAGAGAGTTTTCTTTCATTTATAAATGTTGCAAAGTCCTCAACATGGTTAGAAGTAAAACTGTGGTTGGGTTGAGGATTACTTTCTAAGATCTGCCAATTATCATTATGTAGATGAAAACTACATATTCTGCACGCATTTGGTACATAAAACTTGTATTCTGCAAAGAGCATTACCCTCAGCCATTTGGGGACTGTCAGTCTTTCTGTTGAACCACATTCTGGGAAGAAACAATGAGCTTGAGTATCCGAAGCTCTTGAAGTGTTGGGCAGATTTATTGTTGCTTGGCTTGAATGAGATGGCTCTGAAGGGCGAGCTGCTGCTCGATCAGCTCGCTGCCAACAAGGATGACAGATTTGATCTGACCCTCGCAACTGAAATAAAAGCGATAACTATATAATTCAGTATAATTTACTTCAAGCACACACTATACTAATCTATTTTGATTGGGAATAATTAATAAGCTTGCCTTTGAGCTAAGTTCTCACCTAAGTAAGAACTAAGTAAATGACTATGCTTTGTTGATGTAGCACGCATGCCTAGAAGATACTTAGTTACTTTCTACACAGACTCATGCAAAAAGTTCCAGTTCTAAGGAAAGACTACCATATTAGCGCAGGACTATAAATAAACTTACTTGACGAGGCATTATCCATTGTATTATTACGTTTCTAATGCGAGTCTCTCTTTCTGTATTAGTACTCAGCATGTGAGATCTTATTCTCAGTAATGAACATTCACAGTTAGTGCAAATGTGTCGACGATGTCCACTACTAGTTGTAGCTTCGGTGTTGTACATTTGCGAGTTTGATTCATTCAAAGCTACAATCCAGCAAGAGTGACATATTATACAGTCAGTTCCAACCTGTTATCAAACAAAAAAAAGTGTTTGGTTTAAGCCCAAAACACACACAAAGCGGGTGCGGGGCGGGAGCGGGTCGGGTCGTTTTCATCGCGTGAGTCGCGCGGTTCATCGTGTTCACAAAGAGCGCGGGCGCGGGGCGGCAGCGGGTCGGGCGCGGGACGGCAGCGGGTCGGGCGCGGTTGTACTTTGACAGACGGCAGCGGTTGCAGTGTGAAAATGTTGGGTGATTCTGACACGGACGAAGAATTATTATTTTTTACTTATTTTAAAGAGAAGAACGCGAAAATGGAAAAAGTTGTAGGTTCTTGACATTAATAAAAAAAAAACAAGTAATAAAAACTAAAACCCTACTACAACTTAAAAGGTATAAACAAGACACCACTAACAGACAAATTAAAAAGTCACGGAGTCACACGTGTTAGGGCATAAATCGAACAGATTACGTGTGACTCCGGATTTTTAATTTGTCTGTCAGTGGTGTCTTGTTTATACCTTTTAAGTCGTAGTTGGGTTTAAGTTTTTAATACTTGTTTTTTTTTTAAAAACTTTTGGGGTTATACATAATATATATATTTTTGAAATGTGCTCATTAAGCCCTTTCATTTGATACCCAACATGGTACGATTAAACCATTTTTTTTTAAGTTCCTCACTTTTTGTCCTCTAGAGGGTGCCATTTTTAATTTAATGTTCACATAGCCTATAACCAGCGGACAATCACGACGCTTCTAACGATACCTCATTTGTCAAATTGTGATAAGTGGTTTGGAAGATAGGAGGGAACAGATGAACATACATACATACATACATACATACATACCGGTCAAAATCATAACCCTCCTTTTTTCTTCGCCGTAGTCGGGTAAAAAAAACATCAATATGGAGAATATCATCGATACGTGTATTGCAACGAATGTAACGCCGCTACACCCACATTGCTATTCTGTAACCATCTTACCTTGAAAACTTAGGTGAAGTGAGAGTGGAGTGAGTCATTGTCATCGATACCTACTATGCTAAGGCAGTGACAGATCACTCCAAGCTCACTTTGATATTTTACTACACTTAGTTTTCACGGAGATATTTTTACAGAATAGCACAACCGCTCCCGACCCGCGCTGTTGTGTCAGCGGGCGCGGCTCCCGCGCGGGTCCCGCTCCGCGCCCGACCCGCGCCCGCGTTCTGTGTGTTGACATCCATATAATTCCTTGAATTACAATTTATGACACCCGCCGTACTCCCGCGCCCGACCCGCTCCCGCCCCGCGCTGTTGTGTCGGCGGGTGGCGGGCGCGGGTCCCGCGCGGGCCCCGCTCCGCGCCCGACCCGCGCCCGCGTTCTGTGTGTTGACATCCATATAATTCCTTGAATTACAAATTATTATACCCGCCGTACTCCCGCGCCCGACCCGCTCCCGCCCCGCACCCGCTCCGTGTGTGTTTTGGGCTTTAGTGGTTGCAGATATTAGGATTATTTAAAGAAATTAATTATGACGATGGATGCAAACGTACCACTTGTGGAGCGACCCACTGCCGTATAACAGCTTCCACTTCCACAAGATTGAGGGTATGCCTTCTCCTTTGCGTGATATTAATACCACAATTCGCACATCGGATCACAGTTTCGTTCGTATCCGTACGATTCAGGTCGGCGAGTTCGTTAACCATATTCAAGCTAGGGTCAACGATGGGATTGGTCTCGGAGTCCATAGGCGTGCCGGGGTCAACGTGAGAAGGGGTATCAGTGTCCATTTTCAAAGCCAAAACAATTTTTAAAAATTAATCACAGGAAAACGAGAAAAACAATATTCACGATGCCAAGAAACAAAGTGAATGACAACTGACTTGAAGTGGCAAGTGACACGCAAGTCAGTTTTTTTTAAATAATCGATTTAATAATCAATTATAAATTGTAATTCATTGACCAACATCGATACTTTTAAATACTTTTGTTTTCCAGTATGTTAACTTCGTGGACTGTAGGTATTTTGTTATGTTATTAAAACAGCTTGCTGGTATTACAATATTATAATTCTTCACTCACATTACAATTTACACGCTCATGGGCCAACGGGTGGAAACGGAAGAGAGAAGGATTTTGACAGCTATTTCACACAGATAAAAAAATGTGCCATCCTGTGTTGCCATGAACATACTGCCGCCCCAGGCAAACAAGCAGTATCTACTTAATTAAAGCAGTATATATAATGTATTTAAGTTTCTAATGTATCTATCATAACCTTAGGTAAGTATGCAATATTATACAACACAATACTTATTATAATTACACCATAATAACAGGTACGTGTTCTTTATGATATATTTGTTGACTGTGTAACTAATTTTTATAATTAAATATAGAAATAGAACACACATCTAGGCATCTAGCTTAAATTAACATAACACATCTTAATTTATTAGAAAATTACCTTTTTTTAAATAGAACACACATCTAGGCGTCTAGCTTTAGCTTAAATTAACATAACACATCTTAATTTATTAGAAAATTGCTTTTTAATAGGTAATACACTTATGCTTGCAATGACCTAGTAGCACAATAGTTGAATAAACATAAACAAATTACTTTTCTTTTGATTAACATAAACAAAATTATTTTTCAATAGGCAGTACACTTATGCTTTGCAATGACCTGGTATATAATTTACCATTAGCAGTTTTTAGCTGCAAGGCCCGAACCTTGCCATCATTTCCAGGAAATACATTCACTACACGTGCCATAGGCCACGCCAAAGGAGGAACATTGGATTCTCTAATAAGTACAAGTGCACCTACAGTTACATTAGGCATAGATTGACACCATTTATTTCTATTCTGTAAGGTATTTAAATAATATTTATACCAAGCTTTCCAAAATCTTTGTTTTAATTGTACACATTGTTGCCAGAACCCCAGTCTATTTACTTTGGTTTCAGAATTATCTATTTCAGGGTACATAGTTAGGGCTGTACCTATAAGAAAGTGGCCTGGGGTCAGGTAACAGTAATCATTGACATCTTCAGAGAGAGGTAAAATAGGGCGCGAATTAAGTATGGCCTCTATCTGACATAAAACAGTGTGTAACTGCTCATAAGTTAATGCAGCATCTAATACAATTCTTTTCAAATGGTACTTCATACTTTTCACAGCCGCTTCTGCAAGTCCTGCAAAAACCGGTGCATAACTAGGCGTAAAATGAAACTTAATGCCTTCTTTCGCGGCATAAGCTTGCACAAGCGTCTGGTGATCAGCAGAACTATAAAGCTTGTACAGCTCAGCTAGCTGGTTCCTTGCCCCACGAAAACAACCACCGTTATCGCAAAATACGTCGCTGGGCAAACCACGTCTACTGATGAACCTTTTGAAAGACGCTAGGAATGCATCAGTTGTCAAATCTGAAGTCAACTCTAAGTGAATCGCCTTTGTGACAAAACATACATATATGCATACGTAACCTTTACCGACTATAGCTTTTCTTACACGCGAATTTTTGACTTGGATTGGCCCAGCGAAGTCCATGCCTACTTTTTGAAATGGTCTGCATGATGTCACACGGTGTTGAGGCAAGGATCCCATTAATTGCTTCGCTGCACCAGCTTTGAGCCTAAAACAAACCAAGCATTTATGAGTAACTTTTTTTACTTGTCGCATGCCATTAATTAGCCAGTATTTCTGATTTAAGTTAGCTAGGAGTGACTTAGGTCCAGCATGCAATAACCTTACATGTTCACTCTGTATGATAAGTTCTGTTATTCGAGATTCTCGAGGTAGAATGATAGGATGTTTTTGTGCAATCGGTATATCCGAATTGTCTAAACGACCTCCTACCCTGACCAGCCCATCTGTATCCATGAATGGATGTAGGGTTTGTAGTGGCCCTCGCACGGAGTTACCTTTCCGCAACGAGTCTATCCCTTCACAATAATGTATTGATTGCTCGTGTTTGATTATTGAATGCAATGCATGTTGCAACTCATTAGGACTGAGAGCGCCTTTAAGTTTTGTATTATCTTTCAAGTTTCGACAAAACCTTTGCACATATGCAATTACCCTCGTCATCTTTCCTATGTCTGAATATTTATTTAATATTTGTAATATATTATGCTGCATACCTGCTGCCAACACAACCTTATCCGGAAGAGTGGACGTGGACTTCGCCTTAATTTCAGGTAAGTTTTCAGGTAAGTCTAACTTTTCAGTATCAAAGTTGTACCTCGATTGCAGAAACTTCGGTCCCTCCCACCAAAGGGCGCATGTCGGAAGCTCCTGAGGGCTGATACCTCTACTAATCAAATCAGCAGGGTTCTCTGCAGAAGGTACATACAGCCAGCGCCATCTACCGGTTTTTTGCTGAATTACTCCCACTCTGTTCGATACATAAGCCTGTAGTTTACAAAGTTCAGTTTGAATCCAAGCTAAAGTTATTTTGGAGTCGGTGAATAGGTAGACCTCATCAATTTGAATATTTTTATGTAAAGTATCATAAACTCGCTCCATTAAAATGGATAGAAGCAATGCAGCATTAAGCTCCAGCCTGGGTATCGTTAATGCGTTCGCACGTGGGTTTACTCGCGACTTCGAACAGAGTAAGGATAATTCAGCCCTACCTGTTTTGTCGACCACGCGTAGGTATATGCAGCACCCGTAGCCCGTCGTGCTGGAGGCATCCGCGAAGCCAATCAGCTGGACTGCTGCTGCGCCGATGGTTGGGATGTGCCGGCCTAAATTGATAGGTTGCATGGCAGCTAAGCTTCTAGACAATTGAAGCCACTCGTCGACCAGCTCATTAGGTATATGTTCATCCCATCCAATATTATGTGCCCATATTTTTTGAATGATACTTTTGGCCTTAATTACAATCGGACTAGCAAAACCCATGGGATCATAGAACTTTGATATATAGCTAAGAACTCCCCTTTTTGTCATTATATTTTCATCAAATGGTTCTGGGCTGTTTATTTTAAAACAATCCTTTTGAACATCAAGTGTAAGCCCCAAAGCTTTCATATTATAGTTGCCCTTTTGAAGGTCAAGCTCGCTGAATTGCTGTTCAACCTCTGGTATGTCAGAGAGAACAGAAGGTGTGTTAGAAGCCCACTTATGCAAACTAAAGCTCCCGTAACCTAACATTTCACATAACTGCCGTTTAGCTTCAAGCAATTTATGCAAATCGGAACACGAATAAATTACGTCATCAACGTACATACAATTTTTAACTATAAATGATGCTAGCGGTAGCTCATGCTCATGCCTTTGTGCAAGCTCAAGTAAACAGCGCGATGCCAAATAGCTTGAAGACTTCACACCATAAGTGACAGTGTCAAGTCGCATACATTTTATAGCCTGACTAGGGTCGTCACGCCAGAGAATGCTCTGGAGCGAAGTGTGTTCCGGGTTTACCAGTATATTGCGGAACATTTTCTTAATATCTGAACTCAAAGTGAATTCTCCAAATCGAAATAACAAGACAATATCAAATAATTCTTTCTGTACTGTAGGCCCATTCAATAAAATATCGTTCAATGAGATCCTTTTACTAGTTTTCATGGAAGCATCATACACAACCCTAGTACGAGTGCTTTTGCTTTGCTCATTTATAACCGCATGATGTGGCATAAAATAAATAGGATCTTCATTGAAAGTGTAAGAGCCAATATCGACAAAGTGCCCATGACCAAGCTCTATGTACTCATCTATGAACTTTTGATAATCAGTAAGTAAATTAATGTTGCTTTGCAGTCTTTTTTCCAGACTGAGAAACCTATGCAAAGCTAGGTCAAATGAATTCCCTAGAGTCTCATTTATTTTGCAGGTTTCTAGCTTCAAAGGTAAATCAACAGTGAATTTTTTATTTTCAAGTTTTACTGAATTTATAAAGATATTTTCAGCTAATGTTTGCTCTGAATCCCTTTCTACTAGCAACTCCGGAACGCTCTCCACCTCCCAAAGCTTCCTGACACTGTCACTTACGTCAGTTTCGCACTTTGTACAAATTAGAGATACAACCTGATTTTTCATGATGTTAGATGCCATTGCTCCGGCAATGACATGGCCAAACTTCGTGTTTATGATGCCTGGATATGTAGATTGCTGCTGGTCACCCGGATCACTGCATGCATGCAAGCGCTGAGTTTCCTCAAGCGGCAGGAGGACCTGGATAAATATATCAGCACCAATTAGCATATTTATTTCCGAAGGTTGGTTAAATGTTGTATCTGCCAAAGTGACACCAGCAGGGATTTGTATGCCTTCTAAGCTGACTGGTGATTGAGGCAAGTTACAAGTGATTTTATCTACAACATGACAGTTGACTAGAGTATTAAATTGGGATGTCAAAGAATTTACTTTTAATGGAATACAATAGCTGACTTTGTTCTGGCTTTCTGTCACACCAATGAGGTTAATATCATTTCGCTCAGGAGTATATCCTAAGACCTTCACTGCCTTTGTAGTGATCAGCGATACCTGAGAACCTGAGTCTAGTATGCACTTTATATGCACTTCTCGTCCATCTTTTGCAAACACCTTTACCCGTGCTGTAGGAATTAAAATATTATTAGCAGGGCCTCCGGATAGGAGGACCACTGGACCTGGACCAACTTCCTCATCGAGATGCAGCAGCGTATGATGAGTTTTCTTGCACTGCCCACACCTAAAGTGGTATTTACATTTGCCAGGGTGTGAGTTTAAACAAATTTTGCATAAACTTTTTTCTTTTGCAAACAAGACTCTCTCCTTACTAGACTGTAATTTAAATTTTGGACATGAGTATAATTTATGATCTGAACACTTACAGTAGAGGCACTCCATTGTTGTCTTGGCTGTTGCTGCTAGAGCTACCTTACTCTTTCCTGGTGGCATGGTAGCACCCGGCCGCTTTCCACCTTCTGCTTGTTCTGTCCGGATATCCGTGTTCTCTAGAGCAAGGGCTCGCCTGTCCAAATATGCTAAAAAATCCTCAACCGTAGGGTCCAGCTCTTGATCTCGCTCCAGCTGATAGGACCGGGAGCTGTAGAGGTCCAGCTTGCGCACCAAGATGCCCAGTAGGATAGGGTCCCAAGCTTCCACCTCCGCTTTCATATTGTGCAGAGCGCTTAGCGTCTGCCTCACTACAGAAACAAAATTCCTAATCTCGTTAGCATTAGGGAACTTGGTAAACTTGTCCAAGTCTAGGAGAGTGTTTACATGCTCATTTACAATCTTATACTTGTTATAAAATCGCTTGTCTAACAATTGCAAGGCATTGTCATAACTTTCACTGACAAGAGGAAGATTACTAATTAATTCGAAAGGTGGGCCCTGGAGGAATGATCGCAGGTAATACAATTTTTGGACGTTATCCAAGGATGGGTCGCTGTGGATTACAGATTTGAATATCTCTCTAAAGTTTACATAATCAGAATATTTGCCTGTAAAATTAGGTATATTGATATGAGGTAATCTAGTTCTAGAAACGACACTGTTACCTGACTCCGAGGTTTTCCCTTCCTTTTGTGTACCTTTTAACTTTATGTTTTCATTTAACACAGTCAGACAATGGAAATACTTATTTTCCATGTCCCCAACATTTTCAATGTCCGACGAATCTAATGTCAAGATATCTTTGTTGTAATTTTCGTATTCTTTAAAAGCAGCTATTAATCTATCCCTCTTAGTTATCAGCGCTTCAACTGAGCTTATATTTAATTCGTTCGACTCGGCCACAAAAGAATGTAATCTGGTGATTGTACCTTTAGAATAGCCCCTGCTTACTCGCCACTTTTTCAATAAGTCATCCATCTTATCAGCACAGCTTAATTCAAAGGCTTAACTAACAGCTTAACACAACAAAATTGACAGACTGTATGACAATAATGACTATTAAAAACACTAATAACCACTTTATAACAAAATTGCAGCAAAAATGTTATTTTCGGTGAATTTCAACTCGGGCGTCTTTGTAGTTTGTCGCGCAGAATAAGATGGCCGCTAGGTTGCGCGCGCGTTGTGGACGCTGCCCGCCGAACTCCAGTAGTAGTAGTACCAACCTCACCGCACTTTTTCACCAATGCGCGCGGACTGGCTCACGTTGTCGTTGCAATAAATTATCGCAAGTCTTGTATAGTACTATATGAAAATATACTCTGCGATAGTACTCGCCGTGTACTAATATAATGACAAGGCTTGTATTATAGTTTGAATGCTCCACCTTCGTCGTTTTGTGCGTCGCGTGGCCTCGCAGCAACTCGCCGAATGCCCTCGCCGTGTACTTACAATAATAGCAACAAGCCTTATAAAACTTGTAATCTTGTATGCACACTACAGGCTTTTATGTTCCACCTTCGCCACCTTTTGTTGCGCCGCGTGTTCTCGCAGCGAATATCGCCGATTGTACTCGCCGTGAAGATTGTTTTCGCTGCAAACTGCCGACGGCTCGAAATGACCAATGTTAACTTCGTGGACTGTAGGTATTTTGTTATGTTATTAAAACAGCTTGCTGGTATTACAATATTATAATTCTTCACTCACATTACAATTTACACGCTCATGGGCCAACGGGTGGAAACGGAAGAGAGAAGGATTTTGACAGCTATTTCACACAGATAAAAAAATGTGCCATCCTGTGTTGCCATGAACACAGTATAAAGATAAAACATGTTCGAAATAATGTAAGTGATTACAAATAACAGCTTTAATTGAGTGTTAATCTCTTATGCGAATGAGGAGGACTTATTTGATCTTCAAAAATAACAATCGGAATCTATTTGTAAATAATTATTTTAAACTATACGATTAATTGTTGACATCACTATTATAAATGAAGGTGGAGTACTGACATTCTGTCGAAGAATAAAACATTTTCAGTACTTATTAAATACAATATTCATGGTCTCAAGTTGATACAAAAATAAAGAAGAAATAAGCGTTTAAAAAGGAAACATAATTTTCGATTAATTTGTATCTTTTTGAGCACCGTGTCCACGCGAAGCCGAAATTAGACAAAGTCCTTTCAATGAATTTAACATTATCGGCAGTACCAAATTTAAATGATTTTTGTGTCATTTTGAGAACAATACCGAAGTAATCACTGAACTCGAATGGCAAATCTCGCATTCAAAAACGGTTCAAACCGATTTGTACGATACTCGTATGAACTTGATAAAATGTCATACGAGATCGTGTATAGACAAGTCGAGAACTCGTAAGCAAAAATCTTCTTACTATATATTTCGCCGTGTAAACAGTCGAAGTAATTAATCGCCTAGCGATAAATTACTTGCGAATCTCGTATGACATAATCGTAGGTGAGAATTTAGTTCTTGCTTGTATGTAAACATTATGATACGATAGTCTTATGGCGATTTTTGCTTGCGATAGTAGCGTACGATTTCTCGCCAAGAAACGTTCGAGAAACTCTCCCCGTCTAAATGGCCCTTAACAAGCAGAAGAAGAGACGATCTGATGAACATATAGGCGATGACCCTAATAAAGTAGCTTATTCAGCTGCAGCACTTTTGAAAGGAGATGGTCGTGAGGATATTGCATCTGTTATTGAACATATGCTCCAAAATCCAGAAGCAGCAGCAAAAATCAAGGAAATGTTGAACGAACCAGCTCCTTCAACAATTTTTTCACCAGAAAAAGCACTAGGTTTGCTACTTTCATTAAAACTATCGAAATGGCAATATATCACATTAAGGGAAACGCTTTCGAGAAGGTTCAAAGGAGATATATCCGTCTTACTATAAAGTGCAAAAAGCTAAGCTACAGTGCTACCTTAAGAAGACATTTGTGACTGTAACGGATTCATCTGCTAAGATTGCACTACAAGCGTTACTAGATTTAACAGTGAACAGAATTTTTGAAACTATTCGTAGTCCTGATGCGATACAAGATAAACAATTGATATTAATATCAAAGTGGGGATTTGACGGTGCATCTAACCAAAGTAGATAAAAGCAAAACATAGAGAGTGGTCAAGATGATTCCAGCATATTTATGACCTTTTGGTTCCATTAAAGTTGACAGCTGACGGTGATACCGTATGGGTGAATCCAAAACCCTGCTCACCTAGGTATTGCCGTCCAGTCCAAATTAGTTTTGTGAAAGAAACCAAAGACGTTGTCATAAATGAAAAAACTGCAATGGATAACGAAATTGAAGCTCTCGTTCCCTCAAAATATCAAGGACATGAAATTAGTCACAAATTAATGATGACGATGATTGACGGCAAAATTTGTACATATCTGTCTGAAGCTAAGTCAAATGCGGCCTGCTACCTGTGTTTGGCTAAGCCTACAGAAATGAATAAGTTAGATGTCATTGCGTCAAAAACCATTTCTTCTGATGTGTATGAGTTCGGATTATCATCACTTCATGCCCGCATTAATGTGATGGAATGTCTTTTACACATAGCGTATCGTCTCGACTTCAAAAAGTGGTCTGCAAAAGGAGAAGGTCATCAAGAGTTATTGCATTCACGAAAAAAACTCATTCAAGATCGATTCAAAGATGATCTCAACCTTTTGATTGACATCGTTAAGCAAGGATCAGGCACAACTAACGACGGGAACACAGCAAGGCGGTTTTTTGAATTTCCTGATAAAACTGCAGCGATCACTGGATTAGATGAAGACCTAATACGCAGATTTGCTGTGATTCTGCAAGCTATCACATCTGGAGAGATTGTAGACGTGCCGAAATTTAAAGAATACGCTAGCTAACAACCGCTGAAAAATACGTGGAACTGTACGATTGGTACTACATGTCATCAACCGTCCACAAATTGTTGATTCACGGAGGGGACATAATTGGAGAAAATGCTATTGTACCTATTGGAAGTCTTTCGGAAGAAGCTTCAGAGGCCCGAAACAAAGACTTTAGGAGGTTCAGAGAACACCATTCGAGGAAAAAGAGTAGACAAGCATCAAACGAGGATATCCTCAATATGCTTATCGTCTCTTCTGATCCTCTAATTTCTTCCACAAGACCAAAATTAAATGCCCACAAGAGGCAGACATACTTTAAGGAAACAGTAGAACTACTGAAACTTCAGGATCAGGAAGCTCCGACAGAGTTCTTAGAAGTTATATCTATTGTAGAGCCTGATTCTGAAGTGGATTCTGATGGTGACGAAGTATTAAATAAGTTAACTTTTATTGTTTATGTTAGGTTAGGTTAAGTTAATATTTTTTTTTAATAATTTGCTTTTATTTTTAATCATACAATAGTTTACCATTTATTGTTATTGACTAATGATCACGTTTATCTAATTACCCTCATTATGGTACGTATCCTTTTAACAGGTATTATAGGTATTAAGTTTTATTAATCATTAGCTAATGTGGACTTGAGGCATTAGACAAGATTACATATTATGTAATTCATAATTACCATGTCATTTCAAATAAGTAGGTAATACGACTTTGTGATTTCTTAGAATGTTTTGGTCTAAGCATAAAAAAAATTGTAAGTTACACTTGGTATAGCCATATTTAAGCATTAAAATGTACATATCATAAATATTTTTTTAATTTTGACGATTTAAAAAAAAAATCGCAGGTGATGCCGCAATATTAAGTATGTCAAAAATTCACAAATAAATAGTACTATAACAGTGTGCAAGGATATAACGGCCATCCTAGCGATTCCAGAGATATCCTCATTTTTCATGTCAGCTCCATACATTTTTTTCTTATAAAAATTATAACTCTTCCATTTGTGCACACAATTACTTCATATGACATTATATAGAACAGTAATGATCGGCAGAAGTCATTTCCAGCAAAAAAAATAACATTTAAGAAATCGAGATCCTATGTCTTCTACAGCCGATTTTCGATCCACCGTGCGGCGTCGCGTCGCGCGACGAATCGCCCCAGTATGTGAGCCTTTAATCAGTTTGTAGCAGACAACGACAGACGAAAGAAGCAATGAAATATAACTTAATCGTCATATACGACTACCCCAGAAGGGTAATGTTTTCGAGAGTATGTACAAATTTCTAAGTTACAAAAACAAAAAGATTGTACTCGGGCTAAGGAAACTAATCACTTATATGGTGAATTATTTAACACTAATTGTAACCCTCATTCTTTAGTAACAATAGACCTTACTGATGATTCTTTATTGAAACATAATAATAGTTGTTATAAAGTAAGTCAAAATAAAATAAAAAAATATGCAAAACTAAATAAAATCATAAATAAATGCAATAAATTCAGGAAACAACAAAGACACAATTCCAACAATATTAAACTAAGGAAAGAGCGTGTTTTTCTAATAAATAAATTAAAAAACTATCAGATTAAATTAGAAGACAGTAAAAACATTTATCAAATTGATACCCAACAATTACAGTGTGAAATTGAGGTCCTTGAAGAGTCACTACATTCACTTTATATTAAGTATGTGAGCTCTCAAAAACAAATAAAGGAACACATCCTTGCTGCAAACGAGTTAGTAGAAATGTGTAATGATGAGGCAGACAGAGTGGTCCCTATGACTCTCAGCACCACTCAATGTTCTTGTGAAAGGGAATCCAGCCTTGAGGCTCTTCAACCAGAGCTAACGGAGGACCCGTCCCAGTCTGAGGGATCTCGGGACTGTATCCTCGATCAAGATACACCACATGTGGTGCAAGCTTCATCTCAAGTAGCACAGACAGAGGCTTGTTCTAGTAAAGTTTGTTATTGTTCTGTTATGTTTTCAGATAGTTTAGGGAGAGGGTTAGGTAAATTATTAAGTAACAACTTGAGTCAATCTGTAATAAATATGATCCGAAAGCCATCATCTCTGTATTTGTGGGCAATAGTACTAATGTAAAAATAGATGACATCACTGACAGTGTCACTGAAATCTTGAAGATTAATTGTAAGAAAATAATATTGTGTGCTTTTCCATACTTCGAGCACTTGTCAAGTAGGCAAAATCATTATATACATATGCTAAATAACCATATGCATTTACTAACGAATCACTATAGTGACAAACTTATATTTTTTGACACCAACACTTTTGTTGAGAAATTAAAATCGACTAGGGATACTGCGTATCTGCCTATTAGTTTTAGACGTCAAATATATAAGTAGTATGTCGAAGTCTTATGTAATTAGCACCACAAAAATAAGTAATAATACTAATAATATTTTAAACTAGTCAGTAAGACAACAGAAGGTACTAGTAACAATGTAGTTAATCTCACCACCAACATGGTATCTTCTAGCATTCAATTAGTTAATTGCAAAAAAGGGGCTAAGCAGAATACCTTGAAATTGTTTCATCAAAATATTCAGGGTTTTTCTTCCAAACAATTGGAAATTGAATTGTTTTTAGAAAAAACAATGTTTGATATTATCTGCATAACTGAACACTGGTTGAAAGATTATGAAATGCTAATTAATTTTGAGAATTATAGGGTGGGCAGTTGTTTTAACCGAAAATCCATGCTGCGTGGAGGTTCACTAATCTTAATTAAAAATTGTATAAAATCTAAGACTCGTAAAGACATAGTTGAACTATCGGTGGAACATAGCATTGAACTGTCCTGTGTTGAGCTAGATAAGCATTATATAGTGTGCGTATACCGACCTCCTAATTATCAAAACTACTCTATATTTGAGTCAGTAATGGAAGATGTTTTGGCAAAACTTGCAACGGGTAATAAATCAGTAATCATTTGTGGTGACTTTAATATTAATATTTTGGAAAATAATTCAAATAGCAGTAGATTATTAAGTCTCTTCAAATCATTCAATCTGTCAAATGTGTTTTTGGAACCAACGCGAATTACTACGACTACTGCTACATGTATTGATAATGTTTTTTGTAGCTGCAACTATTTAGATAAAGCCATTGTAAATTATCTCCCTTCTGATCACAGCGGTCAAACCGTTAATTTTGAGTCCAACACACCACTTCAAAAAGTGCAGATACAAACTAGACCGATAACATCGGGTAATTTAAATAGGTTTAATAGCACTTTAATTAGTAAGTTAAGTACTCAGGGCCTAAATATAAACAATGGTAATATTTTGTATGAAGAATTCTTTTCATTAGTGCAAACAGAGTTTAATAACTCTTTTAAGAAAAAAACGAAAACTATTTGCCCTAAGTTTTTATTCAGTGACTGGGCAACTAAAGGCATCAGGAAAAGTAGGGAAAGATTATTTGAACTGTATGGCCTTAAGCCTTATATTAACACGGAAACTTTTAATAAATATGTTGCTACTTACTCTAAAACTTTTAAAAAAGTGTGCAAAGTAGCTAAAGCTTCTTTCATTAGCAACAAGGTTAAATCAGCAGACAAAAAAATAAAGACAGTTTGGAAAATTATTAACAATGAAACTAATAAGAGCAAAAGGCATAATACTGATTACACACTGGACACTTCCCGCGGTCTCATTAGCGCTAACATCGATGTTGCTCAGGAATTTGCAACTTTTTTTTACCAATATTCCAATTAAAACTACGGAAACTTTAAATTCCTCGCCCTCACTTGCTATTGATTTATTAAGAGCGAATGTTTCAGCCTGTCCTGTGGAATTTAAATTTAAACATATAAACCCTGTGGTCGTTGTAAAAGCTTTTAAGCAACTCAAGATCAAAATTACCGAAGATCTGTGGGGCATGTCTACTAAAGTTTGTCAATCCATTATTGAGACAATTGCACCCTACTTAGCTTTAATATTTAATTTGTGTGTGGATCAAGGGGTATTCCCAGATTTAATGAAGTACAGTAAAGTTATTCCACTTTTCAAATCCGGGGACAGCAAAGACACTAATAATTATAGACCCGTATCAGTTTTGCCGGTTTTCAGCAAGGTGTTTGAAAAAGTAATGTTAAATCAAATGCTCAATCATTTTAATCGTAATAACATCCTACACGATCAACAGTATGGTTTCACCAAAGGACGTTGCACAAATGACGCCGGTGTCACCTTGTTGAAACACATCTTTAAGGCATGGGAAGAGGCACAAGATGCAATAGGCATCTTTTGCGACCTATCTAAGGCTTTTGATTGCGTGAATCACGAAACGCTGCTCTTGAAACTTGAGCATTACGGACTGGGTAAACTTGCGCTTAGCTTAGTAAAATCATATTTGAATGATAGAATGCAGCAAGTTCAAATAAACGGTGTGAACTCATTGGGTTTCAAAGTTAGAATGGGTGTACCACAGGGCTCGATATTGGGTCCATTCCTCTTCTTAGTATATACAGGCTGTAAGGGTAAACAGTCTTGTCATTCAAACCACGGATAGTTGACTTAAATATAAAAATAAATGACCGAACACAACAAAAAAAAACGTCATTTTCATAAAAAGATTTTAAAAATTTCTATCCGAAACCGTGCTCTCTAGCGAAACAGCTGACTGACTGAGGGAGGGGTCGCGCTCGCGGCCAGTCAGGTCACATCCCGCACCCCCCGCCCGTGTTGAAACGCAAGTTCGTTGCCCTAGCGCATAGGACAACGAACTTGCGTCTCTTGTGGTAAAACGTAGAATTAAAAAAAGAAAAAAAAAGTTGTAATTTTCCATTCATTTTGCGTTCTATAAATGAAACCAAACCATTGGTTGCAAGGATAACGGTGTTTACCCTAACACCCTGTATAAATGATTGCCCTTAACTACTGAAAAATCGACCACAAATGGTGTTATTTGCTGATGACACATCACTGATTTTTAAAGTAAATAGACATGCACGGGAGCTTGACGACGTAAATAACGCTATGTTCAAGGTCCATAATTGGTTTACTATAAATAATTTGGTATTAAATGAGAAGAAAACTAAATGCATAAGATTCACGTTACCGAATGTAAGAAGTAGTGAATGTCATGTTGTACTGAACGAGGAGATACTAGAATTCGTCGAAAAGACAGTTTTCCTGGGGATCACGCTTGATTCAAAACTACAGTGGGGTCCTCACATAACATCACTTGCAGGGCGACTAAGTTCAGCCGCTTACGCTGTTTGGAAAATCCGCCAACTAACAGACGTGGATACCGCGAGACTGGTCTATTTTAGTTACTTTCATAGCATCATGTCTTACGGTATTTTGCTGTGGGGACGGGCTGCAGATATTGATTCTATCTTTATTTTGCAAAAGAGGGCTGTCCGAGCCATATACAACCTCCACAAACGCGAATCTCTAAGGGAACTGTTTAAAAAAATTAACATCATGACGGTTCCTTGTCAGTACATATATGAAAACATTATGTATGTTCGGAAAAATCTACATCTTTTTAGTAAGATAAGTGACAGGCATAACTTTAACACTAGAAATAGGAACAAATTAGATCAACCACGTTTCAGATTGTCTAAAGTACATACTTCTTTTATGGGGTACTGTGTAAAATGTTATAATAAAATACCACTCATTATTCTTCAACTAAATGAGAAGAAATTTAAAACATGCATTAAACGCACACTATGTAGACAGGCATATTATAAGTTGGATGATTATATCGTAGATAAAAATGCTTGGCTTAATGCTGGTCCTGCTCCACAGGCACTAGGGCTCACTAGTTAAAATTTTTAATATTTGGAAGAGTTGCTTCCCCCTTTTTTTTTTCTGACTTTACAAACTTAAGTTTATTTTTTTCTTTAAATTCTATTATTTTAATCTTTCATGTACATTGCAAATTATAGTTTTGTATAAATTAGAAGCATTTTTTCAATTTTGTAAATGTGAGTACCATGGAGCCGTTTAATATGGTATCATGTTTTATATTGACTTGAAAGAGCATGGCTGATGAGAGTATGTCATACTCACTTAAATGTCTCGCTGATGGTGGCGCGTGTGTTGGATCATTCGGTTCCCTACAAAATGGTTGAGCTGGATGGTGCTGATCCACGTGTCATGTTCGTGAACGGGCGCTGTCAGTTGAGACTGGTCATCTCTCATCTGCCAGGGCTTATTTTTAATCTTATATTTTGAATTGTTTTTGATTATTTTTCATTTGACATTGTTCTCACATATAGAAGCACCAAGAATACTGTACCCAGGATTTTGTAATATCTATATCCATTTTTAAAAGAGTGTCCTTGGAGTTTCTTGCCCGTTCTTCTCCATAGAGATCTACGATTTGGAATGGGCAACTAGCTTCAACTTTTTGACTAACTGACCGATTCTTTGACAATTCAAAAGTGCCTGTAAATGGTTTAATTGAAATAAATGCTTTGAGTTTGAGTTTGTATTTCTTTGGCACGCTCTGTAGCCTAAACGGGTTGATGGATTTTAACATTTATGAGGTATCGTTAAATTCGTCTTAATTGTGGGAGTGACTTATGCTATATAATATTTATATATTGCATCTGCAAATACAAAAAAAGGAAGGATAGGTTTAAAAAAAAAAAATACAACAATAATGGTATCAAATAAAAGCTTGTAATGAGTCAATTCCAAATATATATTTAAATAAAGGCTAAACTAAAGCTTATTATTTAAATAAACAAAGAAACATTGATCTTTGATTTTTGTAAGGTATTGTTGAAAGTCTACTTTTTACGCAGTCGGGTTTTTGTTTTATAAATTTACTTTTTCCTGGGGTATGTAGATCCGACCTCTGTCTCGCAACATACCAGTTCCTCCGCACAATTCAAGCGCTTCTTTCTGCACACATGATTTCGCTGTCGTTAAATCGTTTTTTTTTTTGACAAAATCACCCGACGTGGTTTCGGTGTCATTAAAACGACATTTTTTAAAGCTAATTATTTAAATTAACAAAGAAACATTGATCTTTGATTTTTGTAAGGTATTGTTGAAAGTTCACTTTTTACGCGGTCGGGTTTTTGATTTATGAATTTACTTTTTCCTGGGGTATGTAGATCCGACCTCTGTTTCGCAACATACCAGTTCCTCCGCACAATTCAAGTGCTTCTTTCTGCACACATGATTTCGCTGCCATTAAATCGTTATTTTTTTTGACAAAATCATCCGACATGATTTCCATAAAATCCATTCCTATTTTTTTTTTTTATATAAATAAAAAACAACGTGGGAAATATACTCCATATTTCCCACGTTGTTTTTTAAGTGTAGGGCTAAATGAAATGTGCTCTATTTGGGAAATGTGTGTGTGCTGGTCTAGGATGATAATTCTCAAAGCATGGAGCATAAAGCCAAAGAAAGCATCATATTCTGTCACTTCTTTTTTTTTAATGCTTCTGTACATAGTCTTCCTCTTCATACCTCTTGAGGCTGATCCGATAGATGAAGATGATTCCTGAAACAATACAATTTATAATAAAAGTTGACGAAACATAATTTATTGATTTTTTTTCAGTTTCATATGAGCAAAGAAGAATGGTTTGAAATTGCTAAAGGCTTTCAAAATCAGTGGAATTTCATTAATTGTGGTGAAGCTCTCGACGGAAAGCATATTCGAATTGTACCACCTGCAAATTCTGGTGCAAAATATTATAATTACAAAAACTTTTACAGCATGGTTTTATTAGCTTTGGTCAATTCAAACTACGAGTTCATTTTTGTAGATATTGGTAAAAACGGCAGAATGTCAGATGGAGGTGTCCTCGAACACACGGAATTTTCCAAAAAAATGATAAGAAATCAATTAGAACTACCCGACAAAAGTGAGAACGTTAACAATATAAACTATGTTTTCATTGGTTATGAAGGTTTTGCTCTCAAAGAAAATCTCTTAACGCCCTATGCACAAACTTGATCATGACGGATTTATAATTATAGACTCGCGCGCTCGCAATGTTGTCGAAAATGCATTCGGTATAATAGCCTCTAGATTCCAGTAGTAATATACTCCATTTATTATAGCATTAGAAAAAAGAGGCTCGTAGAAGCAGGAATGCAAAACATTTTATTTCAAAATTAAGTATAAAACTTTGATATATACATCTAAGACAGTAGATACTAAATACTTAGATAAACGAAATAAAAGTCATTTTATTTTAAATTATACTTTATTAAGTCTTCATACGTATCACAAACTTACAACAAGACGAATGAATCTAACAACCAATCACATGATGATTTAAGTTTAATTAAGAATAAAGGAAATAAAAGCGTACATTTCGGAGTGGTAATCTCCATCACCTTTCTTTGCATCAAATATTAATGCAGCATCCGTTAAAAACCCTTAAGTTGATCCTGTGAAATTTTGTTGATTAACTTCATAGTTTGGAGTCAATCTTTGAGCTGCTAGGGATGCATCATGTCCTTGTATCTTTTTAGATAGCGAAACAGCGTAGGATACTGGACATCGCATTCTTGTGCAGCTTTTCTCAGGCTCGTTCCCTTTCTGTACTTATTAAATAGCTCGAAGCATATTTTCTTTTGAATTTTCTCCCTTTTTTCTTTTAAGTGCTTTAGTGCGCGCCATCTTAAAAGAAAAATAAATATAAAATGTTAAGATTAATTTCTAGGTAATCATGAAAAATATTAGCAACTATAATTTAATAAAAAATCTATAAAGAACGCTGAAAATACTTAGATTTTTGTCCAAAATACTAAAAATGGTCCGTAGAAACGTCTGCTCTCAGGCGGCACCGCTGCAAACTGGGGTAGGCAGCGTGACCATCTCAAAATCACCGATCTTGCCATAGCTTGGTTTGAAACCTGCCAAATCATGCCAGAGACTCGAGTAAAAAATGCCAAAAAATTGCCAACTTTGTTTAGCGTTGTAATAGTAGTAGTAGGTAGTATGTTTTTATTATTAATTAGGTCTAATGGAAATTAAACATGGCAATTAGCCTCATATTCTTCATTTTCTATCCATCCATACCAATATTATAAATTCGAAAGTAACTCTGTCTGTCTGTTACCTTTTCACGCCTAAACCACTGAACGGATTTCGACAAGATTTGGCAAGGAGATAGATGGCACCCTGGGGAAGGACATAGCGTCGGTGATATTCTGAAACCGCAGAACTAACAGTGTTTAAAACCGCGTAAGGTAGGTGCAGTGAATTTTACAGGAACGAGGAAAAACGTAATATTTACTAAACCACTTGACTTTCTATTGTTTAAACTTTTGAATTGTCAAATTATATTACTCCTCTTAATATTATAGGCATTATTTATGTAAAATATGTATTAATGAATTAGAAAATCGACTTTCGCGGATTTATCATCACAACTAAAATCAAAATAAGTTTTTTTTATGTCACTTACGCGGAATTGACGGCCAAAATAAAACAAAAGAATACAATCAAAATCTTATTATTATTTATTCTGTCAACTTCTCAGTTTAATTTTTGGCACATAATTATCATCGGTACATTACGTAATACTTACATAATGTTAAAAAAAAATGCTTTCTATATCTAAGTATGTTAAAAATACCTTGTTGTAGGGTACTTACTAATTAACAGTTAAAACTAAAAATGAATAAACAAAATGTATAAAAATATTACTTCTGAGTAGAATAATAATTGCACTTTGAGGTCTTTGTTAAAAAATGAGATCAATAAAACTTTACTTTTTCTTAAATAGTAAATTATCGTAAAATAAGTGACAATCTGCAGGTATCACACTCTTTAATTGCTGTAAGTGCTGATGCTTACTGTCTAATATAGGCAACCTAGATGAATACAGGGAAGGTACATTATTTACTACAGCTGAAATAGGATTCGGTCTCCGAGGAAGTGGGCTGAAATCATCTTTAAAGCGTTTTTTAAACTCTATTGTGCCGTTAGGATTATACTTTAAAACCCTCAGATCCACTACGCAATCATCCCCAGCAGAACGCCCAGGACGAATGGAATCATGAATTTGGTATTCTTTTAGACTGTAGTCTTTAAAAAAGGTGTAATCTGGTATCTTCGTCGTGCTATTCCAAATATTCCGCGTACTCTGGTTTATTCTGAATCTGAGGACGGAACTTATTGATCAGAGCACAACTTATTCTTAAGTCTTCCATTAAATGTTTGGCAGCTCTGTTGAAGAATTTGTGGCGGCATCTATACTCAATACTCAATTTTTTATTGCATTCCATATGTTACATCTACATCGCCACATGCGAACTACGCATCAAAGACCTGACGTCACACTAAAAACCTCCTGCTCTCCTCTTCCTTCTGTTCCTGTCTGAACAGCTTGAAGCCCCGTTTCGACTTCGACAAATCACCTGTACACATGGTGATACGGGACTTGTTTGCTTGTTCTGTCGTTAACTGACGGTGGCCTACTAACAAGGATTCCGAATGTGTCAAATATCCATATTCTCGTAATTGTGGTAACACGTCTCTGAAGCCTCTGTCGAGAATGAAGATATCTCCCTCTCAAAAATATAGCGCCGTTTGAGCTCGTTGCTCATTATTGTGGCATCATTGGTTACAGCTTTATACGGAACTATGCAATCTAAAATGTGGCCGTCACAGCTCACAATCATATATGGTTTTACAAAGTTTGCATACTTGTGCAAACTGTACGCCTCCTTCTGGAACAAGTAATTGCTACTACTTTGAACGTATGTACCTACATACACACAGGTAGCAGCACAGATGATAATAGCTTAAAATGCTTCAAGAGGTTTTGTAGAGTTTCCGAAGGGACCTTCTGATATTTATTGTATTTCTCGCTGCCACTTCTTGTTCGGTCATGTGAGTATTTTTTCTCCTAGGTCTAAACAAAAAAGTACAGGACTTTTAGTTTAGACCTAAGAGAAAATTACTAAGTGGTTTCCATGGTAATTAATAAGTTTTATAAAAAAATTATGTTATTTTATATGTTTCAAGAATATATATTGCCTACTGATGTAGTTTATTACCGAATTTTATTTACTACATTTATAATGACGAACACTTATAAGAATAGGTATAATTAGTCTATTTTCACTATCCTGCTGCTTGCATTATGCTGCTAAAGTGCTAACAGTATGTCATCATAAAATAGTCATTTTTGAACATTGACATCCGGTTATCTAAAGAGTAATTTCGATTTACCTTATGAATTTTGTTTTTATTTCCTTTTAAATGAAATATTGCATCAGAAATAGGTTCCATAATGTTACGGCTACACTTCGCGTTATCGCGAACTTTTCTTCGTGCGCTCTCTTTTGAACACCCCTCGATTACTCGCTGAGCAACAGAGAGCGCACGAAGAAAAGTTCGCGATAACGCGAAGTGTAGCCGTAGCATAACAAGTTTGCATTGTCGATTAATTCCCCAAAAATGTTCATACAACAGCGCTGAGTTTTCTTCTGCAGGTATTTTTCATGTACAGCTAAGGTCTGCAAGACTCCTTTAGTGTTTTCAATACTTATATAAAAGCTGGTGTAATAACTGCCCCATCGGGTATCGCATGGCAACTTCAAAGTTTCGCTAGCTTTTTTTCCTTAACAATTTTTGCAAGTAAAGATGTTAAATCTTGACTTTTTTATAGCTTTAGGGGGGGAGCATCCGCTAAGAAAGCCCGCGAAATTCAAATTTTCTAACGTTTTTTGCAATTTGCAGCCGTGTGATTCTGTAAGACCTCATTCTAAACTTCGAATCTGAATCCGTTGTGAGTTTCTTGATTGGCATTCTAAAAACTCGGTTGATACACTAGCGCTACCCTTGCGAGCGTGTCAGAGAGTTGAACTAAATCGACCGATTGAGAGATGACGTAAGAAGTGGCATTCAGTTAGGTAATTCCCCCGTCACTTCGACGCTCACTTCGCACTCGAACCCGATTCAAAGTGTCAAATAATAAAAAGCATCTATTTTACGAGTGAAATAGATGCCAAATCCTATCAACTACTTACTTAGCTCAGAATAATAATCCAAGTTACTATATAATGTTTGTTGTGGTGTGTTGCCATCCATGAGGATTTCCATCTCTTTGAATGCATACCACTTTGTGGTGTAAATGGCATCTGCTCCGCTGCCTGTGCGCATGCCTGTAATTTTAAAGATATACCAATTATTAAAATTCATTGCCATTTGTTGGGATCACCAAGTGTTGGGGCTGATTGTAATTAAAAGCGCTGAGAATAAAATAGTTTTATTTAATTATTGGTTAAAACAGCATTTTAAAATTCGTCGCGACAATAAAGTACGTCGCGCCGTCGAGTTCGTGTACAACACAAGAGTCGTAAAGATGGCGGCCGTTCGGCAGAGCGACGCGCTGCGTTCCGTCGACGCGAAGTGAAAGCTTCGAGTTCTTGAGCATTATGGAGTTCCAGCTCCATCGCAAACATCCTCCCCCCTCTTGGGGACATGTTCCCCAAGGAGCTCTTGGGAAACTAAAAGGGGTAGTCTAGAGACGGGTCTCTGAATGACGCCGTTCTCTGTTTTCATGTCGACCACCCTGCAAACAACGTCAGCTCAGGGATACAGCTTCATAATGCGGCCCATGAGCCACTTCATGGGTGGCATCTGGTCATCCAGGATGACCAGATGATCCAGGTCGCCGACACGAACGTCTCGTTATGCACGTTGCCATTTGACGCGTTGAGTGACTAGATAGTGCTGTCTCAAACGCTCAATCAGCTGGTATCGGTTGATGCTGACTCGTTCAATAACGGGTGAAGGCAGTGAGGTCAATGGCCGACCCACAAGGAAGTGCCCAGGTGTAATTGCCGACAGATCTGAAGGATCGGCGGACATTGAAATAATCGGACGCGAATTAATAATAGCCTCGATCTGTGCAAACAGTGTGTTCAACTCTTCAAAAGATAAACTAGAGTTACCCGCTATTCGTTTCAAATGATATTTTGTGCTTCTTAACTCCTGCTTCCCAGATCCCGCCGAAATGTGGTGCATACACGGGAGAGAATTTAAACGTTATACCTTCCTTGCTCGCGTAGTTGCTAACTGTACGTTCACTTTCCCTGAGCAATCTGTTCAGTTCGTTATTAGCTCCTACAATTTTTTTGCCAGTATCACAGTATGTAGTGTGAGGTTTAACTCGTCGTGAGATAAATCTACGCAAGCACAAGATGAAGGCGTTGGTACTTAAGTCGCTCACGACTTCCAAGTGTACAGCTTTAGTACTGAAACAAACGAATATGCATTGATAGCACTTGGAAGTCTTGGCACCACGACCCTTTCTATTTAAGATTAAAAAAGGTCCTGCAAAATCAGTGCCACAAATCGCAAATGGTGGAGCAGAAGTTACACGAGGTTGCGGTAAGTTACTCATTATGGGATGTAAAGGCTTAGCTCCAAATCTCTGACACCGAACACATTTTCTAACAGTAGTCGCAGCTAACACTTTCCCACCAATAGGCCAGAATTGCTCTCGAATAGTGCCGTGTTTATCCAAAAACGGATTCAAAGAGAGAACTTGTGACTCAGAATTTAGTTTATTTAAAGTTTCAAGTGAGTGAATTTCTTTTCAAAAGCAGTCTCTCTGTGAAACCTTAGTTATGAATTCCAGTGAGTTATTCAACTCAGAACAGGTAAGTTCACCGTTTAATTTAGTATTCGTTTTTTTAATATTATTTATAAATCTTAGTATGTAAGCAAACATTATTTCTCTAAGTGTTGAGATAACTACACTCTGTAAAAATAGAGTTCAAATAATTTAATTAAATGCAATTAGACCCTACTAATACTATAAATTATTCAGACGTCAAAATATCTTATCCCCACGGGAAAAATCATAAATAAATCACTTTTAAAAATAAGTTGTTTAGAGGGAATCAATAAAATACTATCCTGACAAGGTTCTTTCCTCCCTGTGTACACGCAATGAGAACCCCGCGCCCTGAACCCAACGCGGGGTGAAGAGGAGGGGCAGTGAAGCTACACCGAGCGCGGGCTACTCATCCCCGTAACCGCCCCCGCCGCTCCGCCACGGGACCGCGCGCTGATACTTCAGGATCTAACTCTAATGATATTCATTAGAGTTAGATCCTGCAGTGTGTGTTGTTTTTGTAAATAGATAAATATAAAAGACGGAGGTCAACAACCCTTTCTAAGTTTTCTTTCGCAATTTCTTTCTTGGAGAGAAATGGTGGTAAATTCAATAGATTTTTATTTTTAGCGCATCGGGAAATGTATAAAATCAACCAAATCCAAACTGAAAATCCATTGGTGATTACCAATGGATTTTCAATAAAACCGCTCTACTATCCGTTTAAAAGTGTTTTATTATATTAACTTGTGTTACTACACCCTATATCTATTCTTAGCCTCTGCCAATGCTTGCAGCCCTTTCTCCACTGCAGCCACAGCTTCAGCCAAGATCCTATCTCTCACTGCACTCCTTTCATCCATGGCCCTTTCTCTTTCCGCACTCGTCTCCAGAAAGGACTGCAGGATTTTTACATTTAGTCGCTGTAACTCCAACTGCTGTTCTTCCACCCTCAAGAATCTCTCAGTAGTGGTGGAGAATTCCGTTCGCCGTTGAGATGATGGAGGAGCAGCAACTAAAGGCGTGTGACGTGATGCTGAAAAAAGAACACCCATTACTATGCGTAAATAAAATATCTTAAATAGCAGCTTTTCGTTGTCATACGTTTGAAAAATGATGTTTTGATATTTATTTTTATTTTGTACTTACACACAGAACCAGCACCTCGACTAGCACGAGCCATATTAGTCCTGGGGTGGCGAGAAGGGGGAGGAATTAGCGTTGCGTGACGTGAAGCTAAAAAGATAAATATTTACATACTTACATGAAGGTTCTATAATCTCAAGTTTTTTCCTAAATCGAATCTGAGTTCATCATTGAGCATGAGCAATGCCACATAATATAATAGTAGTAAAAGTTGTTTAACATTATTGGTCACTTACATTGACGAAGCAGCAGTTCGACGACGAATCACTGCGGAGGCACTTCTTGGGTGGAACCGCGGCGTGAAGGACAAGGTGTGGTGGGTGTGTGTGAAAGTGTTATCGGTGGAGGGGACAGGCTAGGATGATATGTATGAGGATTTGAAGGTTTTGTTCTAACTGGATATTCTGAAACAAAAGAAACAATCCTAAAAATCAAACCCACTTACCTATATTATAATTAAATATTGACAATTCTAAGGAAAGTTGCTAAAGTGCCGCAGTAAATAATATTAAAGCACTTAACATTTCGAAAAGAAATTTGAAAAAAAATCTTATATAATCAACAAAAATAAGAAACTAGAGTAGGTAAGTTGCTACCTCCCAAAACTACAAGGTGCAGTTGAAGTCATGGGCAATATTTTAAACTAAGACACTACTCGTGATACTATTTGCATTAAGGCTACTATTACGCAAATCAATAATATTATTAATGCAAGTAGGGAAAACCTATAAAATGTATTAATTAAGTCATAAAAAGTATCAAAGTCGCGCATCGCGATAGCGAGTGCTGCTCTATGTAGACAACGCCGCGCGCCGCCCGTACGGGCGGTGCCTGTCATTGCGCGTGAACTCATTGCCATTATCTTCCAAACACTAGTTCATATGGACAGTCCACCACCACCTGCCTCTCTAAGACCAACACAAGCGGGGCACACTCCACAACGTCGGCGACGTGGTATAACTTCACGTCGAATAGTATCTCCACGACGCCGGGTTATCAGACAACCCAATCAGATGGAACGAGCAACAGAGCAGTTCCTGAACTCTGACGAGGAATGGAGGAATTTTTTAAGAAAGAAACATGAGGATGACTGCAATATAGAGAGAGAAAAGCTACGCATAAGGGAGCATGAGTTGGAAACTCGCAGGAAATGGCAAGATGTTGCATTGCTTGCTGTAGAAGCATTAAATAAGGTTATTGATTCAAGATTATGCAGAGAACAATGATTTATTATCTTATGTTATGCTTCTACATTGTGCACAGCAGCATTTTGGCATTTTTGTGTTTCCTTTTGTTGTGTATGTAATTTTATATTGTTAATTTTTTTACAATTTATGCCTGTAGGCTTTTATTTAGGTATTCAGACAGAGACAGACAGCTGTGCTGCTGGGGAATTAGGCTGGTTATAGGCCTAATTTGATTAATGACTTTTGATTTTGATCGTAAATAAAGGCTACCGTTACCATGTGATAAAAAAGTACCCATGTTTTATTTAAGTACCAAATAACAATTCTTTTTGTTGTGTTTCATCATTATTGTAATGGTTTAAATGTGTTATGTATGGACTAAGAAGTAAATAAATATAGTTCGTTTATGTATACACATATGTAGAATAAAATAAAGGCTCAGAAAAAATATAATAATATGTTTATTAAAATGAAAATGATGAAATTACTGATGTAATCTTCGGGCTATTTGATCACGCAAAGCTCTTCCTCGGATTAAATCGGTGGTTGCTCTTTGATCTCTGTCATCATATCTGATATTATCTGATGTTGGTTGCTCACATTCTATTTGACCTGAAAATAAAGATGAGGTTGTAGGCATAATGAATATGCAGGGTCACTGAATTCATTAAAAATAAAGATGAGTTTGTAGACATAATGAATATGCAGGGTGACTGAATTCATTGGCTATCTTTTAGGGCGTGATCATGAATATGAACATAAAAGTGGTTTGAATGGACTCAACCCTGACATCGCTTTTGTCAAGTTAAGAGAACATAAATCTATGCAACAGCTGGTTTTTTTACAACAGTTGTATCCAAGTGAAATATTTATATTCTTACTAAAATCATCTGGTTCAGGTACACCATAATCTAAAGCAATGTTATAGAGCACACAACAGGCTTGAATGATTTGTGCACATTTTTGAGGCTTGTAATGTAGCACTCTGTCTTTACATAACCAACGCCAACGATTTTTCAATCGACCGAACGTGTTTTCAATGAGAACTCTTGCAACTATATGTTTCTCATTGAATGTTGCTTCTAAAGATTCTGCAGTTGCTTTTAAATATGGGGTCATTAACCATGGGCGCAATGGATATCCAGAATCACCTGAAATAATGAAATTGTGTTACACTTATTTTTCTTATGAATGTACACACTGCACATCTTTTGCGACAGACCTTTGGCCACTCCCACAGGACGTTGATACGAGCCTGTCGCATAAAAGAATAGAGCCACGAGTACCTAAAAAATATTAACAAAATGTTAATAGATGTACCCATTTACCTAAAAGCGCCTACAAGGAATTCATTAGGTATTTCATTATTGCCTATTACAATACCTTGGTTTGAAGTTTAACTCGTTGTGTGGACCTTAAATTTGCCAATTCTTCTAGTTCTTGACATAGAAAAAAGAAATGCTTCCTTAGACAAACGATATCTATTTCTGAATTCAGTATCGTTGAGATCTTCCACTGGATTAAAACAGGCACGAAAACCGGCTCTTTGTTTTCGGAGATGATTCCGTTCATGAGCAGTCATCATCATTTTCCATGCGAAAAAATTACGTGCTCCCATTACAAACACAATTTACCACAAAAATACACGCAACTATTACGAACGTAACTAATATAAACAACAATTCACCTGTCACACACCAAGTGAGTGACTTTACTACAAAGTTTACGTTTTTAAACGTTTGAACACCGCTTAGAAACGTCAAATTTAAACTGACACTCGCAATAACCCGCAAAATGTTCTCCGAAACGTTACTATGTGAGTCACGTTTAAAATACCGAACTATTGTAGTATCGTTAAAAATCTGACACTCGCTGTTTCAGTTTACAATACTTCCGCCAGGGGCGCTTTTTACGTTTTCACACATTTATTATTCGATACAGAAACGTGGTAGTAGCGTTTTCTATGTGACAAAACTCACACTCGACGTACTGTTATACAAAATACAATACAAAATACAAAATGTTTATTTCTTTACCAACAAGTTTACATTAGTTTGTGATTGGAGCCTCCTTTTAAGCATGATGACGCCTGTGTTAGGAGACTCCGCACTTCCATAGCTTTGGCTGTTTGTTCAACTTGTAATTTTATATATTTATTTATTTATTTATTTTACTTATTTCTTTTTCATAAATTAATGTGGGTGTGTTGGGTGTGCAGAGTGTGTGATGTGTGAGGTGTTTCGAGTGTGTGTGATGTGTGATGTGTGTGTGGTGTATGATGTGTGTGTGGTGTGTGATGTGTGTGGGGTGTGTGATGTGTGTATGGTGTATGATGTGTGTGTGGTGTGTGATGTGTGTGGGGTGTGTGATGTGTGTGGGGTGTGTGATGTGTGTGGGGTGTGAGAGGTGTTTGGCTGGTGTGGATGTGTGTATGAGAGGATGTACGTGTGGGTGTGATGGTGCCAGTATAATTAATTTTCACTTATTTTAACAATAATTCAATATCTGTACACGTGCGTGATTTTAACCATTCAATTAGCATTTTTTTACATTTATGAAGGTGTTCAGTGTAGATGTATATTTCTTTGTTTATTTTATTATATAACCGTGCTGAATGATTATTATATTGTGTAGCAGCAAAATTGGTTTTAGATTGTGGGACTTGCGCAATAATATCCTTTCTTCTTTTTAATGTTACTTTTTGATCAAAATTAAGTGTCTTATGTTTTTTTAAGACCGAGGCACAGATATATAATTTCCGAACAGACAACAGGCCACTGACTTCATAAAGACTTTCAGTAGGGAATCTCCGTTTCTTGAAATACATTATTTTTATCAGACCTCTTTGCGCTCGTTCCACGTCTATAAATTTTGATTTCGCTGCTCCACCCCATACAGGTATACAGTAGACTATAACCGATTGTGCAAGGGCTGTGTAGATTTCATTCAAAAGATTCCTCTTAGTGCCCGCTTTTTTGTTACTGTTCTCGGCGCTTTTCTAAACCTTAACTTCGAAAGTGTATTTTTATATTTTCAAGTTGATCTTACGAATTGAAAGTGATGGATTCTGATAGAGCAGGTAAGATACTTACAAACTACATTAATAAAGTTATGATCAACTAATATACAACATTGTTTTTTTATAATGTATAAACTCATTTCCATACCGTGATTTCCTTTAATATTTTTTCTTTGCTAGTCTGTTTGTATGTGTATCGGGATAGATCGGGCTATGGTTATAATTATAGGTTATTATTTGAAAATTTTTCTTATAAGTACTATCAAAAACATCTCCGGAAACGTCCGGATAGTTTCACTTTTAGGGGATTCAAGATATTTAGCAATAAAATTTATAAAATGCGATTTTTGTTAGCGACTTTTTTACATAGTGTACGTTTGTTTTAGGATCACAGGGTGGGTCAGGAGTAAGGATTGTGACCCGACAATACTTGTTTGACCGCATGAAGAAAGAAAATTTGCCTAATTTAGATGCAAAATTAAATCATCTAATAGATGAACTTTTATCATGTGAAGATTACAATGAACACCAAATTGTTGATTTGAAGCGTAGTTTTGCCCATTTCAAATCAGAATTCAAACAACGGTGGACCAAGGCTCATTATAAAGAAGAACATTTTCTTAAATACAACCGGTCATGGCTGGAAGGTACGTTTCAAATCCCTGTTGTTGAGACCTCACAGACCAGGTCGACCACCCAAATCGTTCGAAGAGGCAAGTGAGAGGAGCAAAAGGCGAAAGACTGAGGAACTTCGTTCTGGTTTCGAAAAGGAGATCATAATACACGCTGCGCAAGTGGAGCTGGGAAAATCTGGTAAAAGAGATGCATCAAATGTCCTAAAAGAAATCACCAGTACTCCGACACGAGCAACTAAATATAAAAAGGCATTTTGTCTTACGAAATCAAGTAAAGAGCAACCCTCTTTGACACCAATGCAAGCGTTGCAAATGTTTGTAGATGCAGATTTGACACAAGGACAATACGAAATTATTAGAAAGACCAATAAGAAGTTTTTTCCGTGCTACAGTGCGTTACAAAAGGCCAAGAAGAAATGTTACCCACCTCAAGAATCGTGTACGGTAACGAGTAACAGTGCCGAAGCTCAGTTACAGCCTCTAATGGATGTTACTGTTAGGCGTTTATCGGAGTACCTAGAAGAAGTATTGATAACTTTAACCCTTAAATTGGCAGTGTACTTCACCAAAGCCATACACTTTGAAAAAATCGATTGTAGTACTAATCTAAAAAAAATACCATAAATTATTATTTTTAGCTTGCAATAATTGTATATTTTGGTAGAAAAAATATTAGGATGTGGTAACATCGAAAACTATCCGTCAAATTCAAAATGTCTTCGAAGCGGTCTGGTGTCTGCGTCACGGGTAAGTTTTTTAAGTTTTTCTATACTTTTTTGGGTTGAACTTGTGGTGATTAGGCTTTAAATTGCATAGGGATATTATAAATAATATAAATCTTGCATAATTGCATGTGTAAATTACGTAATTGCAATTTTATGAGTTCGAAACTTTGTGTGTACTACGTGAATACCGTTGCCAAGTGCGTAGTAAAGAACACAAATTAAACTTCGGTATTCACGAAGTACATTGCCAAATACGCAAAGAAAGGCAAAGTGGCTTTTTTTGTTGGTTTTGATCTAAAATAACATCGGTTGAGGTGTGAATTGTATGTCGTACAGCATGTTATTTTTTCTTTGTCTACAGTGCTTGAACAAAAACTTATTTACGCCATAGGGGCTACGTGGATGAAGGGATACACGAGCTTCATAAAACACAAAATGAAACGGTATTGGAATACTTTCGCTGTTTTTTTTCACCGGACATAATTTCAGATATCGTTCACAACACAAACTTATATTCGGTTCAAGAACATGGTAAATCTATACAGTTGACAAATGAGGAGTTAGAAAGTTTTCTTGCTATTGAAATGTTAATGGGTGTGGTTCACATGCCAGCCTATACTGATTATTGGGCAAGAAAAACCCGATATCCTCTAATAGCTGATGAAATGCCCCTAAAACGTTACCAACAAATACGCCGCAACATTCACTTTGTGGATAATAGCATGGAGAACTCAGATCGCTATTACAAAATACGCCCTGTTATGGAGAAGATCAGACAAAATTGCTTGAAGATAGAGGAAGAAGGGCAGTACTCAATAGATGAGATGATGATCCCATATAAAGGCACAAAAGCTGGGAAAAGGAGGCAGTATATAAAGAACAAGCCGAAAAAATGGGGTTTTAAAAACTTTGTACGCGCCGGGGTTTCAGGAATTATATATGATTTTATCATGTACGGTGGAGATGACACGTTTCGTGAAAACACTTTCACAGCTAAAGAAGCTTCACTTGGGGTTGGTGGCATGGTGGTAATAGCATTATGCAAAACAATAAAAAAGAAGCCATCCATCATATACGCGGACAATTTCTTTACTTCTCCAGAGCTTATTTACTTATTGCGGGAAGAATACGGAATATTTAGCCTGGGAACAATAAGAACAAACCGGCTCAGGGGTTGTCAAGATCTGTTACCCTCTGAGAAAGAAATAAAAAAGAAAAGGAGAGGATACAGTGCCCAAGTTGTGTGCAATAGCAACAAGTTGGCTGTCATGAAGTGGAACGATAATAAGGTGGTAACGCTTATAAGTTCCTACGTGGATTCTCATCCTATTGAAAAGATAAGGAGGTACTCGAAGGAAGACAAACGCAAGGTCGATGTTGACTGCCCTCAACTTGTGAAGCAGTACAATAAGCATATGGGGGGCGTAGATTTAGCCGATATGCTAATATCTTTGTACCGGACCCCATTCAAGAGCCGACGGTGGTATTTAGGTATCTTTTCGCAATTGCTGGACATATGCATAAACAACGGCTGGCTTCTTTACAGGCGAGATGGGAGAAATAAAAAGTCTCTAAAAGAGTTTAGGCTTGATTTGTTTGAAGGACTCTGTCGGGCTGGAAAAATCGCCAAGTCAAGTGGAAGTATGGAGAAGATGACGGGGAGAATGATCCAAAAACCTACAGTTGAACGGCCGGTTGATAGTGTCAGGTACGATGCTGTCGGACATTTTCCGGAATCGGCAAATAAGCAATCTCGTTGTAGGTTTTGCAAAGAGGGAAGAACCAAAGTCTTTTGCGTGAAGTGCAATATGCATCTGTGTTTTGTGGTAGGCGAAAGTAACAAAAGAAATTGCTTCCGCCAATTTCACACCCAATAAATATTGTTGAGAATTATTAATGAGAATGATTAAAAATGAGAATTATTGATTAAAGTAAAGATTTAAAACTAATAAGTGTTTAATTGATAGTTTGGCACCGTCCTTCACGTAGTACAAACATAAGAAGACATACTTTACACTATAGTTGGCAATGTACTCCCCGGAGCACATAGCTTTTCGCGAAAACTGTAATAAGAAGAATATTTTCACAATTTTTTTCAATCTACTGGGATCATAATAAACTAGGAAATAACAAAAAAACATTACATTTTAGAAATAAATTCATTTGCCAATTTAAGGGTTAAAGGAGCAAGAGCGTGAATCCTTAACTATTATTAATAAATGGGGCTGCGATGGATCCCAACAATCACAGTTTAAGCAAAAACTTGAAAGTGATACTGATTCCGATGGAAACCTTTTCCAAAGCTGTTTCGTGCCTCTTCAATTAGTTTGTGGAGATAATTATGAAAAAGTTTTATGGAAAAATCCAACGCCTTCTTCGCCGCGATTAAATAATGATGTCACTGAAGAGGAAATAAGACATGTTAAAAGCGCTATTAGCTCTTTAGTCCCAACAGAGGTCGACATAGAAGGGAAAAAGTTCCTTATTAAGCACACATTTATTATGACAATGGTAGATGGAAAGGTCTGCAATGCAGCTACAGGCACAAAGTCTACAAGTAGGTGCTACATTTGTGGAGCAACATCCAAGGATTTCAATAAATTGGAATATACAAGAGAAGTGAATTTTGCAGCCCTTGAATTCGGCTCGGATATCCGATATCGAATCCGATATATCGGTATTACACGCCAGAATTCGTATATTTGAAAGTATTTTACATTTAGCCTACAAACTACAAGTAAAGAAATACAGGGAAAAAAAATCTCAAGAGGAAAAAGACATAGAAGAACGAAAAAAAAGACACATACAAGAGAGGTTTCGCACTGAAACAGGCCTAATAGTAGATATGCCAAAATCCAATTTCGGGAATACAAACGATGGAAATACCAGCAGAAGGTTTTTTGAGAAGCCGAGATTAGCTTCAGAAATAACAGGCATCAGTTATGATCTGATTTACAGACTAAAAGTTATATTGGAAGCAATTTCAAGCGGGTACCAAATTGATCCTATAAAATATGAAAGATATGCTTCAGAAACTGCTCGTGTTTATGTTAAATTATATGAATGGCATCCTATGACGCCAACAATGCACAAGGTTTTAGTCCATGGCGCAGTTATTATAGAAAAGGCATTATTACCAATCGGGCAGCTTTCAGAGGAAGCTGCTGAGGCTCGTAACAAACATTTTAGATGTTACCGCCAAGATTTTGCGAGGAAATTTTCCAGAGAAAGTTGCAACCAAGATATTTTTAACCGCCTTCTTCTTAGTTCAGATCCTTTGATAAGTAGTAAGCGAGCAGTAAAAAAAAGGAAAGCAAACACATTTTTGCCTGAAACCTTGGCCATGTTCGTATCTGCGGAACCAAATATAATTGAAAATTCATCAGAGAGTGATGAAGAAAGTATTATAGAAACTTAGCATTTTTAATTTTTTTTTCCTGTAATCTATGTAACCTACCTAAAGTTTTGTGAATATATTATTTTTTTGTAAAAATATCTATTTTTGTCTTATTTGTGTTGTTTAGATAACAAATAAGCATCAAAACAATTTTGGCCGCGTAGATCGTGCAAATACCAGTATGTGCGCCGACTTGGCATCCGAATCTGGTACTGCTCAACTCCTCGATCAACTGGTTTACAATTTTTAATGAATACAAGTTTTAACACTTACGGCTCACAAACGGGCGGCGAGCCTCAGCCAACAGCGGCAAATGTCGACTCCTCGACGTCCTGAAAAATATAAATTGAAAACATTAGATTCATGGCCACCATGTTTGTGGCTAAATTCAAAACATAAACCACACAAAAACTGAAGCATTAGATTCTTGGCCATCATGCTTGTGGCTAAAGTCAAAACATAAACCACACAAAAACTAAACACCAAACAGACATTCAAACCAATCAAGTAAGCAAGCAAACAGACACGCATCACAGTAAACGATTATCTCACTGAGAAGAGGCCTGTGTCCCAGCAGTTGGGTTATAGCCTGATGCTGCATCAAGTTTGCTGAAAGAAAAATCATTGATTATTACGGACATAGTAGTTATTCCAATATTACCATAACAAATGCATCAACCTCGAGGTACACCTCGGCACCGGGAGCTTCCTCGACTACAACCCGGTCCTCGGTATACCCCTCGGCCTCCTCATCCTATTCGTCTTGGTCTAGATATTCGGCCTCCATATCGGAGGCCTCCATATCTAGGTCTTCATCATCGGTATTCCCCAAACACTCCTCCTCTTTATCCTCCAACAACGTCAAGAAGTTGGTGGGGGCACCATCATCATTTCCAACATTCCAGGCCATCTAGTGATAAAAAATATACAGTATATTATAAACTGATACAACTACAACCTGTGAACACAACAACATTGGACACTCGTGGCCATTGCATTCAACTTGGTGAGTGCCAGAGCACACAAATGTGGGTACACATCTCTCCGCTTTTTCCACCACTCTAGTGGTGAAATATTCTCACCCGGCAACACAACTTTATCGTCCAAGTATCTTTGCACTTCTAAAATCGCTCGAGAAGTTGCCGTGCCCTTGGGTTGAATATTTTTCATTTTTTCGGCGTAGTGCTGCCATACTAAATTAATTTGAGACAGAGGTGGAGGATTTGCTTCCTGATCCGATAGCTGCTGCTCTTCATTTTGAATTTGGGGATTATTTCGATCCTCTTTATTTAGTCGTAATAAGTTCTATGATTCTTTGTTTTGTCAGCTACATAATTATTGATCCTCAAAATACAGTTTAAATCTTTAATCCAGGAACATGCAGCTGTAAATGTGCCGCTCTTATCTCTATTTTTTATAGCGCCCAGCACGTCTTGTAATTTTTGAGCGATTTTGAGGTATGCACTAGTGTCAATATTGTCCAAAGATTTGACTAACCCTGTCGTTAAAGGTATTATTATACTTCCTGTGACATATCTTTGAGCACTTACTTCCCTTGTAACCTCTTCACAGGGTTTTAAAATGCTGCAAATGTGTTCACAAAGTTCCCAATCAACTGCAGTTAAAAATATAGTATTGGCGTTTAAGTTAGAGAGCGCACTATTTACCTCTTCTTTTAATTCTACAAACCTCTGCAACATTTAGAAAGCAGAATTCCACCTCATTTACCAGGAGTTTTACCAGCCTATTGCTGGTATTTTTTAATTTTTCCTAGGCTTGAGCGGGTCTTTTGAAATAAGTGACAGTCGTTTTTAAAAAACGGCGAAAACGGTCACTGTTTTGATTGTCTGGGCTTTGACTGGCAACATAGAACCAGCCTTCCATAATTAGATGTTCCGGTAAAAGTGGTAATACTGCAAGTTCAATTTGTACCTTCAAAATTTTTCGATTTCGCCAGATTCAATTCTTTTATTTTTATAATACGCTTTTTCAACACTTATGCACTCAAACTTCTTCTTCACCATGAGCTTGTTAAACAATGCCGCATCCTTTACACAAATACTGAATCCATGGGCTGGTCTATCCATTTCTTATGCCTTTTTATAACTTTCTGGTAAATTACTGCAAGTATAACAATAGCCATCAGTACCAGGAACGTAGTGATTAGTATATTATTGAGTACAGACACTTGCGCGCCTTATTTTAGGTTACATAAGGTCTTGACACTTTCGTGTATCTATATTTTCGAAGTAGCTATGTTTGTCAAGCAAAATCCATCTCGTTTTGAGCGCCTGGCTGTTGTATTCCCAAGGAATAGGCGTGACAACAGCAAATTATGTCAAGTATCATGTCGAACCACTTTAATGCGTAAGAGCGTTTCTTGCATGGCCCCAATTATTTACAATAAATTACCGAGTTGTTGGAAATCTTTAAATACAGCACAATTTAAGAGTAGATTACGGAATTTTTTGATAGATAACACATACTACAGTGTAACTGAGTTCCTATCGGAGAAAAATATTTGTTAATTAGTTATTGACATTTTGATTTTTGTTGCATGACATTTTTTGATATTTTGACATTTTGATTTTTGACATTTTGATCTTTGACATTTTGATTTGACATCTTGATGTTGGTTAATAATAATAATAGTAATAGTAATGAATTGATCTAAATAAGTGTAATAATAGTGTTTATAAATAATTTCAAATGTTTGCATGCCGATTGGTAAAATGTGGCTGAGCTAAATGTAATCTTAAGAACTATTATGTATTACCCATATTTGCAAAATAAAACTATTCTATTCTATTCTAAAGAAAATACTACACAAATTATTGATAAGTAAATGTTATTACTCTATAGGAGAATTTCTAAATGACAATACGTTGAATCAGCAGGCTGATTACAAAAAACCAAGTGGTACACAATCATAAATGTAAAAACTAGATACTTGACAAGCACTGTGCAATTGTTTTGTAAATTATTTTGTAACATGACTAGTTTGTAATTTGACATAAATATTATACTAACTTAACTTAACCATAATGTATTGCATGATAATTTGATGTACCTACTGTATTTTAACCATGTTCCGAACTTTAAATATGAATTTTGTATGCCTCAATGGCGGGACATAGCAGACTTACCTGTTACTAACACAACATCTTATGAACCTATGATCCACAATAAATGATTTGATTTGAGCTTGATATGATATTCCTGTTCTGATTCACTTGCGCTATAATTGCCTCCAGAAGCGGTTTGGGCAATGACAATCTCATTTTCCTCAGTTTTGGAGTACGATTTCCCCATTTTCTTTCCTTTTAATGACTTGTGAAACGCAGCTACAGTCAATCACACTTGTGGTTGTATTAGTCACATTGCAAAACATTTTTACTTTGTGTACCGAGGCACACAGGAATTCGCCTTGTTAGCACTTTGCGTCCGCTATCCGATAGCTCGATAGCTCCGATAGCTTTATTTACAATAGCAGTACTATGAAGCAAGGACTTAATACTTGGGTATTACAAGCTATTATTTTAGGGGATAGCCGGTATGCAGTTAGCAATGTGCTTCTAACACCATTTTTGTCACCAAATTCAACTCCCCAAGAAGAATATAACAGAAGCCAAATTAAAATCAGAAATACTGTGGAAAGATGTTTTGGTATTTGGGAAAGAAGATTTCTTTGTCTTCAAGTGGGAATGGGTGATATGGTGGATACAGTTGTGGCTGTCATATGTGCATGTGCAACACTGCATAATGTAGCAATATTGGTGGATGACTTGGGGACGATTGAACAGTGATGACAATTATATTCATAATGATGCTGTTGATGGAGCACACATTAATGAAAACTCCAACAGCAACGGTTTTACAGTGCGACAAGCTTTGGTTGAAAGGTTCTTTTCTTAAATATCCGCTCAAGTGCTCGAGCGAGCGAGATAAAAACCACCCATTTCACCAAAAAGCATTAAGTCACTTAGGATTACTTTGTTTTGCAATTGATTTTTTCAGTTCCTCTAATTCTATTTTAGATTTTTCTAACAATGTTTTGCTTCTTTGTTCCTCTAACAATGCTTTTTTTTATTTGTTCAGCTTCCAACTGTAAATAAAAATGTATAAGTAAATGTTCTACAATAAATAAACATAGTAATAAACCATTATATAGGTTGTTGGAATTCATTAGGTACCTGTGTTTTCAATATTTGCATTTCCACCTTTTTCTTATTTTCTAAAGAATTTATTCGAATTAAAGCTTCCCGACGAATGTAGCCTGTCGGTCTACGCACTTGATCTCTGGTCAATGGTGTGTGAGTGCTGTGTTTTCAATATTTGCATTTCCACCTTTTTCTTATTTTCTAAAGAATTTATTCGAATCACAGCTTCCCGACGAATGTAGCCTGTAGGTCTACGCACTTGATCTCTGGTCAATGGTGTGTGAGTGCTTTGTTTTCAATATTTGCATTTCCACCTTTTTCTTATTTTCTAAAGAATTTATTCGAATCACAGCTTCCCGACGAATGTTTGTCTCTGGTCAATGGTGTGTGAGTGCATAGGCCTTTTTCTTCTGATTTTTGAGGTATCCTACATATACTACGTATACTTGCATAAAGTGGACTCACCATGCTTAAGAGCAGCTATATTTACAGGTTGCAGTAAAGCTAGGTCAATATTGTTGAATTCCGTCGCCGTTAAACCACAATATGGGCAACGTATTTGAGATGGAGTATTGAGGGTATATATACAGGGTATATATACGGTATATTTACGGTATACATACACAACAGTTCGCGGATTGTTGGTGTAGACTCGCGCTTTGAGGTAGCCCCACCAAAAAAAAATCCATTGGTGTTAGGTCGGGGGACCTTGGTGGCCACGGGATGTCCCCAAAGCGACTAATCAGTTTTTCAGGGAAATTTTCGCGCAACAAATCCATTGAAGCTCTGGCCGTGTGTGCAGTCGCACCATCCTGTTGAAACCACGTGTGTGATGAGAACGATGGATGAGCTCGCAGGCTCGGCAAAAAGAAATTCGAAATCATGTGTCGATAATTCTCACCACTGACATTAGTCGCGTGGCCCCGTGCATTTTCAAAAAAAAATGGCCCAATTATCCCACTCGCGGATAAAGCGCACCAAACAGTTACCCTTGGGCAATGTAATGGTTTTTGGTGTTTCAATCGAGGATTGCGAGTTCTTGGAGCCCAGTAACGACAGTTTTGCTTGTTAACGTGTCCGTTTAGATGGAAATGAGCCTCGTCACTCCAAAAAATTGAATTCGCAGTGCGAAAACGCTCCAACATGGTTTCACAAAAAAATTTGCGTGACACAAAGTCATTTTCTTTTAATTCTTGAATGATTTGAATTTTAAAAGGATGGAACTTCATGTCCTTTTTCAAAATTTCATGAACAATCGCTCTTGGAAGTCCCAGTGAAGCTGCCCTTTTCCGTTTTGAAAGTCGTGCATTTTCACGTAAACTCCGTTCCACCAGTGCGATGTTTTCCGGGGTCCTTGACGATCGACTAGGCCCTGGCCGTGGTGTGTTCTTAGCCGAAGCAGTGGTGCGGAACCTCTCCACCCACGAACGAATTAAATACACACTCGGTCCATCGCTTATCCGTCGAATATTGAAATGTGAACAAAACTGCCGGCGAGCGAGTACGTAAGAATCGTGGCTCTTGAAAAACGCTTCGATAGCGAATGCGCGATGCTCACCCGACCACTGCGACATCGTGACTGAGAAATCCGCACGATCAGTGGTTCTAATGACACCACCCTCCCCCCCGCACCGTTTATAACTTTTTGAAATATTCGATTTTTAAAATGTCAATCTGCCGCCAGACACCCTGTACATATTTAATACCTTGCTTGAAACTTTTATTTTGTGTTCCTTTGTGGTTTCACGTAATTAAGGTGAAAGATTTTTTATTGCGTCTCCTTTTTTGACTTTTCCGACATTATCAATCCTGCCGTTTCTTTCCTGTACTGCACGCATACTGGTATACAGTATCTGTAAGATTGTGGGGCTGGATTCCTCCGAAGTGCAATATTATTCGTTCTAAGTAGTAACGGAACAAACGTGATGGCAATATTTGCCATGTATTTCTTAGTTTCTACAAACAAAAAAATTTAAACATTTTATTTGCACCTTCAGGTAATAAAATAAAATAAAATATGTATAACAACAAAATAGGCGTCAAGGTAAGTAATATAGCGTAATAGAGTATCAGCCAATACCTAAGCTAAGATAACTTAATATCTTGTATACTTAAATGTAGTAGGTAAATCTGAAGGGAACTTGTAACTTGATATTTTTGAAAGGCCTCGGTAGGCTGCGAGTACGTTCTTTAAACCCTAAACAATAGTATGAGCGTTAAATTTTAACTATAAGTGATGTTGCAATAATCAATATCGAATAAAAATTTGATTAACAAAATTCGGATAAAAATGTTTATTGCTGATGATTATAATTCTGTAAAGCCGTATTTGTTACGGTTGCGAATCATATTTGAATTAACATACAACCTAACACTGACCAGTGCAGTGTGAGTTTCTTGCCGTATCACGAAATACGTGACGATCAAGTTAGTCGGGCTAACTAATGAGCAACGGTATTTAAAAATGATGCGAGTGTGACTTGAAAAACGTCTAACTAACATTAGTTCGTATCGTCGCTTGTACGATAGTATGACGAAACTTTTGTTATTTTTTTAATGTTGTCTATCTTGAATTTAGAATGGTTTCGGCGAAATACCGGGTGTCTCAAAATAAAGTTCACATTTGTTTTGGTTATTGCGTGAACGCAACTATTCTAAGGGGCGCGGGGGTGTCAATCGGTAGCCTGGATCTTGGGAATTTATTCGCTATGGAGCGTTATTCGGGAGAGGATCGTGCGTTGTGCGTACGCGAGTTTTATAAAAACGGTAATTTGGCGACTGTAGCGCGTAGAAAATTCTGCAGCATTCGACATATTCGTCCCTTGAATGATGCGGCAACACTCGACTCATTGCAAGATGGGTCGAGAAGTTTGAAGAGACCGGTTCAACACTGGAAAAACCAAAATCCGGGCGTCCAAGATCTTCGAGAACGGTTGAAAACGTAGACACTGTCGCCCAGTCTATTCGGGACGATCCGAACCTTTCAATTCGGAAGCGTGCTGTGGCCTTCAGGCCACCGTATTCGAGCGTAGTAGGCATTTAGCGCTACCTCAATCCTTGCGAGCCAGTCGCGCGAACACGTAGTTTAAATGAACTCGCTGACCCCGCTGTGCAAAAATTTTGCGTCACTGTATAAAATGGTAGCAGTAAGTACAATTAACTTTGTTTTACGGAATTCATGTTAATGTTTCGGGTGTTTAGTTTTTAGGCAAATATAAGCAACACAAATTATTTTATTACCTACCTACCATTGTCTTTTTTTAATGTCACTAACAGTTTCCTTTTCTTTCATGACTGTTACAGCGCTTCCGCACTACGCTTACGCTTACTACCGCACTACGCTTACTTATAATAATAAAACAGGCCAAGTGCGAGTCGGACTCGCGCACGAAGGGTTCCGTACTATTATCTATAAAAACGGCAAAAAAAAATACGTTTATTGTATGGGAGCCCCCTTAAATATTTATTTTATTCTGGTTTTTAGTACTTGTTGTTATAGCGGCAACAGACATACATCTGTGAAAATTTCAACTGTCTAGCTATCACGGTTCATGAGATACAGCCTGGTGACAGACTGCAGAGCCTTAGTAATAGGGTCCTGTTTTACCCTTTGGGTACGGAACCCTAAAAAACGAAGTATAAAAACAAATTATTTAAAAAACAAAAAAGAGAAAACCGGCCGAGTGCGAGTCGGACTCGCGCACGAAGGGTTCCGTACCATTATCTATAAAAACGGCAAAATTTATTTTGAAAGTGAATATGTAACTAAATATTCCGTGAATATTTCAAGCGTTCACCTGTTGTCGTTTTCAATATCGAGCAAAAAAAAACTCACGTTTGTTGTATGGGCTCCCATACAACAAACGTACCCTTAAATATTTATTTTATTCTGGTTTTTAGTATTTGTTGTTATATCGGCTACAGATATACATCACCTGTAAAAATTTCAACTGTCTAGCTATCACGGTTCATGAGATACAGCCTGGTGACAGACAGACAGACAGACAGGCAGACAGCGGAGCCTTAGTAATAGGGTCCCGTTTTACCCTTTGGGTATGGAACCCTAAAAACAAGCATTATAATCTATAGAATTTTGGTATGGCAGGCAATTTCCCGCAGGAAGGCCGCCAGTAAGTCGGTAAGTCAGCCGCAGCCGGTAAGTCAGCCGCAGCCGGTAAGTCAGCCGCAGCCGGTAAGTCAGCCGAAGCCGGTAAGTCAGTCGGTATGTTATGATCGTATGTTTGGATGTTATGGTAGTCACTATTTTGTGTGAAAGTACAACAACATCAACAACCTTGCATTATTATTATAATTTGTACAATAGATACCTACAGTAGGCGCGCGAGTTGAATTGATGCAGTAGGTACACTAGGTACATGTCTGACGCTCACGTAATAGAATCTACCTATTGCGCCTGAGCGAGAAGCAAATTCTGCCGTCGCATCATCGCGTCGCCATTCTAAATCCCATTCAAAAAATCGAGTTGTAGGTCAGTTCAACTGAACAGTCGGTTGAACTGCAAAGATAAAAAGTTTTATTTGCAAAAATGATCTTTGGTGTAGTTGTGCTACTGTTCTTTCTGTAAACTGTAATATTAAAAACGAGTAGGTAGTTATAATATACGTAGAAAAATTATAATCAAACTCATCTTATTGTTTATACAGACTGATTTTTAAAACTAACACACGGAAAATAACAATAATTTCTCGTATATTTTGCGGGGAACGCAGCGAGCTAGCAACAGCGGCACAGGTCCTACCTCAAAGACGCCTGGCCGGCTACTGAAACGAAGCGCTTTTTTTTTTTTTTTTTTTATAAATGGCATCTCATAGTTTTACCACTAAGGTATTAACTACTTAACCGGACAGTAGAAACGAAGCGCGCGGGCCACCTTGTTATATAATATCTTGTTAAAACAATAAAAAACTGTTTTCAGAAAAATGAACCATACAATATTCTTCGTAATTTCATTGCCTATTTTTTGACATATTTTTCGGGAGTAAAAGTTGGTTCTACTACATGTAAAAATAATAAAACGATCAAAAAATCGCGAAAAAAGGGAGTTTTCTCGATTTTTTTTTGATCGAGTGAAGTTGTATAAATCGTGTTTTGAACCATAGAATAATCAAGAATATTTATTAAACTACAACATGTATTTTTATCAGATCAAACAAATAATATTTGATTGTTTAATTTTGAATCAAAAATAGGTCGTTTCTGAGAGTCCTGCCCTTAAACGTGCACAGATCGTCATTATGCCGCATTTTGCATAAAGATTTAAAACTGCACCCGTACAAAAGAATTAAAGCCTCAGGATGCTGGTCAGAGGCTTGACTACGTAAACCAGATGATTGAGCGCTTTCCAGCGTTTACCAACATCTTGCTTTCGGATGGAGCCCATTTTCATCTTACTGCATATCGCACACCTAGATTTAAACTGAGACAACTCAAAAAAGGTCATTTTTCAAGAGACGATAAAAACGTATATCTGCCTTTTTTGTTAGGGAAGTTATACAATTTAATTTGATTCTAGCTTCGATCAACAATAATACTAGATTTCCGATGAGAGCACAAAAAACGGCCGGAAAAATAAGACCACAGATAATGTTGTGGTCTTATTTTGCAACATAGTTTTTTTCAATCGAAATAGTAAATATATTGTAAACCATAATAAAGAACAATGTTCAAAAATGTATGGACACCGTCCCCACCCTTGTAGCACTTTAAAACCTATGTTAATCGAAGGGCCATAGTCATCTTATCATTTTATTGTATGACAGCGAAACAGAAATGTGCATCCGAAAAACGTTATACGACATGAAGACACCGGAATCAGTCACAATAATAATTATGTTTCTGATCACGATGCTGTTCTTTTTTTAATTATTATTGTGGGATGGTTTTGTTCGGAGTTTTCAAACAACTCTTTGGAATTATATGGCGACTCCCGCTCCGGAACAACTCACGGAGCAGAAAAAAGTTCAATGAAGAATTCTGCTGAATATTGTTTTTGTGAGGTAATCATTGACGTTTTTTTAGGAGTTTTCAAATAAAATACCTTATTAATTACAAATAAAACCTGTATTCGGTGTTTTCAGTATCTATTACAATATTGTCCCAGGCACTGGCTGGGCCAACGAAATTCTCTAAACGCCTTCCAATCCCAAAGATAAATACCACACGATGCTGACGACATGCGCGCAGGCACCAACTGTCCTCATACCCGTCAAACATGAGCAGTAATATGCCTGAATAGCGTTTATGCCCTGTGCGTTATTCAGTATTAAATACGTGTAATAGGTCGCATTTGACATATGTCTCCAGCAATCCGGAAGTCAGTGAAGAGGTGAGGAAGTGATTTATTGAATACCACGTTCCTGAACATTTTAAAGTCGCGTTTAAATCTTCCGTTTATCGCCTCAATGACCCAGCCGACAATTGTTATTAGACGCGATTTATTCGCTTGTTCATTCGTGAGCTGAGTTGCGCTTCTGTCTTTTGTAGGTGGCATGTGAGGCTCATAGCCACATTCTTCGATTGCAGGAATTGAGTCTCTGAAGCCTCTGTCTAATATAAAAGTATCATTCTCGTGGAGCAAGTAATGAATCGGAGAATAAATGTTATTCATTATATCCTTCATAATCTGAGCGTCTGATGTCCTAGCAGAGTAGGGTCCTAGAATATCTATTATATACCCGTCTGGGCACACTAAAAGGAATGGCTTCAATAAGTTTTTGAATTTGTGCAGGCTGTATGTTATTTTCTGGAAAAGGAAATTCTTACTTTTCTGTACATGTATGTTCCGTCGAATAATATGATGGCTTTTGAATCTCCATATAATGCTCTCGCAATAGTCGTGCTGTGACTTATTATTTCATCTCGGCCGATGTGGTCGTATCCTAGATGCAGTGCCACAAAGTCTCTCGTTAAGCACTCTCGGGCTGTATTCAGGTAACGTCCCACTGTTGTCCTGCTGACGTTTAAGTGGCAGGCTATTCTGACATCTGGTTCAGCTGACCTTATTTTCATAAGATAGCATGCCAGCACAGTTTTTGGCTGTCTTGTGTGCTGATTTAAAGATGGTGTGTCATTTAAAACAATAGCAAACTGCTCGTGGGTTAGCCCTGTTCTAAAATATAATTCTTCAGGGGAAATGCCGTCTATATTTTCAAAATCCAAGGCTTTTTTGTTATTATACGCATTTCTTAAAACGTCCATCATGTCTTTTAACTGGTCTGGTGAAAATGTCGTATCTGCAGTATCATATAATAGGTTCCATTCATTTGTGCGCATATGATTTGTACAAACCCTTGCACTGGTAGGGACATATAAGCTGTGCTCGATCAGTGAATGTATTTTTAAGAATAGTGGTATTCTATGCAGATCTTGATTTGCACATCCATGAAACGCACAGTGACGAGACGTATTTGCTAACCTTTTGTATGTTGGGACTGTAATTAACTGCTCGGCAACTGCTTGTTCATCGGCTTGCTCATCAGGTTGTTCCTCGTTTTGTCCACCTTCATTTCTCATTTGGTGTCGATGTGCTGCCACCCAACAGCGGTAACACATGTACTGCAAGTCGTTATGGGCTGCCTGAAAGATAACATTATTACTGCAGTAAAGAAAAAAATATATGTATATCGCAATAGCTTACTAATGAGAGCGCCCCACTCATATTTCTTAATATCGCTGTGATAGCTATCTATCATTTTTAATGGGCCAAGTAATAGCATTTAGAAATAAACTAAAATCGTCCTACACACTTAAGACATAAGTCATATTATATAATACAAATACTGTGAAGCGAGCTACAATCTATTTATTTCTTGAAAAATAGTTGTTTACTAACCTCTTGTACATTCATTCGCTCCAGTACGTACTCGGAGAATCCTGGATGGTTTTCCATGTATTCGTGTGTTAGAGTGCGCCGATTTCGATCTCGGAATACAGACCTTACAAACACACATTGATGAACGTTGGCACAAAATCAAATCCAGTAACAAGTCCAAAGTAGAAGGATAAAACTAGCAATCAAAGGTGGGAGATGAAAATACGCGTACGCTCAAGGAAGTTCCGAAAGGTACTAAATAATAATTACAATAACCAATAAAACCAGCAGCGGCAGACAGGCAGGCGATAAGGGAACAAAGACATACTTCCCTTCTCCCCGCCCTTCCACCACCCCACATTTACTACCTGCTCTGCGTCGTGTGGCGCTGCGCATGCGGCTCTTATTATAGCCATTCTATATTGCTCACCACTGGCTTATTTGGACTGTGAACGTGTTTTGAATTAAAAAACTTATCAAAATGTAATTATAATTGTAGTAGGTATGGTTACATCATGACGAAAAAGTATAATAAACGGCAACATAATTGTTACTGATTCCGTTTTCTTCATGTCGATGTAACTTTATTCGGATGTACAGTCACGGACTTTAATTGATGAGCCACCTGGTACCGTTCGCATTTTAGCCGTGTAATGCAAATCGGGTTTATTCGGTTTCCGACACGCAAAGTCATATGTCTTCGTATTAGAAGAAGAAAATTATATTTCATATCTTTACCGGTTGGCTAACCTGAGAGCAGAACTACAAACTTGACAGCAGTGACTACTCAAAGTCAACCAATTCAAACTCAAACTCAAACTCAAAGCATTTATTACAAATAAACCAATTACAGGCACTTTTGAATTGTCAAGGGGTCGGTCAGTCAGAAAGATGAAGCTAGTTGCCCATTCCAAAACGTAGTTGGTTCCTATGGAGAAGAACGGGCAAGAAACTCCATGGACACTCTTTTAAATCAGAATATTGTTACAATATATTGTTTACATCATCCATGTTGGAATTATACATGTGAGTACAATGTAGAAAAACGTGCAGGTTAAAAGCGTCCGTAAATAAAAGATACAAAACAATTCAAAAATTAAAATAAATTATAATAAGCCGTGGCAGCTAAGAGATGACCAGTCCCTACTGATGGCGCCCGTTCACGAACATGACGTATGGATCAGCACCATTCAGCTCAACCATTTTGAAGGGAACTTAATGATCCAACACACACGCCACCACCAGCGAGACATTAAAGTGAGCATGACATACTCTCAGCCGCCAGGGCACATTCAAGTCAATGAAAGACGAACCTAGTAAATGGTAGCTTTAAATTACTTAGGTAAGTACATAGTGCTCACACACATGTGCTATGTAGAATACAATACTAGGAGATTGAATTTATACAATGTAAAGATAGTTTTTACAATCTTCAGCAGCTCCAACATTATTTTCGAATGCTAATCAATTAGTTTATGCGCCCTGTGGAGCTGGACCAGCGCTGAACCAAGCATTTTTGTCAGTGATGTAATCTCCCAATTTATAATATGCTTGGCGGCATAGTGTGCGTTTTATACAAGATTTAAATTTTGTTTCATTCAATTGGAGTATGTGGGGAGGTATTTTATTGTAACATTTTAAACAGTACCCCATGAAGGATGAGTCTACTTTAGCCAGTCTGAAGCCCGGTTGAACTAATTGGTCCCTATTCCTTGTCCTATAATTGTGTTTTTCACCTCTTTTACTGAAAAGACTTAGATTTTTCCTTACGTACATGATGTTTTCGTAGATATATTGACAAGGTACCGTCATGATATTAATATCATTAAACAGTTCCCTTAGAGAATCGCGCATACGGAGGCCATATATTGCTCTGATAGCTCTTTTCTGCAGAATAAAAATAGACTCGATATCTGGAGCCCGTCCCCATAGTAAAATACCGTAAGACATGATACTATGAAAGTAACTGAAATAGACTAGTCTCGCGGTATCTACATCAGTGAATTGACGGATTTTCCTCACAGCATATCCTGCTGAACTTAGCCGTCCTGCAAGAGATGTTAAATGAGGACCCCATTGCAGCCTTGAGTCGAGTGTGATCCCTAGGAAAACAGTCTTATCGACGAATTCTAGTTTCTCCCTATTCAATATATGTCACAATCACTACTTTTAACATTCGGTAAAGCAAATCTCATGCATTTAGTTTTCTTCCCATTTAATACTAAATTATTAGCAGTGAACCAATTTTGGACCTGCAGTAGGGCGTTATTTACATCGTCAAGATTTGATGCACGTCTATTTATTTTAAAAATAATGGAAGTATCGTCAGCAAATAACACCATTTGTGGTTGGTTTTTTAATAAATGGGGTAGATCATTAATATATACTAAAAAGAGGAAAGGACCCAATATCGAGCCTTGTGGAACACCCATTTTTACATTTAAACCGAGTGAATTGACACCATTTATTTGAACTTGCTGTTGTCTATCATTAAAACTGGTTCGGCGCCTATTCCACCCGATGGAACGGAAGATGGAGTAGAAATCTTACATAGTGGAGTAAGATACTGGTTCGGCGCCTATTCCACCCGATGGAACGGAAGATGGAGTAGAAATCTTACATAGTGGAGTAAGATACTGGTTCGGCGCCTATTCCAGTTAGGCGCGGTTGCTAGTACATTTGTTCGAGTTAGCGACAATGAGTTATAAATGTCAATGTAATACATCAATTGACTCATTATTAATATAACCGTTTCAAGCAGTCGTCATGAAATTTGTAAAACAACCACAATCGTTACATGTAAACAAACTTTGTGTTAATTCTCAGGAGACTGGTTTTCGCCATGGAGAATTATTACCTAAATCAGTACGATGCATCATTTGCGGTCCGTCAAATTGTGGAAAAACTAATTTATTAATCGGTCTTCTTATACACGAGAATGGTTTAAGATTTCAAAATGTTTATGTTTATTCGAAAACCTTACAACAACCCAAGTATTTTTTTTTAGAAAAAGTCTTGCAACAAGTACCAGGCATTTCATTTCAGAAATATCATGAAAATGAGCAAGTATTGAGTGTTCAAACCGCAAAACCAAATTCTGTTATTATATTTGACGATGTTGCTTGTGAAAATCAAAGTAGTATGCGTGATTATTTTGCTATGGGGAGACACAAGTTCATCGATTGTTTTTATCTAAATCAGACGTATAGTAAAATCCCTAAGCAGTTAGTAAGAGACAACGCAAACCTAATCGTACTTTTCAAACAAGATGAAAGAAATATGAGACATGTTTATGAAGAACGCGTCAACACTGACATGACATGGATTGAATTTCGTGAAATGTGTTCAAAAATATGGAGTATACCTTTCAATTATGTTGTAATTAATAAAGATTGTTCTAAAAACAAAGGATGTTATAGAAGTAAATTTGACACGTTTGTAGTCTTTGACTAAGAACAGGAATACATATATAAGACTATTACCTGTCTGACATTATTATTCACCTTACGACGCTAAACCAATTACGACCTATTTTACCAATATGGAAAAATCATTGAAACGACAAATTGTTGATGCGGCAGAAGCTGTAAAAATAAAAGTGCGAAAAATGAGAGATGCAGAGATTAACAATAAACAAGCACTGGAATCTGTTTTCATACCTGTAACAGAACCTCTCAACTTAATTGCTAATGCTAGTAAGCAAACTCCTCTCCTGCGTGCTAGTGATGATTTTGCTGATGTTCCGTTTATTAACAAAACTTCACAGAAAGAAGGAACTGGTAGCGCAGGAAGTAATGATAATAATGGTGATGAAGACAAATATGAATCCGATATCAACAGTGACTCTTCTTATGAATCAGTAGTTGAAAAGAATGAAGATTGTGATATGTCATCCTGGTCACTATCTTCAGAAGCGTTGGTAGATATTCCATTTGGGGTTAGAGCAGACCGCGGGAAACTGATGTTAGGTTCTGCTTCCATAACGATCAACGATCAATACATAACCGTAGCTGGAAGTAAATACCGAAATACACCTGGTTTAAGACAGTTGTTGCTGAAGAAAGATGTAGACTTAAGCTTAGTTACAGATAGTGATATGCAAAATTATAAGTCGATGCTTCTTGATACAAATGCACATCGTTGGGACTATGAGCCAACTAAACCAATAAAAAGTAATAAAGGACAAAAATATTTGCAAGTTATTAAACCTCTTTTTAAACTGAAGAATACAGTTCAGGGAAAGGGTCTACCGTTATTAAAAAAGTGGAGAAAAAATGTAGATTTAGTGTACTGGGATAATCCTAATGAATTAGTGGAAAGATTGAAATTATTAATTGCATCTAGAGATGCTGGCAACACAGGATTAGATAGTGAAATTATATCTATCATTGAAGAATTGCGTGAAAGTAAAGTTATAAATAAATAAATACTTAAAAATGTCTTTATTTTACTATCAGCCTCTCGATACAATACACCTTAAACATGAACGTAGACAAATTCGGACACTACATTCACAAAAGAATGCGTTTATCAGAGTTATTTGAGTTTAATGAGAATGCATTGTTAAAATCAGAGAACGGAGATTTTGATTTAAAAACATCAAGACTGAAAGGAATTAGATCTCCAGTAGAAGCAGACGAAGCTGTGAACAAGGATTATGTAGATCGATTGAATGCTAACACATTAAAAGAATTAAATAATCTGGCAGTGAACAAGGATTATGTAGATCGATTGAATGCTAACACATTAAAAGAATTAAATAATCTGGCAGTGAACAAGGATTATGTAGATCGATTGAATGCTAACACATTAAAAGAATTAAATAATCTGGTTGTGAACAAGGATTATGTAGATCGATTGAATGCTAATATGATTAAAGAATTTAATAATCTGATTGGTACATTGCGTTCTCAAATCATAAAAGATGCAAAGGGTACAGTTCAAGCTACTTTAAAAGCAGGGATACCTGAGGTTTCAACTCATTTGCAAGATAAGTTTTATACTAAAGCAGAGGTAGATAAATTACTTCTAAAAACTCCGTAATGGTTAAACAACAAATTGTAAATGAAATACATAAAGCCGCACGAAGAAATTTCCTTCGACGTTCTGTTATTCTGAAAGGAATCAGCGACTTATGGCAAGCAGACTTGATGGACATGCAAAACCTGAAAAAGTATAATAAAGGTTACAATTTCATCTTAGTGGTGATTGACTGCTTCTCAAAGTATGCCTGGGCTGAACCGTTAAAATCGAAAAATAAATTTGATGTTACTCATGCATTCGAACGTATACTGCTTACTAGTCGTAAAAATCCTGTTAACTTACAAACTGATATGGGAACAGAATTTTATAACATCACTTTTCAAGCTCTTATGAAAAAGCACAACATTAACCATTACTCATCGTTTTCTACTAAAAAAGCATCAATTGTAGAGAGACTGATTAGAACTGTAAAAAATAAATTATATAAATATTTTAGTCTCAATGGAAACTATAAGTGGTTAGGTCTACCATTGGAAGATACATTGAAGAGATATAACAACACCAAGCATCGCACTATTCAATTTAAACCGGTTGATGTGAATAAATGTAATGAACAAGTAATCAAAGAAAATATTGAAAAAATAAAAAAACATGATTTAGTTCAGTGGAAGCCTAAATTCAAAGTTGGTGACTGTGTTCGTATAAGTAAATACAAACATAATTTTGAGAAAGGTTACACTCCTAATTGGTCAACTGAATTATTTATTATAAAAAAGGTAAATAAAACCTTACCAGTGACGTATCACATAGAAGATCAATGAAAGCAAAACATATTAGGAGCTTTTTACGAACAAGAACTGCAAAGATCTAACCATCCAGATGTTTATTTGATAGAAAAGGTTTTGAAAAAGAAAGGAAATAAATTGTATGTCAAATAGTTAGCTCTAAACAGTGCAGAAAACAGTTGGATTGAAAAAGCTGCAATAATGGACTAAGATATTATATAACCATTTTTAATTTGAAATCATATCATTATAATTTGAGTGATGCAAGGGGGTGGACTAGTTAACAACATAATTAATAATCTACCATTCGAACTTCATTTGCCAGGATACAATTATTGCGGACCAGGAACCAAACTTCACAAACGCTTAGCGCGAGGTGACCGAGGTGTGAATAAACTAGACGAAGCTTGTATGCAACACGACATTGCGTATACAAACCATACAGACTTAGCAAATCGTCACAAAGCCGATTTACAACTACTTAACATGGCTAAACAAAGACTTAAATCAAAAGATGCAGGGAAAGGTGAAAAACTAAGCTCTTGGCTAGTGAACAAAGTTATGAAAGTAAAACTAAAGTCTGGATCCGGCATTAAAACATTTAAAAGCTTAGTTTCAAAAATTAAGAAACTCAAATGCAAAGATAATAAGACTTTAATAAAAGCATCTTACTTGACAGCAAAAAAGTTATATCCAAACATTCATCATCGAATTCGAGTACCTCGAGTAATACCCATACCAAAGACTGGAGGAGTTCTACCTTTAATTCCAATTTTCGCTGGTTTATCGGCTTTAGGAACTTTAGCTGGTGGTGCAGCTGGCATTGCAAAAACCGTCAATGATTACAAAGCAAGCAAACAAAATTTGCAAGAAACAGAACGACATAATAAAGCTATGGAGGCTTTAGTGTTGGGCAAGGGTTTATACATTAAGCCGTATAAAAGTGGTAAAGGATTGTTTATAACATCTTCAAAAAACTGAAAAATATGCTACCCAATCGCCCTCTAACTAATGTAGACATCCGAAAGTACTCAAGAGACATCCCACATTTTCGTGGGGTCTACATGAAGGATCGATTACCTCGAAAGCCGAAACGCATTGAATGTGGTATCGTTAACTTAGACGATTCTAAGAACGATGGAACGCATTGGGTAGCTTATGCTAAAATACACAATCACTGTGAATACTTTGATAGCTATGGAAATTTAAAACCTCCGATGGAACTGATGCAATATTTCAAAAATTGTAATGTGTTTTATAACTACACAAGATATCAAAAATTTAACGCAGTCAATTGTGGTCATTTATGTTTAAATTATTTGTGGACTTTTTGGAATAAAAATGTAATATAAAATATATGCTTTTCTTTAATTTCAATCATTTGCAAGATGTCACTCACTTTGTCTATAACTGGAGACTCGTCAGTGTTAACTACATACTATCCTAATACTTTGCAACTAGATGGAGAGTATGAATGTGCTTTATTACACTTTTCAACATTTAATTCTATTCCAAACATTGATAAAAGTAATAATAAGTTCTATTATGGTTTTAATGAAGTTATTGAAATACCGGAAGGCACTTATGAATTGCAAGATATCAGTGATTATTTAAAATCCGAAATAAAAGATGCAGCGATCAAACTGCGGTGCAATAATAATACTTTAAAAACTACTATATTCTGTTCAAAAGATATTAATTTTACCAAAGAAGACTCTTTTAGAAGACTATTAGGGTTTAACAAACAAATCTTGAAAGCAAATAAATGGCATGTGTCACAGTCTCCAGTCAACATTCTACCTACGACCGTAGTCAGGATTGAATGTGATATTGTAAGCGGTTCTTATGTAAACGGTGAACCAAGTCATAATATTCACGAATTTGCACTTAATGTGCCACCTGGATACAGGATCATAGAAATCCCGAAGAACGCAATATACTTTCCAATCAATCAAAACAACATAAGCTGCATACACATCAGACTGTTAGATATAAACAAACGATTAATCAATTTACGTGGTGAAGAAGTGCAGGTATATCTGCATCTTAGAAGAAAAAAATGATTGACTACAATAAAAATGTGTCTCAACAAGTAAAGAATATCAGTTCTGCTCGAGCTACCTATCAAATAAGACCTCTCTCTAAGAAGAAAATAAAATTAACTAAAGACAATAAAGCATTCCTTAGAGCGATCGGATTGCTAAAATGAATATCTTAGACGTTTTATCCGCTCCAACTTATGATAATACTATAGAAGGAATCGAATTTCATTCCTACAAGCCCTATGTAACAAGTTTCAACAGGAACGATGAAATCCGCATACCTATCAACCAACAGGACTTGTACATATTACCATCAGCTAGCACCTTATATTTGGAAGGAACTGTTATCGTTAGCAAAAAAGATACGAAGGACAAAGCTACTAGTGTCAATTTCACGAACAATGCTCTACTCTACTTATTCCAAGACATTAGGTATGAGCTAAATGGAGTGGAGATTGATAAAATAAAAAATGCAGGTATAACAACAACCATGAAATCACTCATTTCGATGAACGAAAGTGAATCAAAAATGTCTAATGCCTGGGGCTGGAATATTGATGGCATAAAAAATATAAATGGAGGAAGATTTTCTGCTTCCATACCACTTCGTAACCTCCTCGGTTTTGCTGAAGATTTTAAAAAAGTCGTTATAAATAGTAGACATGAACTGATATTGTTACGAAGTAACACTAATTTAAACGCTGTAAAACTTAATACTGGCGAAGTAGTGGATGATGTTCAGATCAATAAAATAATATGGCGCGTACCGCATGTTAAAGTATCAGACAAAGAAAAAATTGGATTGTTAAAAGTATTAGAAAAGGATCGTCCACTTCAAATGATATACAGAAATTGGGATCTATACGAATATCCAGCTTTGCCTAAAACTACAAAACATACCTGGTCTATCAAAACTTCATCTCAAATAGAAAAACCAAGATACATTATTATTGGTCTACAGACAAATAGAAAAAACAATGCAAGTTCTGACATGTCTCAATTCGATCACTGTCATATTCGAGACGTTAGAGTGTATCTCAATTCAACCTATTTTCCATATGAAAACTTAAATGTGAGTTTTGCTAATAACAGAATCGCTTTATTATACGAGCAATACACCAGATTTCAACAGTCGTATTACGGACGTCGCTCGGAACCCATACTAAGCGAAAAACAATTTAGAGATTTAGCACCGCTGTTTGTAGTCGATTGCTCTAGACAAGCGGATAATCTAAAGACAGGTCCGGTTGTGGATGTAAGAGTAGAAATTGAGAGTGATTCAGAGATACCAGATCAAACATCAGCATACTGTCTCATTCTGAACGATTGCATTGTTGAATATAAACCATTAAGTAACATTGTTAAGAAGATATCATGAAGACAGATACCTGTATAGTGGAACTCCAAGGATTTAAAGATACTATAAATAATTTTATTGTTAAAGAATTGACCATTGCGAACCAAGACCATACACAGACGTTCTTGGTAAAACCACCATTTTCATTCCACTACCTAACACAAGAAGAAAAAAAGCAGGTGAGGTGGTTAGAAAGAAATCGAGGAATTTACTGGAGTGAGGGCTACATAGACTACAAAGAGTTTCAACGCGTTATTTTACCATATTTAGAAAATAAAAAAATTATTACAAAGGGTTTGGAAAAGATTAAGTGGATTAAAGATTTATGTGCAAACTGTGAAGTGATAGATATAGGTGAGAAGGGATGTCCTAATTTAGCAACATTAAAAAAAAAGTTCTGCAAAAATAAAACTGATTTTAATTGTGTGAACCATAAAATGAATTGTACTTTAACGAATGCGGTGTGTATTAGAAAATGGTATGTTGATAACAATATGAATGTATTTAATTTATTTTAATTGTTATTGTGTTAAACAGTTAATTAAAAAATGTCTTTGTACTTAAGAGTGTTTTATTTATAATCAGAGTAACCTACATAACAAACTTTAAATTAGCTGCAGCAAAAATTACATTTCTTATCAATTTTATTACAAATTTCAAATATACAATGATTAACGAATTATTCTAATAAAAAATATGGAAAGCAAATAGCCTTTAATTATTTCATTACACTAGAGCTAATTTAGAGTTCGATTATAAATAAGTAATACAAAATAAAACATAATTTAAATAATAAATGAATATATTTTTATTTACTTTTTTACATTACTTACAACTATTACAAACTAATTATAACTACCTACACAATAATAATAATAATAGTGTTAACTGTTTTCTAACGTACCTACATACTTAACTTACAAACTTGTGATGTATGAACATTATCCCAACTCGATTAAAAACAAACTACATTTAAACTTACAAACTTTTTTTACGTAGGTACATTTTTTTAATTTTACCAAACTTCTTATGCTTATAATTTATACATTCAAAAGTTACACAACATAAAAACCTAACATGATTAAACACTAAAGAATAAGAAAACAAAATAAATGTTATACATACCTAATAAGAATATGCTCTAATAACTATAATATTACATACATGATTTATTATTATTGATTATCACTAAATATAACTACTACTAGATACTTACAAAATAATGACACCAGCTAATAATAACCGTCCCCACAAAGTTTTTTTGATATTTTATTAATTAACGATTGCGTCTCCTCCATAACATGGTCCACCGATTCAGTCACTACATACTGCGCACTTAACATTATCACATCCTGATTGTCACTTGCAGATTCTTGTTCACTGATATCCAACACTTGTACCTGGATCAGTCGTAAACCTTTTTTCTTCTCATTGTTTATGACGAATGATTGACATGTAGGCAGAGATGACTTCTGTTTTAGACACTCCCGTCTTGTTCTAGGTTTCTTGTTGGCCGGTCCGCAGTCTCGTCTTGTTCTAGGCTCCTTGTTGATAGGTCTTTCTTATTCAGGGAAATCTGGGATATGCCAGCTTAAACTCGGAGTCGGAAAACCTTGAGCGTATTGTGAGAAGTCGATAATATCTGGAGAATCACACATTATCAATGATCTGAAACAAACGAAATAATAATTAATTAAAATGACATAAACAACATGATGAAATAATGTTATATGTAGATGAGTAGGTACTTGTACAATACTTACAATTCGTTTCGTTTTTATTTGATTTGATGTGACCGGTCCGGCTGACTGCCTGGTGATGTATGTGCATATCATATTATTATGAAATGCAAACTACTTAAAACCTTGCGATATGAATCAATTTCATGTTTCAACAAGTTCAAGCTGATGGGCGCGACATGAAGAGACATGCTCGCGCACCTGATCGGTGTTATATTGCACAAAGCAGTCAGCGCAATGCGCTTTGTCATCAGGAATGGAAATGAAACAGATTATTATTATGAACATAAATATATATTGTTTATTTAAGTAAATTAAACTAAGCATTATTATTACTTAACAGATATTATACTAAAATTAATTTTGAACTAATTAGTAGGTACAAGGGACACCAAAAATACAAAAAATTTAGAATTACATACACAACTATTTTACATTAATGAAACAGATTATTATGTCTTTATTTCATTTTAAATACATATTGTTTATTTAAGTAAATTAATATATAATACAGATATTTTACTAAAATTAATTTTCAACTAACTAGTACAAGGGACACCAAGAATACACAAATTTTAGAATTACATAGGTACACAACATTTCACACTATAAGAGTAACAAACATCCAGCTACCCATCCTCAAAAACTTTTTATAATTGTAAGTATGATAGTAGGCAGGTTGTAAGATTATCTAACTTTCCAATTAGAATAACATAGGTTTTACAATCAATAAATACATGTTAGAAATGTAACATGTAACTACTGTAGGTTCCTAACAACATATAAAATTATGGTAATGCATCACATAAATATATTTGCATTACCCCAAGCTAAAGTAGATACTTTATCTGATGATAGCAATCGTTTATCATCATTGCTTGAAAGTGCTATTTTATTTACATTCTGTGTGAATATTTCATGTTTTATTGACCTAAACAATACATTTTTTTTGCGAATGACATTGCAATTGTATAAAACATTTTTATAATCAAACATACTTAAATTTTTCGTTACACATTTTTTTGTACCTTTAGCTTTTTTAATTGTTTTGTTTACGGTTTTAATACAATAAAGCTTTGAGCGCAGTCCTACAAATTCCTTGATAACTTTGCCACCCATTTCGTCCTTAAACAGTCCTGGAATCTTCTTATTAATAATAGGCAAATGAAATTCATTGTTTAAGTCATAATTAGAGGTATCGAAATATTTTAAAAAATTGAGCTTGAAATCTTTATAAACGTTATTACTCTGTACATCATAGATTATACTATCTGTGTCAGTATAGCACAATTCAATTGCATTACCATAAAACGGTTTCATGATAGAGTAGTGAAAATCGTACATATGCGTTTTAGATAATTCTAATACTGTGAACCCTATGTATATTGGTTTATTAAGTATAACACGCAAAGGCTTCATTTGGATTGCTACTAGATCATCAGAAAATACAGAGGCGCTGTGAAAATATGGACTGGCTATCAATTTCTCAGCACAATTAGTCTTTTTTGTTTTATTGTTTGAGTCACACCACTTGTTTACTAACTTAACGTCTATTCGATTTTCATTATTTTCTAAGGTTTTTCCAAAAATACTATTGTTTAATAATTTGAAAAAATCTTGTTCAAACGTTGACTCTGCTTTTTGACGTAACTGAGTGTTAATATCAATATATCGCTTTAAAAAACAACTTTGCTTAAACATAATTACTCGATGGATCCTTCTCAATATTAAACCGTATTGTAAGCATTTTTTTAAATGAACGTAATGAATTACATAGTGATATTTGTCAAACAAATTCGGTACTAGTTTTTTATTTTTACCACCAGGTGGTATGCATTTTTCTGGACAAAATGGAAAATCATTGTGTTCAATGTGCAAATTTTCCGGATATATTAAATCAACTTCAAGAATGTAACCGTTTTCCGCAGTATCACTGATGTCTGTCAAATTCGTTTGTAAACAATCTATTTCTTGTCTGTCCATAAATCTAAAACCAGAATAGGGTAGGGATTGACACATGCTGTAACCGTATAAATTGTTAGTCTAAATAAATGATAAATGAATTTGGGCGGTTTGGATCGTAGGTATCTAAATATTTATGATTGGCTTTGGCATATCTTTTGGAACACATACAAACACCTCCACGAATACCTTGTTGTATCATTCTAAAAATTTCGACATCGCTAATTAATTCTAATTGAACTCCTGTTTTTAAAAGCATTGCATCAAAAGATAGACTTGGTGCTGTAAGATAGAACGCAGGATCGAGATTGTAATGGCGTTTACAAGTTTTTCGAAAATTTTCAAATACATCTGTTAGCAACAGAACGTCTGTTTTAAGATATAAATCGGTGTACATACCCATGTTTCGAATATTGAATACTGACCAAACGAAACGAGCGTGTTCAAAGTCTTCGTCAGTAATTGACTCATTAGTCAATGAGCTAAAAAAATTGTTTTTTGACGGCAAACATTTTTCTTCGTATCGATCCCATTGAGACATATAATCATAAGGATACATTCCTTTACGGGTGAGTAGGTTAAATTCTGTTTTATTAGGAAAATAAGATTGTAATTGTTTGAAGTCTTGTTTTTTCATGGTACTAACCAACTTTTCTAAACTAGTGCCTAAAAACTTGAAAGAATCTACAAACCGAACCTGAATGTTTTCATCCGGTGAAATCGGAATAAACTTTGTGAATGAAATATAGTTTTCTTTTGTTTTCGGTATCACTTTAATAGATCCAGGAACTTCACCTAATTCTTTTATAAAAAGGTGACAATCGTATCCGGACAAATTATGAAAGAATACTGGTAAAAATGTTGGTAATCTGTATTGCAGGTTACAGTAACTATGAGCTGCGCCGCGATACTTTCCACTCAAGTGGCAATGATCACGAACCCTGTCGCCGAATAAGAAGTGATCACAAATATGACAATTCATCGCGTTTTCAAAGTTGTGAGCATTATCATCTGAGTATATCATAGGAACATTATTTTTTAAAATAGTATAAATTTTTTGTGCATCTTTATAAATAGACTTCACAAAATTAGATACACAATCCGAACCGCGATAAGAAACGTAACGATTGTGGCTTTCGTCTAGCGCACACGTAATATGGTAAGCGTAAGCTATAGGCACGTGTCGCTGTCGCGTTACAGTGCTCGCTTTAGTGGGATTAGGGTCACAAGATTCATACTGTTCTAGCATTGTTTCAAAATCTGCGTATATAACAAATGGTACAGTCTGCTTTCTGTTATAATTAGAAGATCAAACGAACTTACCTGAAGTGAAGTTCGATCTTAATTATCCTGTCTTCGTCGAAGAGATTTAAATTTTGACCATGTAGTAGCTAGCCTACGCTTCGAACACGTCGCACAAGTCTTAAGAGTATAAGAAAGAGAGAAAACATTGTTTCCCTCTAATGCACCTTGTGGCGCGCCATCCAGGCGGCACCTCATTATCTTTAGAGTAGAATAGAAAGAACAACAGCAACGTTGATCATGCAGGGGTATACCTATTGGGTTAGGGAGGGACCTTAAATCTCTTCGACGAAGACAGGATAATTAAGATCGAACTTCACTTCAGGTAAGTTCGTTTGATCTTCTAATTATCCTGTCTTCGTCTTCTAGATTTAAATCTTGACCATGTAGATGTTTAGAGATCATGATCAATGTTGCAAAAAAATAAAAATAAAAAAGTTTTAAAGAAAAATATGAAATAATATTTATTGACTATCCATAAAATGATAAACTATACAACGGATCTTACAAATAATATTAATCAATAAAAATAAAATATGTTAACAAAAAAGCTGTCAAACTTTGACCAATTATAAAATATGTTCCTATTCTGGAATCTACGTAAAAAAATCTAACAGATTTGTACTTACTGACGTTTGGTCAGTGACTATTGGTCGATTATAGAAATTAGCGAAAACTGCGGATTGAGCAGACCAACCAGCGGTCTTCCTAATGGCGTCGATACTTAATCCCGCACGAGCGGCTGCCGAAGTCGAGGCATGCCTCGTACTGTGAGCACTAAAAATGGAAGTATCGATGCCGCTTTCTAATAATAACTGCTTAACCCAGCGTCCAAGGGTCTGAGAAGACGCTGCCCTATGTGGCTTTTTAAACGTTAAGATCAGACGCTCCTCCGAATCTGCTCTAATCCCTGAAGTTACCACCAAATATTTATGTAAGACTGAGGCTGGGCAAACTCCAGGTCTCTGATTGAAATAAGCTAGATTTAAAAGGGGTTGACATTTACCAATTCCTGAAGTTTTAATCAGACTACTAATCGTTATTATAAATCGATCTTGGAACGTTTTAATATCTGACAATTTTATCAAAGACAAAGTTTGCAGTCTTTGCCCAGTAGCGAGTGCTAACAGAGTGACAAATTTTTTACTTAGCGTTTCTAAACTAGCCGATTCATTCGGAATGTTTTCTAAATAATTTAAAACTATACTTGGATCCCATGTAATATCATAACGAGGAAATACTGGTTTTAATTTGAAAATGCCTTTAAAAAATCGTCTGAGCCTACTGTCTTCACCTATTTTTTGTGTAGATATCATAGAAATTGCTGATCTATGACTATTCAAAGTACCATAGGATGATCCATTTTGAAAGCAAATGGTCAGAAAATCTATTACGGAAGGGACGCTAACATTGTAGAAATCAATATTTCCTTGTATACAATAATTCCACCACAGTTTAAGACTTGAACTGTATTGCGAAATTGTATTCTGTGAGACGGATGAAAGCATGACGTCTAAAGCTGATTCGGGAACGTGCTGTCTACGGAAACCTTCCCGGATAGCACACAAACTGCCAGGGAAAGATGACGATGCAGGGGGTGTATTGATCTGAAAGGAGAGAGAAGGAGATGTTTACTTGGAGAAAATAATATCATCTCTTTAACACAGAGTGATCTGAAAAGTGGGTACCAAGGCTGAGACGGCCATAATGGCACGACTACTATGCCGGTTGCCTGATCAAGTATAATTTTCCTTAGGGTTTTTAAAATTAAAGAAAACGGTGGAAAAGCGTAGAAGAAAAATAGTGACCAATCTAACGTGAAAGCATCGATATTGTAAGCGAAAGGATCTTGTTTCCATGATACGTAAACAGAACACTTCGTGTTTACTCGTGAAGCAAATAAATCTATGTTAGGCTTACCAAATGTATGAGTTATTTGTTTAAATTCTTTAAATCCTAATTCCCACTCCGTATCAATATTGAGTTTTCTAGATTCGGTATCAGCTTCTACATTTGATGAAGAGCAAATATATGATGCAAAAATGAAAATATTTCTTTCTTCACACCACTTCCAAATCATGTTGGCTACCTCATTTAAGTGCTGGTATTGAACTCCCCCCATTCTGTTAACGTACGAAATAGCGGTAGTGTTATCAACGCGTAAAAGAATTTCGCAGTTTCTTCTATCTTTCGCAAATGATCCGAGGCCAAAATAAATTGCCAACAATTCCAGATAGTTTATATGATTATTGCGCTCTGTGGTATTCCAATGCCCACCCGTTTTTTGTGAACCACAGGCTGCACCCCAACCTGTTAGGGATGCGTCTGTGAAAATCTCCAGATCGTATTTATGGTGACGAATAGGATTGACTTTTGTTAAAATATTCTTCTTCCACCAAGCTAAATCATCATGTAAACTATCTGGTACACTCAGGAATGCATCATAATTGTCATTATTCTTAAGCAGCGCCAAATATTTAACTCTTTCTAGAGCCTTGGTATATAACCAGCCGTATGGAATAGCTGGACATGCTGCAGTTAGAGTGCCTAAGAAACGAGCCAATTCTCTTATTCGAAGTCTTTTTGAATCTGATAACCAATTTACTCCTTTAAGGATCTTGTGTCGTTTTGAATTTGGTAGTTGTAAAGTCATGGAATGAGAGTCTAAAATAAAACCTAAAAATTTACAAGCCGTTGTGGGTATCAAATTGCTCTTTTTATAGTTAATTATAAAACCTAATTTTGTTAAACAACTAATACTTTTATTTGCGTTTTCTAGGCAATCGCTAGGGGATTTTCCTAAACACAAAACGTCATCTAAATACCGTACTGAAAGGAAACCTTCAGACCTTAGATGAGTCATAACTGGTTGCAATATTTTTGTAAAAATATAAGGGGCGGAACACAACCCAAAAGGCAAGACTATGAATTCATATAAATCTTCTCTAAAACAAAAACGTAAAAATTTTGTATGGCTATCATGAATAGGAACTAAAAAATAGGCCTCTTTAAGATCGATATTAATCATGTGACAGTCTTTAGTCATGAGTTTGGTAGCCGTTCTTACATCTTCCATTTTAAAATGTTCGGTATGTACATATTCATTTAATTTTTTGAGATTTAAAATAAACCTATTACCACCGTCACTCTTAGGAATTAAGAAAATATCTGAAACGTATTGACCAATGACTGGTTTACACTTCCTAATAGCCTTAATTTTTAAAAGATGTTGTATTTCATTTTCCATTGCTACAGATTCACATTTGGAAAAACTACGACATGGGTAACTTTCTTGTTTCTGATTAGGCTTTTTAATAAAGGGTATCATGTAACCAGACACAGCATCTAAAATAAATTTATCATTGGTGAAAGATTGCCATTCACTTAAATAGTTTTTTAATTGACCAGCGAGTACCTGGGTTTGCAGCGCATCTTCTGAATTTAACGGTTCGCTGTGTAGCGCGATGCTCGGGCCGGCGCAGGCGCCGGTTGCGGGTGGCGCGCGGACTGCGGCGGCGCCCGTCGCACGGGGTGTGGCGGCGGCGGTGGCGCTCGCTTGCGGCCCCGGTATGCGTAGTGCGCATACGACGCTTGTTTCGGCCCACCGGCTCTGGATGGGTACATCTGGCCGCTGCGCTGGTGTTGGAACCGCACTCGAGTCGATGGGCCTTTTTCGTTTAAATTGACAGTCGATGTATGAGCTTGAATTAACTGACTCGTATTTTTAATACTTCGTGAGTTTTTGACTAAATCGCCTAGGTTTTCTCCAAATAAAAGACAATCCCTTTTCCTATCTTTAAAAGGATCGGTTAAAGATTTGTCGATCAACGGAATTATAACTGAACGACGAGTGTCTGTTTCAGTGTAGTGGGAATCAGCCAGGAGTTGACCCGCCTCGTTCAGAGTACGGATGATATCTGGAATATCTGGAGTTTTCTTTAAGAGACATGTCATAGCATAACCCAAAGCTGATAGGGCTTTACCGAGTTGATCTTGCTTGGCAAGCAGCCGCTTGTCCCTTAATTTACAGGTCTCGACTAGCATAGCGCCAATTTCCGGGTTAAGAGCAGGACCTTTAGCGAGGCGAAACATTTTTTGGAAAAAGATGTTTCTTTAAAATCTCCTCTTTAGTTTCCTTTGTCAAACCACACGAAAGAATTTTTTGAAATCGAGTGGCTAAATCGGCTTGAAGGTCATTACCGTACTCAACGATGTCAACCTCGGAATCACCAAGGGCTTTTAATAATTGAGGGTCAAAATTATCAGACTCAGCTGTTTCATCCTGTGGCGGTGTCGCGAGGTCAATATGCGTCAAGCGGGGGTCAGCAGCCTCCGCGTCGACAGTTGTAATAACGCCATCTCCAATCTCATTTAACTGGTCCCTGTTTTGAAGCACGCATTCAGACTCGGTGGGAAGCGACAAGTTGTCTGGTGGATCCACCTCGAGATGTTCTGGAAACCATTACTTATGATGAGCAAATATCGAAAAAAAAAAAAAAAACAACAACACAAAAGGGGGTTTGAAAAAAATAAAACCTTGAATAGCAACAGCGAATAAATAGATACTGCTAAGTATAGCAAAGGTTTAGGTAAGCCATGAATGCATGAGCATCATTTTTCAGTAGGCAAAAGCCGTACATGTTCTTTTGAATGCACACAGAACAAACTTGTAAAAAGTTTATTGGTAGGTATCCGAAGAATACAACGGATATTTACAAAATGTACGATTCCCGATGAATGCAACGGTCGTACTAATATGAATTACTGACTAATATAAAATCATCCGAAGAATACAACGGATTAACAGAAAAAACATAGTAATCCCAAAGAATACAATGGGTGCACAAAATCACCTTGAGGGTAGACATCATCTTCGTCGTCCGAATATATAATCCTCCGAGCACTGCGTCGATTCCCTTGAATTTTATCTTCGTACTTTTTCATTTTCCTTCTCCATCTGTCTTCTTTGGTTTCATCACGATTCCGCTTAGGCATCTTTGGTACAAACCGTAAAACCGTTTCCTAGTATTTTGTAGGTGCTTGTGCAAACGCCGTGAGCGCACGGACAACAATGAGGTGCCGCCTGGATGGCGCGCCACAAGGTGCATTAGAGGGAAACAATGTTTTCTCTCTTTCTTATACTCTTAAGACTTGTGCGACGTGTTCGAAGCGTAGGCTAGCTACTACATGGTCAAGATTTAAATCTAGAAGACGAAGACAGGATAATTTTCAAACTGTATGAAAGAACCTTTTGGAGGCAGTTCCGTGGCGACACCTCCACAATTATGTGAACTAAGATCGTCGCATGAATTAAAAAACAGTAAACAAACGTCACAAAAGTACAATTTACTGTGGTGCTTTGTTATTTGATTCTTAACGAGTCGTGGTAAGTCTTTAATAAGACAGTAATGTGATAAATCATCATTTTCGAAATAAAGTAAACGAATCACCTTGTCGTTTAAGGTTTTTGGTTTGTAAAGAGGTCCTACAATGGTATTATTTTTCAAACCATAAATATAAATACAAATTTCAGGGTTATTACCCTCAAATCGCGTAACATCTGAGAAATTCATTGGGAATGATATATCCTTTACATTTAATACGTTACGAAAATCAGGGTAAGTCGATACTCTTTCAGGATGACTTTTAGCTGGATATAAAGCAGCAAGAACGGACCATAAAAAACAATACTCATCATTATTGCGGATATTAATACATGCTTTTTTCGATTTTATTGATACAGGCAATTCGACAAAACCTGAACCGCGCAAAGGTTGATATTTGTTAACATTGATTTCCAAATGGGAATTGTTTAAGAAGGTCCATCCACTATCGCGGTCCTGAAATTCCTCAATCTTTTTTGTTAAAGTATTTTTGACTTGAGCCAATAATGGATCCAATTCATAATTCTGATGCAAAGTAAAGTTTTTTGTGGCAAATGATTTCATCTCCTGAGAATCATTTTTAACCATTAAAAACAACGCGAAATATTCGAAGTTAACTTTTAAACAAGTGTGTTCTTTAAGAGACGTATCAATCAACATTTTAATTTTGTTCTCAATATTATTAAAAAATGAATCTAGAGAATAATTCTCAGACGGATCGACGATTCTATAAGAAGCTATACGATTACGAAATGCAGAATGGATTATTTCAACACCTTCGCAAAAATGCGAAATATTTTTGTTTTTATGATTAGTACTACGTAGATGACCTGTCCAGTGAATGCGCTCAACAGAGGTGTTACAAACGGTACAGAAAGGCATTTTAGATAATTATTACGTCAGTTAATTTTGTATGCTAAAATAGGTTTAGATTTACATACTATTAGATTCTGCAATAATCAATACAATTAATTTGGTGTCCCCAACAATTAAAACTAAATTATTTTAAATTTATGCTACCGCTGTAAAAGACGGGCTCGGAATTATTAAACAATTCATGAGTTGACCTCATGAACATTTGCAACCCGTCCCACTGGGGAGTATTTCGATCTAATTGTGCTTTTAAAGCGACCTGGGCTTTTTTCCACCGTTCTTCCTTGGGGGTGGAGGCAACTTCGTCTTTCGCGTATACCTTTACTTCTACGTAGAACTCTCCCTTTAGGTCTGCCGCTCGCCGTACTTTACCGTTGGCAACACGGCTGATGAGCGATGAACCGAAGTCCCCGCTTGAGGTCGTCGTCTTCGGTTCGTCCTCCAGACCAAAGAGGTCCGAGCTCAAGCTGCGTCTTTTACTGTAAACAATTACGCATATTTTCATTTATAATAATTTACATTTATTATCTATTATACACCTCTGTTGAATCTTATGGGGAATACAAAGCCTGATAAACGCGATAAACGTGGTATATATTTGTTATAATAATTTCAATAAGAATACCTAATGAGGCAACTGTTAACATTCCTGCATTGAATATAATCGGAAATTGATTTTACAGTTGTCTGCGTTACCAAGTTCCCTAACCATCATGTATCAGTGCACATAACATTTTAATTGATTTATCATACCAAAAAAAACACCTAAACATACAAGCAGTAATATAAATTACCTTGACTTAGAGTTTGACGGGTGGGCGGTGCTTTCAGGTGTTTGGCGCTTCACCGGACCGTGCAGGTGATTGATATTCCGATTCTGAGTCAGACCTGAAATAGAACACACTAAGATTAATTCTATAACCAACCTCAATAATTATGGAGAGGAAAGTTTCAATGGAATATAGCTCGCTAGAAGATGGTAGTTACCAGCCGGCAGGCAGAAACCAGGTCCGTAGCTGAGTAGGTACCGATTAAACATTAAAATATTCAGATGGAATATAGCTCGCTAGAAGATAACATGGATGGTATGATGGTGATAGTTACACCAGCCGGCAGGCAGAAACCAGGTCCGTAGCTGAGTACCGATTAATCATTAAAATATTCAGATGGAATATAGTTCGCTAGAAGATGACATGGGTGGTATGATGGCGACAGTTACACCAGCCGGCAGGCAGAAACCAGGTCCGAAGCTGAGTAGGTACCGATTACACATTAAAATATTCAATAAACTTAGTAGTACTTACTTACATTTTATATTTGTAGGATGACGTAATTATGTAACGAAAAAGATAAGTGGATCACTGGAAGACACTGGAGCGAATGTAATTATATGATCGAAATTGATTGGTTATATACCTAAAAAATATCATTTCAGCAATATTTACCTCATATCAAAATTAAACCTTAACTACATGTCCTCACAGGTGTATAACTAATTGATGATACTTACGACTTATTAAACCGTATTGATTGAAAACCCTTCTGTCAAATTGCAATTTTATCGTGAGAAACGAAATAGAAAACCAGCTTTAACGCTCACCGACAAAGGTGAAGCCGATACCAAGCTGTTACTTATAATAGGTATTATAATAATGTATGTGTGTTTGTTTGATAAACCGTATTATTAAACTCTGCATGCCAACATAAATCAAACTGAAATTAAAAAAATAAATCTGCAAGTTAAGATGAGCCGAAAGTAAAATATCCGGAATACATTTTTTTTCTTTTTTTTTTTTTTGTGCAGATCATTATATGTAAACGAACCCATGTCATAAAGTAAGTTCACAGGTATGTTGCAGTAAACTTAAAATTGTTATAAAATCATCCAACGGCTAGAACGAATTTTTATAATCATTTCATGCAAATTTTCAGTACTGATATTAAGAATCATCTTTCAAACAATCCTAGATTGATAGAACTAACACATTATTATAAAACATATAAAATAATAAACAAACGAGAGAGAAATAGGAAATCCTATAAAAATCAAATTTTAATCAAAGACTGCAACATGCGCGGCGATCATCTTACAAAGTAATTGTTGAATACATGGAAATTACTCACTCACACATACACCTCACATAACAACGATAAAGTTCGAATTCAGCAAATTTACATAATGCAATTTTGCAGTCCGAGGTTTTAAAGACTCACTCACACCTACACTGTGAAAAATTTGTCCGATCGTTTCCGACGCCGTCGTCAGGCGGTTTACAAAGAGTATAGTACAATAAGGCTAGGTTCAGATGACAAGCGCTCAGCGCGCGTTGAACGCGCGTTGAATTTTTGTATAGTGTTCACATGGTGCGCGCTTGTCAGGCGTTAAACGCGCGTTGTTGCGGCCAGTTTGAGTTCTACATTTGTCGAAGATGGACGTAGAAACAGTTTTATCGGTGATTTTATACAGACGGCAGAAACGACACAACAGAAGACGGAGATATTGGGTTCACCCAATTTTGTCAACCAGGCTGACTGAAAGTCAGTACATTATTTTATATCCTAAGTTAAGGCAATTTGAGCCCAAATTCTTTAACTACTTCAGAATGTCCATCAAGTCATTTGATGACTTACTGACTCTCATAAACGATGAACTCGTAGCAGATAAAAACGCTGTGCGATATAGCATTTCACCGGAAGAAAAACTCATAATTACATTGAGGTAAGTTTTTTAATAATCAACATAATCTATAAATCAAATAAATCAAATCAACTTGTTTAGGAACAATTTTTTTAAAGAAAAAATAACATTTTGTTACTCGCAGAATAACTCTAACTCTGATTCATTGCTGACATTAGTTGGTGCTGGCGATGGAGTAGGTATTACTGGCGATGGAGACCCCATTGCTGTAGTATAACCATAATGTGCAAAATTATTTGACACACTAGACTGCTGTGATCTATAATCATGATAACGAAAGCCTTCAACAGAAGCTGATGACTGATGACGCTGCTCTTGTGATGAATAATTTCTTCGTTGTGATACCGGGTAATTTTGATTTTCATATGTCTGTTGTTGTGGTCCTTGAAATTCATTTTGGTTTTGCAAAATTAAATTATAAATGGCAATTTTAGTTTGAAGTCGCCTATATTCCGGAATTTTTTTAATCTCTTTAACGAGTGACAAACAAAACAGCTTGTCTTCATCGTCATCTTCTTTTGGATGAGACACATTTTTCTGTGCTAAACTCTGCTCTAATATGTTTGCAAATCTTTCATCAGCAGGATTTAATTTTTGTTTTTTTCCTGAAGTAGATTTAGGACTCTTAAAGCCAGAACTTATTTCTACTTCAGCAACCTCTGACGAAGTTGATGCATTATCTGCATCGAAACTACTTTCTGTATCTTTGTTGGCAATTGATGCCTGTAGAAATCGTAGTCTATTATAATGAATATATGTCGAAGTTTTGGAAGCTCCTGATCCAGATTTGACAGTCTTTATTTTCTTCACCTCTCTCATATAATTATCCCGTAAACTCTTCCACTTTTTTTGCAGGGATGACGCTGAAAAAAAAAACAGTATTTAGTAATAGTTTATGTTTGTTTCCAGATATTTGGCCATTGGATGTTCATTTGGGACATAAAGCTACGACTATAGAATTGGCGAATCTACTGTGGCTACTATAATACCACATGTATGTGAAACTATTTGGAAAAAATTAAGGCCCGTTGTTATGAGTGAACCAACGAAAGAAAAGTGGTGTGAAATATCCACGATATTTGAAAAGAACTCAAAGTTTCCCAATTGTTTGGGAGCCTTGGACGGGAAACATATACGGTTAATCCAGCCTGAACACACGGGTTCTATGTATTATAACTATAAAAATTATTTTTCGCTAGTTTTATTGGCGCTAGCGGATGCAAACTATTGTTTTGTGTGGGTTGACATAGGTGCCTACGGTAAAAACAGTGACTCAGGTATATTCAAGAATTCTTCATTGTACAAAAAGCTGACAGAAAGGTCATTAGATCTACCTGAGCCAAAGGCATTGTTAATACAAAATAGACCGACAACGTTGCCATATGTGATAGTGGCTGATGAAGCTTTTGGCATGATGGAGAATTTAATGCGTCCATATGGGGGAAGGTCACTAACTTATGCTAAAAAAATATTTAATTACCGTTTGACATTAGCACGCCGGTATGTTGAATGTACTTTTGGCATAATGTGCAATAAATGGCGCATTTTACACAGGCCGTTAGATGTTAACATCGGTTTTGCAGAAAAGATCGTAAAAGCGATATGTACACTAAATAATTATGTCAGAATCAGGGATGGCTACAATTTTGAAGACACACTTTATACGCCACCCCTGGAAAATCTAGCCTCACATTATACCGGACGTGCTGTGCGACAGGCGGATAATGTTCGAGTACATTTAACAAACTATTTCATTAATGAAGGAAAAGTAGATTGGCAGGATCGATATATTTAACTTGTAACACAAACCGATTGTAAATGTAAATAAATATATATACTCATATAATATTTTCTTCTTTTCTTCATTGTCATGTCCTTCACAAAATATAAGGACGAGTTCTTCCCAAGCCCGTCTTCTCAAATTCTTATCTGAATAATCGCTACTTGTCATGTCCCATATCGCAGGACGTTTCTCTATTTCATCAATTAATAATTCCGTATTAAAAGCTTCGGTTTCCATTTCGGACGATTTTCGGACGAACTTGACGAACCCTATACGTCTATCCGCGTCGAAAGCGCGCGCTCAACTGAACGGAAACATAGAAAACCAATGATCTCAAAGCGGCGTTGACGCGCGCTGACAACAGTCGAGCGCTAGCGCAGCGTTGAACGCGCGCGTTACTAAAACGCGCGTTAGCATGTGTACGGCCTGAATAAAATGTATGTAGTTGTAAACGCGCGTTATCAAAACGCGCGTTGAGCGCTTGTCATCTGAACCTACCCTAAATAGCCACGGGACGGCGCATGAACCGTTTCGAAGGCGAACGTATGAGTGTGTAAGCATCTTAATTAATCAAGCGCAACGCGGAGTAACAGCAGAGCAACCAGTAGTTGATTGTTAGCGTGTAAGGTAGTGTTAGCTGTATGAATAAATTAAATTAACATTTGGTTGTCCTTGGTGCCCAATCTAGGGTCATGGAAATAGAATGAGCTTGTGCCTGTAGGTGCATGCTATTTCTTGCTCTGTGAAGAGACAAGAGTCAATCTGACCCAAATTTTAGTTTAATGTTTACGGTATCCTAAAGTTCAGATGTCCTTGGTGCCCAATCTGGGGTCATAGAAATAGAATGTGCGTGTGCCTGTAGGTGCATGCTATTTCTTGCTTTGTGAAGAGACATGAGACAAACTGTCCTGAATTTTAGCTTACTAAAACCAGTAGTTGATTGTTTACGTATATGAATAAATTAAATTAACATTTGGTTGTCCTTGGTGCCCAATCTGGGGTCATGGAAATAGAATGAGCTTGTGCCTGTAGGTGCATGCTATTTCTTGCTCTGTGAAGAGACAAGAGTCAATCTGACCCAAATTTTAGTTTAATGTTTACGGTATCCTAAAGTTCAGATGTCCTTGGTGCCCAATCTGGGGTCATAGAAATAGAATGTGTGTATGCCTGTAGGTGTATGTTCTTGCTTTGTGAAGAGACATGAGACAAACTGTCCTGAATTTTAGCTTACTATGTTCGTGTATGTAGTTCAATTTGCAAACGAATTATGTGTGAAACTTGTTGTTATAAAACTTGTGAACTATATAATATAAAGTCGTGGTTTAGTGTTCAATCCGAGAATCTGCAGCAGTTGATCGAGGTAAGCCTATATTGCGTTTTAGAACTAAAATAGTGGAATAGGCGCCGAACCAGTATTTTACTCCACTATGAAAGATTTGTACTCCACCTTCCGTTCCATCGGGTGGAATAGGCGCCGAACCAGTATTTTACTCTACTATGTAAGATTTCTACTCCATCGGGTGGAATAGGCGCCGAACCAGTATTTTACTCTACTATGTAAGATTTCTACTCCATATTCCGTTCCATCGGGTGGAATAGGCGCCGAACCAGTATCAGTATTTTACTCTACTATGTAAGATTTCTACTCCATCTTCCGTTCCATCGGGTGGAATAGGCGCCGAACCAGTATTTTTCAATTATATTATTGGGCATTCTACTCCACCGAGAGTGACGAGGCGAACGAAGTGAGCCGATGGAACGGAAGGTGGAGTAGAATGCCCAATAATATCCTACTGACACCGGCGTCAGTCGTACAACGTCCTTTGGTGAAACCATATTGCTGATCGTGTAAAATTTGGTTGGTGTTAAAATGATTAAGCATTTGATTGAGCATTACCTTTTCGAAGACCTTGCTGAACACCGGCAGCACAGATACTGGTCTATAATTGTTGGTGTCTTTACTGTCCCCAGATTTAAAAAGTGGTATAACCTTACTGTATTTCATTAAATCCGGGAAAACTCCTTGATCCACACATAAATTAAATATTAAAGCTAAGTATGGTGCTATAGTCTCGATTATGGATGTACAAACTTTGATAGATAATCCCCATAGATCTTCAGTTAATTTTATTTTGATTTGTCGAAAAGCTTTTATAACTATCATAGGGTTTATATGCTTAAATTGAAATTCAACCGGGCAGCCTGGAACGTTCGCTCTTAATAAATCAATTGAGACATCGGGTGAGGAATTTAAAACTTCCGTCGTTTTAGCTGGTATGTTAGTAAAGAAGTGTACAAATTCTTGAGCTACTTCTAAATTAGAGCTTATGGCACCACGTGAAGTCTCCAATGTGTAATCAGTGTTTCGCATTTTATTCTTATTAGTTTCACTATTTATAACTTTCCAAACTGTTTTTATTTTATTTTCTGCTGATTTGATCTTGTTGCTAATATACAGAGCTTTAGCTATCTTGCAGGTATTTCTAAAAATTTTGGAATAAGTAGCAACATACTTGTTGAAAGTTTCAGTATTTATGTAAGGCTTAAGGCCATACAGCTCGAACAGTCTTTCCCTACTTATCCTAATACCTCTAGTTGCCCAGTCACTAAATATAAAATTAGAGAAAATATTTTTTGTTTTCTTTTCAAAAGTTTTATTAAATTCAGTGTGCACTACTGAAAAGAAATCCTCATACAGTTTATTTGCATCGTTCATGTTGTGACCCAGAACATTTAACTTATTATTTAGGGTACTATTGAATGTACTTAATTTGCCAGTTGTTATGGGTCTAAATTGAATTTGTACTTTTTGCAAAGGTATTTTAAACTTAAAAGTTACCGTTTGTCCACTATGATCGGAAGGCAAATAATTAACGATGGCTTTATCTAAATAATCACAATCGCAGAAGACATTATCTATACAAGTAGCAGAAATTGGAGTTACTCTAGTTGGTTCTGTAAAAATATTAGATAAATTGAACGATTTAAAAAGGCTACTGCTATCTGAATTATTTTCCAAAATATTAATATTAAAATCACCACAAATAATTGCGGCTTTATTACTGGATGCAAGTTTTGCTAGGACATCTTCCATTATTGACTCAAATAAAGAAAAGTTCTGATATTTAGGGGGTCTGTACACGCACACTACAACATGCTTATCCAGCTCAACACAGGACAGTTCGACGCAATGTTCCACTGATAAATCAACTATGTCATTACGTTGTTTAGATTTTAAACAATTTTTTATCAGGATTAGAGAACCTCCACGCAGCATTGATTTACGGTTAAAACAACAGCCCATAGTATAGTTTTCATAATTAATTAGCATTTGGTAATCCTTTAACCAATGTTCAGTAAAACAAACAAGGTCAAATTTTGTTTTTTCTAAAAACATTTCAATTTCTAATAATTTGGAAGAAATACCTTGAATATTTTGATGGAATAATTTTAAGGCATTCTGCTGATCTCCTTTTTTGTAATTACTTATTTTAGAGCCAGAAGACACCTTGTTGTTGATGGTTACAAGAATATTCTTACTGGTACCTTCTTTTGTCTTACAAACTAGTTTAAATGACTATCCGGAGTTGACCCAAAGATTTCAATGTCATCACCAGGCAGTGAACTCATAGTGAGTGAGGGACATGGAACCTCCTTCGTACAATCTGTATAAATATATGTAGCATTTGAGCTACATTTATTCAGGCTCACCACCTCATGATTAGTACTATTACTAACCATTGTGGTGTTAATAATACAGGACTTCGACATACTACATATGTCTGAGTTTATATAAAATGCTAATAGCCTAGCTATTATGTGTCTAAAACTAACAGGCAGATACACAGTATCCCTAGTCGATTTTAAAGTGTTGGTGTCAAGAAATATAAGCTTATCACTATAATGACTAACTAAGAAGTGCATATGCTTATTAAGCATATGAATATAATTATTTTGTCTATTAGTCAATCTTTCAAAATATGGGAAAGCACACAATATTATTTTACTGCAATTTAACTTTAACAACTCCGTTACACAGTCAGTGATTTCTTCTTTTGTTACCTTAGAACTATTACCTACAAAAACAGCAGTCTATTGCAGGTCTAGCAACAGTAACCTAGCAACGATAAACAATTGTTGCTAGGTTACTGCTGCATAGTAACGTTAGCGTACGGAGAAATTCTATGACATCGATATTTCAACTGTCACTGTCTTCAGTTAAGTTTTCAGAATTTTTGAGTTAATGAGCTATGATTCAAAGGAGGTCAGTATCAAATAGATTGGATAAGCTTAATGCAACATTGTATTTATTTTTATCATTGAGATCTTATTAGTCAACCTCTATGGATATTTCCGATTAAAAGTAATTTATTTGTCATCTTGATATTTCTGCTGTCACTGTCTTCAGTTATGTTTTCATAATTATCGAGTTAATGAGCTATGATTCAAAGGAGGTCGGTATCAAATAGATTGGATAAACTTAATGCAACATTGTATTTTTTTTTATCATTGAGATCTTATTAGTCAACCTCTATGGATATTTCCGATTAAAAGTAATTTATTTGTCATCTTGATATTTCTGCTGTCACTGTCTTCAGTTATGTTTTCATAATTATCGAGTTAATGAGCTATGATTCAAAGGAGGTCGGTATCAAATAGATTGGATAAACTTAATGCAACATTGTATTTATTTTTATCACTGAGAACTTATTAGTCAACCTCTATGGATATTTCCGATTGAAAGTAATTTATTTGTCATCTTGTTTACGAGCTTGCGATTTGAGTTCGTGTTTAATCGTGTAATCTCGTGAATGTATGAAAGCAAACAAGATGACAAATAAATTACTTTTAATCGGAAATATCCATAGAGGTTAACTAATAAAGTCAACCTCTATGGATATTTCCGATTAAAAGTAATTTATTTGTCATCTTGTTTACGAGGGTGCGATTTGAGTTCGTGTTTAATCGTGTAATCTCGTGAATGTATGAAACTGCAAAATTGAAAAGTTTGAAGGTGGCTCATCAATTAAAGTCCGTGACTGTACATTTCAGTATCGCCGTCATACAATAAAATGATAAGATGGTTATGGCCCTTCGATTAACATAGGTTTCAAGTGCTACAAGGGTGGGGACGTTTTGAACATTGTTCTTTATGTTTTAGTGTTAAGGTTTATAGTCAAGTTTTAGGCAATCGCGGCCGCTTAAGCGATGTGTTTTGTTCGTAATCTTTAATCTAGTGCTATTGTTGATCGAAGGATTCTAGATAATAAATAGCTTGTAAAATGTCACTGTATATAAACTGGGGCTAAAATTCAATCCTTTGTATCGATAATCACTGTTTTTCGAGTTGTTACACTTTAGGGTGGTGACTATGTATAAAAAATAATAAAAAATAAACACCGTTTAGACTTGAAACAGTTTTATTGAATCATTTTGAGTTGTACTTATATTAGCACAAAAATTATGTAAAAAATTATTCAAACAAAAGTGTACTAAACGAGTGGTACAAAAACCATACACTAAAAGTTATACATAAGTTATACATTAGTATAGTTACTACCAATGAAAAAAGGAATCTCCAAAGTTAAAAGGGAACAAAATTGAGATATTTTTCTCTCATAATCGAAAAAGGCTTAAATCTTAAACAGATAAATAAAAATAAAACTTTCATGTAATGCGACGCTAATGTAAATCACAAAAATCAGTCTCAAAATCTTAAAATGTAAATTTTAAGAATTTAGCCTATTATAAAAATAGAAACATCTTACAAATTATTAAATGGTAACAAGAATGAAATTCTTGTACAAACTTCTTACAATCGTCGTTCTTCAAAAGTCGTCTACTAAAACCATTGCCGTCTTAATCCAAAACGCGATCTAAATTTAGTACTGGGATTGTTACTAGGTTTAAACCATGACTAAATAAAACGTTATTATAAAATGAAGTTTATCACTAGTTCCAGAACTATCTATGGTACTAAAGTTAGTCCGCTGAGACCCCTAGTTTGGTACTAATTCTTTTGTACTATTTTATTCTTTGGTACTAATTCCTTTGGCGTTTGCGTGGCGTCTTGGTTTTTGTGTTATTTTAAATAAAAATCTTAAAAAAATGGATTTAACATGATCGACTTGATGGTTTTGGAAGATTTAGAAGATTTGAATATGCTGGAGACGTCTCGGCGAGTGACGAAGATTTCAGATAATTATAAGTATAGGTTCACAAAACGTTTTGGTGGAAAAATAGTGAATCTTTTATGTGAGGATTTATCCTACGAGTCTCGAGGATGCCCACTGAGTCCTGAAGTGCAAGTGGTTTGCGCATTACGCAACTAGCCTCGTCATGAAGTATGTAACCTTGGTCAATGCAAACGTAGCATTAGACAAAATCCAAATAAATTAATATTATTGTTATATTCGTAGATTCAACTAACACAAGTAACTCACGAACTATGTTTATAGAATTGTAATCTGTGCTCACGAACACACCACGTATGTAACAGTACTGTATTGTTAAAAACAATTAATACAAAGACTTCATATTTATTTGTTAACACATCACATTCGTCTCAAATTACGCGCGCCGCCGCCGAATGTACATAAGTCGTTCCACTCCACGCTAGAGGTGTTAAAAAATATGACTACTTTATTATAAAAAGCGCATCAAAAGTACAAGTTGTGCTTGTTCAATATATATTAACTTATACTTATACAATATATTTATTTAAGCATTTCAAGTGTTATTTTAATATCAACATTTAGAGAAACAGAACGTTGCTTCAAATAAAGCCTGCGTGAACGAATGAAAGAATGGCATTTTTGTTTTTTATCTATGGACATTATTTGAACCATGGACCTTCTTTGGTACTAAGTGATCCTCGAATAGTCTTCGTTTTGTAATCGTAACATTTTTTAAACCTAGTACTAGCTTTATTACCGTAACAATCCTAGACCTTTTAGTCTTGGTTTAAACCAGTACTTTTGCAGTTTTTTGTAATAAGACCGTTAATGTCTAAATCTTTGTATGCCTTTGGGGCCATGCAGAATACACTCTTTCGCATGAGAGCTGTTTTAGCACTATGTGAACGAAGTCTCCGAATATCACGTTGACTTCTTTCGGAACCATCTGAAGACCTCGGAAACAGTTGGGGATTCTTTTTAACAAATAGTACCGTTTCTAATATATATATAAGGAAGGAAGTGAGAGAATTTGATGTTTAATAAAATATGGTTTGCAACTGTCTGTCATTTTAAGACCAAACATAGCTCTTATGCATCGTTTCTGCATTCTAAATGTAACATCCCTATGTGTAGAGTTCCCCAGAAAATAATGCCGTATCTAAGGATCGATGCAACAAGTCCGTGATAAGCAGTAAGCAATGTATCCGTATTTACGATTGGGGCGAGTTTATGCAATGCGTAGGAAGAACTACTAATTTTTTTACAATTCCTTCAATATGATCCTTCCAATCAAGTTTTTTGTCAATGGACTAACCATTGACAAAAAACTTGATTGGAATATGGCATATGGCATTAGCAACTTTGCATATGGTGTGATTTTAATAGCTTAAGTTAATGTCATTTCTTACTGGTATTCTTTGACTAAAATGCAAGATTTGTGTTTTATTTAAATTAATTTTTAAATTATTATTGTCTAACCAGTCAATTATAGAAGCCAAAGCATTATTAATGTCAATTTCATAAGTGTCAGTTTTCTTACATGCTATTGTGACTGTGCATGCTATTGCATGCTATTGTGTCTGCAAAAAGAGTCATTGGATGCTCAATAGATTTCGGAAAGTCATTTATATATATGATAAATAATAATGGTCCCAGAACGCTTCCCTGGGGTACACCGAATTTCACTATACGTTCTTGTGACAAATACGTAGTTGCTTTTTTGGTATGGTCTATTCCTGAGATTGCTGTGATTTGCCTTCTATTAGACATATAGGATTCAATTAATTTGAGAACTTTGCCTCTAACTCCATATTTTTCAAGTTTATTAATTAAAATAGAGTGGTCAACGTAGTCGAATGCTTGAGTCATATCGCATAGCACAGCGCAAGTGGGAGTTCTTTCATCCTGTTTCAGAACTCTTAGGAAAGTCGGTCTGCTTGCTGCTTGGTAACTGTGTTCTCTACACCATTCCACGAAAACGTCATGCATGTTTTTTTCAGATCTAAATGTCGACTCAACATACAGCTTGCTGGAACTTGCTCGGCAATAATGACTCGGTACTTTAGGAATCAAGTCTCCAAATTTTTACTTTTTGTGTTACGTGTGTATACTTTGTTACCAGTGCTGCACTCGGTGTATTCTCGATGTCAAGTGTGGGTGAATCATCAAAACGAAGATCTTCATTAACCGTGTCAGATTCTTTTGTCCAACGCTTAAAACTGTCTTCACCTAAAGATAGCGTATTTAAAAAAAACAGTCTACATAGCCGAACCTTAGTGCATTTTTCATCGGAAGATAACTCTGAGGCTGTGCAATAGTATCAGTAACATCCCTGTATTCACTATCAACAACAGCCGCGTCCAGCAGTATCAGTAACAGCCGTGGTTTCAATTTCAAAAACTTCTTGGCTCCGAGGCTGTGCTGCAGTGTGAGTAGCCCTGGTTTCAGTTTCAGAATCAGAACTACTGACTACTAGAACTATCGCTAGAATTTGAAGAGTTTGATGACGTATTGTCACTTAAAGAAGATAATGAAGGAATTACTTTACGGGAAAGAGTCTTCTTTTGACGGACATAATTTGGATCATTATAAGAGTCATCCACGAAACTTTCTTCACTTGGCGATAATCACTTTCAATGATAAATGATAAATGATTTATTTCTGTAAGTAGGTTTGTACAAACACTTTTACACGTCAATCACATTTTTAAAACGAGATGAGGTCGGCGTTTCCTATCTGACTACTCTGAGAAGAAAGGCCGAAACAAACTCAGAGGTCACAGTCTCTTTTAAAGTCCAGACATAATCTTGGTCAGATTATGAGAAGACCATGTAGATTGGTGTCTGAAATGGTCTTTTGAGGAAAGAACCACACAGATTGAGTGGACCTGTCCAGTCAGTGCACGCATTTGTCAGTAATCGTGCAGCTCAACTCCGAATTTAAGGAGCTCAACGATTTGACGAACAATACCAAAGAAAGGACATTTGGTTAGGTGTCTGCTATGGCCTGGTTTAGTCATCACACTAGTGTTTTCTGGAATATTTTCTTTTTTTTTTTGTACATCTACATTTACAGCTGTAGTTAAGTCTTCTTTATTAGCTGTTAATGGGTTCTCTTTATATCTTTCATTGATAATATTGACAAGAAAACGGCCTCGCTTCATTTTTCTCTGAAATAGAAAGAGCAGTTATTGTAAATTATAAAAATCTTTAAATACAAAGCAGTAAATAGTGTTATTAAAAACAGTGTAATGGAAACAGTCATTTTATATACTGTGAATTTTATAATACATGCGTCGCATAAAAATAATTTTATGCGACGCATGTAAAATATTACACTGTGTTGAAAAAACATTAAAATAAATTTGTTTCAACAATAGTAGGATAACTAGAAGTTTACATGTTGATCCATCAAAACAAAGTCACATCAAAATAGTTACTAAATATTTACATACCTTATTAAACAAAACTGGAACAAGTCAAACTATCCTTATGTAATATGGCAGTACAATTCACCAACACCATAACTACTCTAATTAATCTCACGTATTCGTTTCGTCAAAACTGTAACAATTCGAATTATCCGCGTTTTCGTTCTTGTTGATACGTGCACTCCTTATGATTAGTGAAGGTCAACTGACAATAGACTTGTTTAGGTGGGAGAGGGTGACAGACGTTGATTCAATAAAAGAAAGTTAACGCCATCTAGCGATTAATTTTATAAGCATTTATTGAACCTGTCATCTTGGATAGTTGCGTATGATCACCGAGCATTCGAATACAAACATAACTCAAAATTAACGATTTTTGAGTTGTCTCAGTTTAGATCTAGGTGTGCGATATGTTAACAAGTAAAATTGCCGATTAGCAATTTTAGTGCTCGATTAAACGAATGCCGTGAACGCAACGGTTGACATTGGGACGATGTCATTAAAAAAAAAAAAACCCAAACAGTGTATTTTAATATGTAATAAACATTTTTTCAATAAAGTCCTTACTTTTTTTAAATTATATTTTATTAGTTTTAAATATGACATTTCTTTTGAGACACCTTGTATTACGACTAAAATACAAATCTTATCGCAACCATGTTAACAAGCGTTATGCGTGGCCTATGTAATTTAGACGAATATTTTTTTCTTATGAATGATATATTCCTATTTCGTTTTAACGAGCAGTGAGTAAGGGAGATGTGAAATTAGGTGTGTGTGGCGTCAAACTCAAGTGGCGAGCGTCGTCATGTCAATATTAACATTCCTTCTGCCTTCAAAGTTTTTCGCGATTTTGTGTTACATTTTTATTTATTTTATTTATTAGACTCTTTTTTCTGAATTGTTTGTACTCTGTTGTTTTGTTAAATTATGTCTCTCAATTCAGCATGCCTCTTGGCAAAGGCCTCCTCTAGCTGTTTCCATTGAACTCTATCCCGAGCCACTCGGAGAGAGTCATACGTTACTAAACTTATTCTATTTCGATTATTTGCTTTTCATAATGAAGACCAGTGCACCGCAGTTTGAAATGTTAGTTAAGTTCATGGAACAGTAAGTACACTTGAGCATAATTGAAAATAAAAACATAGTTGTGAACCATTCACATAAAACAGACACGGTGACATAAACAAACTTAATAAAAACGCAAAGGTAGAATACAGACGATCCAAGATTAAACGCCTAAAAAATGTATTAAATAGTGATCCCACTGGGGAAACTAAAAATACAGAGAAATGGAAGAAGGTATGTACCTAGCACAGTAAAATATATAATTTAATTTAATATTTAATGTTAGTTATATACCTAGTCTTACCAAGGGGTTTCGTATTACCCAGTTACTGGGTTGTGGATGTTAATTCATTATACATACTATTGTCTTTCAAAGTTTTGGAGCCATTTAAAAAATAATACATATAAAAAGGCAACGAGAATAAATAGGACTGTTGGTGGTACTGGTGGTGGGCCTGCACTTAATTTACATTTAACTGATTTGGAACATCGTGTCCTCAATATAATTTTTCATCAGGCAACTACAGGGGCCCTACCATCAACTTTTAAAATGCTTGCAAAGTACATGACAGGTCAACTTAGCAGGATAACCTGACAGGTTTTCTATTTGTACCATAAGCATTTCCGTCTGACCTGCAATGTATCAACTTCAGACCTGCTACGTAACCGTTGACCTGTACGCCATATTATAAAGTCTACACTGTGGACGAACAGAACGCAACATTCCCAGTACATTCCCACTAAGACATTTGTGGTTCTATGCTTTTCTCCAAATGCACACCACACTTTGATAAATGAGTCCTCCAGCCATTGCTTCTCCATATAAGTTTTAAAATTTGCGACATCTGAATCTTCATTTTCATCACGTATAATATAATCCCAACCATTCCTTATTTCAGCTTGTGGTAACAATGGAAGGACTGCACTGAGTGAAACCATGCGTTTTTTCTTGATATCTTTTGATTTGACGAGACCCAGTTCTCGACCTTTTTTCCAAACTGCTTTGTTATAATGGAAATAGCAACCTTTAAGCATAGTAGAAGGAAAAATCTCCGTTATGGCTTTCATTGCTGCTTTCTCGAAATCCGTTTTAAATTTAATCGGATTCCATTCTGGTATACGAGATTGTATTAGACTGAACAAGATTTTATATGACTCTGCCGTTCGATTGGCGTATACCAACGGCACTACATTTGTGTCATTTAGAGTGCTTCCATCGTCTCCATGAATAGTGTAGAGCTGGCTGAATGGCGGTGAGCAACTTTTGAATGTGCCATCTCCGTAATAATCTTTAATCTGGCACTTGAGTTCTCTTGCTTTTTTTGAACAAAACACAATAATTCTTGTGTTGCCATTCATATAATCAGCCAATAGAAAATCTTCAAAATCAGGTGGAACTTGAACTTCTTTGACATTTTTACAATGTAATTTTGGCAGTTTAGCTGCAGAATTTCGGTGTCTGTATAGCGAACTTTTTACGGAACTAAACTTTGGAATCATATTAGGTGATAATTCTGCACTTTCATTCTTTAAACTGGCAACAGTGGAATTAAAAATCTTTACTTTCGGAAAACCTGGTGTAGTCAATTGTTGTTTCAACTTATAAATTGACTCATCGATTTTGTTTCTGTCGAAGTCTGGCGAACATATATTATGATGTTTTTCATCAATTATTTTATCGTCCTTAAACAAAATAAAAAAGTGACATCGATTTAAAGGTCGAAAGAGGTAGGGGGTGACGAATAAAATGAAGGGGGAAATAGCCGCCCCCCTCCCTCTTCTGGGCTCCTACTTCTGGGTGGTTTATAAAAAAAACAACCACGAAGCGGATGGCGGGGTCTTTCAGACCCCGCCATCCTCTTCGTGGTTATTTTTTTTAAGAACAGCCTTCTAACCTAACCATGTCGAATCCTGCCTAAAAGGATAAAGGATAGTATTTTAATAATAAAACAAATTTAAGTTTAAATAAACATTTATTTAAGCAATAATAGATATTTACAGAATTTTAGGATAGAACTTATAACCTAACCTGTCCGAGACGGGGTGCCCCAAGTCCAACAGCAAGAAAAACAAAGAACAGCCTTCTAACCTAACCATGTCGAATCCAGCCTAAAAGGATAAAGGATAGTATTTTAATAATAAACCAAATTTAAGTTTAAATAAACATTTATTTAAGCAATAATAGATATTTACAGAATTTTAGGATAGAACTTATATTTAAAATAAAACAACATTTACAAACAAACAATCATTTACTTAATTTTATACACGTATTCAATTGCTTTTAGCAATTCCTCGAAAGGATCTTTATGATTTATCCGTAATTTTCTCCTTCACGAATACTCAATTACCCAATCTGTATTTCCTTTATATTGGTCTCTATTGAAAAGTACTTTTAAATTTCGCCAGTGGCTTTCAATACGCTGGGTGTGTGTCCCGTCTGGTGCCACAAATTTGTTCACGGGGTCGCTATGGTTAACTTTTTTGTGAATGTACCCATATTGAGGAAGGCAGTCATAAGCTCTCCAAAAATCTGTATGGATTTCAGTGCCTTCCTCAACATGTTTTTGTATCAGTGGCACCAATATTTCAGCAGACCTTTCATTATTAGGATACACTTCCAGCCGTAAGTCATCACTGCCGTCTTCGATCATGCCCAACACTCAATGGCCCTCAATATGTCTTCCTCTGTTATATTTTCTTTTTCCAAATTTTGATTCGTCCAGTTGGACAATTTTTCCTGGACCACCAATCTTGCCTAGACCATCTTGATGCTCCAATTCATAAACTATTATTGTTTCTCGGCAATATGAGAACCAGTCTCCAATTGTTCTTGTAGACAGCACGGTTTCTCTGTCGTCTCGGGCTGTCTCAACTTGCACTTGGAGGTAAGAGTACTTTTGGCTGAACATATACATCATTTGAAACACTAGAGCTAAAGGCAGCCGAACATTATCAAACCATGTGCCTTTTGCTCGACTCTCTGTTTTGTTCCGGCAGTTGCTCTTCCTGCAACGGAAGATGCCCAACTGCCCAGTTCCCCCTGAAAGATTTAAGGTCATTGGTCTTCTGTGATATGCACACATCTTCTCCCTCGGGATAAGTTGACGCTCTTCAGCAAATTGGACACACCGAGCTGTTGTGTCCAGTCTTGTAAGGATTTTTATCATGTTCCAGTGGGACCTGAAACAATCAAAACATAAATTTGAACTGTTTTAGCTTACAAGTTTTGTAGCCTACTATTTTTTTCTGGCAACGTTTTCTGAAATAGGTGGCCATGAAAATAAATAAATACCAACCTTATTTCTTCCGCACTATAATGGATACGGCGGCCAGAGGACCCAGAAGCACTGGGTTCCGCATCACTCGCACTGCTCTCAGTCCACGTCGGCGACGCAGGCGTCGCGGCAGTGGTTGCGGAGGCACGAGAACAACTAGCTTCTGGTTCCGCCGATGACGGAATCACGGGCACAAGTGGCTCACTAGAGTCTAACACTTGCACACACAGAAGGCTAGAAGAGCTCGGAACAAGTGGCTCATTTGAGTCCAACACTTGCACACACGAAGGGCCTGAAGAAGAGCTCGCCACAAGTGGCTCATTTGAGTCCAAAACTTGCACTACACTCGATTCTTCAGACGACATGGCAGACCACAAAACCTGGGGCTTCGGAGACGCCATGATGGTAGCCAAACGTTGTTTCACAGACAGGAGTACGTAAACGCTCTCAACTGCTAGGGACACAAACGATGACTGACAGACTATTTGAAGTGACAAATGACAACACAAAATGGTTTCGTTTTACGTTTGGTTTCAGATATCGGCAACAATCGGTAAATTATTATAAGTTTTAATTTAATAGCACTAATTTAAATCAGTGAAATATATATCCTATAATGAAATAAACATAAAAAGTATCTAAATCACTAAATATACGTATTTATTTCATTATTAATATGAAGTAAACCATTTTAACGCGTTGCCCTTAAGTAAAACGAAACGTTCAAGGCGAGACAAAATGTCAAAAGTGTCAAAATATTGCTAATTTTTTTCGATTTTGTTTATTTTTTTTCTCGTAAACCATTTATCTCCGCAACTTAAAACTTTACGTGGAGGCTTCTAATAATAAGATCTTTCTATAAAAATATGGACTCCCAACTCGATGGATGTTAAAGTAAAGCTTAGCCGAGTTTTTAGTATTGAAAATGTTGTACGTGTAACAATAAAATATACAGGACAAAAGTATAATTATGGTTTTTATATCTTTTTGCGTTAGAAAATACTTTTAATGTCACTTATTCGCCTTTAGTAACATTTTTTGATACACCTTTCTTTTCTGTGGTATTATTAAAATATACTATTTGGCATGTTGGTAACACACGTTACCGCTGTTACGTTCCCGTTACGATTCAGTTGCGATTCGGCTTAGGGAAGTTTAGTTTCCAGTTTGCTTATGAAATAGTAGAATGACTTTATAGGTATCTATCGAACGGCGATCGAAATCGAAGTGTTGTTGAAACACAGATGAACGTGTAACGTTACATATTAGTAGAATCGGCCCCCTGAAGCCTAACAACGTATTGCCAAAGTTTTTTTCTTGGTTTTACTTTTCCAGTCACACCTGAACATATTGGTCTGTTAATTTTTGTCATGCATGTTTTCATCAATAATTTTCTAGTCTATGAAGTAAGCTGATTGTTGTATGTACTGTCATCTTGTAGAATACTAAATGTTAATAATAGGAAACCATAAAATAATATTTTTACAGTGGTTTTTGTAAGAATCTTACTTTTTTCCATTTGTCCAATGGCTTTATTACCCTCCACCAGTGGAGTTAAGTAACTCTTCCAGTTCCTGCCACAGTCGGTCTGCTTTTATTCGGCCTTGAGGACCTTGCTGGGGCCTCGTTATATCGCCATGGCTAGAACATAAGTTAAAATTATTTCAGAGAAACAAAGGGTCTATTGATTAAGTACAGGGTCAAACACAATTGTTTTGTTTGTTTCGTAACTAGCAATATTAGTTCACGTCGCGTATCACGTCATTGTTTATGTTTCAAACTTTCAAGTGCCCGAGTGTGATAGATTTAATAAAGGATGATATTTACGAAATAACTAATAATTTACGTACCTTTCCATGAATTCGAATAGAGCTGCGAATTGTTCTGGGCTTGTTCGAGATCTAGATTCCATCCTATAAAAGTTATCACTTCATTTAAGGTATCTTTTATTCACATGCAGGATCATATCGAAGACTTTACTTTACTCGAGACTCGGTAATGTTTAAAATTAGATCCACTCTGTGATATTATAATAAAACAATTATAAGAAGAACTTTACCTTCGCTTATTTTTTTATCATTTAAAGCAATTATTTGCCCGCGCACAAAGTACACAACTGTAACTTTGACGTTAGTTTGACGTTTGTAGGAACGCTCACCATAGACTAAAGTATAGGTTTTTTCTAAATACATTGTAGAACGAGCGATCAACTCAGTCGTGTCAACTTGGCTACCAACTTATCGTTTTCTAAAATCGCTTACGCCGAGGCGATAACGATTGTAGAAAGAGATTCGATACGAAACGTTTGTAAATTGGCTAGGCCTGCAGGGCGCTTACTCTTGATTTTAATTCCGATCTATCGACATTGGAATTTTCACGTTTCGTACTCTTGAGTTCGACGCTAGCGCCAAATTGTATTCGAATTGCGTGTCAATTTTTGGGAACTAAGTGGAATCGGGATCGGGCTTGAGGTGCTACTCTTGACTTACTTTGACAGCCGTCTATTGCGCCAGTATTGCGTTGGGATTGTTTGTTGATTGGGATTTTTCCAATAACAAAAGTGTAACTTTTTAGAAATCGTTTTGCGTTTTATGTGGTTTTCAGCAATTAATAAGTACATAACATGGCAGGGTTGGCATTAATATACAGTGTTTTGCGTAATTCCCATAAAAAAACAATTAAAACAAAGACGAGATGAGCGTCGGATGATGCGTTTTAAGGACGAAGCGTTTTCTATGAATGAAGACGAATTTAAAGCAAATTATAGAGTGAGCAAGGATTTTTTTGAGAAAATTGATGAAAACATTAAGAGAAGAAGTGATATATCACCATAAGGTACTTACGTATGTTGTCTTTGATACATTAGTTTTATCCCGTGGTTTTATCAATGGTATTATTATCATGACTTTTGTTTGGAAGATCTTATAACTTTATTAATACTTGTATAATTCTTGCAGGTTTTAGTGGCACTGTCTTTTTATACGACTGCGAGTTACCAAACCCTAATTGGAGGAACATAAATGGTTGCTATGTTGTTGATTTACTTAGGTACCACTTGTATAAAACTTTAATATTAGTAACTTAACGGAAAATAAATAATTGTTACTAAAAAATAACCACACGCGATCGATATCTTTACGCTAATGAACTAGCTAAACAAACTTGCATTTCGAATTCACTTTTTCTAAAACCACTTGACTTGACTTTGTTTTTGAAATTGGAGAACTCTCACGCCGCCTATTTTTTTTTGTAGTAGTTATAAGCAACGACCCTACCGCATGCAGCCAAAGTCATGGTAAATTTTATGATTTTAATCATATTCTTACGCCCAAATGAATTTAATATGTTACAATCAATCAATTAAACAACTGTTTATATCATATTTATTTATTAGCATTCTTATTTAAAGCATAAAGCATTTTAAAGCCCTAATAGCGGTTTATCGTAATGAGTTGAACACCACTATTGCAGGCCGTAACATAGCTAACTTCACGTGTAACAAAATAATCGCGGAGCAATCCCAATTTCAATCCAATGTTGACAATATTGTTTTCAAGAGTACCGAATCACGTGACTGCAGAATTAACATTGGAATCGTATTGGCTTTAGATTGGAATTAAAATTAGTTTGAAGAGTAAGCCCCATCTGTTTTAAAAATAATGTAAAATCGGTTACAGATTTATGAATAAAGAAAATAATTTATAACACACATAATTATCAAAAATTTATTCTTTTGTTAAAATATCTTAATAGGTAGATAAGTAGTTAAAGTACACAACTACAAGTAAAAATAAACTAAAAAAAATGTAATCCTCTTTTTTACAGTACACAAGTACAACTAAAAAAAACTTAAAAAAATCTTCTTTTTATTTTAAGGCACAATTTGAGATCAATGTTTTAATCAGTCTGTTACAACACATAACTAATTAAATGGTATTAAATTTAAATAATTAATTTTAATAAAAAAAAATCTTAGTCTAGGTTCGATCTTTGTCACGTTGATATTCCTCTCTGGATTCAGTGTATCGTGACTTATGTTTATTATTTTGAATACATAGGTCACAGTTTTTCTGAGAACAGAGTGATTCAAAGAGAGCACATTGCTCACATTCTTCATGCCTGAGATGAGCAAAGGAAATATTCATTTCTTCTACAACCTTTCGATATGTTTCAAAAGAGATCGACGTATTGGGATATTTATCAATGAAGCATTTGATGCATCATCTTTACGTTGATGTCACTCGGCAGATAAAGTTTATTAGGGGCATGTTCGCGACGGTAATGTGAAATTGTTGGATTAAAGCTTAGTATATGGTCCTTGATTACGTTCCTGTCTATGACATTTTTGCGTTTGATCCTCCTTTATCTTTTTGATTATCAACTTCCTTACTGAGTGCCGAGTGAATATGTCTGTTATTTTGTGGGTTTTAACCAAGTATCGTTAAAAAAAAACTTATGCAAACATCACATTTTTCAAAGGACATGGCCAATTTTTGTAAGGACGTCGGCATAGTTATCAAATTTAGTGTACACCAATGATTTTTGGTGTTTTATATTCGTGAATATTGGCTCATTAAATTGCTATAAATAAAAAACTCAGAGAACTTGTCACTACAACAGACTAGGCAAAAAACAGTTTCATTAAACCTTTTAATCAGATCGCTAGCAATAAGGTGTAGATCATAATTTAGCTATTAAAAAACTTAAGGCTTACATACTATACAGTGCGGATATCATAAAATCCTTTGTTAACTGCAAATATCATATGTATGCCGACGATATTCAGCTGTACATATCCTTCAAAGGGGGTGAAACATACAGCTGTGCAGAAAATGAACGAGGATTTGCATAGGGTGGTTGTATGGTCGGAGGAGAACTCTCTGGTTCTAAACCCCCTTAAATCTAAATTTATAGTTCTGGGTTCTAAGAAGCAAGTCAGTGCAATACTTTCTGCCAACCCTGAAATAGTTATTATGGGAGAGAAAATTGAGAGAGTGGAGCAGGCATGCAATCTGGGGCTAATCATGGATTCAGAGCTGCACTTTGAGGCCTACGTGACCAATGTTCTTCGAAACTGTTTTTATAGGTTAAAGGTCTTATATGGTATACGGAAGTATCTAAGCATACCAATACGGAAACAACTTGTAGATAGTCTCATCCTATCCAAGTTAAATTACTGCGACACTGTCTACGGACCTTGCCTGCTTTCAAGAACGGAACGTGTAATACAACGTATTCAGAATGCCTGTGTTCGCTTTTGTGTTGATGTCGCACGAAGAAGTCATGTAACTCCATACATTAACAAACTAAAATTATTAAAGATGGCTGCCAGGAGAAAGCATCATTTGGCCAACTTGTTGTTTGGTATTGTTACAACTCAAAAACCACACTATCTCTATGAAAAGCTAACTTAGAAACAAAACCACCTAAAGTATAGTCTTCGCTCCATGGTAAGTCCACTGTCCGTGCCAATGCACAGAAGTACAGCATTCAGGGGGTGTTTCCAGTTTGCAGCCACACGCTGTTGGAATGATCTCCCACCACCATTGCGACGCCTGAAAGAAATACAAGCTTTTAAATACCAGCACAAAAAGTTACTCTTACATCAACAAATTTCGCATCAATCTTAAATATGTATGTTCTTTAGTGTTGGTTCACTCACCTCTGGGGTCATGGCATGCAGGCTTTGGCTTGGGATCTCCCGGGGCGTGGGCTGCTTGGAATTTCCCTCTTCTGTTACTGGAGCTGTATTGTTTTCTGTTCTTGCTACTGCATCCTACCCATGAATGCTTAGGAACGCCAATTTCTTTCTATAATTTACGGTTAAACCTGATTAATCTACTGCACACTGTGGTTTGTCAAGTTGGTATAGTTCAAATTTATACTAATTTATATATGAATCCAATATAATTTAATTTATCTAATAGTAATATAATTCTATAATTCATTAGAATAACGTTCATTAATATTAACTATTTCTCACGTACCATCTGGTCTGTGGTTGTTCTCTTTATCACCGTAGTTTGTCATCTTCACCTTCTTACACAAATTCCACAAACACTGTTTACAAAAACTGGAGCTACACAACACAAACACTCGATGCATCCTTTGTTATTTTTATTGCATCATGCCACTATTAACTAATTGCGCCATGTTATTTGTTACGTAACCATTACGACGATTACGACAAAACGTCTTTACGTCAAAAAACTGTCAAAATAGTTTTGATGACGCGCTGCGCGCACAGATTGCAACCCGTGGCGCGTGAGTCGCTGACGGAACGGAATGTTGCCATCAATAAATATTATATTTTTATAAACACTTTAAGTTAATGTATTTATTTTATTTATTATTTTGTTATTGTCCACTCATTATGTGCTGCACCGATTGAAGTCATGACGTCAACGCCGGCTGTCACTGAAAACCAGCGCTGGGGCTCTGTCTCGCATAGGGTCGCAGCATTATTCTGAGTGATGGCCGTTTTGCGTGAATGTGACGCATATTTTCCCGCAACTTGTTATTTTCGTATATTTGTCCTTTCTTGGCGTCATGTTTGCCGCAAATAAACATATTTTCTTTCTTTCTTTCTTCTTCTTTTAAGGCGCTTTAAAATAGCGGACAGTTGTGAATTATTACGTATAACTGATATGGTTTCAGTATTATTAAGCATTTAACCACCTAAATCAAGGATTTTAAACTGCATATTGATTAACATTTATTAAACTGGATCATAGTCTCAAAAAATGAGATAATAATAACAAACATAAAATAACATCGCGCCTGTATTTACCGAAGGGTCCACTATAGGTGTACCTATAGTACACATAACAGTTATATTAATACAATGTAATAGGGGGCGAGTCTATAGTCTATTGCTATGAACCCGGCACAAATCCAGACTCCGGGCTGCTATTGAGAAATTCTTGATGAATAAACCCAATATCACTTTGTTCGACCTGGGAATCGAACTTAGGACCGCATGCTCAGCAGTAGCACTTGCAACCACTAGACCAATGAGGCAGTCATAATAACGAATAACAAAGTATACTTATTCGAAACTAATGCTTTTCTTTTAAGTACATTTTTACAGGTCACCCTTACATTATTTTAATAGTTCAATTTTCAATAAACAAGGGAAGCACAAAATAAAACAAAAGAGTAAAAACATTTATTTATTTGTTAGAGAAAATAAATAAAAATATTTTGCTATATATGCCTACCTAGACAACATACATTACAGCAATGCAGCGATAGTGTTAAAAAAGAGAGCGAGGGGGGTCAATCAAACAGCTTTAATAAAATATTATATTTTAATATTCTTGAATTGTTAATAATATGTTGTCTAAAAATCCTGCTGGATCTTGGATATTGTTCTGGTGTCTTGCCCAACCAAGGTACCCGATTATTGTCATAACGTGACAACAACAACCAACGGTCCTGTTCCCTACAAGGCAATTGCAATAGTACCCTAAAATAGCTTCCAAGACAGAATCACTATCATGTTCAGTGTCAAACAAAACATAGGTAAAGTAAATTCTCTGGGAAACATGACGAGACTTAATACGTCCTCTTAATAAATAAGGATTATTTCCACCAACCCGTAATATCATTTCTTGGGAGTGTTGCAGTTCCGGACACACTTCAACAACATAGATACCATTATCCCTAACATGTTCACCGAAGTATGAACGCGCTTGTTTCACCTGATATGGGCCTAATGCAAACAATATTAAATCATTGTATGTAAAAACTGGGAAATTGTTTAGTTGAGGCAAGTTACCGTCAACATAACTCGTCTTCTGTTTAAATTATAATCATTAATAAATTGTCCCAGATGATTAGGTTCATCCATATAGCGCAATGCTCTTTGGATTATATTTTCAGCGTTAGGGCTATCCCTTAAAACAGGATGGAATTTATTTAATAGAGCCCCAGCAATTCTGAAATCAACCATTAAATGTGTTGAGGCATTGTTAAAGTACCTTTGCCTAAACAGTTTAAAATCCCTTTTAAACCTTCCGTTCACAACTTCCACAACCCATCTACATAGTGTCACTTTACGGCTTTTATTAGCTTGTGCAAATGTAAGTTGGGTGGATCCTTCATCTAATGATTCAGGTTTATATACTCTATAATTACAATTTTCGAGCAAAGGAATAGCATCCCTAAAATATCTTAATAGGTAGATAAGTAGTTAAAGTACACAACTACAAGTAAAAATAAACTAAAAAAAATGTAATCCTCTTTTTTACAGTACACAAGTACAACTAAAAAAAACTTAAAAAAATGTATCTTCTTTTTATTTTAAGGCACAATTTGAGATCAATGTTTTAATCAGTCTGTTACAACACATAACTAATTAAATGGTATTAAATTTAAATAATTAATTTTAATTAAAAAAAAATCTTAGTCTAGGTTCGATCTTTGTCACGTTGATATTCCTCTCTGGATTCAGTGTATCGTGACTTATGTTTATTATTTTGAATACATAGGTCACAGTTTTTCTGAGAACAGAGTGATTCAAAGAGAGCACATTGCTCACATTCTTCATGCCTGAGATGAGCAAAGGAAATATTCATTTCTTCTACAACCTTTCGATATGTTTCAAAAGAGATCGACGTATTGGGATATTTATCAATGAAGCATTTGATGCATCATCTTTACGTTGATGTCACTCGGCAGATAAAGTTTATTAGGGGCATGTTCGCGACGGTAATGTGAAATTGTTGGATTAAAGCTTAGTATATGGTCCTTGATTACGTTCCTGTCTATGACATTTTTGCGTTTGATCCTCGTTTATCTTTTTGATTATCAACTTCCTTACTGAGTGCCGAGTGAATATGTCTGTTATTTTGTGGGTTGTAACCAAGTATCGTTAAAAAAAAACTTATGCAAACATCACATTTTTCAAAGGACATGGCCAATTTTTGTAAGGACGTCGGCATAGTTATCAAATTAAAAGTAGAACGCGCTTGTTTCACCTGATATGGGCCTAATGCAAACAATATTAAATCATTGTATGTAAAAACTGGGAAATTGTTTAGTTGAGGCAAGTTACCGTCAACATAACTCGTCTTCTGTTTAAATTATAATCATTAGTAAATTGTCCCAGATGATTAGGTTCATCCATATAGCGCAATGCTCTTTGGATTATATTTTCAGCGTTAGGGCTATCCCTTAAAACAGGATAGAATTTATTTAATAGAGCCCCAGCAATTCTGAAATCAACCATTAAATGTGTTGAGGCATTGTTAAAGTACCTTTGCCTAAACAGTTTAAAATCCCTTTTAAACCTTCCGTTCACAACTTCCACAACCCATCTACATAGTGTCACTTTACGGCTTTTATTAGCTTGTGCAAATGTAAGTTGGGTGGATCCTTCATCTAATGATTCAGGTTTATATACTCTATAATTACAATTTTCGAGCAAAGGAATAGCATCCCTAAAGCCCCTATCTAAAACAAAAATATAATTTTCTCTAAAAAGTCTTCGGAATGGTCCATTTTCATTTTCAAACAAGTGCGTCATAATTTCGGCATCAGTTTGGGTGGCAGCGTATGGCCCTACAGCATCAATGATGTGTCCATCGCAAGATACAATCATAAATGGTTTTATCAAATTGTCGTATTTGTGCAAACTGTATGTCTTCTTTTGAAACACATAGTTTGCACTTTTCTGCAATAAGTATATAAGTCCCGTCAAATATTGCGATTGCAGGCCTATCTCCAGTTATAGACTCGTCAGGATCTCTCAATAATGCTTGAGGAACTCTCAAGTTTCTCTCTGATATTTCCCTATGAGTGATATGGTTCACACCAATATTATTAGGCACAAAATGCTCATTGAGACACAACCTAACTTTTTTCATTATCAGTTCCAATGTTGACCTAGGTATATCAAACAGAGTTGCCAAGCGTCTCGCCTGTTCTTAATTTTATTAAATAAATAGCTAAAGCGCGTTTAGTTTGCTTAACATTTATAGGAGGTAAAAGATTATACAGAATTAAAAACTGGGGTACAGACCCGTCCAATAATGGCAAAAATGGTTCGGCATTTCTGATACATTTTCAAAGTTCAAAATATTAGCTTTTGACTTCATAATATTAATTATGTCTTCTATATGGATAGCACTAAATGTAGAATGTGTTTCATTCATTTGAGGCAATAAATGCCACTGATCGCTGTACAAATGTGTTTCACACACTACAGCTGCGAGGAACATAGAAACTATGTTCTTGCAAAAGCAGTCTTTTAAGGAATTGCGGGACCAAATGTAACATTCTGTTCCTGCATTGTTGAAATATACAGTGAACAGATGAGATTGAAGCTCGCTTATAATTAGGTAATTATATGGAATGACTTTCCCTTTGAAGTGGCCCTCTTTGAACAGGCGGCAACGGTGGTGGCTCTGGTGGGCTAACAACTTGAACATGGGCTGCTGCATCATTGTCCGAAGCCAATTCCTGCATGTCTCGTGATGAGTCATGCACTGCCTGTCTATTTGCTCGCATCCAACACACATGACAAACATAGTTGTTTCTTGAGGGCTGAAAATACGTCGAAGCCCATTTGGATTGCGGAGATCGATGCTGTCCGTTTAACGCGTGCATCACGGCTCCGAAGGTCCGAATTTACCTCAGTTCGATGTCGGGGCTCGGAATGTCGTCGTCTGTAGACGACTTCCGTTCCTGGCGGGGTGTTGTGCTCGGTAGAGCAGCGTCGTGCTGCGATCTGTTGAGACTCAGCCCTACGCCAGGTGATACCACGTTTTTTTATTGATACTAATTGACAAAACGTACGTTGAAGTAAACGTACGTGGTTTTTAGTTTTTTTGGTGGGTTATACAGGGTTTTTATGACTGTTGAAGAATAGTCAAGCGGAATAGGTTACTAAATATATCAGCGTCTATTGTATTTTAAAATAGGATACGTCTATTACTCTCACAATAGTCCGCCAAAATTTGAGGTATTTTAACATTTTTCACCTCGTCAAAAACAGTTTTATCAACGCCAAAAGCTGAATTTCTGTGACGATACAAAGAATTTTTCTTACTTTCAAATGTAGGAATTAAAATTACCTTGTCTAGTCCTAAGTCTTTAATTTCTGATATTGTTTCACTAAAGCTGTAGGTATGGCAGGTACATCGGCTGTGATGATTTTTTTCTTGCAGTCTTCCATATATCAATCAAGCAGGTTTTTATTGAAAGGACCATGGGGGATTTTGTATGGACTCCGTCCCCACCCTCCAACAGTCATAGGATACGTGTCAATATGTTTTTAGGGATCCCGAGAAAGACTTACTGTCTTGCTCCATTGCAAAATCAATGGGGTTTTTTTGTAATAACAAAAAACTTTTCTGTTAGCTAACCTAACCTAAGCTATAATTGCCTATCCTTGCCAAACATAACCTAACCTCACCTAACCTAACAGTGATAATTTGATCTTGGATTTTGAAGGTCAAATGGAACTCCTCAATGATGAACAGCATTTGTGTATTCTTGTGATTGGATAATTGTACAAAAAACTTAAAAAAAAACGGCTAACCTAACCAATTTTTTTTTAAATCCTCATGGATGACCTCTGCCCTGGGGCGGGCGGAGGGGTCTGTCAGACTCTTACTGACTAAAAACCACCCCAGTGTTCCAGCTCACACCTTCGCCGGGGGTCACGGGAACGTAAAAATCTTCCGCAACCCCAGACTGGCCCGCCATTGCGGGACTCCTCCGCCAGTGAGGTGTTTGACTCCCCCCGTCTAAGAGGGGCGCGCGTGGAATACTACGCACCGCCACCTCGGGTCCTGATGTGTAGGGGGCGACGGACGTCCCCGAGTCCGTCGTCCTGGACCCATTTAGGCGGGCTGGAAGAGGGCGTTTACCGCCCTCCGCCAACGCCCGGTGCGCCTGCTGCGGGCCGGGTGAGTGGAAGAGATCTCCCTCTCCCTTTCTGCAGCCACCTTCTGCGAAACGACTGTCTCACGGAAGGAAACCACCGCGTCCCAGGACTCCTCGATCATCGACTCGACTACGGCCGGCAGCGACAAGTCACAAGTCACCTTCTTCTGAGATGAGGGCACGGCGCGGCCCCTCCTAAGCGGGACACTCTGCCAGCGTAGGCCGCGCCGTGGCCTCCTGGCATTCAACGTAGTGGTGACACCGGGGGTCCGGCTCCCTGTTTATGCGACACGGGTACTTCCCGAAGCAACCATGCCCCGAGAGCACCTGCGTGACCCGAAACGACAGGGAGCCGTGCCTCCTCCCGAACCAGCGCTCGAGCACCGGCCGGATTGCCTCGATGATGTCGAGGCCGGCGCTGGAGCGTGAAAGCCTGTCCCGCCATTCCGCCATCAGGACCTCGCGAAGCTGAGACCGATGCAGCTCTATGTGCCGCTGCATCGGTTGCTCGCCCCGCGCCACCGATACAATGACGCGAGTACTTTCATCGTGCGATAACCCCTGATGACTCTGACGGCCATCGCTCTCTGCGGCTTGCGCAGGACTGCGATACTACCGGCCGTCAGATCAGCCGCCCAGATCGGGGCCCCGTAAAGGGCCATCGATCGCACGATCCCCACGTAGAGCCGCGTTGACAGCGCACAGAAGTTAACCTGACCTAACCTAAACTTTTCGGTTAGCTAACCTAAGCTATAACTACCTATCCTTACCAAACATAACCTAACCGAACCTAACTTTAAAAAAAGGTATCAGAGAAAAAAAAATGGTCCCTGATAAAAAGAAAGGTTGTCATGAATGAGAACCATATTTAGGTCGCTATATTCTATGCCTCTTAAGTGCAAACTAAGAAAATATATAAATGTAAAATAATGCTAATATTGAATAAAAAAAGTAATATTCCAGGAAAACCCCACATTTTTGAAAAATGTCGCCATAGTAAAAAAGTATCGAACCCACCAGACGCTTCGAATGACACTAGTCTCAAGCGTGTTGGTGGGTGGGGACGTTTCTTCCCATGGTCCTTTGGAGTGCAAGGGTTAAGTCTCCCTTAAAACCTGACTATCCTATAAATATATAAAAATACATAATTTTAACCATCGAACATCAAGGAAACTGACTATCTGTTTCAGACTCTGACGCAGTTGCCAGAGGCGCGCAACGAGATCTTAGCTTGTAGCAATGCCAATCTGCAATTCCCTGTTGTGTCGACCAGCTGGATCCTCATGCAAAATCACATACATGCGGGCTTCTTGTTGTACCTCACCTTCTGCGAGATCTGGTACCGGTAAATTTGCTGCATTACAAAATATGTTGTGTAGAATCACACATGCATTTGCAATACAACCAGCTACTTGTGGTTGGTAATATAGCACTCTATGGACTAATAAACATCTAAATCGAGCCTTTAGTACACCTATGGTCCTCTCAATTATGTTCCGGGTTTGGACATGTTTCTCAGTGTCCAAAATTGGTGTCATCATTGTTTTTCTGAGTGGATACCCAGCATCTCCTGAAATAAAAAGATAAAAAGATGTATTACTATTATACTACAGGAATTGTATAGCTTGATATCTAGCTGTGTGTACCTATTAACTATAGTAAAAGTACTAATTAACTTATTTGCATTTATTCGGTCAGTCAGTTAGAGGAAATTTTATATATTTATTTCTGATGTCTATGTTGTTTCACGCTAAAACGGCTGAACGGATTTGGATGAAATTTGGCACAGGGGTAGACTATGACCTGGAATAGGACATAGGATACTTTTTATCCCAATGTTCCCACGGGATCGAGACTTACGCGGGTGAAACCGCGGGGCACAGCTAGTTATTTCATAACTGGCAAAATGTGAGTGTAGGTAGGTACTATAGGTACCGCACGCTTACCGTGCCGCAGGTTATATCTCGCTGTCGGGCCGCTGCAGTACGGTAGCAGTCCGGCACCGAACGCCTAAATTGAAAGCGTATTTTACTGCCGTGCGTTTTTTGTCCCAGTGATGTGACATCAGTCAAGCCATGGCCTCTGACGAAGAAACATTACTGTTAGTGCTCTTATTGAAAATCATCAATGAGAAACAAAATCGACGCGCCCGTAAAAGAGCTGCACCGTTGTTTTCGTTAACATGTAATTCTGGTGATTTCCATTATCTTTACCTTAGGTTAAAACAAGATTTCAAGCATTTTTTTTAATTATCTAAGAATGTCTAGAGAATGTTTCTACGAAATACTTGAATTAGTTAAAAGTAAAATTCAGCAGCAAGAATCTGTTTTCAAGCATACTATATCAGCTGAAGAAAGACTGGTAAGGCCATTGAGGTAAGTAAAGTAAACAATTAGTGAATCTTAACCCTTTCAGACCTGAATTATTTTTTTCTGTCCAATGAATCTAAAAAAAATCCTGTAGCTAGACTAGGGTAAAAAGACAAAGGAAAAAATAATGAAAAAAATCCTAGCTGTCAACTTTTCAAGAAAAAATAGTTTTTCTTTTAGTGTACAAATGTGCACATCCGTCCTACGTAATGACAAGACTAGTGTAGTAGAAGTTTCACTGTAATTATAAAATGTTTAATTTATAAATGTTTTTATTAGGAAATATTAATTATTTTTATAAAATTAACAAAACTAGATTACAATCCTTGTAATAATTAACAAAAAATAGATTTCTTCTTTGGGATAGGTAAATAATTGGCACATAGGTAAATCAGTCATTCGCCCCATTCAAGCAGCATGATTCATTTTACGTATGAAATGCTAAGAAACAGTTTTTGTCTTTGGTAAGGCAAAGGTGAACTTTGCATTTTATACATTTAATCCGGGTTCTTCCCTTGCATCCCACCATTTTGCACCGTGTCCCAAGTCCCTCATCATGTGCAGGGAAATGCCCAACACCGTCTCTTGCTATATCCGCTACAGGGCGAACCTCTCCTGGTCTTCTCGGAATAATTTGCGGTATTGGGCTACTGCCACTGGGCCGTCCTCTTTTACCGATGGTAATTTTATTCCTCAACACCAGACTTTCAGCCAGCTGACGACGAAAGTGAAGCAACCTGAGCTGTTTATTCTTTGGTATGCCTAGCAACTCATTGTCAATTTGGTAATCTCGGTATGCCTGCACTACAGCTAAATCAGAAGCATGAAATATCATGCGAAGGGTCCATTTTTTTGACTTTATGAAAGTCCTATAATAGCTCATGAGTTGATCTAATAGATCAACTCCTCCCATTGCGTGATTGTATTTCCTGACAACTTCGGGGCGTTCGACGTCTATAAATCTCTTCTCTTTTTTACACCACCTCTTGACTAAGTCTTTTTCACCAATACCAACAAAATTAGAAGCAAGATGGGTAATCTTATTATCCAGCCACTTGACCACAGTTACATCTTCGTCATAACTACTTACTTCTTGAGAAAATCCTCGAGGCTTTTTATTCATTTCTTTATCGCTTAGTAGCGATGGGTTGGCGAATCTATTGATACGAGCTGTGCATGCAGCCATAATGCCTTTTCGTTTCATAATTTGCAATAAATGATATGACGAAAAGTAGTTGTCAAAGTACAGCTCGTGGCCCTTGCTTTCTCCAATTCTCTTTGTGAGATGAAAGACAATAGCTGCACCATATCCAATTTTTTTTGTCAAATTATTATCAAGTTCTGGACTAGAGCTTTGATAAAGTATAAAATCATAGGCTTGCCCATGTTTACCACATAAAAAAAATATCTTGAGCCCCCATGGACAAGGTTTACCCTTTATATACTGCTTGGCAACATGTTTGCCAGTAAAAGGAACTATCTGCTCATCTACGCAAAGTTCTTTTTCAAGTGGTAACTCCAAACATCGATTCCTAACAGCATCAAATATTGGTCGAACTTTGTAAAATGCATCTTTGCAACCAGCTGGTATTCTTGTATTATCAACAAGGTGTAAATTATTACGTAGTTCAAAAAAGCGATCCCGTGCCATATTCTCTGAGAACAAGGGAATGCTGATGCCGGTTTCCCAGTACATTTTCAAGCACGGGTAGCTAAATATACCAGTAGCTAAATGTAACCCAAATAAAATTTCTAATTCTTGTGCAGTAGTAGGTTTAAACCTGAGTTTATTTGAATGTATTGCGTATAAGTTGGTCATTTCAGCCATAATTTCAAATAATTGTTTTGGCACGTACCGAAAGTAATAATCCACTGGAGCTTCAACTGTAGGGTCAACTGACATTGGTGGTAGCCAATCTGATGAAATAGTATTTAGGAGTTCCCTGTGTCTCCACCTAATGTTCAGTTTAGGCGCAATATTCTGAAGTATATTTTCATGAGAGGACTCCATGTCTGTTGTCGGTGGTACTTCGGGAACCACTTCATCGCAGGTGTCAGTAACTTCTGGATCATTCGTTCCAATCCACGATGAGCTGGGCCCTTCATCATCATCAGTGTCGGGTGGAAATACCTCTCGTTGGTTTTGATTGATGACACCTGCACCAACTCGGACAGACCGCAACTCCCTTACAGATGTAAATCCAAACGGTTCTTCGTCATCAGACGATAGCTCCAAATCGGAAAGATCTCCTTCATGTAGGGCTTTCAAGGCGTCCGGTGAAAACATATCGGTGTTATTTTATCTGAAAATGTAAAAAAAGCCTTATCTCAATATATAGCATCAATAACATTAAAATAAATAGTTAAAAACATAATTATTCAAAACTGATTTTTCAAATATAGCTTGAATACTTCAACAGTCGTAAAAACATCGTTTATGCCTGATGTGTACATTTGTGTACAAATATAAAAATTGTGATAATTGATACAAAAATAGAATAACAAAGTCAAATTATATGTTACGTATGACCTTAGGAATATAACACATCAATTCATATTTTTGCAGTGCGTATATTTCGCTATTTCCTACTTTTTTGAAATAAAAATGATGAGCTTACCTACACAGCTCCAACTTCGGTCAGCCACTGGTCGAAACTTGTCGAAAAAGTCACAAAAAATGCTAAGAGATGGCGTTAGTAGTATCGTTTTTTGTAGTTTATATTGTGGACATATGGATACAACCGTTCTCATTTGCAATTGTTGCGAAATACTTACCAAAATATTTTTTTATATCTTATGTGTACATTTGTGTACGCCAGGTCTAAAAGGGTTAAAAAGATTTGCCCTCAAGAGTTGATCGTGAAATATAAATTAAACCCGGTGGTAACGACTAGCCCGGGAGCCCATCAGCTAAAAAAGCTTCGTGTGCTCGCCTAACGGAGGAATACAATACTATCGAAAACAAATTCAAAGTAAGTACGTAGTGTAGTGCAGATAAAACAATTTTTTTTCTAACATTCAATAAATACTAATTCAGTAAACTCTATTTATACAATATAGTGTTCAATATAGGCAGGTACCTAATAACATGGATTTTATTTGATACTTTACAGGATCTACAAATAATATACGGTTTCAATTAATCCAAGAGGAATTTTCTATACATCTAAAATCTTATGCCAAATCTCAAAAAAGAGAAGAGGAGTACATATTGTAAATGGCTGAGAAAGAGTGGATGGTGAAGGCGTAGAACTTCTACAACGCTAAAGCCGAGACGGAAACTGCAGAGGAACTTCTCCACTGCAAAAGAGCTAAGAAGCGCTAAAATTAGAATTATAAAATTAACAAACATATTGGTGAAACTATTAAAAATAAAGCTAGGAAGTAAATTAGGGTTTACTTACTAATACCTAATAATTAATTTTAGAATTTGAGTACGGAAATTATTTTTAAAAAAAAATGTAATAACTAATAAGTATCACCACAATATCTTAGTAAAGCGAAATCTAATTTTATATTAACTTTCATCATTATGACTTAATTGGATTTTCTGCATCGCGTAAATAGCGTCGCGATACGTAATTGTATGGATTTAAGTACGTATAAATATTCAATATGCTCTTCAAAAGACATGACGAAATTGTGATTGTTTTGGTTAAAACTTCCTCAAGGTAGATGCCGACATACCTTATATTTGACAGTTAATTCCTCAACTCAAACTCACCTCGACTGAGGAAACTGTTTAAGATGAGGAGTAAAATTGCAACTATGAATATCAAACTACCTAAGTGAGGTTGAGTCGAGTCGAGGAAATCATGAGGTTTTGACTTAAAATTAGGGTGATAGAGTGTACGTTCGGAATTATGACTAATAAATGGCGAATATTACATAGACCAATAAATGTAGACATATCGTTAGCGACGGATATTGTTCAAGGTATCTGTGTTTAACATAATTTCTTACAACTTGTTTGTGAAGAAAGGAGAATGCCCTGAATTATAGGGCACCCTGTACCAAGCCAAAAAGTCCGCTGTAACAACCAAACCTACTGTATTTGCAGGAGAATTCAATGCTCTTTTTATATTGTTTACTATTTTATACATGGATCTCCGCAATTCGTATTTATTAACCATTTACGTACTTCATATTTTGAGGTTAAGTTCGAGAAAGTGACACTCGAAATGGTGGAGTTGGTGACAAAAAAGGTGGTCGCTATTTATTATTGATTTGACGCTAGTTTCCTGATGGATCATTATACAATACATCACTCATAGTGAAAATAATTCTTGTTGTCATTTTTTTAATATGTATAATGAATACTAATAACCATGTACAGTCATGAGCAAAAATATGTATACACTTTGCAAAATTCAATAACCATTTTTTCGTAGAATAACGATTGCAACTTTGAGATGATACCTATTACATAATAATATGGGTTCCAAAATACTACGTTCGTTATAACATAAAATTACAATCAATGCAGTAGGAGAAAATAACTTTTAAAAGTTTCTAAGTATATACATATTAGTACTCGTGACTGTAGGTACTCGCATTAGGTGCAGCTGGTGGTCTGAATAAGTAATCAATTAGTACTGTGTTGGATTCTTAATATCTTGAAATCTTAACATAATCTTAATAATGAGTTAGGCAGAGTTGTATTTACTATAGTACCCACTTCTCGAACTTGAAATGTTAGTTAACAATATGGTAATAATAAGGTACTTATATAAAAAATGAAAAACTTAGTTAAGATTAATTACAAATTATATATTCATATTTACATAATGTATAAAACCTCGACCACTACCAGGACAGAGAAAAGAAATATACAAATAAAACAATAGGTTGGACAATTGGGTGGCACTCGGATACGCCTTGCAACACGTAGCATGGACTGTCCACATCCAAAGCACATAACACTGCACATTGTGACCAAATGTTGGTTCAGGACACGGTGGAGCATACGGTGGAGGTCTGCCCTGCTTGGGCGGAGCCCCGCCGTGTCCTCTTGGAGGCGATTGGCGGCGGTGACCTCTCGCGTCCGGCTCTGGTCCAGGCCATGGTACGGAGCGAGAGGGCATGAGAAGCAGTCACCTCCTTCTGCGAAGCAGTAATGCTCGCGAAGGAGGAGGCGGAACGCGTGAGGGAGAGGCAAAGTTTGCGCTCTCACGCCCCTAACCGCCGCCGTTAGAGACGCCCTGGGCGTCGGGAATCCCAGGCGGATTCCCGGCCACAATAGGCGCGGGCTTGCGGACGGCAAGCAATGAGTAGCTCGCCGTCCGATTAGGGCCAGGCCCGGGTCGATGGCGCATCATGTTCCACGCGCGCCTCAAAGAGATGTCAGCACAATTGGCGAGGTCCGCTAGGACCGATGCCTGCCAGGGTTGCGGGTTAGTCCGAAAGGGATACCGGGACCTTGGCAACAGGCAACTGAAGGAACACGGGTGGGTTTTAGTCAGTAAAAGTCTGACACGCCCTTCCGCTCCGCCGCCCAGAGCGGGAGAAGTCATTGGATGATTTCCCACCCTCAAAAAAAAAAAAGGTATCTGTTTATCCAAGGGAGTTTTTCTTGTATTAATGTGAAACATTCGTTACATTATGAATAGGTACTACCAGGATTGATCTGAAAGCATAAAAACTGTTTTTTAATCCTTGAATTGAACGATTAGTCCCGAAACTGGGTAGGGTAGGTACTTTAGCAGTTAACTATAATATAAATGCTTCTACTTACTAGGTGAGGTAATACGTCGGTGCAATCTATGATGTGCAATTTATTCTATGCAATTTATTCTAAATTGTTCTAACAATACAAGTGAATATTTTATACATCGGCGACGCTGACTTGCTGGCCGATGTCTTACTCTAGATGGAGGCATCCCTAAGGATTATCACAGAAAGACGTTATGAAAAAGCACCTGAACCCCCGTTTTTATTTATAAGTAAGTATTTTATTTCTATTCACATAGTTCAGATGAAACCAATATTGAAAGTAACGTCATCCGTGACTGCGCCACAGAACAATAATTAATGCAGCCACAATAAAAATGACTTTTATTTTTTTTGAATCGGTCGTCTTTTAATGCTGTATTCCTAAATAATAATTTCAATTATTACGATGCAACGCGTGACCTAAAGATTTTTTTTGACACACATAAGAATATATTTTACCCTAATATTATATTATTAAATAGAAAATCGGTACTTACATAATTATCTTCTTCATTTAATGTTCGTTGGCAGGTATCTATATTTTTTACGTTGTAGCAACATTCGGAAATGAAGTGCAATGACAGTGACATGAGCGGAAAATACGTAAGTACTTGAAAAGTAAAAAAATACTTTTATTTTTGGTGTCCGAAAGCCGGGAATCGTTTTGACAACAAAAACGTAAATCTGATTAAAAAAATAGGAGTAATTTTATGAACTGCATTTGGTTGTGACACGCTCGTTCCTATGTTGGTACGACCCCGTGGCATTGTCCTTTCTAATAGTAATCTCTTAATTCAAGCCAATCAAATAGATCAGGAGGTTCAAAATGAACAGAATTTATCAGCAACATCAATTCGCGATAAATTTGCAGAATACTTTGTTAACGAAGGACAATTATCATGGAAAAATAACAAAATTTGACTGAATAAATAATTATCTGCTGAATTTTATTCACCAGTAGTTTTATTTTTAAAATCTTCCAAAACTCACAGATCTTCCAAAACTCCCAAGCATTTTTTGTTTCCGTGCGATTGCTGTGTTTGTCACTTATGGAGTTCCATATAGCAGGACGCATTTCAATTTCATTTATAAAATCTTCCACGTTTATATCATCCATTTTTAGCAAATACGTAAATGAGATGCAATTAGCTCTGACGTCTATTCACCGCACTATTCAACACCGAAATGAACACGTGATGCTTGCGACGCACAGTGTGTTATTTAGCGTTAGTTGCGGACATGCCAGTTTTATATGTTATATATAGATTAAACCCTATTATAGCGTTCCAAAAAATACCCGTGTTGATATTTAATTTCATTTAGGAGATACAAATACACCCCTTTGCAAAAAAAACGGGCACTTTAACAGTCATAAGCTTTTGTATGGATAATATTAATATTTTTACTATGTCATTAGCATAAATGACTAGTAATTTGTTATAATGAATAAGAATATAGTTTTTTGGCTACACCCCTCTTCCAGCAGCGCTACAATTTTACTAGCTCTTATTGCTTTTTCTGCCATTACAATAAACACAAAGATATCACTTTTAAGTCACAATAAGGCTGAATTATGCGACAAACATAAATTTTTCTACTAAAAATAACGAGAAGTTAGTTTTAGTTGCCAGGATAACCTTCTAACCGCAAACCTGCAGAATGTTAGTAAAAATCACAAACGGAAAACGGGATTATTATTGTTTTTAAACAAAAGTTTCGGATTTGGAATTAACTTTTTTTCTTACCCAGACTCTTTATTAAGTGCCAGTAACATAGTTTGGCTATTAAAACCTTTTTACAACTAAATGATTACCAATAATGTACAAAAATCAAAACCGCCCGTTTTTTTTGCAAAGGGGTGTATTTTAGTGAAAGATCACTAACGTTCTTGAAAAAGTTTTTTGTCTGTATTTCTTGAATAAAGCAAATGTCAGGCTCTTGTAAAATATGAGCTAGAGCTCGATGCCGCGTCGGATAGAGATGGGTCGTCGACGTATTTGGCGTCAACGAAACTAGACCGTTCAATTTCGTTCATCGACTAGTCGATCAACTAGTTGAATTCGTGGACTAGTTTACGTGTAAACTTGGTAAACTTTACGACGAAGTCTACGGCGGCGGCGGCGGGCAACGTAGGCGTAAATTTTAGACTAGTCTGAAGTCTCCCGTGTGCTATTATAACGTGTACCTATTATTTTGAACTTTCCTTCATACTTTTCCAGGCTTAGGACTGGCAGAATACTGAATAGAGTTACTATTCTGGCGTATTTAGAAGATCAACCGATTTTATATACATTTTTTATTTTATTATTATTAACATAGGTATTTACAAAATTTATTTTTTGTATTTTTGTTTTTTTTTATGTTGGTTGTTTTTACATATTTACATTAAATTATTTTATATTTTTATTTAAACCCCTCGAACCTCTCTTCAGGCATATTTACATTTAGGAACATAAGCTGTTCCACTTTTCTGGTAGATAGTCTCGTGCGCCTTTCGCTAATAATAAGACCTGTCTTTGAAAACATCCTTTCGCAAGGCACGGATGTGGCTACAATGTTACATCGGGTAACAAATATTTTTTTTAAATTTGGGTAAACATACTGGTGTTTTCTCCACCATTCTAAAGGGCACGATAAATTTCCCCTCTGGTCCTTTCTTGGCAGCAGTTCGTCAGACAGGTACATATCTACCTCTTTAATTGCTCTTGAAAGAGGTGTACCTTGAGCAGTACTTGACGCTACTATTTGGTCAAAAATACTCCAGGGACTTAGTTCATTATTGGTGTTGTTGGTGTTTGTATTGTCTGCAGTGACTGGGGAATCAGTAGGTATTGTGCTGCGTTCTTTTTCGGCATTCAAAGCCGTTACTAATTTTCGCACATTTTCTTTCGTTTTTATCGCCTCGGATTGGTCTGAAAACCCTTGCATTTTAAAACGAGGGTCCATGAAAGTGGACAACGCAAATGTGCCACTAGTCTCAACAAATTTAAATCTTTCCTCTAAGCCCGCTTTTAGCAACAGCACCGTATCGCTTGCTTCACGTGATAGACCGCCGTGATGGGTCATCTCGTAAAGTTTTGAGCAAGCTTCTTTTAGGCACCGCGTCACAATAATCACTGAACTCCCGGTAACATATTTTTCCCCACTCATTGACGAAGTAATTTCTTCAAAGGGGCGCAATACCTGACATAGTTGATTGTACAGTGTTTGTCTTCCGGGCTTATAAAAGGCAAACTTCTATCGGCAAAAGCCAAAGTCGATCGGATGGCATCTTCGAGCTCCACAAATCGTTTTAACATGAAATAGGTCGAGTTCCATCGTGTGTCGACAGCTTGAATCAATCGCTTAGGTTCTTGACCTTGTTGCACCTAATATTTTTGTAACCTCTCCGATGCCAAGGTACTTTTTTTAACATACGTAACTATTCGCTTGATTTTTTCTATCTGCGGTTTTGTTAAGTGAAGCGCGTGTTCTACTATCAGGTTAAGACTATGAGCATAGCAACCAAAATGCTTCCAACCCAACACTTCTTTCACAGCCTTCACAATGTTGGAAGCATTGTCTGTTATCATAAAGTTGACTTTATTTTTTAATCCAAACTTGTCAACAAGTTCTCCTATTTCTGCGGCGATATTCTCCGCTGTGTGGTGACCCGGAAATTGACAGCATCCTAACAAGACAGTTTTAAATTCTAAATCTTCTGTCAAATAATGCCCAGTGAGTGCAATGTAGCTCTCAGTTTTTAAGGAGGTCCACATGTCTGCAGTTAGGCATATGCTTTGAACATCTTTTTGCAGCTGAACTTGCATTAAATCATAAGTCTTAAGAGCGGGCCTAATGCCAGGATAAATTCTGATTTCACCCGCGCGTCTCGAAACCCCCGCACTAGTACGGAAAACAACCACGGTCGGCGCGTCGACGCGCGCTACCAAACTTACGTACTCAAGGTCATTGAGCGGTCAACTGCAGTGCGTAGTATATGCAATATAGTTAGATAAAACCACAGACTTTTTTTTTAATTCTATTCTTAAGTTTCTTTGGATAAAACAGGACTTTACAAATAGAACATGATGAAATAATTGATAAAAAAAACAAAAAGCTATACATTCATAATTTTTTTTAAATTGTGATATTATGTAGTATTGACACACTGATCTTTTACTTGTTCACAGCAATTTATTAAGAATTCCTTTGGTTGGTTTTACTATGCAATTCAATTATTTTGCTATAAATAAAACACGATGGTAAGAAATATCTTATAATCATCACAATAATATATTTTTGTTCATAAACACCGATTCTAATGAGTCATCAGTACTCAGCAATTGATAAAATTTGTTCTTCATTTGATGGTCCAGAAGTAACCATTTCTCTAAAATTAACTACTTCATGACAGAATTGCTTGCATTTTGAGGGTCCAGGAGCATTTGGTTCTTCGAGCTGACGTTTTTTGGAAATTGTTGGTTGCCTCAAAGGCATGTTTCTTGTTCGGCGGGGGTCAACTAATTCAGGTGTGCTCCATATAAAATTCGGTAAGCTTAGTAATCATTTTTTTTTGCCAAAAGTCGTCATCGCGAAATATTGTTTCAACAGTCATTCTTTGATTTTCACCAGACCACACTGCAAAAAGACACTTGTTTCTGTTGCTTATATGTAACTGTCCTTGGACTTGGTAAAACCAAGGGTGGTTCTTGTTGATAATATTTTTTTTATCTTTTATGTTCCAAAATTTAATTTTTTTCTTCTCTATGGCCTCTTCAATTGGTATTTTGAAAGCAGAAAGTGGGCATTTTATCTCGACAATTGTGTCGTTACCGACTAAGCCATCTGGGGTAGCTGCCAAAAATGGTATCTCATCGTCTATGAATAGTCCACATGGGCTTATTTCCACACTTTCTTGTCTTGCAAGCTGGTTGAGAGCAATAACTTCATTATCTACTCCGTGTTTTATTGACGCTACACTTGAAATATTGCTTTTGTATAGCAAAGCTTTGATGATACTTGCGCTGGTAGTGGGGCGACGATTGATAATCTTCCCAAAGTTTGATGCAGTTAATAAATTTCTACGAAGCTCTAACCACTCACTACTATCTCTTTGTAAGATTGTAGCTCGTTCAATCTGGGACTTTTCAAGTTCAGTTTTTTCTAAATTTATCAGGAAACTTCGTTTTGCCAGCTCGTAAACCTCTTCATCCATATCAGGCTTTTGACAACTGTCTGTTCCATAATCTTTGTCTGCGCTTGCAGCCGATGTCTGTGTTTTGGTAAAAGGCAGTTTCCTGAAACTTTTAACATTTCTTCGACACTTATTTTTTTGGTTTCTTTTGTCTTCCAATAATTTAGTTTTCGATTTAGGACTTTTGCCCAAAAGCGATTTTTGTATATTGTATAATGGCCTTTTCGTATTAAATGCCACAACTGCTGCCGCACATCTGGATTGATATGTTTGCCGTTGAATTAAGTTAGTTCGTTTACCGCCTACGAATTTAGCTATTATGCTATTGAACTGTTCAACCGGGTTACTGTCACAGTCATTGATCAAACTTCGTGAGTGCGAGGCAACTAGCGCCACAATGTATTGAACTTTCGCCCAAAACGCAGAACTTTTTACTTTCGGAACGAGGTCTTCATTTTGCCTTTCACTACAACAGTAGTGATTTATACAGTCGTTGTGATGACCGAATGCATGATTATATGAGTTACTAATGTCAACAAATAGATTATGTATTCGCACACATAATTCAGCAGTATTATTTTTGTGATGTTTTATAGCTGAACAAATAACTTTTCTAATGGCAAGAATTCTTTTTGTGGTTATCATTTTTCTCATACATAGTGGATATTTTGTATCTTTACTGATGGAGGCTAATTTGTTACACATATTACGCAATATGTGATTTCTACATTCAATCTTCTCCACGGTAACATCTTTATAAGGTCTCTCTTCCAGGATCTTTGCGTAAGTGCTCGAATCACCATCTGCTATAACTCGCCCATATATGATGTTATACATTTCTACGGAATTTTTGAATCCCTCTACTATTATTTCTGCCTCCATTCCAGAAGAAGAACCCGTGTAATTTCTATAACATTTGTGTTCTTTTGGTGGTACTCCTATATTTTGCGCACGAACACATATGCAACAGAATTTATTTTTCACACCTAAATAAAGAACTTCTTTGAACTTCCTGCCAACTGCTCCTGCTAGCTGCTGCTCCAGAAAGCGCAGAATAGTTACTCTTATAGGAACGCTTAGACCAGCAGCCGTCAGCAATGACATCAACGATTGCTATTCCATCTATATTTACTCTACCTTCTTCTATTGCTGCTTGTCTTTCGCGTTCCGCTGCAACCGCCATAGCCTGTTGAGCTGTTTTTTCCCAATGTTGACAAATTTCAACGTGTTTTCTTTCGTACATCTGTTCTGACAATATGGGAAGATTCATTGCAGCACACAACCTTTGAAACTGTTCTAAACCAATGCCGGTGCTTGTGATACCAGATACTGCAGCTGTATTTATATCTACGTTTTGGGTTGGCAGTGGATCTGTCGTATTTATGATAAACTTAGCTTTACACATATCACAAGAAAGTTTCAGTTTCGAATTAAGACCTATTTTCGTTTCTCCCGTGATGTGTAAGTTGGATAGAGTGCAGCCAAATTGAGGTGCATGGTTAGAAATAATTTTTAATTTTTCAAAAAAATACGTTTTATCTATTATTATTCTTTCTGCAGCATCATAAAGATTTTCGTCATGATCTTTGACTTTCTTACTCTTATATTTTTTATTATTATTCTTTGGTCCCTTATACACACGTACATTGGAGTTTCTGTAATTAAAAAATAACGTTTTTAGATATCAATAAGCGTGCCGTCGTCGTCATACCTATAATATCAGGTATCTACGTCTTATGCTGGACCCGCAGTGGTAGACAGCAATTATTATTTTTTCAGTTTTCTGGTCAGTGTCAGGTTGTATCTTGTACAAATCTAACTTAGAGACTTGTTCTTAAATGTCATGATTTCATGAAAAAGTCATTTAATGGAACAAATCTAACTTAGAAGAGATGTATGAATATGAATACACTTTTGTTATGATCGCAAATCATACTTTGATCAAGATACAACCTGACACCGACCTGCAATTTGCAAAAAACATAAGAAAATTTGAATGGCGCGAGCTACCACTCGGGCCCTCCTTAGAAATAAGTTCCACAAAATACGTACTGTTCGCGTGAAACACTCTTGTCATTATGCAACTCAAGCTCCGGTACGTTGTAACTACTCAAGGAACCACCAATTTTATTTGTTAAATCATTACTGAAATAAATAAAAACATTCAAAGAAATTTTGTTACATGTGTAAGTTATATCACCGAAAAAAAACCGACGAAAATACTTTGCAAGATTTTCAGCTAGAAATCCTTCTTTATTGCCCGAGCTATAAATATCTGGTTGTTCATGCTGAGTGGCTGGAGTGTTACAGCTAACATTCTCCAAGGTCTTCAACATAGGTCTGAAAGTTGTTTATGAAAAGGTAAATATTCATAATTCTTTATGAAAGCATGGGTATATACACTACATAATTATGTGAGATTCGGGTAGAAGTAATAGATAAACGTACTTCTCTGGTGGCAAATCATGGTCATCATTCAAATTATATTCAACGTCGATGGTACCACCGATCGAACCATCAACAAACTCGATATCTCGATGACTGTCTTTTTCTGGGAACTGATACCTAAAACAAGGAAGTTTTTGGAACAGTCTTTCATAAATCTTTAATTTGATACCTCACTCGACTAGTTGTGAAAAGGTAACAAACAAAGAGACAGGGCGAGAGAGAGGGAGATCGCAATACTTTTGCATTTCTAATTTTAGTGAGGAATTGTGGACAATATTCAAGTAATTCGAAATAAATGACATGTCATTCATCGATGTCTAGTTTTAATTAGCATAATTAATTTATTATAGGCCTACATATAGGTATATAATTATATACTTTCAAACGAAAACAATTCACGATCGCAGCGGTCAAATAAATCATCTGTTTATTTTGCGTATACTATACGCCTATGCACTAAGCCCACGTTCGCACACCTGTAAAAATATCGCGGTGGTATTTTTTCGCACACTGGACTTTACACGCTCCGCTTAGCGCCGAGAGTTGAAAATCCAACAGCGTGTTTTTTCGACGCGCTAGAATGCACTCTGTTGAATTCTCAACTCTCGATGTTACGCCGAGAATTGAAAATCTACCGCGCGAAAAATCCCGGCACGATTTTTTTACGTAAGTGTACTAAAAATTGTACCTACTGTGTACTGCATAATGTAGTAAAACGTTAGTTTTTGCAACATATATTATTAACATAATTTTGATTTTTACATACCTACATTAGTCAAATGATTTGGTATAAATTAAAAAAAATACATACCTTCGACTTCGGCAATTAGCAATCATTTGAGTCTTCAACTGTTTTAATTCTCGCTTTTTCCGTTTTTTCATTGTATTTTTCTTGTTTCCCATATTACTCAACAAAAATGTAGATTTATTTTAATGATAATAATAATGGCGGCTATGCGCGGACCAAACTGACATAGACTGCCCGTCTCAACAGAGCGAGGGCAACTAATCGCCGATCAGTTCGATGAAACATAAAGATGTCTCAAGCTCGTGTTACACGAGACGGAAGATAGCGTGTTTCGCGGATTAAAAATGTAGTAAGCGCCAAATGCTTTTTATTCTGATATCTTTTAGAATAGACAATACTAAAAAAAATCGCTAGGGTCAGCTCTAGGTTTTATATGAGTGTTATTATTTATCTAATTTATGGTTCAGTAATGTGCACCAAAATAGAATAAAAGCCAAAAAAGTTGAAAATTAGAGGTAACTTTGTGATGGTTTTCTATCGAGAAAATGTTATCCAACTATGTTTTTCGTCAGGGTCGACCTTTACATTTATAGTGAAGTTTCCTGACATATACTTTTATTCCAATTTGAACATGATTTACTATTGTAAAAATCGAATCAAAGATTGAAGATTTTGCTTTAGGCCCAATCTTAACATAGACCTCCTGCATAATAGAATTAGACAGCGTCTTCCGGGTAGGTAACTGGTATTTGTTGTTATAGCGGCAACAGAAATACATCATCTGTGAAAATTTCAACTGTCTAGGTATCACGGTTCATGAGATACAGCCTGGTGACAGACGGACAGACAGACAGACTGCAGAGCCTTAGTAATAGGGTCCCGTTTTACCCTTTGGGTACGGAACCCTAAAAAACTAAGTATAAAAACAAATTATTAAAAAAACAAAAAACATGATTGCAAAAACATAACTGAAAAGAGAAAACCGGCCAAATGCGAGTCGGACTCGCGCACGAAGGGTTCCGTACCATTATCTATAAAAACGGCAAAAAATCACGTTTGTTGTATGGGTGCCACGCTTAACTATTTGTTTTATTTTAATTTAATTATTTATTTTGAAAATGAATATGTAACTAAATATTCTGTGAATATTTCAAGCGTTCACCTGTTGTCGTTTTCAATATAGAGCAAAAAACTCACGTTTGTTGTATGGGCTCCCATACAACAAACGTACCCTTAAATATTTATTTTATTCTGGTTTTTAGTATTTGTTGTTATAACGGCTACAGACATCACCTGTGAAAATTTCAACTGTCTAGCTATCACGGTTCATGAGATACAGCCTGGTGACAGACAGACAGACAGGCAGACAGCGGAGCCTTAGTAATAGGGTCCCGTTTTACCCTTTGGGTATGGAACCCTAAAAACAAGCATTATAATCTATAGAATTTTGGTATGACAGGCAATTTCCCGCAGGAAGTCAGCCAGTAAGTCGGTAAGTCAGCCGCAGCCGGTAAGTCAGCCGCAGCCGGTAAGTCAGTCGGTATATTATGAGGGGATCCTCTTGCGGTAGTTGTGGCACGTCAGGTACAGAGGAAGTCTGAGCCCGAGCTTGCGATTGCGACGGTAAAGAACAAAAAACTGAAATATGTTTCCTTTTTAAATGGCTTTTCAAATTAGCCGTAGATGATTTATACGCCAATTTTTCCTTACATATGTTGCATGACGCTTTTCCACTGGGCACATTGTTGGAGCGACACTAGTTCGTCACTATTGTAGTCGAATGTTGTTACATCCTTATCTGTCACTTCATCTGTTCCGTTCTTTGGGCTGCCATTGTGCGTTGTAACTCGTGTAGACCGTATTCCTAAGTGCTCTGTAATTACCTACTTACCAATTTAATAAAATAAAGACAGTGCTCGATAGATCTGCCTATTTATTGTGATCACTAACCGCATCATACCAAAAATATCCAACAAATTGGTAGCAGAGCGTGGTTTTGATTTTCGTTTTTTGATCACAATGTCTACGGCGCATTATCATCATATCGAACAGCTCAGTCGCGATAATTACGATACATGGGCAATACAAGCCCAGGCGATCCTCGTGAAAAATTATTTATGGGCCACGATCGGCGGAGAAAAACCAGATGCCGGAAAAGACCTGCTCGCACGCTCAGAGCTATTCCTCATGATCTCACCCAAAGAATTGAGGCAAGTAAAAAACTGTAAATCTGCTGGTGAAATATGGGCAAAACTAAAATCTACTTATCAAAGTGAAGGCCCCGCAAGAAAGGCTACGCTGCTAAAGCAATTGATCCTAAAGAAAATGACCGATTCAGACGATGTACAGGATCATATGGCCGCCATATTCGACTGTGTCGACAGACTTGAAAACATGGATGTAAAGGTAAATAATGATCTGCTGAGCATCATAATTCTCTATAGCTTGCCATCGTCATTCGAGAATTTCAGGATCGCCATTGAGACGCGGGATAAATTGCCCCTACCAGAAGATTTAAAAGTAAAAATCATTGAGGAAAGCCAAGCAAGGAAGAGGAACAAAAATAACAATGCGCCGAGTGAAAGTGCTTATTACTTCAACAAAAAGAAGCTCAAATGCACAGTATGTGACAAAATTGGACATCAAGCGTCCAAGTGCTGGTCTCGTAACAAGAACCAAAGTTCAAACTCATCGAGTAACAGTAATAAAAAGAAAAATACTAAAAACTTTTTTATTACAGAAACAGCAAAGACAATCCATGATGATGCAGGTGATGTTTGGTGTCTGGATAGTGGGTGCACGTCTCACATGACTGGACAGCCTGAAAAATTTCAAAACAATTTTACAACTGAGCAAGGGAAGTTAAAATTGGCATCAAATCACAGCACTGAAATCAAAGGTACGGGAAGAGTCTATTTGTTGGGTCAAAACTTTAAAATTGTCACTGATTGCAGTGCTTTACGGTCCACATTTATTAAACGCGATATAATACCGCGGATCGCGCGTTGGTATCTTTTAATACAAGAATTTCAGTGCACAATAGAATACAGGCCAGGGAACAGAATGGCTCACGTAGATGCTTTGTCACGAAACCCCATCATAAACGACGCAAACAATTTGGAAACAATATTAGATGTTACTGACCAATATCCAAGAGTAATGGTTATCACAGGTGACGATTGGCTCCATACGTTACAGTTAGGTGATAGCGAACTAAGTCGTATCAAAGATATTTTAACTTCCGATTTAGATGTAGGACTTAAACAAATTAGAGATAGTTACATAATAAAGGACAACAAGCTTTATAAATGCATTGATGGTGATAAAACAAACTTACGTTGGGTTGTGCCAAAGGGCGCAAGGTGGCAATTGTGTCGTATGAATCACGACGACATTGGCCATTTCGGTGTGGAAAAGACTCTCGAACGAATAAGGAATACATACTGGTTTCCTAAAATGTCAAAATTTGTAAAAAAAATATGTTGGGGCATGTATTGAATGCGCCTACTCGAAAAAGACTTCTTGTAATGAGGGTCTCTTGCATCCAATTCCTAAGGTCGAGGTTCCTTTTCACACCGTACACATTAACCATCTTGGGCCCTTTGTGCGTTCAAAAAGAGGGAATTCGTATATTTTAGTGATGGTAGATGCGTTCACCAAATTCGTTTTCATAAGACCTGTAAGGAATACAAAGTCTCTAGTTGCAATAAGAGTTCTAGATGAAATTTTCTGTACCTTTAGAGTACCCGATAGAATAATTAGCGATCGTGGCTCTTGTTTTACTTCCCATGCGTTTAGGAGGTTTTGTTTGGATAGAGGGACGAAACATGTGTTGAATGCGGTTGCTAGTCCACGCTCGAATGGACAAGTCGAGCGATACAACCGCACCATCCTTGCATCTTTGACCGCTATAAACCTTAACGATAGTGAAAAAGATTGGCATGATAAAGTCGGTAAAATTCAGTGGGGAATTAATAACACAGTAAATAAGACGACGGGAAGGATGGCTGCTGAAGTCATGTTTGGTAGTTGTATGAGTAGCGAGTTAGACCCGAGATTAAACGTTGTTAGGCAAGAAACTCGAGGAAATAATAGCTTAATAACAATAAGAGAAGAAGTTAAAGATAAAATAGACGGAGAGCAAGAAAAACAAAAGGAGCGATATGATAAAAACAGACGTCCTGCCCGTATCTATTGTGAAGGGGAGTTAGTTAAAATCACCAGTACGAACTTTAAAAATGACGGCAAAAGTAAGAAGCTTCTTCCTCAATATACAGGACCATATCGCGTTATATCGGCACTAGGAAATGATAGATATAGAATTGTAGCGATACCAGGCTTGAGTAGTAGTAGACATAAACGTAAAACGACCGTCGCTGCCGACCGTATGCAGCCCTGGGTACACGTGGCTGCCTTGAATTTGAATGACAATGATTCAGAGAGTGAAAGTCATGATATTGACAGTAATTAGGTAGGCCTCAGAATAGAGATCAGATTTATTGTTTACAATTTACAGTTGTATCATTTATACTAATATGATGATGTTTGTTAAGGTTTAGTTTAATAATTACAGTTGGATATTATATACTATATTATCAAGTGATAAGTTAAGCTTTAGTTCATTTTTATTTTATTTTATTCTAAGTAATAATACGTTAAACTTTAGTTTAAATTTTTGTTGAAATCAATTTTATTCTGTTACTTTATAGATTTTTTATTTTTATTTATGTGTATAGTGAGTAAGTTTAGCAACCATGTGATTGTTCTGCCAGTTTAGCAACCATGTGATTGGTTGGCCAGTTTAGCAACCATGTGATTGGTTTGCCAGTTTAGCAACCATGTGATTGGTTTGCCAGTTTAGCAACCATGTGATTGGTTGGCCAGTTTAGCAACCATGTGATTGGTTTGCCAGTTTAGCAACCATGTAATTGGTTGGCCAGTTTAGCAACCATGTGATTGGTTTGCCAGTTTAGCAACCATGTGATTGCTTTGCCAGTTTAGCAACCATGTGATTGGTTGGCCAGTTTAGCAACCATGTGATTGGTTGGCCAGTTTAGCAAACATGTGATTGGTTGGCCAGTTTAGCAACCATGTGATTAGTGTGCCAGTTTCGCCAAATTATGTACAATGTTCATTAGGAACGAGACAGTGTGCTATGGGATAATGAGATTAAATTGTTAAAATTGTTCAGATACAAACAATAAGCTGTAGAATTAAATAGCATATATTATAAAATTGTGATACCTCAGCTGATAATTCGATCATATTAGACACAACAAAGATATTTAAATATGTATTAAGTAGATAATTATATTTGAAATTTTTGTTTTATGATTCTTATTCTCTATTTTTTTTCTCTCTTACTCATTTTGTAAAACGAATCGATTGCCCGAGTGTTAGGTTCCTCCTGATTTATGTGTATGAGGACATACACAAGGTCAGGATGGACGAGTGTTAGGTTCATTTAACAGTATTTTAAAATCGACTAAACTAACATATCGATTATTGAGAACGAGTTCATTTATGTGGCAACACCAAACGGACGGTTGACAAATGTTCAAGCCAGGCGCGGTCCGGGAATCGATTCGTTCACTTGGTTTTGGAGCGAGCTACGGGTCGGACAAATAAAAGTAACTGTGTGTAGAGTTGAGTGTTTTATATTGTGTAAGTATTTAGATTGTTGGATTGGAGTAATTAAATAATATTAAATATCTGCCCAAGGAGTTTTATTACAATATATAAGGATCGGATGATTCTAAGGCGCGGTGAAATAAGTCCAAAATTGTGGTTTTTCTGTCTAATTTCCGGGTATGGTGTTGTCGATCAAAGCCCAGTATTTATTTCTGGACTCGCCTGCTTGCTCGGACAACATACCTATGGGTAACGTGCTAGCATCTTTGATTTACGGCCATGCATTAATATTTGGTGCATAGTGACGGACATATAAAACCAATTGTATTTTTCCACATACTTAGCAACTAGAGATCAGTGTGACCATCTTATAAATGGCGAATCTGCCACAGACTGGGCAAAAAATCTGCCAAAATCTGTCACACTTGACGCCAAAATTGCCAAAAATATGCCTTCATGGAAACTGGAAAAATACACAACGAATTCAATGAAATTTCTTTAATCAACAAAAATATTTAACAATTTTCTTAAGCATTATTTTATGTATACACTACTTACTCTACGTATCCGCATTTGCCTCCAAATTTTCGTCATTTTCGTTGTACATCGATTTTGAAGACATCTTTTTGATCATATTTTTAGTTGGTTTCAAGGATACACAGTCTCTGTGTTCCTTAATCCCCTCTTTTGTTGTAATTAAAGCTGACACATGTTGATTAGGAACCTATTCCTTATTTTTGTTTTATTTAGATTCACCTGAGAGAAGATTCTTTCTCGTCTACTAAATCATTCAAAACCATAGTTATATAATTAAAAAAAATAAAAAATAATCTGACTGAAACAGAAGGTGCCAGACCGATAAAATCATTTTTGTAATCTAATTATTTATAAAACCTGATGTAATTACTTTTAAAAAAGATGAATTAATTGAATATTCAAATTAACTAATGTGAATTTTCTTGAAATCTTTTAAATCTGCCGAAATCTGCCACTTTTGTAAATCGTCAGCATGATCTGCCGCAGACAATTTTTTGGAGCGAAATCTGCTAAAATGGCAGAAATCTGCCACAAATGGTCACACTGCTAGAGATTTACAAAAGTCGTCAAATTTTGCAGCAACTATTATTAAGCCACTCGACAGCACTACTAAAATAGTATGCAGGTCATCCACCAGCCATGTCTCTATACCTAAGATATCTGCAAATGTTTTTCGATGTTGGTCTGATAGTGCTGTTCGTTGCTGTGTTTCCGTCATTATTGGTCCCCGAATTTGGACGAACAACATCAACCAAAAGTGACATTTTGTCTCTTATTTCAGTCTGTACTTTTTTTTCCGCTCCTCTGCAATTGTGGCTTCCGGTGATTTTTTTTTAACCCTCTACTTCATAACAGCTGGGTCATTTTTGTACCCCAAGTGCAGTAAGTACTCAAAAATTCTTATCCAGGCATGTAAGGGACTTAATCCATGGCGTAAGGCTTCTGAATTTTCGGGTTTGTTCATGACAACATCCAACTTATTAAACTCTGTTGCTGTAGCTCCACAACAAGCACAAGGTAATTGCGAAGTTGGTCCCGTAACAACGTTATATACTTTACCATCTGTAATGGTTAAATATAATTTGGGATCTGAGATTACACTTTGACCTTCATCAGTTTCCGCATAAAATGGTGTTAATTGATTTATTTCAGCCTCTACACGATTTTTTCTTCTAGAATAAGTTCTTTTGTCTCATTTCGATACTGGATCCTGAACAGACGACAATTTTTATGTTTAATTGTTAAGCGATATACGTTGTTGTAAATAGTTGCTCCATGACACCTCACCCCCGCTTCTCCAGATATTATGTATAGGAATTGGGTTTTAGCATTTGCCTAACGAGGGCGGACCCCTTCCCAATCCCACATAATATCCTTCATCAAAGATAGATCATAAACAAAAGTAGTGATCGAATTCAAACGTAAATATTTTTTAATTTAGACTTGCACTATTTTTCCATTTAAACTATGTAAACTATGCACGTCGCAATTTAAACCGGCATTTGCTAATACGTTGCACACAGGTTTGAGTGACAACCCTAACCCACAATTTTAATTTGGTTTTAATGATGTCAAAATACGCCCCAAAAATACTTCTCTTTTTTGCAGTCGGTTCTCATCATAGATAATAATATCCAGTTTTCATCGATATTTTTATCGATCAAATATTTATAAATATCAACCCCTCTTCCCTAGAGTTACACACATGCTCAAAAGGGGCGGGCATTAGAAGGTAAAGAACCCCGACTGAACACACACAAGTGTTCAGTCGCTGTACCTATACTTTTTAATGCCCGCCCCTTTTGAGCATGTGTGCATTACGTAGCACCAAATGTTTTTGTGAGCGCGGAAAAAGCATCTAGTGTGCCGTATCTATGTTTAAGTGTGAGTATGTACGGCGCATGGTAAATGCACGCTGTTTTGATGGGATAAGGTTTATTATTGATTGTATGGTACGTTCTGATTTAAGAGTACGTTGTGTGTGTTGTGCAGTGTTTTCGTCATTTGTTACGATGGCTTGTCGATTGCGGGGGCTGAGGTACTGCTTTGATACCTAAGAAGCTTGAAAAAAGCCGGCCTTAATGTTGCGGTTCTGGCCGCCACATTGGTCAGAGTACATAATCAAATGCTCACACTTTACAATGTTTTTAAGGAAATACACTATGCAAGAACCTATTTCTTGTGGGCCACGAAAAGCTATGCTTTCATCCCACATAAACATAACTATACACATCATTTGTTTTCATATTATGTATACCGAGACAGTATGTCCAGAGTTGACGTTTGTAATAGCATATTCCTGTACTTATTACAGGAGTTGGTAAGGTCTTCATTAGATCAAATGAAATTATACATACATTTTCATCATTCTTATACATTTCTACATCCTTTTTTATGCCCTCTCTTGCTGAACTTGCTTTGAGTAGATGTAACTTTTTTTCATTTTTCAATCTTAGTTCATCATTAGAATTGTCACAAACTTTTATTTTGATATATAATGAATCACAGCGCTTACAAGAGTTACTCAAGTTAAACTCTTCATTAAAAATTTTACTAAAAATAAACTTTGATCTAGGGTTACAAACTTTGGCTTTATAAAGACCATATAAAATATTCATGTTTAAATCTGGTGCTAAAAATTTGCAGTTTATTGATTTATGCAATGAATAATGTGACTCGTATGAAGGAATAGAGTTGATGAAATCTTTTATTTCATTGATCTTATCACTGGGTGTTTTATTGGCTGATACTGAATGACCTCGGCGATCCAGAGGTGGAGTTGACACAGAACTTTTGTTTTTAAGTAGTCTACTAATGCGACCATCTGAGACACATAATGTATCTTTTTAAAGAACTTTTTGCATACTAAAACTTCTATTCCTTTAGAGTCACTCAAGTAGTAATGTCTTGTCATTTGTCTTCTTGAGGTTTCATTACTAGTGTATGCGAAAACAAATAAGATAGAAATCTTTGAATATCTAAATAAATACCTATAGAAATCTTAGAATATAAGAATATAGAAATCTTTGAATATCTTACTTTGTTGGTCACAATTTATTTTTACGTGACATTTGTTTGGACATGAGCACAATCCTACCTTAGGTGTCTTAGCTGGTACAGTTACCCCCTTGTAGTTGACATATTCCTCTCCTTTATTACGTTTTGATTTCTTCACATTCCTGGCCCAATTCTCAGTTTTTCTAATTCTCTTCTTTGGTTTCCTTGCGATTCTGTCTTCTTGTAATCTTGAACTTTCAAGTCCCTCTTGCAAAACCTCTTCCAAATCAGATGAAGAGTGCTGTTCTGACGGACAATATTCTGACCCTGAATCTTGGTAATCAGAACCAAAGAGCGCTGAAAAAAAACTTTCATTGAAGTAAACATTTTCACTCCAAAATGAACTGAGTAATTCTTATTTGATGTAGGTACTTACATCGCATATTTTCTTCCACATCTTCTGCATTTTCTAAGTCTTCCATAGTACTTAAATAGTTTTTTATGCTTTCGAAGTATTCAGAAATAAGTTTTCTAACACTTTTTAACAAAGTTTTAGCAGTTAGTTTGAGAAGGAAAAATAAATTATGACGTTTCGACGACAGCTGTCAGCCTAACCCGCCAAAACAACAAATGTTGCCAGAATGCAAAAGTGGCCTAAGCTCGGTTAGGCCACCTTTAAACTGCGTCCCAGGCACAAAAATTTATTAGGCGCAAAAAGAATGTTTACAACGCCATTTGCTATCCATGGATGAAACTAGGGATAGGCCGGTTTTGCATGAAAAATTAAAATATTTTAACCCTTAATTCGACGCCGTGCAGTATAATTCCCGTTGAATTAAAAAAAATCTACACACAAAATAGACCGTATATCTAGAGTTTTAGGCGCTATAATTACACCCTTAACTATCCAACTACGTTGTCAAAAACCAACAACGCGTGCACATCGACGAGACGCGAGCAGTCGCCGGCGAGATGGCGGGGAGGAAGGACTCGCTGCGCGGGCTTTCGGTAAGTTGCATTTTATTCACTGTTTTACGGTTTATTACCTTGTAATTTTATTGAAAACTAAAGATAACATACCCGATAGGCTACTTATAATATTTTGATTGTCTTACTGAGTTATATTTAGTTTTTACGACGCCCACAACTTGTATGTCCAGTATACTTCCCGTCGTCGAATTACTAGTAAAGTAACTGCCAAATACTATGTCCAGTATGCTTCCCCTTGTCAAAGTAGTAGAAAACTAAATACAAAATCGTATGTCTAGTATTGTTCCCGTTGCCATATTATTAGAAAATTAACTTTTGTTGTTTCTCGTAATAAAATTTTTAGGGATCCGCAGATAAAATGTTTTCACCTTACTACTTTTCGTTTTTCAGAGCTTCAAGTCTAGAGGACATCGCTTAGTAGCATTGGTGCCGCCTGAAAATGCTCATTCAGATGTAGATAGTGGTTCTGAACCTGAGAATGCAGAAGAAATTGCTGTTCATTGGACTGAAGAGTTGTCCTCCTCACCCTGCCGTTCCATCGATTCATACATAGAGCGCATGAATATATTAGACAGCTCCGAAAATGATACACAAGGCAATACTTCAATCGACAGTGACGAGACTAACGTTGATGCTGATACTGCTGCCTCTTTCATGGAGACAGTAAACGAAAATTTTCAAACAGAGGACCGTCCTAGCGTCAGTGGCAGTGAGAACAACCCTGTGTTAGAAGTCGAAGACAATTTGAACCATCAGCGACCTCCGTTGACTCCTATTTTTGACAAAGTGCTACCACCGACTGGCGAAGTAAATTATAATGCTTTACCAAGTTTGGCTTCATTATTGTCGATTCCGTCATCAAATGCTTCGTCTATTGCTAGTCCATCAACATCAAGAACAACCAGGCGTAAGAGGAAACTACCAGTACGAGCTGTGCCAAATATCCGGGCAAAAAAGACCAAAGAAACACTCATTGTGAGCTACAAATGGAAGAAAGGACAATTCAGACACAAGGCTGACATTCCATCAAACGACTTCGTGTTTGATTTACCGGATACTGACTCTCCTTTGGACTATTTTCATCGGTTCTTCTCCCCAGATATCCTCGTTGATATCGTCAACAACACGAACTTGTACTCAACCCAAAGAACTGGAAAATGTATCCAATTGACCATCGAGGGGTTAAAAGACTTTTTTATGATTCTTCTTATCATGGGCATAGTGAAAATGCCTTCCTATCTAGACTATTGGTCTACAGAATTCAGATATGCCCAAGTGGCTGACGTCATGCCATTGAAACGATTCGAGCAGATTCGACGCAACATTCACTTTGTGGACAACGCCAATTCGGATGAGGACAGATATAACAAGATACGACCATTCATTGAAAAAATAAGGAGGAACTGCCTTGCAACGGAAGAAGAAACGAAGTTTAGCATTGATGAGATGACTATACCGTATAAGGGTACTAAAGCAGGAAACCGGAGACAGTATAACCCCATGAAACCCAATAAATGGGGATTCAAGAACATAGTACGCGCTGGTGCGTCTGGAATCGTCTATGATTTTATATTATATGGCGGTGATGACACCTTCCGGTATAGATATAGATTTTAGCGAGGAGGAAGAGCAGATGACACTGGGTGCTAAACTGGTATTAGCCCTTTGCAAGACAATTCAGACTCCAGGATGTGCTGTTTATTTCGATAACTATTTCACAACGCTCGACTTGATCTGGTATCTACGTGAACATTGGGGGATTTTCAGTCTCGGAACCATACGGCAAAACAGACTGAAAGGTTGCAGCAAGGGACTGTTAAGTGACAAAGAACTGAAGAAAAGGGGCCGAGGTTCATTTAGCCAAGTCGTAGACAACGACAAAAAGATCGCCATTGTCAAATGGTACGACAATAAAGTTGTGACTTTGGCCTGTTCTTATGCAGATGCTTACCCGGTTCAAGAAATCAAGAGATGGAGCAAAGAACAGAAAAAGAAAATTGGTGTCATGTGCCCGCAGTTAGTCCGACACTATAATCAACATATGGGAGGCGTTGACCTGTGCGACATGTTGATAGCTCTCTACAGAACATCTTTCAAGAGCCGTCGTTGGTACATGAACATCTTTGGCCAAATGTTAGATATAGCTGTTAACAATGCTTGGTTACTCTACAGGAGAAAATGCAACACGAAGAGCCTGAAAAAGTTCAGACAGAAGTTGGCAATCGAATTGAGGCAAAAGGGAAGATTGATCTTTCAATTGAGATAGAACCACCAAGCCCTGTACCGAAAAAAGCCCTGATCCAAAACCCAAGTGCACCGAGGCCTCCAGTTTCTGTGCGTTATGATGGCTACAACCACCGGCCTGAATATACGACATATGGACGTTGCAAGTTTTGCAAGAACAATAAAACAAACACACATTGTTCCAAATGTAAGCAGAGGTTGTGCTTAGTGGCCAAAAGAAATTGCTTTTATAACTTCCACAATAAGTAAGTAGGTAGGCAGGCGACCAAAAAGCAAGTTGATATAGATTAATCTACATTGATATTTTTGATATTTTTAAGAACTAGAAGGCTGATTGTTTTTTAATAAGATAAATGTTGATTTTTATGAAAATTTTATAAATACTTAATTATTATATTCAAAACATAAGTGAGTTCTTTGTACTTATAAGTTTTCGGGAGTTCCTATTAGTGTTTTAAGCGTAAACAAATGTAACCATGAGACTAATTTTCTAAAATATATGAGTATTTTCCTACGGAATCACTTGTTTCTTTTATTCTTTCTCTTTGACAACGGGAAGTATACTGCACATGGTTGTAGTGCATCAGTTTCTTATGAACTTGATAATGTCCAGTATAATGGACGTATGTTTTTCAGGAAACTGAAATAGGTAGATTTTTTCAGGTATTTTTTCTAGGGTCCCCTACAACCTAAGAACCAAAATCTGTAACGAGTTTACAAATTTAATTTAAAAAAAAAACTGTCGAATTAAGGGTTAAATAAATTGCAATAGAAAAGTATGATTATGAAAAATTTTGGGTTAGGCCACTTTTGCGCTGACGGCCTCAATTTATACAGAGTGAAATTGAATTCATGTGCGTCCCCTATACTCATCATTGTGAACAACTTTCACTGCCGTAACTAAAGATGAGTACCATGAGATTGAGCAGCAAATAAGGCGCTGTCTCAACGAGCGAGAGAATCGCGGCGATATTATCGTCGTGCCACGTATTTCTATACACTCTCTATGGAACCGTCTCCACACGGCGATATTATCGCCGCGATGCGACGAGTGGCAACGAGCGCGCGAAACGTCATTACATCGTCGCTAGGCCGCCGCAACTAGCAGCGGGCCCGCCGCGCGCTCGCGCAGCGGACCCGGCGCTCTCGCGACGAGCGCGCAGCGGGCGCGCTGTCAAACGCAGCGTCATTTCAGCGTTGCCTCTCGTTAAGCAAGGACGTTTCGAGAAGCTTTTTAAACAATAGTACAATGTTTGACATTGAAAAGTTTATACTTGAAGTGAGAGAGAGACCTGCCCTTTACGATGTACAGTTGGCCGAGTATCGAAACAGAGCAAAGTATTGGTATGATGTGGGAAGCGCTATGTTCACAGAGTGGGATGACCTAACCTCTAAAGAAAAACAAGAAAAAGGTAAGCGTACAATATTATTTATTCAGGTAATTTTTGTTGTTATAACTGTTAGTTTTTATTGTCTATGGTATAACAAAATAATATACATTCGTCGGTACAAAACCGTTGTTTCAACAATAATTATAAGAAAGATAATTTTCATTAAACGATGTAGTCATTTTGCCAAGGAACCGCGCCCACTGTGTTAAAATAATCTTTAAATAAGTTTCGAATTTGCAACCCCGAATTCCTTGTCCTTTGAAGTACGGGTGTCATATTTTGTTGATTGTGTATGTCTTCATTTTCCCCGTCAGTGGCATTTAATGCTCGACGCTTTATGAAGTTGTGCAAAACGCAAGCTGCTTTTATTACAAGAATTGAACTGTCCGGTTGAAGATTTATTGTATTATATTATGAAATATGCGAAATTTTGAGGTGATTTGTCCAAAGACACATTCCACGTAACGTCTCGCACGAGACAGTCTGTAGTTGAAAATCTTTTTATCCGTAGGAAGACATCGACCTGGATACGGTCGCATTAAATTTCGATGAATACCGAAGGCCTCATCAGCTACAAACACATATGGCATTTTGGGTCCGCCAAATACCAGTTCTTCTTCTTCCGGCAAATCAAGGGCTTCTTTATTTAGCTTCTGGCCTAGAATTGAAGATTGAAAAATGGTAGAATCATTTTCACGGCAAACACATTCGAATCCACCAAAGCCAATAAAACGATTGAGTTGTACTTTTTATAATTAAAGTATAGACAGCCGGAATTCCGGGGGCACTGAATTCGAATGTGTTTGCCGTCTAGCGCTCCCAAGCAATGTGGGAAATTCGCGTTGTCTTTAAATCCCTCTGAGATTATGTTCCATGATTCTTTGTTCGGGGCTGCCATTTCTGTAGGTGCTAGCACTTTCCATATAATTCCACATGTTTCTTTTATTAACTTAGCCAACGTTTTTTTCGAAATTCTGTACTTATTCTGAAGGTTTATAACTTGTTCCAGAAGCGAGATATCTGGAAAATGACATTATTATTTAAAAAATATACTTAAAAATGTATTTTTTTTAATATAAAATAGGCTCGCGTTTGTTTGCAATCACACCTGATGGAAAGTTTTTTTTTTAATGCGATGTAAAACGAAGACTCCATCAAAGCGTTCGGATTTATTAATCTGTGTTCTTTTTTTTATTAAAATACATAATAATTAATATATGTATACTTAACTATCTCTTTGCTTCAGGACTTGAGTTAATGACAAAATGGAAATCTTTAAGGGATCAGTTTCGTAAGGAGTTAAAGTTGCAGCAATGTTCAAAATCCGGTCAAGCTGCCTCAAAACGACGAAAGTATATTCATTATGATGCATTACTTTTTTTAAAGAAACACACAGAACACGCTTCAACATCGTCAAACATGTTCAATGAGGACAGTCAAGATGTTTTTGAGGATGACGACAGTTTGGTTAATACCACCCCTAGTGTTACGGAAATGGTTCCGTCCACGTCTAATAAAAAGAAAACATTAGTCCAAATGTTTCTGGAATCTAATAAAGAGATATCGAATGTTATGCGCGAGAGTATAGATATACAAAGAAATAATGTTCAACCACAGTATCGCGACGAGCGTGGAAATGAGGCATTTTTCCGTTCGTTGCTACCACTTATGGACAAAATAAAAGAAGACTATTTAATTGATGCCAGAACTGAGATTATGGCCGTAATTAAGAAATACACACCATCATCACATACATTGCTAGACTCTTATTCTCGTACATCCACACCAACAAGCGAGGACGATATTGCTCAAATGTTAGAACACTTTGATGGAATGTAAACTTTAAGTTTTAATTTGATGTAAGCGTTTAAGTAAAATAAATCTGCTTTAAACTTACTGTAGTGTTACTGCTAATCTTTCACATGGCCCGATACTTTTCCTCATATTAGTATCTTGCTTTGATAAGTGTCTTGTTAGTAAACTTAACAGTTCATCGAAAACAGGAATTGGCATTAAATATTCATCTTCAAACCATTCTGGATGCCGCTGGACCGAAGCAACATGGGATGTGTCCACCAACGGCGCTTTTTTTCCCTTCTTAACAATAACAATAACTGCATATTCACTAGCGTACTTGCAGAAGCACCCCACAACACTATATCCATAATAAAGAATTATTTTGTCGACTGAGACACTATTTATTTCACTCTCGTCTGGCACGTAACTGAATTCTTTCTTTCGCAACGCGTCGTCAAGGAAATGCGGCGATACCGTTACGAGTCGCCGCGGAAACGCTGCGATTCCGTTACGACTCGCGACGATACGCGGCGGAATTATCGCTCGTTCGTGGAGATTATCCGACGATATAAGGGCGGACTCGTCGCGATTCTCTTGCTCGTGGAGACAGCGCCTAAGGCAGTTGCAGCAATGCTGTTGCAGTAAAACAGTGAATGTTTTAACAGAAACCAAAGTGCACAAGCCTGTAACGTGTAAGTAGTATGTGTAATGTGTAAGAGTATGTAACGAAGACAATTACAAAGGTATTTTTATTCTACACTAGCTGATGCCCGCGGCTTCGCCCGCGTGGATGTCGGTTATTATATACCAAAACCTTCCTCAAGAACCACTCTATCCATTGGTGAAAACCGCATCAAAATCCGTTGCATAGTTTTATAGATTTAAGCATACATATTACATAGGGACAGAGAAAACGACTTTGTTTTATACTATGTAGTGATATATATTGACGCTCATCTCTGATGCTTTGAATATTTATTACATATTTCTTATAAATTGGAGTTAATAGCGTAAGAGAAATTCATATTGCATCGGCACAGCTGAAATGGCGATCAATCTATACAGGGTGTTAGTGTAAACACCGTTATCCTTGAAACCAGTGGTTTGGTTTCATTTATAGGACGTAAAATCAATGGAAAAATACAACTTATTTTTTTTTAAAGAATATCTATATTTTTCCACAAGAATATTTCACCCTACACGCAAGGGCAACGACCGGCCGCGGCCGGCAGATGGCGGGGGCGGGCGGGGCGCGCGGGACGTTACTTGACCGGCCGTCAGCTGTTTCGCAGTCTCTCGAACGCGTATCCATGACTATCGGGACAGTGACGGATATTTACTTTTTAAAATCTTTTAATGAAAATAAGGTTTTTTTTTTGTTGTTACTGGGTCATTTATTTTTATATTTAAGTCAACTACCCATGGTTTGAGTGACAACGGTGTTTACCCTTGCATACTGTATAAATGGTACAAAATGAGTGCAAGTGTACATAAACTTTTAATTCACGGTGCTGACATTATAAAATCTCTAGCTTTGCCCGTAGGTCAATTATCTGAAGATATGATAGAACGAAGTCACAAAAACTAGAAAAAATTGCGACTATATCACTCTCGGAAAACGTCCGGATGGAGGAATTTATGTTTATTCATGATACAGCGCCATGCCATAAGCGAGTAGCGTTACCAAGTTCTTGGCAGACCACAACATTCCAGTTTTACCCTGGCCTGGTAATTCTCCTGACATGAACGCCATAGAATATTTATGATCAACCAAGGTCATACTGATAGAAAAGCTCATTAATGTTTGGCATCACAACCCTAAGATAAAAGAAAGTGCCAACAGTGCATAGAAAGCATGCCCAGGCGTATAGAAAGAAGCATTAATGGAAGCGAAAGGAAATGTAACGAAAAGTATAACCTTTCCACCCGAGTTGAAATGACCGTGAGTTTTGACTTAACTAAATTCTAGGCAAAATTTGAAACAACTTTTGCGAACGCAACCTAGCCCGATCGTTCGTGAGTCTATGTAAGAATGAGTAAAAAAATAGTTTTGCATTGTGCGCGCACGTTTTGTCCTGCCAGTTCGTCGAAAACCGAGTGAGGGATGGCTGCGTTTTTAGATTCCCGCGCCTCCGCACGTAAGTAGATCGATTTTTAGTATTTGTATTGGAATATTTGATATTATTTGATAATATTTGGTTAAATATATGTTTCTTCAGACATAGTCATCAGATTTTTGCTAATTGGACCATCAGTTTCGTAATAATTTTCTGTCAAAATTGAACACGCACGATCATGCAACATCGGTCGTAACACGTGAAGTTTTTACATTTTGTTATTTTGTGTTTTATTTGTTGTTTTGGTTCCATAGTGAGTTAAAATGGCCTTTTCTTCTTTATTAGGGGTTCGAATTACGGATGATGCAATATTAGATCAATTGCTGGACGGAAATCTATCGGAAATTGAAGATTTTGAGGATGACGAGTACGAATTGGATTTTGAACCAAATACCCTGTTTGCTCAATTGGCTAGTGAAGATCTCTCCGATGGTGACAATCCTAACGAAGATGAAGAAATAATTAACCATACGATACCATTGACATCTCCGCCGGCGGTGCAACCTCCATCTTCATCGGCGCCACAACCCCCAGCTTCATCGGCGCCGCAACCTCCTGCTTCATTGAATGCGCAACATCCTACTCCGTCAAGGACGCAGTCTCCATCAACTATGCAGCCGCCTTGCCCATCGTTATCATCCACGTCACGTCGGTCATCATATCGACAAAGGTCAGTACATGTATCTTCTGAGCGACCGATATCAACCACAAGTACTCGAGGACGAAGATCGACGTCGACACCATGTAGTCGAGGAAGATCTGCTTCCACACCAAGTAGCAGGAAAAGAATATGGAAGCAAGCTCCATTCGTAGATAAACTGCATGACTATCTTCCCTTGCCTACAAAACCAGTAAGGCGTCCCATCGAATACTTTCGTGAATACATAGATAACGCGTTTACAGAAAAGATGGCTCACTGTACTAATTTATATTACTTACGTACTACTGGCCGTGAATTGAAAAGTACAAGCAGTGATATTGCAAAGCTCGTTGCAATACAAATACTCATGGGATGTCTTCATTACCCCCGACTGCCTATGTATTGGAGGGCTGGTACTAGGTTGGAAATCATCAGCAGTTTAATGTCACGGGACAGGTTCCTTACCCTCCGCAATGCACTACACGTAGTTGACTCCGATTCTCCACCTGCGACTGAAATCGATAATCCACTATGGAAGGTTCAACCTATGATCGATCAAATTAAGCGTGCCTGTAATAAACTAGAGAGGGTGCCGGGATTTTATTCAATTGACGAACAGATGATACCATTTACAGGCCGTTGTCAACTACGTCAGGTTGTGAAGAACAAACCCAGGCCTGTGGGGTTGAAAAACTTCGTCCTCACCACTAGTGAAGGGTTGATGTTAGATTTTGATATTTACAGAGGTGCAAGAACTATGTTTGGTGACACGAATCTCGGTCTCGGTCCTTCGGTAATCTTACACTTGGCTAAGAGTATTCTCCCTGGCAGTTGTGTTTACCACGATCGATATTTCACCACCGTTCCTTTGATTGAAGAAATAAACAAGTTGAATCTGCATTCTACGGGGACAATAATGCTAAATCGTATCCCTGACCGAGCTACAATAAAATTTAAAACGGATTCTCAAATGGCTCGTGGTGAAAGTCAACATTTTGTTTGTGAACCTGTTACAATAGTAAAGTGGAAAGATAATAAATCCGTATTACTTGCATCCAACTGTACTGGTTCCGGTGCGACGACAGTTGTGAAAAGGTGGGATAGCATTCGGCAGTACGTCGATGTTACTGCTCCAAAAGTAGTAAAAAATTATAACCAATACATGGGAGGAGTCGATGTACTCGATCAACAGATGGAATATTACAGAACCTTCATCAAAACAAAAAAATGGACCTTAAAAGTGTTAACGCACTTTTTAGACCTCGCATTGGTGAACTCTTGGAGGCTGTATAGAAACGACTGCAAGAGTAACAATTATCCCAGAAAAGACACGATGCCTTTACTCGATTTCCGCTTGGATGTGGCCGATGCCTTATCTTGCTGTCCAGATAGAGCTCGAAGGGACAGTGAAGATGATGACCACTTGTCAGTCCCTCGTCGCGATTATAAAATATATAGACCAGCGAATAGACCGTCAGCAGAGAAACGATATGATGGGTACGAGCATTTTCCCACCAGCGACGATATAAAAGCGCCGAGGACCTGTAGGTTGGAAACCTGCAGCAGTCGTTCTAAAATTAGGTGTGAAAAATGTGACGTGTATTTATGTTTATCTCGCGATAAAAATTGTTTTAAGACTTATCATACACAATAATACAAATATCGATTTAATTGATTGTTGATCTCATTGATTGTTGAAGTGATTATAGTTTATTTGTTTTATTTTTGTTCTGATTGTAGAAATTAAGAAGATCTCATTTGTAATACCTGATTTTATTAAATAATTTTAGTTTTCTTATAATACTGACTCGCATTGCCTGCTTAATTATTTGCGAATTATTTGCAAACGCTAAGTAAATAGCTATTGACCCTGTGCGGCAAACGCACCTGCGCGTTCAATAAATATTTCCTATGGTGCTATGAACGCGTACGCGCGTTTGACGAAAGTCTACCCAGTGCGGCTAGCCGCATTAGTGCGGCGTTCAATACTTGTCCAAGTGCGGCACGACGCATCTGTGCGTTTGAAAATTTTCGAGTTTTATGACAGTCATAAAACAATTATTTATATTTGTTTAGATATAATACGCTCAAGTAAAGGTTGTTTCACATGATAGTTGTTTTTGTAACAATTTTTTGTGAAGCACTTTCGGTGCCGAACTCCCGGCTCCCAGGTAGGACGTAAAAAGGGTAAAATGTTAGTTGTTACACACGCCATCTATTGATATATAAGCGAACTAAGATTTATCGTACTACTAATTTTATGAAGATAAGTCCTATCAAATATTAGCTTATCGGTATCGGGATTCGTAATAAGTTAAGAATTCAACTAAATAAGTTGAAAATTAAACAGGAAATCAACAGTGGATTATTTTTACTGATTGTTGGTACTCACTGCTAATCTGTCAAGTTCTGCCTGTCAAAAAGTTTTCAATTCCAACCAAAACTAACTACCTACCTACTGAAGATCGTAATGTAAGTTTTGTTCATTTATTTAGAGATATTTTAATATTTTATTTCATTAGTGCTAATGTTATAGTATAAGAATTATATTTTATTTTCAGATTACTAAGAAACATGGGAAACTTATTAAATCGGTAAGTTCATTTGCAATCATTGCAACCTACAAGTACCTACATCTGGTACAGCAAGTTTACAAAATTTGACTTTGATAATCTGCAGACAGATTCAAGTGCCTTTATGTTTTACAGACCTGTCCATACATGCGCATCTGATGATCGCGACTATCTGGTATGGATGATGTAATGATGGATGAGCTTCTCTGAATCTTATTGTGGTTTACTAACATGGTGTGGAATTTTTTTTGAGGCTTTGGGCATACTTATAAAAGTGTTTATGGATTTTATGTTGTGCAGTCTGCCTGTAATAAGCTAATTGATTTTGTTCTTGCATGGTTTGAGTTTTCTTTTATTTTTTAGCATCGGTGATTGCCTCCGTAGGGGACGCTCCGGGGCAGCAAATCCTACCGAGTAAGTATGACTGCTTTATTAGTTATGGCTGTTCAATTACTTTCATAGCTATGCAAAAATCGGAGTCCTGTGAATAACCTAGCTCATACCAGCATAATCAGCCTATAATATTCTCAGCTGGGACACTGGCCTCCTCTCTGTCAGGAGTGGGCCATAATCCACCACGTGGGCTTTGTGCGGACTTATGTAATAACCTACCTACTTACACAAAATGATGTTAATGTGATTTTTTTTCCTAATATGGTGTGTCCGCTTCACTGTCATGTATGGTTACCTTCTGCATTTTTAACAAATAATAGGAAAAATTTAAGTTAAGTAATTAAATTACATAATTCATCCAATTATAGTCTTGGTAGCTAACTTGGTAGGTAACTTTATTAACAATTTGATCTTTTTTTTAGAACCGAGCCGCTGATTGCGTTTGAAGACAATATGTAAGTAATGTTTTATTTGCAATTAGTTAAAGCTACAGCTTACTTTCTGTCTTGCAAGAGCAAGGTGTTTATAGTGTGAATATTTATTATATAAATATTCTCTCAGTTTCGGGTCCTGTTATCATGATCATCATCTGCATGATGTCGGTAGATAATATGAATGTAACATTCAAATATTTTTACACCATCACCAGTACACCGCTCCGCCCGCGTAGCTCTCAGGAGCATCTGGCCGTGGTAGCGGAGCGGAAGCGCTTTTACCGGCGCCTGAAAATTATGGAGGCGTTCGAGGAGCGGCGGCGGTTGGACGAGGCCGAGGTGGCGGCCTTGTCGGAGCGCTGGTGTGCTGCAGTGGCCGCCGCCGAGGCCAGATTGGCCGCCGCCGGCAGCTCAAATTGATTTTGAATTAATTATAAAACATATAAAATGTATGGTTATTTTTTTTTACTATTAGCTTTTGCCTGCGACTTCTTTTGCGTGGATGTCGGTTTGCATACACGAAAGAACATGTGGAAGATGTTCGTGGCAGTCCCTGGGCCTGGCCATTTTCAAACTTCAGTGGTTAGTTGTGTTGAAGTAACGACACATTAAATAGCTAGGTAACGAGCAGATAAAAGTAACAAGCCTACGTCTCTACGGACTTAATAAAATAGCGGCTGTTTTTTTTAGCCCACTTCATTTGTTAAAAATATGTAGGTATATCATGTTAGGTTCTCGTGGCGTAACATGATATACCTGGGAAAACAAAAATATAATAACAATAACTAAACGTATAGAGTGAATGAATGAATGAAACTGAACAAATAGTGTTGCCATTTAGTGGTATATGATTATATGAATTATCTAGTAGAGCAATATCAGACCCATATTTATTTTAAGATGGTTTTTTTTATAGTAGGTAAGTAGTAGAATAAAACGAATTAATCTTTTCAGTCAAAACATTTATTACAGAAATAAAAATAAATAAATTACACTACACATAGACACGTAAGTGTAAGAGTAAATAAGTACACACGGCTACATATTAAGCTATACAATTCCAGTATAAGCTGATCTCGCATTGTATTGGATATCCGTACACTGCGAGGTCAGCATAAACTGGAAATGTATAGCCGTGTATTTACACAAATTATACTACACATAGATATAAGTACACACGGCTACATATAACGCTATACAATTCCAGTATAAGCTGATCTTATGTACATAGAAGAAGTTGAAGGAGATAGATAAAGATTGCTCCCAATTTTTCGTGGGTGAATGATAAAATTCCATAGGTACATCGAATTGTGGATACCTATAGGTATATTTGCTATATATAGCTGAACTCAGTCGTCAATGTCAAAGTATTACGACGAATTGGAATCATCTACATAAATATTGGATAGGGATACCTATCATATTTTTGAACGATAGATCAAGTAAATTAAGTTAAACATAGCTCATAATAATAACTGTTAGTACTTACCATGTACAGCCTCAAAGATCACTAAGATTCACCACACTTCACACACAAGTCTTTCAAAGTCCAAAATCACAAGCCAAGGTAATCACGAGGTATTTTCAGAGTCCAATATCACAAGCCAAAGTAGTCACGGGGTAAATCAGAGGTCCAGAAAGAAAGCAATGGTCAAAATAAAAAAGCAAGAGAGTATCGAAACGGAGAGCACGGAGGGTACGTCTGTTCACCACGAAAGCAAAACAGAAGTGACTTAATAACACTTAATTTTGGTTACAAAAGATTATTAAAAACAATCGGCATAGATGAGTCGTCCAAAAAACATAAAAGACATTTTAAACAAAAGGGTTCCGGCTGTTTTGCTTACAAAAGATTATTTAAAACAATGGCATAGATTTGTAGTCCAATAAATATAAAAGATACAAAAGGGCTCCGGGTGTTTTGGTTACAAAAGATTATTTAAAACAATGGCATAGATTAGTAGTCCAATAAATATAAAAGGCATTTTAAACAAAAGTGTTCTGGCTGTTTTGGTTACAAAAGATTATTTAAAACAATCGGCGGCATAGATTAGTAGTCAAATAAATATAAAAGACATTTTAAACAAAAGGATTCAATATTTAACTACTGAAACCAATTTATCCACACGTATTAGTGGTCAACATAAGTTAATTAACATAAATAACATTAGTAAAGTAATATAAAAGTATATTATCAAAAAAATAATTATAAATTATTATTAGTAATTGTATGGTAACATTATTTTCTTGTCATTCATTCACTCGTTCAATTTTTTTTGCTACGTACGGTAGTTAGTATTGACATTGACATTTGAGAATTGAGACTCGCGAGGTGCCCGAGGGTAACGAATTTCGACGGCCACCACCATTTTATAATAATGAGCTCTTGGGGCCGAGCCTTTCGCCGTTTCGTGTGTTGTAGGCCTGGTGCTGATGAACCAGGCACCAATGAGTAAGTATCAAAATCTAAATGAATATTTTTCATGTAATTGTATATAATAGGTACCTACATATTATTATTTTAAATGTTTTTTTTTTCATTTTAGACCCATCTATCAAAACCTAGAGCACCAGGCCCACGACACGGCAGCGGCGAGCGCGCTGCAGTCGTTGGTGGAGGCGGTGGACGAGGTATATAGCATTATTGATTGTTTGGTGCCACTTTTGTTATATAATTCAATAGTTTTAGGCTATCCACATTTATATGGTCACTCGAAACGCTACGCGCACGTACATATTAGTACAGAAGAAATATGATTTCATTATTTCTCTTACAGATGCGCGAGGCTGTAACGACAATCGCTGACATTCCGTACAGGATGTGGCGATTGGAGTTGCAGCTAAGGTTGCACCCGCTGCTGGTGAACAGGCCGGAAGACGGAGACGACATCGACATGCTGTGAGTACATACTTGCTCAACTACTCTGCCTTCTCTTTATATCTTAGAAAGTATTTTGTATGTTCGCAAAACATAAATACATGCAATAGACATGATATTGTGAAACCCAAATTTAGACTAACTAAAACAAGTAAGTCATTTCTTATAAACAGTATCCGCTTTTATAACAAGTTATCAAAGTGAGTTACAGAACTTAGCGATGGAAAGTTAAAACCCACATCAAATGTGGCCTTATCAAAAAAGCATATTAAAAGATTAATTAAAGACTACATTGAAGACATGGAAGCTTGGCAATAATTCCTTCAGCACATGTGGTTTCCCGTTCCCTGATAAAATACTTTGATTTGATTGACTGACTGCACATACATGATTTACCAAGACCATTCAAGAATATTTGTACATTTTTGATTCACTATGGAAGTTTTCTTTTTAAAATCTACAAATCATAATTTCCTTTTTTGTAGGAACATGCCCCGGCCTGCACCAGCAGCACACCCTCCACCACCGGTCTGCAGCGTGTGGCTCAAATGGCTCCAAGAGCGTGTTGATTATGGGGAGCCCTGGTGATCGTTCATGTCCAAGCAACTCATCAGGGCTCCCCCAATAAACTATGAACTTTTCCTCAAGTTTTTTTATTTTCCATTTGTATCTAATTTCCATCACACATACTAACATGAAGTGAAGACTTTCAACAGGTAAAGCTGATAATTAGGTGAGTATGAACTAGATAGGTGCTAGACCAGGGATGTTGCGAATCCAGAGTTTTTCTCATCCGCGGATGCGGATGCGGATATTTGAAGGCTCACATCCGCGGACGCGGATGCGGATGGATGTTTAGATATTTTATAAGTTTTTTGTTGCATTTCTGTGTGGGTGGGAAAAAAAAGAAGATTATATAGTAAGTAAAGCAAAAAAATAGGAGCATCATAAAAAGTAATATTGTCGCCTTTTCGGGGTCAAGTCTGTAACGCAGAGGTTCATTAGGTTCGATCCTTAGCACAGAATTGTTGGTTCGACGTTTTACGTCTACAGTACGGCCGACGTATCTTTGCGATCCTGAAGCTGTTTGGCTGCGCAATAGGCTTGTGTAAGTAATGCGAGTGATGCATCACACGTGATATTACCCGAACGCGTACTGTTGCATTACGTATTACTCGACCGAAATAAGTATCACAATATCACACTAACATCACTCAGGCTCGTTTTATACTCTCGATCGCTCCATTACTTCCATGAGACATCACCTGACAAGTGACATGCTTCACTCACATAAGCCCGCGCGGGCGCGCGCCGTTCGGTCTCGTTCAGTTCACACGGCGTTCAATCTGAGAGAGCGAGAGGGGAATAGGTCTCAGCTCGGTCGCGCGCCGCCGTGTATCGTGCTGCATTCGGCATGCTACTTATGACGTATAAAATAAGGTTTATATTGTTTTGACAGCGTCTCATATTATGTTCGCTCCCGATAGTCAACATGATATTTAAGTAAACAAAACACAAATGTCCCGCGATAATATTGCAATTTTCAATAAACTATTACTTATTAAATAACTAAATTCTAAACTTTTCATAATTTAATTAACAAAAACAATAATAGAAGTGCGTGAGAGTGCGTGTTTATCTGTATATTTTGTATTATTTGTATTTGCTGATTTATCATGGCAAGTAAAAGAAAATTAAGTCCCCTATGGAATCACTTTGAAGAACTTCCTAACAAAAAAGCAAAATGCGGCTACTGTTCGCGTCTGTTAGCAGTTTCTTCGAGCTCAATAGGCAGTTTGAGCCGACACATGAAATCCATGCACCCCACAATTGAAATAAATAGTAGCAGGCAAGTGGCAACAGTTGCAATTATTCCAAATAATGAAATCGAAATAGATCCAACTCCCTCCACCAGTAGATATGTACCACAAGATGGGACACTCATTAAACAGGTTCCTACAGCTCCTACAATGACAGACTTCGTACAAATAAAAAAAATATTGCCAAGAAATCGTATTGCGCAACTTGATGAACAATTAGTAAAAATGATAGCTAAAGGCTACCACGCTCTTCGCATGGTTGACGAAGTAGAATTTTGGAAGTTCGTGGAAATGTTAAATCCAGGATATACTCTTCCAACCCGCAAAACTCTTTCGGAAAGCCTACTTCCTAAAGTATATAATAAAGTTCTGGAATGTGCTAAGAAGCAAATAACCAAAGCTGCAGCTGTTTGCATAACAACAGACGCATGGACATCAATCGCAAATGATGGCTATATTGCTGTGACTGCTCACTTTATTAACGTCGAAACGCACACCCTATGCACGGTCATGATAGGATGTATCCAGTTCGAAGAACGTCACACTAGTGCGAACCTCAAAAGCTTCCTAGAAGCTAAATTCATGGAATGGAACATAGAGCATTATATAAACGTTGTAGTTAGTGATAATGCCGCAAATGTATTGGGGGCTGTTAGGTTAGGCGGCTGGCGCTCATTGCCTTGTTTTGCGCACACTATTAATTTAGCAGTGCAATCTAGTATTAAAGAAATTGGCGAAACTGTACACAAAGTCAAAGCAGTGGTCGAATATTTTCACCGTAGCAACCCAGCTAAAAACAAATTGTCTGAAATACAACAGCAAATGAATATGTCACCACTTAAATTAAAGCAAGACGTGGCGACAAGGTGGAATTCCACCTATGATATGATTGCAAGATTTTTAAGAATTAAAGAGGCTCTCATTGCTACATTAGCAATAATGCGTCCAGATCTATGTTTGTCGCAAGAAGATTGGCTTATCATTGAAAAATCTTCAGAAGTTTTAAAAGTTTTTTATGAAGTTACTGTCGAAGTTAGTGTTGAAAAATATGTTTCTGCCTCCAAGTATATAGTGTTTTGTAAACTAATTAACCGGTCTCTTAACAAACATACTGATGACAAAAATGAAAAAATTGTTAATACTACTGAAGTCGTTGAAAACTGAAATGCAACAACGATTTGGAGACGTCGAAAGCAATCCACTTCTTGCGGAGGCAACGATATTAGATCCACGATTCAAAAAAAGTGGATTTAGTAAAATTCAATGCTTTGACCGCGCTGCATCTGCATTAAAATTGCGGATTGGCAGAGACCAAATCCCGGCACCAATTATAGCAGAACCAACAGCCAACATCTAGTGAATCTGGCTCCATTTGGGAAGAGTTTGACGCTGCAATTGCTCACCTAATTCCGGAAAATCCAACCGCAGCTGGTATTGTAGAGTTTGACAAATATATTGAAGAACCTCTAATAAAAAGAACTGAAGATCCTTTACTCTGGTGGAACGAACGCAAGGGCGTGTATCCGCGTTTATATAAATATATGCTGAAGCGGTTGAACATCACGGCTACGTCTGTCCCATGCGAGCGTGTGTTTTCAAAGGCTGGCCTGACCTTGAATGAAAGACGAACACGTCTTAAGACAAAAAAGCTGTCCGAATTAATGTTTATAAGCTGTAATTAAACAAGAAAAAAAAAACAAAAAAGATGAGAAAAAAAACAAAAAAAGATAAAAAAAAAACAAAAAAAAAGATAAAAACAACAAAAAAAGGTAAAAAAAAAACAAAAAAGATAAAAAAAATATTGTAAATGGAGTTGATTTTTAAATACGCCATTGCCAGTCCTAAGCCTGGAAGGAAATCCCTTTTCTGTAACAGGGTTCAAGTATGAAGGGAGATCAACTTTGTAACATAATTAAAGCGTAAAGAAAACAAAAACGTATGATTCAATATAATCGATCAATAGTAAGTATAATTATTATTAAAATACTTAATAAAAAATAAATATTTGCATTACTAATGAAATCAATTTTTAAAACTATATTAAGTCTATAAATTATATTAAAATAAATTGACGCATTTCGGTTCCCGTTTGTCATCACATTACAATATACCTACTTGTATTAGGTACGTAATACGTACCACTCTAGATAATGCTAATGAATGTAGTAATTGACTAATTGTTATAGTCATCTCTTGTAATGTACGCAATACGCATTGTACGCTTTAACAATATCACACGTGATACAAGAGTAATAGTGGAATGTAGCATGGCGCGTGGACCCAGGTGATGTTCGGAGTGATGGTGTAATGTGATATTACGCGGTATGAAATGTGATGCCATATCACATTACATTTTGAAGTAATGTTTTGCGCATGTCTACTGCGCAATGGATCTTTTAGGAACGAAATTGTCTACTGCGCAGCTAATCGGCTTACTTCAGAACCGCCAAGATACATCTGCCGTTCTGTATTATTTAAAAAAAATATTAAATTAGGTACGTCGATGAAATTCATAGGATAAATATTTTCAAATATAACAATTCACGTAAAACTAGGCAGTACGGTCCGATGACTATAGCCTGATATTGAATGGTCATAAACTAAAAAGATAGTAGGTAGGTACCTATGTTGTCGGTTTCAATATTATGTTGCCGTTAGACCTCCAACTGTCAGTAGCGAGACACAATACAATTTTTAATGGATATGGATATTGAAGGATTTCTGTAAGTACCTATTCATAAGTTTTATAACTACAAATACAAAGGTTTAGATGTAATATGTTTAGTTTTCTTTGAAGTTATTAGTGTCATAGATAATTAACGAACTATTAGGTCCGATTACATATTTTTAACTTTTTGTTAGGCAAGACGAGGATACAAATCCCAGTGACTGGGTCCCGTCGGAGTCACTGCCTCAGACTGCCGCTGACTTCGGCGGGCCCGGAAGCAGCGGCGCCGACGGGAGCGGCGGGCCCGGGGGCAGTGGCGCCGGGAGCAGCGGCGGTGCCGTGGACGAGGGCGGCCGGTCCAAAATGACGGCTTTGCTGCGGGCGGCTAAGAGGGCCGTCCTCATAGAAGACCGGACCGCCAAACGGCCATGCGTACAACCGGATTTACCCACGCCAAAAGGAAAAGGCGTGGGTAAAAAAACAAAAAATAAATAAATAGATATTTTACTATTTAAAGTTTAATTATTTATTGCACGCTCACAAATCACTGTCAATAATTAGCTACGTATAGAAACGACTCGGAAAGCGAGTTGTGGTACGTAGTGTAGGTACACCAAGAACGAATATTATTCTACCTTGACTGACACTTGTAACAACCGAATATCGTATGTAACAATCTAACTTGTGTGTAGAGACCGTTACCGACCCTTATTTACGATGGTTTCGAAACAATAGAAATGCACAATGAACGCACAGGTGCGGCGCGCCGCACTCGAAGAAAGCTAAGTAAACTGTATGGACGCGCCTACGCGTCGCGAGCACGTGGTAAAAGTCCCTAAAACGCGCAGGCGCGTTGGCCGCACTAAATGCGTTAAGTAAATACGGAACATAAATATTGATATTTTATTTTAATTTATGTGAATTATCGAACGAAATCATTCATTATTTACACATACTCACGATCGTGCGACTAGCAAATTATTCCTGAACCTCACGAACGTGAGGGTCTGATTGCTGAAGACCAGCTGTCATGAGATTTTTTTCAGTATTTTTTCCAGAACCGCTTAAGCAGTTTTAAAACGTTTACTAAGTTTTTGCCGATCTATGCGAGTTTTGTAGCTCCCGGTTGCAAAGGGATAAATGTTATTAATAGTGATCTACTAAGTAACATTTCTTTTCGCCTAATTTCTTACTCGGTTAATAATCATTTGTATTGTGACGTATTGCAATAATTATTCTGTGGCGCCGTCATGGATGACATTACTTTCAATATTGGTTTCATCTGAACTATTTGAATAATAATTTACTTATTAATAAACAAAAACGGGGGTTCAGGTGCTTTTTCATAACGTAGTCTTTGTGTGATAATCCTTAGCGATGCCTCCATCTAGAGTAAGACATCGGCCAGCGAGTCAGCGTAGCCGATGTATCCATAAGTGTTCACTAGTATTGTTAGAACAATTTAGAATATATTACATAGAAAATATATCCGTGGATATGATCGTGTTTTAACATCATAGATTGTACCGACGCGACGCCTGTAAGTATTACTGCATGTATATTATAGTTAGCTTCTAAAGTACCTACCCACTTCCGGGACTATTCATTCAATTTAAGGATTAAAAAACAGTTTTTATGCTTTCAGATCAATCCTGGTAGTTCCTATTCATAATGTTACAAATGTTTCGCATTGATACAAGAAAAACTCCCTGAGATTCCGAACTGATACCTGAATTACTAACACTTGGTCACATTATGGAATGATGTGTGCTTCGGATGTGTATAGTCCATCATGCTACGTGTTGCAACAGTTGCAAGGCTTTCCCGAGTGCCACCCAATTGTCCTACCTATTGTGTTATTTGTACATTTCTTTTCTTTCTCCTGGTAGCGGTTGAGGTCATACACGTTGTGTAAATATGAATATATCTTAACTACGTTTTTAATTTTTTATATAAGTTCCTTATTAGGTACTAACAACATTATCACCTTATTATTATTTACTAAAATGTGAAGTTCGAGAAGTGGGTGTAGGTACTATATCGATGCTTCCGGCAACAAATGTCGTAAACGCCATTTTGGCGAAAATGAGTTAAGAATGCAGCCCTACTTAATTTTTGGCGCTGCGTCGATCTAAAAATGTGAAACAAATATTCGCCTAAAAAAAATACTTTTACACCCAAAATTTTTACTAGTATAATCAAGATTTTTTAGAAAAGAGGGTATGTATAACTCATATTGCTTAGAACCGAATAACCGTGCAGGTCGTATAATACAACGTACAAACAGCTCGTAAAAACATGAATACATAATTAATTGTAATTACACCCCACAATCATTTTTAAAACGTAAGCTCTGCTGAGAAACAATTGTCGTAATGTCACTTGGTCTTGGAGAATTGGTTTGAAAATTGAATTATGTAGGTCGTACTCCTAATTTTGTTAATATGTTCATACTAAAAAGGGGTCGTAACACAAAAAGTATAAATATGTCGCAATTACACCCCGTTAAGAAATTCAAATGTTTAATTTTTCTGAGAAATAAATGGCGCTACTCACTGGATTTCAAGTAATTGTGTTTTACGTTCGTATCTAATAATTCAGAAAAAACATCCATAGATAATTATTACGGCTTGCTTTGGTCATGACTATTATTGAGGTACAAAAACCATCCGATGATGTAAAGCACATTTCTAGTAAATATCTGTGGTGTAAATCTTTGATAGTATTGCTGCACTTGTCTTTCGCCGAGTATAATTATACAGAGTAATCCTTTGTGTGTGTTGCCGTTTCCGCAACGCATCGCTCACTCATTCCTGACCAACCAAACTTGAGACCTGTAATAGTGGGACAACAATACTTTCTAGGGTGAAAGCAGGTATGCGGGGCGTCTCATATTAATTTTGTCGATGTTATTGGCCGCACGCACGTGTCTATGTTTTGATTTAGTTTAAAAGAAAACTGTCTTCGTGAAGGTTACGGTCGATTGTAGCAGAAACCATTGAAGTGTGTTGAGTGGAACTTTTGTTTGTTATTAATGTGAGTGCAAAAATGGACGGAAAACATCATTACGAAAAAGAAGAAATCGTCGAGTCTTTATTGAAAAGAAAAAAGTACCTAGAATCAATAAGGAACGTGCGTAACTCAATGATGGAAAGGTATGTGTCTGCCTACTTACTAGTTTAGATAACTTTTTACTTGTATCAAATCTGATTTTCTTATTTATTTACAAGCTTTTGTTCACTTTGCGGTTTAAGTACCTATCACGCCGGTTCACGTCACGGCATGCATGCGGGTGAAACGGACGGACGGACGTATACCTAGTACCTATATTATTATCCTTACCCGTATTCATGCCGTGACGTGAACAGCAGCAATCAATTGAACAAATAGGTATACTTACCTACCTTGTAGTACCTACCTAGTTGCGCTTGTTCTTCAGCTCAGAGGACCCTAATTCAATTCTAAAAGCTGTTTACAATATAAAGTCACAAATTATATCCACTTAAACTTGTACACGTAGTAGGTAATTACGGCAAGTTTATTCCATACATTATAATTCGATAGTGTCCGGGCTGTAGTAAAGTACGAGGTATCTCGGTGTTTACGACCTTTGTTGTTGGATACATCGATGTGATTTGTGTTTTACGCTAACAATTTTCTAACACTAGTTTAATGGTAGATTTATTCCTGGGGGTGTAAAATATTGATAATTCCATCACCAAAGGTCGTAATAAACAAAAAATTAAATCATTCTGAGTTCCTAAAAGTACTTAGACTAAAAACCTATCCAAACAACATAACATTTTTAATTTATTGAATTCAAATACGCTACTTAATATTAAAGTATTGTTATTAAATTTGCAGGTCTGAGGGTAAAAATACGAGTACCGGTTATAGAATCGCTGGAGAAGAGGAAACAAAAGATAAAAAAATGATAAAAGCTGGGTATTCCAACAAAAAATTAACATTTTATCTGTATATTCAAAACCTAAAGATTCGGGTACATTTTTACTTGTAGAGCATAAAGATTTCGCCAAATATACTCATCCGATGATGCTAGCAGATTCGTCTTCAATAACCGCAACACCTCTACTGCCAGGCCCATCTTCTGACGCCGTACAGCGTGAAAATCTCGATGAAGATACTCACCCGATGATGCCCACTGATTCGTCTCTAACAATCGCAACACCTCTACTGCCAGGCCCATCTTCTGACGCCGTACAGCGTGAAAATCTCGATGAAGATACTCACCCGATGTTGCCCACTGATTCGTCTCTCATAAACGCAACACCTCTGCTGCCAGGCCCATCTTCTGACACCGACAGCGTGAAAGTCTCGATGAAGATACTCACCCGATGATGCCCACAGCGTCGGCTCTCATAATGGAAACACCTCTTCTGCCAGGCCCATCTACTAACACTGTAAAGCGTGAAGGTATTGCTGAAAATACTGATTTACTGGTTCTAGATGCAACCGCTCTCCAATCGTGTTCGCCTACCAGCGATTTACAGCTGTGTCCAATTACTGGTATTTTACAGCGTGAAATTACGGTTGAAAGTGCTTATTCGACGATGCCTGACGATTTGTTATTTATAACAGAACCTCCTCAGTCAAAACCAACAACTGATGTAAAGCAAGATGTAAGGCAAAAACGGAAAAAAAGACGCTGTCTTAATAAAATCGTATACAGATTTTCTACCAAGTGAAGAAGAGTGTCCGTTTTCAGCTGGCAGCTCAGATGAATGGAGTATGAATGAAAGCGAATATTCTAGCGACAATGATGATAAAAAGAAAAAAAGACGACGTAGCAAAAAGATGGTTATAGGAAATAGCAGCAACACAGTAAACGATAATATGACTGAAAAGAAACGTAAACCTGTAAATAAATATAAAAAAAATAAAAAATTAAGAGATGAGGGAAAAGCTTTCGAAAATAGAAAGGGGGAATTAATAGAAAGTAAGTCCTTAAAACAAAATCCTTGTGTGCCCGACAAATGCAACAGGAAATGCTTTGAAATAAATGAAGAGAAACGAAAGACTATTCACGAATTTTACTGGTCTCTCGATAATCAGCGCAGAAAAGATTGGATTGTACGATGTGCACGACCAGTACCCGTAAACAGAAAAAGGACTGAGTCTCCTAATAGTAGAAGAAACATTACTTACGAATATTATATCAACGAAGGAGAAGGCCGCAGACAAGTCTGCCAGAAGTTCATATTAAACACATTGGACGTAACACAAAAGTTTTTATTCGGAATTCGGAAGCAGCAAAAAATTATGTAAGAGAATTTATAAGTTGCCAGTAACGCCATCGCATTACGCTCGAAAAGATAGTAGTCGTGTCTTTTTATCTCAAGATGTAAAAAATATTTCAAACCTATACCAAATCTATTTATTTGACTGCACAAAGGAAGAAAAAGAAAAAGTAAGTGAAGGGGTTTTTAGGAATATATTTTGTCAGGATTATAGTCACGTAGGCTTCCACATTCCTAAAAAGGACAAATGCATCGTGTGTGTTAAAGCAGAAAATCAAAAAGATATAACTGAAGAGGAACAAGAAAAGTTAAAAGATCACATGCTAGAAAAGAAAGCAAGCTATAGAAGGTTTGCTGCTCATCAAAAACTACATACTCTTAACAATGATACTGTCAATTCTAGTTTTGACTTGCAAAAAGTCTTAAACACCCCTCATGGGGAAAGTATGTTACTCTATTATTCACGAAAATATGCAGTCTATAATTTTACTATTTACGAAAGTAGTACTCAAGATGGATATTGCTTCACATGGGGAGAAAGTGATGGAAAAAACGGCAGCGATGAAATCGCAACTTGTTTGTATCAATATTTAAAAATTGCTGATGAAAAAGGCATTCGGAATTTACTGTTCTATTGCGACTCGTGTGGGGGACAAAATAAAAATAAAACCGTTCTAGCCACATTAAATTAATATTTAATGTTTTCTAAAAACTTACAAGTTATCCAAATAAACTTTTTACTGCCGGGACATACTTATATGCCAGCAGATTCAATGCACGCTACAACAGTGAGGGAAGTTAAAAGAATCATAGTTTGGAGTCCATCTCAGTGGCCTTCATTTTTTCAATCAGCTAGAAAGCGGCCAAGGCCTTATATAGTCAATGTGATGGACTACTCAGATTTTTTGAACTGGAGTGAAATAGCATCAAACACTTTTACAAAAGAAACCTTAAAGAATATTAATTGGAGAAACATTAGAGTAGCAACTTTCAGAAAGACCAATTTAAACCAAATAGAACTCAAGTATTCAATGAAAGAAGATGCAATTACACATCGAATCAAATTGTTCGAAGATGTCAAGCGTAAAAGAAAGGGAAAAGGGAAGAATATATCAAAAGAAAATACAGAAGAAATGTTAGAATTACATTATACTTTAGGCTTCGTTCTCGATATAAAATTTACCAAGCAGCTTCCTCTCGCTAGTCGACAACCAATCGCATATTTAGAGCTGAAAGCAAAAACTAAACGCACATGTGTAGCTATTCCGCTCTATACGTCATCTGTCATTCTTTACGTTTGCGCGGCAACCAGTACGCTGTAATTCCCAAAGAATATTAATTTAAAGTGTTTAAAACTAGTTTAAAGTGTGTTTAAAGTGGGCATACGATATCATGCCGAAACGAAAACACGGAAAAGAATATTATCTTCAAAAAATCCGAAGATTACAAAGAAGATGAAACAACGGTACAACACCGATTCATCAAAGTCGTCCAGTTTTTTCTTCACCAGATAAAACAAACAATTGTTTACAGTAAAAACAATAGCCATACGATATTTATTGTAACACGCGGGTGATGTACGAGATGCATTGACGCGAACAAATAATTCGGGGCGTTTACGAGATAAACGCACGAGTTGTATCATTGTTTTAAACGTTTTATACAATAAAACGTGTTTCACATGGCTTATATACGATATTTATCGTACTTCGCGGGTAATGTACGAGATGCATTGACGCGAACAAATAATTCGGGGCGTTTACGAGATAAACGCACGAGTTGTATCATTGTTTTAAACGTTTTATACAGTAAAACGTGTTTCACTTTCACATGACTTACATACGATATTTATCGTACTACGCGGGTAGTGTACGAGATGCATTGACGCGAACAAATAATTCGGGGCGTTTACGAGATAAACGCACGAGTTTTATCATTAACCTATTTTAAAGGGCGAGAGGCTAAGCAGTAAGTAAGTTTATTATGATACATTATCGTGGTCAATTCTATTTTTTTTTGCAAACTGCAAAAATAATGAACCAAAAGAGGTTCAGTGGGTCGTATTAGTAGTTATTGAACTACATGAGAACTGTGTCAAATCACCGATTCTATTAACCCCAAACTGGGATAACATTAGTGTTATCCCAGTTTGGGGTTAATAGAATCGGTGACAGCCATGACTGTAACTGATGCTCTACCTGAGCCTGACCCAGCACCTGTGCTAGACACTGAGCCTACTAATATTCTATCCCTATATGCAATATGCACATAAGTAGAAATAAACAAGGACTTAGCCCGCATTTGGAATACCATGTTGAAGGAGGGACTCACCATTTCAGTTGGTGCATTATCAATGTTAACAGACTTACACTTCACAAAAAATCTCAAATAAACCTTATATTTTTTCCCTGTTCTGGGCTAAAAATGCTTAGATATTGTCAAAGATGCAGAAAGACATGATCACCTATATGGTAATAACACTAACATCTTATCTTAACTTTATGGTAACAACCTATCTGAAAAGATCCAAGATTCTTACTAGCTTGCCAAAGAACAGGTCAATCTTTAAAAAGCCAACCACTTTTACCACAACCCGTCAGGGAAACTTAGTGGTCCACCTCGTTGCAACCAACAGAGGAAAAATCTGAGGCTGGGATACAAGAAACCACAGTTCTCATATCAAGCATGGAAATATCAACCAGTACCAGTCACAGCCCGCTGTGAGAAAGCCCAAACCCCACCACCACAGGACGAGACTCGTGCTTGATATTTGAGGTTAGTTAATTGATTTCTTACCTTGTTGGCAAAGCATCTGTGACGATGTTTCAATATTGAATCATGTCAATGGATACTCAATACCTTTTACTGATACACCTTATCAGTCACAATCTGAACTCATTAAAAAATGATATTTTAAATGATCCTGATATGCATACAGCCATCAATAATTTGCTGGCATTATGATGCAATTCTCTTGCCACACCATGTAAAGGCCAATTCATTCCTTAAGTGTTTTTGAGTTCCAAATTGAATGGCAACATCTGATTTATTCTAACCTAATTCATTTATTCTAAGCCTCTTAACAAGTTTGCTAATACATGCCATTTTATAATGAAAGATCACAGAATTGCAGTAACCATAATTTCTCCAGGAGAATTTATTGATTTAAAAGAGTTCTATTTATTGTTAAATATTAATCCAGCTCACAGGAAGCATTAACGGTTTCAGTATGATAAATTTTTATTATACGAATTTAATGTCATTCCCTTATGTCTTATGTTTTGCGCCTTATGCATTCTCTAAGATTATGAGAGTGGTGGTAACATAATTTTAAATCTAATAAAAATCACAAGTCTGCACAATACTTTGATTACAAAACATGTTTGAACAATGTTAATTAAACAATTGCAATGTTCAAATGTCTTGGATTAGTTAATATATATATAATTAGACCATCATGACTCCTGTCAATTTTTAGGTCCATTGAAAATATTAATTTGAAAAAAGGTGTAGTATTATAGACTCTGCTTGTGGACGACACACACACGTCTCGATGTGGCAATGTTGCGGGGCGCGTGTGGTCCCACCATAAGTGTTTTTTGTTGTTCGCAATTTTATGTATCTGTGACATGATTTTTGTAAAGAAAGGTCGGTTACGAGTCTCAATATAAAAAAGTACAAGAAGCAGTCATAGTAATTTATTTGTGTGGAACCCAGACTACCATTTTCATCACCTCCGTCTGTAATAAATGGTCTTCGAGCACGGATGTGATAGTCATGTCTTCAACTTGTGAGTTGAAAAAAATGGCGGACCGGTCACAAACGCCGAAAATGCAGACGCGTCGTATGCGCAAAGAACAAATGGAATGTCTTAAATTGGATAATGCACCTATGAAGATTGACGAACGGACTCTTCCCCATGGCAGCGATTGTCCCATAATGCCACAGGAACTTAAGTATTCGATGACGCCGGCGCCATTAAAACTGTCACCGCGCGCAAACGTACCACAATCTACGTGCTCTTCGAAAATTACAGTGCGTTCTGAGAAATCAACAGCTTCTTCTATAGCACGGCGTAAACAGCTTGAACTGCAGGCTGCTGAAGCAAAAGCGAAGATCCAATTGGAATTAATTGACAAAAAGTTAGAAGCCGACCTTGCCCTTGTCGACGCCGATGATGAAAACTACGCCGACATCGAGGAAATTCATGATGATGACCAAGGTACGAACTGTTCTGTACCCCTGCTGGATCAACAGAAAAATGAAGATGTGGAGAAGTGGCTGGACCATGACTGTACTCCTGCTCAGCCTCCTCAGGACAGCATTCAACAGCTGGCACACACGTTAAAAGACTTGATGAAACAGACAGCTACGCAGCATGAGGATCGTCTGCTCAGCCGGCTCGCTACACCACGCGAGCTGCCTATTTTTAGAAGTGACTGCATAGAGTGGCTACATTTTAAAAATGCATATGAAGACTCAACCCGTGTATGTCGTTTCAGTGACTCTGAAAACTTGTGCAGACTCCGTCGAGCACTACGAGGCGAAGCAAAAGAAGCTGTAACTGACCTGCTGATTGGCAATACACCACCATTGGCAGTACTGAATGCACTGGAACTTAGATTTGGTCGAGCTGAAACCACTGTGTACAATATAACGACTCAGCTGAAAAAGTTACCATCATTACATAATTATTATCAGCATGAAATAAGTAACTTTGCTGTGAAGGTCAACAATTGTGTGGCAACAATACGAGCCCTAGACCAACATGACTACCTAAGAAGCCCTGAGCTTGTTGCAGCTGTTGTATCAAAATTGCCGAGCACGCTGAGAGGTAAATGGACAGATTTTGCTTATAATCATCTAAGAGAAGGCACATCGAAGCTGGAATTGCTAGCTACATTTTTGAAAACTGAAGCAGAGATGTTATCAATCGTTGGATGCACTCTGCCACGAGAAATAAAGAAAGTGAATGACACAGGCACCGCTCGAACAACTGATGACAAGACTCGACACCGCTCTGTGTTGACTTCTGTTGCTGCTGAAGACACGAAATGTTTGTTTTGTGAGAAGGAGGTTCACCCCCTACCAGAATGTCGTATATTCAAACGTGCGATGAGAAGAGACAGGTGGAGATTCGTCAAAAAACACAAACTATGCTATTGTTGTTTATCAACTAAACAACACGGTAGCAAAGTGTGCCCTGCGCCTGTGTGTGATGTCAACAGCTGTGGTTTGGCTCATCACCGCCTTCTGCACTGGACGAAAGCTGCAACGACGTCACAACCAGCTGATGCACCGCAGGTAACCCGAGATAGCTCGGAACAAGATTTACCTACTACTACTGACGCTGACGCATCGATTACGCATGTCGCACGCGACGACAACGTCATTCACGCACCTACAACGACGAGCTCGACGATGGACGACTTCGCGCTGCTCAAAGTAATTCCTGTAAAAGTACGCGGACCTAATGGTGTAGTGAGTACATACGCTTTATTAGACGAGGGGGCTGCAGTGTCAATAATCGACTCCGAACTGTCGGACAATTTAGGCTTAAAAAGTGAAAATTCGTGCCCTATAAAGTTTACTGACGCGTTCGGCTTAGAACTTTATCAATCGGAAGTGCCAAAAGTGAAACTACAAATTTCTGGTCAGGACAATGCCTTCTATGACATTAATTTAAGGAAATGTGCTAATTTAAAGTTAAGTGCCCAAAATATGTCACTTATTAAAAAAGTGGAATGTGCCCACTTAGATCACATAAAGCCATTAATAATTAATGCACAAAGTGTAGTGCCACGTATCTTATTAGGACAAGACAATTATTTTATAATAGCTCCGCTCGAGATTGTAGATGGGGGGAGAAACTCACTGTATGGATCACGCTGCAGGCTGGGATGGACCATTCATGGTTACCATAAAGGTCGTACTCACTCTCCGGTAAGTGAACTTAATGTCTTCCATCTCGCTCGCTCTTCTGATAGTGATAACATGCATGTAATTAGGGAACTTAATGACCTGATAAAAAATTCATTTAATCTCGAATCCGTTGGAATATCGACTTTATCTCGTGAGAATAAAGATCATGTTAGATGTATTGATATTATTGATAAAACTGCACGTCAAGTAGGTACTCAGTGGGAAGTAGGCCTACCGTTTAAAAAAGACTATTTCGATATGCCCGACTCGTACAGTAATGCCCTATCACGTCAACAAATGTTGTTACGCAAATTTCATAAAGATAGTGACTACGCGAGTAGGTATAAACAGGAAATTACTAAGTTGTTTGACAGTGGTTACGCACGAGAACTACAGAACGATGAATTACTCTCCGCTAATCACGTCTGGTATCTACCGCACTTCGGGGTGCAAAATGTAAACAAACCAGGAAAACTGAGGCTAGTATGGGATGCTGCCGCGAAGGTTAATAATGTTTGTTTAAATGATTATTTATTGACTGGACCTGATTTGTACAATTCTTTGTTCGGAATTATGCTTAGATTTCGTGAAAATCAGTTCGTAATCGTAGGCGACATACGCGATATGTTTTTACGAATCAAGATACGGCCGGAAGACCAACATGTATTTAGATTCTTATGGCAAGAGTCTACAGGTAGTGCGATTAAGCATTGTGTTATGCAAAGCCTTATCTTTGGTGGAACGATGTCACCTTTTATTGCACAGCATATAAAGAATAAGAACGCGCTGAAATACAAAAACATTAATTCGGAAGCCGCTGACGTAATAATAAAAGATCATTACATGGATGATTGTTTACACTCAACTAGCGACGAGAGTAACGCGATTAAATTAGTGAACGATATAACGTCCATTCATAGGAAGGGTGGTTTCGAGATTAGAGGTTGGTCGAGTAATAGCAAACGAGTTTTAGATTCTATACCTACGGATGCGTTAGCACACAGCGCTATACAGTTTAAAGATGGTGTAAACAACACAACTGAGCGCACTTTAGGGTTAACATGGCATCACGCGGATGACTCGTTCGGTTTTAGGATTAACTTGAACCGCATACCTAAAGATATTTTAGACGGAACCGTACCACCTACAAAAGCAAAAATGCTTAGCATTATTATGTCAGTTTATGATATTCACGGATTTTTATCACCATTTTTGATAAAAAGTAAAATCATTTTACAAGACGTACATAGATCCAGTGTCGACTGGAAGTGTCAGATTCAACATGCCGAGCAGATCAAGTGGGTTAAATGGCTTGGTGAATTAAAACAATTAGAATTGCTACGAATACCGCGTTGGTTTTTTAATGCAGGACGTGGACTCGGTGCTACTCATCTACTGTAGGTACACAAGACGTCAACACGATTGTAGATACACAGATGCATATATTTTGTGACGCTTCCATTAAAGCTTATGCCGCGGTTATTTATTGGCGTTTGACACGGCTAGACGGGAAGGTACTCGTATGTTTTGTGGCCGCAAAAAGCAGAGTGACCCCACTCCGCCCTATATCGATACCTAGGTTAGAATTACAAGGCGCACTAATAGCTTCACGTCTTGCTGATGCTGTTCAGCGAGAACATTCAAGTTTAAAGACCGATAAGCGCTTCTTTTGGACTGATTCACAGACAGTCCTCCAGTGGATTCGTAGTGACCCTCGGAACTATAAACCCTTCGTTGCCCATCGTCTGGGAGAAATTGACGAATTGACTAAGGTAACGGAATGGCGGTACGTACCGACCAAACTAAATGTAGCTGATATAGCTACCAAAGAAGAAGCGCCACCACTTACGTACGACAATGTTTGGTTTCAAGGACCTGGATTCTTACGGCAGCCAGAGAATACATGGCCTAAGGATTTCAAGTCTCCCAAGTCATCAGATGACGCGGTATGTGAGATTAGGAGCATTAACGTGATGACGTCACAGGTTATTCAACATTCGTTACCTAATGAAGACGATTTTTCGTCTTGGACGCGACTCGTTCGAGTTACTGCTCGAATATTATTATTTATAAAACGCTGTCGACGTATTGACACTCAACTTAATGTTGAACTATTGTGTGAAGCGGAAAAGCTTTTAATTAAAAAGTGTCAACAAGATTCGTTCGCGCAAGACATTGAACTACTTAAACAAAATAAGCCCTTATTGTCTTCTAGTCGCTTGTTATGTCTGACGCCCTATATTGACTCGGAAGGTATTTTGCGAGTTCAAGGTCGAATGATAAAGTTCAAGATGTTGTACAGTCAATTATGAGACCTGCCATACTTGATGGGCAGCATAAGCTGACACGACTGTTGGTAGATTACTACCACAGGAAAGCGCTTCATGGAGCGCACGAACTGGTCGTAAATGAACCACGGCAACGATACTGGATCATAAAAATACGGCCGACCGTACGCGCCGTAGCTTCGCGTTGTTTATTCTGCCGGTACCGCCGCGCAGCGCCGCAGCCCCAGCGCATGGCTGACCTTCCCGCCGCACGCTTGCAACACCACCGCAGACCCTTTACATTTACGGGAGTCGACTTCTTCGGCCCCATGGAGGTTACAATAGGTCGAAGGAGAGAAAAGCGATACGGTGTAATTTTTACTTGTTTGACGATACGCGCAATTCATTTAGAGTTAACCGATAACTTAACTACTGATTCGGCCATTATGGCGCTTAGGCGGATGATATCTCGTCGCGGTACGCCCAGCGTTATTTACTCTGATAACGGGACAAACCTGAGGGGTGCCGATAATGAATTAAAACGTAGTTTATTAGAGCTCAATCGGAGTAAACTTCAGGAAGACGGCACTGTAAGAGGTATAGAGTGGAGATTTATTCCTCCTGGTGCGCCTGAGATGGGAGGCGCCTGGGAACGCATGATACGGACGGTGAAGACAGCTTTGAAGGTCGTACTTAAGGAACGCGCTCCACGTGCGGGGAGACGTTAGCTACATTGTTTGCGGAAGTAGAAGCATTGGTAAATAGTCGTCCTATAACTTATGTATCTTGTGAGCCTGACTTTCCTGAAGCCCTAACACCTAATCATTTTTTAATAGGTACATCGTCTAACGGTCCCGCTTTCGGTATTTATAATAATGACGACCTATGTTTACGTAAGCAATGGCGCATAGCGCAACGTTGCCCATGCGTAAAACATTCTTTTCGTAAATCAATTCCTACTCATTTGAATGTTTGGCCCTGGGATTTGTTTATCGTTAGTGCGAAAGAATTTTTTACTGGAAATTGGAGCCTTTTGAAGGGTATAGGCAAATCAGTAGGGATCATGGGTATTCTTGGTATATGAGCTAATTCACCAGCTGCAGGGCCGGTGATAATCTTCGCTACTATTAAATTATCTTTTAGCTCCTTTATAAGAAGTCTCGTGCCATTACACATGTTGGGGGGCTTAAATTTCTGAGAAGCATTATCGGCGTGCCAACTTTTAACGACAGTTCATGAGGTGGTAGCCCAGCGGGGTTCAGCAAGGCGTGGTGAACGTTCAGGTGAAGATTCTCCCATACGACGTATTCTTGCTGCCCGTGCTTGAGAACTATGTTTAGAAAGTTGAGACCTGACTCTCTTAGGCATTTTCAAATGTTTAAGAAAATGTTAATAGCGTGTAATATTCTAGCTCTGAAAAGAACTGTTGTTTAGCCCTGAAAAGAACTGTTGGTTAGCCCTGAAAAGAACTGTTGGTTAGCCCTGAAAAGAACTGTTGGTTAGCCCTGAAAAGAACTGTTGGTTAGCCCTGAAAAGAACTGTTGTTTAGCTCTGAGAAGAACTTTTGCATAGGTGTAGTTTTAAGAACGAAATCTAAAAAACATCGCACGAAAATTATTAGACTTCGCGCACGACCGCTGCGTAGGGAGCCGACCTCGCAACTGAGCCGCGCGGGTACCTTACTCATAGATCTAAACTCCCCTCCCGCACACGCACCCCCCCTTGGTGACGCCCACTTCGCAACGGGCCGTGCAGCAGAAATCGTAATATTTTAATAATATTTGTAACGCGCGATTTTGAAATTTCCCGCGACGCTGCGTTTGAAAACCCCGCGGCATCTAGCAACACTGCAACCAGTCGGCGGAACGCGCACCGCACTAGACGAGCGCCCGCACGACTCCGGACTCAGTGACTAATCTTAAAATAACATGGCAATCTTCTTTAATTTTGTAAATCAGTGTGTTTGGTGATGAATATAAACAAGTTACATGTCCGTGTCTTGTATTAATTTAATTAATAAAATCCCACGAGTTAAACTGGCTGCCCAAGCGCGGGCCTGTGTGTGTCAGTTGTGAACTTTTTTATTGAAAATACACACAGTGCGACCCACGATAATGACACGTACACGCCGTCAATCACGTCGACAATCTGATTTTGACGATGCCGTCGATGAAGCCGCAGAAGAACCTTCGAGGCAACCGACGGCGAGGTCAAGCTTCACCACAGACGACATGGCGTCCATCATGGCGGCGCTACAGCAATCTCAAACCGCAGCTTTCGAACGCCTACTGGACCGTGTCCTCGAACACGAGACTCGTCGCGAGTCATTGTCATCGACGCTGGCGGCGGCGCCCTCGCCGGCCGCGGCGCCTGCGCCCGCTCCCGTTTCCGGAAACTTCGCTAAGTGTACAGCGCGGTTCAGCGGAGCGCCTGACGACTCACTCGACGGTTTCGTCGACGCCATGGAATCCTTTAAGGAATGTGCCTATGTAGGAGATGAAAATGCCCTACGAGGTTTATCGATGCTGTTAACTGGAGATGCAGCAGTCTGGTGGCAGGGCATAAAATCAACCATCAGCTCCTGGAGCGAAGCCGTGACGTCACTACGAAGCGCCTTCGGTGACACTCGTCCGCCTCATAGAATCTACCGGGAGTTGTTCAATATGTCACAAGGTCGTGAGAAGACAGAAATATTATTATTTGTCGCCAAAGCTCGAGCTGTTTGCTCGGCTTCCAGCTGGCGACCTCAGCACAAAAGTGCAATTGGATATGGTCTATGGACTTTTACATCATCGTGTCCGCGAGCGCCTACGACGTGACTAAGTTTCGTCGTACGAGACATTACTACAAAAGGCGAGACATATTGAAGACGCGACTGATGAAGTCGCAAACGAATACCAGCGTCGACGCCCAAGGACGCCGCAGCGTTCATCAGCAAGCACGGGCGAAGCGCCCCCGAAGAAAACGACGACGCTACGAGAGCCCCGCAGAGAAAATGCATCGAACGCTAGCAGCCCGCCTAGCAAGGATCCTGTCGCGTCTGGCAATGGCACCGGCGCCACCACACGTCCTGCGAGTGACGCTGCTTCGTCTTTAAAGAAAAAGTTTTGTGCTTATTGTAAGCGGAATGGACGCAATCGTGAAAACTGTTTCAAACTAAAATTGAATAATGATACACAAGATACTGATCGGATACCAACATGTTACAGTTGTAATGCTACAGGTGTTACTAGGTCTCAATGTTCTAGATGTAACGCAGACCACTATATGATAGATGTCATGGGGTTCTCTAGTAATGTTAATAAATCCGATGGTAGGTATGTTACTTGCAATAATTATAATATTAGTGAGAGGCCTATGTATTACTTTGGTGAAAATGGTGTAAACTATTCTATTGATAATATTAATGATAAAAATACCTTGTCATCACTAAGTAGGGTGACCACAACATCAGACGATAGGGTGTCCATGGAAGACCCAGGACATTTTTCCATAAATAATTATAATTTTTGTGACAAAAATATTAATTCTTCACCAAGTAGGGTGACCATGGAAAATTTGGGACGATTTTCTACAGTTAATATTGTAGACAAAAAAGGTTCCCGGAGTGTCTCTGTTGAGCATCAGGTTAGGTTAAGGCCAACTGTAAGTGTTCAGATTTTAGGTGTTCGTGGAAAAGCCTTGTTGGATTCAGGCGCTAAGAGCAGTGTTGCCGGGGCCCTGTTGTACAAGCTGTTGCTGACGCATCAGCATCCATGCGAGGAGGCGACTCGTCGGGTAAGGCTCGCAGATGGCTCGACCCGTACTCGACAGGTTCTACTTACCACTTTAGAAGTAAGGATAACCCCGGAAAGGTCAGTAAAACTTCAGTTTACCATTTTTCCTGATGCTGAAAATAATGAGACCCTATTTGGAATGGATTTCTTGGTGTCAGCGGGCATTGTGCTTGATTTTGCTTCTTCAACCTGGCACTTTTCAGGTGAGCATGTTTTATTTGATATTGAGTATGAGCATCCAAGGCCATACACTAATATATTTGCTGCTGACTGTTTGCGTGATGATGAAGGGCTTATGCTGGGTCCTGATCAAAGACAGCAGATGTCTGATATGCTGCAGCAAAACAGTGATGTTTTTGCAGAACAGGGGAGGCCTACTCCTTATGCAGAGCACCACATCGACACGGGCGACCATCCTCCAATATCAGTTCCGCCGTATAGGCTCACGCCCGCCAAAAAGGAGCTTGTGAAGGCTGAGTTGGAGAAGATGCTCGCCGAAGGCGTGATCGAAGAGTGCGAGTCTGCTTGGACTTCCCCTGCGGTCCTCGTGCCAAAGAAAGATGGCAAGGTAAGGTTTTGCGTGGATTATCGTAAATTAAATGCAGTTACAAAAACTGATGCTTATCCTATGCCGCACATTGATGACTTAGTCCAGTCGACTAAGCGCAACTGCTTCATGTCCACGCTTGATTTGCGGAGTGGCTTCTGGCAGGTAAAAATGAAAGAGAGCGACAAAGACAAAACGGCTTTTCAAACACCTTTTGGTACTTACCGCTTTACTCGCATGCCGTTTGGCCTCAAAAATGCGCCCTCAACGTTTCAGCGACTGATTGATAAGCTACGCTCATCGTTGAATCGCGATTTCTGTCAAATCAAAGGTGAGAATGTTACGCTATTGGCTTATCAAGACGACCTGCTCCTGATTACTGAAACGTATTCAGGTCACGTAGCGGCTCTGCACGCCGTTTTTGAGAAGCTGCGCACTTTTAGTTTGAGGGCGAACCGTGATAAGTGTGTTTTCTGTAGAAAAAAGGTAAAGTACCTAGGACATGTTATCACACAGGATGGCGTGTCTCCTGATTATGACAAGGTGCAGGCTATAGTCGATATGAAGCCACCACAAAATCTTAAACAATTAAGAACTTACCTACAGACGTGTTCCTGGTTCCGGAAGTTTGTGCCTAACTTCTCCGCTATTGCTGAGCCACTAACGCGCCTGACTAAAAAGAACCAGTCTTGGGTTTGGGAGTCAGAGCAAGCAAATGCTTTTGAAGAACTGAAGAAACGCTTAACTTCTGCCCCAATTTTGATACAGGTAAACTACTCTGAGCCGTTCATACTCAGAACGGACGCTAGTAATTATGCATTAGGTGCGGTCCTCCTACAGGGCGAGGGCGTTGAAGAGCGGCCCATAGAGTATGCAAGCCGTCTGTTAATCCCGGCGGAGAAAAACTACAGTACCACTGAACGGGAGGCTTTGGCTGTGGTTTGGGCTGTAGAACGTTTTAGAGGGTATATCGATGGACACGAGGTAATAGTCAGAAGTGATCATCAGCCGTTGAAGTGGCTACTTACGGTAAAGTCACCCTCAGGTAGGTTGGTTCGCTGGGCACTTAAACTCCAGTCATTCAATATTATTTATCAGTATACTCCAGGAAAGGTTAACGTGGTCGCGGATACGTTGAGCCGTCCCCCATGTTCTACCGAAGAGGATACCGAGGAATGTGGTTTGTGTCCTGTTGTCATAAACTTACCTTCTACAAGCCCAGCTGACCTGCGAGCTGCGCAACTAGCCGACCCGGAATTAAATAAAATTATGCAGGATTTGGAAGATCCCGACGAACTTACCTGTAGTCGATGGTTGGAGAGAGGGTACGTAATGTCTCATGGTGTTCTCTATCGATATGATCCTGATTCTGATGCAGAAGACGCACAGTTGGTGGTGGCAAGCTCCATGCGGGAAGAGATTCTAAAGGAGCTCCATGACTCTCCTACTGCTGGCCATCAGGGAGTAGAGAGGACCCTCCAACGACTAAGGGAGAGGTATTATTTCCCAGGCATGCGCAGGTATGTAACAGATTATTTAAAGAAATGTGTTGATTGTCTTCGTTATAAACCATCAAACCAAAAACCCTCGGGCTTATTACAAACGCCTGTATTGCAACAGCGAGGTGAAGTCCTAGCTATTGACTTATTTGGTCCACTCCCACCTGGAGAGCAGGGGGAGCGATGGATATTTTTAATTGAGGATGTAGCTACAAGGTGGGTTGAACTTTTTCCACTTGTTGATGCTACCTCAGAGGCTTGCTCTCGCATCCTCCTAGAGGATTACTTCCTCCGATACGGATTGCCACGACGTGTCGTTTCAGACAACGGCACGCAATTCGTGTCTGCTGTCATGCAGCAGTGCATGCACCTGATGGGCGTCAAGCAGGAGCTCATACCGTTATACCATCCAGAGGCCAATCCCGCGGAGCGGAAGAATCGGGACCTTAAGGTACAGCTGTCCATCTTAGTTCAGACAACTCACACCGATTGGCCTAAGCACTTGGCAAATGTTAGGTTTGCCATGAACAGCGCCGTGTGCTCCACCACAGGTAAGACGCCCGCATATTTAATGTTCGCACGAGTTGCGAACCCCGTTCGATGTTGATCGAGATCTCCGCAGTATCCTGGATAAATCGTTCCTCAAGTCACACCCTACTTGCGGTCGTTTATTTCATCTCTTTCTGAAATTAGGGAAAGTATAGAGAAGTATCAGGATATTCGCAAAAAGGTAGCTGATGGCTCTCGCCAAAGAGAACCAAACATTAGTGTAGGTGATTTAGTTTTGCTCAAGTGTCACAATCTGAGTAACGCATCAAAAGGTATTACAAGGAAATTCATGCCTAGACGAGATGGTCCATATCGTGTTCGGCAGATCACTAGCCCTACAACATTTGTACTTTCTGACCTCTCGAATAACGTGATAGGGAAGTATCATAGCCCAGATTTAACACTGTTGACCACTCCGTTAGATACAGTAGTCCCGGTTATGCCGAAAGGACGCAGAGGGAGACCGCGCGACCGTGAATTAAGTCCCAAGTTGGACTCGGGGCGCGATCCTAACTTGGAGGGGGAGTGTGTAACGCGCGATTTTGAAATTTCCCGCGACGCCGCGTTTGTAAACCCCGCGGCATCTAGCAACACTGCAACCAGTCGGCGGAACGCGCACCGCACTAGACGAGCGCCCGCACGACTCAGTGACTAATCTTAAAATAACATGGCAATCTTCTTTAATTTTGTAAATCAGTGTGTTTGGTGATGAATATAAACAAGTTACATGTCCGTGTCTTGTATTAATTTAATTAATAAAATCCCACGAGTTAAATATTTTAATTTCGCCATAACTTCAAAACCAAACGTCCAATTTTAATCATTCAAAGACCAAATATTATCTACATAAACTGTACTTAGTGATGAAATAATTTATTTTGATAAGGATTAATAGCATGAGTAAAATAAACGCGTTTAAATGTAGTCCAAAAAAAAATCAAGATTTTTAAATAAAAAAACGGTTGTTGTGCCTCACTCGACATAGATAGGTATAGTGTGTCGCGGACTTTTTTTGTAGATATTTATAAGATCTATAATTAATTAGAACATTTTATGGTTCTGTCTTTTATAGTTTAGGCAGCGTACGCAAAATAAGTAACTTTTCTGGTTGATTTTTTATACCTTGTGTCCGAAAAACCCAAATATCTTACGGAACCCTATTTTTTTCCAAAATAAAATATAGCCTATGTTACTCGTGGATAATGTAGCTTTCGAATGGTGAAAGAATTTTTAAAATCGGTCCAGTAGTTTTTGAGCCTATTCATTACAACCAAACAAACAAAGTTTTCCTCTTTATAATATTAGTGTAGGTAGATGTTATAAGTAACTATGCGTTTGCACCAGAAAACATTCAAAAGTAGATGTTTCGAAACTTGTCACATGAAACAAATCTCTTTACTTGTTTTGTTGAACTTGCGTTCGCACTGCACACAACATGAGTAAGTTTTAAGACAGATGTCAAGATTTGTTGTAAACTGCGTTCGCACTGTCTAGAAACATGAATAATAGACATGTTTAATATAGCGATTTGTCACGTTTGCGTTCGCACTGTTGTTTGTTTAGGTCAAATTATGTCTCGCAACTTGTCTATTGTGTTCATTGATCGGCCAACGCCATCTAGCGAAGGAGACCGGACATCACCCGGTTCCGACCGACCGGAATAGCGGTGATGGTGGCGCCCTCCTCGGCGGACGGACCACCGGGAAGTGTGTGCGGAGTGAAGTGCGTTAGGTTTCGAACAATAGAAGAAAATTACAATGGTGGTACGGAACTATTATAAAAACGGTGCAACTAGATAGTTTAAGATTATTGTCGTCACAAAGTTTGTAAACCTGTTAATATTTCAATACAAATTGACTACGTATATCTCTCAGTGTAGCCGTATTCATTTCTCCTCCACCTTACGTCGCATAAACCTACGAGGTTTTAAACAAAATACCAATAGGACGCCAAGCAGCCATCTTCAGACCTCGTGAAAATCGCGGGGCATAACGAGGCGCCCTAACATATTGGTCCATCCGAGCCAAATCAAGAAGAGTTCCAGTTCTGCCTGTAGTGGATTTTAAGAATCTTCAAACATTCGTCGCATAAATATACGAAATTAAGAAGAAAATTCACTCGGCGTTGAAAACGTATTGATCAAGATTATGAGGAGTGGCAGGTCTGAACTTCCTACCCAATTCCCTTATTCTATCAAACGGTTTGTGTTAATTTCGTGCTGTAATTCCAGTTGTTGAGTGGCGGTACCTAGCCGGTAAGTGGAACGCCGACAGCCGTAAGCTGTAAACTCGCGGGCCGCGGCACGTGGTACCGGCTCCGGTGGCATCCGTGCCGTACAACACAGAAGGTTTACAGTGAGTACTCTTGTTTCATACTTTTCCCTAAAATGGGTGAGCCTAAGATGTCGGATTTAATAAAGAAAAGAGCAGTGATAAAAGGACGGTTAACTTTACTAGAAAATTATGTTAAAAAATGTACGTGTCCGTTAAATGATCAACAATCACTAGAGTTAAAGTTACGCGTTGAAAACAGTTCGAGTTTGTTAGAAAACTATAGTGTGTTACAAAATATAATTGAGGAAATTGCAGACGAGCTCGATCTTCCAAAACAACTGGAAGAGAGAGAGCGTTTTGAGGAACAGTATTATAGGGCTGTAGCTTCCGCCAAACTCTTGCTGCATAAAGAGGCACCTGAAAATAATAATACTTTAAACAATAAAAATAAAATATGTGTAAAGTTACCGGACATTAAAATACCTACCTTTGACGGCTCGTACGATCACTGGTTGGAATTTAAGAATTCATACTGTAGTATGATCCATAATCGTGAGGATTTAGACAGTATACAGAAATTCCATTACCTGCGATCGTCGTTATCGAATAGTGCGTCTCAGGTAATTAGTGCATTAGAATTCACGGCCACCAATTACACTCACGCGTGGGAGCTGCTACAAAATCGTTATAATAATCCACGATTATTGCAACACAACCACGTCAAATCCCTCTTTACGATACCTTCCATTAATAAGGAATCGGCTTCTCAAATTAGGAAACTAATAGACACTGTATTAAGAAACTTACGTGCACTTACCTCGTTAGGGGAACAAACGCATAAGTGGGATACGCTAATAATATATTTGGTTGTTTCCAAGCTAGATCCAGGTACCGAACGTGAATGGGAGCAGTTTAAAGGTACACTTTATCATGCTGATTCGAACCAATTCTTGAAGTTAGATGATTTGCTTAAGTTTCTCAAGGACAGGGCGGATATGTTAGAAATGATTAAGGTGAACCATAGCAAACATTCACACGACAACAAAAGTAATGAACATACGCAGAGCATGAAAAAACCTACTCATAGTTACGTAGCTACTCACGCTGGTGATAGTAGTAATAATAATACGAAAACGAAAACTAGCAAGCGCGGTCCGCGCGTATGTGAAATGTGTAAAAGTAATCATTCGCTTTATACGTGTTCTAAGTTTATTAATTTACCTGTTCAAGACAGGATTAACTTAGTTAACACAACTAATATTTGTAAAAATTGTTTACGCACAGGCCACGAGGTCAAGGATTGTAAATTCGGTCCGTGTAGGCTGTGTCATCTTGAAAAACATAACAGTTTGATTCATGTCGATAGCGTGGACAAAGACGGCGCATTAAATGTGGGCGGGGTGAGTTCACAGTCGCAGCCGATCACCACTAACGTCTCCAATAATGTCTCAACTTCGTTACATACTTCAACCGATAGTTCTGTTTCACTTAGCAAACAAATATATTCCGTGTTACCCACGGTACTGCTATCCACAGCATTAGTGGATATTGCTGATAATAAAAATGAGTATCACACTGTACGAGTGCTCCTGGATAATGGTAGCCAACAGTGCTTCATAACAAAGAATTTATGCGATTTATTAAATATACCTTTATTACAGTCCACTTGTCAAGTTACCGGTGTGGGTCATTCGATAGCGAAGTCTACCCACACATGTAAAATACGATTACGTTCAAAAGTTAAGCATTATCACACTAACATTGAATGTTTAGTGTTGCCCTGTATCACGAATAGGTTACCGGCATCTAATATAAACGTAAATAGTATTATTATTCCAGACAATATCCAACTTGCTGATCCAAGCTTTCATTCGCCATCGGATATTGATATATTGATAGGCGCGGATAAGTTTTGGGATCTATTATGTGATGGTAAAATTAAGTTGAAAAACGGACCTTACTTACAAAATACAAATCTAGGGTGGATAATGTCTGGACCTTTGTACAATAATAATAATGGCCTGCGCATTAATCAGGTTCAATGTAATTATTCGCAAATACTAGATGTACAATTAAAACGATTCTGGGAACTCGAAGAGATTCCTTACGTGGTAAATGCCCTTAGTGCCGACGAACAAATATGCGAGAACATTTTCGTTGAAACGACAACTCGTACTCAGGAAGGTAAATTTTCTGTGCGTATTCCTTTAAAAGAATCGCCTGTGGTTCTCGGAGAAAGCTATAACTCGGCTGAAAAACGTTTGTTGTCTCTCGAACGAAAGTTTTCTCGTTTGCCTGAATTTAAGGAAAAATATATTGATTTTATGAATCAATACGAAAGTCTTGGTCACATGAGTCGCGTAGACGTACGGTTCCCCTCACTATTTCTTGCCGCATCATGGTGTTATGAATGAGAATAGTAGTACGACTAAACTGCGCACAGTGTTCGATGCGAGCGCAGCGACGTCTTCAGGCAAATCGTTGAACGATATACAGTTTGTTGGGCCACCGCTTCAAAATGACATTTTTTCCATATTATTACGCTTTAGGCAGTATAAACACGTAGCATGTGCCGATGTGGAAAAAATGTATCGTCAAATTTTAATACAGCCAGATCAACGCGATTTACAATTAATTCTATGGCGTAAGCATCCGTTGGACCCAATAGGTGTATATCGTCTCAACACCGTGACGTACGGTATGGCGTCAGCACCTTATTTGAGCATCAGGTGTTTGAATCAACTCGCACGTGAATGTAAGGATGAACAGGTGTCTGCCGTGATCAGGGATGACTTCTATGTCGATGATGTGTTGATAGGAAATGATGATTTAGATAGTTTATTACTTATGTGTGAAAAGGTAACTGATACCTTAAAATCGGCGTGTCTTCCGTTACGTAAATGGACGTTTAATTTGGATATCACTGCCTATGACGTATCTAAACGGTTGTCATTAGGAGACCAGTGTCAAAATAAAACGTTAGGAATGGGCTGGTATAATAGAAGTGATGAATTGCATTTCACGACACGAGAAATTAATAATAATAAACCATTAACTAAGCGATCAATGTTATCTGTTATAGCGCAGGTGTATGACCCTTTAGGTATTTTAGCACCGGCAATAATAATAGCGAAAATTTTAATGCAAAAGTTATGGTTGTGTAAAATAAGTTGGGATGATCCGGTTCCTAATGACATAATATTAACTTGGGAGAAATTCATTAATACCCTACAAAGTTTACACAAATTACGTATCCCGCGTCATGTACTAGGTGTTCACACACAATACATAGAATTACATATCTTTACAGATGCGTCGCAATGTGCGTATGGTGCGTGCGCTTATGTGCGTACCTACTCAGATAGTTCATCTGTGACTATTAAGTTACTCTGTGCCAAAAGTAAGGTCGCGCCATTAAAACCAGTGAGTATACCGCGACTCGAGTTATGCGGGGCTTTAATTGGCGCTCGCCTATACAGAAAAATTATTGATGCATTACGTTTGACTTTTCATAAAACTTTCTTTTGGACAGATTCAACTATTGTCCTTGGGTGGCTACGAATGTCTCCTCATTCATTAAAGACATTTGTTCAAAATAGAATAGTTGAAATAAATGAAATTACCAGTAATGCTATATGGTCTCATGTAGGTACTAAAAATAATCCAGCGGACTTAGTCTCACGTGGCCTCAGTCTTGACGTCCTCAGTGACAGTATTATATGGTGGAACGGTCCACCGTACTTACAATATCCTGAGTCGATGTGGTCTCAACAAGGCGCAACTTCTATTTGTGACTATGTCACTGCTGACCTACCAGAACTAAAATCACAAATTACTGTTATGGTTTGTGAAAATAATGATAATGTTATTAATTTCGATAGGTTTTCTTCTTACAGTCGTATTAGACGTACCGGTGCGTATGTTCTGCGATTCATACGTAACTCACGCACTCAACGACAGGATCGCACTGTAGGGCCGTTATCAGTGAGCGAGTTGTGGGCGTCAACACAAATGTTAACGCGCCTCGTTTAACGAGAATCTTTTCCTGATGAATATATTAAATTGAAAGGTAACTTACCATTAAAAACAACATGTGCAATTTCGAGTCTTAATATTTTTCTAGACAAAAATGATATAATAAGAGTAGGCGGACGCTTAAATAACTCCCCTGATTTTGATTACGACAAGAAGCACCCGACACTACTATGTAGTAAACATTACTTTACGCTGTTATTGTTTCAGCATTTGCATAAGCAGCTTCTTCACGCTGGTCCCCAATTGTTACTGGCTACCATGCGTGAGAGTTGGTGGCCGTTAGGAGGTAGAAACCTGGCCAGAAAGGTTGTCCACCAGTGCGTCCGCTGCACACGAATGAAAGGTAAAACCGTTGCACCAATCATGGGTAACCTTCCTTCTGAACGGTTAGAACCGGGGTTCCCTTTCATCCGATGTGGGGTGGACTATGCTGGACCCATATCCATATTAAACCGCAAAGGTAGGGGGGCAAAACTTGAAAAAGGTTATATTTGCCTATTTGTTTGTTTTATAACACGAGCTATACATCTTGAACTAGTTAGTACCCTTTCTGCTCAAGAGTATACCGGATGACATTTTTTACCGTCTCGAGCATAATAAGGTGTGTTGTGTAAGTGAAACAGAAGCCATACCCGAGAATATTTGCTTAGTACCATTGAGATTGTACAGGTTCGGAATTTCCTTGAAAAATCATGAAAACTATCCATCCTACGGCCCGTGCGTAAAAACTAATAATAGCCAAAATAGGAGATACTAAACGGCGTAGGCTGCGATCGCGCATGAATGAAAGTTGTACGTGTGTGCGAGCGAAACGCACGCACATTTCTTTTGCGTAGAAACCTAGTAAGCGGCCGCCCCTCGCATGGTACAGTCGTGTTGAAAACGTTTCCAAAATCAAATTAAAAATTAACGCAATAACATTTATACTCCACTTACTAATAAACTAAGACAAACCTGGGGGCCTATTACGAACTTTAAAAAAACCTGGCAAGTTCCAGGCAATTCATATCCCTGCATGGTTAAATTTCGTATTATGACATTCATAATTCTGACCGACTTCACGCTGGGTAGTTTGTCTATGGCTGGCTTGTAATTCTCTGCCGTTTCATTCGGAAACACAATGACATAATTTATCGGTAAGTTACGATTTTCTTTAAATCACGTATTTTATGAAAAATAATAAATAAAAATAATTCTAGTTACTAAAAGTAAGTGAAAATATGAACGCAATGTATATTGTGCTACTTATTCTTTTAATAATTTTGTGTGTTTGCAAATTGTAACGCGAGATTAAGTTTCCGAACGTGAAATTCAGCTGGGAATTTGACAATTTCATCGACGTTTTTTGTTGTCATTGATGCACAAAAAAAATATTTTTATTTAATTTTAAGTACCTACTTACTAGATTCGAAGTATAAACAAAAATATGGCTAGGGATGGATATGGTGGTGGATGAATATACTTACACCACACAACCATGTGGTGTAAGTCAATCAGTTTTCAAATCAGTTTTCATCATGATAATAGATGATAATATTATTAATAGAGGCAGTTGTTGACATGTGGAATATGAGCTCGGCTATCATTGCATTGTGCCGATTGTCGGAACGGCCAATGGCCTGGCTGATGGCCGAAAGCCTCGGCCAGCAGCACTGGAGGCTCTCGTTAGGCAGTTGGATCAAGGGCATGATTCAGAAGGCAGATAAGGCTCGCATTGTGAGGAGGTTCCTGTCTCTGCAAGTCTGCAACCCTAACCACTGCTTGGACCCTGCTCCCGATAACGGCGGACCTATTTATATATTTTCAAATGATGTTTTTAATGACTTTTACAAAATATTTAAAAATGTTTAAATATGCATGAAAATAATAAACGAGATATTAAAAGGCAGTTGTAATTATTATACATAGTTCAGTGGATGAGAGTTTTCGCCCTCGTCGGCGCCTAACTTATGTTCTGTTGAAAAAGTTGTGGGAGTTTTTTTCGATGTTTTTATCAGTCAGAAGTGCTACTTTCTAGAGTTTCCAGAAACTCAAACGGTACATATTCGTCACACCTGATATTTTTTTATGTTAACTGGATAACGCTCGAATATCTAATTTCAACAAATAAATCTAAAACAATTCACAATCCATTCAATAAAAGCTGTTTCAGAGGAGCTTATATTGAATGGATTGAGAGGTTACTTATTAACAGTTTTAATATGTCAAGAAATGTCAAACGAACGTTCGTAGTACGGTATTGCTAGGCAATATTCGGGCAGAAGGCGGCCAGGGTGTCACGTGACCGCTGACTGGCTGGTTTTAACGATTCATAATACGAAATTGCAAGGCAGTTCTTTTTACGCCGTAAACTGCCTGGAAATAAGAGTTCATAATAGGGCCCCAGATCTACAAATAAAATGAACACAATACCCAAAAATTCTCAAACATACATTACAAATAGGTACCCAATTGACTAAATAAGCCTCACACCAAAAGAATAAGTAGTAAATAGGTAATAACTTAACACAAGTAAGAAAACTTAACCTACCTAAAATAATAAAACACAATAAATACTTACGCAAGTACAAATAAAAACCCCACCAATTTACCAATTAAAAAGATAAAATAATAAGAAAACCTATCCTTACAAATAAAACGAAAACAGTAAGAAAGACTCGGAACGAACTTTTAAAACAATCTAAATAATCTTTTTTTAAATAATTCAAAACAATAAATACTTGAATACGCAAGAATACTCGACTGTACTTCATTCAAAATGAAAAGGACGTGCATACATGCGGGACCGAGAACATTGACAGAAGGTCGTTCGGTCGACCCGTTGCTAAGTAACGTCGGCGCGCCTACGCACACTCACGTACATAGGAACTTGATGTGTGCGTGAGAGTTCACTTACCGGGGTTCACGTACGAGAGCCGAGCAGCTGAGCGGTACTCGCGCGCGGGCGACACGACCGACAGACGCGCACGCGCATTGCGCGCATTTTACAAAAAAATAACTTAGGTCTGTACCTACCTTTTTAGCGATATCGCAGTAGGTAATTATTGTTCAAAATGTTTCGTTCTAAACATAAACTAGCACGTCTTTGCATATTGTTTGGTAAACTTCGAGGCGTGTCTCTATCACTTTTCAAAACATTAAAAGCGTTTTAAATTATTCGCTGTTTTAAATCACTAACGCTTTGAGCTTCTTCGGTATACACTAAACGTCAGACTAAACGTTTTAGTTCGGCCCACAAATAAAAGTCAAGGGGTGTTATGTAGGTCTGGTGACCTCGGCCGCCAGTTCACAGGTGCACCGCGACCTATCCACTTATCACCAAATTGACCATCGAGATACGCGCGCACAGATTGTAGTGAGCTGGACATCCGTCATGCTGGAAGTACATGTCTTGCAGATAGGGATCAGGAACGTCTTGCAAAATGGTGTCAATGAGTGACAAAACTCCATGCGGGGTCCGGGGGGGAATTTGAGGAGAGATTTTCTTCTTCTGCGTACATTCGCCTTGCACTGGCTGTTTTCACCAAACAAGATACTCTACGTTAGAATATTCGTACATGTTTAGATACGACAAATATGACCGGGTGCACGATGCATACGCGGAAACAAACAGCGCAACGTCACGCCGCCGTGACGAATCGCAGGTGACTGAAGCTCGGGACGCGGGCGGGCGGGGGGATGCGCGAGCGAGCAGCTCCGGCGCGGCGGCGCGCGGCGGCTCAAGCGCCTGATGATATCAAAGAAGCCGACGGCAAGTGCGGCGAGTACCTATCGGCCGCAAAGGAACGTATCTAATTCATTGATAAATTCCGTGCATTTAGTAGGGTGCGTATGATTTGAATTTCGATATTTTTTCATCCATTTATTCATTTTTTTTATAATTTCTGTTTTTATTGTTTTTGTATTAAAAGTTTACTTCAAATGGGTAGTATTTTTAGATAGATCAATTTGTTTAAAGGGAATAAAAAATAAAAAAATAAAAAATTGAATATGCCATTGGCTTCTACTCCGTTCACCTACTACACCCTATGTTTGTCGAGACGGTAAAAAAAATCATCCGGTATATTGGCACTTAAAAGGTTTATATCCCGTCGTGGTAAACCTGCCCAAATTTTCTCTGATAATGGGAAAAACCTTGTCGGAGCCATGAAAGAAATTCAGTTGATGTTCAAAGAATATTCAAATCAAATTATTGATCATTTATCGGACGATAATATTGAGTTTAAATTTATACCGCCTTACGCTCCTCATTTTGGGGGATTGTGGGAGGCAGGAGTTAAATCATGTAAACACCACCTACGGCGGGTTGTGGGTACCGCTAACTTAACATACGAGGAGTTCAGTACGGTGTTGGCACAGATCGAAGCCGTCTTGAACTCCCGCCCAATGTGTCCTATTTCCTCAGACCCACATGATCTTCTTCCACTCAGCCCGGCACATTTCCTAATCGGCCGGCCACTCCTCTCACCAGCCTGCAAGGACCTGACCGAAGCACCGATCAATCGTCTGACGCGGTTCCAGAGGGTGGAACAGATGAGGCAGCAGTTTTGGAAGCGTTGGTCTACTGACTACATTTCGGAACTTCAGATAAGGACTAAATGGAAGTCACATAATCAGGACATAGCTCTGAACACACTTGTCGTCATCAAAGAGGACAACCTACCACCTCTACGATGGCGCATGGGCAGGATTATAAAGCTGTTTACAGGAAAGGATGGTGTGAGCCGTGTAGCTACAATTCAAACAGCTACGGGCCCTGTACAACGAGTTTTCTCCAAAATCTGCCCCCTACCTGTGTCATCGACACCGAGTGATGACAGCAATGAAGACTGCAGAGTCTCCGATGAAGCAGCCACATAAATTGATTGAAACCTGAGGATTTCAAGGCGGCCGGCATGTTCATTGATCGGCCAACGCCATCTAGCGAAGGAGACCGGACATCACCCGGTTCCGACCGACCGGAATAGCGGTGATGGTGGCGCCCTCCTCGGCGGACGGACCACCGGGAAGTGTATGCGGAGTGAAGTGCGTTAGGTTTCGAACAATAGAAGAAAATTACAATGGTGGTACGGAACTATTATAAAAACGGTGCAACTAGATAGTTTAAGATTATTGTCGTCACAAAGTTTGTAAACCTGTTAATATTTCAATACAAATTGACTACGTATATCTCTCAGTGTAGCCGTATTCATTTCTCCTCCACCTTACGTCGCATAAACCTACGAGGTTTTAAACAAAATACCAATAGGACGCCAAGCAGCCATCTTCAGACCTCGTGAAAATCGCGGGGCATAACGAGGCGCCCTAACATATTGCTTGATGTTTAGTGTTATCCGAGTATGGCGGTAAACATCCTGTGTGTAGACCGAAACATGGAGTGGTTCAAAGTAGACACAATCAAGTTAATAGAGCTTTGGCAAGGCTTTCCATGTTTGTGGAACACAAAATGTGTGGACTATAAAAACCGAGTAAAGCGTCGAAATGCTTTGTTAGAAATAGCTGAGCAAATGGGCTTAGATACTGTTAGTCCGATAGAAAAGAAAATCACATAAAAACTCAATACAACAGAGAAATACATAAACGTAAAACAAAATCGGGAGCCGGACTAGACGAGGCCGAGGTGGGTCAGTCTAGCTGGTATGCTTTTAACCATCTCCAATTCATCAAAGATGTAAATGTGCCAGTTCCAAGCACAGATTCGATAACGGTGAGTTAACTTTGTTTTATGTAATTTTGTTAAAAGTACCAAAGGTATGCTAGATAATGTTTATCTATTCAGTTACCTATCTAAACTTAAATGTAGACTTTGAGTAGGTATATCTTCATTATTTGAATGAAAAAAGTAAGTAAGTACCTACATACACACTTGAACCCATAAACACAGGTGTAACTGTATGTAGTGTGGGTTGTTGAAAAGTGGGAATGTGGGGTCTTGTGTGAGGAAACAAAAATTCAAAATGTTTCTTTCATATTATTTATGACATTAACACAAAAATCAAAATCTAGCTAAACTTGGACTACTTATAATATATTAGGCATATTGATTTTGCCATTGTACACTCCCTGTATTAATCATAAAATAGTCTTTAAATTCATTCCGAACTGCTACGGCTTCATTTCTATCCCTTCTAGGTATTCTTTGGAGAGGTAGAAGACCTGGATTATTGTTTCTCCAAGTCCCAGGAGTCATTGCACCAGTTACCACATCAAAAGTGTCAAATGTACCAAATGAGGCATAAACATTACTCGAATGATTATTAATCATTCTTACAAAATTATGTAAATAGACACAGGCAAGAGTAACCAATGAAGCTTTTGTAGGAGAAAGTAAAATTGGCTGCCGCAACACGCCGAACCTTGCTGATATAATGCCAAAAGACTTTTCTACTACCACCCTAGCTCTTCTAAGGCGATAATTAAATATTCTTTCTGGAGTGCCAGTTATCTGAGTACCAGGATAAGGCTTAAGTAAATGTATATTTAGTGCAAATGCATCATCAGCCACTATGACATATGAGCAATTTTGCTGTATGCCAGGTAATGGTTGTGGTGGTGGCAGAAATAAATTGTTATTCGTTAATAATTTGTAAAAGTTTGTGTTATTAAAAACCACCGTCCGATAATCTTCCTTGGATTCCGACATCCACATAAATAATTTTGAAGTTAGCATCTACTAGAGCCAAAATAACAATTCTAATTTTTTTTATAATTAAAATATTCGCTACCTCTGTTAACTGGTTTGGTAATTTCAACATTCCAAAAAGTCTGCAGATGTAGGCATCTAAAACAAACAAATAAATTATTACTTCTTTATTTCAGGTCTTAACTCAAACTGCTGAATAAGAAACCAAGCTATTGGAAGTGAATGAAAATAATAGATCAGAAAGTGTCACCCCCCAACAATACCAATCTAGAAATTTATACAACAGAAAGACTGAATCAGGCACGCTAAATTATGAAATTGATGGACTAGAATGCCTCACTCCACCATGATCCAAAAATAAGGCCAACAAAAGAAAGCATGACTCAGAATTGGCCACGCTCAATATGCATGCAGAGATGCATCAAATGCTATAATTAGCAAACAAAAAAAGATGAATATTCTATTTTTAGAGAATCTATAGCAAGCGAATTAAGGGAGATAAAATCTATTAGACATTTATTAATGCTAAAAAAGAAAATAATGGATCTAGTTTTTAGCACAAAACTAGAAATTTTAGATTCTGAGAATGAGAATAAAGATACTAATAATATTAATAATATAGAGAACATTGACCCTTTGGGTTCAATTCCTCTGGAATTTGAGGTTGAAATTATAGATGAATTATCTGCAGATGATATACAAACAACATCAGACCATACCCATACTCATAATTCTAACTTCACTAAGAACAAAAAGTTTTAAAACAACAGGTTCATAGAGACTGACTTATATTATTTATACGTAAAAGATTACATATAGATGATTGTTTTATAAGTCTTGATATGAAGATAATGAAAGCAGTATGTTATGTTGATGTTGTTGATTAGGTAGGTTCTTTGAGAATATTTGTTTACATTGTGATAGAAGACTGATTTTATTGGATAGGAGGCATGTTTGTCCAAAACTTTTTAATATTCATGCTGTTATTAAATCATTGGAGATTTCTGTGCTATACATAGACATCTTATAAACAACGGGGTCACAGACATACTATTTATAGTTATACTTATAAGATTACTTATAGATGATTGTTGTATGTAAGTCTTGTTATCAAGATAGTATTACCTGTTATTGTAAAGTATTATGTTATTTGTTGATTACTTTGAGAATATTTGTTTACATTGTGATATAAGACTGATTTTATGATTGTTCATATGCCAAAACTATGATAATAATATTAATATATGAAAGTGTGTCGACATCCTTGCGCCATCCCATCTTCCCAGCCCGGCGGGTTGTGCTGGAGCTGCTGCTGCAGGTGCAGAAAACCTCTAACGGCGCAAATACTCCAATCTTATCGGGACGTTTATGTTCGAGCCGTTTGGGGTTGAAACCCTAGGGCCATGGAGTCCGAGTGCCCACTTGGTTTTTCAAGACATCGCCAAACGCTTGGTCGACTCTTCACGTGACCAGAGGGCTGGCCTATTTTTTGGGCAAAGAATCAGCATTGCCATACAACATGGCAATGCTGCCAGCCTTTTGGGCACTTTGCCTGTTGACAGCGATGCGGACGAATTTTTTGATACCCTTTGATAATTTTCCCTTGTACATAATTGTTATTATAGATATTATAAGTCTTTAAATTAAATAAAAACTATTGTAATTAAAGATTAAATAAATAACATGATATATGAAAGTTAAATAAAACAAAAGATTGTTTTACTTACTTTTACATACTCTGCAATCATTTGTACTATGGCAGTACAAACTTCAGGTATTATTATGCTTACTGAGGTTTTTGAAATTCTGTTTAAATACATAAGAGATGCATAGGAATCACTAGTAGCTAAATACCGTAGTGTAACAAATAATTGGTCAGATGGTGGGATGGACATTCTGAAATGTGTGTCGTATTTCTCTATAATTGGAGCAACTTTCTGCAATAATATTTCAAAATCTTCAGGTGATAGGCTGAGGAAATTCTTATAACCCTGTGCATCCTGAATAATCAACTCATTCCTTAAACTGCAGGTACCATGTGTTTCTCTCTTTTTTAGGAAGTCGCGCATTCAGTACTGTAGAATCCTGTTGATCCCGTATTTAAGCTGATTATATCACTACACTGGCTCATCGCCACGACCCAGCCTCTCGTGCAGGTACGCTGTCTCTTCCAGCATTTCCCGCCATTCGTAGTGAACTGACAGTTGACATTAGTGACAGCGACCTCACTGCTGGCGTGCATGAGATAGTGTTTACATATCTATTAAATAGATACACTACATCCCTTTCTTATTATATTTTTATTTGTTCAACTTAAAACACGTTACCAAATAACCGTGTAAAATCAAAATCATAAACATATTTATTTCAACTATACATTTCTGCAAACAAGTACCAATTAATTTAAAGCAATAATTAAAGGCAGTTAAACTAAACTAATGAAGTCTGGTCATCTGTAGATATGACCTTATTAACATGTGTTCTTATCCTTTGTCCAGTTTCCTTGCTCCTACAACCTCTTCCCTTTCATTTAAAAATATTAAAAACTTTTTGTTTCAACTATCGCCCAAAAATTTAATTTCGCAACTCAGAAGATTAATCTATTTCTATGATTAATTGATATAGTATGATGGTAATCTTTCTTTCTTAGCGAATAAACGATTATTTATTTATTTAAATCTGGCTATCAATTTTATATTTTTTAAGTTCAGCTATTAGGTACTTTATCAAAGCGTTTTAGGATTTTTCAGATGCTAATGCCACATTAATCACTATCTCATAATAATAATAATAAATCAATAAAACAGACCTCATAATAATATTATTATCTAATAGATATAGCAATACCTAACTCACACAATATTATTCAAACCACCATATCCGAAAAGCTCAGTAAGTATCAAGACCTCGCCATAGAAATTAAAACCTAATGGAACGCACAAACCGTTCATATTGTCCTCATTGTTCTTTTATCTACTTGTGTCATACCAAAACCTCTCACACAAAGCCTTAACACCCTCAGATGCCTACTCACACACTTTACATGCTCTAAAAAGCCACCATCCTTAACATCATCGTATCACAAATAAGTTCCTGACTTCTTCAATATTGTCATCCAACTTTTCTATCTAAATTTCACCTTACATACTTGGTCCCGACCCGTGTGTAAGGTTGGTTTCTTAACCTCTCTTAAAGAGAAGAAACGTAAAGAACCGAAAATAATAATTCTATCAAGCAATAAAGTAATCATAAGCCTCCAACTGTCACCAACGAGACAACAGAACCCCAACTGCCACCGCCCTCCAAAGGCCAATCGACAGTTGAGCGGTTGAATAAAATCAGTTACGTCCATGACAAGACCTATAGAAAATTTAGTCATCCTATAACATCCCCTTGGTAAATATCCAATACTTATCTTATTATATATATATATATATATATCCCACTAGCGATTCGCTTTCACTTCGCACGGCCTTACACGTCCCGACAAAACATCGAGAATTCTCAGCTTTAATCAACTCTAATAATTAACTTTAATATACGCACCACACACACAAACCCCCCGAAACAAAACCTCCAAACGACGGCGAAAACCCCATCAAAATCCGTCGCGCGGCTCAGAAGAACAACGCACACATGAAAACGAATCCAATCCATAACATGTATAGATACTAACCTCCTTTCCATGAGGGACATGAAACCATGTTAAAGTAAAATTAAATGATGGACCGCTAGCCACTACGCGGGCCCAGCGCGGGTCGGCGGATGTCCACGCAGCGAAGCATCGGCTCCAGGACACGCCCCCACGATGCTCTCCTTCATCGCTTTGATACATCCGATTTATTGGTGTGTTACATTTGGTTTCCTCACGATGTTTTCCTTTACCGTTTAAATGCATCCAATTTAATGGAAGCCCATGCATCCAATTTAATGGAAGCCCATGCATCCAATTTAATGGAAGCCCATGCATCCAATTTAATGGAAGCCTATGCATCCAATTTAATGGAAGCCCATGCATCCAATTTAATGGAAGCCCATGGATCCAATTTAATGGAAGCCCATGCATCCAATTTAATGGAAGCCCATGCATCCAATTTAATGGAAGCCCATGCATCCAATTTAATGGAAGCCCCTGCATCCAATTTAATGGAAGCCCCTGCATCCAATTCAATGGAAGCCCCTGCATCCAATTCAATGGAAGCCCATGCATCCAATTCAATGGCAGCCCATGCATCCAATTTAATGGAAGCCCCTGCATCCAATTCAATGGAAGCCCATCTACCACGCGGAAACAGTGCGTACTGGCAGATGTCACATGTCTTCGAAGTATTGGTTCTCAGACATGCCGGTTTCCTCACGATGTTTTCCTTCACCGTTGATGAACAGTGGTGATGAGTATGAAATACACAAAATGCCTGCCTGGTTTCGAACCCACGACCTAAGTCGGGCTAGGCCACCACCACTGTTGTGCTATAAAAAATAATAAATATTAATAATATTTTTAACACAACTTCCAATTCACACGTAGCCAATCTCACCGCGCAGAATGCACGCGAACGTTTTCATTATATATTCTATTCTTTCCTTCTTTTTATTGTTGTTGTGTTAAACACTTCTTACCAAATAAATGTCTTTCTTTCTTTCCATATCCAAGTACTTTGAATACTCAATCTTAGATAATTTACATGTACACACACATTTCCACTTAATCAGCCTTCCACCTTATACCCAATACCAGTCTCAATTAATTTTTGATTGACTGCATGTATCTACTTGTACTAAGGTACCTATGACATTAAGTTTGTGTTCCTAAAACTTGACAATTATCCAAGATTCAGAATTCAAATATGCAAAAACTCTTAATTACTTGGTTGAATAAAACTTCCAAACAATATTAAAGAGCTTTCCATATTTTGATATAGCTGAGTACAGACCTACCACTCGGATATTCTTGTACTTATTATGTTATCTTTTTTACATGCGCGTATTCCTGGTTAACAATTTGTTCTTCCTTTCTTTAAATTTATTCCATACTAAACAATAATCGGTATAGAAGAACATATTGTAGGAGTCAATGCGAACAATGCTAATATTCAGAAATGCAAAGGTATTTTAGAACTTCAATACTATAACTTCATTACTTTTACAACTTCATTACTTTTACAACTTCAATACCTATTAGGCTTGACAGCAATCCTAGTACCTAGTTCAAAAGGGTTTAATTACCCAATTATGGTTTTATGTTTATAAGTCCTCATGTAATAATCTAGTTATTATATAAGTTTGTGATTTATGTTAGAAACTAAATTACATAATTCTAATTTTAAATCGAATCATCAATAATCATACTTAGGTACCTATACTTAATTGCATTAGGTATTTTCCAGAATATTGGGTAACACCGCATCCCAACCACCATAGCTACAATAACAACTGTGCAGTTGTTATTTATGTCTAAAACCCAAAACTCATAATCGTTCAATTTAACCATAGATAGTTATTAACTAAAACATCGAAATCAGTTTAATAACTAATCTTCCAGCAATACATGGTGACTGCTAATGTGACAAACAATCCAAAAGATGGTGCTGATTGTTAGGAAAGCACTTCCAGCGTTACTTTATGAAGTCTTCCCTTCTAGATTTATATATCATCTATGTGGTGGTTGCTAGGCTACACTTGTTATTCTATGTACTTTTGATATTGCACACAATATATAAAAACCCAATTCCACTGCGTTTACTTTAATACTGATCTCATAATAAAGGAATCAATACTTTCTCACAGAGCCATTGTAATAGTTCTACAAGAACTCACAGAGAGCAGTGTTTTCCAGATCATAAATAAGAATTATAATCACACAATTAGGCAAAGATTATATATAGTATTAGAGTAGTTAACTTACATTCTGAGGGTCCCGTCCAAGTCTCATGATACAGTGATTGAGTCCACAGCCATCAACCGGCCACACTCAAAATCCGGGACTCCACAGAGGAACTCCTGAGAGAATAAACCCTACAACACTTTGCCCCACCCTTAACACAAACCCAGCTCAGCAGCTGTACTCAGTAACACTTGTGGCCACTAGACCAACAAATATAATAATCAGTTACTAATAATATTATGTAAAATGTATTAATCTTAAATTAAAACGCTCGCAGCAGCATATTATATAGTTATGTATTTTTATTTTATTTATAAAATTGTTTGAATAGGCATTACTTCTACATTGTATAATGGCATCTGGAACTTAGTGCCCTTTGTAGTATTGCCACAATAAAAGGGGTTTACTCAAACACAAGAAGGCTACTTCTTCCTGATCCCTTGAAGTGGGATACCTTATCAACCAGTAGTTTACCAACAACATGCCTAGTCATTGTCACATAACTGTATTATTCTAATTAATCATTTCAATAACAGTAAATTGCTTTTTTAGTGCATTACGTTCCCTTCTTTTTTCAAGTTTGTATCTGCTCTGCAGCACAATCAAAATCACTGCTTGTATTTCAGCTAACATTTGTATAATTTTTTAAACCCACAGGTATCCATAGTTTTACAGGTGAATAAATAATAGTTCTTATTAAATGTGTAGGCAGGTTGTCAGTACATCCCACAGTCAGAGTTAAAGGAGTCATTACTAAGTTTATGTACCTTAGATTACTTAAAATCACAAGGGACTCCTATAGCAACTTAGAATATTTTTGCCATTTCCCAACCCGCTGCTGACAGTAAAATGAAACAACAATTTAAATATTTACTAAATATTATACTTAGGTCATTAGATGTATGAAATGCAAAGTTTATCATGATTCTAACCCAACTCTGTCCTGTGGTTAAGTAGGTAGAGGCAGCAGTTTATTCTGCAGGTAATATGGTAATTGTTTCCAAATAAATAAGTACTTAGCAATTCCACATAACTTAATGACTGTGGTTCATATTCCAATTTATGTAGGTACTTACCTTAATACAATGGTGTGGATTTCCTAAGTGATCCATCTGTCCATCTCGTCAGCTTCGGCGTTTAAATGTAAACATTATCCCATAATTTTAATAACAATAAAGCTATGATAGAATCCTTCCTTCTGCATGAAATACTTGACGCCAGTAAGTACGGAATATAACAATTCACATTAGATTTTGCAGGTAGGTATCATGTATTTTACAATTTTACGTGATCAACACGACGTACCATTTTCCTAAGTATTTTTTATTTTGTCTGACCTTTATCCTCGTCGCCACTTGTAGAATCCTGTTGATCCCGTATTTAAGCTGATTATATCACTACACTGGCTCATCGCCACGACCCAGCCTCTCGTGCAGGTACGCTGTCTCTTCCACCATTTCCCGCCATTCGTAGTGAACTGACAGTTGACATTAGTGACAGCGACCTCACTGCTGGCGTGCATGAGATAGTGTTTACATATCTATTAAATAGATACACTACAAGTACCTAGGTTTCTTTCTAGATTTTTGTTTTTGCCGTTCCAGGTATGAAAGAAAAAGAAAGAAAAAATATATAAATGTATGCAATACTGACAGCTACAAACTATGCAATACTGACAGCTACAAACTATAAATTGTCTTCATCGCTTGAATCCATTTTATTACTATTAGGTACCCAGTTAAAGCGTTGCAATATTTCTAATTTTGTTTATGAGTAGTTTTACTTACTAATTACAAGCTGTCAACCACTGATTATGTAGTACATATCGTGCATGAAGTTATAGATAAAAATGGAGGCCACACTTGGAACAACAACTTGAGTCAAATACCTACGTATCTCTATCTCGCTCTCTGTGGGCAGACCTCTCTTTTTAGTGTGGACTATAGTATTGCTATCTCCTTAATTAAATCTCCTGGTAAATTTTTAGAAATAGTCACCACACTAACCAAATCACAAGTTGAACAATGTCAAATAATGTATCTTTATTTAGCTAGTTGAACTATGATTAATTAAATAAAAAATCTCAAAATTGTAGGTCACGTATGCAGAACTGGGTTGGCGAATCAAGGAATTACTACCCCATTTCTTACGGATTCGGTAATTTGGCAACATTGGCCCTATATGTCAATATTAATCGGGCCAATATGGCGACTGTTTACTTTACGGTTCACAGATTCTTTTAGGATTTTTCACGATAATCATTGCTAAAATTCAAGAAATGGTGCAAACTTGTGTAGTGCGTGGTTGCGGTAGTACGTGGTGTCCAGGAGGTGATATAAGGTTTCACGCGTAAGTGTTAAAATCGTGATTTCTGTCATTGGATCATTGTAAACATATTTCTCTGTATTTTCACATAATTTCTGCCTAAAACGTTTCACCAGTGTTTTCAACGTATTAGTAAATGATAACTATGTCAAAATCAAATAGTTTTACATTGAATTTCATTGACTTGGTGTAGTTTTATATTTTTTGTTTACAAGAAGTCGTACTGAAGTAGTGGGACCATAAATAAGGATATATGTGGGACTTTTCGTAGGACCTTAATTAATTGTACGTTTCTTATCCATTACATACTTTTAAGGCAGACTATTTTTTTATTAATCTGATATTTTGTCTGCGTCAGGATGACTGGACCAAGGAAGATTTTGGAAGTTTGGGCAATACCAAGTTTTAGTACCTATTTCGTACTATTTGGTACCGGACATCAAATAATTGGTACCTCGCTAAAGAGCGAAAACTATTATGAGGAAAGTGGCCAGCCATTCTGACTTCAGAATGGCTGGACCAAGCAGGTTTCACCTAGTTGTAGGCGTTATAAGTAGTTCATCTTTTCGTTAAAATTTAGTACCTCATTGGTACCTCAACATATGTTTTTCCTAGATTTTTTCGATAAGCCAAAAAAAAGTTAGACCTAGAAGAAATTTTGCATGTAATCTGGAGCACGTTGATTTCACCTAGTTGTAGGCGTTATAATTAGTTTATCTTTTCATTAAAATTTAGTACCTCGTTGGAACCTCCACATATGTTTTTCTTAGATTTTTTCGATAACCCAAAAATAAGTTACACCTACAAGAAGCTTTGTATTTTTTTTATATAGTGTTTTTTTTTTTATGCACATATAAGTTTAAATATTACATTATACATCCATATTTATTGAATGATAAATACACATTAATCTTTGAATCTTTGTAAAATATTTTTATACACATAATTGTACGTTTAAATCCAGCTTTATTGAATGATAAATAATGGCATTTGAAAACGTGATATTATTAGGGTTCCGTAACCGAAGGATACTAAACGGAACCCTATTACTAAACCTCCGCTGTTCATCCGTCTATCTGTCAGCGGGCTGTATCTCATGAACCATAATAAGTAAACAGTTGAAATTTTCACAGATTGTGTATTTCTGTTGCAGTTGTATAAAAAAATAATAAAAATAAAGTACAGTAAAGAATTAAAGTATACAAAAATCGTGTTTTTTTTAACTCGAAGTATTTTTTTTTTATACAATATGAAAAACATATTAATGTATCAATCAATGAATAAATATACGTAATATTTATGTGTACTATGATTTATTTTCGGTAATTTTCTTTGTACAAAAATAAGCAAAAGTTTTTGTAGGTGTAACTTTTTGGGTTATCGAAAAAATCCAAGAAAAACATATGTGGAGGTTCCAACGAGGTACTAAATTTTAATGAAAAGATAAACTAATTATAACGCCTACAACTAGGTGAAATCAACGTGCTCCAGATTACATGCAAAATTTCTTCTAGGTCTAACTTTTTTTTGGCTTATCGCAAAAATCTAGGAAAAACATATGTTCAAGTACCAATAAGGTACCAAATTTTAACGAAAAGATGAACTACTTATAACGCCTACAACTAGGTGAAACCTGCTTGGTCCAGCCATTCTTAAGTCAGAATGGCTGGCCACTTTCCTCGTAATAGTTTTCGCTCTTTAGCGAGGTACCAATTATTTGATGTCTGGTACCAAATAGGTACTAAAACTTGGTATTGCCCAAACTTCCAAAATCTTCCTTGGTCCAGTCATCCTGACGCAGACTGATATTTTAATAACACAATAATACAAGTTTTTTTTTTTTAGATTTCCTAAGAATACTACTCAGAGACAATTGTGGTTATCCATTTTACCATTGAAAATGAAGTTTTATGAGAGTGCAAGGATTTGCAATTTGCATTTTCAAGAATCAGATTATGATTCAACAACAAGGCGCTTAAAACAATCAGCAGTTCCTACAATAATAATAAATCAAGAAACAGTATCACCAGGCAAGGTAAAAATTTAATATAATTTAACTATCTATATTACTTAATATTATATATTTAGAAATACTAGTTGGATGGGAAACAAGGCGTGAGGTTGTTTTTTATTTTAAACTCGTTATGCCGACCGCGGTGTGGTAACCATCACTACGACGCTAAGCATGAAGATTCTTGTTAGAGGCTTTATTTATGCCTACTCATGAAGGCCGCTCTTCATGTCTAGTGTATCATTTCTTTTTGCTAATGGAGGCGCCCCTACATGTCTGGCGCGTCAGTTCTGCTTACTCACGAAGGCGCGCTCCTTCAAATAATGTGATGTTATTTCTGTCTACGTATGAAGGCCTTATTGCCTATTATGTCATGTCAATTTATACTAATATTACAAAGCTAAAGAGTTATTGGTTTCTTAATTTTTTTGTTTGTCCCGCTAATTTCTAGAGCCGGATTTGAATTTTTTTTTTTTGCATTTGTTAACCTAATTCTTCAGGAAGGTTAGCTAACATCACGCTAAAACCCCTAGGAGCGGAGCAATGTGGGTGAAACCGCGCGGCATAACTCGTATTTAATAACTAATTTTATTTCTTGTTTTCTTAGGGCAGCAGTGAAGACCACGTTCCCGCGAAGATTGATAGGGGCGTGCAAGTGAATATAAAGTCTACTAAAGAAGAAATACTTCAGAAGAAAACTAAAATTCTCAAGCAAAAAGTGGCGAGACAAACTAAAAAAATTCAGGATATGTCTTCCTTAATGGCAACTTTTAAAAAGTATACGCGTCAGTCAGAAATTGAAAATATTATCCAAGGGCGTTTTGCTGATATCTGTAAGGAATTCAACAAAACACAGATTAATCCACATGGTGTTCGATATAGTGAAGAAGTGAAAGCCTTTGCTTTAGCCTGGGGAACTGCTATCAGAGTTAATAAAAACAACAATAATTCTGCTTGATGAAATTGGTGTTACCGTAAGATCTTTGACTTGTGATGGTGCATCATCCAATATAAAGGCTTATGAATATTTAGGCTGTTCACTAGATCAAAATAATTTAAAACCGTCCTTTCAACATCCCAACGGAAAGAGCAATATTTATTGTCTGCTTGACGCTGCACACATGTTAAAACTCGCTAGAAATGTGCTGGCCGACTTTGAAGTAAAGTCAAATACTGGCGATATTTCGTTTGAATATATCCGAAAATTACACGAAGTACAAAGCAAGGAGGGGTTAAAATTTGCCACTAAATTAAGCCCTTTACATATAGATTTTAAAAACAAAAAAATGAATGTTAGGCTTGCTGCGCAAGTACTTAGTTCATCAGTGGCTGATGCAATAGATTTTTTGAGGGTAAGTGGTCATCCTGACTTTCTGAAAAGCGAAGCGACTACAGAGTTCTTGCACATGATTGATAGAATTTTTGATCTTATGAATTCAAAATCACCCTTCGGAAAAGGTTCTAAATCTCCATTATCGGTGAAAAACCAACGTTATTGGGAACCAATATTTAATGATACTGGAATATATTTAAAATCCTGGTAGAGGTATTTTAAGTCATCCTAGAAAAACTTTTGCATTAGGGTTTTTAATGAACATGCATAGTTTGTCATTACTTGTTAATGATTTGTGTACACTGGAGCAAAATCCAATGAAATATTTGTTGACTTTTAAGTGTTCACAAAACAACTTAGAAATATTTTTTTCATGCATTAGGGCTCGCGGTCGAGCACAAGATAATCCGTGTCCTCTCGAGTTCCGCTATATAATGAGAAAGATGTTGTTCAGACATTCTATTCAACCGTCTATCAATGCTAACTGCATAGAAAATGGCTTTGAGACTTCACACGTCTTCGATTTCAATAAACGGGACAGTATATTTCAACCTCGGGAAGAACCTGATTATCAACAAGTCGTTGAAAATGTGTTTCAAAATTTGGATGCAATTCATACTAGTCCTTATCAGGAAAATATATTATATTATATAACTGGTTACATTATTAAACAAATTCTATCCCGCATTTCTTGTGAACATTGTAATAATGCGTTAGTAGCACTTCAAAATCTGCCAACAGATCATTCATATTCGTTAATTATAAATAAATATAATTCATTTACGACATTTGTGAACCAAGGTAAACTTTATTTTCCTTCGGTAGCAGCTTACAAAATTGTAAAATATTGTGACAAAGTGTTTCAACGAGCGAATTTGATGGGCCAACTTCGAGCAAATAACGTTGAAAATAAGTTAATTAATGTCGTATCACAACATTTTACTCCTCTTTTGCAGGAAATGTTTAACCATCCAATCACGGCCTCAATGAATTGTACTGATTTGCATGAAACTATGTTAATTAAGCAGCTAGCAAATTCATTTTTTTAAATGCGTATACGTGCTCACTTAAAGAGTCATACAGAAAATATACTCAGTGATTTACGAGGTAAGAGACAGAAACTACACAGAGCTATGATTTTCAGTCATGTTTAATAGAAAAGTAAAAAATAATAAATGGTTTTAATTTGAAAAGTGTTTGTTTCCTTTGAGGTTTTTTACATATCACCGTTCCTATTATAGTCCCGTATAGTATATATAAATAATATTTAAAAATTGCGCACTGGTTATAAGATACCCAAAAATCTCGAAAAAATCAGCAATAAGACTAATCTTCAAAATTTATGAAACATCTGATTTCTTTTTAGCGATTTCAGGGTTGGCCCATAGCATAGCAAGAGTTGTTGTAAAATGATTAGTACAATGATCCCTTTTCAGTTTCGCTATACAAAAAGTAATTTTCAGTTTATGCCCGGGGCTCCTCCCACACTCGCACCGATCTGAGTATTTCATTTCGTACTGTACTGACACGGGAACTATACCATGGTAATGGTCTATTTCCGCGCAAAATTCTGTATGTACATGTCGACGACGCCCAAACTTTTTCCGTGATTAATGACAAACAGCCAATTTAGGCTAGGTCTTAGTAGTAAACAGAGATGTAGTTATTTATAAATACATCACTAAATGGAAAGCAACTTCTAAAGCAATGTCCTGGGAAAAATAAAATAAAGGTTACCCTATTTAGAAAGAGAGGGTCTGCCCACATAGAGCGAGATAGTAATACATAGGTTATGCTTCAAGTAGGTATTCGAAGTGTGGTCTCCATTTTTATCTATAACTTCATGCATATCGTGGGATGACAAGAAAAACTCACTAAGTACAGTTTATAGGAAAAATGACTTTTATTCACGAAGTTAATTATTTTTGCATAACCGTTCGCAAGAAAAAGTCACTAAGAACATACCTTTCCTATTTTCTGACTTTAAAAAAATGTAATTATCATCAACTACTGCTTTGAAAGAAATTACCGGCAGGTAAACTTCATTTTGTACTTAATGATTTTGTGCTGGCAACATGGTCCGGCCGGCAACTACTTTACGTCACTAATTGTGCGTCAAACAAAACGTCAATGTCACAATTTAATTTAATATCTGTTTTATTTCAACATTTAAATTACATTACATTTATTATACTAAATTAACTAAAAAACAATTTAGCTGAGTGGCAGTAACATTAAAAGGAGTTGAATCCGGATCGGGAAGGACGGGGGGGTCGGGGAAGGTGAGACCATCCGCAGGCGCCGGATGTTTGCTCTCGAGGGCTGAAAGTGTTTCTGGAGATTAGGGCGCCACCACATCGCTGCTGAAAAGTAGCCTGGCCGCTCCCCTGATATCACCTTCACTCAAGTGCCAATGCTCATTACCCTTATTGGCCCAGAAACATATAACGTATTGAAAAATCTAGTGTCTCCAGAATCACCAGCGACCAAAACCTATGTGGAACTTATCGAGACCCTGACTCGACATTATCTGGTAAAGAAATCCGCTGTAGCCGGCCGGTATGAGTTTTACAAGTGTAAGCAAAAAGAAGAGCAAAGCGTAAACGATTTTGTAGTGGAAGTCAAAAGGAAAGCTGCTACATGTAATTTCGGCACTTTTCTCAACGAAGCCTTAAGAGATCGTTTGGTGTGTGGGTTATCTCGAGAGCAACTCATCAAGAAGCTCTTGACGGTGGGAGACAATCTTTCTTTTTAAGAAGCGGTGAAGATAGCAATAGCCTACGAAAGTTCGGAAAACGAAACAAGAAACATTCAGCCTGAGGTGAGTGTACAGATCCTCCAAAAGCAGGGTTCTGTACACAAACAGTCTCCATTTGAGAAAAAAGAACGTAGCCAACTGAGTAATGGACATGCTACAAGAGGAAATGTATCAAATGCCCAAAATATAGAGTGCACCCGTTGTGGTGGCAAGCATATGTCAGACAAGTGTTTCAAGAAGAATTGGGTGTGCTTTCACTGTAACAGACCGGGTCACATTGCAACCAAGTGCCATTTCCGTTTATTTGGAGGAAGAAATATGTTGAAGCAAATGGATGAGCAGCATGCTGAAAAACAGGATACTGAGAAGGGAGAAGTCATTCTTGGCAGTATTCAGCAACTGTCCAGTGGGGAAGACATTGCATGGATGCCATTATGACTGAAAAGTGGACATATTTTTAAAATGCAAGTGGACACTGGAGCCTGTAAATCAGTAATACATAAAAGAGATTTTGAAGAATATTTTGCAAAAAGTGTACTAAGTGTAACTATAGGTTAAAATCAGTGTCAGGTGAACTACTGAATATTCTAGGATCTTTTAAAATTACATTTAGTAATTTGAAACAAGAATTGTATTTGGTGGTTATAGAATGTGAAAAGTATTTTGTTCCATTAGTGGGAAGAAATTGGTTAAGAGTTATATTTCCTAAATGGCAAAAGTATTTTGAGATAAGACAGGTAAAATCTGTAGAGAGTGACAAAGATCAATTAGTAGGAAAAATTAAAACAAAATATAAGAAGGTTTTTGAGAAAGATAGATCATCTCACATATTAAATTTGAAAGCCTGTTTAAAACTCAAACAAGGAGCTGAGCCCATTTTTCATAGAGCTTATACTATTGCATATTCTAAGAAGGAGGAAGTTGAAAAAGAATTATTAAGTCTAGAAAAAGCTGGAATTATTGAAAGAGTTAGGCATAGTAGTTGGGTATTGGCTCAGAGAAGTGATAAGAAACTGCGTATTTGTGTGGATTACAAAGTCACACTTAATCAAGTGTTGGACACTGAGCACTATCCTTTGCCAATACCAGAGGACATTTTTGCAGCTCTTAGTGGGGGTAGTGTTTTCTGTGTTTTAGATTTAACTGGAGCCTACCAACAATTGTTATTAGAAGAATGTTCCCGTGAATACATGACTATTAATACACATTTAGGATTGTTTAGACCTACTAGGCTGCAATTTGGTGTATCTAGTGGGCCTTCAGTATTTCAATGTTCTATGGATCAAATTTTACAAGGGTTGGATAATGTGAAATGTTTTATCGATGATGTTGTTATAAAGGGAAATTGCCTGCATAATTTATTAAAAAACAACACTCTTTTTATGTGGTCAGAGGAATGTGAAAAGGCATTTAAAGATAGTAAGCAATTATTAATTGAAAATCAGCTGTTAGTCCATTATGATGTGAATAAAGAACTGTATTTAACAACAGATGCTAGTAAGTATGGAGTTGGGGCAGTACTTAGTCACAAAATAGATGGAGAGCCCATAAGTTTTGCATCTGGAACTTTAAACGGTGCACAAAGAAATTACTCACAAGTGGAAAAGGAAGCTTTAGCTATAATTTTCGCAATAAAAAAGTTCCATAAGTTTTTGTATGGTCGTAAATTTACCTTAATCATGGATCATCAACCATTAAAGTTTGTGTTTGATCCTCTAAAAAAAATTCCAGTGACTGCAAATGCTAGACTACAAAGATGGGCCCTACTTCTGTCTGGTTATACATATGAGATTAGTTATAGGAAAGGAACTTTATTGGGTAATGCAGATGCTTTATCACGTTTGCCTTTGCCAGAATTTGCAGAAGTATGTGATACTGTAACTTTTTTGAGTTTCTCGGACAACCCTCCAGTCGATTTTAAAGAGATTGCATTTTATACTAGATCTGATCCCATTCTCTGTAAAGTTTATGAATATGTCTTAACTGGTTGGCCAAATACTGTAAGGGATGACAGCTTAAAACCATATTTTTTAAAACGGGCTGAATTGTGTGTTGAACAGAAATGTTTATTATGGGGTAGTAGAGTTATTATACCAAAAGTTATAAGATCAAAAGTTCTAAGTAGTTTTCATGAATCTCATCTAGGTGTGGTACAATCGAAAATGATGATGAGGGAATATTGCTGGTGGCCCAATTTAGGACAGGACATTGAAAATCTTATACAGGCTTGTGAGATTTGTCAGGCAACTAGATGTTTTACAAATGCATGTCCACTGACTCCTTGGATCAAAACTGAAAGAAATTTTGAGAGAGTACATGTCGATTTTTGTTTTATAAATTCTATTACATATTTTCTGATTGTTGATTCACGATCAAAATGGTTAGATGTGCACATTATGCAGGGTACACCAGCTCCACAGGTAGTGTAAAACTTTTGCTATTATAGGTATACCTGCTACATTAGCAAGTGATAATGGTCCTCCATTTAATTCTGTTGAATTTGTGAATTTTTTAAAAGTAAATGGTTGTGAAGCAGTGAAAACTCCTCCCTACCACCCACAGTCAAACGGGATGGCTGAGAGAACAGTGCAAACTATAAAAAAATGTTTAAGTAGACTGGGAAGTGAAAATTCTAAATTAAGTCCTGAAGTACTTTTACAAAATTTTCTATTCACTTATAGGAACACTCCAAATGTAACAGGTATGTCTCCAAATGAGATTTTGTTCAAACAAAAACCCCGAACTAAATTTGATTTAATGAAACCACATAATGTTATTTCAAAAAAAACTTGTAAAGGGAATGAAATACAAAGCAGGGTATTTCAAGAAGGGGACAAGGTTTGGTGTAAAGAACTCAATAAAGGGAAAGGATGGGTCAAGGGAGTTATTTTAAAGAGACTAAGTGTAGTTAGATATTTAGTAAATATTGAGGGAGTTCATAAACATTATCATGGATCTTCTCTTAGACCATGTGCAGGAAGTGTAGGTATTAAAGATGGGTTAGATGTTGTACCTGAGCAGGTACAGGAAACTTTAGGACATGAATCTCTACCGCAGTATTTAACTAGTGAAAGGGTTGACAGAAACGTTGGCCTTGATAAAACCAATGGCCTTAATACTAGTAAAGCGGATGTAGAAACAAATGGGGAAGAGGAAGCATTTCAGGACAGTAGTTTGGATAGGGACAAAGATACTCCTGGGAGATCAAAGAATGAGTCTCCTTCGTCTGTGGTCTGTAGATCAAATAATGAATCTCCTTCGCCTGTGGTCCGTAGATCTGTTAGAATAAGAAAAGCTCCTGACAGGTTGGATTTATAAGACTACATTTTAAAAGGGGACGAATGTTATATACTGATGGCAACATTAGTCCCGCCTAAACAGAAAATTTTTCCTTTTTCGACAGATGAACAAGTTGGGAAATTGTAAGCGAACTCTGATTGTGAAAAAGAAATAAAAAAACGAATAAGTAAACTTAATGGTTTTATTGAAATATAATAGGAAGAACTGGGGTTGGAAGCTCTCCGTCATCCGCCCTACTCACCAGACCTTGCGCCTACAGACTACTACTTTTTCCAGAATTTAGATAACTTCTTGGCGGGAAAAAAATTCAATACCCGCGAGGCAGTACAAAATGCCTTTGAAGAATTTGTTGCCTCCAGTCCAGCTGATTTCTTTAAGAAGGGCATCAATAAACTGCCACTGCGTTGGCAAAGATGCATTGATTGCATGGGTGATTACTTCGATTAATACAAATAAAAAATACATGAAAAAAATACGTAAATTTTTTCATACAAAACGGCAATTTCATAGGTAAAGACCTAATATTAATCGGTTATGGAGTGAGGAAAAGCAGGTCCTGCTCACGACTGGTGAGCTCGGCTTCTGGGTTCGATTCTTCGAAATAATTGATTCGAAACCCGTGTAACGTTGTGGCTTCACACCTGAACTTAGTCGAGTAGTTACTATGTTACTAAGTGGTTGAGCACAACACTAAATTACATGCCCAACACTAGTTGACAGACATTACTCATTCATTTCATCTAGAGATGGGTTGTAACAGGTGAAACACGATATCTGTGATCACTGTGACTGTGACAAAAAAATAACAGATCCAAATATCTGTTATTAAATCACAGCCTGTGATTTTTGTACGGACGATAAATACGTATCTCAATCGAATATCATCTTTATATCTATTAATTTAAAGTCGAAAATCGTATCTATCTGTTATAAAATCACAGCCTGTGATTTTTGTACAGACGATAAATACGTATTAACTCAATTGAATATCTTCTTTATTTCTTTTCGTTAAAGTCGAAGTTTTAACAGTAACAGTCTTGATGATCTGTGATTTTAAGTAACAGATATTTTTTATCATTAGGAGCAATTGCTATCTGCTATTTTTTAATATCTGTGATTTCTATCTGTGACGATAAATACGCCTCAACTCACTCCTAATTTCATCTGCAACCAGCCATACTAGCGGTTCAATATGTAGAACTCCTAGATTTACCATGTGCCCCGAGTCTAGGGTGAGTTCATCATTATTATTATACCTATTATACTGTACTGTGTGCTCCTGGTGCCATCTGCAATGGTTATGCTCTTTAAGCCTGGCTTGTCACTACTTAACCTAAAATCTCACCTGTCATTCTGCCACGCTGTGATTGCACTCTCTCTATCTCTATCTCTGCCTGTAAGCCGCTGCGATGTATTATCCTTATCTATCCTGCTTCCCATACCGTTCTTGGTCGCTAAGGAGGCTAGCACATCGCATGCGGCTTGCTGCTAACTGCACCGCATCTGACATGCGCTCCCTAACGCGCTTTCAGGGTTCTACGTACCGGCTTCTATGGACCGGCTTCTACACCTCGGCTACTACGTCCCGGCTCTTACGTCCGGCTAAGGACAGGACGCGTTGGCATTGGCATGCTGCCAATGCCCGCTACTGAGTCCTTGCCGAGGCCTGGCCTACCTGCGGCCTACCGCCGCGAGCTACCTGCGGCCTAGCGCCGTGTACCACCTGCAGGCTTGTGCTGACAGGCCTCCTCGTCTGCCACGTGTCTCCGACGTGTGCTACCCTACCGTTCCAGCTGAGACTGCGCTGGCAGGCCCCTTCCTACTACAACGGATGACCAAGGACGGTACCCCTCTACCTACCTAAGTGTGCGGGTGCTCGGAAAGAACAGCGACTAGCTGTGGATCTCCTACCTACTATATTACTTAATATATGTATTAAACTACCCAGCTGGTTTCACTCCTCTCTCAACACTACCTACCTACCTACCTATCCGTTAACGGCCTGCGCAGCCTACCTGCAAAGCCCTAGCCGTTACAAAATCAATATGTTTTACTTATTTCTTTTTTAATGTTTGTAATTATGTGAGCATCATGTGTTAAATCACTGGTTTAAATAAGTACAATATTGTCAGTTAATTGGTATACTTCACAGTAATTACATAGAAAAATTTCAACCATAACTAATAACGATAAAATTCGCGAACAAGCTTCCTCGTTATTCACGACTCAATATGTCAAAAAAAAACAAAATGAGAATCACTTAAGAAAATAGTCATAAACGAAATAATCTTCTTTTCATAGGTTGACTAAAATTGACCTCTTTTAACAAAAATGTTACTGAATTACAACTGAATTACAAAATCTTTTCTTTTCAAGTTACGATTTCATAAACAAATCTACTTCAATTTTACCAGCTCGGTGAAGTTAGCCGCACGATTTCATTATTATGAATTTTTGTTAGTGCTAATCGTTAGAGAGGGTTAGAGAGAAAAGAAAAATCGTTAGAGAGTAATATTAGTTTTTATGTAAAAAACAATTTTAATTTTTCGTGTGAAGTTGGCCCCCCTTCCCGCAAAAATGGACTTCGACATAATTTTATTTTTTTAATTGTTTGCGAATCGTTAGAGAGAGATTGAGATTTACACAAAATCGTTAGAGAGTTAATATTTTATTTGATATTAAATAATTTCTAAGAGCGTGACGTTAGCCTACCTCTGTGAATTTTGCCCCCGATATAATTATTCTCAACTTTTGTTAATGCTGATCGATAGAGAATCGTTAGAGAGAGTTAGAGAGAAAAGAAAAATCGTTAGAGAGTAATTAGTTTTATTTATCAACGATTTTAATTACTTTAGTGACATTGGCCCCCATTCCCGCAAAAATGGACGTAGACGTACTTTTTTTTTTATAATTTGAGAATCGTTAGAGAGAGATATAGAGTTAAAAAAGTCATTAGAGTGTTAATATTTTAATTAAAATTAAATTATTTCTGAGAACACCTTTTACCCTGGGACCTGAGCAGGTTAATATTTAGAAACGTGCCGCCTCGATAGGGGATAGAGGAGGGAGGAGAGGGGGCAAGGGTTAGTAGATCCCCCACTCCCCCCTGCCGGAGGTACAAAGTTTTTTTAAAATGATTTGTAAATATGACAAATCTCTTATATGCTGGGGCCACACCAACGGATTATCGCGGTAGACGTTAACCGTGGGTGTACTTCACCACGACTTAACTCGAGAATTTGTCAACGGCATTTACATTGGCGTTTGACGTTGGGTGATTGATAACTCTGGTGGCGGCATTTTAGGCAGATCAAAGAGATTTACCGCGAGAATTATTGCATTGAATGAAGCGGCCACACTTACATTTTTCACTGTGCACCGTGAGCGCGAGTAGTACCGTGAGTAGTAGGTACTACTGATACATGGTATGATGCAGAGGAACGTTATAGTTATGAGTGGTAAAGTTGTGTATTTGATCAACGATCATTTAACAGTGATACCTGATAAGAATACGAAATATTGTTGGTAGTTTCAATTTGATTCGGTACTTATAGTGCATCATTTATGCTCAAAACACACAAAAGGTGGGTGCTTGTCGGGAGCTGGTCGGGTCGTTTTTAACCCACCGACGGAAAAAGAGGGATGTTATTTAACGTGTGTGTCTGTATGTTACATCGTAGCTGCCAAACGGCTGAACCGATTCTGATATTTTTTATTTTGTTTGAAAGGTGACTTGATAGAGTGTTCTTAGCTATGATTCAAGAAAATCGGTTCAGCCATTTGAAGATTATCAGCTCTTTTCAAGTTTATGAATGGATGTGAGCATCTTCCATAGGTCACATCGATTCGAAAAGACATGTCCTGTAGTAGTAGTGTAGTAGCTCTAACTGTATCATGCATTTTTAAGGATTACTAATTTTGAGAAAAATCGTATTTTTAATTTATTTATTTATTCTAATCTTATGTGCACACAGTAAAATACAAAATAGATACGACATAGTTAAAATATGAGTACAAAGGTACTGCTTATTTCTTAAGAAATAATTAATTTAGTGTTAATTTACTCCTAAAACGAACAAACTTTCCTAATTATCTAGGCTAATAAAGTGAACACACCCCAGAAAATAACAAACTTTTCAAAATTGACACATGGTACTGTCATTACAGTCAATCAATCATTTTTTTTCAATTGCCATAAAGAAAGAAAAAAAAAAATATTTTGTTGTAAAGAATATGAAAATGCCTGACAATGCAAAAAAAAATTCTAAAGTTATTTACTTTATGTACCATATTCTGAAATAAGATGAAATGGGCTATTTTCAGTCAAAAATGTGTAGCATAATTATTATTCTTTTAGACCTCTCTTAAGATTATAGCTACTAAGAATCTATAAGTGCAAGAAGTGCATGTTTCAGCATAGTCCACAGGCTTAGCAGGAATAAAGTGATAATAGTACCTACTGATCAAGAACATTTTTTTAATTACGATGGAGAATTCCTGTTTTATGACTTAGAATCGAGATCGGAAGTGGATGAAAAGCCTTTCGAAAATTATGATATTTAAAAACTGAATAATATGCTTTGAATGCAAGTGTTACAGATTTTTTTATGAAATAAAACTTTTTATTTAGTTTTAAATAATGATTTATTGATTTTCTTCATTTTCAATGTCTTCTCTTAATAAAATACTGTCGAGAAACTGAGCAGGTGGAGATATATAATTTTGATGCCGGCCCATCCAAGATACCAGACAATAATGTAATACACTCTATAACTATAGTGGTGTGAGTCCTCTGATCAAAGCTGTCTCATGTGATGACGAAATGCCTGGTAGCTTCACTAACTTCTAGGTACAGTAAAAGTACCGTTCGACTGAATATGTTGCCCATAATAAGAGCGAGCCTGTTTAATCTAAAACGCGTTCTCAGAAATAATTTAATATCAATTAAAATATTAACTCTCTAATGATTTTTTTTAACTCTCTATCTCTCTCTAACGATTCTCAAATTATACAAATAAAATAATTACATCTACGTCAATTTTTGCGGGAATGGGGGCCAATTTCACAAAACTAATTAAAATCGTTGATAAATAAAACTAATTACTCTCTAACGATTTTTCTTTTCTCTCTAACTCTCTCTAACGATTAGCATTAACAAAAGTTGATGATAATTATATCAGGGGCAAAATTCACAGAGGTAGGCTAACGTCACGCTCTTAGAAATTATATAATATCAAATAAAATATTAACTCTCTAACGATTTTGTGTAACTCTCAATCTCTCTCTAACGATTCGCAAACGATTAAAAAAATAAAATTACGTCTAAGTCCATTTTTGCGGGAAGGGGGGCCAACTTGACACGAAAAATTAAAATTGTTTTTACATAAAAACTAATTACTCTCTAACGATTTTTCTTTTCTCTCTAACCCTCTCTAACGATTAGCATTAACAAAAGTTCATAATAATGAAATCGTTCGGCTAAATTCACGGAGGTTGAATTAATTATACATAATATTGTCTTTTTCTATTAACAACACAATACGATACTAAATAGAAATCTTCATAAATGTTACCAGCTTATTGAATTTATATTGAACAATGTATAAAAACCTAATGTTACCTATTACAAATCGACATAACTTATGAAAATAAATCAGATTTATAGCTATGCGCCCTGAGTTGCATGCTTGTCAAATTGTGTCAGTGTCAATCCTGCCATGTCGTGTCGTGCGTGAGAAATGTGACATTTTATTGTATTATACACGTACTATGGTTGAGAGTTGTAAATAATACATAATAATACGAATAATAATTAATACGTTTTGTAATCATGTAATGTCACCACAGTTCATCATCTTTTCTAAATTTCGTGGTATTATTCATCTAACACTATACTTTAGTGTAGGAAATGTCGTCAATACGGTCATGAAGAGAAAAATTGTGCAGATAAGGCTTTAGGAACTGCCACTGACTCGCGACAAACTTTATAAGTATCTGGAGACGGAACTCTTATAAATTAATATAGATCTAGCCTATCACCGTTGTGACCGTTATCTTGTTGTCATAATCATAAATATCAATCATGTGTTCTTTTGTCAAGAAGTTCAGCGAGTTCCATTCATCTAGCTAAATCGTTCGTCCAGCTATAGGAAATGTCAAAGGTGCCATTATGTCTCGTTTGTTTATCATTTTAACTACAGGAACTTCAGGATTTGTGAAGTTTTACAAGCACTCAAGACTTATCTTGGGTACCTAACGGTTGTGTTATGTAGCAAATTGTACTCTGTAGACTCAAAACTTGTTGATCTGCTCAGAAATCGCTAGGACTTATTGTTAAATGCTAGTTCTAAAACGAATTGGTAAAAGGGTAGATTTCATTGTTGTTAAAAATGTGAAAGAAACTACTGTTGCAAGTATTACTTGGTACATTATGGTTACAGTCTTGAAAAGTCATTTGTTTAAAATAAACTGATGGTAGTCTATGAACTAGTTAAATATTTTTTTATACATTCCAACTACAACCAAGAAGAAGTACCTAATGAAACTCTGAGAATAATCTTGATATTTTGAAATCCAGATATATTATGGAATGATCAAATTACGTGAAATGGCTAGACACTATGCCAGAGATGAAATGAGATGTAATCAGGAAAAATACAACCCTCAGACCCTAAGTTCCTTAATATGATATTAATATCATGTTTTCATTCTTTTAAAAGTGTTATCAAAAGCTTACTGTACTTGTACTTTTTTTTTTTGAGCCAATGAAAAGGCTTATTTTGACCTATAAATTTTGTTGACCTAAAAACCGTATTTATAACTGTGTTGAGTCTGTAACAAAGAATTAATAAAACTCATCCATACATGTAAATACAAAATGTTTTACATAAACAGTCATGAAACCACGCTGCCTCTACTGCGTCTATAAGTAGGTGGATAAAGCAAGTTTTAAATGACAGTGGCTTAGATACTATTAAGTTCACAGCACACAACATGCCTCCACTTCAAAGGCTTCTGAAAGGGGCATAAAGAGGTAATAAGGAATGCTTCAGACTGGATACAATGGAATCTTCTAAATTTGCTCATTTCCATAACTGACCATTTGTCAGTGATCCAAACGCTTTTGCTCAAGTGGTGTGTTCAACAGATATTTCTTTGTAAGATACTTTAATAAGTGATATAGTTAAGTGCCTACATTAATGAGTAAGGCCGTTAAATTGGCCTCATATAACATAAAAGCAACTTAAAAGTATAAATTACCGGGTTACTTAAAAGTAACATAAAATATTCTAAGGGCATATCTACAATACGGAAATAAACATTAGTTTTTAGAAAAATTATTTTATTTTTAACGGACTTCCAAAAAGGGGAAGGTTCTATGTTCGTCTGTTTTTTTTAAATCGAATTTCATTGATACTTTAGTCAACTGTGGTTGATTTTGAAAACAATCTTTTTTCACTTTGTAGTGTTTTTGGAAGTCGGATTTTTTAATAGAAGTCGTTTTATTTTTTAGTTTTATTTTAATCAATAACGTACTATGTCATATGTCCTAAAATCAAAATAAGACATGAAAATAAAAGTTTAACAACAGAACATAACACACACACATAATATAAAGGTAATATTTAATAATACTTGCTCCAGAACAAAAAACAGTGTTAAAATAATGTAGTTCTTAATTAAAGTCTTAGTAATGAATATAAAAAAAAAACAAAATTAAACACATTTTAATTAAAGTAAGTAACATCAAAATGATCTCTTAGCAGATATTCGTTTTTTTATCATTTGTAATTAATTCTATAGTTTTTACTATCGAAACAGAAGGAACAGTGTCTCGGTCCATTTTCTTTGTCACAACAAATTTTACTGAAGGGTTTTTTACTGTCTTTAGGAAATTAACCGTGTATTTATCTTCTGTAATATTTATTTGTTCTACACGCCCTATATAGTATTTCCAATTGTTACGATTATAATATCGTACTAACACATTTTGATTTATTTTAATATCTTTTATATTTGTTTCGTCTTTGTTTTCTAAGTCATCAGTCTTTTCGTTTTTGTTAGCTTCTACAGTAATACTTAATTCCGGCTTACAGCTTTCTTCACAGTCTTTAGTCTTTTTAGTCTCGTTTAAGTTTATACTATCCAAATCTGTCCCCCCTATTTCTATTTGATCATGGTCTTTGTCAATTTTATCGGTTCTGTCTTCATCGATTTCAGATTTTTCAGACTCTCTTATCATATCAGAGTCACATCTTTGTTTCAATTTTAAGTTTTTTATATGTTTATTCTGTCTAACTTCTTTAGCACTCAAATCGATATATTTTAAGCTACAGTCAGGCACCTGTAAATTTGGAAAACCACTGCTTTTATGAATTCCAGAAGTACTCGCTACCGGGTTTGTGTATGGATCATAATTCTCTGCACTTATTGTGTCATCTAATGATTTTTTGGCAGAAAAAAGATCAAAATTCGGATCCAATTTATGAAATTCTAGTCCATCAAATTGCTTTAAGTCAAAATATCTTTTGTTACATGGTAAATTTCGAATGTCTGATAATATTGGGACTCCTTTTTGCGCTGCCGACTTTCTCTCTTGTTTTGCTTCTAAAACACTTTCTTCAAATGAAATGAAATGAAATGAAATTGTTTATTCTGTAAATCGGATATTGGAATCACTTTTACACGTCATATTAAAAAGTTGTAAAAATAAGCTAGATGAGGTCGGCGTTTCCTATCTGACTACTCTGAGAAGAAAGGCCGAAACAAACTCAGAGGTCACCGTCTCCTTTAAAGTCCAGACATAATCTTGGTCAGGCCATATGAGGACCATGTAGATATGAGTCTGAAATGGTCTTTTGAGGAAAGAACCACACAGATTTGACTGGACCTGTCCAGTCAGTGCAAGCATTTGTCAGTAATAGTGGAGCTCAACTCAGAACTAAAGGAGCTCAACGACTCGACGAACAATACCAAAGAAAGGACGTTTGGGTAGGTCGCATAAAGTTCTCAAATTGCCAAATTCAAATCTTTCCTTTTCTAAAGCAAAACCTTTCTTCAACTTTTCTCCTATTTCTACATCTAAATATTCTTCTTCTAAATATTCTTCTTCACAATTAGGCTCAGAAAAATGTGTAGCATCACTGTCGTCTATGTATTCTATTTCAAAACTCTCGGCGCTGCTGGTTGATGATGAACTATTTCTCCTTTTTTTTATTTTCCCTGTATCTTTTTTCTTTGTTAAGTTTCTCTGTGTTTTTCTGCCTTTTGGTAGATTTCTAATTTCAAATCTGTGTGTTTGTATAGAATGACAATCACATCTACCACTCATATTTTTGCAAAAGCAACTTAAATTTCGAAAGCTTACTGATTTTTTTTCATTTAATATTACTTGATGTATTTTGAGTGTGTTAGGCAGCGGACGTAGTTTTTTAACTATTTCGTCTTGAAGTGGTATTATGTCTTCTGGAGGAATATAAAACACTTTGATGGCTGAATCTGTTTTGGAAAGGACTTCAAAGGCGGTTTTGGCATCGGGAATATCTTCTCCATGTGCCACTTTCGAGTCCAAAGTTCGCTTCACTGCGCCGCCAATACCGTCCGCAGCGCCTTTTCCGTGAGCTGCTTCAAATATAGACCAAGTAGAATGGTTGAAACCGAAACTTTGAATTTGACTAAATAAATAAAAATTCTTTATGTTGCGGTATTTAGATGTCGGGCCATCAGAAAAAAAATGTATTGTATCTACTCGACGATATCTTTCTTTCAAATATTGTAATATTGGTTTTAAATGTGCCCATATGGCTTCGGGGTTATGTATATTTGCTGGAGATATTGAACAAAATGATATGGGTTTGTGTTCATTTTTGATGTAAAGCACACCAGTGTGCAGAGTGATTTGAACCTTAGATGATCCGAAGTGCATGGCTTGTATTTCTGTATGCATCTTGCAAACATAATTTTCGGAAAAATCTATGTGTATGACCGTTTCGTTTTCTTTCAAGTTAGCTATGCAAAATTTACAATTTTTGTACTGATGTGAAATATTGTATGAGTGATTTAGAATTTTTTTCATATCTGAATTTGTTGCATTGATCAAGTCTTGTAGAGATCCTTCTCTTTCCGCCTTTACCATTTTGTTTGATGTCTTTTTGTTTTCCTCTTCGCCATACTCATGTTTCATTGGCATCCACACAGGCCATACAATTTTATCATTTAGATTGAAATCGGTTTCATTAGCAGTAATGCTATTGTCTTTACAAGATTTACACAAACCATACTTGCAAGTCTTAGATGTTAGGTCACAAACCAGTTTCGATGTAATGTCACTGAGGTCATCGCTTTCAAGGATTCCCATCTGCCTAAGTTTTTTTTACCATAAATGCCATATTGGAGTGTTTTACACAAGCACAAGTGTCACGGTCTGAGATTTTAGGTGTAAGTATATTAAATGGTCTATATTTTTTAAATGTGGTTAATGAAACCTTACCACCTTCAGAAAGATATTTTTCATGTAGTTTTTTTATAGTAGCCAATAGATATCTTCTCTGTAATTTTATTTTATTTTTAGTTTTGCACTCTTTTTTTCCTGCTGTTGCACGACTATTATCATCTCTGTTATAAAATGTATTAATTTCGTTCAAAATTTTGTTTTTCCTTACTTTTCTGTCTCTATTGTTTCTAATGTTAGTTTTAAGCCCCAGTGTATGTTTTAATTTATTTTTTAATTTGTATTTCTTCACTATTTCACTAGTAACTATTTTTTTCAATGTGTTCTGTACGGTTCCAACAGATTTTTTGTATTCTTCCTTTAGTGATTTCAACAAAACATTGTGTTCCAAAAGTTTTTTTTTTACTATCTCTTTTTTCGCGGCGTCAATATTTGTTAAATTCTCATGTATGAAGTTTTCTGCTTGCTTCATAGGTGTTTCTTCGTCAATACCTATCACTTCACTTCTTTCATTTCTCGTACTGTCTTGTTCATTAAGTTTTTTTGTGATATGTTGATATTTTTCGTTAATTTCCTGGAATGCTTTACTTAATCCGTCAATTTTTTTTGACTTCCGGTAATGTTTTTTTCTTAAAGCTTCGAATTTCTTGCGCAACGTAATTATTTCTCTTTTCATCTCGTGATTTTCCTTACGAAGCTTAGATTCAGCATTCATTTGTTCTTTCTCAACATTTTTAGCAACGTTGAGGTCGATTCTTGCTTTATCATACAGAGCTTGTTTTAGGTTTTTCCTTTCATCTCGCCATTGTTGCTTTTTCTTTTCTTTATCCTGTTCTGTATATGTACTAGTTTTTTTTCTATAATAACGTAAAGCGCATTCTGCAGTTTTCTTTTTCATTTGTGCATATTTCTCTGGGTTCTCTCTTTGTAGTTTCTCGCGGTATCTTTTTTGTTTTTCAGCCGGAGTGAGAGGCATCTAACACAAAAAAAAATATGACATCATTATCAATTCTTATTAAGTCCTATATTATTTATAATAAAAAATATTAAGCATTTTTTTTAACAGATTCCTGATTACCATTTCCCTTTTTATACTAGCTTCTACCCGCGACTTCATCCGCATGGATTCCGTAACAGCCAAAACTTATTAATAGTATCCTATAGGAACCGTTCATTTTTCTGGGATAAAAGTATATATGATGTGTTATTCAAGTCCCTCAAAAACCCGCAAAAACTCATTCATTCGGGACAAAAAGAAGCCTATGTATTAAATCCAGCGTCTCATCTGCCTACCCACTAAATGTCATCCAAAGCCGTTCAGCCGTTGAGGCCTGAAAGCGAATTGAACATTCAATCAACGTATGGATGTTTGTTCCACTTTCACGCGTCAGCGGCTGAACGGGTTGAATAGAATGTGTAAGGTAGACAGATGAGACACTAGATTTAATACATAGGGTTCTTTTTGTCCCGAATAAATATGTACAGTTTTTGCGGGCTACCATAAAAATCGAAATCCACAAGGATGAAGTGGCAGCCAGGAGCTAGTATTATATTATATATATTGAATAGCAATACATTAAAAATTATATTATTAAATAGAACAGCTTTTTTCATAGTTAATTCCATGAATTATAATAATGATATATGAATTCTGGATATTAACTATAAATAATGACACATTACAATATACAATCATTATAACGATGATATGATATTATATATTACAAGTACAAAAATAAAATAATAAATAATATTGGAAACGAAATAAACACTCTAAATACATTTTGAAGTACCTTCTAGTTACGCGAAAACTTCAATTTATAGATATTTAATAACTTTATCATTTCGCTTTGTTCTACAGTTCCCTATGTGGATTTGGCTTTACATCACTTTTATGTTACGTAACTTAAAAGTAACTTAAGAGTAACTTAAAAGTAACATAAAACCTAACCTCTTTTTAAAAGATCCTCGTATTTGAGTACTTTTCATTTTTTTTGTACGTAACGAAAATGTTTTAACTAATATGTTGTAATGAAATTGTAACCTTGTAACGAATAAGTAATTATTAAGCTTTATACACACAGTGTTTAATATTTTTGTTTCTACTTATTTATTTGTGTATTATCACTACAATGTACACAGGACGTGATGTGTGCAGTAATGGATTGCATACATCATAATTTCAATTCAAATAACTTTTACAATAAAAATATAAACAAAATATTATAAATGTTTTATTAGAATAATTAGTAACAAAATTAGGTTTTCTTTGGTTGGTTGCAGACAAAGAGGTCTTAGCTTATAAAAAAGGTAAAAATAAAATAAAGATAATGAAATAAAGGCCAATCCTTAAAAATACACCAGATCGTCATCATTCATCAAAAATTATCATTGTCTAAGTCCAGTGATAGGTCAGAATCATCATAAACACTGAAATTAGTTTCTGTAGACGTTGAATCACTACTGTACGTAGATTTTATTGATGTCTTTGCACATTTGGATGTCTTGTTTTTTAGGTCACTGGTTTTTTTAAGCTTCTGAGCTGATTTCTTAGGTATTTTATTCATTTTGTGGCTGGTAGAAATATCAAAATTGGTGTCGATAGGCTTTAATGCGGAAGGTAACATTTCCGAACCCAGGAAGACGCGGTTTTCAGGCGTCAACTTTACTGAAGACAGTATAGTTACCTTTTCATAGCTGTCTCTTGGGTTTTTAGTGATGTCCATATATTGTATATTGTCTTGATCATTATTAATATTGTTTGTTGATTCATCTGTTATATTTAATTGATGGATTGGATTTAACGGTGGTAACAGTTCGTAATATCCGGTATCGCCTTGGCATCTGCAATTTCCTTTTTCTTCACATATGCAACTTAATGTCCTATAACAAATTTTTTGTTTGTCTTGAAGAGTGTAAATTATTTGGTGTAGCTTCATTGTCCCCTTAACAGGTATCACATTTTGTGGAATCATTTCGCACATATCTTGAACATTTTTCGCTGTTATCATGTACACTTTAATTTTAATATTTTCTTGTAAGTAAGTAAACGCATCTTCAGCACTGGTAATATCATGCCCGTGAGCTACGTAGTAATCAAGTTTTCTTTTAATGGCTCCACCAACACCGTCAGCAGCACCTTTCCCATGTGAGGCTTCAAAGTAATTCCACGTCCCTACTTCAAACCCGTAGTCGGAAAGTCTTTTTGTAAATAAATAAAAATTGTTTTTTTGGCGATACTGCGTTGTCGGCCCGTCACTAAATATGTGATTTTTTTTAACATGCGGTGTATTGTCTATAATATCTCTGAAAATGGGGTCTAGATGAGCCCATATAGCTCCTGGACCATGTTCATTAAGTGGAGAAATAGTGCAGATAGGCTTCGGCCTTTTATTTTTTTGGTATAATACGGATCTATGTAAAGTTATTTGGTTTGTTTGAAAATGCACAGCTTGGATTTCTTCAGATAGTTTACAAGTATAATTTTCGGAAAAGTCACATACTATAGCAACTGCATCATTATCGAGATTTTCAATATATTTTCTGTAAGCCTTGTACTGGTAATTCTTATTATAGTAATGAATTTTAAATGTTATCAAATCTTTGATGAATGTTTTAGTCAGTTCGGTCACAGTCCCAGTAACTATTTCTTTTATGTATCTTTTTACTGTTTTCACCTCTGCTTTCCCCTTGGTCATTTTGGTGTATTGGTGATTTTTTAACATCCACTCCAACCATTGTACTGGAATGTCTTTGTTAATGTGAATCATTAACCAAATTGATGCAATTAGTACATTTTGAATATATGCAGTCATAACATTCTGCATATGTAATATTTTTAATAAAATCATCCATATCTGAAGTTTGAATGACTCCTAGCTTTTTTAGAACTATTGCTTTGAAAGAAATGTTCGAGTGTTTGATACACCCACATGTGTTTCTATCTTGGAGTGTAGGTGGTTCTACATAAAATGGTCGATGACGTGTAAAACTAACATAGGATGCTCTACCTCCCTCAGACATGTATTTTGCGTGAAGCTTTTGCATGGTGTCCAATAGATATCGTTTTTGCATTTTCTGTTTATTTCTTGTTTTAAATTCTTGCTTACCCGCACTTGCTCGGCTTATATCATCTCTGTTAAAAAAAGTCTGAATATCTTTTACGTGTTGCTTTATTCTTAAATTTTTACTTTTAAAAATCCTTGATCTGCCCTTTAGTCCAAGAGTACTTGACATTTTTGTTTTCATTTTATATTTTCTTGCTGTCTCATTTAGTGCAATACTTTTCAAAACAGTTTTCTTCTCATGAGTATCAGCATTATTATATGATTCTTTTAAACAATCTGTCAGAGTATTCAGTAAAAAAATCTTCTTTTTAACTTTCTCTTTTTACTCTTGACTTATTGACGGCAGTTCTTCTAGAAATTGATTAGTCTTTGTAACTGGAGTAGCATCAGTGACCTCTGCTTGATTAATCATCGAATCTTCAGAAGGGTGTTCATTTTCAAGTATTTGGATCTGGGGTTGTTGATTGTTAAACTATTTATTCTCTGATTTGCCGATGTTAATTTATTAGTAAGATTTTTTATTTGAGCTTTGTAACGATACAATTGTCTCTTCAGGTTTCTATTCTTTTTCTTCAGTGTTTCATTTTCTGATTTAATTGCTATTATTAAATCTGTTTTGGCTTTTTTCTGTGTACTGCTATTATTTCTTTGATCTAATTTAATCTGGGGAGCAGAATTATTTTTCTTTAGGCTTCTTCTGTTGTTTGCTTCTTTCCATTTTTGACGCTGTACATTCTTTTCTTCTTCTGTCATTTCTGCTATCTTTTTTACATTTTTCTTTACTTTTTCTAGATGTTTAATCCTAAATTCTTCGTGTTTTTCAGGTCTGTCAACTTTTAATCGCTCCCTGTATCGCTTTTGCCTTTCGGCATTAGACATCGGCATATCTGAAAAACAAAAAATAAACTAAGAACCTAAGCACCAAGCGAAAGTGAAGCGAAGCGAAGTTACCTAGCATCTGTCGCGAGGGTGATTCTACCTGTCATACTGGATAACAGCACTGGTTCGTGAAAAAAGAAAAAACATCTTGCTACATGCCTACATTTTGTTCAGACTACTTTCGTTTAGGAAGATGTATAAATGCAAATATGAACATGGGTTTCGTATGAAAAGTTTTCAGTACGACGGATAGAATCAGCCCCATAAGTGCAGGTGACTAAAGTAGCAGCTTGTACACTTTCAAAAATTTGGTATAAATAAGTAAAAACGGCTGTTAACCCTTAATTTGGCAGAGATCCGAATTATTTTATTTTATAAAATAAGATGTATTTCTGAAGTCCTAGGGTTAAATACAACTTAGGAAAAATAGACAAAAAAATATTTTATGTTCAGGTTTTCAGGAAATCAATGTTCATCACAGTGAACACTGCGAAATACGTTGAGAACAACAAGTAATTTGTAATGTTTACTGTGGTAAACATTGTCAAATTAGTATCATTTAAACAGGTAAAATAAAAACGCTATTTATATCAATAAATCAAATTATTTATTATGAAAATGTAAAAAACAATTGTGTTTTCCCGTAACAAAGCAAAGTCTCATATTGCATTTTATACAATAAACTGTTGTATTTTTTTGGCAAAACTTGCATCGCCCCATGTCTTCTTTTGTGCTGGGATAATGTCCTGTATTATCGAATCTGATGGGGCTAGGCCTGGCTGATCTTGGGTTTACAATTTTACATTCCTGCATTTTTTCTTTAGGTATAGATCTGTTTTTCTTTGTTAAACTTAAGTAAATCTCATATCGGAAAACTTTCAGTGACTTTGATTTTCGTTGATTTCTATAACAGTTACGTTTATGCAATAGCCAAGCATTATTTATACAAATATCTAGTAATTGACTAAATATTCCTATGTACCACCTTCTAGTTTTAAACGGAACTTTATATAATGATATTAACATATCAGCCAGGTCTACACCCCCCATATGTTTATTATACTCGCGAACAATTAGCGGACAATCAACTTCTATTTTTTTTTTCTGGTCTTTACGATACCTTTTTATTTTTTGTACTGGTTCTGATCCAACAAATGAGCTTATAAGAGTTACAGGTTTATTATCATTCCAGCGTACAATAACTAATTTGTTTGCATCACAAACAACTTGTGAAAACGTACCCCTCTGTTTTTTCTTCATCGATTTTTCATCCGGTAAAATCTTTTCAGCTCCTCTAATCCTGTTGCTACGTATCGTACCAAGACCAAATACACCATAGTTTTCTTTCAATAGGTAAAAAAGCTCTGGCGATGAGAAGAAATTATCACAAAATATAGTTGCTGGTTTCTTTTGTATAGTCTGAGTCAAGGCTATAACTATTTGCGCTCCAAACCCAAGTGAAGATTCTTGCTCTGTAAACTTATGCGAACGAAAGGTATCTTCTCCTGCATATAAAACGAAATCATATATCATTCCACTTACACCAGCACGTACAGTCAGCACCAAAAGTCGATGAACAGAATCAACATAACAAAACACCTGTTCACAATAAAATGCCATAAGTTATAGTCGCAACTAGGAAACAAAATAGCCTGTACACCAGAAATTTACAAAAGTCGTTAAACACGACTATTTCAAAAGTATCTGTGCACTAGTATTCCTAAAGTCGTTGTACACCATCAATCCAAATGTCGCTGAACATCATTGTATCAAAGTCACTAAACAGCTAATTTCACCTGACTAAACTAACTACTACTAAAAATTAAAACTGCTGATATTCTTATTATAGAACAAAGTGTTTAGTACTGAATAAAAGTATAATTAAAAACGTAATTTTTTTATTTATTTATTTATTAATAGCACAATCAAAAATTCTAATGAAAATATTTTAGATATTATAATATAAATCTTAACGCAAAATCAAAAATTTAATTTAAAAATAATAATTAATAGCGGGTATGGCCTCCATTCGCGTCTATTACTGCCTGGAGAAGTTCGCGCATACTACCTACCATATTTTGACAAATATTTTGGCCCCCTAAATCTCTCCCAAGTTTCTGTTGCATGAGCTATTATATTTTGTCGGGTGCGGAGTGTATCGGGATCCCATGCTTGCCCCATAAGACCCCACAAATTTTCTATGGGGTTGAGGTCCGGGCTCTTCGGCGGGAATGGAATCTCCAAAATTTGCTCAGTGTTTTCATTAAACCATACTCGGCATACACGTGCTTTATGAATTGGACAGTTATCGTGAACGAAGTTTATTGGCCTCTCTTCTGGCAACATGACTTGTGTCGTCGGCAACAAAACATCGTTCAATATATCTATATAGCCCGCGCTATTTAATCGACCTCCTATCTCGATTATTTCTCCAGGGCCACCAGAGCACATCCAACCCCAAAACCCAACAGATATTCTGCCACTTGCACGGTTATCGATTATATTACGTTCTACATATCGAGTATTATTTATGCGCCAGAGCGACATACGACCATTTTCGGTAGAATGAAATGTTTTTTCATCCGAAAATATGACATTTGTAAAATCATAATTCAAAAATCTTTGCGCAAATTCGAGTCTTTGCAATTTATGTCTTGCTGTTAACATGAGTTTTTTGGCTGGTACTCGGTGATGAATACCTGCTTCGTGCAGTCGGCGCCTTACTGTATTAAGGGACAAGTTATTATTGATGGCTATTTCATCAGTACGAGTGAAACCGTTATTTCTAAAAGCGTTAATAATTGTTTGGTCGTGTTGGCGAGATGTTTTTCTAGGTCTTCCTGTTTTTTTCAACTCCCTTATGTGACCATCGTCACCCCAACGCCTAAGCCAAAGATATATGGTGGTGCGCTGAAACAATGTTTAGCTATGATTAGACATAAACATATATTTCTTTCTTACAATGATGCCACTGAGTACTTATCGGGTAAGTAATAGATGCACCCATACTTATCAATATGTGCTTGCAAATATTATATAATATTATACGTTTTATTACTTACCGAAACTCCTAATTCTGCAGCAATTTCTGATACATTGTATCCTTGTCCTTTCAAGAAAACAATTCTGTGACGTTCATGCTCCGTAATATGCACATTATACGGCATTATTGTGATATTTATCGATTGATGTATCTCAATAATATAAATAAACAATTATGCACTTACACAACGTTTCAATTACTTCAGACTACGACAGTCGACAATCATACGCTAGACCACAGATATTATAATACTACGTACAGATACCCAATCCCATACAAAGAAATGACACCACCCTAAGTCTGGCTATTCAGCTGGCTATTTTTCGTTCTACATTTTTTTAACAGATGGCAGCATCAGCGACTCAGTAATTTCCAGACGCTTTTTAGTGATTGTTAATTTCATAAATTGTTACTTATGCTGCCATCTATGATTTTTTTTCAAGACTAATTATAATTTGTTCGAGTTGAGACCCCATGGCTAGACTAAATTTATCACAAGTCATGTGAATAGAAATAATAAATTAAAAATTAAAGGAAGGTAGGTTTTGTAAGATTCGCGCAAAGTAAATTACAAGTACCGTCACAATAATCGCTTCGTAGATCATTAGAGTTATGTTTATGTTATTTCATATTATAGATTAGTATGGTTACTGACAATAAAATATAATTGTTTTGTAAATAAGTATTGAAATAGATACTAACGTGTTAACATACATTGCAAGCAAGCACTGTCCCAAAAGTAGCTGAACAACATAAGCGTCAAAAGTATATTAACATACGGCAACATTAAAAATATACTTTGTTAACCTAATTTTGTCTTTACTGCTGTTTGGTGACTTTTGATACAATGATGTTCAGCGACATTTGGATTGATGGTGTACAGCGACTTTAGGAATACTAGTGCACAGATACTTTTGAAATAGTCGTGTTTAACGACTTTTGTAAATTTCTGGTGTACAGGCTATTTTGTTTCCTAGTTGCTTATAACTTATGGCATTTTATTGTGAACAGGTGTTTTGTTATGTTGATTCTGTTCATCGACTTTTGGTGCTGACTGTACATAGTTTTTAAAACCCCATTTATTTGGCTTTTCTTTCATGTATTGTTTTCTGTTTCCTGCTTTCCTGCCCTTGTAGGGTATCATCATTTCGTCTATACTAAATTTATTCTCGTTTTCTTGTTTTAAACAATTTCTTCGGATTTTTTCGGCTATGGGTTTTACTTTGTAATATCTGTCTGAGTCCTGCAGGTTATTGTCGGTAAAGTGTAAAAATCTGCGGATTTGTTGGTAACGTTTCAACGTCTGCTATCTGGCCGTATCGAAACCTATTGCTCCAATAGTCCAGATAGCATGGCATTTCAACAATTCCCATCAAAATATGAATGCTTATAAAATCCCGTATCTCATTCTCTGATGCTTGCACTGATCTTCCGGTTTGTTGAACGGAGTAAAGATTGGTCTGGTCTACTAAATCGGTAAATATATCTTCAGAAAAAAATAAATACAAATAATCAAGGGGGTCATCATCTGGAAAATCGACATAGGCTTCGGTTCTTTCTTCGATTAAGGCACGGTGACGAAAAATACCTTTCTTCCATTTTTTTAGAAAGAGAAAATTTTGGAATTTTCTTCGATTTCTTGGCAGCTGGAGCTATCTGCTTTTTTGCTCTAGTTTTTCTAGTATAAGACGTACCAGGTGTTGGTGATTGTATCTCAGATGGAAGCGATATTATTGAAGATAATGATGGAATATTATCATAGTTTGGTTCTCTGGATGGAGTATTAGGGCAAATTTCCTGCAAAACTGGAGTTAATTGGAGAGCTTCGGAGTGATATAAATCGGATGTTTCTAGCGGCTGTTCATCGTCATTTTCAGTATATTCAGGCTCGGGACTATTATTGATGTCTAAGCGTTCTAAAGAAGAATTAATGGAAGGCGCAGAAGATGAAACAGGGCTTGGAGAAGGTGGCGGCAATTCGTTGTCACTATTATTTTCGGATTTATCACTAGTGTCGGATGGTGCATGCTCGGCAGGAACAAGTGCTAATATTCTACGCGTGCGGTCTTGTATTTTATTCTGTTAACAAGCAGAAAAACCCAAATAAGCCCAGCAAAAGCCCACCACATAAAAGCAATTATTTGCAAATAAAAGTTATACCTAATTTGGCAATGTTCGTCACAATGAACGTGTTAAATTGACAATACTTGTCCGAGTATTTGGCAATGTTCATCACAATGAACGTATCAAATTTACAATACTTGTTAGAGTATTTGGCAGTGTTCACTGTGATGAACAAACAAGTTTGTCTCCAAAAAAAAGTTACCAAAAACACAAAACATTACGAAAAACCCATTCCAAACCATAACATAAACATTGTTTAGTAAATGAAAACCACAAAAAGTTAGTTTAGTTATGTAAAACATATAAAATAAAAACATTTACCTTGCGAAGAATCGAGTGCCCGCGCCTCCCTGACATCTTGTCTCGATAATGACAGATGAACGATGTTGCCACTAGTAGAATTATTTTTTATCCCGATAAATATACTTTAAACTTGCTATAACTAAAATAAAATCCAAAAAATGGTAGATAATAGTCGCTCAATATTTATTTTTTATAAATGTTTATCACAGTGAACATAATCAAATTAAGGGTTAAATGATATTTATAAATTTTCTCGTAATTTAACTTTCAATATTTACCCATCTCTACTTAGGATCAATAACAAATATTTTTTTTGTTTATTAATCAAATCAAGATTTACCTCCTTTTTAGTAAGTAAGTAAGTAAATCATTTATTTGCGTAAAACATGGTATACATTGATGTTAATGTTATTACAGTAGCTCAACATGTTTCGCTAAGATATAATATAGCATGCAAAAAAAATCTATTTTGACAAAAGGAATCAACATCTCACATCCATAAAATCTTTTAAACTGTAAAAATTACATTCGTTAAGCCACTTGTGTAATTGTATCTTAAATTTCCTAGAGTTCAATATTTTAAAGCGACTTGGTATTTTGTTATATGTACGTACGCACATTGCTAGGCATTGCTAGGCTAGATAAAGTCGGTTAAAATATTCATGTACATGCAGCTTTATAGTAATCATTTTCGTTACGAAACATTTTAGTTATAAAATGCAACTAAAATGTAAGAAAACCTTTTCGTTACATAACGAAATGTCACTAAAATGTAACACCAAAATAACCTCAAAAATAAATTTACTGCAAACAACAATGTTTAACGTTTACAAGAAGAAATAAGTAAAAACATAATATTCTAGTAATTAACATATCAAATCCACAATCATGCATCTAAATTACTTACCGAAATAGCGTGTTGTAAATTAATGATAACGAAAATGTTTCTTCAGTACTCCGTTCACGACTTTCACAAGAAAATGGTTGATCGTTGCGTTTGACAGTTTTGTAACAGCCAATCAGGTTCAGGCTAGTGTTGCCAATATTAAAATTTACGATTGCGTTCAGAAATACCAAGAAACCGGTGTAAAAATTGGCAACGAAACTGCTTGTAACTAACTTGTAAAATACTGAGACAATGTAATAAAACTATATATATAATGATAAATATTAAATGAAAGCCCCAAATAAACAGAGATTTCTATACGTATAACACAGTAAATACAAATCACGAGTAATAAATGGAAGTTAAAAGCCATTTTAACGAATCGAAATATTTTAGAACGTATAGTGACACTGCGTTTTTTGTATGGAACCAAAATTTTGATTGGTATTATTTTTAATATTTTTGTAAAAAATATATATAATAGTAAGTCATGAGACTTTTTACGAATTAATTTAGTATATTACTGTCAAATACAATGCAAAGATTAAAAGTTATAAGATGAATTTATTGACTTTTTTAGTTTTCAAATTAACGACATCATTTTTATTCACGAATGTACACTTTTTTTGAAAAATACTCATTTACGGCACTAAGATGAATAATTAACAACGTCCATAGATTAAAGCTCTAATTTAAACATTAAGTTTACTAAATAATCTGTCAATTTAATCAAAATGTTACAAACTTACCTTAAAATCAGATAAAAACTATTTATGCGCCGAACGAAAACACGATGCCGGCCAAACAGACTGACACACCACCTCAATAATGGCCGACAAGTAATTGACATACCATAGACAAGTTAGATACTGGAGTTGCCAATGACTAAAAACAGATTCTACTGCTCAATTGCACTATGATTGTAAAAATTATGATAACTTAAAATTAGTAACATAAAAGCATTAAATACTGAGACGTGATGTTATTATACGAAAATAAATATTATTTTAATAGCTATACTAACGTAAATTAATTAAACATTGACTAAAATAAGTGATTATTTATAGAAAATATGATTGCCGATGGAACAAACTGAAATCTAATAATTAATTCGAAATATGACGTGGTGATAATTTGGGACATTTTTATTTGTTCTAGCAATTTGTAGTCTCGCAGTAACAACTACTCAATTAAATAAAACTAAGTACTTTTACAGACGTTCGCGTATTTAAAATACTAGTAAAAATTATACTTTTTGCAAGGACACAATGCAATATAGATAGTATTATTGTATTTATCCTAAAAAAATTGCCGGACGCTAAGTCATCCATCAAAATTATCATTTTTTGGCGGCCTTACCCTAATGCTTGACAACTAGTCACTATTGATACCCTTTTAGGATTCTCATATCTACCTCTTTCGGAAGTTGAGTATAAAATATGTATGTAATACTTTGAACTAATGAACATGACAGATATCCACAGACTAGATGTGGAATTTTGCTTCAGTTGCGGTACACACCTATATTTTATTCCATCCTGTATATCCAGCGAAGAACTAAAACTTCTGGGAAGGAACCATGATTTTTTTATTACATTTTTTTTTAAAGTAGGTCTATTAAAAATAAAATACACACATCAACACAATCTAGGGATATTTTAGTTTTTCAAGTATTGAAAAAAACTACTTCGCAAATATTATAATATACTTATATCAAAATGCACAGTATTTTATGCTATAATAGGAAATAAAATAAAAATTAAACTTTTTTTTTTAAATGGGTTTTATAGGAGAAATAAAAAAAGTTAACACAATGTGCAAAAAAATAACTTCTGTTTTCGGTGATTAAATAAAGAAATCCAATTAAATTAAACAATATATTGATTACAAAATAAACATTAATAATCTGTAAAAGCACCTCGGATGTTAATAACGCATCTGCAACGATAATGCATACTCAAAATGAGGTTATCGATATCTCTTTGCGGGATAAGGTCCCAGGTACTGTAACGGCTAGGGCTTTGCAGGTAGGCTGCGCAGGCCGTTAACGGATAGATAGGTAGGTAGGTAGGGTAGAGAGAGGAATGAAACCAGCTGGGTAGTTTGATACATATATTCGTAGTAGATCCACAGCTAGGTCGCGGGTAAGGACACTGATCTTTCCGAGCACTCACACACTTAGGTAGGTAGAAGGGTACCGTCCTTGGTCATCCGTTGTAGTAGGAAGGGGCCTGCCAGCGCAGGCTCAGCTGGAACGGTAGGGTAGCACACGTCGGAGACACGTGGCAGACGAGGCCTGTCAGCACAGGCCTGCAGGTGGTACTCGGCGTTAGGCCGCAGGTAGCTCGCGGCGGTAGGCCGCAGGTAGCTCGCGGCGGTAGGCCGCAGGTAGGCCAGGCCTCGGCAAGGACTCGGTAGCGGGCATTGGCAGTATGCCAACGCGTCCTGTCCTTAGCCGGGCGTAAGAGCCGGGACGTAGTAGCCGGGGTGTAGAAGCCGGGATGTAGAACCGGGATGTAGAAGCCGTGTAGAATCCGAGACGTAGAACCCGGGATGTAGAAGCCGTGCAGAAGCCGGGATGTAGAATCGCCGTGTAGAAGCCGATACGTAGAACCCGGGATGTAGAAGCCGTGCAGAAGCCGAGACGTAGAACCCGGAATGTAGAACCCTGAAAGCGCGTTAGGGAGCGCATGTAAGATGCAGTGCAGTTAGCAGCAAGCCGCGTGCGATGTGCTACCCTCCTTAGCGACCAAGAACGGTATGGGAAGCAGGATAGGTAAGCATAATACATCGCAGCGGCTTACAGGCAGAGATAGAGAGAGTGCAATCACAGCGTGGCAGAATGACAGGTGATTTTAGGTTATGTTGACAAGCCATGCTTAGAGAGCATAACCATTGCAGATGGCACAAGGAACACACAGTACAGTATATTAGTTATAATAATGATGAACTCACCCTAGACTCGGGCCACATGGTAAATCTAGGGGTTCTACAAGGAACCGCTAGTATGGCTGGTTACAGATGAAATGACTGAGTAGTCTGTCAAGTAGTGTTGGGCATGTAATTTAGTGTTGTGCCCAACCACTTAGTATTATACTAACTACTCGACTAAGTTCAGGTGTGAAGCCACAACGTTACAGTACCCCGGCTGCAGAGAGAGGATTTTACCTATATAAAATCCGCTAGAACTACCACTTCCCACTTGCTGTCTAATCTTTAGCACAAGTCTGAATCCAGTCCAATCAGAGCAGAGACTGGAACCATACTCTATAGCCATGAGTGAAACTAGTTAGTCATAGTTCACTCAAGATTTCCAAACAGCAAGCAAAGAAATACACAAGATTAAAAGCAAGTGTATCTCAGTCAATAGTGTTCTATTAGTAGCTGGTACCAGTGTAATTAGTAGTATTCCTACATGTGAGTAGACATGTGGTGTATTAGATAATTAGATCTTAACTGGCTTTAGGTAAATATAGGTAAGTGAGTTCAGTGTGTACTTGTAGGTATAGTTAGGCAAGTATGCACATGTAGTTAGAATGCGTTACTGTTAGTGTGTTAGTAGGGGTAGGTTAGGGGTAGTGTGTAGTGGGGGTAGGTTAGGTAAGTGGGGTAATGTGTAGTGGGGGTAGGTTAGGTTAAATTATTTAGTGTCAGGTTTGTAAGATGTGTATTGGTGCGGTCACCTCACTTGTAGGTGCCGTCTTTAAGATGTTCATTTGAACATGACATAAACAACACAACAGTTAAGGGTAGTTATAATAGTGACCTGCTCTGCAATAATAAATAGACATCCCTTGGGATCAGCAGCATCCGCTAGAATAGCGCCAGAGCATCATAATGCTATTTTAAAAGATAGCTTTATTTTTATATAGTTTTAGGTAACAGATAGTCAACACAAAAGCTATGGGTAGTTATAGTAATGAACTGCTCTGCAATAAAGAATAGTCATCCCTTGGGATCAGCAGCATTCCTTAAAATAGCGCCAGTGAACAATAGTATAGTTTATGTCAGGTTATAGATGTAGTTTATTTTAAGTTATATATATAAATAGTGTATTTTAAGTTTTATGTAGATGTAGTTTTAGTTTAATGTCGTATTTAGTAGTCATTAGTATTCCCATAATAACTCCGATAATAGTATAGTTAAGCTAGCAACAGATCAGATTTCAGTAGGTAGTTACTGTTGTAGTCCAACCTAAGTCCCAATAGTAAAATGGAAACACAGGACTAAAAAATTAGGGTCCAGCCCAGTGTACTTAGTATCCAGTATGTAGGTTTTATTGAATACATAGTGTCACCCTAAACCGCACAGGAATACCAACAATTACATAGATAGACAGTTTACATAAATAGATACATTTGGTTTAGGCTTATTTAGGGAGTAACCGACCGCTCCTGCAAGGGCTTATTTATAGAGTTGCACCGCTCTTTAGAGTATATATGTAATAGATAGGAAATTTGGTTTAGGCTTATTTAGGGAGTAACCGACCGCTCCTGCAAGGGCTTATTTATAGAGTTGCAACCGCTCTTTAGAATAGATAGTAAGTACATATACATAGATTTGGTTGCTTAGGTTACCAATGGTTTAGGGCCAATTGATAAAGCAGAACCACTGATCAATGGGGTAGACCATCATGATCAGTTATAGAAGGTATGTGATGAATGGGGTAGGGCCATCATCAATTATAACTATGGCTGTAGGGCCAATAGTCATGGTAGAAGTTTAAGATGAATGGGGTAGGGCCATCATCCTAAGTTACTGTTTGGATTTACCAAATAGTTGGAAGTTTAGATAATAGTATGATAATTGTTGGTTATATGTAGATAGTGGGTAGTTGTAGAGGGTGAGTGCAAGTAGTTTTAGTAGTTTGTGGGGTAGGTTGTGTAGTGTTTTGGTATTTAAATCTGATTTTTATGTAGTGGTTGTCAGCTGTTTATTATGTTGACATAGGTGGGTAGGTTGAGAATTTATTTTAGATTAGTTTAGATTTCTATGTAAATAATTGTTGTATGATGTTAATTTTTAGGTATGACAACAATTCATTAAATATTAGTTTGTTAGGTAATTAGGTTAAATTGTTTGTTTAGATTATAATTATGTATAGAAAAAAGTAGTAAGTACTGCAATATTGTTATTGTTTTCGTTTGTCAATGAAGGTAGTAGTTTTTCATTGTTAAAGTAGAAAACAATACAATTTTAGTTTAATTGTAACAGCAATTTAAGAATTGTTTTGAATAAGAATAGAATTATTTAGGTAGTTTTATTTTATTGCAGTAGTTGTAGGAAGGTAATTGGTGTAGGTATGAATTTGTGTTTAGATATTCCATGAAGTTTTTAGGTAAGTGTATTTTAGAGTGATAGCTGTCTTAGTGTTTTATTTCATTGGCCACAGTATTTATATTGTAGTTTTATTATTTGTGAGCCAGTAGATTAGTCATTTAGATTGTAATAAGTAATGTTCTATAGTTAGGTAATTTGAATGATAAGTGTAGGTAAGCTTGTAGGTTATGTTTAGTTTAATGTAAGTTTTTAGCAAAGTTAAAAGTTAGGTTAGGTCATTATATTAGTAATTAGAGTATGTTTATAGTAGATATTATCAGTTTTAGGTATGTAAAGGTATGACAGCTATCAATACCTTGGGTAGTAGTCACAATTCAATTATTTAGAAAAAATGCATTTCACCGCTGCCAGCACTGAGTAAGTTTTTAGATTTAGATGAGAAGTAGAATAATTACACATCAGGTGAGTTCCCATTATGTACACAGCCAGCATTAGAAACGCAAGTAGTTTTCACATGTCAGATTAGTACAATACAAGTAGAACTTAAAACTATACCGCTACGATGATTAGCGAGGAATGTGTGCGAGGGCTCAGTCAGATCAGCGTTAGGTTTGGTAGGATTAGAGTTGGGCGCCACTGTAACGGCTAGGGCTTTGCAGGTAGGCTGCGCAGGCCGTTAACGGATAGATAGGTAGGTAGGTAGGGTAGAGAGAGGAATGAAACCAGCTGGGTAGTTTGATACATATATTCGTAGTAGATCCACAGCTAGGTCGCGGGTAAGGACACTGATCTTTCCGAGCACTCACACACTTAGGTAGGTAGAAGGGTACCGTCCTTGGTCATCCGTTGTAGTAGGAAGGGGCCTGCCAGCGCAGGCTCAGCTGGAACGGTAGGGTAGCACACGTCGGAGACACGTGGCAGACGAGGCCTGTCAGCACAGGCCTGCAGGTGGTACTCGGCGTTAGGCCGCAGGTAGCTCGCGGCGGTAGGCCGCAGGTAGCTCGCGGCGGTAGGCCGCAGGTAGGCCAGGCCTCGGCAAGGACTCGGTAGCGGGCATTGGCAGTATGCCAACGCGTCCTGTCCTTAGCCGGGCGTAAGAGCCGGGACGTAGTAGCCGGGGTGTAGAAGCCGGGATGTAGAACCGGGATGTAGAAGCCGTGTAGAATCCGAGACGTAGAACCCGGGATGTAGAAGCCGTGCAGAAGCCGGGATGTAGAATCGCCGTGTAGAAGCCGATACGTAGAACCCGGGATGTAGAAGCCGTGCAGAAGCCGAGACGTAGAACCCGGAATGTAGAACCCTGAAAGCGCGTTAGGGAGCGCATGTCAGATGCAGTGCAGTTAGCAGCAAGCCGCGTGCGATGTGCTACCCTCCTTAGCGACCAAGAACGGTATGGGAAGCAGGATAGGTAAGCATAATACATCGCAGCGGCTTACAGGCAGAGATAGAGAGAGTGCAATCACAGCGTGGCAGAATGACAGGTGATTTTAGGTTATGTTGACAAGCCATGCTTAGAGAGCATAACCATTGCAGATGGCACAAGGAACACACAGTACAGTATATTAGTTATAATAATGATGAACTCACCCTAGACTCGGGCCACATGGTAAATCTAGGGGTTCTACAAGGAACCGCTAGTATGGCTGGTTACAGATGAAATGACTGAGTAGTCTGTCAAGTAGTGTTGGGCATGTAATTTAGTGTTGTGCCCAACCACTTAGTATTATACTAACTACTCGACTAAGTTCAGGTGTGAAGCCACAACGTTACAGTACGACGAAGATGCATGAAAAGTTCACTGTCTGTCACCAGATTTTCGGGAAAATTTTGTAGAGCCCTTCATTGGAGCATATCCCACGCGTGCTCGATTGGATTTAAATCCGGGGACTGCGCGGGCCAGTCTAGGGTTGCCAAATTATGTTGCTGCAGCCACTGAGATACCACTCGAGCTGTATGTGGACGGGCATTATCATGCATAAGCATAAAATCTTGACCCATTTGCAACTGGTGGGGTCGGACTACAGGTACAGGTTCCAGTACCTCGTCACGATATTTTGCAGCAGTTAAGTTGCCGTGAACCCAAACGAGGTCAGTTCTCCCGCCTAGGCGTATTCCAGCCCATGCCATTATTGTTCCACCTTGGTATGGATGGACTTCCTAGGGATTTCGCGGCCGGCTCTCACGTCCAGGTGTTCGCCAAACACGTATTCTTCGTGAATCTGGATGAAACCCGAACCGGGATTCATCAGAGAATAACACTAGCCCATTGGCGATCGTTCCAAGCCGAATGTTCATTTGCCCATTGTAGTCGTCGTCCGCGATTGCCTCGTCGTAGTGCTGGAATCCGAAGTGGGCGACGAGCATGAAGGTTGACTTCATGCAGTCTTCTTCTTATAGTTTGATCGCTCACTAGCACCTGGTGCTCCGACTGTAACTTCAAAACCAATTGCCTAGCTGTAGCGGTAGGTTGTTCTTTTAATAAATAAAAGTTTATTCTGTTAAAAAGGTAAATACAAATTTGCTTAAATCTACGAAAAATCAAACAGTTCTATGTGCCTAAACTAGATCATCCTGTGTTTCAGGCGAGGCAAGGCATAGTATTTCTAAATAATCACATACTTAAATATAAAAATCAAGTCATCTAAGTGGGTAAAAAGGTGTAAATACACAAAAAATAAATATAAAATCTTAATTCTTACAAAACCTAACACCGCTAAAGTCCCGCGCATTTTGCGCGCCAGAATCCCTAGCGTCCCGCGCCGCGCGGCGTAATTTGACCCGGGCTGACCCCGCTCACAAAAAACGCTGTAGCTCCGGTTGAATTGCTTAGATTTACATTCTGTAAACAGATTCGAGTTCTTGAACAATGGGGCCACACTTGATAACATCAACGACAGTCGACCGTCTAAAGAGACAAATCCATTGAAAAACAGTCAAAAAACAGAAAATGGCGAGTCACAAAATTGAAATTACGTAAAGTTTTATTGGCTCGAAGATAATTTTTACTATATTATTCCACGCAAACGATTATATAAAGGCTGCACTATACACTAATAAATAATTATTCATTTACTTACCAACGTTCCAATTGGAGAATCCTTCACACTACAATAATTTCCAATACAACACCAGAACTGTTAAACGGCACTGATCCACAGAATAAAATGATGCGTTCTTATTTTTTTTTACAGTGTTGGTAACGAGAATTTTGGCATGTTTTGTTTTTTATGGATTACAAATATACCTTGCACTCCAAAGTAGTACTGATTGCAGAACGAAGTCTTTGTCAATATAATGACCCGTAATCTCCAAGTACGAGTGATTATTTCTAGATGTCCACAGGTCTGTCGTTAAACAAATTGTTATGGCATCTTCGTGTACGATTGCTTTTGTAGAAGTTTCGTATTGCGCCAGAAGTAAATTGTTTGCAAAATACTTCCGCGTGCGAAAGAAACCCCTTTATCCCTTTATCTTCGACGATAGTAAAGGGCTGCATATCCCATATAAATAAATTCAATATTTAGTCGTCGATGTCCTTTTTTATTTATTTGCAATCACGACGAAAAAATGCCGAAATAGCCGGATTGGTTCTTAAATTAGCTCGCGTTGCCCATTGCGAAGATGACGGCTGTGGCGGTGGCGCTTGCTGAGAGCTGATCTCTTCTTGACCAACAGAACTTGGTGCAGTTTGCGGTTGTTGGAGTTCTGCTGCTTCTCGTGCCACTAAATTAACGGCGAGGGGCTTTCGCTGAACATGTTTTGTCAGATTTGAAACGTCCGATTTACAAGAAATTTTGGCTTGCACATTTTGCTCTCGCCCACACACTGTCCTTTATCTACATGGTAGATTCTGTTCCTTCGACGACGCACAGTGTGGTATTATGAAAATCAAGCCCATATTTACGTGTTATTAGGTGGTAAAATATAAATGAATAAATAAATTAAAAAAATTAAAAAAACATTGATAGTTTTAGTCGTATAATTTAACAATAGAACATATTTTCACAACTATACATCAAAAATCAGTTACAATAAAGAAGCTAACAAAGTTTAGTAGACTTAATTTTCTTAATTTTGAGATTCTTCAGAATCTTTGTCAAATTCTTCAATACTTTCATACGAGTCTTCAGATTCGGAGTCAGATTCACCAGAATCTCTATTTCGTCTACTGGTACTCGTATCTCACGTTCAGTACTTGGAATTTTTATTTCTAATAGCTCATTTACCTCGGGTTTAATTTTAACACGCTTTGATTTTGGAGCCGCACGCAAACTAGCAATATACGGATCCGATGAAATTAACAACCTATTCAGTAAATCTCGATTTGTGTTAATTCTCGAAGATTTTCTTGTAAAAAGTTCCCTGAATTTCCTATTGTGTTTGTTTCGTGCCTCTTGAGCTTCTTCAGACATTTGACCTATTGGTAAAACACATTCAGAAATTATATCTTTCCCGTGAAATTAAATTTTATGTACGCCTACTGGCATTGTGTACCACAAATACTCCTTAAAATACAATTCTCTTGTTGTCTTGGCGAATTCATGGAATTTGTCAACATTTATGGAATATCCGCTATTTATGGTCTTTAATATGACATGGAAACGTTTGATAAGCTCAACATTTACACCAGTCATTTCTGCTGACTTTTCTGCATTTCGGAAAAACTTACGAGCTGTATTTCCATCATTAGTGTTTCCGGTTTGTTGTTTTGGCATATATCTACTAAAAGACCCAATTCGCTTCTAAACTTTTCTTGCAAGGACTTTTTTTCAGCCACTTTCGTTTTATTTTCGTTTCCCCTAGCCTGCCCTTGTTTTATATCGAGACGGTAAGATATGTGCAAGATGCATTCAAATAACCTAATCCAAGAATGCAGAGGTGATATACCCAGAGATCAGTGGCGAAGGGTGATTTTTCGGGGGAAGGAAACCGGAGCAAAAAAAAAAAAAACTACTGACGAATTGAGAACCTCCTCCTTTTTGAAGAAGTCGGTCAATAATATTTGTTATGATGTCACTTCGGACCTTCCTTGTGGCCGCGAAAAGCTACTTCTTGTTTGTTTACCTAACAAAAGAACGGTGTCAATAAACCGTTTCATTAAATTCCTATTTCGATCTACTTTTCTCAAACTTATTTATAAACTCACATTCAAAAAGCCCGCTTTCACAAACCACGCACACTCACACACTTCAACAAGTGATTTCAACCGCACTACCGCAGATTTTTACTAAGCTCCTACGCTCCTAATAGGGCAACGCCATCTAACGAAAATATCAGAAATGCAATGCATTTTGTCAGTACAAGAACGAGATATCTCCATTCAAAAAATACACAAAATAATTAAACAGGGGGCGCGTTTAACGAGAAATTTTTAGGGAGTGGCATTTTACTAATCAGAGTTTTCGCTCACGGCCACTAGAGGGAAGTGGCCGCGCGGGTGTAGAGCTTCAAACGAATTAGCGAAAAATCGTCAGATTATGAATGTAAAAACCCCTTTATTACATAAACTACTAGAATCTGAGAAAAGTAAACAAGGGAAACAATACATTTTATTTTATTTACAACTGGCTGACTGGCAGTTGTAAATAAAATAAAATGTTAATTCATATTTATTGTAAAGGGAAACATTAGAATGTTTGAAAAAACTATCACGTCGTTTGTAATTTATACTTATATCTGAGCGAGCACGGCCTAACGTAATTATGTGTTTCTTATTTTCAAAACTTAACCTTGGAAAGCATGTTTCCTCACAAAGAAAATAATCCTAAACAACAATGTATAGGCTACCACTAAGCTACCAGACGGGCCACACGCCAAAAGACATTGTAGTTAATTAGAAAGTCCTTGACGAATTATTGCCGCCATCCTAATATTAAGAAATTTCAACTTATTAACTATCTACTTACCCCAAATACATAATTACAACGTACACTTTCACTAAAGTCAAAACACTTTAATCACTGTCTTATACCAACAAACTAATACTACTACTACGATTTTCGTACTGATAAACTAACGTATTCAATAAATAATACGAACAAAATGCAAATTAACTGCAAGTGTAAACAAATTATAATGCGATTACGTCAAACAGCAACCACACAATAGCGTCCTGTTCGAACTCCGAGCCGAACGCATTACGAAATTCAACGAAAACTACCGAACCGATATCGCTGCATCTCCTTCACGCGCACGCAATTTTAGATCGCTTTAGGTACCATAACTCGTATTTGACCGGCTTGCTTGAAGCGTATGAAACCGTGGTGTCACGTGTCCGAAGTGACGTCATGACGCCTTAATTTTTGAAGGAGCGATAAGCCAGCCGCGCCGCCGAGTTATTTTAGAGAATTTTTTTTTTGCTGATGGGAGACAACAAAGACAAAACATTGAATGTAGGCGTTTTGTATAGTTTTAATTTTAAGGTGTATTAAATACCTATTGTGTGATTACTGAACAGACATTTTAAACACTACTGACTGTGTCATTTTTCAGTGACGATAGAGTGGTTTTGTTTCGAATTCCAGAAGGGAAGCCGATAGGAATCGGCTTGTAGGGTAGCTTCGGCCCTGCCAGAGATAGAAATTCACTTTTTACTCTCTTTTCTAAAATGAGTTCTTCGTTATTCATTTCACTGGGTTTGGCACCACATATGTAGCATGTTTGTGTGGATGTACATGAAGATACTGCATTAAATATTTTGCCGTCTATCATACAGAATATCAGTGTTGACTTTACTAACACTTCCATGTCATATACAATAATTGTAGTAGGTACCAGTGATCTAGCATGTTCTTTGATTTTGTCAACTTCGGTCACAATAATATTTGGAGTTTCTTTGGCAAACACAAACTTTATGGGTCGACAATACCTTGTTGATGATGTCGAAGGGTTTTTTTTGCCAAACAATTTGTTTACCACTTTGACCATTCATTGCATACAATTGTTTTGGCACCATTGAAATACTGAACAAACTTTCATCACTAGAGTGTGATTCAGAAAATTTTTGTTTGTAGCGATTTTGTTCTGCTCCATCACAACCCCATTTAATAATGATATCTAGATCTCTTAAGTCTTTTATCGTTTTCAGGACCTCTTCTTGCACTTTACATAATCTTAATATTGTGTGATCCATTAAAGATTGAAGTTTAACTTCGGCATGTGTTTCTGAAACATTAATTTCACTTGGATAACACAAATGTTTTGCCGTTTTCACTGTGTAGTATGGTGGATACAGATTTTTTTTAATCAATTATGATTTTAAAAAATCCAATGCTCGCGTATAATGCCATATTGGTGTGTCGACAAAATTGCATCAACCATTAATGCCAGGGCTTGGTCCTTCGAAAGGCCTCCTTGCTTTGGATTGATTAAACACCTCCGTGCTTTTTTTATTGCCGTACCTCTTCTAGTTTAAAACAGGCTTAGCTCCTTCACAATAGCTGCTGAATCCCATTTGCCCGACTGGCGAAGCTGTATTTCGTTTGCCATCGATATCTCTTCTGGACACGTAGTTTCAAGAAGATGACGAATTCGCCGTTTCTTTGTTTTTTCACTGCATAATTCAAAGGCTTTCGGTGGTCTTCCGGCCCGGTTACTTGTTCCAGGTAGTGAAACATCAACGATAGTTTCACTAACAATACCAGTAAATGATATGTTCGCTTCCAACAATGAAGAATTCGTTTTCAGAAAGCGATCTCGATGTCTTCCCGATTTCGACCATTTTTCGTCAATTTTTTGACTAACTCTACTGATTGTTGCTTTCAAACTCTTCAGAATATCATCCGAAATGGACTGGATACCAAGTTCTTGTAAAGTATAATGCAACAAAGCCTCTTGTCTTGATTCTTTGGCGTTAGCAAACCAAACGTCAAAAAACGAACGACGAGAAATATGCGAAGTCATTCTGAAAATAAGAAAATGTTGTATGAGTGTCGCAAACTTGCGCCAGCATTTTCTTGTAGTACATAAATATACCATTCAGAAAAATATACTCAATGTACAGAGAAACTAACTAAAACCCTAGATAAAACTAAGAAAGTACTGTTTATGATCAAATAAACCTTTCTCTGTTAATTTAATATTTATGATGAAAGTAATATACATACTAACAAAAAAATATATGATAATTTACCTTGAAGGTCCCACAAAAACGATAACAACACAAAATCACCACTAGCACACAGAAACACAACGTATTCATCGAGCAAACTCAGACGAATGAAACGGTAGCAGCGAGCGGTCGGTCGTTGTGGCTCAGGTAGCCGGCCGTCGCGACCTGTTTATACCTGCTATTGTTTCGCGTGGATTCCCAGAAAATTTACTAGATTGTAGTATATCTTATTAGCTTTGAATTCATTAGTTAAAAGGATCATTTAAGACATGTTCCTAAATTGAGTTTTGTCCGTCTAGTTTCTCAAAATATTATACTGTGCGATGCGTCGGCGGCCGGCCAGCGCCCCTCCCCCTCGCCCGCCAGCGTTTTGCGCGTCATGCGCACGTGAACCCGAACATTCCTACTTTTTTTGTTGTTGAACACGAACGCGAACACGTGGGAGAACACATTTTTCAACTAAAATGTTATGTTTGTTCTTGGGATAAATTTATCCCAACAGCGGGGAACCCTTCATTGTACGTGGCCCGACACGCACTTAGCCGGTTTTTTTTTCGGATCTCTTATCTGGCACGTAGATTGGTCCAGCCTTTTTGTTTTTTTATAGATTTCTGCTGCGCATTATCGCTTTCATTCTGACTACATAGGTAGAGGTGAAGTTTACTTGAATGGAATCGTCCCCGCGACGCAGCGTAAACAACACAACTATCAAAAGACGTTCTGCAACAAATCAGAATCAAGAAACAATCAAGCTGCAAGTAACAACTAGGTTAAGAAAACGTACCATGCGTCAATGTATACTTGTCCACTTGCAACGACGAGGAAGGCCTCCCATTTTGTGCAAAGTTGAAGAAATGTCGAACGAAGAAAAACTAACACAATAAACAAATTCCAAGTCTGCATTAATTGTCTGTACAGCCAATTCAGCGGTAAATGGTGGAGGATTAAATTATTTGATTTGAGATTTAATGAGTCTGAAAAGTATCTTGTATGTTTTTTGTTCACGGTCAAATCATGACATCAAATCGTACAACAATGGCGTGGTCGCTGTGTTTTCATTACTAGTCCCTAAATCGCCAAGAACCGTATAAAGCTGACCGTATAAAGCTGCTGGAAAGGAGGTGGACAACTCTTAAGGGTATTACATTGCCCGATGACTTTGAAGATTAGATCTCCGTACTAGTACTTGTTAGTTTGGCGCCATCTACCGACAAACGAACATTCTACAATAAAATGAACTGGAGTTAAAAGCAATAAACAACACAGATGTGTCGCAGAGTTGTCAACGTTTTTGCCTATTTTATTTGCTCAGATTTACTATTTTATTTGAGATTTAATACACTGTCCGCCTTACTAATAAACGTTGTATAGCGCCTGTATAGTTACACAACGCTTTGTCTTCTTCTTTCAAAAGTAATTTGACTTTACAGGCGCTATACAACGTTTATTAGTAAGGCGGTGTGTTTCTTTAGGAGTCTTGTACAAAGTAAGTACCTACATTATAATTTATATTTATTTTGATATAATATAAATGATGCATTTTGCCTGCTGACCTAGCTTTCAACATTTATATGATTGTATCTGAAGGTCTGACGATGACCAGGTAAATGCTTATCGATTCTCAGTAACGGAAATAGTTAGGATGACCTAGCTTTCAACATTTATCGTCTGTCGCTTTTTATAATGCGTACGTTTTAACGTATTTCTCTCTGCGAAACTTGTTATCTAAGGTGCTCGTTTTGCCCTTAGGACTGCCCAACAATTGTTTTATATAATATGGAAACAGGTTTCCTTTTAGTGTTAAAGTTAACTGCAAACGCTGAACATCGAGTTTGGTATCCACGCCGGCACGAGTAATTCACTATTTTAGCACCCACAAATTTGGCCACCACGCTATGAAAACTTTCCACGATTTTACTGTCAACATCATGAACGAGACTTCTGGAATGCCCTGCAATACTATTGTTGCACTGCAGACCCACCGTACCCCTGGCCGTACCCCTGGTGGTACGGTGGGTGTTTTAAAGTTAAAAGATACCACCAGGTAATAGTGTTGTATCACTAGTCTTACAACCACTTCTGACAACAATAATTTTATTTAATAATTTTATTCATACATTTTTATTGAACAAATCTTAAATACAATATCTACAATCTAAAAATAAAATAAAATAAAATAAAAAATGAAATGTATCTAATAATAATAAGTTATCTGCGCAATTTTTCTAATGCGTGACCAATTGAAATTTCCTTATTTATAAATTGTAACTGTACGTCAGTAATGAAGTCATCATTGATGATTTGGCCCTTTCTTCTTTTTTTTGGAATCATCTCCAATGTATGGATATGCTCCAATACTTTGAGTAATCGCATCAATGTAACCGTATTCTTGTTGACACGTTTATTAATTTTGGAGTGAAACGTCTCTAATATGTTGGTGGTTCTATGGCGTTCACCAAATACGCTTATTACATTACATGAATGCGTCTTAAACCAATATTGTTCTAAGTACTGTATAAATTTTTCCATTTGTACTATTCCAGAGGATTCCGATTTCACATAATCAAAGCCATGTTGAATCTCGCAGTCAGGAAGAAGTGGCAAGGCACTTGCCAGGGCAACTATTCTTCGTCCTGGTTGATTTTTTGTACATCCAAAAGACTTCCCTTTCTTCCATATGTTGCGAGTCCAATGGTAATAGCACCCTCGCAATGTGATGTTTGGGAATACTTTCAAAATGGCGTTCATCGCTGCTCTTTCGTAGTCTGTGTGAACTTTACGTGGGTTCCATTCGGGTATTTGAGACTTTATCATGTTAAACAAAATAATGTAACTTTTTTCTTTTCGGTCCGACATAAGTGCGAATATTAAGGGCTTCGCTTTAGTATTTTCCACACCACTTCCCATGTCACCATGAATATTATATAATTGTGAAAATGGTTTTGGGCAACTATAAAAAGTACCGTCAAGAAAATATTCCACAATATTTGGAATTACTTGTCGCGATTCTTTCGAGCAAAAAACTATAATACGGTTTTGCTTGTCTGACTCGTCACAGTAATAATCTGCCAAAACGAAATTATGATATTGAACTGGAACTTCTATTCCACTCAAATCATGGGATACACTTTTAGACACTTGTGCAGATTTGTTCCTAGCGTTCTGAAGGAAGTGCTTCATGCCTTCATACCGAGGATATTTTTTCCCAATTGCAAAATTCATCCCCATGTCTTTAAAATCGCTCTTTTTCTTGTCATATAATTGTTCAATAGGTTCATCAGATGAAACCACTATTTCTCGCAATTTACACTTTTCCTTCAATAATTCATTACTCGATGGATCTACTTCGCAGCTATGATCTTTATTTTTAATAAATTTATTATCCTAAAAAAAACTAAATTTGATTAATTAAGTATTTAAACAAAATGACAAAGAAACCAAATAAAAAAATATATATCAAAAACTACCTTTCCAATCGTTACAGTGCCACAACATTTACTTTTACTGTAGGATGAACACCGCCATAGCATGGAACCGTTTGTATATGTTTTGTGGCGATGATAACGGTATTTGCCACAAAGAAGGGCGGTTCCACCATTTATTTGGACGAAATCTATTTCAGTATCGTCCATTATAGGCCTACCTATAATGGACGATACTGAAATAGATTTCGAATACTAGGCAAGTACCTATACTTGCCTAGTATTTTCAACAATAATTCAATACAACTTACTTAATTTTTATTTTTACAATAAATTCTTTATGTTTCTTTGAGTTGAATGTAATTGTCAACTGTCATGAACGCTGGATTTTTTTTGTACGGTTTAACTAAAGAGTTCGATTTGCGCAGTACTTAATATGCATTATGTACCCTACCTAACTAATGAATGAGTAGATAACTGTTTCTGTATAATTTCCTGTCCGTTTAGTATCTACATCAGCACAGCACTACGATCACTTCATACAGTGGTATCGTTTAACTTTAAAACACCCACCGTACCACCAGGGGTACGGCCAGGGGTACTGTGGGTCTGCAGTGTATTGTTGGGGACTTACATAAATGATTGCCTCAACTTGATACTAATTTATATAATGTCTTTTTTAGAGAGACTACTTTTACATAAAATGGTGACATGACGATCGATACGTGTGCTGTCTCTTTGCCGACTAGAGGGCGTGCGCGTCGGCCGGCCGCCGCCCGGTGCCCGCGTCGCCCACGCGCGCCCCGCGCGCTGCGCTTGCGTTCATCGCATTTATTATTATTATCTTTATTTCAATCAACCTTGGATCATACAATTAAAATTACAAATTAAAATAGACATAAAACAAAATTAAATTAAATTAAATTAAAATAATATCTTAACGTTTGTCAGTACGTGAACCATACAGCAGTGGTTCACGTACTGACAATCGAAACGTTCAGAAAAAAGGTTCAGGATACTGTTGCGGCTGACCCGCACCCTGCGCACCAGGGATGTACACCGCTTGCGCATGATTGTGTGGAAACAATCGACATGCGCCTCGGCAAACATCCCCGACGCGCTACAGAAGCAAGGCAGCCTCAAGAGCACCCTGAACGCGTTGTTGTATTGGACGCGTAGAGCGCTGTACTGTTTCTGCGAATAATCCACCCACAGACTGCCAGTATAAAAGGACGTACAAAATGCCCTAAATATTGCTATTTTGACGCCCCTCGAACACCGAGCAAATCTGCGGGCAATCATATTCGCACGAACAGACAGCGCCCTACGTTCCCTTTCGATGTCTGCATCGTCTTCCAGGTCAGAGGTTAATAAATGTCCAAGATATTTGAACGTATCAACTCTATTAAGTGGGCACCCGTTGAGCTTAATGGCCGGTAAGTACTCAGGACACCTCCTCTTGGCCCGAAAGACCATGCACTCGCTCTTGTTTGTGTTATACAACAAACCATGTTCCTTAGCATACTTTTCACAGATGCGAATCAGCCTTGTCACACCACAGACAGAGGCGCTCAGCAGCACCATGTCGTCAGCGTAACTGATATTGTTTAGGCACACACCCCCAATATGGCAACCGACATGCGTGCTGCTGAGCCTCTCAGTAGGATATTATTGGGCATTATACTCCACCTTCCGTTCCATCGGCTCACTTCGTTCGCCTCGTCACTCTCGGTGGAGTAGAATGCCCAATAATATAATTGATAAATACTGGTTCGGCGCCTATTCCACCCGAAGGAACGGAAGATGGAGTAGAAATCTTACATAGTGGAGTAAGATACTGGTTCGGCGCCTATTCCACCCGATGGAACGGAAGATGGAGTAGAAATCTTACATAGTGGAGTAAGATACTGGTTCGGCGCCTATTCCAGTTAGGCGCGGTCGCTAGTACATTTGTTCGAGTTAGCGACAATGAGTTATAAATGTCAAAGTAATACATCAATTGACTCATTATTAATATAACCGTTTCAAGCAGTCGTCATGAAATTTGTAAAACAACCACAATCGTTACATGTAAACAAACTTTGTGTTAATTCTCAGGAGACTGGTTTTCGCCATGGAGAATTATTACCTAAATCAGTACGATGCATCATTTGCGGTCCGTCAAATTGTGGAAAAACTAATTTATTAATCGGTCTTCTTATACACGAGAATGGTTTAAGATTTCAAAATGTGTATGTTTATTCGAAAACCTTACAACAACCCAAGTATGTTTTTTTAGAAAAAGTCTTGCAACAAGTACCAGGCATTTCATTTCAGAAATATCATGAAAATGAGCAAGTATTGAGTGTTCAAACCGCAAAACCAAATTCTGTTATTATATTTGACGATGTTGCTTGTGAAAATCAAAGTAGTATGCGTGATTATTTTGCTATGGGGAGACACAAGTTCATCGATTGTTTTTATCTAAATCAGACGTATAGTAAAATCCCTAAGCAGTTAGTAAGAGACAACGCAAACCTAATCGTACTTTTCAAACAAGATGAAAGAAATATGAGACATGTTTATGAAGAACACGTCAACACTGACATGACATGGATTGAATTTCGTGAAATGTGTTCAAAAATATGGAGTATACCTTTCAATTATGTTGTAATTAATAAAGATTGTTCTAAAAACAAAGGATGTTATAGAAGTAAATTTGACACGTTTGTAGTCTTTGACTAAACACAGGAATACATATATAAGACTATTACCTGTCTGACATTATTATTCACCTTACGACGCTAAACCAATTACGACCTATTTTACCAATATGGAAAAATCATTGAAACGACAAATTGTTGATGCGGCAGAAGCTGTAAAAATAAAAGTGCGAAAAATGAGAGATGCAGAGATTAACAATAAACAAGCACTGGAATCTGTTTTCAAACCTGTAACAGAACCTCTCAACCTAATTGCTAATGCTAGTATGCAAACTCCTCTCCTGCGTGCTAGTGATGATTTTGCTGATGTTCCGTTTATTAACAAAACTTCACAGAAAGAAGGAACTGGTAGCGCAGGAAGTAATGATAATAATGGTGATGAAGACAAATATGAATCCGATATCAACAGTGACTCTTCTTATGAATCAGTAGTTGAAAAGAATGAAGATTGTGATATGTCATCCTGGTCACTATCTTCAGAAGCGTTGGTAGATATTCCATTTGGGGTTAGAGCAGACCGCGGGAAACTGATGTTAGGTTCTGCTTCCATAACGATCAACGATCAATACATAACCGTAGCTGGAAGTAAATACCGAAATACACCTGGTTTAAAACAGTTGTTGCTGAAGAAAGATGTAGACTTAAGCTTAGTTACAGATAGTGATATGCAAAATTATAAGTCGATGCTTCTTGATACAAATGCACATCGTCGGGACTATGAGCCAACTAAACCAATAAAAAGTAATAAAGGACAAAAATATTTGCAAGTTATTAAACCTCTTTTTAAACTGAAGAATACAGTTCAGGGAAAGGGTCTACCGTTATTAAAAAAGTGGAGAAAAAATGTAGATTTAGTGTACTGGGATAATCCTAATGAATTAGTGGAAAGATTGAAATTATTAATTGCATCTAGAGATGCTGGCAACACAGGATTAGATAATGAAATTATATCTATCATTGAAGAATTGCGTGAAAGTAAAGTTATAAATAAATAAATACTTAAAAATGTCTTTATTTTACTATCAGCCTCTCGATACAATACACCTTAAACATGAACGTAGACAAATTCGGACACTACATTCACAAAAGAATGCGTTTATCAGAGTTATTTGAGTTTAATGAGAATGCATTGTTAAAATCAGAGAACGGAGATTTTGATTTAAAAACATCAAGACTGAAAGGAATTAGATCTCCAGTAGAAGCAGACGAAGCTGTGAACAAGGATTATGTAGATCGATTGAATGCTAACACATTAAAAGAATTAAATAATCTGGCAGTGAACAAGGATTATGTAGATCGATTGAATGCTAACACATTAAAAGAATTAAATAATCTGGCGGTGAACAAGGATTATGTAGATCGATTGAATGCTAACACATTAAAAGAATTAAATAATCTTGTTGTGAACAAGGATTATGTAGATCGATTGAATGCTAACACGTTAAAAGAATTAAATAATCTGGTTGTAAACAAGGATTATGTAGATCGATTGAATGCTAATATGATTAAAGAATTTAATAATCTGATTGGTACATTGCGTTCTCAAATCATAAAAGATGCAAAGGGTACAGTTCAAGCTACTTTAAAAGCAGGGATACCTGAGGTTTCAACTCATTTGCAAGATAAGTTTTATACTAAAGCAGAGGTGGATAAATTACTTCTAAAAACTCCGTAATGGTTAAACAACAAATTGTAAATGAAATACATAAAGCCGCACGAAGAAATTTCCTTCGACGTTCTGTTATTCTGAAAGGAATCAGCGACTTATGGCAAGCAGACTTGATGGACATGCAAAACCTGAAAAAGTATAATAAAGGTTACAATTTCATCTTAGTGGTGATTGACTGCTTCTCAAAGTATGCCTGGGCTGAACCGTTAAAATCGAAAAATAAATTTGATGTTACTCATGCATTCGAACGTATACTGCTTAGTAGTCGTAAAAATCCTGTTAACTTACAAACTGATATGGGAACAGAATTTTATAACATCACTTTTCAAGCTCTTATGAAAAAGCACAACATTAACCATTACTCATCGTTTTCTACTAAAAAAGCATCAATTGTAGAGAGACTGATTAGAACTGTAAAAAATAAATTATATAAATATTTTAGTCTCAATGGAAACTATAAGTGGTTAGGTCTACCATTGGAAGATACATTGAAGAGATATAACAACACCAAGCATCGCACTATTCAATTTAAACCGGTTGATGTGAATAAATGTAATGAACAAGTAATCAAAGAAAATATTGAAAAAATAAAAAAACATGATTTAGTTCAGTGGAAGCCTAAATTCAAAGTTGGTGACTGTGTTCGTATAAGTAAATACAAACAATTTTGAGAAAGGTTACACTCCTAATTGGTCAACTGAATTATTTATTATAAAAAAGGTAAATAAAACCTTACCAGTGACGTATCACATAGAAGATCAACGAAAGCAAAACATATTAGGAGCTTTTTACGAACAAGAACTGCAAAGATCTAACCATCCAGATGTTTATTTGATAGAAAAGGTTTTGAAAAAGAAAAGAAATAAATTGTATGTCAAATGGTTAGGTCTAAACAGTGCAGAAAACAGTTGGATTGAAAAAGCTGCAATAATGGACTAAGATATTATATAACCATTTTTAATTTGAAATCATATCATTATAATTTGAGTGATGCAAGGGGGTGGACTAGTTAACAACATAATTAATAATCTACCATTCGAACTTCATTTGCCAGGATACAATTATTGCGGACCAGGAACCAAACTTCACAAACGCTTAGCGCGAGGTGACCGAGGTGTGAATAAACTAGACGAAGCTTGCATGCAACACGACATTGCGTATACAAACCATACAGACTTAGCAAATCGTCACAAAGCCGATTTACAACTACTTAACATGGCTAAACAAAGACTTAAATCAAAAGATGCAGGGAAAGGTGAAAAACTAAGCTCTTGGCTAGTGAACAAAGTTATGAAAGTAAAACTAAAGTCTGGATCCGGCATTAAAACATTTAAAAGCTTAGTTTCAAAAATAAAATCAAAAATTAAGAAACTCAAATGCAAAGATAATAAGACTTTAATAAAAGCAGCTTACTTAACAGCAAAAAAGTTATATCCAAACATTCATCATCGAATTCGAGTACCTCGAGTAATACCCATACCAAAGACTGGAGGAGTTCTACCTTTAATTCCAATTTTCGCTGGTTTATCGGCTTTAGGAACTTTAGCTGGTGGTGCAGCTGGCATTGCAAAAACCGTCAATGATTACAAAGCAAGCAAACAAAATTTGCAAGAAACAGAACGACATAATAAAGCTATGGAGGCTTTAGTGTTGGGCAAGGGTTTATACATTAAGCCGTATAAAAGTGGTAAAGGATTGTTTATAACATCTTCAAAAAACTGAAAAATATGCTACCCAATCGCCCTCTAACTAATGTAGACATCCGAAAGTACTCAAGAGACATCCCACATTTTCGTGGGGTCTACATGAAGGATCGATTACCTCGAAAGCCGAAACGCATTGAATGTGGTATCGTTAACTTAGACGATTCTAAGAACGATGGAACGCATTGGGTAGCTTATGCTAAAGTACACAATCACTGTGAATACTTTGATAGCTATGGAAATTTTAAACCTCCGATGGAACTGATGCAATATTTCAAAAATTGTAATGTGTTTTATAACTACACAAGATATCAAAAATTTAACGCAGTCAATTGTGGTTATTTATGTTTAAATTATTTGTGGACTTTTTGGAATAAAAATGTAATATAAAATATATGCTTTTCTTTAATTTCAATCATTTGCAAGATGTCACTCACTTTGTCTATAACTGGAGACTCGTCAGTGTTAACTACATACTATCCTAATACTTTGCAACTAGATGGAGAGTATGAGTGTGCTTTATTACACTTTTCAACATTTAATTCTATTCCAAACATTGATAAAAGTAATAATAAGTTCTATTATGGTTTTAATGAAGTTATTGAAATACCGGAAGGCACTTATGAATTGCAAGATATCAGTGATTATTTAAAATCCGAAATAAAAGATGCAGCGATCAAACTGCGGTGTAATAATAACACTTTAAAAACTACTATATTCTGTTCAAAAGATATTAATTTTACCAAAGAAGACTCTTTTAGAAGACTATTAGGATTTAACAAACAAATCTTGAAAGCAAATAAATGGCATGTGTCACAGTCTCCAGTCAACATTCTACCTACGACCGTAGTCAGGATTGAATGTGATATTGTAAGCGGTTCTTATGTAAACGGTGAACCAAGTCATATTATTCACGAATTTGCACTTAATGTGCCACCTGGATACAGGATCATAGAAATCCCGAAGAACGCAATATACTTTCCAATCAATCAAAACAACATAAGCTGCATACACATCAGACTGTTAGATATAAACAAACGATTAATCAATTTACGTGGTGAAGAAGTGCAGGTATATCTGCATCTTAGAAGAAAAAAATGATTGACTACAATAAAAATGTGTCTCAACAAGTAAAGAATATCAGTTCTGCTCGAGCTACCTGTTGGGGTTTTCTTTGTCAGGTCGTCTTTGTGTCAGCGTCGTGGATGGAAATCAGACACATAGGCTCCTTTCGATAATGTGTAATATCGGTTTTTATAATAATTGATGTCTTTTCACAAATTATAGTTTTGCGGTTAGAAATTCGCGTGTATTCAGTAGTGTGTCACCAAGACAGTGAAAATCCACAGCGCGTCGCTAGTGTTGCGCCGTTGTGTTGCTCCTTCCCCGCGTACCGCCTCCGTCCCATCGGTCGGTGTTATTTGTCGCCAGTAGATGGCGCTGTGGTCGTCAACATGCCCGCGGCCTTGGAAACACCAGGTTCCAATGAAGTTGATATGCTGCTCGTTCGATTGTCATCCGGATGCAGAAGCGGGCAAATTCGTGGATAGGATCGCCGAATAATACCCGTCGCTGTTTTGATGGTTGCCACGCGTGAGATGCCATCTTTGCCGGTGAATATGTGCAGTACTCGTCCGAGGCGCCAATTCAATGGTGGAAGGTGGTCCTCTTTGATTAGGACGAGGGTGTCAGGGGCAAGTGTGTCCTGGTTGAGTTGCCACTTCATCCTCTTCTGGAGCTCAGAGATATACTCGGTCGACCAGCGTTGCCAGAAGTTCTGTCTCATTTGTTCCACGCGATCGTATCGCGGTAGTCGCTGCGTAGCCGTCGCGGTGAGGTCCCGACTGGCGGGTGCAGTGAGCGGTCGGCCAATCAGGAAATGAGCAGGACATAAAGGAAGTAGGTCGTTCGGGTCTGTGGACATTGGGTACATAGGTCGGGAGTTGAGGACAGCTTCAATTTGTGCCAATACCGTACTCAACTCTTCGTATGTGAAATGTGCATTGCCTATTATGCGACATAAATGAAATTTACAGGACTTGACCCCTGCCTCCCACAAACCACCAAAGTGAGGCGAATACGGCGGAATGAATCTGAATTCTATGGAGTTATTAGTTGTGAAGTTTGAGATATCATCTTTTGAAGAGTTTAAAAATGTTGAAAATTCCTTTAAAGCTCCTACAAAAGTCGTGCCATTGTCAGAATAAATCTGCAATGGTTTGCCACGTCGAGAGATGAAACGTTTCAACGCCAGCAAATATGCTTTAGTAGTAAGACTTGTGACCAATTCTAAATGTATTGCGCGCGTAGTAAAACATACAAAGAGACAAATATAACATTTCGTTAACTTTGCCCCCCGTCCGGCACGGTTCAGCATGAACAATGGCCCAGCATAATCCACGCCACTACGTATGAATGGGTACCCTGGCTCCAATCGTTCGGTAGGTAAGTTACCCATTTGTATGTTTAATGGTTTAGGTCGCATACGCTTGCACCTCATACAGGTGTGCACTACTTGTTTAGCTAAGTTACGCCCTCTGATGGGCCACCAAGTATCACGAATTGTGGCCAGTAATGACTGAGGCCCTGCGTGTAATAGTGATTTATGTTGATGCTCAAATATAAGGCGAGTGAATGTGTGTTTACTACACAACAACAAAGGATGTTTTTTGTCATATGAGAACGAGTCTGAATATGATAATCTGCCACCTACTCTAATTAAATCGTGTTCATCTAAGAAAACATTTAAACTAGAAATACTGCGTGGATATTTAATTTGGCGATTTTGTTTTAACGTTGTGTAAACATCTAAGAATGACTGTTGTTGTGCTATTCGGGTTAAAGTTCTAATAGAAGTATCTAATTCATCCATCGATAGGCAACCTGCGAGTCTTTCTGTTTTTAGTTTTGTGCGGCTATTGTTCCTGAAACGCATAATGTACGCCACTACGCGTCGTAAACGATTAAAACATGAATACCTATCGAATAGAAAAGAATCTAAATTTACTTGAACGAGTAATGAAGTTTTAATTGATTTTAATTCAGGTAATTCATTGTGATTAAAATTACTATCAGAATTAACATCATGTTCCCATTGTGTGTTAGGAACCTGTAGAAATGGCGGTCCGCGCCACCACAAATCACAAGTTTTAAGTATATCTAGATGCACACCGCGCGATAACAAATCAGCTGGATTTTGTTTACCGGCTACATGAAGCCACGGCTTATCGCCCGTGAGTTCATTAATTTGTACAACGCGGTTCTGCACAAATGTTTTTAATAAATTAGGTGACATTTTAAGCCATCCTAAAACAATTGTCGAGTCTGACCAAAAGTAAACGTTATTGAAAGATAATCTTAATGAGTTACTAATTTTTGTAAACAACTTTGCAGCTACTAGCGCCCCACACAGTTCTAAGCGCGGTATGCTAACCGGTTTAACGGGAGCGACCTTACTTTTCGCACACAACAACGTGACCGATATCAACTGTGCATCCGTATAGCTGCGTGTATATGCGCAGGCGCCGTATGCGTCTTGCGAGGCGTCACAAAATATATGTAACTCAACAATGTGTGTATTTTCTCCAAAAACATAACGTGGTATGCGAATATCTTGTAAATTGGGTAATTTATGAACGAACTTTTGCCATTCTACTAGTATATGGTTAGGAACTGCGTCATCCCACCCTATCTTGCATAGCCACATCTTTTGTAATAGAATTTTGGCTACAATGATATTTGGTGTAAGTAAGCCCAAAGGATCATATATCTGCGCGATGACTGAAAGAATATTGCGTTTGGTAGCGTGAGTTACGTCATGATCACATTTTGTGCTAAAATACAATTCATCGGATGAATAAAACCAACCCATACCTAGTGTTTTGGTGTGACAGTTTTCTCCTAGTGTGAATTCCTTAGAAGTAGACGGTAACTCTGTTTGTGGAATTGATGAGTTAAATATCCATTTTCTAAGGGAGAAACAACCTGATTCTAATACTTCAGAAACATCTTTGCATATTTCTAGTAATCTTTGTTGATCCTGATGCCCCGTTATTAAATCGTCAACGTAAAAGTCGTCATTAATTACTAGTGCGATGACGTCATCTTTACATTCTAACGCGAGTTGTTTTAAACATCTAATACTGAGATACGGCGCGGACGCCGTCCCGTAAGTGACAGTGTTAAGTTGAAATACACCGAGCGGCTCAGATGGATCTTCCCTCCAAAGTATTAGTTGCAGATTTCTCTGATCAGGCTGAACTAATATTTGCCGATACATTTTCTCAACGTCGGCACATGCTACATATTTGAATTGTCTAAAACGGAGCAAAATTGAAAACAAATCATTCTGTAACGTAGGTCCAATGTGTTGTATGTCGTTTAATGATTTGCCCGAAGTGGATTTTGCACTTGCATCAAAGACAACTCTAAGCTTGGTTGTTGAACTATGTTCCCTGTAGACACCATGATGTGGTAGGAAATAACAAGGTGAAGAGTATTCTGTTATGCGACTCATGTGACCCAGACCTAAATATTCACTCATAAAATCGTTGTACATTTTTCTATAGCTAGGCGCGCTCCTAATTAGTTTGCGTTCGAGTGCAAGAAACCTGTTTTTTGCCATAGAAAATGTGTCATGTAGAACATCAGCTGATTGAATGAGTGGAATGCGCACAGAAAAACGACCTTTAACGTCGCGTAAAGTCGTATCTTTGAATAAATTTTCGCATGCATTTTCATCTTTAGTAAGATTGTTATGCGTTGAAGATATTTCTTCTAGTTCCCAAAATCGTTTGAGATCTGAGTCTAGGGTTTGCGTGAAATTACAATGACTTAGGTTAATGCGTGAAACCTTTTTATGAACAGTTCCCGATATGACCCAACCAAGTTGTGTGTTTTGCAAATATGGACCATTCGGCAACCGTATCAGACCATCACTAAGCAAGTCCCAGAACTTATCTGCCCCTAATAATAAATTAATTTCACCAGACAGATAGAATTCTGGAACGGCAAGTTGAACATTGCCTGGTATTTCTATGTGGTAACTACCTCCTAGTGATGGTAATTGTGCCGTAATACGAGGCAAAACTAAACAGCTAAATTGCGTGTTATACGTGTTCGTTTTGGATCGTAGCTGAATACAACATGATTGCGTGGATTGGGAAATAGTATTACCTACCCCTATAACTTGAACAGTGGACTGTATCAATGGAAGATTAAGTTTTTTACAAAGCGATTCAGATATGAAGCAATGTTGGCTCCCATTATCGAGGAGAGCCCGCGTTGTGTGATATTTACGATGTTCGTCCGCTATTTCCACTAATGCGGTCGATAATAATACCGGATTTAAAAAACATTGCGCTTTGGTATTATTACCTTCCTTGTAAATTGTGTGTGATTTGTGAGAAGTGGTGAGCGGTATCGGTATGTGAGAAGCACTCGTATCATTTGATTCAGACTGTGGCACTATTTGCGTGATTTGAGCGACAGCTGATGATGTGCGAGCGTCCACAACAGCATCTGGGTGAATTAACGTATTGTGTTTTCTGTTACAATGTCTGCATGGCCCATACCAACACTCGTATAATGCGTGATCTGATCGTAGACAATTACGACATAACTTTTTCTCTTCAACGAAGTTTAGTTTATCTTTAAGAGATAAATTAAGAAAATCTTCACACGAGTAAACCGGGTGATTGGAACCGCACTGAGCACATTTGTAACGTGGTGAATTCGATGATTTTTTAGTATTGTTATCTTTGCGTGTAATAACATGACTGTGTGATTTGGTGACCGACTGTTTCTTTGCGTGAGTGTCTACTGATTGTTTGCTTTGAGGCCTAATTGATTCTAAAAAATCAGCACGATCCTTGAGGAATTTCATTAATTCAGACAGCTTTAATTTTCCTATTTTCGGGAGGGTACTTTTGTAACTTTCCCATTCGCGTTCGGTCGAGGAATCTAACTTAGAAGTTATTATGTGGATAATTAAAGTATCCCACGTATCTGTAGGTTCGTCTAACGTTTTTAGCGCCCGAATGTTTCTTAAAACTGTATCTATTAACTTACGAATTTGAGAAGCCGATTCTTTATTCATTGATTGAGCATAGAATAAAGCTTTGACGTGATTACTAACTAGCAAATTGTCGTTGTTATATCTATTCTCTAAAAGACTCCAAGCAACTAAGTAGTTGTCGGATGAAAACTCTAGTGCCTTGACTACTTGTAGTGCATCACCTGTAAGAACTGAACGTAAGTAGTGGAACTTCTGAACATTTTCTAAATTGTCACTATTGTGTATCATTGATAAGTAAGTATCGCGAAACTCGAGCCATTGATCGTATGAACCGTCGAATTTCGGTAATGAAATTGTGGGTAACTTCATGCAATTAAAAGTGCGACTTTGACCGCTGACATTTTGAGTGGAAGTATCTTTCAAAATACATTTAGCCTTGCCCACAATAGCATAAAACTGATTTTGAAACGTTTCTCTCTCTAGCAGTTCCCCATCCAAGACACTATCTGACACAATGGAATCTAATTCATCTTGTAGAATAGAAAATTGATCGATTAGTAATTTAAAGGCTTGAAAACGCTCCTCTAACTCTGCTTTCTGAGCGTCTGTTATTTGCGAAACGTGTAATGACTGCGCATATTTAGAAAACAAAGTTAGTTTTCGCTTAACGGTACCTCTTTTCTTAACTAAATCGCGAATGATGTCTTCACTAGTTTCAATTTCTACTATTGAATGCCGCTTATTGTTGGACATTTTGGTGGCTTGCAAGAGAGAAAGATCAAGTACTTACAGTTGACCGGCGTGCGCCCGAGCAATGTAGGTAGACGCACAATTTAGCACTATAGTTGAACACTGGAATTTTGTGAAAAATAACGATATTAGCACAAACTGAGCACGGGACTTTGGAAGGAAATTGGGTGGATTGACCTGACCGTTGCTGAAGATGATGCTTGCTGCTTGGGATGAACGTTCGGCTCGAAGGTCCTAATATGTTGGGGTTTTCTTTGTCAGGTCGTCTTTGTGTCAGCGTCGTGGATGGAAATCAGACACATAGGCTCCTTTCGATAATGTGTAATATCGGTTTTTATAATAATTGATGTCTTTTCACAAATTATAGTTTTGCGGTTAGAAATTCGCGTGTATTCAGTAGTGTGTCACCAAGACAGTGAAAATCCACAGCGCGTCGCTAGTGTTGCGCCGTTGTGTTGCTCCTTCCCCGCGTACCGCCTCCGTCCCATCGGTCGGTGTTATTTGTCGCCAGTAGATGGCGCTGTGGTCGTCAACACTACCTATCAAATAAGACCTCTCTCTAAGAAGAAAATAAAATTAACTAAAGACAATAAAGCATTCCTTAGAGCGATCGGATTGCTAAAATGAATATCTTAGACGTTTTATCCGCTCCAACTTATGATAATACTATAGAAGGAATCGAATTTCATTCCTACAAGCCCTATGTAACAAGTTTCAACAGGAACGATGAAATCCGCATACCTATCAACCAACAGGACTTGTACATATTACCATCAGCTAGCACCTTATATTTGGAAGGAACTGTTATCGTTAGCAAAAAAGATACGAAGGACAAAGCTACTAGTGTCAATTTCACGAACAATGCTCTACTCTACTTATTCCAAGACATAAGGTATGAGCTAAATGGAGTGGAGATTGATAAAATAAAAAATGCAGGTATAACAACAACCATGAAATCACTCATTTCGATGAACGAAAGTGAATCAAAAATGTCTAATGCCTGGGGCTGGAATATTGATGGCATAAAAAATATAAATGGGGGAAGATTTTCTGCTTCCATACCACTTCGTAACCTCCTCGGTTTTGCTGAAGATTTTAAAAAAGTCGTTATAAATAGTAGACATGAACTGATATTGTTACGAAGTAACACTAATTTAAACGCTGTAAAACTTAATACTGGCGAAGTAGTGGATGATGTTCAGATCAATAAAATAATATGGCGCGTACCGCATGTTAAAGTATCAGACAAAGAAAAAATTGGATTGTTAAAAGTATTAGAAAAGGATCGTCCACTTCAAATGATATACAGAAATTGGGATCTATACGAATATCCAGCTTTGCCTAAAACTACAAAACATACCTGGTCTATCAAAACTTCATCTCAAATAGAAAAACCAAGATACATTATTATTGGTCTACAGACAAATAGAAAAAACAATGCATGTTCTGACATGTCTCAATTCGATCACTGTCATATTCGAGACGTTAGAGTGTATCTCAATTCAACCTATTTTCCATATGAAAACTTAAATGTGAGTTTTGCTAATAACAGAATCGCTTTATTATACGAGCAATACACCAGATTTCAACAGTCGTATTACGGACGTCGCTCGGAACCCATACTAAGCGAAAAACAATTTAGAGATTTAGCACCGCTGTTTGTAGTCGATTGCTCTAGACAAGCGGATAATCTAAAGACAGGTCCGGTTGTGGATGTAAGAGTAGAAATTGAGTGTGATTCAGAGATACCAGATCAAACATCAGCATACTGTCTCATTCTGAACGATTGCATTGTTGAATATAAACCATTAAGTAACATTGTTAAGAAGATATCATGAAGACAGATACCTGTATAGTGGAACTCCAAGGATTTAAAGATACTATAAATAATTTTATTGTTAAAGAATTGACCATTGCGAACCAAGACCATACACAGACGTTCTTGGTAAAACCACCATTTTCATTCCACTACCTAACACAAGAAGAAAAAAAGCAGGTGAGGTGGTTAGAAAGAAATCGAGGAATTTACTGGAGTGAGGGCTACATAGACTACAAAGAGTTTCAACGCGTTATTTTACCATATTTAGAAAATAAAAAAATTATTACAAAGGGTTTGGAAAAGATTAAGTGGATTAAAGATTTATGTGCAAACTGTGAAGTGATAGATATAGGTGACAAGGGATGTCCTAATTTAGCAACATTAAAAAAAAAGTTCTGCAAAAATAAAACTGATTTTAATTGTGTGAACCATAAAATGAATTGTACTTTAACGAATGCGGTGTGTATTAGAAAATGGTATGTTGATAACAATATGAATGTATTTAATTTATTTTAATTGTTATTGTGTTAAACAGTTAATTAAAAAATGTCTTTGTACTTAAGAGTGTTTTATTTATAATCAGAGTAACCTACATAACAAACTTTAAATTAGCTGCAGCAAAAATTACATTTCTTATCAATTTTATTACAAATTTCAAATATACAATGATTAACGAATTATTCTAATAAAAAATATGGAAAGCAAATAGCCTTTAATTATTTCATTACACTAGAGCTAATTTAGAGTTCGATTATAAATAAGTAATACAAAATAAAACATAATTTAAATAATAAATGAATATATTTTTATTTACTTGCAGATTCTTGTTCACTGATATCCAACACTTGTACCTGGATCAGTCGTAAACCTTTTTTCTTCTCATTGTTTATGACGAATGATTGACATGTAGGCAGAGATGACTTCTGTTTTAGACACTCCCGTCTTGTTCTAGGTTTCTTGTTGGCCGGTCCGCAGTCTCGTCTTGTTCTAGGCTCCTTGTTGATAGGTCTTTCTTGTTCAGGGAAATCTGGGATATGCCAGCTTAAACTCGCGAGTCGGAAAACCTTGAGCGTATTGTGAGAAGTCGATAATATCTGGAGAATCACACATTATCAATGATCTGAAACAAACGAAATCATAATTAATTAAAATGACATAAACAACATGATGAAATAATGTTATATGTAGATGAGTAGGTACTTGTACAATACTTACAATTGGTTTCGTTTTTATTTGATTTGATGTGACCGGTCCGGCTGACTGCCTGGTGATGTATGTGCATATCATATTATTATGAAATGCAAACTACTTAAAACCTTGCGATATGAATCAATTTCATGTTTCAACAAGTTCAAGCTGATGGGCGCGACATGAAGAGACATGCTCGCGCACCTGATCGGCACAAAGCAGTCAGCGCAATGCGCTTTGTCATCAGGAATGGAAATGAAACAGATTATTATTATGAACATAAATATATATTGTTTATTTAAGTAAATTAAACTAAGCATTATTATTACTTAACAGATATTATACTAAAATTAATTTTGAACTAATTAGTACAAGGGACACCAAAAATACAAAAAATTTAGAATTACATACACAACTATTTTACATTAATGAAACAGATTATTATGTCTTTATTTCATTTTAAATACATATTGTTTATTTAAGTAAATTAATATATAATACAGATATTTTACTAAAATTAATTTTCAACTAACTAGTACAAGGGACACCAAGAATACACAAATTTTAGAATTACATAGGTACACAACATTTCACACTATAAGAGTAACAAACATCCAGCTACCCATCCTCAAAAACTTTTTATAATTGTAAGTATGATAGTAGGCAGGTTGTAAGATTATCTAACTTTCCAATTAGAATAACATAGGTTTTAAAATCAATAAATACATGTTAGAAATGTAATATGTAACTACTGTAGGTTCCTAACAACTATAAAATTATGGTAATGCATCACATAAATATATTTGCATTACCCCAAGCTAAAGTAGATACTTTATCTGATGATAGCAATCGTTTATCATCATTGCTTGAAAGTGCTATTTTATTTACATTCTGTGTGAATATTTCATGTTTTATTGACCTAAACAATACATTTTTTTTGCGAATGACATTGCAATTGTATAAAACATTTTTATAATCAAACATACTTAAATTTTTCGTTACACATTTTTTTGTACCTTTAGCTTTTTTAATTGTTTTGTTTACGTTTTAATACAATAAAGCTTTGAGCGCAGTCCTACAAATTCTTTGATAACTTTGCCACCCATTTCGTCCTTAAACAGTCCTGGAATCTTTTTATTAATAATAGGCAAATGAAATTCATTGTTTAAGTCATAATTAGAGGTATCGAAATATTTTAAAAAATTGAGCTTGAAATCTTTATAAACGTTATTACTCTGTACATCATAGATTAGACTATCTGTGTCAGTATAGCACAATTCAATTGCATTACCATAAAACGGTTTCATGATAGAGTAGTGAAAATCGTACATATGCGTTTTAGATAATTCTAATACTGTGAACCCTATGTATATTGGTTTATTAAGTATAACACGCAAAGGCTTCATTTGGATTGCTACTAGATCATCAGAAAATACAGAGGCGCTGTGAAAATATGGACTGGCTATCAATTTCTCAGCACAATTAGTCTTTTTGGTTTTATTGTTTGAGTCACACCACTTGTTTACTAACTTAACGTCTATTCGATTTTCATTATTTTCTAAGGTTTTTCCAAAAATACTATTGTTTAATAATTTGAAAAAATCTTGTTCAAACGTTGACTCTGCTTTTTGACGTAACTGAGTGTTAATATCAATATATCGCTTTAAAAAACAACTTTGCTTAAACATAATTACTCGATGGATCCTTCTCAATATTAAACCGTATTGTAAGCATTTTTTTAAATGAACGTAATGAATTACATAGTGATATTTGTCAAACAAATTCGGTACTAGTTTTTTATTTTTACCACCAGGTGGTATGCATTTTTCTGGACAAAATGGAAAATCATTGTGTTCAATGTGCAAATTTTCCGGATATATTAAATCAACTTCAAGAATGTAACCGTTTTCCGCAGTATCACTGATGTCTGTCAAATTCGTTTGTAAACAATCTATTTCTTGTCTATTCATAAATCTAAAACCAGAATAGGGTAGGGATTGACACATGCTGTAACCGTATAAATTGTTACAGTCTAAATAAATGATAAATGAATTTGGGCGGTTTGGATCGTAGGTATCTAAATATTTATGATTGGCTTTGGCATATCTTTTGGAACACATACAAACACCTCCACGAATACCTTGTTGTATCATTCTAAAAATTTCGACATCGCTAATTAATTCTAATTGAACTCCTGTTTTTAAAAGCATTGCATCAAAAGATAGACTTGGTGCTGTAAGATAGAACGCAGGATCGAGATTGTAATGGCGTTTACAAGTTTTTCGAAAATTTTCAAATACATCTGTTAGCAACAGAACGTCTGTTTTAAGATATAAATCGGTGTACATACCCATGTTTCGAATATTGAATACTGACCAAACGGAACGAGCGTGTTCAAAGTCTTCGTCAGTAATTGACTCATTAGTCAATGAGCTAAAAAAATTGTTTTTTGACGGCAAACATTTTTCTTCGTATCGATCCCATTGAGACATATAATCATAAGGATACACTCCTTTACGGGTGAGTAGGTTAAATTCTGTTTTATTAGGAAAATAAGATTGTAATTGTTTGAAGTCTTGTTTTTTCATGGTACTAACCAACTTTTCTAAACTAGTGCCTAAAAACTTGAAAGAATCTACAAACCGAACCTGAATGTTTTCATCCGGTGAAATCGGAATAAACTTTGTGAATGAAATATAGTTTTTTTTTGTTTTCGGTATCACTTTAATAGATCCAGGAGCTTCACCTAATTCTTTTATAAAAAGGTGACAATCGTATCCGGACAAATTATGAAAGAATACTGGTAAAAATGTTGGTAATCTGTATTGCAGGTTACAGTAACTATGAGCTGCGCCGCGATACTTTCCACTCAAGTGGCAATGATCACGAACCCTGTCGCCGAATAAGAAGTGATCACAAATATGACAATTCATTGCGTTTTCAAAGTTGTGAGCATTATCATCTGAGTATATCATAGGAACATTATTTTTTAAAATAGTATAAATTTTTTGTGCATCTTTATAAATAGACTTCACAAAATTAGATACACAATCCGAACCGCGATAAGAAACGTAACGATTGTGGCTTTCGTCTAGCGCACACGTAATATGGTAAGCGTAAGCTATAGGCACGTGTCGCTGTCGCGTTACAGTGCTCGCTTTAGTGGGATTAGGGTCACAAGATTCATACCGTTCTAGCATTGTTTCAAAATCTGCGTATATAACAAATGGTACAGTCTGCTTTCTGTTATAATTTTCAAACTGTATGAAAGAACCTTTTGGAGGCAGTTCCGTGGCGACACCTCCACAATTATGTGAACTAAGATCGTCGCATGAATTAAAAAACAGTAAACAAACGTCACAAAAGTACAATTTACTGTGGTGCTTTGTTATTTGATTCTTAACGAGTCGTGGTAAGTCTTTAATAAGACAGTAATGTGATAAATCATCATTTTCGAAATAAAGTAAACGAATCACCTTGTCGTTTAAGGTTTTTGGTTTGTAAAGAGGTCCTACAATGGTATTATTTTTCAAACCATAAATATAAATACAAATTTCAGGGTTATTACCCTCAAATCGCGTAACATCTGAGAAATTCATTGGGAATGATATATCCTTTACATTTAATACGTTACGAAAATCAGGGTAAGACGATACTCTTTCAGGATGACTTTTAGCTGGATATAAAGCAGCAACAACGGACCATAAAAAACAATACTCATCATTATTGCGGATATTAATACATGCTTTTTTCGATTTTATTGATACAGGCAATTCGACAAAACCTGAACCGCGCAAAGGTTGATATTTGTTAACATTGATTTCCAAATGGGAATTGTTTAAGAAGGTCCATCCACTATCGCGGTCCTGAAATTCTTCAATCTTTTTTGTTAAAGTATTTTTGACTTGAGCCAATAATGGATCCAATTCATAATTCTGATGCAAAGTAAAGTTTTTTGTGGCAAATGATTTCATCTCCTGAGAATCATTTTTAACCATTAAAAACAACGCGAAATATTCGAAGTTAACTTTTAAACAAGTGTGTTCTTTAAGAGACGTATCAATCAACATTTTAATTTTGTTCTCAATATTATTAAAAAATGAATCTAGAGAATAATTCTCAGACGGATCGACGATTCTATAAGAAGCTATACGATTACGAAATGCAGAATGGATTATTTCAACACCTTCGCAAAAATGCGAAATATTTTTGTTTTTATGATTAGTACTACGTAGATGACCTGTCCAGTGACTGCGCTCAACAGAGGTGTTACAAACGGTACAGAAAGGCATTTTAGATAATTATTACGTCAGTTAATTTTGTATGCTAAAATAGGTTTAGATTTACATACTATTAGATTCTGCAATAATCAATACAATTAATTTGGTGTCCCCAACAATTAAAACTAAATTATTTTAAATTTATGCTATCGCTGTAAAAGACGGGCTCGGAATGATTAAACAATTCATGAGTTGACCTCATGAACATTTGCAGCCCGTCCCACTGGGGAGTATTTCGATCTAATTGTGCTTTTAAAGCGACCTGGGCTTTTTTCCACCGTTCTTCCTTGGGGGTGGAGGCAACTTCGTCTTTCGCGTATACCTTTACTTCTACGTAGAACTCTCCCTTTAGGTCTGCCGCTCGCCGTACTTTACCGTTGGCAACACGGCTGATGAGCGATGAACCGAAGTCCCCGCTTGAGGTCGTCGTCTTCGGTTCGTCCTCCAGACCAAAGAGGTCCGAGCTCAAGCTGCGTCTTTTACTGTAAACAATTACACATATTTTCATTTATAATAATTTACATTTATTATCTATTATACACCTCTGTTGAATCTTATGGGGAATACAAAGCCTGATAAACGCGATAAACGTGGTATATATTTGTTATAATAATTTCAATAAGAATACCTAATGAAGTAACTGTTAACATTCCTGCATTGAATATAATCGGAAATTGATTTTACAGTTGTCTGCGTTACCAAGTTCCCTAACCATCATGTATCAGTGCACATAACATTTTAATTGATTTATCATACCAAAAAAACACCTAAACATACAAGCAGTAATATAAATTACCTTGACTACTTGACTACTTTACTTGACTTGACCCAGTTTGACGGGTGGGCGGTGCTTTCAGGTGTTTGGCGCTTCACCGCCTTTTTCTTAGCTTGCTTTTTCACCTCGACTACTGCAGCTGTGGACCGTGCAGGTGATTGATATTCCGATTCTGAGTCAGACCTGAAATAGAACACACTAAGATTAATTCTATAACCAACCTCAATAATTATGGAGAGGAAAGTTTCAATGGAATATAGCTCGCTAGAAGATGGTAGTTACCAGCCGGCAGGCAGAAACCAGGTCCGTAGCTGAGTAGGTACCGATTAAACATTAAAATATTCAGATGGAATATAGCTCGCTAGAAGATAACATGGATGGTATGATGGTGATAGTTACACCAGCCGGCAGGCAGAAACCAGGTCCGTAGCTGAGTACCGATTAATCATTAAAATATTCAGATGAAATATTGTTTGCTAGAAGATGACATGGGTGGTATGATGGCGACAGTTACACCAGCCGGCAGGCAGAAACCAGGTCCGAAGCTGAGTAGGTACGTAGCCGATTACACATTAAAATATTCAATAAACTTAGTAGTACTTACTTACATTTTATATTTGTAGGATGACGTAATTATGTAACGAAAAAGATAAGTGGATCACTGGAAGACACTGGAGCGAATGTAATTATATGATCGAAATTGATTGGTTATATACCTAAAAAATATCATTTCAGCAATATTTACCTCATATCAAAATTAAACCTTAACTACATGTCCTCACAGGTGTATAACTAATTGATGATACTTACGACTTATTAAACCGTATTGATTGAAAACCCTTCTGTCAAATTGCAATTTTATCGTGAGAAACGAAATAGAAAACCAGCTTTAACGCTCACCGACAAAGGTGAAGCCGATACCAAGCTGTTACTTATAATAGGTATTATAATAATGTATGTGTGTTTGTTTGATATCTGCAAGTTAAGATGAGCCGAAAGTAAAATATCCGGAATACATTTTTTTTTTTTTTTTTTTTTGCAGACCGTTATATGTAAACGAACCCATGTCATAAAGTAAGTTCACAGGTATGTTGCAGTAAACTTAAAATTGTTATAAAATCATCCAACGGCTAGAACGAATTTTTATAATCATTTCATGCAAATTTTCAGTACTGATATTAAGAATCATCTTTCAAACAATCCTAGATTGATAGAACTAACACATTATTATAAAACATATAAAATAATAAACAAACGAGAGAGAAATAGGAAATCCTATAAAAATCAAATTTTAATCAAAGACTGCAACATGCGCGGCGATCATCTTACAAAGTAATTGTTGAATACATGGAAATTACTCACTCACACATACACCTCACATAACAACGATAAAGTTCGAATTCAGCAAATTTACATAATGCAATTTTGCAGTCCGAGGTTTTAAAGACTCACTCACACCTATACTGTGAAAAATTTGTACGATCGTTTCCGACGCCGTCGTCAGGCGGTTTACAAAGAGTATAGTACAATAAATAGCCACGGGACGGCGCATGAACCGTTTCGAAGGCGAACGTATGAGTGTGTAAGCATCTTAATTAATCAAGCGCAACGCGGAGTAACAGCAGAGCAACCAGTAGTTGATTGTAGTTGTAGTTGGTTGATACAGCTAACACTACCTTACACGCTAGTAAGGTAGTGTTAGCTGTATGAATAAATTAAATTAACATTTGGTTGTCCTTGGTGCCCAATCTAGGGTCATGGAAATAGAATGAGCTTGTGCCTGTAGGTGCATGCTATTTCTTGCTCTGTGAAGAGACAAGAGTCAATCTGACCCAAATTTTAGTTTAATGTTTACGGTATCCTAAAGTTCAGATGTCCTTGGTGCCCAATCTGGGGTCATAGAAATAGAATGTGCGTGTGCCTGTAGGTGCATGCTACTTCTTGCTTTGTGAAGAGACATGAGACAAACTGTCCTGAATTTTAGCTTACTAAAACCAGTAGTTGATTGTCTACGTGTATGAATAAATTAAATTAACATTTGGTTGTCCTTGGTGCCCAATCTGGGGTCATGGAAATAGAATGAGCTTGTGCCTGTAGGTGCATGCTATTTCTTGCTCTGTGAAGAGACAAGAGTCAATCTGACCCAAATTTTAGTTTAATGTTTACGGTATCCTAAAGTTCAGATGTCCTTGGTGCCCAATCTGGGGTCATAGAAATAGAATGTGTGTATGCCTGTAGGTGTATGCTATTTCTTGCTTTGTGAAGAGACATGAGACAAACTGTCCTGAATTTTAGCTTACTATGTTCGTGTATGTAGTTCAATTTGCAAACGAAATTATGAAAGAATTATGTGTGAAACTTGTTGTTATAAAACTTGTGAACTATATAATATAAAGTCGTGGTTTAGTGTTCAATCCGAGAATCTGCAGCAGTTGATCGAGGTAAGCCTATATTGCGTTTTAGAACTAAAATAGTGGAATAGGCGCCGAACCAGTATTTTACTCCACTATGAAAGATTTCTACTCCACCTTCCGTTCCATCGGGTGGAATAGGCGCCGAACCAGTATTTTACTCTACTATGTAAGATTTCTACTCCATCGGGTGGAATAGGCGCCGAACCAGTATTTTACTCTACTATGTAAGATTTCTACTCCATCTTCCGTTCCATCGGGTGGAATAGGCGCCGAACCAGTATCAGTATTTTACTCTACTATGTAAGATTTCTACTCCATCTTCCGTTCCATCGGGTGGAATAGGCGCCGAACCAGTATTTTTCAATTATATTATTGGGCATTCTACTCCACCGAGAGTGACGAGGCGAACGAAGTGAGCCGATGGAACGGAAGGTGGAGTAGAATGCCCAATAATATCCTACTCCTCTCTATCAGTGCATTAACATATAAGTTGAAGAGCTTCGGAGAGGTTAGCCCCCCTTGCCTCACGCCGCACTCCAACCTGTATGGGGTCGAGTAAACCCCCGACCATCGAACAACATTGACCTGATTGTTGTACCAGTATTGAAAGATACGGATCAGTCCGTCTGGCACTGACGCATGCTGCAGTTTTTGCCACAGCAGATCATAACAAACCAAGTCAAATGCGTTCGATAAGTCGAGGAAGCAAGCAAAGACAGGTGTACTTCTATCAGTGTAGTACCTGACAGTCTGCTTTAAACACAATATAGCTGTTTCTGTTGAGAGACCGGCTTTGAAACCAAACTGGTTATCATGTAAATTTAAGTATTTATCCAGCTGAGTGTTCAGCAAACCGTCAAGCACTTTCGAAATAACAGTGGCCAATGAAATGGGCCTATAGTTGTTCTTATCGCTAACATCACCAGTTTTATTCTTAATAATTGGTACCACCACAGTTTTCATCATCCGCTCAGGGAGATACGAATGTCCTATACACAAGGAGTAAAACATCGCTAAGACTCTGGGCAGATGATGACCAGCATGCTTAAGGTGTTCAATACTTAAATCATCATGGCCTGGAGACTTGCCCCTCGACATAGACATAATGACATGCCTTACCTCCTTTGCCGCAAACCGGATACTGATCTCCTGACCACTACAACCAGCAATGCCTGTAAACTGTGATGGTCCCAACGTCGACGAAACCGCAAAGTGATGCCTAAATAGCTCGGCTATCCCTGTGACATCAGCAGCACCGCTGACACTCACCGGCAGGCCCGGCCTACTATTGAGTTTATCGGTGGACTTCCAAAAACTACGGAAGTCGCCCCTAGAATGATGCGACGCCAACATGTCCATTTTAATTTGGTCACTATTGTCCTGGCACCATCGTAAGCGCGACTTAAACATTTTTCGAGTTGTTTGCATATCAGTCCAAACACGACCCTCGCGCGGTCTACCATAAGACACCCACTGCGCAAACTTTAGCCTGGCCTGCCTGTGAGCATCACTCACATGCTTATTCCACCCCATAACTGGTTTCCTATTTCGCACATGATTTGTCTCGTAACTTTCAGAAGCTGCTAGGCATAAAATATTAACAATGTCATTATACATTTTATCAATAATTATTCTGTGGTCCAAATTATTACAAACATAGTCACAACATGCGCTCAATTCAATTGGAAAGTCAATATATTTTAAATAATCATTACAAAATTTAGTATAAATGTCAATTTGCTTAGGTTTTCTATCACCCCATTTTATTTTATTACATGTCATATTTTTTATTTCATTTGAATTGTAAAATTTTTGTTTGACTTCATTTAAGTTACATTGTATTAAAAGAGGGAAGTGGTCGGACCAAAGTACATCATATTTAACATTTACATTAATAATAGTGGACATGGCTGCTTTCGTAGCAACACAGTGATCCAGCCAACGCCTCGAGCCGTTCGCATCGCTTATAAAAGTATAAGTGTCTGAGTTTACTCCTAACAATTCAACATCGGCGCATAATAACTCAGATTCCCGACAGAACGAAACCAATTCAGAATAAAATTGTTCACTGGGATGCGAATTAAAGTCTCCGAGTAGAAAAACAGTTTCGATATCGTTATCATTGATTATAGCACTCACCAGGCTAAGGCAGTCCGTAAAATCCGTTAAGTTCGCACTATTATCCGTCGGCATATATACACTGAACACTAGAAATGACCTTGATTTCATGCATACTTTAATGGCACACACTCGCGGGTTATCACACTGCACTACCGACACGTTGTCAAAAACACTTTTCCGCCATAGCAATGCAACTCCGCCGTAGGCGCGAGTATTTAGGCGCGTTCAACTATTTATAAAAAAAACTAAATTTCTGCCAAATGGAACTTAAAAAAAAAGTTTGCGGCAAGATTTCAACATTCTGTGGACTATTACAGAAATGGATTTTATATTGAATAGGGTTACCAAAGGCATGTACATGTACAGTCTGGATATCCTCAAAAAGTTTTTGAGTGCTTAAATCTAAATTTTCTAACGAGTGGTATTTTTTGCTGCATTTTCTTATAGGATATTTCGTATCAGGTTTTCTATTTTGTTGCACAAGTTTCTTAGAAGGTGGTTCCTGCATTTTAACCTTTTCAACAGTAAATTGAGGATAAGGTCTTGCTTCCAAAATTCTCGTATACGTCCTTGTGTGCATCCACACTGAATGCGTGGTGACTGGGGCCTAGGCGGGCTCGGCGAGCGGGGGCGTGCGGTGGCCACTGTAAGGTTGCGGCTTTGGCAATTAGTTAATAGCGGAGCGGCTACTGGACGTCTTCGGGGATGGAATGAAAGATGTAACTCACGGGTAAGTAGTCTTCTTTATTCTAAGTATATTTAATATTACAGCGTTATAAACTATGCTCTTCTGTCAAGCATGCAGTTCCTGCATGCTTGACAGAAGAGCGGCAGGGGAAGTGCGGTCACTAGTGCTGTGTCACATTACATTATTAAATAGTGATGTATCTTAACACCTCCCTTTTTTTTAAATAAGACAGCACTTATACACATTTAAAGTTTGCTTAAACTTAATACATTTTTTTTTGATACAAGAGTCCATGGCCTTTACAAACAAATGAAAGGGTATATTCAATTATTTTTTTTAACTTTGAAACCTTTTATAATACTATCTTTTCCTTCCATAGACAACAAAAGAAAATTATTTTAAGCAAATCATCGATGAAAGTCATCATGAAACGGAACGTAAACATAATAGACAATACAGTATGTAACAAAAACCCTGTCGGATCCGTAAGGGTATTATTTGGTATAGTATTGTGTGCCCATATACGTAACCATTTCATGGTTTTGAGATTATTATTTTTCCCCAATGAAAATAATTAATTTAAAAAAATAAAAATAAACTTATCAAAGGCAACACTTATCCTCGATAAAGTTCATGTGTGTGTGTATTTGTTTTCATGTGTTCATGTTCTACAATTTGAAGCCGCCCGAGCGGGACGGTTTTTATGATTCTTTGACATGAGCCGCCCGCCTGCATTGTCGCTTGCCGCCAAACAAACTTATAGCTAAATAAACCTACGTTATGCCTACGCGTTGTTATCAGCTGATTTGAGCTGATATCGTTTAGGCATAGTGAACTTGACTTCAATTTCTGTTCATCAAGAAACAATTAATTGAAATAAATGTAGCCCAGAAAAGGGCTTTTTAAAAATGTGCTTTTGGCACAGAAATGAAAACAGACACAAGTGAGCTAAGAAAAAGGTACTTACCGAATTTTGGTATTAGTTTATTAAAACAGTAACTTGTTGTTGTTGGATACCTCGGCGATCATGCTCCACATGTCTACCTCCAACACTGATACACATTCGACACCTTTTTATTAAATTGTCACGTACTCTTTGCAGCGCACTTGTTTCTGATTTAATTAAATTGAAAGCTGCTACAATCCGAGCTCTTACTTCGATTTCCGAATCACACTCTTTTTTAAAAACCATTTGTTTGACATGACCCCATAAATAGAAGTCCAGAGGCGTAAGATCGGGAGACCGTGCTGGCCACGAAAGACAGGTAGTTTGACAAGAAAGACAGGTAGTTTGAACCATTCATTGTGGGCCTCAAAAAGTATGGACCAATAATCTGGTCTCCGAGGATACCAGCCCACACGTTAACACGCCAACGATGTTGGAAATTACTCGGTTTCATAGCTAGCGGGTTTTCGAGCGCCCACACGTGTTCGTTGTGGCAGTTCACACCTGTTCTTACAAACGAGCATTCATCGGAGAAAAGCACGCGATTCAAGAAACCTTCATGTTCTTCGACTTTTCTTAAGATCCAATTACAAAATTCCATTCTTGGTTCGTAATCAGTGGGAAGAAGGGATTGAACCCGCCGGTAGTGATAAGGGTGCTGACCATCTCCCTTCAGCACTCTCCAAACCAGCATGTGATTAGTGTCTAGTTGTCGAGCAACAGAGCGTGTGCTTTGCGTGGCGTCCGCCGCAAACATATCCAAAACTTGTTCCTCGATATCCAGGTTGCGCTCTCGTGGTCTTCCAGCATCAGCGCGTTGTGTCTCGTGGCCATGAGCACTGCCTGTGGTGAACACACGGTTATGTAGACGTTGGAACGCACGCTCCGACGGTACTGGCACACCTGGCCTGTGAAAACGCACCTCATAATCTCTACGCGCAGCTGCATAATTACAATCGGCCTTGCCTAAGCACATTAACATATTAAAATATTCCCGATTGGAATATGACATTACGGACGTCCGATCGAAAGGAATCTTCACGAAAGACTGACTAGCAACAAGCGTACAGACACGCGCCGCATCGCACGGTAGGCAACCAGTCGGCTACATCAGACAAGTCGGCGACTCGCTAGAGAGCACCGACAGCGCGCCCAGTGTAGGGCGGTATCCTTTGAAATAAAAATAGGTAAAATAAAAAGATTTCCCCGGTGAGTGGAATGTTGTCAATTTATGAAAATTTGCCGTATTTAGTGTGAATGTCGCATGGTTTATAAAAATAAAATAATCATTATCTTTTGATTTTTATGAGTTACATTTTTAAATATATTTTTTATAGTACGTATGTTAACCCAGGAATACGCCTTTAATGGATCGGACAGGGTTTTTGTTACATACTGTATAGTGACAGCTTTCAAGTTCAGCGTTAAAGTTGACAGATTATATGTAGTCGTTATTTTTGACAGACAAGTTGCATTGTCCAATAGTTGCTATGATGTCACCACTGAATGAAGATAACCTATGACTACTTTTTTTGTATCAAGTCGGTTGGAATGTTTAAGGCCAAACTGTATTGCGTCGATATCGACGGTTTTCTTTATGTTGAGATTATTAAATTCTTTTGATGTACAGATGTAGTATCTCATGGTTGAAGTCGTCGAAGTTGCAGCGTTACACACTTTTGCATCGACCATAATCAGAGTCATGACGTGCTTTGTACTTAATAACATTTCGCTCAGTACGAATTCGCTGGATTGCAAAGAATTTATAGCCTCTTCGACATTTGCGATTTTAGACTGAGTGATATCTACTGTTTCTTTGGTAAATTGGATCCTTATTGGTCGACAGAATCGTGGAGAAGAAGGAGTTGGCCAAACCACTTTTTTGTTTGACCCACATACTAACTGTAGCGGAACAAAGCAACTTAGGAAAATGTTGCTGTCACTCGCGTCTCTATCTTGCATTTTTTGTTTGAATTGTGATTGTTGCGATCCATCACAACCCCATTTTGAAATAAGGGTCAACGACGCTCTTCTGGACTTAATTGTTTTAGCACATCCTCTAAATATGTTGCCAAGCGATTAGCTGTATGGTTCAATAAATACTGCAGGTTAATTTCAGCACATGTTTCAGTTATCCGATACGCATCTTCTGCTGGATAACAAGTATGTTTTGCTTGCTGTAACAATTAGTAGCTCGGATAAAACTTCCTGTTGCTGTTTCTTATTATTTCATATTGTCGCCTTGAAAGATCAGCTTCCACAAACATTGAAAGGGCGGCCGTTGGATCTAGTTGTGATTGTGTTTCACACTGCTTGGTTATTTTGTATGCTTTTTGATATGCTTGAGCTGTCTGCGGAGTAATGTCTTTTTAGTAAATTGGATGCAATTCTCTCTCCAGGATGTTGAAGGGATGTCTGAGCATGAATTAACAATTCTTTGTCAACAGCACTGCGTACTTCCTGCGTTTTTCTGCGTTTACTCCTTTCACTTGATTCTAAAAATGACTTCGTTGGTCGGCCAGAAGAACGCCTTTTAGCTCTTGGTATTTCCAATGTTCTTTGTCCCACCATCAACCACTTATCATTCTTTTGAAGGAAAAGTGTTGATTTTTTATGAGCTTCTATCCACTTTTTCTTGAATTGAGACTTCAAATAAGATAATTTAAATTTTCAGTGCAGGCACTGAAAATTTCGGGAATCAAGGAAGTGAGACAACATTACTATTTAAAAATGTATTTATTGTTTTTCGAAGTATTCTCCGCGAAATTACACATTTTTCCATACGATGGAACCAATCATTGAAGCAACCATTCCATTCGGAAGTTGGAGTCTTCAGGTGATGAAAATCTCTGTCCACGCAATTTATTCTTTATTTTAGGGAAAGTATAGAAATCATTAGGGCTTAGGTCGGGGCTGTACGGCGGATGGTCTAATAATTCTATGTTTTCTTGCTCTAAAAACTCTTTTGTTCTGTGCGCGGTGTGAGAACTCGCATTGTCGTGATGGAGGATGATGCGGCGGTTGCAGTTCTCTTTACGGAGTTCAGAAACGACCTGTGGCAAACAAATGCTAGCATACCATTCTGCATTAACCGTTCTTTGTCCCTCAAGAGGAATAGTCGTAACATGGCCGGTTTTGGAGACAAACGTGGCCACCATTTTTTTTTGCAACACTCCGTGAACGAACAATTTTTGTTGGCTTTAACTCATTTTCGAACACCCAAACTCGTGACTGGTTTTTTGTTTCGGGTTCGTACGCGTATATCCAGGATTCGTCACCTGATACAATGTTGTATACAGCATTTGAGGATCCTGCGTGGAATCTTTCGAGAGTTCTGACGCACCAAGTAACGCGAGCCGCTTTTTGCTCTTCACAGAGCGAATGCGGTATCCATCGGGAAAACAACTTTTTTACACCTAATTGTTCATGCAAGATTATTTGTATTTGACTCATGCCAATGTCTAAAGTTGCCTGAATTTCGCGGTATGTCACATGTCGATCTTCCTCAATCAGCTTACGCACAGCATCAACGTTTTCTTGGGTGACTGCAGTTTTTGGACGACCTTGACAGGGATCATCACTGAGCTTGACACGTCCACGTTGAAATTCAGCAAACCAGCGATAAATTGTGGTTTTGGATGGGGCTTCATCACCAAATGCAGAAATTATCCGGTCAACACACTGTTTTTGTGTTAAACCACTTCGAAAGTCATAATAAATCATCGCTCTTGAATTTTCTCGAGTCAATTCCATTTTCTCAACGACTAAACAAGTTTGACAAAACCTTGTGACAAGACCGAGAATCTTTTTTAAAATAAATAAATGGTATTCGATTTTTAAAACCAAGGAGTTTTCAATTAAAAAGATTTTTATATGACAAGATTTTGATATGTGGAAATATTCAATTCCCGATACTTTTAGTGCAGCCCTCGTACTTCACTTCCTTCTTTTGTTCTTCACAATTCTCATCTTGTGATAAAACATAAAACTCTCGAGATAATTCAACTTTTCGTCAAAATGATGCATTTTATCAAAAACGAAGTACCCTCAGTATCTGGAACGAAATGAGAACACATTGAATTTGTACTATGTAATTCATTAATGTTAAAAACTTTGATTTCACGGGAGATTACGGCCAATTTCATCGTTTTCAATTAGCTTAAATACTCTTATTTATACTACAATAGCCAAAACCAATGGAACGAACCCTGAAGTACAACAAAACCCATTTTAAATTAAAAAAATGAGAATTATAAACAACAATCACGAGCATGTTTTTAAATCTACCAGTACGCCAAATTTTACTTTACCATTTGCCTAAAACGTATTTATATGTACACTCAGCGGCACGGAATGTGGCCCAAACCTAAACACACCGATAACAGGCGATTTTGATATCGCGTATGAGAATTTCAAGTGGCAGTTTGTCAGGTCATTTGTTTTAGTTAATTTAAGAGGGTAAGCACAAAACAAAAGTTCATTTGTTTAATTTCTGTGATACTTAACGTTAGTTCGTTATTGGAACGCACAAAACACGGGTGAGTTAAAATTCGATATTGAAATGGTGGTGAATTTAATCTTTATTGTTTTATTTTTTAATTAATCTGTAGTAATTTATGCTTCCAGAATTGGAACACAATGCCTCTAACTTCAGCTCAAGTTGCTCAAGCTGTGTTGCTTCGGAGTCAGGGGCGAACGCAGCGAGAGATTGCTGAAACATTAAATGTACCGCGTACAACTCTCAGGTACGCCTTAACAAGGTACGACCAGACCGGCCTATACACAAGGAGACCAGGAAGTGGCGGTATTAGGTGTACATCAGCGCGGGATGACCGATTTATCGCTCTCGCAATTATGAGAAATCGGTTCCTTACTGCGGTCGAAATACGGCAGCGGCTACAAACGGCAAGAGGGGTCAACGTAAGTGAGCGGACAATAAAAAGGAGAATGGAGGAACGGGATCTGCATGCTCGAAGACCAGCTCGAGGTCCAGAACTGCTCCGGCACCATCGCGTAGCTCGACTTCGGTTCGCTCGCGAACACGCAAATTGGACTCACGAGCAGTGGAGTAAAGTTCTGTGGACTGACGAATGCAGAGTGGCCTTAAGAGCTCCAGATGGCCGCGAACGTGTATGGAGAAGGCATGGGGAGAGGTTTTTGCCAATCACTACCAGGCAAACCGTCAGTTTTCAAGGTGGATCAGTAATGGTTTGGGGAGGGATCTGTTCAGATGCACGCACAGAGTTGGCAGTAGTTGCAGGTCGTCTAACGGCAGTGCGATACATTGAAGAGATCCTCCAAGAACACGTGTTACCATTCGTGGGATTCATCGGTAGCGAAGATTTTATCTTAATGCAAGATAATGCCCGACCTCACACAGCACGTTGCGTGGATGATTACCTATCGGAGGTGAGAATTAGAAAATTGGACTGGCCAGCACGAAGCCCGGACATGAATCCCATAGAACATGTCTGGGACATGCTTAAAAGACGCATCCGATCCAGTCCCAACCCTCCAGAGACTATCAGTCAGTTAAAAACTGCTCTAGTGGCCACCTGGGAAGAAATACCCCATGTAGACATTAAAAACGTAATCCACAGCATGCCTGATCGCATGCAGGCGGTCATCAGAGCCAGAGGTGGAAATACCCGCTATTAATTTTAAGTACCATAGCTTTATTTTGTAAATTTCATCCTAAAACATTTTTTTTAAACTTAGAGCTTAATGTCTTTTTTGTAATTTTGTAAAATTTTAATAAAGTTAACTCACTTTTTTGTTAATTAATCATTCGCATTTAAGATTCGAATAAACATTTAAGTTTTAAAACAAAAAAGAACCCTGTTTCGCGTTTCATTTTGATAATAAGCCACATAACGCGCTTGGGCCACATTCCGTGCCGCTGAGTGTATGTACGCTTACCTGTTATACTTGAATCCATCATAATTTTCTTCACAACACACTCCAAAAAAAAAAACACTTTTAAAATAACAGTTTTGCACGAAATGTCGAAAAGTAATACGACCACTTAGAGCGACGATCAATTTTAGACTGGCACATTCTGGCGCACGCTCCCAGTGGGGAAGCGGGTGGGGTTACCCATTGTTCTACGGTTATTTACCATTCGCGGGGAGTCTTTTTTTTTACCTAAGACAAATTTTAGGAATTGTATTTTTGGCCGCCTAATTCGTAGAATTGCCCGTTCGTGCGCCGCCACGTTGTAACATCACGTAATTGTTAAGTCATTACGAAAATAAATATAATTCGGAATTTTAAGTTTTACTAAGGACCGAGCGAGTGTTCGGCTTTCCTTATTTAATAATTACTTAAAGTTCCATTCATTGCCCGCACAATTGGCGCCCGTCTATTTGTTTGCTTAAGTACCAGAGCGGTTCACCTAGAGCTGGTGACTGATCTTACTACATCAGCATTTATTTTATGTTTACGACGATTCGTATCGCGCAGAGTTAAAAAACGATACAACGGTATAACGTTATTTGGTGTGACAATGGCACTAACTTCGTGGGGGCAAACAATGAACTGGGTAAGGTGCTAAGCTCCAGTCGTGACTCAGTCATTGATTATACTAGTAGCGAAGGCATTTTATTTTATTCCGGCTTATTCACCGCATTTTAGTGGGTTCTGGGAGGCAGACGTAAAGGCAGCCAAATATCATTTGAAGAGAATAGCAGCCAATGTAGAGACGCATTACTTTCGAGGAGTTGTCAACTCTTTTTACACAAATAGCGGCAATCCTAAATTCTCGCCCTCTCTCCCCTTTGTCTTCTGATCCCTTAGCTTTGAACCCTTTGACCCCCGGGCACTTCCTAATTGGACGGCCACTGACGTCAGTGCCCACTTTTGCAGCAGAAGACTCCAGACCGAAGTACTACCTCATCTGCAAACTATGTCTCGAGTTCTGGAAGTGATGGTCTCAAGAGTTTATAGCGGAACTCCAACAGCGGTCCAAATGGAAAACTGGGTCTATCGGTCCTAGAATTGGAGTCATGGTTCTGATAAAAGAACCGAATTTGCCTCCGCAACGCTGGCGGCTTGGCCGCATTACACGTCTACAGATGGGCGCAGACGACACTTGCCGGGTGGTAGACGTGTACACGTCTAAAGGGACCATCCGGAGAGCAATTCACACCATCATCCGGCTGCCGGGTGAAGAAGAACATGTTGAAAAGTTAGCTTTCAAGGCTGGGAGGATGTTCACGCGCATGGCAACTCGCACAGTCGGGCAAATCTACGAATTAGGCGGTCAAAATTATTTTCTTTTTTTATGTATTCTAAATGGTTTATTATTATTTTATTTCAATTATAACAGCTCTTGGTGAACATATATTCAAGCAAAAGACAACTGAAAAACAAAATAACGGTTTATAAAAAAATCGATTAGGAGTCCCACGTCTCTTCATCAGAGTTGAATCCTTGCATTTCACTGTCCGACTCTTAAGCTCTAGTCTTATCTCTAAGTACTTTAACTTTTTGGCGCATAAATGTCACATATCATCCTGTTCAAAGCCCCTAGCCACTTGTCTTTTTACAAGTAGATTCATCACAAAAATCCCAGGTATGATTATCTCTTAAGGTTTCCAATTCTCTATTAATCGCCTCCTTCCATTTACTTGCATCCCTCCTTTTCAAAGCTTCTTTGTATGTCACCGGGTCTTCTGATTTTTCTTCACTTACCACAGTTTTGTTCTCCTGTGCTGGTTGGTCTTCTAAGGTAACTATCTCAATTGATTATTTATTCACTTCTTTTTCCTTCTATATCCCTTTTTATTTCTACGGCATTCTTTTGTGAATTAGTTTGTTTTATTTCAATGTTATTTTTCTCCAACACTTTCTTCACATGATCATGATGTTGTGGGAGTCTTTAATGCCACTCGTTTATGTCGCTCTTTACTCCTTTTGCAACAAACGAAAACGAACATTCCATATAATACATTTCTCCGTTACGTTTAGCCACCGCAGACAGTTTGCTTTGTTTGTAGAATTTACAAAATAATTCGTTTGTCACCATGACATAACCTCTATCTGTACAATTCACAGATAATAAATTAGTTTTTAATTCCGGCACGTACAAGACGTTGTTTATGGTTGTGTTAATCCATTCGCGGCCAATATGAACCTGTACCGGGTGCGTCTCATATCTTATAAAGTTATTTGGTATATTTTAATTTCAATAACGTTCACAAGATAATAATGAACGTGAGTTATACGAACTGTTGATATAATTTCTTTAGATATAACATTTATATACTCGAAAACTTATTTCGTATAATGTTATTGGATATAACGTTTATTTATGGCCTATCTTTTAAAATATATAATATTGATACCATTTTTATGGTTAATCTGGTAAAGATAATGAACCCAATGAAGGTCTGGGATTTAGGGTTGTCAATTTTTTTTGTGTAAACGTATCGAGAAATACGCTTTTAGTCTTGGACAACTTTTTTTCTTCTGTAATAATAATTGTCTCAATAATTCGTTAGCAATAAATTGCCCAAAATATTTACACCCATGCAAATCTAACACATTTACGTTTAGATCTTCTTTCTCGTCTTCAGTACATGTACCAGTACCGGTAAATGTGTTTTGAGGTATATCTTCATCATTATGACTGTGAGTATTGTTCAAAATCATTGAAAAGAATTGGCGTGTCCATTTGAGTTTCGTCGTTGTCCTCTATTTTAGGAATTCTGTAGACAAAGCTTAAAAACAGTGATGTGATAGGTACACTGCTACGAGTGTGTTATAACTTAAATCCATAAGTACTTAATTTCCATTTCGAAAAACACTATACAATGTCGCCCATGCGCATGTGACCGCCCGTAATATTCTGAATATTCATGAAAAAATGTCGAAAATAAACTTCAAAAGGGGGGTCTATCTATAACATTTTTCATGTTATTCAATTTTTAATTTTTTAAGTTGAGTTTGTAGATTTGCTTTCTATTTTTTGACACATCTCCGAAGTTTATGGGTCGATTTGGATTCTGTTTATTATCGGTCTTTACCTATGAAATTGCCGTTTTGTATGAAAAAATTTAAACGAATTTTTTTCATGTATTTTTTATTTGTATTAATCGAAGTAATCACCCATGCAATCAATGCATCTTTGCCAACGCAGTGGCAGTTTATTGATGCCCTTCTTAAAGAAATAAGCTGGACGGGAGGCAACAAATTCTTCAAAGGCATTTTGTACTGCCTCTCGGGTATTATTTTTTTTTTTCTTCCACAATCGCCTTTAATTCGTCATTGTCGACCAAAGTCTTCGGACGACCGCGAGGTTCATTTTTCAGGTCGAAATTTCCAGAACGGAAGCGAGCAAACCAATAACAGGTGGTGCGTTGGTTTGTAGTGTTAGCTCCGTAAACGTCGTTGATGTTGCGTGCCGCTTGTGCCGCGTTGCTGCCACGACGGTACTCATATTCCATAATTACTCGAATTTTTAACGTATCCATGATGACGAAAAAGATTGAAATGCGATGAAAATGTAACACTAATCATTAAACAAATGACTTTTTGAAAAAAGAATTCCATGTTTTTAAAATAAAATTAATTTGAAATTAGAATTCTTAGCCAAACAAAAATTATTTTGATTTGAAATGGCCAGTACTGCAGAACGGCAACTTCATAGGTAAAGACCTATATTTCCAAAAGCTTATGTAATTAACATTTTTACTAAAAATTATCAACTACGAAAAAAAAGACGGAATCGAAGTCATTTTTTCGGTAAAAAATTGTGTATTTATTTTAAAAAAACCATAAATTATCCCCATAGGACGACTTTTTTAATTATTATTTGTAATCTACTACATAACAGCTAAAAATTCACAGATCATTATTAAACAAAACTGTAACTAAATCCAAAGTAAAACTCTAAAACTCTAAGGGTCAAATTTAGGAAAAGAAAATGTGAAAGTCAATTAAATGTCCCCGCTCTTAGCAGTGAGTACTAAAAGGTTAAACTAATAAGGAGGACGATAATGGAAATAAAAACAAACAAGCAATAGCCAGATTTTTACTTAAAAAAATAAAAAATACAAGAATTTTAATTAATTAGATTTTCGAAATGGCCCCCACCCTCCTGTAAACAAACTAAAGCCCTCATGGCAACACTTTTTATTGTACGACGTAATTCTTCACGGTTTTCTTTCATTTCTGCAGCAGCAGCAAAAATCCTAGCCGTTAATTGCTCGCGGCTTTCAATGGGCACGGCATACACTTTTTGTTTCATGTAGCCCCAAAGATAAAAATCTAAGGGTGTAAGGTCGGGAGATCGCGGCGGCCAAGCAATGGGACCTCCTCTGCCAATCCATCGCGGATAATTTTGATTTAAATAATCACGAACTAGTCGTGCGAAGTGTGCTGGAGCTCCATCTAATTGCAGATACATCCGCCTTCTTGTTTCGAGCGGTACTTCCTCCAAAAGCAACGGCAACGTATTGACTATAAAATCTAAAAATGCGTGTTGATCTAGTCTGTTTGGTAACATGAAAGGGCCAATAAGTTCATCGTCAATCATTCCAGCCCATACATTTATGGAAAATTGAGTCTGGAAAGTTGTTTCTCTAATGACGTGTGGATTTTCAGTGGCCCACACATGAAGATTGCGATGATTTGTTATACCCGCCCTTGTAAACGTGGCTTCATCTGTCCACAAAATCTTCCTCATAAAATTGAGATTAGCTCTTTGCTGTGCAATTATCCAATTACAAAAAACAGATCTCGCACCATAATCGACATTTCCCAAATGTTGTGCACGTCGGAAATTATAAGGATGCAGGCCTTCTTTTTTGAGAATTCTCCAAACTCTTATTCTTGGTATACCTACTCTTATCGATAGGAGACGAATACTTAGCATAGGGTTAGCGCGCACTAATCATAACACATCCTCTTCCACATCTACATCAACAATCACGCTGGGCTCATTTCGTTGCGGAAATAATCCTCTTTCGCAAAAAAGACGATGTACGGCAATGAAGGATCGGTACCCAAGTACTGGTCTACTTGGATATCGACGTCTGTACTCTTCGACAGCAGCGCGTGCATTTCCATTACAAACACCGTAAATGAAATGCATGTCAGCCACATGAGACGGCGGTAGATCACGCAATCGTACCATTGCAATGATACGAGTAGTTAAGTTTGCTTAAGGGCCATAGTTTTCTCATTGACCTTCCGCATGTGGGCGGAGCTAAACTCCCTACTCCCTGAATACGTAAAACGCGCGCGGTGGCGCGCTGAACTAAAACGACGATCAAAGAAAATGCACGGACGCAGACTTGCGCGCATAGGCCGACAATTTTGCCTACGACTCCAGAAAGGAATGGCGCAGATGCAATGCTGATATTTGTATAGATAGATACATAAGTTACGTATAGGTATTTTAAGTTTTTACTGGACATTATTTTTTTGCATGTGTTTGGAAGAAAATATAAGCTGTATCTTTTCATACACAAAATATTTTAAGGGGTCATTGTACTCAACATTATGAACAACTTTTACTATGGGACCAACCCTGAAATCACGAAAAAAAAATCAGCTATTACCTACTTTATGTTCGCATAGCTCGTCAAAATGTAGGGAACAGCTGATTTTTCTTTCGCGATTTCAGGGTTGGTCCCATATGGAGTGAGTTGTTCATAATGATGAATAAACACGAGTACACATCAAGCTATACATTTCCAGTTTATGCTGATCTCGCATTGTATAGAATTTCCGTACCTACAACGCGGGGTCAGCTTATACTGGAAATGTGTAGCTTGATGTGTAGCCGTGTGTAGGTACAATAGTAGGTACATATTTAAGGGGTCACCCTTAAATATTTCCTACCGACATACCTACCTATATACCTACCTACATACCTAACTAAATCTCTAACTACATACCTACCTAACTACCTACATGTACTTATAGTAAACGCTCAAAACTCCAGTACTTACCTACATATCATTTATTTCTGTTGCATTTAGAAATCGAGTTTAGTACTATAGCATTGCGATGATGCAATTCGCGCGCTCCTAACATGTTCTTGTAGCTGCAAGGGCTAAGTATTGGATTCGCGATCAATGAGGTCTGAGTTCGAATCCTAGTCTTTTGTTTCTTTGCTATCATAATAATTATCTGTTAAGTATTTATGTTTATTTATAATCTATTCATTCTTATTTTTTATTTTTTATGAAGTTAAATGTATTCATTACTTCCAAGTAAAAACTTACAAAAAGTTTTAGTACTGCGTGAGATTTGAACTCACGGCTCACTGATACACGCACACATGTAGCTGCTCGCTAAAGTCATCTTGACTTGACTCATACGAGTAGTCACAATATTAGAACTAGAAGAACCACACACTGATGATTCATGTGTCTCTTGAAAATAGAAGGTCATAAGCATAGAAATATAACGGTCAGCTCAGACCGCGACGTGAAGCAACGCGCACTTTTGAACAATTATCAAACTTATTTTCTTCACCAAAAGGTATAATTTCAGTGCGAGGGTTGAGTGGGTTGGTTTTAGGGTCAATGCCCCACTTCTTCCGTGTCTGTGTCCGCGCGCCATGATCAAGATGCTAATGTCGTAGGCAAATGGCCGTCTCCGCGAACTTACGCTTTCGTCCGCATCATTCATGACATGACAACCTAAGATGCAGTTCAGTGGTTTCTTCTAGAAATTTAAGCCAAACTAAAAAGTTTATAAATTATGAAACCACTTACTACACAATTATCAGCACACGTAGGTATTTTATTAACTATATTTGTCTTGAATATCATTATTCATGATAAACAACAAATCGGAAAATATTTCTTGCCTTTACTACGTTATTTTTGCTTTCATATTATCACAGCGACTGTACTATGTTTCCAGGAAATACATTGCTTCTTCACCACTACCTAAGTGTGTCCCTAAGTGACTGGACAAGCAATGTAAAAATCACAAAACGATACTTTATAGCGGTTGCATCGCGCGCGTAATACAGCCGTTTGTAAGGGTAGCTTGCGACAAGCCAGTGATTTCGTGTGACCTGATGAGATAAGGTTTATAATTGATTGTACAGTACGTTTTGATTTATGAATGTGTGTTCGCGACTTCGTATCTATTGGTTTTACTTTTACTGAATTGCATGTGTATGTGGTGACGTGGATGGTTGTACATATTATTATTATACATAGATTTAGACAATATTTTATGTTGCGACTGCCCCGTTGGTCTAGCGGTTGCAAGCGCTACTGCTGAGCATGAGGTCCCGGGTTCGATTCCTGGGTCGGGCAAAGTGTTATTGCGTTTTTAGGGTTCCGTGTGTCGTTGGAAAGATCGTTCAAAAATATTGCGAGTGTATGAACACTATTTTTGGATTCATGGATCTGTTTGCGAAATATTAAACTTTGAAGTGCTAATTTTTATTCGAGTCAAGTGTTGAGGCCCCCCCGGCAGGTAAATGGTTGGTTTTGGATATGTGAAAAAATTCACGGCAGTAGTAGGTATATATTATAACGAAATTAAAAGGAAAACTATCACAGCTAAATAGGCTCTACAAGTTAACGAGTAATAATCTACCAACTTAAATTTGCAGTTGCAAAAACAATGTTGTTCATCTACAATGTTGAGTTTGTTCTTGCAATAAATTCATCTCAACTACGGAACCCTTCATTTTGTGTGGTCCGACACGCACTTGGCCGGTTTTTACATCTGGAATTGCTCAGTAGCAGCCCGGAGTCTGGATTTGTGCCTGGTTGATAGCAATAGGCTTGCCCCTATTACATGGGACTTATCTGGCGAAATGTGAGTGTACCTACTAACTAAAGGTACATCTCTGCCTAAACCTTCGGGGAATACAGGCGTGACGTTATGTTAGATTTTATATTTACATTTTTTTTGGTTTACTTATATTGTAAATTGTTAATTTGTATGTAAATTTTGTCAATGTAAATAAAAAAACTATTTTATAAGTAATTCCACATTTAAAAAAAAACTCAACGATATAGCGCCTACGCGCATAATTGAATTGGGCTCTCTGCAGCGAGCTATTCTATAAACGCACATTGATACAATTCGTACGTAAATATTTGCACTAATACACGCAAACGCGCGTAGTCGGTCCATAGCCGGGGCGGAGCAGCGAGCGACACAGCCATCCCGTCTCAATGCTCACGCGCGACTGCCGCCCGCGCCCGCGCAGAGCACCTCTGAACCTCTATCTCTAAGTGGGGTCATTATCTTTGCAAATATTGATTGATTTAAAAACGCTCTTTCAATTTTGTAGTCCTTCTAACCATCAATTTTTCAGTGTAAAAATATTTCCAAACATCAAAGCCGTTTAGAAGTAGTAGGGAATATTAGCCAAAAATAGCGTTTTGGTAAATATTTTTTTAAGGCAAAAGTATTAGTCATACGCAAAAACCCCTTTTCAAAAATGTTGTACGTGAATCTATGACAAACATATATTTTTTTCAGATCTTTTAACCCAGCCGTTAATGAGGAGTAGGCTTTTTAATGTGACCGTTTTATGGTACTAAACGGGACTTAGCGCCTTAAACAAACTTTCCTCACAAGATTAAGTAGTGCACAAAACACGTAGCGTCACGGGGTCAGTAATCAAGCGACTGAATGAAGTAACGCTAGCCGACAAGGGTGTGCACGTGGTAGGGACGCAATTGTTAAAAAGCTGTTTCTAGGAACCGGTTTCTACCGGAGCGACCCTTTTTATTTGAATAGTTGCAAATGTTCAACAAGTTGTTTGCTGGTTTTTTTTTAGAGATAGGTATTAGTAATGTTCTGTGAATTTTTAGCTGATATGTAGTAGATTACAAATAATAATTTAAAAAGTCGTCCTATGGGGATAATTTATGGACTTACACTAGTTTTTTTAAAATAAATACACAATTTTTTACCGAAAAAAAGACTTCGATTCCGTGTTTTTTTTCGTAGTCGATAATTTTTAGTAAAAATGTTAATTAACCTGTTAAAATAACTCATAAGCTTTTGGAAATAATAAACAGAATCCAAATCGACCCATAAACTTCGGAGATGTGTTAAAAAATAGAAAGCAAATCTACAAACTCTACTTAAAAAATTAAAAATTGAATAACATGAAAAATGTTATAGATAGACCCCCGCTGCTTGAAATGAAGTCAAAGAATGACTTCAATACTCAATACTTTATTGCATTCCACATGTAGGTATTCTTAGGTGGTAAACTTATAATTAGATCATATGGACCCTGTCGGGCACAGCAAAATAAGTGAGTTAGGAGAGATGAAGCATTTGTTAATTATATAACATTACTTATCAAACTACACACATCAACACCGTCTAGGGTTATTTCAGATTTTCTCAATTTACTCAAAATTTGTTATAGATAACATACAAAATGTTTATATTTTTACAAAGCCAATTTATCGGGGTAGAGTTAAAATTTTATTCAATTATAGACAAAAAGTGAAATAATGGTAAAACTCGCGATTAATGTGTTTTCAAGAAAAAGTGAAAGATAAAGCAAAATTATTTAGTTTTTTGCAATTATGCGAAAAATCAGGAGTCAGTAAAACCACCCATGACGTTAACAACGGTCCTACAACGGTTTTTTTGCTTTGAATCACTTCACCAGTAGCACGATAACGTGACCTTGAAATCACGTTTTGTTTTGTTCCAATCTCCTCAGCAATACTCCGATGAGTAGCCCCAGCTTGGAGCATGCCTACTGCCCTTAACATTTCCTCCCTCGTTTAATGGCGCCGCTGCATGATACATACAGTGACATAAATTCTAAATTAACTGCTAACTTGTTTTAAAACTCTAATTTGAAACCAAAAATTAGCTAAAACTATGGTAGGTAAATTGAAACCTTCGAACTTCGCTAAAGTTTTGCCGCGCAAATCTTTTGTTTTAAATTTATTTTTTCAAATTTAAATTTGGAATTATTCAAAAAGGCCCACAAAATGAGCTTTCATCAAAGGATTTTAAAACCGGCCAGTATTTTTTGAGTTTATGAACTTAATATAAAATATCCTTACAGTCCGTTCACAGTTATTTTACCTCTAGCTGAAAGGTTGGCCAGTCTGATCGTTGTGTTACCATAATAAGCTACCGTTTCTGCCATGCCATGGACTCTTAACATATTGTACATATAAAAAGAATTATTTTTGTAGTACCGTTCAGTTGAGAAACGGTTCTTGGGCTCCAAAGCGAGCGAATATCGCTAGAAAAGTGACGACTGTTTGTGTACTTAAATTTTTGGTTAACTATTAACTGCATAATATGCCTTTGCCTATGATAGACAAAGGCTAATGGGGGATAAGTGTTGTACCTATGTATGTACCTAAATAGAAGTAAATTAAGATAGTTAATTGATTCAGGCGTGACTTTGCGGAAATCCATTATAAAATACAATAGACGATGATATATTTAGTAACCTATTCCGCTTGACTATTCTTCAAGAGTCATAAAAACCCTGTAAGAAATCGACACGTGTTTCACCTCTCAACGAGGCATCTTCAGGATGACGATTGACCAATTGCAAACCAGAACGCGACGTGTTACCACACCGAGCGCTGGACGCAGAGTGAATCAAATCGCCCGACACCCCCACTTATATAGGATTGCTGCTCGGCGCTGATTGGCTAGGACCGTTATCAGTGCGATAAGCGCGATAAGGGGCGAACAATCGCAACAAAGGCGACCTTGGAATACTGGTATTTAATTCGTTCAACAGTGTAACGGTCGCTGTATTATTTTTAACAATTTCTAAACTCTCTAATACTGACATTTTAAATCCTTTATCACAAGTGTGTAAAATTTTGAATGTGTTATTATTATTTAATGAATGACCTGAATCTATTAAATGTTGAGCAAAATGAGATCTTTCTGGACAACTATTCCTATAAGCTGCAATATGTTCCTTATATCTTGTTTGGAAATTACGACCAGTCTGACCTATGTAAATACCATTACAATCATCGCAATGTAATTTGTAAACACCTGATTTTTTATGGTTTTCTAAACGATCTTTTCCGTTACAAATCCGTCTTAAAGAATTATCTGTTTTAAATGCTACCCTTATTTCATTTCTACACAAAGTTTTTGAAACCCTATCACTAATCGACCCTAAGTACGTCAAACTACCTATATATTGATGTGGTTTTTCTGGAGGCAGTGGATACAAAAGAGAACGAACTATGTTACGGCGTTTCGTTTGTATTAAATCATTAACCATTTTCCTACTGTAACCGTTGCTCTCAGCTATATGATAAATAATGGTTAGTTCTCTGTTATAATTATCTTGGGATAGTGGTACTGACATCAATCTATGAGTGAAACTACGATAAGCTGCTAATTTATGCTGAATTGGATGACAAGATGACGCAGGAATCGTGACGTCTGTATAAGTTGGTTTTCTATATATCTGAAAATCGTGTTTGTTGTTAATTCTTGTGATAGTTAAATCTAAAAAGTTAAGGGATCCGTCAACTTCTAATTCTAATTTAAACTTGATTTTAGGATGGAATCTATTGATTTTATTAACAAAAACATCTATTTGACGCAATGTACCGGTCCAACACATAATTATGTCGTCAACATAACGGTAATAATATAAAATTTGTGGCTGTCCAATAATGTATTTATTTTCAAAGTGGTCCATAAAAATATCTGCCATAAGAGGACTGAGTGGAGAACCCATTGCTAAACCTTCTTTTTGCTTGTAATATTGATTATTAAACCTAAAATAATTCTGTTCCATACAAATCTTGGTCAAAGATAACAATTCACAAACCTCACCAGGATGGACCCGCTGTTTCTCAAAAAGATCTTCAAGTATCTGTAAACACTCCTCATAAGGAACGTTTGTAAATAGACTTTCGACATCCAATGATAATAACTTAGCACCGGTTGGCAAATTGATATCTCTAACTCTCTCTATTAACTGTAAACTATTTTTTAGACTAAACTTAGGTTTAAAATTTGATCTGGACTTTAATAAATAGTTCAAATGTTTTGACAAATTATATGCTGGAGCACCGATATAAGAAACCACTGGCCGAATTGGGATATTATCCTTATGAATTTTAGGCAAACCGTATAGCATTGGAGACCTAGGGTTCATAGGAACAATATATTTCAAACCGAACTGCCACACAAGCAAGCTTGCAAGCCTTGCTTGGTGATATAAAGATTCCACGTCACGTAGGCATCGAACCCCAGGATAGTAACGACACTATCAGTGACAATGCCTACGTGACGTGGAATCTTTATATCACCAAGCAAGGGGATTTCTTCCCTAAAGCGGGTCCACAATTTGACAATATCTTCTGGTGGGGTTTCATCCCAATCACACTCGCACAACCAAAGCTGTTTAATTAAGAGTTTAGCATACAATACGACAGGTGCAACAAATCCCATTACGTCCCATATTTTTGCGACACATGATAATATGGTCCGTTTAGTACAAACATGAGAAGGTGTACCAATTTTCATACCAAAAAAGTCAGTCGTAGGTGACCAAAACAAGCCAAGTACTTTGTGTTCATCAGACTCATCGAATACCTTGACAGCTGGCAAGCGGTACGATGGCGGAATCGAATCTAGAACCGTTTGGGAATTACTTGTCCATTTGACAAGTTCGAACTGACCAGCCTGCATAAGACCGATCATTTCAGATGCGGTGGACATGGCTTCATCCTCATTGTGAACCGAGTAGACAAAATCATCCATGTATAGACCAGTATCCACGATATCTCTAGCCTTAGGGTAAGAGTCACCTTCATCAGCTGCCAGCTGTTTAATAGTGCGCAGCGCATGGAATGGACTGGACTTTAGTCCAAACACTACTCTATTAAACTCGAAAAACTGTAAAGGTTGTAGCGTGGAAAAACGATACAGAATGCGTTGAAAACGTCTATCACATTCTCGAACGCCAATACTTAAAATCATTTGACGAATATCAGCGGAAAGTGCGATCGAAAACAAACGAAAATTAACTATAATATTAAACAAGATTCCTTGAAGATTTTGACCACTATACAATAGGTCATTAAGTGAAACACCATTAGTAGTCTAACAACTACCATCGAGAACAACACGTAGTTTTGTAGTGATCTTATCAATATCTAATAATAACAAGCGCAGTTGCAATTAATACAGTGGTAGCCGTGCTATCTGATAACGCGCAAAGGGATACGTCGACAGTGCGAGCGGGAAGCGGGGGCGCAGTAGTCGCGTCACTATGTCCCGCAGAAGGCGGGGGGGCCTCGGCCGCGGCAACCAGAGCTTTGGCTGAATTAAAATACTTCTCAACCATGCCACGAGATAAGACGAACCGAACTGCCACACAAGCAAGCTTGCAAGCCTTGCTTGGTGATATAAAGATTCCACGTCACGTAGGCATCGAACCCCAGGATAGTAACGACACTACCAGTGACGATGCCTACGTGACGTGGAATCTTTATATCACCAAGCAAGGGGATTTCTTCCCTAAAGCGGGTCCACAATTTGACAATATCTTCTGGTGGGGTTTCATCCCAATCACACTCGCACAACCAAAGCTGTTTAATTAAGAGTTTAGCATACAATACGACAGGTGCAACAAATCCCATTACGTCCCATATTTTTACGACACATGATAATATGGTCCGTTTAGTACAAACAAGAGAAGGTGTACCAATTTTCATACCAAAAAAGTCAGTCGTAGGTGACCAACACAAGCCAAGTACTTTGTGTTCATCAGACTCATCGAATACCTTGACAGCTGGCAAGCGGTACGATGGCGGAATCGAATCTAGAACCGTTTGGGAATTACTTGTCCATTTGACAAGTTCGAACTGACCAGCCTGCATAAGACCGATCATTTCAGATGCGGTGGACATGGCTTCATCCTCATTGTGAACCGAGTAGACAAAATCATCCATGTATAGACCAGTATCCACGATATCTCTAGCCTTAGGGTAAGTGTCACCTTCATCAGCTGCCAGCTGTTTAATAGTGCGCAGCGCATGGAATGGACTGGACTTTAGTCCAAACACTACTCTATTAAACTCGAAAACCTGTAAAGGTTGTAGCGTGGAAAAACGATACAGAATGCGTTGAAAACGTCTATCACATTCTCGAACGCCAATACTTAAAAACATTTGACGAATATCAGCGGAAAGTGCGATCGAAAACAAACGAAAATTAACTATAATATTAAACAAGATTCCTTGAAGATTTTGACCACTATACAATAGGTCATTAAGTGAAACACCATTAGTAGTCTAACAACTACCATCGAGAACAACACGTAGTTTTGTAGTGATCTTATCAATCTCTAATAATAACAAGCGCAGTTGCAATTAATACAGTGGTAGCCGTGCTATCTGATAACGCGCAAAGGGATACGTCGACAGTGCGAGCGGGAAGCGGGGGCGCAGTAGTCGCGTCACTATGTCCCGCAGAAGGCGGGGGGGCCTCGGCCGCGGCAACCAGAGCTTTGGCTGAATTAAAATACTTCTCAACCATGCCACGAGATAAGACGAACCGAACTGCCACACAAGCAAGCTTGCAAGCCTTGATTGGTGATATAAAGATTCCACGTCACGTAGGCATCGAACCCCAGGATAGTAACGACACTATCAGTGACGATGCCTACGTGACGTGGAATCTTTATATCACCAAGCAAGGGGATTTCTTCCCTAAAGCGGGTCCACAATTTGACAATATCTTCTGGTGGGGTTTCATCCCAATCACACTCGCACAACCAAAGCTGTTTAATTAAGAGTTTAGCATACAATACGACAGGTGCAACAAATCCCATTACGTCCCATATTTTTGCGACACATGATAATATGGTCCGTTTAGTACAAACATGAGAAGGTGTACCAATTTTCATACCAAAAAAGTCAGTTGTAGGTGACCAACACAAGCCAAGTACTTTGTGTTCATCAGACTCATCGAATTCCTTGACAGCTGGCAAGCGGTACGATGGCGGAATCGAATCTAGAACCGTTTGGGAATTACTTATCCATTTGACAAGTTCGAACTGACCAGCGTGCATAAGACCGATCATTTCAGATGCGGTGGACATGGCTTCATCCTCATTGTGAACCGAGTAGACAAAATCATCCATGTATAGACCAGTATCCACGATATCTCTAGCCTTAGGGTAAGTGTCACCTTCATCAGCTGCCAGCTGTTTAATAGTGCGCAGCGCATGGAATGGACTGGACTTTAGTCCAAACACTACTCTATTAAACTCGAAAACCTGTAAAGGTTGTAGCGTGGAAAAACGATACAGAATGCGTTGAAAACGTCTATCACATTCTCGAACGCCAATACTTAAAAACATTTGACGAATATCAGCGGAAAGTGCGATCGAAAACAAACGAAAATTAACTATAATATTAAACAAGATTCCTTGAAGATTTTGACCACTATACAATAGGTCATTAAGTGAAACACCATTAGTAGTCTTACAACTACCATTGAGAACAACACGTAGTTTTGTAGTGATCTTATCAATCTCTAATAATAACAAGCGCAGTTGCAATTAATACAGTGCTAGCCGTGCTATCTGATAACGCGCAAAGGGATACGTCGACAGTGCGAGCGGGAAGCGGGGGCGCAGTAGTCGCGTCACTATGTCCCGCAGAAGGCGGGGGGGCCTCGGCCGCGGCAACCAGAGCTTTGGCTGAATTAAAATACTTCTCAGCCATGCCACGAGGTAAGACGAACCAAACTGCAAAACAAGCAAGCTTGCAAGCCTTGCTTGGTGATATAAAGATTCCACGTCACGTAGGCATCGAACCCCAGGATAGTAAGGACACTATCAGTGACGATGCCTACGTGACGTGGAATCTTTATATCACCAAGCAAGGGGATTTCTTCCCTAAAGCGGGTCCACAATTTGACAATATCTTCTCGTGGGGTTTCATCCCAATCACACTCGCACAACCAAAGCTGTTTAATTAAGAGTTTAGCATACAATACGACAGGTGCAACAAATCCCATTACGTCCCATATTTTTGCGACACATGATAATATGGTCCGTTTAGTACAAACATGAGAAGGTGTACCAATTTTCATACCAAAAAAGTCAGTTGTAGGTGACCAACACAAGCCAAGTACTTTGTGTTCATCAGACTCATCGAATTCCTTGACAGCTGGCAAGCGGTACGATGGCGGAATCGAATCTAGAACCGTTTGGGAATTACTTATCCATTTGACAAGTTCGAACTGACCAGCCTGCATAAGACCGATCATTTCAGATGCGGTGGACATGGCTTCATCCTCATTGTGAACCGAGTAGACAAAATCATCCATGTATAGACCAGTATCCACGATATCTCTAGCCTTAGGGTAAGTGTCACCTTCATCAGCTGCCAGCTGTTTAATAGTGCGCAGCGCATGGAATGGACTGGACTTTAGTCCAAACACTACTCTATTAAACTCGAAAACCTGTAAAGGTTGTAGCGTGGAAAAACGATACAGAATGCGTTGAAAACGTCTATCACATTCTCGAACGCCAATACTTAAAAACATTTGACGAATATCAGCGGAAAGTGCGATCGAAAACAAACGAAAATTAACTATAATATTAAACAAGATTCCTTGAAGATTTTGACCACTATACAATAGGTCATTAAGTGAAACACCATTAGTAGTCTTACAACTACCATTGAGAACAACACGTAGTTTTGTAGTGATCTTATCAATCTCTAATAATAACAAGCGCAGTTGCAATTAATACAGTGCTAGCCGTGCTATCTGATAACGCGCAAAGGGATACGTCGACAGTGCGAGCGGGAAGCGGGGGCGCAGTAGTCGCGTCACTATGTCCCGCAGAAGGCGGGGGGGCCTCGGCCGCGGCAACCAGAGCTTTGGCTGAATTAAAATACTTCTCAGCCATGCCACGAGGTAAGACGAACCAAACTGCAAAACAAGCAAGCTTGCAAGCCTTGCTTGGTGATATAAAGATTCCACGTCACGTAGGCATCGAACCCCAGGATAGTAAGGACACTATCAGTGACGATGCCTACGTGACGTGGAATCTTTATATCACCAAGCAAGGGGATTTCTTCCCTAAAGCGGGTCCACAATTTGACAATATCTTCTCGTGGGGTTTCATCCCAATCACACTCGCACAACCAAAGCTGTTTAATTAAGAGTTTAGCATACAATACGACAGGTGCAACAAATCCCATTACGTCCCATATTTTTGCGACACATGATAATATGGTCCGTTTAGTACAAACATGAGAAGGTGTACCAATTTTCATACCAAAAAAGTCAGTTGTAGGTGACCAACACAAGCCAAGTACTTTGTGTTCATCAGACTCATCGAATTCCTTGACAGCTGGCAAGCGGTACGATGGCGGAATCGAATCTAGAACCGTTTGGGAATTACTTATCCATTTGACAAGTTCGAACTGACCAGCCTGCATAAGACCGATCATTTCAGATGCGATGGACATGGCTTCATCCTCATTGTGAACCGAGTAGACAAAATCATCCATGTACAGACCAGTATCCACGATATCTCTAGCCTTAGGGTAAGTGTCACCTTCATCAGCTGCCAGCTGTTTAATAGTGCGCAGCGCATGGAATGGACTGGACTTTAGTCCAAACACTACTCTATTAAACTCGAAAACCTGTAAAGGTTGTAGCGTGGAAAAACGATACAGAATGCGTTGAAAACGTCTATCACATTCTCGAACGCCAATACTTAAAAACATTTGACGAATATCAGCGGAAAGTGCGATCGAAAACAAACGAAAATTAACTACATATAATATTAAACAAGATTCCTTGAAGATTTTGACCACTATACAATAGGTCATTAAGTGAAACACCATTAGTAGTCTTACAACTACCATCGAGAACAACACGTAGTTTTGTAGTGATCTTATCAATCTCTAATAATAACAAGCGCAGTTGCAATTAATACAGTGGTAGCCGTGCTATCTGATAACGCGCAAAGGGATACGTCGACAGTGCGAGCGGGAAGCGGGGGCGCAGTAGTCGCGTCACTATGTCCCGCAGAAGGCGGGGGGGCCTCGGCCGCGGCAACCAGAGCTTTGGCTGAATTAAAATACTTCTCAACCATGCCACGAGATAAGACGAACCGAACTACCACACAAGCAAGCTTGCAAGCCTTGCTTGGTGATATAAAGATTCCACGTCACGTAGGCATCGAACCCCAGGATAATAACGACACTATCAGTGACGATGCCTACGTGACGTGGAATCTTTATATCACCAAGCAAGGGGATTTCTTCCCTAAAGCGTCCACAATTTGACAATATCTTCTGGTGGGGTTTCATCCCAATCACACTCGCACAGCCAAAGCTGTTTAATTAAGAGTTTAGCATACAATATGACAGGTGCAACAAATCCCATTACGTCCCAAATTTTTGCGACACATGATAATATGGTCCGTTTAGTACAAACATGAGAAGGTGTACCAATTTTCATACCAAAAAAGTCAGTTGTAGGTGACCAACACAAGCCAAGTACTTTGTGTTCATCAGACTCATCGAATTCCTTGACAGCTGGCAAGCGGTACGATGGCGGAATCGAATCTAGAACCGTTTGGGAATTACTTATCCATTTGACAAGTTCGAACTGACCAGCGTGCATAAGACCGATCATTTCAGATGCGGTGGACATGGCTTCATCCTCATTGTGAACCGAGTAGACAAAATCATCCATGTATAGACCAGTATCCACGATATCTCTAGCCTTAGGGTAAGTGTCACCTTCATCAGCTGCCAGCTGTTTAATAGTGCGCAGCGCATGGAATGGACTGGACTTTAGTCCAAACACTACTCTATTAAACTCGAAAACCTGTAAAGGTTGTAGCGTGGAAAAACGATACAGAATGCGTTGAAAACGTCTATCACATTCTCGAACGCCAATACTTAAAAACATTTGACGAATATCAGCGGAAAGTGCGATCGAAAACAAACGAAAATTAACTATAATATTAAACAAGATTCCTTGAAGATTTTGACCACTATACAATAGGTCATTAAGTGAAACACCATTAGTAGTCTTACAACTACCATTGAGAACAACACGTAGTTTTGTAGTGATCTTATCAATCTCTAATAATAACAAGCGCAGTTGCAATTAATACAGTGCTAGCCGTGCTATCTGATAACGCGCAAAGGGATACGTCGACAGTGCGAGCGGGAAGCGGGGGCGCAGTAGTCGCGTCACTATGTCCCGCAGAAGGCGGGGGGGCCTCGGCCGCGGCAACCAGAGCTTTGGCTGAATTAAAATACTTCTCAGCCATGCCACGAGGTAAGACGAACCAAACTGCAAAACAAGCAAGCTTGCAAGCCTTGCTTGGTGATATAAAGATTCCACGTCACGTAGGCATCGAACCCCAGGATAGTAAGGACACTATCAGTGACGATGCCTACGTGACGTGGAATCTTTATATCACCAAGCAAGGGGATTTCTTCCCTAAAGCGGGTCCACAATTTGACAATATCTTCTCGTGGGGTTTCATCCCAATCACACTCGCACAACCAAAGCTGTTTAATTAAGAGTTTAGCATACAATACGACAGGTGCAACAAATCCCATTACGTCCCATATTTTTGCGACACATGATAATATGGTCCGTTTAGTACAAACATGAGAAGGTGTACCAATTTTCATACCAAAAAAGTCAGTTGTAGGTGACCAACACAAGCCAAGTACTTTGTGTTCATCAGACTCATCGAATTCCTTGACAGCTGGCAAGCGGTACGATGGCGGAATCGAATCTAGAACCGTTTGGGAATTACTTATCCATTTGACAAGTTCGAACTGACCAGCCTGCATAAGACCGATCATTTCAGATGCGGTGGACATGGCTTCATCCTCATTGTGAACCGAGTAGACAAAATCATCCATGTATAGACCAGTATCCACGATATCTCTAGCCTTAGGGTAAGTGTCACCTTCATCAGCTGCCAGCTGTTTAATAGTGCGCAGCGCATGGAATGGACTGGACTTTAGTCCAAACACTACTCTATTAAACTCGAAAACCTGTAAAGGTTGTAGCGTGGAAAAACGATACAGAATGCGTTGAAAACGTCTATCACATTCTCGAACGCCAATACTTAAAAACATTTGACGAATATCAGCGGAAAGTGCGATCGAAAACAAACGAAAATTAACTATAATATTAAACAAGATTCCTTGAAGATTTTGACCACTATACAATAGGTCATTAAGTGAAACACCATTAGTAGTCTTACAACTACCATTGAGAACAACACGTAGTTTTGTAGTGATCTTATCAATCTCTAATAATAACAAGCGCAGTTGCAATTAATACAGTGCTAGCCGTGCTATCTGATAACGCGCAAAGGGATACGTCGACAGTGCGAGCGGGAAGCGGGGGCGCAGTAGTCGCGTCACTATGTCCCGCAGAAGGCGGGGGGGCCTCGGCCGCGGCAACCAGAGCTTTGGCTGAATTAAAATACTTCTCAGCCATGCCACGAGGTAAGACGAACCAAACTGCAAAACAAGCAAGCTTGCAAGCCTTGCTTGGTGATATAAAGATTCCACGTCACGTAGGCATCGAACCCCAGGATAGTAAGGACACTATCAGTGACGATGCCTACGTGACGTGGAATCTTTATATCACCAAGCAAGGGGATTTCTTCCCTAAAGCGGGTCCACAATTTGACAATATCTTCTCGTGGGGTTTCATCCCAATCACACTCGCACAACCAAAGCTGTTTAATTAAGAGTTTAGCATACAATACGACAGGTGCAACAAATCCCATTACGTCCCATATTTTTGCGACACATGATAATATGGTCCGTTTAGTACAAACATGAGAAGGTGTACCAATTTTCATACCAAAAAAGTCAGTTGTAGGTGACCAACACAAGCCAAGTACTTTGTGTTCATCAGACTCATCGAATTCCTTGACAGCTGGCAAGCGGTACGATGGCGGAATCGAATCTAGAACCGTTTGGGAATTACTTATCCATTTGACAAGTTCGAACTGACCAGCCTGCATAAGACCGATCATTTCAGATGCGATGGACATGGCTTCATCCTCATTGTGAACCGAGTAGACAAAATCATCCATGTACAGACCAGTATCCACGATATCTCTAGCCTTAGGGTAAGTGTCACCTTCATCAGCTGCCAGCTGTTTAATAGTGCGCAGCGCATGGAATGGACTGGACTTTAGTCCAAACACTACTCTATTAAACTCGAAAACCTGTAAAGGTTGTAGCGTGGAAAAACGATACAGAATGCGTTGAAAACGTCTATCACATTCTCGAACGCCAATACTTAAAAACATTTGACGAATATCAGCGGAAAGTGCGATCGAAAACAAACGAAAATTAACTACATATAATATTAAACAAGATTCCTTGAAGATTTTGACCACTATACAATAGGTCATTAAGTGAAACACCATTAGTAGTCTTACAACTACCATCGAGAACAACACGTAGTTTTGTAGTGATCTTATCAATCTCTAATAATAACAAGCGCAGTTGCAATTAATACAGTGGTAGCCGTGCTATCTGATAACGCGCAAAGGGATACGTCGACAGTGCGAGCGGGAAGCGGGGGCGCAGTAGTCGCGTCACTATGTCCCGCAGAAGGCGGGGGGGCCTCGGCCGCGGCAACCAGAGCTTTGGCTGAATTAAAATACTTCTCAACCATGCCACGAGATAAGACGAACCGAACTACCACACAAGCAAGCTTGCAAGCCTTGCTTGGTGATATAAAGATTCCACGTCACGTAGGCATCGAACCCCAGGATAATAACGACACTATCAGTGACGATGCCTACGTGACGTGGAATCTTTATATCACCAAGCAAGGGGATTTCTTCCCTAAAGCGTCCACAATTTGACAATATCTTCTGGTGGGGTTTCATCCCAATCACACTCGCACAGCCAAAGCTGTTTAATTAAGAGTTTAGCATACAATATGACAGGTGCAACAAATCCCATTACGTCCCAAATTTTTGCGACACATGATAATATGGTCCGTTTAGTACAAACATGAGAAGGTGTACCAATTTTCACACCAAAAAAGTCAGTCGTAGGTCACCAACACAAGCCAAGTACTTTGTGTTCATCAGACTCATCGAATTCCTTGACAGCTGGCAAGCGGTACGATGGCGGAATCGAATCTAGAACCGTTTGGGAATTACTTATCCATTTGACAAGTTCGAACTGACCAGCCTGCATAAGACCGATCATTTCAGATGCGGTGGACATGGCTTCATCCTCATTGTGAACCGAGTAGACAAAATCATCCATGTATAGACCAGTATCCACGATATCTCTAGCCTTAGGGTAAGTGTCACCTTCATCAGCTGCCAGCTGTTTAATAGTGCGCAGCGCATGGAATGGAGTTTAGTCCAAACACTACTCTATTAAACTCGAAAACCTGTAAAGGTTGTAGCGTGGAAAAACGATACAGAATGCGTTGAAAACATCTATCACATTCTCGATCGCCAATACTTAAAAACATTTGACGAATATCAGCGGAAAGTGCGATCGAAAACAAATGAAAATTAACTATAATATTAAACAAAATTCCTTGAAGATTTTGACCACTATACAATAGGTCATTAAGTGAAACACCATTAGTAGTCTTACAACTACCATCGAGAACAACACGTAGTTTTGTAGTGATCTTATCAATCTCTGATAATAACAAGCGCAGTTGCAATTAATACAGTGCTAGCCGTGCTATCTGATAACGCGCAAAGGGATACGTCGACAGTGCGAGCGAGAAGCGGGGGCGCAGTAGTCGCGTCACTATGTCCCGCAGAAGGCGGGGGTCTCGGCCGCGGCAACCAGAGCTTTGGCTGAATTAAAATACTTCTCAGCCATGCCACGAGGTAAGACGAACCGAACTGCCACACAAGCAAGCTTGCAAGCCTTGCTTGGTGATATAAAGATTCCACGTCACGTTGGCATCGAACCCCAGGATAGTAACGACACTATCAGTGACGATGCCTACGTGACTTGGAATCTTTATATCACCAAGCAAGGGGATTTCTTCCCTAAAGCGGGTCCACAATTTGACAATATCTTCTGGCGGGGTTTCATCCCAATCACACTCGCACAACCAAAGCTGTTTAATTAAGAGTTTAGCATACAATACGACAGGTGCAACAAATCCCATTACGTCCCATATTTTTGCGACACATGATAATATGGTCTGTTTAGTACAAACATGAGAAGGTGTACCAATTTTCATACCAAAAAAGTCAGTTGTAGGTGACCAACACAAGCCAAGTACTTTGTGTTCATCAGACTCATCGAATTCCTTGACAGCTGGCAAGCGGTACGGTGGCGAAATCGAATCTAGAACCGTTTGGGAATTACTTGTCCATTTGACAAGTTCGAACTGACCAGCCTGCATAAGACCGATCATTTCAGATGCGGTGGACATGGCTTCATCCTCATTGTGAACCGAGTATATTCGTCAAATGTTTTTAAGTATTGGCGATCGAGAATGTGATAGATGTTTTCAACGCATTCTGTATCGTTTTTCCACGCTACAACCTTTACAGGTTTTCGAGTTTAATAGAGTAGTGTTTGGACTAAAGTCCAGTCCATTCCATGCGCTGCGCACTATTAAACAGCTGGCAGCTGATGAAGGTGACACTTACCCTAAGGCTAGAGATATCGTGGATACTGGTCTATACATGGATGATTTTGTCTACTCGGTTCACAATGAGGATGAAGCCATGTCCACCACATCTGAAATGATCGGTCATATGCAGGCTGGTCAGTTCGAACTTGTCAAATGGATAACTAATTCCCAAACGGTTCTAGATTCGATTTCGCCACCGTACCGCTTGCCAGCTGTCAAGGAATTCGATGAGTCTGATGAACACAAAGTACTTGGCTTGTGTTGGTCACCTACAACTGACTTTTTTGGTATGAAAATTGGTACACCTTCTCATGTTTGTACTAAACGGACCATATTATCATGTGTCGCAAAAATATGGGACGTAATGGGATTTGTTGCACCTGTCGTATTGTATGCTAAACTCTTAATTAAACAGCTTTGGTTGTGCGAGTGTGATTGGGATGAAACCCCACCAGAAGATATTGTCAAATTGTGGACCCGCTTTAGGGAAGAAATCCCCTTGCTTGGTGATATAAAGATTCCACGTCACGTAGGCATCGTCACTGATAGTGTCGTTACTATCCTGGGGTTCGATGCCTACGTGACGTGGAATCTTTATATCACCAAGCAAGGCTTGCAAGCTTGCTTGTTTTGCAGTTCGGTTCGTCTTACCTCGTGGCATGGCTGAGAAGTATTTTAATTCAGCTAAAGCTCTGGTTGCCGCGGCCGAGGCCCCCCCGCCTTCCGCGGGACATAGTGACGCGACTACTGCGCCCCCGCTTCTCGCTCGCACTGTCGACGTATCCCTTTGCGCGTTATCAGATAGCACGGCTAGCACTGTATTAATTGCAACTGCGCTTGTTATTATTAGAGATTGATAAGATCACTACAAAACTACGTGTTGTTCTCGATGGTAGTTGTAAGACTACTAATGGTGTTTCACTTAATGACCTATTGTATAGTGGTCAAAATCTTCAAGGAATCTTGTTTAATATTATAGTTAATTTTCGTTTGTTTTCGATCGCACTTTCCGCTGATATTCGTCAAATGTTTTTAAGTATTGGCGTTCGAGAATGTGATAGACGTTTTCAACGCATTCTGTATCGTTTTTCCACGCTACAACCTTTACAGGTTTTCGAGTTTAATAGAGTAGTGTTTGGACTAAAGTCCAGTCCATTCCATGCGCTGCGCACTATTAAACAGCTGGCAGCTGATGAAGGTGACACTTACCCTAAGGCTAGAGATATCGTGGATACTGGTCTATACATGGATGATTTTGTCTACTCGGTTCACAATGAGGATGAAGCCATGTCCACCGCATCTGAAATGATCGGTCTTATGCAGGCTGGTCAGTTCGAACTTGTCAAATGGATAAGTAATTCCCAAACGGTTCTAGATTCGATTTCGCCATCGTACCGCTTGCCAGCTGTCAAGGAATTCGATGAGTCTGATGAACACAAAGTACTTGGCTTGTGTTGGTCACCTACAACTGACTTTTTTGGTATGAAAATTGGTACACCTTCTCATGTTTGTACTAAACGGACCATATTATCATGTGTCGCAAAAATATGGGACGTAATGGGATTTGTTGCACCTGTCGTATTGTATGCTAAACTCTTAATTAAACAGCTTTGGTTGTGCGAGTGTGATTGGGATGAAACCCCACCAGAAGATATTGTCAAATTGTGGACCCGCTTTAGGGAAGAAATCCCCTTGCTTGGTGATATAAAGATTCCACGTCACGTAGGCATCGTCACTGATAGTGTCGTTACTATCCTGGGGTTCGATGCCTACGTGACGTGGAATCTTTATATCACCAAGCAAGGCTTGCAAGCTTGCTTGTTTTGCAGTTCGGTTCGTCTTACCTCGTGGCATGGCTGAGAAGTATTTTAATTCAGCTAAAGCTCTGGTTGCCGCGGCCGAGGCCCCCCCGCCTTCCGCGGGACATAGTGACGCGACTACTGCGCCCCCGCTTCTCGCTCGCACTGTCGACGTATCCCTTTGCGCGTTATCAGATAGCACGGCTAGCACTGTATTAATTGCAACTGCGCTTGTTATTATTAGAGATTGATAAGATCACTACAAAACTACGTGTTGTTCTCGATGGTAGTTGTAAGACTACTAATGGTGTTTCACTTAATGACCTATTGTATAGTGGTCAAAATCTTCAAGGAATTTTGTTTAATATTATAGTTAATTTTCATTTGTTTTCGATCGCACTTTCCGCTGATATTCGTCAAATGTTTTTAAGTATTGGCGATCGAGAATGTGATAGATGTTTTCAACGCATTCTGTATCGTTTTTCCACGCTACAACCTTTACAGGTTTTCGAGTTTAATAGAGTAGTGTTTGGACTAAAGTCCAGTCCATTCCATGCGCTGCGCACTATTAAACAGCTGGCAGCTGATGAAGGTGACACTTACCCTAAGGCTAGAGATATCGTGGATACTGGTCTTATACATGGATGATTTTGTCTACTCGGTTCACAATGAGGATGAAGCCATGTCCACCACATCTGAAATGATCGGTCTTATGCAGGCTGGTCAGTTCGAACTTGTCAAATGGACAAGTAATTCCCAAACGGTTCTAGATTCGATTTCGCCACCGTACCGCTTGCCAGCTGTCAAGGAATTCGATGAGTCTGATGAACACAAAGTACTTGGCTTGTGTTGGTCACCTACAACTGACTTTTTTGGTATGAAAATTGGTACACCTTCTCATGTTTGTACTAAACGGACCATATTATCATGTGTCGCAAAAATATGGGACGTAATGGGATTTGTTGCACCTGTCGTATTGTATGCTAAACTCTTAGTTAAACAGCTTTGGTTGTGCGAGTGTGATTGGGATGAAACCCCACCAGAAGATATTGTCAAATTGTGGACCCGCTTTAGGGAAGAACTCCCCTTGCTTGGTGATATAAAGATTCCACGTCACGTAGGCATCGTCACTGATAGTGTCCTTACTATCCTGGGGTTCGATGCCTACGTGACGTGGAATCTTTATATCACCAAGCAAGGCTTGCAAGCTTGCTTGTTTTGCAGTTTGGTTCGTCTTACCTCGTGGCATGGCTGAGAAGTATTTTAATTCAGCTAAAGCTCTGGTTGCCGCGGCCGAGGCCCCTCCGCCTTCTGCGGGACATAGTGATGCGACTACTGCGCCCCCGCTTCCCGCTCGCACTGTCGACGTATCCCTTTGCGCGTTATCAGATAGCACGGCTAGCACTGTATTAATTGCAACTGCGCTTGTTATTATTAGAGATTGATAAGATCACTACAAAACTACGTGTTGTTCTCAATGGTAGTTGTAAGACTACTAATGGTGTTTCACTTAATGACCTATTGTATAGTGGTCAAAATCTTCAAGGAATCTTGTTTAATATTATAGTTAATTTTCGTTTGTTTTCGATCGCACTTTCCGCTGATATTCGTCAAATGTTTTTAAGTATTGGCGTTCGAGAATGTGATAGACGTTTTCAACGCATTCTGTATCGTTTTTCCACGCTACAACCTTTACAGGTTTTCGAGTTTAATAGAGTAGTGTTTGGACTAAAGTCCAGTCCATTCCATGCGCTGCGCACTATTAAACAGCTGGCAGCTGATGAAGGTGACACTTACCCTAAGGCTAGAGGTATCGTGGATACTGGTCTATACATGGATGATTTTGTCTACTCGGTTCACAATGAGGATGAAGCCATGTCCACCGCATCTGAAATGATCGGTCTTATGCAGGCTGGTCAGTTCGAACTTGTCAAATGGATAAGTAATTCCCAAACGGTTCTAGATTCGATTCCGCCATCGTACCGCTTGCCAGCTGTCAAGGAATTCGATGAGTCTGATGAACACAAAGTACTTGGCTTGTGTTGGTCACCTACAACTGACTTTTTTGGTATGAAAATTGGTACACCTTCTCATGTTTGTACTAAACGGACCATATTATCATGTGTCGCAAAAATATGGGACGTAATGGGATTTGTTGCACCTGTCGTATTGTATGCTAAACTCTTAATTAAACAGCTTTGGTTGTGCGAGTGTGATTGGGATGAAACCCCACCAGAAGATATTGTCAAATTGTGGACCCGCTTTAGGGAAGAACTCCCCTTGCTTGGTGATGTAAAGATTCCACGTCACGTAGGCATCGTCACTGATAGTGTCGTTACTATCCTGGGGTTCGATGCCTACGTGACGTGGAATCTTTATATCACCAAGCAAGGCTTGCAAGCTTGCTTGTGAGGCAGTTCGGTTCGTCTTATCTCGTGGCATGGTTGAGAAGTATTTTAATTCAGCCAAAGCTCTGGTTGCCGCGGCCGAGGCCCCCCCGCCTTCTGCGGGACATAGTGACGCGACTACTGCGCCCCCGCTTCCCGCTCGCACTGTCGACGTATCCCTTTGCGCGTTATCAGATAGCACGGCTAGCACTGTATTAATTGCAACTGCGCTTGTTATTATTAGAGATTGATAAGATCACTACAAAACTACGTGTTGTTCTCGATGGTAGTTGTAAGACTACTAATGGTGTTTCACTTAATGACCTATTGTATAGTGGTCAAAATCTTCAAGGAATCTTGTTTAATATTATAGTTAATTTTCGTTTGTTTTCGATCGCACTTTCCGCTGATATTCGTCAAATGTTTTTAAGTATTGGCGTTCGAGAATGTGATAGACGTTTTCAACGCATTCTGTATCGTTTTTCCACGCTACAACCTTTACAGGTTTTCGAGTTTAATAGAGTAGTGTTTGGACTAAAGTCCAGTCCATTCCATGCGCTGCGCACTATTAAACAGCTGGCAGCTGATGAAGGTGACACTTACCCTAAGGCTAGAGATATCGTGGATACTGGTCTATACATGGATGATTTTGTCTACTCGGTTCACAATGAGGATGAAGCCATGTCCACCGCATCTGAAATGATCGGTCTTATGCAGGCTGGTCAGTTCGAACTTGTCAAATGGATAAGTAATTCCCAAACGGTTCTAGATTCGATTCCGCCATCGTACCGCTTGCCAGCTGTCAAGGAATTCGATGAGTCTGATGAACACAAAGTACTTGGCTTGTGTTGGTCACCTACAACTGACTTTTTTGGTATGAAAATTGGTACACCTTCTCATGTTTGTACTAAACGGACCATATTATCATGTGTCGCAAAAATATGGGACGTAATGGGATTTGTTGCACCTGTCGTATTGTATGCTAAACTCTTAATTAAACAGCTTTGGTTGTGCGAGTGTGATTGGGATGAAACCCCACCAGAAGATATTGTCAAATTGTGGACCCGCTTTAGGGAAGAAATCCCCTTGCTTGGTGATATAAAGATTCCACGTCACGTAGGCATCGTCACTGATAGTGTCCTTACTATCCTGGGGTTCGATGCCTACGTGACGTGGAATCTTTATATCACCAAGCAAGGCTTGCAAGCTTGCTTGTTTTGCAGTTTGGTTCGTCTTACCTCGTGGCATGGCTGAGAAGTATTTTAATTCAGCCAAAGCTCTGGTTGTCGCGGCCGAGGCCCCCCCGCCTTCTGCGGGACATAGTGACGCGACTACTGCGCCCCCGCTTCCCGCTCGCACTGTCGACGTATCCCTTTGCGCGTTATCAGATAGCACGGCTAGCACTGTATTAATTGCAACTGCGCTTGTTATTATTAGAGATTGATAAGATCACTACAAAACTACGTGTTGTTCTCGATGGTAGTTGTAAGACTACTAATGGTGTTTCACTTAATGACCTATTGTATAGTGGTCAAAATCTTCAAGGAATCTTGTTTAATATTATAGTTAATTTTCGTTTGTTTTCGATCGCACTTTCCGCTGATATTCGTCAAATGTTTTTAAGTATTGGCGTTCGAGAATGTGATAGACGTTTTCAACGCATTCTGTATCGTTTTTCCACGCTACAACCTTTACAGGTTTTCGAGTTTAATAGAGTAGTGTTTGGACTAAAGTCCAGTCCATTCCATGCGCTGCGCACTATTAAACAGCTGGCAGCTGATGAAGGTGACACTTACCCTAAGGCTAGAGATATCGTGGATACTGGTCTATACATGGATGATTTTGTCTACTCGGTTCACAATGAGGATGAAGCCATGTCCACCGCATCTGAAATGATCGGTCTTATGCAGGCTGGTCAGTTCGAACTTGTCAAATGGATAAGTAATTCCCAAACGGTTCTAGATTCGATTTCGCCATCGTACCGCTTGCCAGCTGTCAAGGAATTCGATGAGTCTGATGAACACAAAGTACTTGGCTTGTGTTGGTCACCTACAACTGACTTTTTTGGTATGAAAATTGGTACACCTTCTCATGTTTGTACTAAACGGACCATATTATCATGTGTCGCAAAAATATGGGACGTAATGGGATTTGTTGCACCTGTCGTATTGTATGCTAAACTCTTAATTAAACAGCTTTGGTTGTGCGAGTGTGATTGGGATGAAACCCCACCAGAAGATATTGTCAAATTGTGGACCCGCTTTAGGGAAGAAATCCCCTTGCTTGGTGATATAAAGATTCCACGTCACGTAGGCATCGTCACTGATAGTGTCGTTACTATCCTGGGGTTCGATGCCTACGTGACGTGGAATCTTTATATCACCAAGCAAGGCTTGCAAGCTTGCTTGTTTTGCAGTTCGGTTCGTCTTACCTCGTGGCATGGCTGAGAAGTATTTTAATTCAGCTAAAGCTCTGGTTGCCGCGGCCGAGGCCCCCCCGCCTTCCGCGGGACATAGTGACGCGACTACTGCGCCCCCGCTTCTCGCTCGCACTGTCGACGTATCCCTTTGCGCGTTATCAGATAGCACGGCTAGCACTGTATTAATTGCAACTGCGCTTGTTATTATTAGAGATTGATAAGATCACTACAAAACTACGTGTTGTTCTCGATGGTAGTTGTAAGACTACTAATGGTGTTTCACTTAATGACCTATTGTATAGTGGTCAAAATCTTCAAGGAATTTTGTTTAATATTATAGTTAATTTTCATTTGTTTTCGATCGCACTTTCCGCTGATATTCGTCAAATGTTTTTAAGTATTGGCGATCGAGAATGTGATAGATGTTTTCAACGCATTCTGTATCGTTTTTCCACGCTACAACCTTTACAGGTTTTCGAGTTTAATAGAGTAGTGTTTGGACTAAAGTCCAGTCCATTCCATGCGCTGCGCACTATTAAACAGCTGGCAGCTGATGAAGGTGACACTTACCCTAAGGCTAGAGATATCGTGGATACTGGTCTTATACATGGATGATTTTGTCTACTCGGTTCACAATGAGGATGAAGCCATGTCCACCACATCTGAAATGATCGGTCTTATGCAGGCTGGTCAGTTCGAACTTGTCAAATGGACAAGTAATTCCCAAACGGTTCTAGATTCGATTTCGCCACCGTACCGCTTGCCAGCTGTCAAGGAATTCGATGAGTCTGATGAACACAAAGTACTTGGCTTGTGTTGGTCACCTACAACTGACTTTTTTGGTATGAAAATTGGTACACCTTCTCATGTTTGTACTAAACGGACCATATTATCATGTGTCGCAAAAATATGGGACGTAATGGGATTTGTTGCACCTGTCGTATTGTATGCTAAACTCTTAGTTAAACAGCTTTGGTTGTGCGAGTGTGATTGGGATGAAACCCCACCAGAAGATATTGTCAAATTGTGGACCCGCTTTAGGGAAGAACTCCCCTTGCTTGGTGATATAAAGATTCCACGTCACGTAGGCATCGTCACTGATAGTGTCCTTACTATCCTGGGGTTCGATGCCTACGTGACGTGGAATCTTTATATCACCAAGCAAGGCTTGCAAGCTTGCTTGTTTTGCAGTTTGGTTCGTCTTACCTCGTGGCATGGCTGAGAAGTATTTTAATTCAGCTAAAGCTCTGGTTGCCGCGGCCGAGGCCCCTCCGCCTTCTGCGGGACATAGTGACGCGACTACTGCGCCCCCGCTTCCCGCTCGCACTGTCGACGTATCCCTTTGCGCGTTATCAGATAGCACGGCTAGCACTGTATTAATTGCAACTGCGCTTGTTATTATTAGAGATTGATAAGATCACTACAAAACTACGTGTTGTTCTCAATGGTAGTTGTAAGACTACTAATGGTGTTTCACTTAATGACCTATTGTATAGTGGTCAAAATCTTCAAGGAATCTTGTTTAATATTATAGTTAATTTTCGTTTGTTTTCGATCGCACTTTCCGCTGATATTCGTCAAATGTTTTTAAGTATTGGCGTTCGAGAATGTGATAGACGTTTTCAACGCATTCTGTATCGTTTTTCCACGCTACAACCTTTACAGGTTTTCGAGTTTAATAGAGTAGTGTTTGGACTAAAGTCCAGTCCATTCCATGCGCTGCGCACTATTAAACAGCTGGCAGCTGATGAAGGTGACACTTACCCTAAGGCTAGAGATATCGTGGATACTGGTCTTATACATGGATGATTTTGTCTACTCGGTTCACAATGAGGATGAAGCCATGTCCACCACATCTGAAATGATCGGTCTTATGCAGGCTGGTCAGTTCGAACTTGTCAAATGGACAAGTAATTCCCAAACGGTTCTAGATTCGATTTCGCCACCGTACCGCTTGCCAGCTGTCAAGGAATTCGATGAGTCTGATGAACACAAAGTACTTGGCTTGTGTTGGTCACCTACAACTGACTTTTTTGGTATGAAAATTGGTACACCTTCTCATGTTTGTACTAAACGGACCATATTATCATGTGTCGCAAAAATATGGGACGTAATGGGATTTGTTGCACCTGTCGTATTGTATGCTAAACTCTTAATTAAACAGCTTTGGTTGTGCGAGTGTGATTGGGATGAAACCCCACCAGAAGATATTGTCAAATTGTGGACCCGCTTTAGGGAAGAACTCCCCTTGCTTGGTGATGTAAAGATTCCACGTCACGTAGGCATCGTCACTGATAGTGTCGTTACTATCCTGGGGTTCGATGCCTACGTGACGTGGAATCTTTATATCACCAAGCAAGGCTTGCAAGCTTGCTTGTGAGGCAGTTCGGTTCGTCTTATCTCGTGGCATGGTTGAGAAGTATTTTAATTCAGCCAAAGCTCTGGTTGCCGCGGCCGAGGCCCCCCCGCCTTCTGCGGGACATAGTGACGCGACTACTGCGCCCCCGCTTCCCGCTCGCACTGTCGACGTATCCCTTTGCGCGTTATCAGATAGCACGGCTAGCACTGTATTAATTGCAACTGCGCTTGTTATTATTAGAGATTGATAAGATCACTACAAAACTACGTGTTGTTCTCGATGGTAGTTGTAAGACTACTAATGGTGTTTCACTTAATGACCTATTGTATAGTGGTCAAAATCTTCAAGGAATCTTGTTTAATATTATAGTTAATTTTCGTTTGTTTTCGATCGCACTTTCCGCTGATATTCGTCAAATGTTTTTAAGTATTGGCGTTCGAGAATGTGATAGACGTTTTCAACGCATTCTGTATCGTTTTTCCACGCTACAACCTTTACAGGTTTTCGAGTTTAATAGAGTAGTGTTTGGACTAAAGTCCAGTCCATTCCATGCGCTGCGCACTATTAAACAGCTGGCAGCTGATGAAGGTGACACTTACCCTAAGGCTAGAGATATCGTGGATACTGGTCTATACATGGATGATTTTGTCTACTCGGTTCACAATGAGGATGAAGCCATGTCCACCGCATCTGAAATGATCGGTCTTATGCAGGCTGGTCAGTTCGAACTTGTCAAATGGATAAGTAATTCCCAAACGGTTCTAGATTCGATTCCGCCATCGTACCGCTTGCCAGCTGTCAAGGAATTCGATGAGTCTGATGAACACAAAGTACTTGGCTTGTGTTGGTCACCTACAACTGACTTTTTTGGTATGAAAATTGGTACACCTTCTCATGTTTGTACTAAACGGACCATATTATCATGTGTCGCAAAAATATGGGACGTAATGGGATTTGTTGCACCTGTCGTATTGTATGCTAAACTCTTAATTAAACAGCTTTGGTTGTGCGAGTGTGATTGGGATGAAACCCCACCAGAAGATATTGTCAAATTGTGGACCCGCTTTAGGGAAGAAATCCCCTTGCTTGGTGATATAAAGATTCCACGTCACGTAGGCATCGTCACTGATAGTGTCCTTACTATCCTGGGGTTCGATGCCTACGTGACGTGGAATCTTTATATCACCAAGCAAGGCTTGCAAGCTTGCTTGTTTTGCAGTTTGGTTCGTCTTACCTCGTGGCATGGCTGAGAAGTATTTTAATTCAGCCAAAGCTCTGGTTGTCGCGGCCGAGGCCCCCCCGCCTTCTGCGGGACATAGTGACGCGACTACTGCGCCCCCGCTTCCCGCTCGCACTGTCGACGTATCCCTTTGCGCGTTATCAGATAGCACGGCTAGCACTGTATTAATTGCAACTGCGCTTGTTATTATTAGAGATTGATAAGATCACTACAAAACTACGTGTTGTTCTCGATGGTAGTTGTAAGACTACTAATGGTGTTTCACTTAATGACCTATTGTATAGTGGTCAAAATCTTCAAGGAATCTTGTTTAATATTATAGTTAATTTTCGTTTGTTTTCGATCGCACTTTCCGCTGATATTCGTCAAATGTTTTTAAGTATTGGCGTTCGAGAATGTGATAGACGTTTTCAACGCATTCTGTATCGTTTTTCCACGCTACAACCTTTACAGGTTTTCGAGTTTAATAGAGTAGTGTTTGGACTAAAGTCCAGTCCATTCCATGCGCTGCGCACTATTAAACAGCTGGCAGCTGATGAAGGTGACACTTACCCTAAGGCTAGAGATATCGTGGATACTGGTCTATACATGGATGATTTTGTCTACTCGGTTCACAATGAGGATGAAGCCATGTCCACCGCATCTGAAATGATCGGTCTTATGCAGGCTGGTCAGTTCGAACTTGTCAAATGGATAAGTAATTCCCAAACGGTTCTAGATTCGATTTCGCCATCGTACCGCTTGCCAGCTGTCAAGGAATTCGATGAGTCTGATGAACACAAAGTACTTGGCTTGTGTTGGTCACCTACAACTGACTTTTTTGGTATGAAAATTGGTACACCTTCTCATGTTTGTACTAAACGGACCATATTATCATGTGTCGCAAAAATATGGGACGTAATGGGATTTGTTGCACCTGTCGTATTGTATGCTAAACTCTTAATTAAACAGCTTTGGTTGTGCGAGTGTGATTGGGATGAAACCCCACCAGAAGATATTGTCAAATTGTGGACCCGCTTTAGGGAAGAAATCCCCTTGCTTGGTGATATAAAGATTCCACGTCACGTAGGCATCGTCACTGATAGTGTCCTTACTATCCTGGGGTTCGATGCCTACGTGACGTGGAATCTTTATATCACCAAGCAAGGCTTGCAAGCTTGCTTGTTTTGCAGTTTGGTTCGTCTTACCTCGTGGCATGGCTGAGAAGTATTTTAATTCAGCCAAAGCTCTGGTTGTCGCGGCCGAGGCCCCCCCGCCTTCTGCGGGACATAGTGACGCGACTACTGCGCCCCCGCTTCCCGCTCGCACTGTCGACGTATCCCTTTGCGCGTTATCAGATAGCACGGCTAGCACTGTATTAATTGCAACTGCGCTTGTTATTATTAGAGATTGATAAGATCACTACAAAACTACGTGTTGTTCTCGATGGTAGTTGTAAGACTACTAATGGTGTTTCACTTAATGACCTATTGTATAGTGGTCAAAATCTTCAAGGAATCTTGTTTAATATTATAGTTAATTTTCGTTTGTTTTCGATCGCACTTTCCGCTGATATTCGTCAAATGTTTTTAAGTATTGGCGTTCGAGAATGTGATAGACGTTTTCAACGCATTCTGTATCGTTTTTCCACGCTACAACCTTTACAGGTTTTCGAGTTTAATAGAGTAGTGTTTGGACTAAAGTCCAGTCCATTCCATGCGCTGCGCACTATTAAACAGCTGGCAGCTGATGAAGGTGACACTTACCCTAAGGCTAGAGATATCGTGGATACTGGTCTATACATGGATGATTTTGTCTACTCGGTTCACAATGAGGATGAAGCCATGTCCACCGCATCTGAAATGATCGGTCTTATGCAGGCTGGTCAGTTCGAACTTGTCAAATGGATAAGTAATTCCCAAACGGTTCTAGATTCGATTTCGCCATCGTACCGCTTGCCAGCTGTCAAGGAATTCGATGAGTCTGATGAACACAAAGTTCTTGGCTTGTGTTGGTCACCTACAACTGACTTTTTTGGTATGAAAATTGGTACACCTTCTCATGTTTGTACTAAACGGACCATATTATCATGTGTCGCAAAAATATGGGACGTAATGGGATTTGTTGCACCTGTCGTATTGTATGCTAAACTCTTAATTAAACAGCTTTGGTTGTGCGAGTGTGATTGGGATGAAACCCCACCAGAAGATATTGTCAAATTGTGGACCCGCTTTAGGGAAGAAATCCCCTTGCTTGGTGATATAAAGATTCCACGTCACGTAGGCATCGTCACTGATAGTGTCGTTACTATCCTGGGGTTCGATGCCTACGTGACGTGGAATCTTTATATCACCAAGCAAGGCTTGCAAGCTTGCTTGTTTTGCAGTTCGGTTCGTCTTACCTCGTGGCATGGCTGAGAAGTATTTTAATTCAGCTAAAGCTCTGGTTGCCGCGGCCGAGGCCCCCCCGCCTTCCGCGGGACATAGTGACGCGACTACTGCGCCCCCGCTTCTCGCTCGCACTGTCGACGTATCCCTTTGCGCGTTATCAGATAGCACGGCTAGCACTGTATTAATTGCAACTGCGCTTGTTATTATTAGAGATTGATAAGATCACTACAAAACTACGTGTTGTTCTCGATGGTAGTTGTAAGACTACTAATGGTGTTTCACTTAATGACCTATTGTATAGTGGTCAAAATCTTCAAGGAATTTTGTTTAATATTATAGTTAATTTTCATTTGTTTTCGATCGCACTTTCCGCTGATATTCGTCAAATGTTTTTAAGTATTGGCGATCGAGAATGTGATAGATGTTTTCAACGCATTCTGTATCGTTTTTCCACGCTACAACCTTTACAGGTTTTCGAGTTTAATAGAGTAGTGTTTGGACTAAAGTCCAGTCCATTCCATGCGCTGCGCACTATTAAACAGCTGGCAGCTGATGAAGGTGACACTTACCCTAAGGCTAGAGATATCGTGGATACTGGTCTTATACATGGATGATTTTGTCTACTCGGTTCACAATGAGGATGAAGCCATGTCCACCACATCTGAAATGATCGGTCTTATGCAGGCTGGTCAGTTCGAACTTGTCAAATGGACAAGTAATTCCCAAACGGTTCTAGATTCGATTTCGCCACCGTACCGCTTGCCAGCTGTCAAGGAATTCGATGAGTCTGATGAACACAAAGTACTTGGCTTGTGTTGGTCACCTACAACTGACTTTTTTGGTATGAAAATTGGTACACCTTCTCATGTTTGTACTAAACGGACCATATTATCATGTGTCGCAAAAATATGGGACGTAATGGGATTTGTTGCACCTGTCGTATTGTATGCTAAACTCTTAATTAAACAGCTTTGGTTGTGCGAGTGTGATTGGGATGAAACCCCACCAGAAGATATTGTCAAATTGTGGACCCGCTTTAGGGAAGAACTCCCCTTGCTTGGTGATGTAAAGATTCCACGTCACGTAGGCATCGTCACTGATAGTGTCGTTACTATCCTGGGGTTCGATGCCTACGTGACGTGGAATCTTTATATCACCAAGCAAGGCTTGCAAGCTTGCTTGTGAGGCAGTTCGGTTCGTCTTATCTCGTGGCATGGTTGAGAAGTATTTTAATTCAGCCAAAGCTCTGGTTGCCGCGGCCGAGGCCCCCCCGCCTTCTGCGGGACATAGTGACGCGACTACTGCGCCCCCGCTTCCCGCTCGCACTGTCGACGTATCCCTTTGCGCGTTATCAGATAGCACGGCTAGCACTGTATTAATTGCAACTGCGCTTGTTATTATTAGAGATTGATAAGATCACTACAAAACTACGTGTTGTTCTCGATGGTAGTTGTAAGACTACTAATGGTGTTTCACTTAATGACCTATTGTATAGTGGTCAAAATCTTCAAGGAATCTTGTTTAATATTATAGTTAATTTTCGTTTGTTTTCGATCGCACTTTCCGCTGATATTCGTCAAATGTTTTTAAGTATTGGCGTTCGAGAATGTGATAGACGTTTTCAACGCATTCTGTATCGTTTTTCCACGCTACAACCTTTACAGGTTTTCGAGTTTAATAGAGTAGTGTTTGGACTAAAGTCCAGTCCATTCCATGCGCTGCGCACTATTAAACAGCTGGCAGCTGATGAAGGTGACACTTACCCTAAGGCTAGAGATATCGTGGATACTGGTCTATACATGGATGATTTTGTCTACTCGGTTCACAATGAGGATGAAGCCATGTCCACCGCATCTGAAATGATCGGTCTTATGCAGGCTGGTCAGTTCGAACTTGTCAAATGGATAAGTAATTCCCAAACGGTTCTAGATTCGATTCCGCCATCGTACCGCTTGCCAGCTGTCAAGGAATTCGATGAGTCTGATGAACACAAAGTACTTGGCTTGTGTTGGTCACCTACAACTGACTTTTTTGGTATGAAAATTGGTACACCTTCTCATGTTTGTACTAAACGGACCATATTATCATGTGTCGCAAAAATATGGGACGTAATGGGATTTGTTGCACCTGTCGTATTGTATGCTAAACTCTTAATTAAACAGCTTTGGTTGTGCGAGTGTGATTGGGATGAAACCCCACCAGAAGATATTGTCAAATTGTGGACCCGCTTTAGGGAAGAAATACCCTTGCTTGGTGATATAAAGATTCCACGTCACGTAGGCATCGTCACTGATAGTGTCCTTACTATCCTGGGGTTCGATGCCTACGTGACGTGGAATCTTTATATCACCAAGCAAGGCTTGCAAGCTTGCTTGTTTTGCAGTTTGGTTCGTCTTACCTCGTGGCATGGCTGAGAAGTATTTTAATTCAGCCAAAGCTCTGGTTGCCGCGGCCGAGGCCCCCCCGCCTTCTGCGGGACATAGTGACGCGACTACTGCGCCCCCGCTTCCCGCTCGCACTGTCGACGTATCCCTTTGCGCGTTATCAGATAGCACGGCTAGCACTGTATTAATTGCAACTGCGCTTGTTATTATTAGAGATTGATAAGATCACTACAAAACTACGTGTTGTTCTCGATGGTAGTTGTAAGACTACTAATGGTGTTTCACTTAATGACCTATTGTATAGTGGTCAAAATCTTCAAGGAATCTTGTTTAATATTATAGTTAATTTTCGTTTGTTTTCGATCGCACTTTCCGCTGATATTCGTCAAATGTTTTTAAGTATTGGCGTTCGAGAATGTGATAGACGTTTTCAACGCATTCTGTATCGTTTTTCCACGCTACAACCTTTACAGGTTTTCGAGTTTAATAGAGTAGTGTTTGGACTAAAGTCCAGTCCATTCCATGCGCTGCGCACTATTAAACAGCTGGCAGCTGATGAAGGTGACACTTACCCTAAGGCTAGAGATATCGTGGATACTGGTCTATACATGGATGATTTTGTCTACTCGGTTCACAATGAGGATGAAGCCATGTCCACCGCATCTGAAATGATCGGTCTTATGCAGGCTGGTCAGTTCGAACTTGTCAAATGGATAAGTAATTCCCAAACGGTTCTAGATTCGATTCCGCCATCGTACCGCTTGCCAGCTGTCAAGGAATTCGATGAGTCTGATGAACACAAAGTACTTGGCTTGTGTTGGTCACCTACAACTGACTTTTTTGGTATGAAAATTGGTACACCTTCTCATGTTTGTACTAAACGGACCATATTATCATGTGTCGCAAAAATATGGGACGTAATGGGATTTGTTGCACCTGTCGTATTGTATGCTAAACTCTTAATTAAACAGCTTTGGTTGTGCGAGTGTGATTGGGATGAAACCCCACCAGAAGATATTGTCAAATTGTGGACCCGCTTTAGGGAAGAACTCCCCTTGCTTGGTGATGTAAAGATTCCACGTCACGTAGGCATCGTCACTGATAGTGTCGTTACTATCCTGGGGTTCGATGCCTACGTGACGTGGAATCTTTATATCACCAAGCAAGGCTTGCAAGCTTGCTTGTTTTGCAGTTCGGTTCGTCTTACCTCGTGGCATGGCTGAGAAGTATTTTAATTCAGCTAAAGCTCTGGTTGCCGCGGCCGAGGCCCCCCCGCCTTCCGCGGGACATAGTGACGCGACTACTGCGCCTCCCCGCTTCTCGCTCGCACTGTCGACGTATCCCTTTGCGCGTTATCAGATAGCACGGCTAGCACTGTATTAATTGCAACTGCGCTTGTTATTATTAGAGATTGATAAGATCACTACAAAACTACGTGTTGTTCTCGATGGTAGTTGTAAGACTACTAATGGTGTTTCACTTAATGACCTATTGTATAGTGGTCAAAATCTTCAAGGAATCTTGTTTAATATTATAGTTAATTTTCGTTTGTTTTCGATCGCACTTTCCGCTGATATTCGTCAAATGTTTTTAAGTATTGGCGTTCGAGAATGTGATAGACGTTTTCAACGCATTCTGTATCGTTTTTCCACGCTACAACCTTTACAGGTTTTCGAGTTTAATAGAGTAGTGTTTGGACTAAAGTCCAGTCCATTCCATGCGCTGCGCACTATTAAACAGCGCTAGCCGTTACTATCCTGGGGTTCGATGCCTACGTGACGTGGAATCTTTATATCACCAAGCAAGGCTTGCAAGCTTGCTTGTTTTGCAGTTCGGTTCGTCTTACCTCGTGGCATGGCTGAGAAGTATTTTAATTCAGCTAAAGCTCTGGTTGCCGCGGCCGAGGCCCCCCCGCCTTCCGCGGGACATAGTGACGCGACTACTGCGCCCCCGCTTCTCGCTCGCACTGTCGACGTATCCCTTTGCGCGTTATCAGATAGCACGGCTAGCACTGTATTAATTGCAACTGCGCTTGTTATTATTAGAGATTGATAAGATCACTACAAAACTACGTGTTGTTCTCGATGGTAGTTGTAAGACTACTAATGGTGTTTCACTTAATGACCTATTGTATAGTGGTCAAAATCTTCAAGGAATTTTGTTTAATATTATAGTTAATTTTCATTTGTTTTCGATCGCACTTTCCGCTGATATTCGTCAAATGTTTTTAAGTATTGGCGATCGAGAATGTGATAGATGTTTTCAACGCATTCTGTATCGTTTTTCCACGCTACAACCTTTACAGGTTTTCGAGTTTAATAGAGTAGTGTTTGGACTAAAGTCCAGTCCATTCCATGCGCTGCGCACTATTAAACAGCTGGCAGCTGATGAAGGTGACACTTACCCTAAGGCTAGAGATATCGTGGATACTGGTCTATACATGGATGATTTTGTCTACTCGGTTCACAATGAGGATGAAGCCATGTCCACCACATCTGAAATGATCGGTCATATGCAGGCTGGTCAGTTCGAACTTGTCAAATGGATAACTAATTCCCAAACGGTTCTAGATTCGATTTCGCCACCGTACCGCTTGCCAGCTGTCAAGGAATTCGATGAGTCTGATGAACACAAAGTACTTGGCTTGTGTTGGTCACCTACAACTGACTTTTTTGGTATGAAAATTGGTACACCTTCTCATGTTTGTACTAAACGGACCATATTATCATGTGTCGCAAAAATATGGGACGTAATGGGATTTGTTGCACCTGTCGTATTGTATGCTAAACTCTTAATTAAACAGCTTTGGTTGTGCGAGTGTGATTGGGATGAAACCCCACCAGAAGATATTGTCAAATTGTGGACCCGCTTTAGGGAAGAACTCCCCTTGCTTGGTGATATAAAGATTCCACGTCACGTAGGCATCGTCACTGATAGTGTCGTTACTATCCTGGGGTTCGATGCCTACGTGACGTGGAATCTTTATATCACCAAGCAAGGCTTGCAAGCTTGCTTGTGTTGCAGTTCGGTTCGTCTTATCTCGTGGCATGGTTGAGAAGTATTTTAATTCTGCCAAAGCTCTGGTTGCCGCGGCCGAGGCCCCCCCGCCTTCTGCGGGACATAGTGACGCGACTACTGCGCCCCGGCTTCTCGCTCGCACTGTCGACGTATCCCTTTGCGCGTTATCAGATAGCACGGCTAGCACTGTATTAATTGCAACTGCGCTTGTTATTATTAGAGATTGATAAGATCACTACAAAACTACGTGTTGTTCTCGATGGTAGTTGTAAGACTACTAATGGTGTTTCACTTAATGACCTATTGTGTAGTGGTCAAAATTTTCAAGGAATCTTGTTTAATATTATGTAACAAACATACAGCGCCATCTAGTGTAACTTATCCAAAGCACTACGATGAGCGGCTTCATAAACTAGAAGACAGTAACTACAAACGATTACTGAAGACAAGTGACGCCATCTACAATCATCGTGTACAACATTAATCTGCGCCAGCGCCGCCCCGCGAGTTATCTCCACCACAACCACGGATGACGACGCGACGTGTAGATATTGTGCACACATGTAAACTTTTGCGCCTTTATAAGCAGAGCTGTCTTCGAACAAATCGTCATTCACTAGCTAGAGGTTCTGAGCTCGGTAGCCACGCAGCCTGCTCTGATCCTAAGTACGACTAGTTCCTGCTTCGATAGCCTAGCAGTCTTCAGGAATCTAGTCAGTTAGGGGAGGTCTGAAGGACGATAGCCACGCAGTCACCTTCATCCCTCCACTTAGGGTTGCCACATGATATTAATTATTGTAACAAGTAACATAAATATAGTTAAGTTGCCAATAAATTATCATCCAGTTCAACGGGGCTTTAATTTCACAACCAGCAACCCTACATTGGCGCCCAACGAAATTATCTACGGATACCCACATATTTGGACGACCACACCTACATTGGCGCCCAACGAAATTATCTACGGATACCCACATATTTGGACGACCACACCTACATTGGCGCCCAACGAAATTATCTACGGATACCCACATATTTGGACGACCACACCTACATTGACGTCCAACGAAATAATCTACGGCCTACCCTCCAATTTTGTACGGCCTGTCTGCAAATTGTATGGACTACCCACATATTTGGACGACCTACCCTCAAATTTTGCACGGCCTACCTGCAAATTGTAAGGAGTACCCACATACTTACTAAAGTTACCCACATAATATTTTTGGAGAATGTCAATCACTATGACGCAAGAACAGTTCACTGCGTTAATGAACACAATTACTTCATCTCAAAGTACCATGTCTGGGAAAAGTTTTGCAAGTTGTACCAGAAAATATGAAGGTGAAAGAGACTACAATAAGGTGGAAGAATTTATAAAAAGTATCTCAAGTGTACAAAAAAGTGGAACACATATCCGATGAAGATGCGTTAGAAGGATTGCCGTTATTGTTAGGCGGCACTGCAGCAACATGGTGGCACGGTGTGAAAGCGGACATTAAAAAGTGGAATAACGCGTTAGATGCAATACGGTCAGCGTTTGCTCCGAAGAAGCAGCCACACGAAATCTACTTAGAATTGTTCGGCAAGAAGCAAACTACTGAAACAATCGACGAGTTTGTTTGTATAAAACGTGCGCTTCTTTCACAACTGCCATCGAAACGTAACAAAGAAGAGGAACATCTCGACTTCGTATATGGTTTATTAAAGCTAAGCATCAAAAAGGAAGTCGCCAGATCCGATTTTAAGTCGTTTACAGAGCTACTCGAAAAAGTTCGACACTTAGAAAGTTTGGAGAAGGAATCACTAACAAGTACTTCTTCGATGGGAGAACGTTATGATAAAAAAATAAAACGTTGTTCATTTTGTTCCAAAAAAGGGCATACAACGGAAGAATGTCGAAAACGCTTGGCAGAGGCTAAAAAACTAAAGCAGCTACAGCTACAGCCACTGAGACTGCAAAGGTAGCGTGTTATGGATGCGGTGAAGCAGGGGTTTTCAGAAGTAACTGCAAGAAATGTCAGAATAAGGAAACACCACCCAAGCCGGTTGCATTTTACACAGTGGATACCACAGAAATAATACAAGACCATGTTAAGATACCTACGATAGAAATCATCTGGAAAAATGAAAAAGGTTATGCTTATATAGACACAGCTGCAAGAACGTGGCAAGCGTGCAGCTGTACAAGTTGTTCATCAGAAGCGGAGCGACGTTCAACGAGAAAACGGCTGACACAATCCTAGCCGATGGGACGGTTCAAACCCGAAGACTATTAACCACAGCCGTGGACATCACAGTCAGTGGACGGTCCCTACCTATAACATTCACAGTGATACCCGATGCCACTGATAATCGTACTCTACTCGGCATTGACTTCTTAGAAACTGCGGGCATAGTACTCAATTTGCCACAACGAGTTTGGAACTTCATAGATGAACCTCATGAGTTACACGCCTTTTTGCAATTGAAAAATGAGAAGATTCCCTTGAAGGCAGCTAAATGTCTAACATTTAATTCAGGTCAGTCAACACCGGAATCCCTATCAAGCTTTATGCAGTGGGCCAAAGAACTGCACATGATTTCTCCACTTCAACAAACACCGTCACCGTTGAGGAATATTGAAGACAGTCCACCGCCTGAGAAAATTGCAAAATGGTCACTTCGTAAGATGGACACACCGCCTCGTCCTGTCCGTCCTCGCGAACCAGCAGATCAAGCATCTCAAAAGGATCCACGCATTGAATATGTTACAATAAATCAAATGTCATTATATTCTTTTGATATTTTATTACACTCCTGTGAAGGGAAACTATTGTCTAAAGTTGAAAAATCAAATTTCAACCAATTGCTTACTACTTATAGCGATATATTTGATAAAAACTCAAAACCAACACCATTTATCTTGCATAGAATAGATACAGGTATTCACCTACCTATAGCTCAAAAGCCATACAGATTATCACCACACAGACAACAACAATTGAGACAAAAATTGGATGAAATGCTAAACAATGATATAATAGAAGAATGCGATTCACCCTGGGCAGCTCCTGTTATCATGGTCCCTAAAGGTACAGACGATATTAGAGTTTGTATCGACTATCGGCGACTCAACGAAATAACAAAACCAGATAGATATCCATTACCACGGATTGACGATCTATTACATCAAGCAAAGGCAATGCCATACATGTCTACAATCGACCTTCAATCAGGTTACTGGCAAATAATGGTACATCCCGATGACCAAGACAAAACTAGCTTTGTCTCACCGTTTGGAACGTTCCGTTTTAAACGCATGCCATTTGGTTTACGGAACGCACCCGCTACGTTCCAGAGACTAATAGATAAATTCATTCAAAGTTTAGGAACGAGACCCAAGTGTGTACTTTCTTATTTAGACGATCTGATCATCAGATCTGTCACATTCACTCAACACATTGAGGATCTGAAGGAAATATTTGAAAAACTCAGAGAATTTAACCTTAAGGCTAACAGAAAAAAGTGTAAATTCATTTGTTCCGAGATAAAGTATTTGGGACATCTAATAGTTCCAGAAGGAATTAAAACAGATCCGGAAAAGATTTCGGCTATAGCGAATTTATCAAAACCAAGAAATATAAAACAATTGATTACATTCCTACAAACTGCTTCGTGGTATCGAAGATTTATAAACAACTTCGCAGACATAGCTCGACCACTAACAAACTTAACTAAAAAGAAAACATGTTGGGAGTGGAAAAAAGAACAACAAGAGGCATTTGAAAAACTAAAAATAGCGTTAACTACAGCCCCAGTACTGAAACAAGCAGAATGTGATACTCACTTTACAATCAAAACAGATGCAAGTCAATATACAATTGGAGCAGCTTTAGTGCAGGGGGAGGGCGAAAACGAACACCCAGTTGAATATGCAAGCAGACTTCTTACACCAGCGGAATGCAATTATACTGTAACTGAAAAAGAAGCCTTAGCAATTGTTTGGGCTGTTTCAAGATTTCGTGGTTACATTGAAGGTACACAATTCATTACAATCACTGACCACCAACCATTAAAATGGCTTATGAATTTAAAAACACCAACCGGTCGCCTGGCCCGTTGGGCATTGCAACTACAGCCCTATAATTTCAATATACAATATACTCCAGGGCGTACTAATGTTGTAGCAGACACTCTATCAAGACCACCATGCACACATGACAGTGATGAATGTAATTTATGTTATGTAGAAATTGAATTACCAAAATACAGTGAAAAGCAAATACGTGAAGAACAACTTAAAGATGATGAGCTCAAGATAATAATAAATGCGCTTTCAGAGGAAAAGCAAACAGAAAATTATATTGAATGGTCTAAAAAAGGTTACATACTTAACAACAATGTGTTATATCGGTATACACCCGAACAAGAAGACGATAATGCAAAATTATTAATACCAATACAAGAAAGACCAAATATATTAAAGGCCTATCATGATGATCCAACGGCTGGCCATCTAGGAGTAGAACGTACAGTTCAACGTATCACAGATAAATTCTACTGGAAAGGATTAAGAAAGGATGTAATTAAGTATGTGAAGACTTGTGTAGAATGTCAGAAATATAAACCATCAAATAAAAAACCAGCAGGTTTATATCAATCAACTGCAAATAATCACAGATTCGAAGTACTATCTATTGATCTGTTCGGTCCCTTACCAAAAGCAACAACAGGAGAAAAATGGATCTTTATTGTTGAAGACACGGCTTCTCGATGGGTTGAACTTTTTGCAATAACAGACGCCACAGCTGAAACTTGTGCACTCACTCTTCTACATGAAATATTTCTGCGCTATGGTTTACCAAGAAAAATTATAAGTGACAATGGAGTACAATTCATATCAGCGATAATGCAAAAACTTACGTATTGTGTAGAAATACAACACATTCTAACACCAGTATATCACCCAGAACGTAATATTGTGGAAAGGAAAAATAGAGACATGAAAACTCAAATCGCAATTATGGTAAAGAATCAACACCAGAAATGGCCAAATACACTGCCTGCTATCAGGTTTGCAATGAACTCGGCCGTATGTCAAACCACGGGATATTCACCATCCTACTTAACTTTCGGACGTGAATTAAGAACTCCCTATGATCTTACACATGACTTCAGTACAGTTTTAACACAAGAAAAATTTATATCACAAATCACACCTACTTTGAAACAGTTAGCTGAAGATTTATTAATTGCAAGAGAAAACATAGAAACTATGCAAGACAATAATAGGGAACGTGCAAATCAAAGAAGAAGACCAGATCCATGCTATAAAATAGGAGACTTAGTTTTGGTTGAGACACATCCAATAAGCAGTAATGAAAAACAGTTCACAGCAAAATTTGGTCCACGCAGAGATGGTCCTTATGTTGTCATAAAGAAACATGGAGCATCCACATATGAGGTAGCAAACCCAAATTCACCAGACCAATCCATGGGAAAATATCATACTTCAGCAATATGTAAATTTGAACAAAGAGATGACAATGTGCCCAAACCAGTAAATCCGATATGAAAAAGAGGAAGGCCAAGGATGGTAGATACTGATCCTGGTACTCTGTCGGGACGACTATAGAGTACCAGAGGGGGAGAATGTAACAAACATACAGCGCCATCTAGTGTAACTTATCCAAAGCACTACGATGAGCGGCTTCATAAACTAGAAGACAGTAACTACAAACGATTACTGAAGACAAGTGACGCCATCTACAATCATCGTGTACAACATTAATCTGCGCCAGCGCCGCCCCGCGAGTTATCTCCACCACAACCACGGATGACGACGCGACGTGTAGATATTGTGCACACATGTAAACTTTTGCGCCTTTATAAGCAGAGCTGTCTTCGAACAAATCGTCTAGTCCGGTTAAATAGTTACGATTTTCATCTAAAATCAACTATGAGATGCCCTAGTTAAAAAAAAAAAAAGAACAAATCGTCATTCACTAGCTAGAGGTTCTGAGCTCGGTAGCCACGCAGCCTGCTCTGATCCTAAGTACGACTAGTTCCTGCTTCGATAGCCTAGCAGTCTTCAGGAATCTAGTCAGTTAGGGGAGGTCTGAAGGACGATAGCCACGCAGTCACCTTCATCCCTCCACTTAGGGTTGCCACATGATATTAATTATTGTAACAAGTAACATAAATATAGTTAAGTTGCCAATAAATTATCATCCAGTTCAACGGGGCTTTAATTTCACAACCAGCAACCCTACAGTTATAGTTAATTTTCGTTTGTTTTCGATCGCACTTTCCGCTGATATTCGTCAAATGTTTTTAAGTATTGGCGTTCGAGAATGTGATAGATGTTTTCAACGCATTCTGTATCGTTTTTCCACGCTACAACCTTTACAGGTTTTCGAGTTTAATAGAGTAGTGTTTGGACTAAAGTCCAGTCCATTCCATGCGCTGCGCACTATTAAACAGCTGGCAGCTGATGAAGGTGACACTTACCCTAAGGCTAGAGATATCGTGGATACTGGTCTTATACATGGATGATTTTGTCTACTCGGTTCACAATGAGGATGAAGCCATGTCCACCACATCTGAAATGATCGGTGTTATGCAGGCTGGTCAGTTCGAACTTGTCAAATGGACAAGTAATTCCCAAACGGTTCTAGATTCGATTTCGCCACCGTACCGCTTGCCAGCTGTCAAGGAATTCGATGAGTCTGATGAACACAAAGTACTTGGCTTGTGTTGGTCACCTACAACTGACTTTTTTGGTATGAAAATTGGTACACCTTCTCATGTTTGTACTAAACGGACCATATTATCAAGTGTCGCAAAAATATGGGACGTAATGGGATTTGTTGCACCTGTCGTATTGTATGCTAAACTCTTAATTAAACAGCTTTGGTTTGCGAGTGTGATTGGGATGAAACCCCACCAGAAGATATTGTCAAATTGTGGACCCGCTTTAGGGAAGAACTCCCCTTGCTTGGTGATGTAAAGATTCCACGTCACGTAGGCATCGTCACTGATAGTGTCGTTACTATCCTGGGGTTCGATGCCTACGTGACGTGGAATCTTTATATCACCAAGCAAGGCTTGCAAGCTTGCTTGTGAGGCAGTTCGGTTCGTCTTATCTCGTGGCATGGTTGAGAAGTATTTTAATTCAGCCAAAGCTCTGGTTGCCGCGGCCGAGGCCCCCCCGCCTTCTGCGGGACATAGTGACGCGACTACTGCGCCCCCGCTTCCCGCTCGCACTGTCGACGTATCCCTTTGCGCGTTATCAGATAGCACGGCTAGCACTGTATTAATTGCAACTGCGCTTGTTATTATTAGAGATTGATAAGATCACTACAAAACTACGTGTTGTTCTCGATGGTAGTTGTAAGACTACTAATGGTGTTTCACTTAATGACCTATTGTATAGTGGTCAAAATCTTCAAGGAATCTTGTTTAATATTATAGTTAATTTTCGTTTGTTTTCGATCGCACTTTCCGCTGATATTCGTCAAATGTTTTTAAGTATTGGCGTTCGAGAATGTGATAGACGTTTTCAACGCATTCTGTATCGTTTTTCCACGCTACAACCTTTACAGGTTTTCGAGTTTAATAGAGTAGTGTTTGGACTAAAGTCCAGTCCATTCCATGCGCTGAGCACTATTAAACAGCTGGCAGCTGATGAAGGTGACACTTACCCTAAGGCTAGAGATATCGTGGATACTGGTCTATACATGGATGATTTTGTCTACTCGGTTCACAATGAGGATGAAGCCATGTCCACCGCATCTGAAATGATCGGTCTTATGCAGGCTGGTCAGTTCGAACTGGTCAAATGGACAAGTAATTCCCAAACGGTTCTAGATTCGATTCCGCCATCGTACCGCTTGCCAGCTGTCAAGGAATTCGATGAGTCTGATGAACACAAAGTACTTGGCTTGTGTTGGTCACCTACAACTGACTTTTTTGGTATGAAAATTGGTACACCTTCTCATGTTTGTACTAAACGGACCATATTATCAAGTGTCGCAAAAATATGGGACGTAATGGGATTTGTTGCACCTGTCGTATTGTATGCTAAACTCTTAATTAAACAGCTTTGGTTTGCGAGTGTGATTGGGATGAAACCCCACCAGAAGATATTGTCAAATTGTGGACCCGCTTTAGGGAAGAACTCCCCTTGCTTGGTGATGTAAAGATTCCACGTCACGTAGGCATCGTCACTGATAGTGTCGTTACTATCCTGGGGTTCGATGCCTACGTGACGTGGAATCTTTATATCACCAAGCAAGGCTTGCAAGCTTGCTTGTGAGGCAGTTCGGTTCGTCTTATCTCGTGGCATGGTTGAGAAGTATTTTAATTCAGCCAAAGCTCTGGTTGCCGCGGCCGAGGCCCCCCCGCCTTCTGCGGGACATAGTGACGCGACTACTGCGCCCCCGCTTCCCGCTCGCACTGTCGACGTATCCCTTTGCGCGTTATCAGATAGCACGGCTAGCACTGTATTAATTGCAACTGCGCTTGTTATTATTAGAGATTGATAAGATCACTACAAAACTACGTGTTGTTCTCGATGGTAGTTGTAAGACTACTAATGGTGTTTCACTTAATGACCTATTGTATAGTGGTCAAAATCTTCAAGGAATCTTGTTTAATATTATAGTTAATTTTCGTTTGTTTTCGATCGCACTTTCCGCTGATATTCGTCAAATGTTTTTAAGTATTGGCGTTCGAGAATGTGATAGACGTTTTCAACGCATTCTGTATCGTTTTTCCACGCTACAACCTTTACAGGTTTTCGAGTTTAATAGAGTAGTGTTTGGACTAAAGTCCAGTCCATTCCATGCGCTGAGCACTATTAAACAGCTGGCAGCTGATGAAGGTGACACTTACCCTAAGGCTAGAGATATCGTGGATACTGGTCTATACATGGATGATTTTGTCTACTCGGTTCACAATGAGGATGAAGCCATGTCCACCGCATCTGAAATGATCGGTCTTATGCAGGCTGGTCAGTTCGAACTGGTCAAATGGACAAGTAATTCCCAAACGGTTCTAGATTCGATTCCGCCATCGTACCGCTTGCCAGCTGTCAAGGAATTCGATGAGTCTGATGAACACAAAGTACTTGGCTTGTGTTGGTCACCTACAACTGACTTTTTTGGTATGAAAATTGGTACACCTTCTCATGTTTGTACTAAACGGACCATATTATCATGTGTCGCAAAAATATGGGACGTAATGGGATTTGTTGCACCTGTCGTATTGTATGCTAAACTCTTAATTAAACAACTTTGGTTGTGCGAGTGTGATTGGGATGAAACCCCACCAGAAGATATTGTCAAATTGTGGACCCGCTTTAGGGAAGAAATCCCCTTGCTTGGTGATATAAAGATTCCACGTCACGTAGGCATCGTCACTGATAGTGTCCTTACTATCCTGGGGTTCGATGCCTACGTGACGTGGAATCTTTATATCACCAAGCAAGGCTTGCAAGCTTGCTTGTGTGGCAGTTCGGTTCGTCTTATCTCGTGGCATGGTTGAGAAGTATTTTAATTCAGCCAAAGCTCTGGTTGCCGCGGCCGAGGCCCCCCCGCCTTCTGCGGGACATAGTGACGCGACTGCTGCGCCCCCGCTTCCCGCTCGCACTGTCGACGTATCCCTTTGCGCGTTATCAGATAGCACGGCTACCACTGTATTAATTGCAACTGCGCTTGTTATTATTAGAGATTGATAAGATCACTACAAAACTACGTGTTGTTCTCGATGGTAGTTGTAAGACTACTAATGGTGTTTCACTTAATGACCTATTGTATAGTGGTCAAAATCTTCAAGGAATCTTGTTTAATATTATAGTTAATTTTCGTTTGTTTTCGATCGCACTTTCCGCTGATATTCGTCAAATGTTTTTAAGTATTGGCGTTCGAGAATGTGATAGACGTTTTCAACGCATTCTGTATCGTTTTTCCACGCTACAACCTTTACAGGTTTTCGAGTTTAATAGAGTAGTGTTTGGACTAAAGTCCTGTCCATTCCATGCGCTGCGCACTAGTAAACAGCTGGCAGCTGATGAAGGTGACACTTACCCTAAGGCTAGAGATATCGTGGATACTGGTCTATACATGGATGATTTTGTCTACTCGGTTCACAATGAGGATGAAGCCATGTCCACCGCATCTGAAATGATCGGTCTTATGCAGGCTGGTCAGTTCGAACTTGTCAAATGGACAAGTAATTCCCAAACGGTTCTAGATTCGATTTCGCCACCGTACCGCTTGCCAGCTGTCAAGGAATTCGATGAGTCTGATGAACACAAAGTACTTGGCTTGTGTTGGTCACCTACAACTGACTTTTTTGGTATGAAAATTGGTACACCTTCTCATGTTTGTACTAAACGGACCATATTATCATGTGTCGCAAAAATATGGGACGTAATGGGATTTGTTGCACCTGTCGTATTGTATGCTAAACTCTTAATTAAACAGCTTTGGTTTGGCTCCCCTTCGCCCGTGACCGTGACTAAGAGTGGACGTGTGTCAAAATTTAAAAGTTTAATATTAAAGTAACACCCCTGCCGCTTACGGAACTTTCACCTGTATACTTATAGATGAAGTGAACAATTTCGCGTTCGCGACGTGCTAATATCGGCCGGCCACAAGCTCACAACCGCGCCCCCGCTGCCGCCGCTTCACCTCCGCGAGAGCAGAACTTTGGTTCATAATTGCCATCCCGCTCACACAGGGACTACGCGTGCCGTGATTCACCATCTCTCCGTGCCACTCTCCATAATTGCTATCCCGCTCGCACAGGGACTGCGCGTTCTGTGATTCACCATCTCTCCGTGCCGCTACGGTCCAAAAAAACTAGGCGCATACACCGGACGTCGCTACAAGTTATTTCAAGGTATTTCAAGTGTACGAAAATATAAACATCATGAGACGGACGCCACCCCGCTCCCAATCACCAGCAACGTCCATAGCTAGTGACTCGGAAACCCTTCTTGTGCCGACTAGTTCACTATCTGCATCTGCCCCAAACTTAGATAGCAGAGACCCAAATGTCACATCGCGTAATAAACGCAAGCGGGAAGATGAAATGGTTGCGTTTATGCAAGAAATAAGAGACCTATTGCAATCGGCTACCGCTCAGTCGGAAAATAAATTTAAAGCTTTACAGGGGTCTATGTGCGAGATTATACCTCAGAATTCGGAACTAAAAACGTCCCCAACCTTCGTCACTAAACAATATGATGACTTATTAAATAAAATAGATGGTATCAATAAGGAACGAAAAATTGAGAATGCTTATGTAAATCAGCTAGAAAACAAAGAAGACAATTTGGAACGTATATTGTGTCTTACAAAAATTGAAATGCGGAATATACCCAGGAAGGAAGGGGAGAATAAAGAAGATCTGCATAGAGTAGTATTTGAAACAGCAAAAGTACTGGATATGACTGTCGAAAAACGCGATATTAAGTATATTTTCCGCGTGAATAAAAAAGGCGGAGGATCATCTATTATAGTCGACTTTGTTTCAGTGACTACAAAGGAACAATACCAGGGGCAACAAACCCAATTTATCTATCAGAGAGCTTAACTATGAGGGCTCAACGACTATTCTATCTAGCAAGGAAATTTGCAAGCGAAAATGGCTTTAGGTTCTGCTGGACCTCACTTGGAAAAGTCTTTATTCGACAAAAAGAAGATGATCTTAAAACCAAATTTTCTCAATGACTAGTTGTAGAGCCAGCTAGTCTCACTTTTGTAATGATTGTTATTTTATCACTATTATTTTTTTATCTGCAACTGCTCTCTTATTGTAAAACACATATTCAAATTTCAACCACACACAATCAACCAACACCATCTAACACAATTCAAACAAACATTGACACCACTTACGTACTTAAGGAAAAATATTCTAGCGTACCTAACATTATTTATCCAGTCTTAATTTTCACCAGCTATATAATTAGCTCCATATCATGCAACAAAAAGAAAATTGTTTTTTTCAATGGCTAATATAAGCAATACCATCCCAGCACAGATAGATAACTTTACAGTGGCTTTTGCTCACCACTGTGATACGGACGCCTGTAACGAGGTCATGAAAACTTGTAAACCGTCGCTAAAAATTATAACTCAAAACATTCGCAGTATATATAAAAACTTAGACGGTTTTCAGGCTCAATTGGCTAGGCTGTCGTATGAAATGGACATCATAATTTTGACAGAGTGTTGGCTCAAAGCTGACAAACCGATTCCGACTATAGAAAACTACATTACATACTATAGCAAGAAATGTCTTAATCAGAACGACGGCATTACAATATTTGTCAAAAGCAATCTCCAATGCACGGTTGAAGAGCCAGATCCGATAGGGGGTAATTTTCTTCTGTTAAATGTTAATTTCGATACTTGTATTTTAGCTTCTTATAGATCACCCTCAATATATTGCACTGAAAGCTTCCTTGATTCACTAGAAAACATTTTAAGTAAATCTAAAGCGAAGAACATATTTCTGATAGGAGACATCAATATAGATATAAAACCTAACAGTTCAGATAGAAATTGTCCCTCTTATCTAAATCTTACTGCGGAATTGGGCCTATTACCCGGACATATCTTTCCTACAAGACTGCATAACTGCCTCGATCACGCAATGATAAAAACCACTACGTCTGCAACAGTTATAGTCATAGATTCCACAGTCAGCGACCATGCGTCCGTAATGGTATGCCTCGGCAGCGCTCCCCTAAAAAACAAGAAGCATACCAAAATATACAGTACAAAAGTAAATTACGAGAGCGCTGTTGAACAATTGAAAACCACAGATTTTACTTTTATTTCACAAAACTGTGACGCTAACGAGGTCGCTACGAGGTTTGTCGAATGTCTTATGTCTACGGTATCCCAACATTCAACAGTAACGAAAGTCTCAAACCGTAAAACGGTCCTTAAGCCCTGGATCACACCTGGCCTCTTACGGTGTATTCGACACAGGGATAACCTCCACCGAGGAGTCCTGGCAGACCTGGAAAAAAAAATTGGCGAGTTATCATACAAAAGGTATCGCAATCACTGTAATCTGTTACTCAGGAAATTAAGAAATGCCCACGAAAGTGCCGCCTTAAAATCTTCAAAGGACAACAAAGAAACATGGAACATTATTAAATCCATTGCCAACCAAACCGGGAAGCAAAATACAGCGGGAAAACTTCTACCAGCCACTGAAGTTGAGGATGCGCCGAGGTCCATTGACCAAATAAACCATTATTTTGTGAGTGTCGGGAAGCAATTGGCAGACAGCATTCTTATAAAAAAACAAAATTCTACACAAACCCCATACGTTATTGAGACTCCCCCTGCGCGAGATTCTATGGTTCTACTTCCCCCTGACGAGGATGAAGTAGAGGTAGTCATTAACAACCTTAAAAATGATTGTGCCACTGGTTGGGACTCTATTCCGGTTAAACTCCTTAAGCTAGGTAAAGAAGTATTAGTTCCACCTATTACTAAACTTTTTGGAATCTGCTTTGAACAAGGTGTTTTTCCAAAAATCTTTAAAAAATCTCTTATCACACCTGTTCACAAGGGTGGAAACCAGGACGATGTTAAAAATTATAGACCCATCTCAGTCCTGTCAGCACTGTCAAAAATATTGGAAAAACTGTTGAACTGTAGACTAATGAAATACCTTGAGCGCTACAGTATTATTTCGGACTCACAATTTGGATTCAGGCCCAGGAAAAGTACCGCGGATGCAGTTAATCAACTCGTTGATTATGTGACGGGAAAACTGGACTCAAAGCAAAAATGCCTAGGTGTTTTCCTGGACCTGGCCAAGGCGTTTGACACCGTTTGTATTCCAACTCTTGTTACCAAGTTAGAGCATGCTGGAATCCGGGGTATGGCTCTTAGCATAATTGCAGATTTTCTCAATGACCGGACACAAAAAGTAAAAATTGGTCAAATTATTAGCAATGAAGCCAGAGTTGATTACGGTGTGCCCCAGGGTAGCTGCCTATCCCCCAGTCTTTTCTTGCTCTATGTGAATGACCATGTCAGCAGTCCCTTACAAACGGCAAAATTATTAGCTATGCAGACGACACTGTACTGATATTTCACGGAGAGCGTTGGGATGCAGCACTAGAGGCTGCAGAGAGGGGCTTAAGTAAAATAACTCACTGGCTGGAAGCTAATCTACTAACCCTTAATGTCGCGAAAACCTCATTTCTGCAATTTTCTTTCGCCAAAATCAGACCTACGGCGATAAGTCTCAAAGCACACACCTGTGACGTTGGCAATATTGGTATGCCATGCTCTTGTCCTCCAATCACACAACAAAAAACAATGAAGTACCTGGGAGTGGTACTGGATGATGGACTCAGTTGGCGTCCCCACATTGATCTAACCTCTTCCCGTGTTAGAAAACTTATATGGGCTTTTAAAAAACTAAGACAAGTGGCCGACTTTAAGCTTCTCCGTACTGTATATTTGGCACTGGCACAGTCAATCTTGGGTTACTGTATTACGGTCTGGGGAGGTGCTTGTAAAACCTATATGATACGCCTCGAGAGAGCCCAACGATCATTGTTAAAAGTCATGACTTTCAAGCCATACCGGTTCCCTACAAAAACCCTATATGAAAGTTGTCAAGTACTCTCAGTGAGACAACTATACCTCTTTAATCTAATATTAAAACAACATGAAATTACACCTGTAAATCACACAATTAAACAAAAAAGAACTGTCGGTAATGTAGCACAATTAAATGTAAGACCGCATCCGCTCGGCGACAACGACTATATCTATCTACACAAATATATAATAAAATAAACACCATTCTCAACTTTAACCCACTAACAAAAAGTAAAGCAGACAATGCTGAACTCCTGGCTCCAAACACTGGATTATTTACAAACAGAAAACTTAATTAAGGAACAGTACTCGGGATGATTAAATAGATATGTACGCAAATCAACTCCTATTTAAAACCCTAACGCCCGAATACTGAAACGCCACTCAAATATTTAAGGGCTGCTTAAACGTTTGAGCAGCTCCTAAACTTTAATTTCGTATACCCAAACGCCTTTTTTGAGTGGCTCTTAAATATAAGTGCTTCTTAAAATAAAGCATTCTCAAACACCAATCAGTTTAAAAGTCGTATACAGGAACGCTACTCAACGTTATTTATCTGTCAAATCAACTGTCAAACTGATTTGAGCAGCCCTTAGATCTGAGAGTGGTCGCGAGGTCCCTCAAATCAAGTTAAATCTATTGAAACTTTTCATATAGTGATAAAAATGTCTCTATCGTCCTTGTCTTCACTTTCGGATCACGAAAGGCCAACTGTGATGCGCAGAAATGAAGAAAAGTTGAACGCTTTTGAAAAGTACGACGACAGGGAGTTTCTTTCACGGTTCCGCATCTCGAAAGAAACTGTATTGTATTTGGACTCTGTATTCGGTAGCAGTATTAAACCCTTGACCAAAAGAAACCGAGCCATACAGCCAGTGGACCAAATACTTATAGCTCTCCGGTACTATGCAACAGGCAGCTATCAACGCGTAATAGGGGATATTTTTGAGGTTGAACAACCCACGGTGCATCGAATAGTGCATAAAGTAACAGGCAAGATAGCCAGCTTGAAGTCAAGATATATAAATATGCCAACACCAGAAGAATTTCCAGTTGTGGCAAATGATTTCTTTGCAATAGCAGGATTTCCAAGAGTGGTGGGAGCTGTGGACTGCACTCATATTAAAATAAATTCTCCAGGTATGTACTTACCAACTCCACTGTTAATCATGTGCCCAAAAATGTCTCATTAATGATAATATGTATTACACAGTAACAACAAATACAACAATTAATAAGTCTTGTGTTACATTAGCAATTATAACCTTATTTGTAGAATTGTTTCTACAAAACTATGTTAGTAGGTAAAGTTTATTGTCTCTTAATATAACTAGAATTTATTTTTAGGTGGTGCCCAATCTGAAGTTTATAGGAACAGGAAAGGCTATTTTTCCTTAAATGTGCAAATGGTATGTGATGCAAGTCTGCGCATAAGGAATGTTATTGCAAGATGGCCAGGTTCTGTACATGACAGTACCATCTTCAATGATTCACCACTATGTGCTCAATTAGAGCGTGGGGACTTCGGGACAGGTATTATTCTTGGGGACAGTGGATATCCATGTCGGCCTTATCTGCTAACTCCATTATTGCATACAAGGACGGCTGCTGAAGAAGCTTATAATCGATCCCAAATAAGTACCAGGAATCCTGTGGAAAGGCTCTTCGGTGTTCTTAAAAGAAGATTTCCTTGCCTACAAAACGGGATGGGCCTAAATATAAAAAACATACCACCGGTCATTGTAGCATGTGCAGTGCTTCATAATATTGCCCTGTCGCAATCGGTTGAACTTTTGGAGGAGGATATTTTTTTACCCTATGTTGAGGAGGAACCCACAGAACAACAACCTGTAGGACTTGAAGCAAATCAAAACTTTATTGTAAGGACCAATTTAATAACTACACATTTTTCCACTTAAAAATAGTTTTATTTCAATGCAATTTAGTTTTCAGTTTCTGTAGTCTCAATTTCCAAAATTGCATTTATATTTTGTATTTATTAATTTCCATTTTGTTTTTGTTTATGAGGTATTTGGTTTCTAATTTGGCATTTCTTAGTTTTGTCCGAAAATATTGCTGTTTCATTGTAATGTGTGTAGGTTTCAATTGTCCTGAAAAATGTTATTAGTACAATATTAATAAAAAATTCATACCATTAGCACAAAGAACAATAATTAGATAATTACCAGCAGAGGATGGTCTTAGAGGTTTTTTTTTTTCTTGAGGTCTGATGACCATTGCAGCTGGCTGGTCATCTATTAAGTAAAGGAAATGCCTTTATAGTAAAATATGTTATTAGTTTACCATATAAACTACTACAATAATGAAAATATTTACCAGCTATGTTTATTGATGTAACTGTACAAGGTTTACTATTGTCTGCTATACTCATGTTGGCCATAGTTGTGTCTTGGTGATCTAAAAAAATATCCACTTACCTATAGTATACAATACATAAATTAGGGATTATTATTAATATTTAAAAAATGAAACTAAATTTACCAATGATCTGGATTATGGCAGATGATGATGATGAAGATATAACTTCACTATCTGGTTTTGTATTCTTAATTATAACTTCTTGTTCTGTATCACCTATAAATTTAACAAAAACATGATAATTATTATTTTGTGATTTCAAAGTATAAAGATATTATTTTAATATTACACAAACCAAAATATATTGCAGCATCATCATAGCAATTAGGTAACGGTTGTATTTGAGGAGCAGCCATGGCTAAAATCTGTGCATCTTGTTCAGAGAGAACACTTTTATAAGCTCCACCACCAGTGCGATTGATTTCTTTCTATAAAAATAAAAATTACAATCACAAGATGATCTAAAGATCTGTGTAACTTATCCAGAAATATTTAATTTATACAAACCTTATCTATTGATGCCTTCTTTTGTATCTCTTTAGTGGTTTCGTAAAACTTAAGACGCTTAAAAAATATTTAAAGAAATTAATAAAGAAATATTATGATAAAATAGATATCATAAAAAAGTCAAGCCTACATTTTATTAGGACTTTGGAAGTAAACAGCAGATAAATAGCATCCTGTTTATTTTAGATGAGAAATATCACAAACATATCAATCGGACACACCAGGCAGAGAGGCCATTACGAAAAAAGAATCACGTGACATTGTTCTAGAACATTAGTGTGTTACCCCTATAAAATATTATTATTGTTACTCTAACACCACCCCTCAATAAAATATTTTATCAATCAAACCCAAAACAAAAAAAATTGTTTCATTACTCAACAAAAAAATAACATGTCTAGAACTTAAATTACAGAATCCTTAATAACAGAACAGTTTCCCTCTTAACCTTATAAATACAACCCCCCCCAAAGCTTTTGTTAAAATATCTGCAAGTTGATCAGTGGTAGTTATATACTGCAACTTAATAATATTATTCTCAATCTTTTCTTTAACAAAATATCTCTTTATATCTAAATGTTTGACTCTAGAGTTACCACTGGTCAACTGCGCTATTTTGATAGTAGACTGGTTATCTTCAAACATATTAATGACTATCCCTTCAAAACCAAAAGATGACAATATATTCTTTACCCAGCAAGCCTCACTAGTTGCTGTACATAAAGCAACAAACTCTGCCTCTGTTGACGACAGTGAAACAGTACTCTGTTTCTTTGAAAACCAAACAACTGAACATCCAAATACCTTGAAAACACAGCCAGTTGTAGACTTACGGTCAATACTCCCCCCCCAGTCACTATCAACATAGCAATTAACCATATCTTCACAATCCTTATAGTATGTTAAACATAGATCAACTGTTCCCTTCAAATATCTTAAGACATTTAACAAAAGCTTAAACAATAGATTAGATGCACAACACTGGTATCTACTTAAAATATTAACAACAGCACAAATATCAGGTCTTGTACCCATTGCTGCATAAATCAAACTTCCTACTAGTTTTCTACATTTCTTTTCTATTTCAGCAGATTCTGAACATTCTCTCTTTAACACATGAAAATTATAATTTTTATCAATAGGCAACAATAGTGACTTACAGTCTAACATATTATATGCTTTTAACAATCCCATTATATATTTGCTTTGAGATATAGTAGTACACCCGTTTTCTAAATCCTGTTTTACTTCTATCCCTAAGTATTTACTAATGTTCCCCATTTCTTTCATCTTAAAACTTTTACATAATGCATCTCTTAGCTCTGAAATCTGTTCCTTACAATTTCCAAAATATAAGATATCATCTACATACAACAACAAAAAAGTTTTTATCTCTCCCTCACACTTAGAATACAGACAGTAATCTTTATCAGATTGTTTATAACCTAATGACAACATAACTTTATTGAAAGTCTCATTCCAATATTTAGGTGCTCTTTTTAACCCATATATAGATTTATTTAGCTTAACGATCTTTCCATTAGTTCCTTCTGGCAATGCTAAATACAGTTCTTCATCTAAATGAGCATTCAGAAATGCTCCACAAACATCCATTTGATGTACTTGCAAATTATATTTGGTTGCCACACTCATAAATATCCTAAAAGTATTAAGACTAGCTACAGGGGCATAAAAATCATAATCACTACTACAACATTGCTCAAATCCCCTAGCTACTAACCTAGCTTTAAAGATTCCATTATCTTTCTTCTTTAGCACCCACTTAGAGCGTATTATTTCTTTTCCTTCTGGTACACTTGGTACTTCTGTCCAAGTATTATTTTCTTTTAAGACATTTATCTCTTGATTTATAGCCTCTATCCAATCATCTCTTTCTTCACACTCCATGGCTTCCTTATAAGTATTAGGTTCATTGTGCATACTCATAAAACCAAGTTCGTAATCACGTAACCAACCAGGAATTTTCTTAGAACGTGTTGGCCTTGAACTCCCTGTATTTTCTTGCAAATTCTCATCTATGTTTACTTGTTCTTCCTCTTCTTGCATCTGATTTTCTATTTCTTGACATTCCTGGAATTCTACACTACTTTCTGTTTCATTTTCTGACTGGATTTCTTCATTAAACACGCCATCATCCATATCTAAAGATATAAACTCTTCATCTTCTTCAGTTTCATCAGACTTTTCATGTTTCATCACAAATGTTACATCTCGCAATATTTCAACCACATTTTTGTCTGGTAAATAAATCCTGTAGCCTTTTGTGCACTCACCGTATCCAACAAAAATACCCTTTTCTCCTTTGGCATCAAATTTCTTCCTTTTTTCTTTGGGTATGTGTACATACACATAACTTCCAAATACACGTAAACTATTTATGTCAAACTTTTTTCTTGACCATGACTCATAGGGTGTTTCTCCATCTGCTTGACTGCGACAAGTTCTGTTGAGAGTAAATACAACTGTGTTTACGGCTTCAGCCCAAAATACTTTATCCATCTTTTTAGCATGCAATAAAGTTCTAGCTCCTTCAACTAAAGTTCTCATGTCCCTCTCTGCTTTGCCATTCTGCTCTGGACAGTATGGCACAGTCGTCTCATGAGTCACCCCATGTTCAATTAATAAAGCTTTCATTTCCGAGTTTACAAACTCAGTACCATTATCAGTACGAAGTGTGTGCACAGAATTATTCAACATCTTTGCTTTCTTTAGAAATTCTCTAATCTTATCTTTAGTTTCTGACTTACGTGCCAAGAAATAAACAGTTCTATATTTTGAAAAATCATCTTTCAAGAGTAGAAAATACCTTGAGTCTCCAAGCGACGTAACTTCCATTGGCCCACACAGGTCTGCATGCACCAGTTCACCAGGCCTATATGTTGAGCTTCTACTGTTCCCAAATGGCAACCGATGCTGTTTTCCTTCCACACATGCTGTACATGTATCATTATGAGGCTCACTGTAATTAATGTTATTTACTTTCAGAATACGCTTGACTTCCCTATAATTTTGATGTACTAACCTATTATGCCACTCAGTTAAGTCAAGTTTAGCTACACTGGCCTGATAACATTCTGACTTATAAATGAAATCCATTACATAAAACATGCTATCCTTTTGGGCAACTGCACATACCTTATTATTTTTAGTAAATGTACATTCAGTATTTGTCATTTTTATTTCAAAACCTTTATTGACAGCACTACCCACAGAGAACAAATTCATCTTCAGTTCAGGAACATGTAAAACATCATTTATTGTACTAGATACATACTCATGGTGGTTGAATGCTTGAACACAAATCTTACCTGTACCTACAGCACTAAGTTTCCGGCCATCACCTATAACTACAGTCTTAGGAATCAATAAGGGTTCATATTCACAAAAGAACTCTTCTTGATATGTCATATGCTGACTGGCACCACTATCAACTAGCCACTTTACACAAAGTCTATCTTCAACACCAGCCATGGCCGTAGTGATGAACGCATTCCCCTGTTTGCTGTCCTTTGTACCACTCTTTTCAAACTTCTGGCCTGACGTCTTCACTCTACACTGGTCCTTGAAATGACCCGGCTTGTTGCAGTTGAAACATACATTTTTCATTCTACAGTCCTTCTTCATATGTCCGGGTTTTTGACAAAGAAAACACTTCATGTTGCTTTTGTTTTTATAACCTTCCTTTGAAAACAAGGCAATATTTTCTGACTTGCTGGTTTTACACTTCAACCTCTCTTCTTCAACCAAGAGGCGTGCCGTCAAATTATCTAGCGTTTGTCTGTCTTCGGCACATGATTCCCAGGCGCTCACAAAATGAGAGAACTTTTCTGGGAGCGACATGATTATTTTAGAGATTACCATTCTGTCACCAATGCTTTCTCCTAACCGTTGCAGGGTTTGCTGCGTTTCCTGCACCTTGGTAATAAAATCTGTGACACACATGTCGTCTTCAAATGACAATTGGAAAAACTTTTGCTGGCTCATCATAATAGATGTTTGACCGCTTCTCTCGTAAATGCTGTGCAGCCTTTCCCAAACTTCCCGAGAGCTCTCACAGGTGATTATATGCTGCAACACAGCTTCTGACAACCTTGTCACTAAGACACTCATCGCCTTAATATCTTTTTCTGCCGCGGCCGCTGCCCCTTTTGAATCTGTTCCGTCATCACTGGACTTACCCGTCCCAGTAACAATATTATACAGACCTAGTTCTTTCAGGATTATTGAGATCTGAAACCGCCAGACACTCCAATTTCTTTCTCCCTCAAGCTTTATAGCCCCGTGCTTTTCCATCCTTGCCAATTGCTCCACGAACCCACGAAAAGCAAACCACGCGACGCCAAAATAAAAGCCGGCCGCCGCCGCTGCCTTCGCTTCGCCCACTTGTCTATATCCGACCAAGTCTTCACGAGCAATTAACTTCACCTAAAAAAGGATGCAGACCTGGGCCCGTAACCTATTAGGACTTTGGAAGTAAACAGCAGATAAATAGCATCCTGTTTATTTTAGATGAGAAATATCACAAACATCAATCGGACACACCAGGCAGAGAGGCCATTACGAAAAAAGAATCACGTGACATTGTTCTAGAAGTTACCCCTATAAAATATTATTATTGTTACTCTAACACATTTGCTTTGGCTATATTCTTTTTAGACCTCTGTTTGAGGTTTTCATAGAGGTGCCGGAGTTGTTGCCATGTCCTACAGCCGCTCACAGCGACAGCATTATACAGTTGGCACACTGTATCCCAAGCCTCTCGCTTCTTCAAAATTATGTTGGCATTTGTTTCTTTATTTTCAATTATATTTTGATATCAGAAATATGCAACATATTATTTACAACATGAAACAGTTTGAAATTAAACTTAGGATCTGTGAAATGTTCAGCTGAGTATGTGTAAACGTGCATTATCTGGCCGTATTTATACTTGTAAGAATAAAAGTACTTGTACATAGACATAAATCGTGTATTTATTCTAAACCTTTCAGATGGTAAGTGGTCACAAGTTTCAGTGGGTAAATAGTTGCTTGATACAGACAACGGTTGCCCTGGCCACCCCTGGCTATGTACGAGTATGTTACAGGCATGTATTGTATACTAACAAACTATTACATGCACCAGGCTCTTGCGGTTAAATAAGTATAAAGTACAGTATTTCATTATTATGTAGGTACTTACTTCTTTATCAGTTCCAAGAGCATATCTTTCTCAGCAGGTGTATAATTGCATCCACGTTTCTTCTTGTCCTCCATCGTGAATCAATTTTGTTAATACCGATTATTACTGATCAAGCTAAATAATCGCGCGTAAAATGTCAAGTGTAACGTTCCAATCTACGACAATTATCTCAAGAAATTTTCTTTTCTTATGACGTCTTCTTTTGATATTTATGTAAATAAATACATAGTTTCAATCGTAATTCAAACCAAACTTACATTATACTGATATATTTCAACTGATTAATAATATTATAAAAAATATTTGTTCAAAGAAGACTGCGTAAAACGAATACGAGACGTAAACTAAATTATTTTGTAACTGAGAACGTGCTGATAACAATTTTTGAGCAGGATGTTGCCATGATGTAAACATTTGAGGACTGCTTGGGTAATCATGGTTTCGAATTGCTTAAGTGGCGTTTGTGTATACCATTTAAATTTGAGGGATGCTTAAATTTAAGTAGCTTTTAGATGATTATGAGATTTGAGTGGCGTTTCAGTATTCGGGTGTCAGTCCAGCCAATAATCACGATCATTCACTCATACACTCATTCACACACACACGCACACACACATCACACACAAACTCACACACACGACAAACAAGAGCAATAATGTTTAATTTTTAAGTAAAGTATTTTATCTCTTATTTTCCTATTGTATTAAAATTGTTAGTTCTAAAAGCGGGTAAAGACACTGACTCCTGTAACACAGGTCTCACCTAGCTCAGGAGTCAGGGCTTCAAATGTATGTGCAGCCTTTTTATGTCAATAAAATATTTTTTTTTTATTTTTTTTTTTTATTTGTTTGTGCGAGTGTGATTGGGATGAAACCCCACCAGAAGATATTGTCAAATTGTGGACCCGCTTTAGGGAAGAACTCCCCTTGCTTGGTGATATAAAGATTCCACGTCACGTAGGCATCGTCACTGATAGTGTCGTTACTATCCTGGGGTTCGATGCCTACGTGACGTGGAATCTTTATATCACCAAGCAAGGCTTGCAAGCTTGCTTGTGTGGCAGTTCGGTTCGTCTTATCTCGTGGCATGGTTGAGAAGTATTTTAATTCAGCCAAAGCTCTGGTTGCCGAGGCCGAGGCCCCCCCGCCTTCTGCGGGACATAGTGACGCGACTACTGCGCCCCCGCTTCCCGCTCGCACTGTCGACGTATCCCTTTGCGCGTTATCACTGTATTAATTGCAACTGCGCTTGTTATTATTAGAGATTGATAAGATCACTACAAAACTACGTGTTGTTCTCGATGGTAGTTGTAAGACTACTAATGGTGTTTCACTTAATGACCTATTGTATAGTGGTCAAAATCTTCAAGGAATCTTGTTTAATATTATAGTTAATTTTCGTTTGTTTTCGATCGCACTTTCCGCTGATATTCGTCAAATGTTTTTAAGTATTGGCGTTCGAGAATGTGATAGACGTTTTCAACGCATTCTGTATCGTTTTTCCACGCTACAACCTTTACAGGTTTTCGAGTTTAATAGAGTACTGTTTGGACTAAAGTCCAGTCCATTCCATGCGCTGCGCACTATTAAACAGCTGGCAGCTGATGAAGGTGACACTTACCCTAAGGCTAGAGATATCATGGATACTGGTCTATACATGGATGATTTTGTCTACTCGGTTCACAATGAGAATGAAGCCATGTCCACCGCATCTGAAATGATCGGTCTTATGCAGGCTGGTCAGTTCGAACTTGTCAAATGGACAAGTAATTCCCAAACGGTTCTAGATTCGATTCCGCCATCGTACCGCTTGCCAGCTGTCAAGGAATTCGATGAGTCTGATGAACACAAAGTACTTGGCTTGTGTTGGTCACCTACAACTGACTTTTTTGGTATGAAAATTGGTACACCTTCTCATGTTTGTACTAAACGGACCATATTATCATGTGTCGCAAAAATATGGGACGTAATGGGATTTGTTGCACCTGTCGTATTGTATGCTAAACTCTTAGTTAAACAGCTTTGGTTGTGCGAGTGTGATTGGGATGAAACCCCACCAGAAGATATTGTCAAATTGTGGACCCGCTTTAGGGAAGAACTCCCCTTGCTTGGTGATATAAAGATTCCACGTCACGTAGGCATCGTCACTGATAGTGTCGTTACTATCCTGGGGTTCGATGCCTACGTGACGTGGAATCTTTATATCACCAAGCAAGGCTTGCAAGCTTGCTTGTGTGGCAGTTCGGTTCGTCTTATCTCGTGGCATGGTTGAGAAGTATTTTAATTCAGCTAAAGCTCTGGTTGCCGCGGCCGAGGCCCCCCCGCCTTCTGCGGGACATAGTGACGCAACTACTGCGCCCCCGCTTCCCGCTCGCACTGTCGACGTATCCCTTTGCGCGTTATCACTGTATTAATTGCAACTGCGCTTGTTATTATTAGAGATTGATAAGATCACTACAAAACTACGTGTTGTTCTCGATGGTAGTTGTAAGACTACTAATGGTGTTTCACTTAATGACCTATTGTATAGTGGTCAAAATCTTCAAGGAATCTTGTTTAATATTATAGTTAATTTTCGTTTGTTTTCGATCGCACTTTCCGCTGATATTCGTCAAATGTTTTTAAGTATTGGCGTTCGAGAATGTGATAGACGTTTTCAACGCATTCTGTATCGTTTTTCCACGCTACAACCTTTACAGGTTTTCGAGTTTAATAGAGTACTGTTTGGACTAAAGTCCAGTCCATTCCATGCGCTGCGCACTATTAAACAGCTGGCAGCTGATGAAGGTGACACTTACCCTAAGGCTAGAGATATCATGGATACTGGTCTATACATGGATGATTTTGTCTACTCGGTTCACAATGAGAATGAAGCCATGTCCACCGCATCTGAAATGATCGGTCTTATGCAGGCTGGTCAGTTCGAACTTGTCAAATGGACAAGTAATTCCCAAACGGTTCTAGATTCGATTCCGCCATCGTACCGCTTGCCAGCTGTCAAGGAATTCGATGAGTCTGATGAACACAAAGTACTTGGCTTGTGTTGGTCACCTACAACTGACTTTTTTGGTATGAAAATTGGTACACCTTCTCATGTTTGTACTAAACGGACCATATTATCATGTGTCGCAAAAATATGGGACGTAATGGGATTTGTTGCACCTGTCGTATTGTATGCTAAACTCTTAGTTAAACAGCTTTGGTTGTGCGAGTGTGATTGGGATGAAACCCCACCAGAAGATATTGTCAAATTGTGGACCCGCTTTAGGGAAGAACTCCCCTTGCTTGGTGATATAAAGATTCCACGTCACGTAGGCATCGTCACTGATAGTGTCGTTACTATCCTGGGGTTCGATGCCTACGTGACGTGGAATCTTTATATCACCAAGCAAGGCTTGCAAGCTTGCTTGTGTGGCAGTTCGGTTCGTCTTATCTCGTGGCATGGTTGAGAAGTATTTTAATTCAGCCAAAGCTCTGGTTGCCGCGGCCGAGGCCCCCCCGCCTTCTGCGGGACATAGTGACGCAACTACTGCGCCCCCGCTTCCCGCTCGCACTGTCGACGTATCCCTTTGCGCGTTATCACTGTATTAATTGCAACTGCGCTTGTTATTATTAGAGATTGATAAGATCACTACAAAACTACGTGTTGTTCTCGATGGTAGTTGTAAGACTACTAATGGTGTTTCACTTAATGACCTATTGTATAGTGGTCAAAATCTTCAAGGAATCTTGTTTAATATTATAGTTAATTTTCGTTTGTTTTCGATCGCACTTTCCGCTGATATTCGTCACATGTTTTTAAGTATTGGCGTTCGAGAATGTGATAGACGTTTTCAACGCATTCTGTATCGTTTTTCCACGCTACAACCTTTACAGGTTTTCGAGTTTAATAGAGTAGTGTTTGGACTAAAGTCCAGTCCATTCCATGCGCTGCGCACTATTAAACAGCTGGCAGCTGATGAAGGTGACACTTACCCTAAGGCTAGAGATATCGTGGATACTGGTCTATACATGGATGATTTTGTCTACTCGGTTCACAATGAGGATGAAGCCATGTCCACCGCATCTGAAATGATCGGTCTTATGCAGGCTGGTCAGTTCGAACTCGTCAAATGGAAAAGTAATTCCCAAACGGTTCTAGATTCGATTTCGCCACCGTACCGCTTGCCAGCTGTCAAGGAATTCGATGAGTCTGATGAACACAAAGTACTTGGCTTGTGTTGGTCACCTACAACTGACTTTTTTGGTATGAAAATTGGTATACCTTCTCATGTTTGTACTAAACGGACCATATTATCATGTGTCGCAAAAATATGGGACGTAATGGGATTTGTTGCACCTGTCGTATTGTATGCTAAACTCTTAGTTAAACAGCTTTGGTTGTGCGAGTGTGATTGGGATGAAACCCCACCAGAAGATATTGTCAAATTGTGGACCCGCTTTAGGGAAGAACTCCCCTTGCTTGGTGATATAAAGATTCCACGTCACGTAGGCATCGTCACTGATAGTGTCGTTACTATCCTGGGGTTCGATGCCTACGTGACGTGGAATCTTTATATCACCAAGCAAGGCTTGCAAGCTTGCTTGTGTGGCAGTTCGGTTCGTCTTATCTCGTGGCATGGTTGAGAAGTATTTTAATTCAGCCAAAGCTCTGGTTGCCGCGGCCGAGGCCCCCCCGCCTTCTGCGGGACATAGTGACGCGACTACTGCGCCCCCGCTTCCCGCTCGCACTGTCAACGTATCCCTTTGCGCGTTATCAGATAGCACGGCTACCACTGTATTAATTGCAACTGCGCTTGTTATTATTAGAGATTGATAAGATCACTACAAAACTACGTGTTGTTCTCGATGGTAGTTGTAAGACTACTAATGGTGTTTCACTTAATGACCTATTGTATAGTGGTCAAAATCTTCAAGGAATCTTGTTTAATATTATAGTTAATTTTCGTTTGTTTTCGATCGCACTTTCCGCTGATATTCGTCAAATGTTTTTAAGTATTGGCGTTCGAGAATGTGATAGACGTTTTCAACGCATTCTGTATCGTTTTTCCACGCTACAACCTTTACAGGTTTTCGAGTTTAATAGAGTACTGTTTGGACTAAAGTCCAGTCCATTCCATGCGCTGCGCACTATTAAACAGCTGGCAGCTGATGAAGGTGACACTTACCCTAAGGCTAGAGATATCATGGATACTGGTCTATACATGGATGATTTTGTCTACTCGGTTCACAATGAGAATGAAGCCATGTCCACCGCATCTGAAATGATCGGTCTTATGCAGGCTGGTCAGTTCGAACTTGTCAAATGGACAAGTAATTCCCAAACGGTTCTAGATTCGATTCCGCCATCGTACCGCTTGCCAGCTGTCAAGGAATTCGATGAGTCTGATGAACACAAAGTACTTGGCTTGTGTTGGTCACCTACAACTGACTTTTTTGGTATGAAAATTGGTACACCTTCTCATGTTTGTACTAAACGGACCATATTATCATGTGTCGCAAAAATATGGGACGTAATGGGATTTGTTGCACCTGTCGTATTGTATGCTAAACTCTTAGTTAAACAGCTTTGGTTGTGCGAGTGTGATTGGGATGAAACCCCACCAGAAGATATTGTCAAATTGTGGACCCGCTTTAGGGAAGAACTCCCCTTGCTTGGTGATATAAAGATTCCACGTCACGTAGGCATCGTCACTGATAGTGTCGTTACTATCCTGGGGTTCGCAGACGCCAGCGAAAAGGCGTATGGTGGAGTCGTTTATTTTCACGTACAGAATAGGGCTGGTAACACAATAAGCTTGATTACAGCTAAATCGAAGGTTTCGCCTTGTACCGTCTTATTCCAAAACGCGATCTGAATTTAGTACTGGGATATTTACTAGGTTTAAACCATGACTAAATAAAACATTATTATAAAATGAAGTTTATCACTAGTTTCAGAACTATTTAAGGTACTAAAGTTAGTCCGCTGAGACCCCTAGTTTATCTTTGGTACTAATTCCTTTGACGTTTGCGTGGCGTCTTGGTTTTGTGTTATTTTAAATAAAAATGTTTAAAAAATGGATATTAACATGATTGACTAAATGAATTTGGAAGATTTAGAAGATTTGGATATACTGGAGACGTCTCGGCGATCTTACAGACATCGTCATCGTGTGAATCCGTTTGAATTGAGTGACGAAGATTTCAGATATAAGTATAGGCTCACAAAACGTTTTGGTGGAAAAATAGTGGATCTTTTACGTGACGATGGGCATCCACGACTCTCGAGGATGCCCATTGAGTCCTGAAATGCAAGTGGTTTGCGCATTACGCAACTGGGCTCGGCATGAAGTATGTAACCTTGGTTAATGCAAACGTAATATTAGACAAAATCCAAATAAACTAATATTATTGTTTTATTCGTAGATTCAACTAACACAAGTAACTCACGAACTATATAGAATTGTAATCTGTGCTCACAAACAAACCACGTATGAAACAGTACAGTACCTATTGTTAAAAACAATAAATACAAATAATTCATATTTATTTATTACACATCACATTCGTCTCAAATTACGCGAGCCGCCGCCGAATGTAAGTCGCTCCACTTCACGCTAGAGGTGTTAAAATATATGACAACTTGATTATAAAAAGCACTTCAAAAGTATATATGTGCTTGTTCAATATATTGTAACATAAACAAAGAACAATTTATGACATATTTTAAAGTTAATAAATAATTATTTAAGCATTTCAAGTGTTATTATAATATCAAAATATAGAGAAACAGAACGTTGCTTCAAATAAAGCCTGCGTGAACGAATGAAAGAATGGCATTTTTGTTTTGTATCTATGGACATTATTTGAACCATGAACCTTCTTTGGTACTAACTGATCCTCGAATAGTCTTCGTTTTGTAATCGTAACACGTTTTAAACCTAGTACTAGCTTTATTACCGTAACAATCCTAGACCTTTTAGTCTTGGTTTAAACCAGTACTTTTGCAGTTTTTTGTAATAAGACCGCTTAGGTTTATTTCACTCGCTCGACTCGAACTTTGTGCTATTCTCGTCCTCGCTCAACTCATAAAAAATATTCTCGTTGCTTGTCAAAATCGCATTAGTTTAAGAAATATATTTGCATTATCGGACTCAACAGTCGCGCTTTGTTGGGTGCATGCGTCGCCGCATCGATGGAACACCTTTGTGGCTAACAGGGTATCGAAAATACAAAATGATTTATCGCCTAAAAAATTTATTTCATGTGTCTGGTACTGAGAATCCAGCCGACTGTCTGTCACGCGGCCGCTTTGGTTCACGGGGCCTACGTGGGCTCGATCAGACGTCTTACATTGGCCTGTTGTTCCCTTTAATCCGTCTGCAGTGTCGGATACGCCAGAGGAAAAGAAACATTCGTTGCTTACATCGCTACCACGGTAAAAGTCCCCTTTATTATCGTTAGGCCATTATTTCTCGTCTTGGACAAAACTATTACGTTGTATAATTTTCGTGTGCAGATTCCTTAAACTGTTACCTCGTCGCTATCATATGTCAGATTATGACTTCGCCGAATTATTAGTACTTCGTGAACTTCAACGTTTTTATTTCCCAAGTGAGTTCGCTAAGCTTGAGGAAGGTAATAACTGTAGTCGTCCATTTCGTCACCTTAAACCATTCCTTAAGGAAGGACTCATTAGAGTCGGAGGCCGTCTAAGGAACTCCGATTTAGATTATGATTCGAAATATCCAATCCTTCTCCCTAGTAAGGATCCAGTTCTGAATTTGTTGACTGATTACCATCACAAGTCGAACTGTAATGCAGGTCCCGACCTGCTGTTGTCGCTCTTGCGTCAGAAATATTGGATACTTTCTGCACGTAACCTTATTAGGAATAGGATACATAAATGTGTTCAGTGCTTTCGGCTTCGCCCAAAGCCAACCTTCCCTGAGATGGCAGATCATCGTTCTTGCCGTGTCGTGCAATCAGCTAAGCCGTTTGTGCACACGGGCACTGATTACGCTGGCCCGTTTAAGGTTACAATGACTCGTGGCCGAGGTGTTCGTTCAACTAAGGCGTATGTATGCCTATTCGTCTGTTTGACTACTCGCGCGGTACACATCAAGTTGGCTGGTGACCTAAGCACCGCCAGCTTTATGGGGGCTTTCAAGCGATTTCTGTCGAGACGTGGTTCCGTTGGTAAGGTTTATTCAGACAATGGAACCAACTATATCGGTGCTAAACGCAAACTTTCGGAACTTCACGAGCTTTTATGTTCGAATCACCATAATACTGAATTTGGTAAAATGTTAGCTGAAAATCGCATAGATTGGGCCCTCAATGTCCCGGCTGCTAGCCATTTTAGTGGAAATTGGGAGGCCAATATCAAAAGCTTAAAAACTCACTTATATCGCGTGCTAGGCGAAACAATCTTGACGTTCGAAGAGTTAAGCACTGTGCTTGCTCAGATTGAATCTGTTATGAATACTCGACCTCTATGTAGAACGTTGTCTAACGATCCTTTGGAACCTCTTGCTTTAACTCCAGCGCACTTTTTGAACCTCACGGCTTTAAAGTATTTACCCGCTGGAGAAATAGATGAAAATTTAAATACTCTTTCAAGATACGATTTGTTAGACAAATTGGTTCAGTTCTTTTGGAGGCGTTGGAGAACAGGTTACCTCCACACTCTACAGTCGCGTCGTAAATGGAATACGCCAGTCGATCCAATCGTTGTCGGTATGAACCCCGGGTGACCGCTGGCTCAGTAACAAAAAAATGTATTCGATTTTTTTTTGATGTGATACATGTGAATAAATTCTATCTATATAATTATTTATTAATGTACCCACTAAACACATAATAAAGTAAAATACATAAACATTTATCATTAGATTTTTTCCAGCAGACCTGCGGCAGGAGTGTTGAATGACAGACATAGCATCAATTTACATCTATGAGACATAGACATAGTGTGTAAAAATAGTACCTATAGATACAGGAAAACAATTAGACTACAGCAACCTAAACACACATTTTCATCAGCTTAAAATAAATACATGAATTATAATAATTTTAAGTTTTCTTGTTTGCAAGAATGATTGGCAATTTGTGTGTTTATGTAGGTAGGTAGGTATTAGCACCCCTTACTGGATTATTGATGTGCCTAAATATTTGGGTATGATAAAATAAAAGGTGTGTATCTTGTACTGTGGTGTGTCTAACAATCTAGATGATGGAATGTTACTTACTACCTTTGTGCTTTTTTCATATTATGTATTAGCTGCGCCCCGCGGTTTCACCCGCGTAAGTCTCGATCCCGTGGAAATATCGGAATAAAAAGTACCTTATTGTGTTATTCCAGGTTATGAACTATGTTTGCTAAATTTTATCCAAATCCGTTCAGACGTTTTTGCGTGATTGAGTACATACAAACACAAACTTTACTTATTTATTTAGGCAAACGAACAATACACCAATCACTGAAAAAAAAATTATGACTGAGATTGAGAATTTTACGAAGTTGCTCAATCTCACCTTTCAAGTAAAACCCATTTGTTTTTTTAATTAGGTATTAAATAAACGGTTGGATTTAGATATTGAAATAATTAGATGATGTAAGTACCTACATAACACTAATATAATAAATGATAATTCCCTAATTAGTAACATTGAATGGTTACCTACTAGTTATTTACTGTTTATGAAAGTATGTACCTTTCTATATGGTGTATATGGAAAAGGTTTTATGAAGAAAAGCAAAGAAAGACAAGACTAGGCATTTATTTCAAGTAGGCTTGTCAGCATTGAGTTATGGTAATGAGAAAACTAGGTAGTTGCCCGTTCCAAGTCTAGGTCATCATGGAGAAGAAGGGCAAGAAACTCCAAGGCAGCTTGGTTTAAAATAACTATTGGATCAACACATATTACTTTAGCATAAATCATTGTTAAGTATCACATTAATCTCTGGGACTATTTCTCAAAGTTATAGCAACTTATCAACGGGAAGAAACAGAACATGAATATTCCCTAATTAAATGATGACTAAGATTTTAATGAATACTTGTTTATTATGATTTGATTTATACACAATCGTATAGTAGCGCTTTCATCACTCACGCTCGGTGTTGCATTGCATTCAAGTCGTCAGCTGATGACAGGTTCAATCAAAGTTCAAACCATAATCAAACTTCTAAAAAACAACCTATGCTCAGACTATGAGGAGACGCTTTGTAGTAGCTGCATTTGGACATTGGTACCTATTGCATTTTCTTATTGTTCCGAGTGCGCCTACGTGACCCGTTACATTCATAAGTTCATAGTTCATTTATTGTAAACAAAATGTAGGCAATAACAATAAACTGACTTTTTATATGACAAAAATGGTAGGTATGATTTAGACATTGAAATAAATAAAAGCATTTAAATACATAGGTAAATAATAATTATTATCTCTAAATACGAATACCTATACTTATGGACATGACCGCTAATGACGGGAAAAAACAAAAACTTCAGCGTCGAACGCGCATGCGTGACGTGATCACTTCACACGATTCTCCCACATCACTTCACCCGATTCTCCCACATCACTTCACCCGATTCTCCCACATCACTCCATCCGATGCAGGTGGTTGTCTTGGAAACCACATCACTTCGACGCACGGTGCAGTGAGCCTGTGCTTGTGTTGCAAATGTCAGTTGAGGTTAGTAAATAGTAATAGTAGGTACCTACGATGATGATTTGATTAATATGAAGGCTCTTACATACTGGCGCTATTCGTCGCTCTACGCGACGCCACCGCATTGTTCGCCGTGAAGTTTTCTCAGAAATTGTTTTGTTAAGGGGGATGCGCTAGGGTGGCCCGCGAAATTCTAATTTTCTTACGTTTTTTGCAATTTGCAGGTCAGTATCATTCAATACACTTTCATGAACTTAGTGAGTTGTATTGCTGATTTTAATGTTTATAATTCAGTAAATCCATATATGTTACGAGCGCTAATAATATTTAGATCAACATACAACCTGATACTGACCTGCAAATTGCAAAAAACCTAAGAAAATTTGAATTTCGCGGGCTACCCTAGCGCATCAACCTTAAAATTCGCGTCACGCGACGAATCGCGCCAGTATGTAAGAGCCTTTATGTTATTACCTATTGGCAACGCGTAGGTAGATATACGGTATATCTATCTCCAGATAAAGGTATCTACCTACAATAAAATAAAGTAAGTAGGTACCTACATTTAATCCGCACGTCTTTTATAAATGACTTTTACTTGATGTTCCCACAATAGTTTCCGTCGGCTAGCCACACTTCCCAACCACACATTTCGTTCCGAGTGTTGTCGTATCCAGTGTTTGTCAAATATGGATGAAGAAGACTTAGGTAGTTTTACTTGAAAATTCTTACTTTAAATGGCAAAACGTGCGTGGTCAGCTCGAACTAGTATGAGATCCCAGCACCCGCGCGTTTTGCCGTTTGCCGCGCTCACAGTGCTCACACAACGACAACTTACTTAATGGACGCGAGCTATTGCGTGAGTTTAAGTTGCCCGCGCGCTCTCGCTCCAAGCAGCCCGCATGCTCTCCGCGCCATGCAGCCCGCGCTACTCAAATGAAGTTCCTAAGTATCTTGCGCCACGTCGGCCCCGCGCCCCCTTTTGCAGTCTGGCCAAGCACTGAATCTCTCTTCATATTGAATAGATTTGGGTTAATTACAACGCTGAACAACGTCGCACAGTCTTTACTGGACTCGATCAACAATCGCTTCTTTAAAAACATCGCGATTGGGTCATGGGATTGCGTTTATTTAAATAAACAGTCTAACAATGGGTTCATAATAACAAACTATGTCGCTTTTTACTAACTAGCATAAACGTGAATGTTTTATTTTATTTATTGTATGTAGCTACGTAGATACGTACGATACTAGGAAAAAAAATTGAGTAAGTAAAACAAAATTGAGTTTCTAACTGAATATCTGTTTTGCTAATTTATTTAAAGCCTATCTACCTAAATAGTATTAATGTTTAGACACTTAAATACTTGTTTTAAAATAATACAAAATTATCAATAGAATTAGAATAAAAATATTAAAATCTCGATTATGATTGTAAATGTATTAGCTTGGGCATCCCTAGCATCAGGTGGGATGACACTGACAGCTCACTCCACGCTCACTTCACCTAAGTTTTCATGGAGTGATGGTTACAGAATAGCACTGCAGTACGTCGATTCTCTAAAATTCGAACAACAACTCGCATCTCACATCGCCATTTACTCTCACTTCGCTTAAGGTTAAAAATGACATTGCTTTTGCATTCTGTAAGCATCACCTAGTTACTTGCGAAGTGAAGTGAGTTCCGAAGCGACACATATTGTACTAGTGACTACCACAGTCAACAAAATGTTAGTCAAGTTATATCGACTCAGTTTTTTGACACAGTTGTTGGGTTTTTGACACAGAATTTTTGCTAATAAATTAAAATTTCTTATTTTAAAAGGAATCTGAGGCAGCTAATAAGTAAAAACACAGAAAACTCTAAATTCGTACCATGATTCGTGCTATGCTTCCCTTACGAAAAAAAATATAAATGTCAGACAGACATTATTTTGATAGTTGCGTTTGCGTTGTTTTGTTTGTTTACCGACCCAGAAGGAGGGTAATGTTTTACGAGAGTAGTTGTGTATGTTTGTTTGTATGTATGTTTGTATGTACGTATGTATGTCTATTTCTTTGGCACGCTCTGTAGCCTAAACGGCTTGATGGATTTTAACAAACGAGGTGTCGTTAGGTTCTCTTAATTGTGGGAGTGACATAGGCTATATTTTTTTTCATATATTTTACTGCAAATACAAAAAGAACGGAGGGGAAGGTTTTGGACATTGTCGTAAATGGTCCTAGGACCAACAAACATCGGACGTATATAATAATTATAAATATATTTTAATAAACAAATTGCGAATAACAGTCAGACACGGACATTCTGCCTTTTATAATGAACAATTAAAAGAGATAAAACGATTTACGACTTATAATCAAAAATTCTGCCATCTTTGACAATTAGATTTAACATGACAATGTCAATTAGTGATGCCCAATCTTTCATTTCACACATATCGAGAGCGAAATTACTTGAAATGACCACCTGCTCACGGATGTCATACGCATCCGTACGTACTTTCCTTTTCAAACTGTTTCGCTATAGGATAAAACGGTTCTGTAGTGACTTGTGCGACGTTTTTATTGGTACCATACCATCGATTCCTATTCGTAAATCGTTTTGGGGAATTTTTCATGATCCGCTTTTAAAAACACGAATAAGGATCGAATAATAAAAATCGAGAAGAGCCGGAAAGAAACTCCACGGTTACTCTTTTGAAAACAAATGAATTTTACAATGTTTAACAAATTACAGTGAAATTAGGTATGAGAGGACAGCGTAGACCGGTCAACGAATCACGATTACGTACTGAATACGAGGGCGTGCACAAACTCCCTAAGTGAGATGCATTGTAGTATTTCAAATAGAATAACACGCTGGGTACTGAACGGTATCGATTTTAATTAAAATATATCGATTCGGATCTAGTATATGGGCATCCCTAATCCTTGTCACGTCATGTCAATCAAGTCAACTGTCAAGATATTTGAAGTTACCTATTGGCATCGAGATATAAGTACTAACGTACTAGAGAAGCTACGTCAAATAACTGAATTGTCATATTCTTCGTAATTTGAATCTTTAGTTCGCTGCAGCGCTAAAATAATAACAATTCGTCTAAACCGTAACTAATTTACCACAGCGCTAGATTTGCTGCGGAAGTGTATTTATTCTCGGCAAAAAGGCCATGTAAATCACGGCACTTACGCGTTTTCTTCGACAAAGTGCAACAACATGTCTTCCCTATAGACTATGACAGGAGTACTACAGAATGGACAATGTAGGTATTTTGCCTACAGGGTTTATTTCATAAATAATAGACAATTTATTTTTTTGATATATTTTATTTAGTTACCGTTAAATAATATGAGTTTAGTCATGTTTTGCCTTTTTGTGGAATAATCAACGCTTTGATCTGTTTTTGCTTCATGTTTTAAACAAATAGTAGTATATTTATTAATAATCGCCCGAATCAAATGAATTCTATGATTCGGTGTACTTGGTTGGCAAAATGAATGCTGAACCAAAGATGTAAATACCTCCGTGTGAATAAAATGCTCCAAAGTATTTACAGTAATGTAACTGTAATAGTATTTCGTGGAGAGGCTAATTCCACCACTTTGGTTTATAAGTTTTCGTATAATAGTTTCCGTGATCACACATATTTTGTATACGTCTTCTGAAGAATATAACAATCCGCCCATGTCTTTAATAGTTATAAGTTTATGGTGTGGTAGCCTTTCTGCTGTTGTTAATGCGTCCACGCATTCTTCACATTTTAATGATTTTGTGAGATTTCGAGCAATGTAGCCAGATATGTAACCGACTATCAATTGAGAACCAAATGGTATTTGTTGGGAACTGAGAGTATCGGAAAAAATATAACAGTTGTGTTCAGCTTCTATATCAGATTCTAAACATCTAGTTGCTGACAATATTTCGTATTCCTCATCGTCGTGTCTATTTAAGGGCGTCGTACTATTAATAACATTTGTTGAAGAATTACATAGAATGTTTATATTATCTAAAGATATACAATTACCCGTGAATGATGAACGAAGTTCCAAATGGTTCAGGGTTTTTTTGTAGGCAGCTCGAAATTGTAAGACGTTGGGGTTATTATTGTACCTGCCGTGCTTTCTTATGACCCCAAAGAAAAGCTCTAGATGATCTTGACTTAGACGGTATGTAGAAATATATGTCATATTTTTTTTTTCTTCTACTACATCTATCTCTATACAAATCAAAGCTCCTATAAATCCTGTTTTATTAGCCGATTCAACAATTTTCTTTTTTGAAATCGACAAAGTAATACGTGGATCTAAATCTTTTCTTTTTACGACTCTTCTGCATTTTATATGAAATTCTAAATTTAATATGTATCTTTTTACTTTTGACAAAAAATTCAGTACTTCTGACTTATTTATGGCGTCAATTGGTCGCTTGAACCCATAAAAATAACACTTTCTTGAATTCATTGTGTCAAAAAAATCATTAAACGTTTCCAAAAATTGTATTGTAGCTGACGAGTCCGCGAATTGTGTATACTTCAAATCCTCGTCACATAGCTGCAATGCCTTGGCTACACTCTTACTTAAGAGTTGAGTAGCAAGACGGACCTTCATAATTTGGTTACGGAAGTACACATGCCGTGGTGTAAGTTTGTTGGCAAACCTAAGACCATCTTTCATTTGCAGTTTATTTAGATTAATCAATAGCTGCCACTTTATTTTCTTACAATCTTGGTCAAATAATAATCTTTTTTTCTCAAATGAGTTTCTTATAAGTTTGATGACGTGACATGGATCAAGAAATATATACACTTTCTCCTGTGTAGACGGATGTGGAAAATGGGTCACCAAATCATTTGGGTTCGTCAGTTTACACCCTAAAATTTCTGCAGCTGACAAATTTGCAGGGCATCCATCAAATGTCATGCTTACGACTGTAACTCCGGCGTCATGACATTTATGCAAGCATGTAGTGATTAAATTAGCTTTTGTTTCTGCAGTTATACCTGATATTAAAAAATAGCCTACAGGAAGTTTCCAATTTTCAGTCAGTGACACCAACATAAATACTAACGCCTGTAACGCAACATGATCATCTCCATCACCTTCTTGAGGACCAGCATCAAAATTCACAGCACCAAGCTTCTGTTGATTGTGAAAAAGCTTTTGGCGTCTAATAGCCATCTCGTCGAATACTAGATTGCATATAAGAGGTTGCTGACTTAAAGTACTTTTCTTTTTTAGAGCTTCAAACGATTCATTTGTAAATCCTGGCTCAGCATTAATTGTTCCATACCAGCGACAGAGAGTTCTTGTGTGTGGTAGAAGATTGCCGTACATATCTCTCACATATTTGTATGCAGCTGGCGAGTAGTAATGGAGGGTTAATGCAAATTTACGTAATAATGGAGGATATTTTAAAGATATTTTACTATTCTTTTTACACTTTGACATTCTTTTATAGATTTCGAGTAATTCTGCCTTTGCCAGTAAATTATTCTCAGCTACCTCACTGAGTGGAAATTTTGTTTTTAATGATTTTACAAGAAGTTTCAATGACTCACATTTTTTCTTAAGATTTCTATTTTGGCGTTGAACTTTCTTAAATTTTTCTGATAATTTTTTTTTAGCCGACGTCAAGATCCGAATTTGACGTCTCAGGATGATTTTTCTTGGGGTATCAAAAACCGATTCGGACTCACTGACAGGTTCTGAAATCGGCTCAATGGCTCCATGACAGAAAGTGTCCTGCTAAAACAAACAACACAATGTTAGTGGCGGCTAAATGAAATGTTGTCACCATACTCGGAATTAATACAAACGGAGCATCAAATATTTAAAATTATATTGATACTCACATCATCAGGCACAGCAGACTTCTTTAGAAAATGCCTTCCCCCTTTCGTAACATACTTATCATCCTCACGAAAATGCAACGAACATATGTAACTATGAGCGGATGGTAGCCAGGTCTCTTCACAGCGATTGTTTTGAACAAATCGGATCCATTTTTCTCTATTTTTATGACTTGGACGTGGAAATCTGGATAAGAATTTAAAATAATTAATTACATCCAAAACTAATTTAACATTAATGTAAAAACTGTCTGGATAATTATGATATATACTATAGGAAAATTTATTAAATCTTTTTACCTAAATATATATAATTATTAGTTTTAACAGGACTTAGCACGAACCTTTCATTTATTTATATCTGCTGACGTGTCGAGTTACATCCACTGTGGTTGCGCAAGACTAGAAAAAAATATATAAATGAAAGGTTCGTGCTAAGTCCCGTTAAGACTAATAATTATCTGTTTAAAGTGCGATAGTTTAAAAAACTAAATATTAATATCAACATTAAAAACACAACATACGATATTTTCACCGTAATGTCAGTCTAATCTATCTACATTGCACTCTGTTTGATTAGTCTATGACAAACAATACAATATGGCGCGTGGTAATTATTTAATTTGTAAAACAAGGAAATTAGTTTACTTACCGATGAAAAGTAATTCCTTTGCACTTTGCCGTGTTCCTTGAATTATTAGTACAATATCTCAACTCACACCAAGGCATTTTTTGTCGATTTTTTCTATGAATTAATTTATTATTGTCGGAAGTACTAGGCGCGAAAGAGCTAGAGAGCGACTGAGTGAGGTGCGGCGACGGTGCGGCGCGATCGCCGCAGTTGAACGAGACAAAGTAGGAATTTATGGTGTCTTCTCTAGTACGTTAGTACTTATATCTCGATGCCTATTGGTGACCTATTGTTGCATTTCTTCGTGGTCGCATTGTGTAGTCATTTCAATTTACTTTTATTTTCGGAATACATTTGACGACCTTGCTATTTTTTACGGAGTCTGATTGCTTTCAACAACGTGTTACATAATAAACGGACTTGATCTGCTCAAACGACACTTTGAATTGATAACGGATTCCGCAACGGACTTTGTATACGCAATGGAAAGTGGATATTGTATTAATTGTGGCTTGCTGCTGGTGGTTCCATGGTGTTTGAAGAAGACCAGATGCTTGCTGGCAAAGAGCAGATCATGCTGCCAGACATTATTCTACACCATCTTCATCAAGAACCACTCAAACAGGAAGTAATCAGTTGAGATGTTCCAATTGTGGCATTTATTTGATAAGACAGAGGAGACATATTCTTAGCGATGCTGCCATTCGTCTGCAAATACCGCAAGAAGTTACACCATAGGTTTACTAGTATCTAAAATAATGCCACATAATTATAACCTAAGTGAATGCCTCGTTGGACTATTGGCCGCAAGCGCTACTGCGTAGCATGAGGTCCTTGGTTTTTTTCCCGGGTCGGGCAGAGTGTTATTGGTTTTTCCATCAGGAATTTCTCAGTAGCAGCTCGGAGGTTGGATTTGTGCTCGGTTGATGGCAATAGGCTCGTCCGCAAAGCACCTAGTTTCTGACGTTTCATAAGTGCCCATGTAAGTTTATGTGAAATAAAATATTTATATTAAATAAAACACGTTTAAACTGATACTAGAGCGGTTTTATTGACAGTCCATTGGTGATTAGTTTTGATAAGGTATAATTTGACACTGCAGACTTATTGAACATGTTAGCTACATGTTCTTTACCGTGATCATCACGTTTAGAGTGAGCATAACATAGGTACTCAATTATTATCAATTCAATTCAATATACTACCCATTCCCACTGGCGAAACAACCGATAAATTACATTTTGAGGAAACCTTATATATTTGTTTACTATTGCCGGATTATTAAGAGCTTCCACTACTTAAAGAAAGAAGAAAGAAAATATGTTTATTTGCGGCAAACATGACGCCAAGAAAGGACAAATATACGAAAATAACAAGTTGCGGGTAAATATGCGTCACATTCACGCAAAACGGCCATCACTCAGCATAATGCTGCGACCCTATGCGAGACAGAGCCCCAGCGCTGGTTTTCAGTGACAGCCGGCGTTGACGTCATGACGTCAGTCGGTGCAGCACATAATGAGTGGACAATAACAAAATAATAAATAAAATAAATACATTAACTTATAGTGTTTATAAAAATATAATAGTTATTGATGGCAACATTCCGTTCCGTCAGCGACTCACGCGCCACGGGTTGCAATCTGTGCGCGCAGCTGTCATCAAAACTATTTTGACAGTTTTTTGACGTAAAGACGTTTTGTCGTCGTAATGGTACTACTGGTGGCTTACTTCATTTATGCAACGAGATGCTGATGGTTGCGATAAATATGTTCTTATATTATTTTCTGATAACTGCCACTAGCCAAGAATGACAAGGTGCATAATATCTGTGAAACAATAAATCAATAAATGCCTTGGTCAAATAGGCTCCTTAGATTAACATGAAAACATAGCTAGCAGGGAAACAACCTAAAGGGAATAAATACTCCTTATTATGAAGGTGATTTCAGGAGTTTTTAGCGATAAATTATGTTGGTGTGCTTGGGTACAAATCTATCACCTTTAAACTGTGTAAATACTTACAAAAGTAACGTTATACTTAGTAAAATGAAGCACTGACTTTAAAACGAGTTGAAAATCCTGTGCCTCGACGTTTTGTGGGCTTTATCAGAGGCAGTAACTCATACTGTACTGTCTTTCATTGACTTGAATGTGCCCTGGCAGCTGGGAATGTCATGCTCACTCAAATGTCTCGCTGATGGTGGCGCGTGTGTTGGATCATTTAGCTCCCTTCAAAATGGTTGAGCTGAATGGTGCTGATCCATGCGTCATGTTCGTGAACGGGCGCCGTCAGTTGTGACTGGTCATCTCTTAGATGGCTTATTTTAAATGTTTGAATTGTTTTATGTTATAATTGCGGACCCTTATAACGTGCTTTCTACATTTTTCTCACATGTATAATTTCAATATGAATGATGTAACCATATATTGTAACAATATTTTGATTTCAGAATCAGAATCAGAATTATTTATTTGTGAAACATAGGTGAAGAACATATATACATTAATCATACATGTCAAGGTCTTAAATAGATAAGTGTTGCACTATGCTTTGTCATTGTTGACATACAAATATTAAAGTCAGGTTCGTCAAAGTTAACAAAATTTTACGTTAACAAAATACATTAAAATAATCAATTTAATAATGTCCACTACAAGAAAGAAAAAACAAAAAAAAACACACACACAAGAAGATCATAACAAAACAATATGCGAGAAATTATTCGTTCGTTACATTAATAATATGAATTAATAAAATTACAGAATTTAATCAAATAGTCATCCAAAATTAAAATAGTCATCCAAGTCAACATTAATAATATAAATTTATAAAATTACAGAATTTAATCAAATAGTATTATCATTAAAATAGTCATCCAGGGTATAATAACATTTCTCAACTAATAACTTGTGAAGACACTTTTTGAATTTCTTGAATGGCATACATTTTATAGCATCAGGTATTTTATTAAAAATTTTTGGTGCAACACCAAAGAAGCTCTTTTTCATTAACGCAGTATTACATTTCAACGTACATAGTTGATTTTCATATTGACTCCGAATGGGGGTCTTCTTAACTGTTGAAAATTTTGTAAATAAATGTGGATTTGATTTTATAAATGGACGTAGTTATGCAAAATGGATCCAGCCACAAAAACTTACTTTTGAGAAAATGGGAGTTTTAGTAAAATTGATATATTAAAATAACAAGACAAGAGTTTGTTTTCCAAATCCTCTTAAATATTGGGTCTTTTTATTTACTTCCTGTATAGTATAGTTTTAATAAGTTTCATGTGCATAAATATACTTTTTTTCAGTAAAAATCTCTTTGGTTCTTTTTTACAATATTAAAAATGTGGGATGGATCTTTTAGTATTAAGTTGAGGCAATAAAACGCATACAAGAATAGTAAGGGCATTTAATTAAAAGTAATTAAAAAACATAGATAATTATATCAAAATAATCACGTCAACATCAATCAACATTTTCTTCATCAGACACGAGAGTATCCGTCTCAATTTGAAAATCAATTTCTCCCGAAAATCCGTCTACGTCGTCTAATATATTCTCATCAGACGTTAACGTCTGGTAAAAACCTTTTGCGTCATTTGGAATTAAATGCAACAGACTTTTTAGGTCCTTTAATTTAGGACCTGGTATTGCTTTGCCAGTAGGCCACATAGGTTTAAGTAACAATTTAGTAATGTGTTTTTGTCTGCCGCGACTGTTTTTTTTAATATTAACTTCTTTAAACTCCTCTTCATAGCTTGACCTCATATATATGGTAAACATCTCATTTTTCTTTAAAACAATTTCTTTCGTCTTTAACCATGACACCTTCGTTCCGTCAACTGCTTTTTTTCTATTCGTGATAATACTTTCCAGCTCAGAAGATGTTACAAAATCTGTGTTATCCATTCGATGCACTTGCAATGGCTTATTCTTTTTGCAGTGTTTCATTATATGTATATAATCTTCAGGTAGGTAGATTCTTTGGTGCAGCTTTAAAGCGCATTCTATTTTCGCAAAATCGTTATCATTCGGAAGGAAACTATGTCCTGACTCCAAAAATCGGAAACTTATTTCTTCCAAAGATGGATGATCATTCAATAGAGCCTTTAGAATAAGTACTAATTTAATATTCCGATTCTGCCCTCCACATGAATCACTCCATAATATTAATTTCTTTACATTCGGCTTTAGATTTTCAAATGTATGCTTAAGAAGGCAAGAACCTACTTCTTGCGAACCCCGGCCCGCTTCTCCTTCCACCCACACGTAACAATAAGCTTGGTCGTTAGTTCCTGTGTGTACACCCAAGTTGTACACCCATAACTGGCGTTTATAAAACACGATATTAGTGGGTATACGTGGCAATGGGAGAGTTTTTTGTAAGTCAAATGTAATAGTTTCTATAAATGGATCGTTTTTCGCTAGACATAAGTCACTCTTCATAAGATTTTGTAAAGATTTGGCCAGTTGAAGGTGTGTATCATGATCTAAAGCAATTTGGTGTTTGTCTTCTTCGGAAACTTCTTTAATTTTATTATGGAATGAATCGCACCTATTGCATGTATCTTTCTTTAATTTCTTAGTTCTTAAATTAAACTTGGTTAAAAAAACTTGCTTGGCTTTATCATACGAGACAGAAGGTATTCCGGCCGCCTGTGCTTCTTCACAATACAGTCTGTATACTTTCGGAAATGTCATATCCGGTTTTAGGAATTTTGCATCACCATACTCATTTCGACGATAATGTGACACGTATTTAGGTAGTTTCTTTATTATATTAATCAAAAATAATTCTACATCAGGAGAGATTTTATTATGGCCTCCTTGAGTTCCTCGTCTGTCTACTAAACCATCATCGGATCTCATTTTACACAGTGACGTATTGACACGTTTAGGAGTAGTCTGGAGAGTTTTTATAAACATGTCTCTACAAACTTGTATACCTTGCAAAAAATACAATCGTGAATATTTTTTTTTTTTTGATATATTTGAAGTATTTGTTGAAACGTAAGAACGTTTCACTGGTTGCTCTTTCACACAAGCAGCTAGGTACATACTTTGGGCATTGTAGGAACCTAATTCGTAAAATTTCTGAAACTCTTTCAACCTTTTTTCAACTGGAACCAATTCCTTACATTTTCTTATACAACTACAGTCATAATCCAAAAATTTTTTAGGTTCGATAAGCACATTCTTAGTATTTACATAAGGAAGATTTTTATACTTCTTTTCTGTTCTTTCTTTTCTTGAAAGCCCTCCATATTTTCTTTTTCTACCTTTTCGCTGCCTTCCTTCTAAGTTTTCATTTGTTTGTACATCTATGTCGGTACTAGTAGAAGCAATATCATTAATAGTCGCCATTTCGGCGATGGGTGCATCGTTGGGATCGTTCTGATTTTGAGTAATTTCTATGTAGTTTCTTTGTTCCCTATTTAGGTTTTTCGTTGAGTCAACTGAGCTGGAGTTAGAACTATCATTAATAGCCGTGTAATTTGGATCAGCAACTGAGTCATCACTATCATAGTCAAGACCATTACTATTTAGGGTTTTAAATAATTCAGCAGTCTCAGGTGACATAGGCGGAAGAGGCGATGAAGCTCCAGAACTTAAATAATTATTTTCGCAGGCAAGCATAGCATCATTAATTTTAAGACCATCACCAGGGGAAGTAGCTACAGCATCATTGATTTTAAGATCATCACCAGGGGAAGCTATAGCGGGACTTGTGTAAGGACCAGCAACAAATCGTTTTTTAGTTAGAAGAGGCGTTAAAGGAGAAAAAGGCGGAGCTTCTATGCTTTTCTCTCCAGTTTCAATATTCTCCGATTCATGCAACTCTATGACCGAGCAGGTTTTGAGATTAGAAAATTCTTGGAGTTCAGTGCACTCCTTTTCCAACAAGTTAGCTGAGCTGGTAACAACAGGTGAGTTTAAGGTTGCAATGAATAAAAGTGAGCTCTGCTCTTGATGCATATCAGATACTAACGGTTTTGAAGCTCTGCTTGAACGAGGCGGGGATTCGACCAGAACGATTGAAGGTAGCTTTCTGGGTGGAGCTAACTTGCTTGGGCTGCATTCTGGGGTATTTTCTATAACATCTGAAACTAAAATAATTCAAGTTAAATAAAATTATTATATCAAATTACAAACGTGACAAATAGAATTAAGTACCTACGCACTAAAAAACGCCATTATATTATAAACGAACGAGTTAAATCCATAATAATTTCATTGTATAAACTGCAAATTATTGCTTGTACGCAACCGCATTCAGTAGGTAATTCAAACCTTTGAAAGTAGTTGTTACCTACTTGTATTAAAAAGATGTAATAACACAATGAAAACGTTCGTAAACAATAATTTATTAGATACATAATAAAATCGCATAATATAACAGGACATATAGGCGATAAACTATAACATATTTTCATCGCTTTGAGGTTGCGATCAACTTGCATTGATCAAACAAACTTTACCGACTGAGCCATTATGTACTATAGGTATCTACAGTTAGAATTATTTAAAGGATAGGCATGTAACGATAAATAATAATTGAAGAACTTCTCTTATTCACTTAACTTTTAAAGTACCTAGTTTTTAGGTTAAGTTTCATTTAATAACTTATATTTCACTCACCTGACGAGTCTTCATCATCTTCATCGTAACCTAAATGTGCACTTTTTAACACAATATTTATTTTGTCCATCTTGCTTTCTTCACACTTTTCACACGTACGTGCTCTCTGCACGTATTGACTTCAAAGTGAGCGAATGACAATAAAAACGGCGGGAATTATGTTACACAAACTAGAGATGTGAATGAAGATCTATAGCATAAATAATCGATAAGGCGAATTTACTTGTAATTTTAACGATCAATTTACTTCTTTTTTTTAAATAATTTAATGTAAATAACATTATTATTAAGTTTTTATTTTGTCCATCTACACTTAATTATTTTTTTATTTTTGTCAAAAAGTATTCTAACATCATGGTTCTTTATTTTAAATAAAGTTTTTAGGAATCATGTAACATGGATACATCAAGCAAAGAAATGTATTAGTACAAAAAGCAACCACAGTGCATGAATCTAATTTACAATACACTTTTCAAAATTATTTCGGAACCGTGCGCTGTGGTTTTGTTTTGCATTTTATAATTCTTACCACAATACTAATTTGCAAAATAGATTCAAATGGCATGGTTCCTGATTTATATTAAAAAATCGATTTGTAAAAGAGATCCAAAGTAGTTTGGATCTTTTAAAACCCATTATCTATGTTCCCATGACACATGGTTCTATTTTAACTCTGCTAAAATGCTTAATATTCTGTTGGTATCATTAACGTTTGTGTTTTTCATTAGAAAAAAGGAACTTTGCGGCTTGGATATTTTTTGCATATACTAAAGTTGATGTGTAGATGCCATTTATGACGGTAACTCAAAAAACGGGTTTTGTGGGTTGGATCCATTTTGCATAACTACGTCCAAATAATGAAGTTTCTAATATATATATAGCTGGTAATGTTAATATTTTTAATTTCTTAAAGTAGGGAACGCAACTATCTGTTGACTTTAAATTACACATGGATCTTACACACCTTCTTTGCATCCTGAATACCAGTTCCCTATTAGTTGATTGGCCCCAGAAAACAACACCATAACGGAGATTAGAGGCTATAAGTCCATGATAGGCTGTTAACAGTGTTTCAGAATTAACTCTCTTAGATAATTGAAACAATAGATACGCAGATTTACTCAGTCGTTTACAAACCACTTCCAGGTAAGGTTTCCAAGTCAACTTATGGTCTACAGTTATGCCTAAGAATTTTGCACTCGTAACTTCTTCTATTTTACACTCATCGTGGGTAATATTAAGGGGTGGATTCTCACGTCGTTGATGAAACTGTACAATTTTAGTCTTACTCAAATTGATCACAAGATTATTATTATTTAGCCAATTAATGATGTTATTTAGCAAGTTATTGATCTCATTTCGATATTCGTTTGGATCAGTGCATTCTATGATAGCTGTACTGTCATCTGCAAAAAGTACCATTTTGTTTCTCAAATTTCTTGGGAGATCATTGATATATATCAAGAAAAGAGTGTCCGTGGAGTTTCTTGTCCGTTTTTCTCCATAGGTACCTACTACGCTTTGGAATGGGCACCTAGCTTCATATTTCTGACTGACCGACTCCTGGACAATTCAAAAGTGCCTGTATATGGTTTAATTGAAATAAATGCTTTAAGTTTGAGTTTGTAGTTGGTCAATTAATTCTTTTGACAATCTATATATGCTCACATAGTCGTCATCTCGGGTTCATAATGATAAACTGCGAATTTGATTGGATTGTCGACGCTTTTCTCGTTTATCCAAAGCATGAGCCTCTTCTAATACAGATTTTAACAAAGACATTCATGCCATCGTTATCGCTTCACAAATTTATAGTTATTATATTAATTTTTAACACTGTGTCAGAAATATGTTATTTTGAGTGCCCGGCCACACGACGCCACGACCGCGCCGCAGCCGCGCCTCTAAGGGCCTTATCATACTAGCGGATTGCGAACGTCCTCAAAGCGGAGCGGGCGCGCAACGAATTCGTTACGGACACACAACGAACACGCCGCGCATGCGCAGCGAATTCGTTGCGGACGCGCAACGGGATCGCCGCGAACAGCAAAGTGGATGCCATTTTGTACTGTCTCGTACAAACGCCAGCCCGTCCGCCCCACCTCACATCAGATCGCAACGAAACACGAATGTGACAGGACGTATGTATCAACATGGCATCATTGGGAGATTCGGATATTGATATAGAGTTATTTATTAATGAAATTCAAAGTCGTTACGTAATATGGGATCAAAAAAGCAGAGAATTTAGTGACCATAATTTAAAAAAAAAAACATGTTAAGAGATTTGCAATTTATTTATTCAAGGCTTTACGGAAAAAACAGTCAAGGAGAAAAATGAAGCAGGTAAGAGAAACAATACTATTTAAATGTACATATGCTGCCATGGTAATGCTCCTTCATTTGAAACAAAATAGTTAGCACCGCTACTGTAAAACCACCGTTATGTTGATTATTTATAAGTAAATAATGATTAACCGATTAATAATATTAAAGAAGTATAATTAATTATCTTCTGTGTACTTATTTAATGTTAAAAACATACGTTATAGTAATTACGAGCCTTTCTTCAGGTGACACTGATAATCTCAAATGTGTGTCTTTATGTCTTATGTCAGTTTGTATCAGATGCAACAACTCATAAAATGTAGGTCTTGACATTCGCACGTAGGAACGAAATTGTTATGGATTATTTTTTATTCGTTTGTTTGCAAAACAACACAAAGTAGTCGCTCTCCTCCATTCTATTAACTGATAATGGATCTTCCCAAATTCGTCGATGCTTTCGTTTATGTCTCCGGCGTCTTCGAAGTAATAAAGCCAAAAGCAATGTTTCCTCGTCGGAATCCATTTTGTTACTGAGTGTATTGTACGGCAATAATTTGCTACAAACACGCGACGAAAACGTAACGTATTTGCCACGCGTCCGCGACGTCCTCGCTGCGCAGCCACGGCGTGTTCGCGACGCATTCGCAGCGCGTCTGCTCCGCCCTGCAGCCGCTTCCGAACCGCTAGTATGATAAGGCCCTAAGCTGTATACACGGCACCAACACCGCGCCGCGACCGCACCGCCACCGCGCCGCCACCGCGCCGCCGTCGCGCCGCCGCCTACCGCTGCCGCTCCCGCTCCGACGCCGCTGCTTGCAAAAGTACACGTGCTTTATACTACTTTAATTAATCAACCGGAACGACGACGACGCGATGGCGGCGCGGCGGCGGTGCGGCGTCGTTTGGCCGGGCACTAACGCTATTCATAAAGGATTTCTCCTATTTCCACTCGTAAAATAGATGCACTAGATGCTTTTTATTTGACACTAGTGTTGGGTAACTCGCCACACGTGCTAGCACAGTTGTAGCTACTCACTTTGATGAAAGGAGTCACTCACTCTTTTTATTTTGATGTGCTAGCACACACCACACTGGCACAGATTAGCTACACACAGAACATGTTTATGAGTTTTGAACGAAATGAGTCAGTCCGACAGTCACTCTTTGTATTTTGATCAATGATATCTTCGTTCACTGTTTGTTAGGGAGTTTAAAGGGACTGTACTCAAATGATGATGCGGATAACGTTAACAATAATTTATTGCTAATTTTAGCACAATGATTGACTTTAATGCGTTACAATGTCGCGCGCGGACGATGGTCGTGTGTGAGTTCCCCTCCTCGCCGCGGTTCGGGGTTATATATGGATGGAGCCTCTTCACCCGCGTCCCGCCTTGACACCGCCGACGCCGTCTCTGGTGCCGCCTCCACCGACGTTCCTCGTGAATGCTCCGAACATCCTGCCCGGGTTGAAGCGTTGTTGTCTTCAATAGGTAGCGGACATATGTTATTGAAGGCCCTTGTAACCATGCCTTTCCTGGTTTTAATCTCTGCCACCCTCGTGACGCCGTCAGGACCAGGAAACACCTTGACGATACGGCCCATTAACCAACGTAGTGGTGGTTGCGTCTTCTCTCTTATCAGAACTAATTGGTTCAATTTAAGTTCACCTGTCGACGCATGCCATCGGTTTCTCTGCTGCAACATGACAATATATTCACAACTAAATCGGTTCCAAAAGTGTTGTCGGAGATGCTCAATCCTTTTGTAGCGATCCAATCGGTTGATGTTGATGGAGTGTACCTGTGGCTGAGAAACTGATATTAGCGGTCGTCCAATTAAGAAGTGAGCGGGGGTGAGAGCGGTAAAGTCGTCAGGTGACGAAGAAAGGGCAACAAGGGGACGGGAATTTAATATAGCCTCAATTTGGACTAAGTATGTGTTCATTTCTTCGTAAGTTAAATGAGAAGAATGAACAATAGTTTTTAAATGTTTTTTTGTAGATTTAACAGCGGCCTCTGTTATGCCATTGAAGTGTGGACTATACGGGGGCGTAAAACTAAACTTTATGCCATCCTGTGCAAGATCTGTCTCTAAATTTGAATTAGATAGGAATTGTGCAAGCTCATTAAAAACTCCCACGAACGCCGTGCCATTGTCTGAAAGAATGCTGTATGGTTTACCCCGACGAGCAACGAATCTCTTTAACGCGGCCAGGTAAGCGTCTTTGGTGAGATCCGTAACGAGCTCCAGATGGACAGCTTTTACTGCCAAACAAACAAACACACAGATATATGACTTAATAAGTCTGGTACCTCTACCCTTACGGTCAGCTATCAGCATTGGCCCGGCGTAGTCAACACTACAATTATAAAAAGGAAATTCAAGCTGTGTCCTCGTGGATGGTAGCTGTCCCATGACTGGTTGCTTTGCCTGAGTTCTAAATCTGAAACATTTGACACATTCTCTGAATATACCTTACGCGTGCATAAGTTTAACATGTTCACAACGAAATAATATTTTTGTAATGTGATGTTTGCTATCTAACAATATGGGATGTTTAATGTCGTAACTGTAGTTAGCGTTACCTAATCTGCCACCTACGCGAGTGACCACCCAACTTGTCATTAGGATTTTTTAAGTTAAAAATAAACCTAAGTATGTAAGCGATAATCCGTTTCAATTTGTTGATATTTGATTTATTACTTATCAAATGACTGATTACTGACACAGTTGACTGACGATTCTCTAATAAAAGAACTTTAATTTCAGGTATGTTGGAGTTCGAACTAGACATGGGTCGTACTTGCAAAATCGAGTACCAGGGCTTCCAAGTACTTCCATCTTTAGACACCAGCGCCAAAAACCAGGGCTTGAAATACTTTCAAGTATTTTCTTTCTGCATGGAAAATAGATCCGTAAGGTCATACAAATAAGGAGTACAATCGCGTATGCAAAAAAATATACGTCCAACTTCCAACCAAGCCTTGGTGGAAGTAAATACTTGCATAGAACATTGATCCGTAACAGTATATAAATAAAGAGCACAGTCGCGTTTACAAAAAAAAATACTTCCAAAACCTTAAAGGAAAAATACTTGCATAGGATCCAAGCCTTCTTGGTAGAAAAATACTTGCATAGAACATTGAGTCGTAATGTAATATAAATAAGGAGCAGAATTGCGTCTACAAAAAAAGATACTTCCAAACCTTTAAAGTAAAAATACTTTCACAGAACATTAATCCGTAATCAAATATAAATAAGGAGCAGAATCGCGTCGAGTGTTGACGGAGCAAAATACTTTGAAGTATTTCGGGTTGGCACTTGGTCGGACTTCCATAGGATCCAAGCCTTGTTGGTAGAAAAATACTTGCATAGAACATTAAGTCGTAATGTAATATAAATGAGGAGAAGAATTGCGTCTTCAAGAAAAATACTTCCAAACCTTTAAAATAAAAATACTTTCACAGAACATTGATCCGTAACATGATATAAATAAAGAGCAGAATCGCGTCGAGTGTCAACGGAGCAAAATACTTTGAAGTATTTCGGGTCGGCACTTGGTCGGCGTACTTGTTAGTAAATACCTGGTGTAAAAACCTGGTCGCGTAAATACTCTCTAGTTCGAACCTATATTTGGCATTTTCGGCCAACAATCTTCACCGAAATTTAAAAACTCTGGGCCTGACCACCACAATGAACAGGTGCCGATTTTATCGGCCCTCAGCCCGCGGGATACTAGGTCCGCCGGGTTCTCTTTGGACGACACGTATCTCCACGAATTCTCCCCGGTACTTTCTTGAATCTCGCTGACACGGTTACGGACAAAAGGCTTTAATTTATTCGGTGATGTAGTTAACCAACATAAAACTATCGTAGAATCACACCAGTAATATAATTTATTTATTTTAACAGTTAATGAGGCTACTACCTTTGCACACAGTCTTGTTCCCAATAATGCCCCACACAGTTCAAGACGGGGTATGGTTGTATTTTTAATGGGAGCGACCTTATTTTTTGAAGTTAAAAGATGAATGGTCGTTGTGCCATCATTATTCAGGCATCGAACATAGACGCATGCCCCATAGGCGCATTCAGACGCATCGGTAAAGACATGCAACTCAATTATTTTATAGTTGACGTTAAATACATGCCGCGGTACATTTAAATTATTCAGACACGATAACATATTAACGAACGACAACCAACGTTCTTGTGTGTCATGAGAAACTGTGTCATCCCAGGAACATTTCTCTAACCATAATTTTTGGATTATTACCTTTGCCAACACGACACATGGCCCCACTAGGCCCAATGGGTCAAAGATTTGGCTAATGCTTGATAAAATATGACGTTTAGTTATTTTATTACTTGGAGGTAGATTTATAAAAAAAGTTAATTGGTCTAAATCGCAAACCCAGTTTAAACCCAATGTTTTAGAAGTGTTAGGTGATTGGTTACGATTTAAGTCGAGTATGTTATTGTCATTAGGATCAAAACATGATAATTTACCCTTCATCACCTGTGGGCTATTAGATTGCCATTTTCTTAATTTGAATTGAGCTGAAGCGTAAATCGAGCTCACCTCCTTACATAACTTTATGGTGCCGGACTCAGTGTCACAGCCACCAAGATAATCGTCGACGTACATGTCTCGTTGAATAACTTGCTTTACGTCGTTGTTTGACGCCTGCGAAGCGAGACTTACGAGTGACTTTGTCGCTAAATATGGTGCCGAAGCTGTGCCATATGTAACTGTGTTAAGCACATAATGTTTTTAACGGTTCACATTGATTGAATCGAAATAGGATTTTTTGTAAAGGACGTTGAGATGCATTTAATTCTATTGCCCTGTACATTTTTTCAATGTCCGCTGATACTACGTATCTATGTTGCCGAAAGCGTAATAAAATAGAATAAAGATCGTCCTGTACAGTTGGACCAATCATTTGTAAATGATTTAAAGAAATACCTGACGTTGTCACAGCTGACGCGTCAAAGACCACTCGTAATTTAGTTGTGGTACTTTGCTCGCGCATAACACCGTGATGCGGTAAGTAGTAACTTATGTTGTCATTTGAATTATTATCTTCAGACATGTGACCTAGTTCTAGGTACTCGCGCATAAAATTAATATACCTATTTTTAAATACAGGATCACGAGCGAACCTACGTTCTAGTGAAAGAAATCGAACCTTCGCCATCTGATATGAGTCACCTAATGCTTCGAGTGACCTTTTAAATGGCATTTCTACAATGAAACGGCCATCTTTACCCCGAGTAGTAGTGCGTAAAAAATGTTCCTCACATGCACGTTCCTCGGCTGACAACGAATGTTTATCCGATATTGAATCCAATTCCCAGAAGCGTGTCAGTTCAGTTTTTATTTCCTGAACAAAATTACACACTGGTTGGTCGCGGGATGGACTAGGTTGTGCAATATACCCAGAGATAAGCCATCCTAATTTAGATTCATATAACCTAGGTTGACATTTGCCCAAATTGATGGTGTTAGTACCCAAAATATTCCAAAACTCTTCAGCACCTTACTAGGTGCTGAACAGTTTTGGAATATTTTATTACTATATATACTATATATTACTATTATTATTATTATATTACTATATATCTACGCTTGACGGTTTATAATAGTGAGGGTCAGCTAGACAGATGCCTGATGGCAGTGGAATAGTACTAATATCAATTAATGTCGATGGTAATGATTTCGTTATCTCTGGTAGTACTAAACAATCAATAGTTGTTTTATAAGTACCTAAATATGATTCTACGGTTAGAGAACAAGACTGTGTGCTTTTACAAGTTTGCTGATTAATACCCGTTATTTTGGAGTTTACGTTACGTTTAAGTGAACCCAGCTTACCACACAGTTCCTTAGTTATAAAATTTGCGGTGCTACCGTTGTCCAAGAGCACCCTCGCCACGTGATGGCTGCCCTTGCTGTCTCGCACCTTCACTCGCGCTGTGGAAAGCGGTGGAAGGAGTAGTATTCTGTATGGCTTTGGCAGTTAATGTAACATTATCCGTCATTTGACTACTGGCAAGTGGCTCACTATCTTTGTCCATGTGTAGTAGCGTGCTATGTTTAGCCTTACAATACTTGCACCGAGCCCAAAATTTACATTTATTTTCGGCATGGCCCGGGTTTAAACAATTAAGGCAAACATTATATTCTTTAGCCTTCTGATTACGTACCTCTGAAGAAAGTTGACGAAAATTATCACATTTAAATAAAACATGACTTTGTTTACACATTGGACAATTTGAGCTTGAACCTTTATTTGAACCACTATTATCGTTTGATGTTACTGCAAAGCTTTTTTGTTTATTTGTTTTATTATTTGAGGTTTTATTTTTATGAATCTCAGATTCCTCAACTGATTCTAACAAGTCAGCCCTGTTATTCATAAACGATAAAAATTGAGACAATGTCGGTGCCTCAGTTAATGTATTTCTAAACTCTTCCCAATGAATATAAGTTTTAGTATCTAATTTATGAGCCACAATATAAATAATCAAGATGTCCCAGTGTTGCGTTGGTTGTCCTAAAATTGTTAAAGCCCTAAGATTTTTTGTGGTTATATCGACTAGATAACGTATTGCTTTACTAGACCCCTTTTCTATCTGTTCGACATTAAATAACGATTGAACATGATTATTCACCAAAAGACGATTTGACCGTTTCGTCAATAGATCCCAAGCAATGCTATAGTTACCAGAGTTAAAATCCAAACTTCTTATAATTAAGGCAGCAGCACCCTTTAACGAGGACCTAAGGTAGTGAAATTTGCTAATATCGTCTAACAATGTGTTTTTGTGTATTAACGAATCAAATGTGTCTCTAAACTCGAGCCAATGCTGATAACTTCCATCAAAATGCGGTAAACTAATCTGTGGTAATTTCACAACACTATGTTTAGACTGTGTGACGTTGTTATCATCTGAAGCCTGTTCGGAACTCACCAAAACGCTGGCTCTTCGCTCGTTATAACGCCGCAACTCCCGCGCCGAAGACACCAAGGAGAAGTATTGGTTTTGAAAGGCCTCACGATCACTCACTGCCTCGCTGGGGTCCTCCATACGCATCTCGATCTCCCCCTGTATTTTATCATAGTCATAAAATAGTAAATCCATTTTATCAAGTCTAGTTTCCAGTTCTGTTACTTGTAGTTCGCTTAATCTAGCACAAGAAATGGCTACATTTAAATAATTGCTAAAAAGCGTAAGCTTAGCCTTACAGCTCGCACGTTTCTTAATCAAATCTTTAGTTACCATAATTAAAGTACAGATTGATTATGAAGTAAATTTAAGCAAACAACGCGATGACTAATGCACTAAGAATGCGAAGAAGCGCTCGGTATTGACCTTGAGTTAATGAACGGTCAAGCTACCGGCTACCGCGTGCACGTGCAAAACCAAGTTGTAATGAATGCTCTGCAACTAATTACGCCGAAGGACCAAAATGTTAGGGAGTTTAAAGGGACTGTACTCAAATGATGATGCGGATAACGTTAACAATAATTTATTGCTAATTTTAGCACAATGATTGACTTTAATGCGTTACAATGTCGCGCGCGGATGATGGTCGTGTGTGTGTTCCCCTCCTCGCCGCGGTTCGGGGTTATATATGGATGGAGCCTCTTCACCCGCGTCCCGCCTTGACACCGCCGACGCCGTCTCTGGTGCCGCCTCCACCGACGTTCCTCGTGAATGCTCCGAACACTGTTGCTAGCACAAAGTGTACCTACTCTACGTGTCGCGTTGTCGTCACTACTCACTACACACCACACAGCACACACGCGACTCGCAAGGATAGCTTTAGTGTATCAACCGAGTTTTATAGAATGCCAATCAAGAAACTCACGGCGGATTCAGATTCGAAGTTTAGCGTGAGGTTTACAGAATCGCACAGCAGGTACCAAACTAACAAAAAAACAACGATTCAACCTATCTGGTTGCTATGCGGTAAAGAACAGAAAACCTCAAATGTAGGTAGGCATTCAACAACTACCTACCCACTTCTACTTATTGTTGCGTAGGTTACGTCTGTTTCCTTTACGAAAGAATCTACAATTATATTTTATGAATTTACTTAATTATACGCGGGTCGATCGAAATAATGTAATAATTAAATACTATGCGGGGTTTTACGAATGAAGAACGATATCGAGAGTAACATTATAGGTAAGTACCTACTAACTTATTTACTTGACGCGGGTTGAACTACGAGAAATAATTACAAGTAAATAAGTTTAGACAATGCGGGTTATTCGAACGAGAATGATATTTTCCAATTATTATCTAATTATGTTGGAAATACGAAGCGGTTGAAACGACAATTAATGTACCTACCAGTATGGCGACCGACGCGCACGTACGCGGCTAGGTACTTACGAACTATTTGGAATTTGATAAATACACATTGCACTAATTCGACTACAATTACAATATATATAAATCCGGCCGAAGGACCATTAAATGTTTACGCGAACAAGCGATAATCTAACGAAAAACGAAAATTTTGATTGTTGGTTTGCGAATCAATGGATGGACGTACAAACTTTGCGGAGAAATTAGATAGACGACAGTTTGTGTTAGGGAAGGGTGCACAATACCTGGTTTGATGCGAATCGAGGCTTGAAGCGGGATTTTCACTTGTTTCTAAAAGTTTTGGAGCACAAGTTTCACGAGCGACGCGATTTCGAACATACACTATACGCCATTTTCGTTTTTCTTGTTCAAATGTTGCGCCGAAATTGCGCGGGTTGGCGCCACTTGATGTCGCTGTCTTGCTCCCACGCGAACGAAAGGTAATATGCGGGAACGGGATAGAGGGTGGGAACTTGCAAGCAACTTTAATTATGAATAAATTCGTATACCAACATACCGAAAATGTAAGGAAGTGACAATATTACATAACTATAATTCTAGTCGAATCAGCGCAACCAGTTTCAATAGATAATAATAATAAGCATTAGCAATAAATAAAATTTTATTTTAATGAACTATAATTAATTAATAATTCACTATATTACATATACAAGAAAATAAATATAATTTTATTATTATTACGTAAATATTTGAATTTGATAAAAATAGTTCCAGTATAAACCGCTAAAACCAAATCCGTAATTTTATTAGGCTATCCTTTGAAATTTTTTGCATGTATTCTTGTGAGAAACGGTCTTCAGTATAAGGAAGTACCAAAAATCTCACAATTATCTTCATCAGGCATATTTGAATGTTGTGCAATCGAGCTTACTTATTTTTAGATAATTGTTGTCTGTATTTACAGAGTACCAAATATAAATAATCTCAATTACTGTTTTGATAAGATGGAAACGCTTTTGCGAGAAATATCACGCACACGATACAACAACATTGTAATGGCTGGGGACTTTAACATAGACATGCTAAAGCCTAATAGCCACTCAAATGCATTCGAATGTCTTTTAATGAGCTATTACTTAAAAATAGCACTAAAGCAGCCGACTCGCATGGCCAGTATGACATGCATAGACAATTTTGCTCACAATTTTAGAAAAGTGTGTAAATCAGACGTTATAGAATTGGCATTGTCCGATCATACGGCACAGCTGCTTCACTGTCCAGTTCAAACCAAATGTCTCATAAATTATTGGTACACGGCTAAAAGGGACTACAGTCTTGTCAATATTTCTAAGTTTAAAAATCATATAAAAAAATCTATCTTTCGCAGAGATTTATGACACAGTCGATCCGAATGAAGCCTATAACAAATTTCTCGATCTATTCAAATTAATATACGACTTGTGTTTTCCAACTAAATTGATCAAAATAGATGTCTTAAAAAAACCTAAATGGTTGTCAAAAGGTATTAAACTTGGTAGTCAAAAAAAAGAAAACTTTTGTGGCAATTTAGATTACACCCAAACAAAGATAATAAATACTCCTTCACTGCCTACTCTCGTTTACACAAAAAAATTATACACCTAACACAAAAGGCGCAAAACAATCATAAAATAAAATCATCTAAAAACAAGTCTAAAACTACGTGGCAAATTATTAATCGTGCAAAATATAACATACCTAAATCTAGTATTACTAAAATTATAAATAATAATAGTACTCTATCAAATCCCAATGACATTGCTGAAGCATTTAACAATTATTTTATCGATAAAGTACAAGGGAAACTTGATGTGACTAGCAAACCTAAATGTAACAAAATTGACACAAATAATAAAACAATGTTCATGGCCCCTAGTTTACCACGAGACATAGAGAGGATCATCAACTCATTAAACAATACAAATAGTGTTGGATATGACGGTATTGCTACAAAAATACTGAAACACGTGTCAATGGAAATAAGCGGTCATTTAAGTCACATTATTAACCTAAGTATTAGCGCAGGTATATACCCTGATGCGTTAAAAATATCAATAATTAAGCCACTCTTTAAAAAAGAAAATAGAGAAGTGATGGAATATTACCGACCAATATCATTAATTCCAGTTATTTCTAAATTTTTGAAAAATATATTTATAAGGAAGTTGGTAAATTCATAGATAAAAATGACATTCTGTGTGAGGAACAGAAAGGATTTCGTATACACAGGACTATTAACATGGCTATTTATGATTTCTTATACAATGTCATTAAAAATGTTGATCACCGCAATCCTGTATGTGGCATATTTTGCGACATGACGCATTCGACTATGTACATCATGCTACTCTTTTCAAAAAACTCGAAGCCTACGGGATTAGAGGCAATGTCCTTAATTTGCTTAATTCCTACCTACAAGACAGAAAACAAATAACTGAAGTCAATAAAATTAATATAGTAAGTAAACATGAAGAGATTTTTCGGTCATCAGAGCGTAAAATATTATTTGGGGTACCACAAGGGAGCGTTCTGGGTCCCTTTATATTTATTTTATACATAAATGACCTACCGAAATCAATTGATCGACCTATAACTCTATTTGCGGATGATAGCACGATTACAATATGAGAGGGAAATTAATAATAGTTTAAAACAAACGGTAAACTGGCTAGACGCAAATAATTTAAAAATAAATTTGTGTAAAACTAAAGTTATCCATTTTAGACAACAGACCTCTAGTATTAATTTAAATATACACTATAATAATGATACCATAGAAGAAGTTGAAACGACAAAATTCCTGGGTCTCGTAATAGATAAAAAACTAAACTGGAAAGCACACGTTGATACTTTATGTAAGAAAATAAGTAAGTCTGCATACGCTCTATACACATTATCACCTATAATAAACTTGGATGCTCTTCTTACTGCTTATTATGGGATAGTAGAATCAAATTTACGGTATGGGATAATACTTTGGGGAAACTCAACTGAAAGAGAAACTGCCTTCAAGGTACAAAAAAGATGCATACGCGCGATGTTTAAACTTAAACCCACTGACAGTTTTAAACCGTATTTTAAAAATTATAAATTATTAACACTACCCTGTCTGTACATATTAGAAGTAGCTGTGTTTGTAAAGCTAAATCCGAGTCGTTTTAGACGTCTGTCAGATGTAGTACCCCGCAATAGACGCGATAATAGTGTGCTATGTCTGGAGTCAGCCAAGACAGCACTTATGCGCTAAAGTGTCTACTGCATGGCTCCAGTAATCTACAATAAATTGCCAAAGACTTGGAAAGAGCTTCCGCTTCCATTATTTAAAAAGAAACTCCGAAGCTTTTTAGTGGCGAGAGCATATTATAATATTAAGGAGTTCCTAAGTGAAAAGAATTTTTAATCTAGTGTATAATTATTATATTTATTATTTTTTTGTACTTCACTGTGTAATAGTAAGTTGTAATATTTTAAAATTGTTTTTAGTTATAAGTTTTTAATGTGTTAAATCTTTTGCATGCCTATGTGGTAAAATATGGCTGAACTTTAATATTTGTTTTACCCATATTTGCAAAATAAATTATCTTTTATCTTTACTGGTCTCTAGATAAAATAATTTAAATTAATGGCCAGTGGGAATTAGATCAAAAGTTGTACGATTGTCCCCCAGCGGTGGCCATAGGGAACGTTTCAAAATCCATGTCGCTCTCCACCAGTGGTGGCAAATGGAAATAATTTAGAAATATAATTTTTTAAAGTGGTGGACCGCGAGAATAATTTTTAAAAGTTGTTTCGCTGTCCCCCAGTGGTGGCCAAATAAATGTGGCCATCGGGAATCATCGCAAACAAATAACCTACTACAAGTAAATTTACAAAAATGTTGGCGACCACTGTAACATGTTACTAAAATAAATAAATCCTACCTTGTGAGGCCATATTTCCTTTGAATACCAACGAATTCGAATCGAAGCACGCAAATAACCTTTTCTCTGCAGATTGACGCAAGATAACAGCGAAAGACGCATAACACATCACAAGGGGCCGTCAATACCGCTCTAGGTGCGTCATCCTTGATGTAGGCCCATGACGCGCCTGACACGTCATCGGCCAATGTTTGGGGCCTGGATAAAGTATGCATGAAAATGATGTTGGCCAATGAGTCGGTTAAACATGTTTTAGCTTTGTATGTATGACAAGACATTATTTTTGTAAGTAATTATTTTCCTTAAGTATATTTATATTCAATAAAATCGTTATCATATTCATGACTGTTTTTAATTTCTGTTGTTATTTTTATTTAGATAATTAAATCAAATTAACTATTTTAATTTAATATTAAATAATATTTTTGAATTCAAAAAACATAATTGAATATTGTAACCATAAGGCTACAAAAAGTGAAAGGTTAGTTTTGAACTTACAACCATGTTGGCATGGTTGGCATTCACCATCGACCTGAACACACTGACTCGTGAGCAAAAGACCGTTAACGGTCGGTACAATCAATTTATTGCGTGTCTTTGTATTAACCACATTGATTTTTGAAAAAAATCTTTCGCAGGCTGCACTGGAATGTGGCAACAAAAGCACTTCAAGGGCAAATTCGGTTAATTCTTCAAGCCCATTGATGTCATCTACGCGATACTCCCAAAACTTGTCTGGATCCAGCTCCTTCAAATTTCTAGGTAGCTGCATCAGTGGTAATTTACGCCACTGGTCATCCACTTTCTGCTGAAGCTCCAAGTTGCCAGAGTCAATAATTCGAGGCAGTGACGACATTAACTGTGTTAAAGTCACCGGTCTGGTAGGCGATGATGATGTCCCTGTGCTGTATCCTAAATACGATATCATTGACATTGGTGAGTTATCTTTAAAATCATAGAGTTTCTTTAACTTCACGGATGCTGTCACAACGAACTCTCGGCATCTCTCACGGATTTCTTTGATCATCGATGTCCTTGATACAATTTCGGGTCTTGACAGTTCCTGCATCATTTTAACACCGAGATACATAGAATCCAACGGCAGAAACGGGACTGAAGACGAATTATCCTTCGGATCGGGGTTAATTTCGGCGATGTTCTTACTTAATACAAAGGACTGATTGATTATGATGCAAAGGAGATCTTTATACGCTAACACCATTTTACTGTGAACGATTGTTATAAGTGATTTATCACTTTGGAACAGTTCATTCAATCCCACTATTTTTGGCAGAATCCATACTAAAAATATCAAATAAATTCTAGTTTAAGGATCGTGTATAGCCGTGAAAATATGATCTACAGACTTTAAGCGTAGGTTCACGTCCTGCATTCGTTAGGTAGTGTATACCATCGAAGTATAGCCGAAGAGGTTGCCAACTTGCCACTGCTCAAGAAGTCTCTTGACGACTTCGAGCAGAGAGAGCCACCTCGTTTGAGATGGTCTCAGGATCTTATGAACTTAAGCGTCACAAAATTCCTGAAATTCTTGCATTAAAATGGGTAAACTTGACATACTTTCCATGAAAGAAATCCCGCAGACGCGGTACTGTAGTCTTATACCGAAATCCCACGATCCGCGATTTTGCGGACGGATACAGACTAGCTCGGACGACGGACCGTGAGAAGATGTACGTGCGGGGTATCGCAGACATCGGAAGTTCCTCGGTGCGCGGTGCGTGGCAGTCTGTGGTCGTCTGTCGTGCGTGTCCGTCTGCAATATTGCCGATCGTCGGATTCCACCATTACAGTTCTTATACAAATCGTCGCCAAACTGTGCACACGGTTATTTACTTGTATATAATTGACGTATATAATTGACAAATGACAATTGATTGATTGACATGTTGATTTTCTGCATATTTGGGTGAAGCTCATAAAATTTGTACCATAACGCACTAAAAAGTGTTACACACAAATTCTTATGCAACATACTGGAAATTTTGTAACACGCTGGAATCCTGTAAAGGCAGGATTACATTGTATCAAAATTTACTAAAAAACCTTACCACATTTACGAGTAATGATGACCATTGTGATGATAATGAATAATAAGTCGTATAACTCATCAACATTATCTTTCTCTAAGTTATATTTCCTGGAAATACAACTATTTCATGAAAAAAATATGGTTTCCAAAAAAATATGGTTTCCAGAAAAATATAACTTGGAGAAATATATTGATGATTTTTTAAGATTATTATTCTGTAGGTAAGTATACTATCATTATTGTAGCGTATCACATAAAAATGAAGACATTTTAAATTTACTTTTTTTATTATTGTCACATTTTTGAAATCAACAAAGTGAAATTAAGACCCCTTATCAATAAGTACAGTAAAATTATTAAAAAAACAAAATGAACTTGATTTTACCGAGTAGGTAAATCATGAATACAACAAAGTGAAATTAAAAACACTTATCAATAAGCTCAATAGAATTATTAAAAAAACAAAATCAAATTGATTTTACTGAGTAGGTAAATCATTAATCAAAATAAATGTCACCAAAAGATCACCTTTGTCACTTAACTTTTTTTCAATACAATCATCTGGAACTATATCTCTGTCAAACCGGTACCGGTTTCTTCATTTAAATGCCGTACTGTCAGATCTTGTTCCGCACAATCTCTATTAATGTTTTGTCCATCAATCTCATTTGTTTCTTTTTTTGCCATTTGAACAAAATCAGGGTTATCTAAAGCATCCATTCGCATTCGTATGATGTTTCTTTTTCTTTAACTTTTTTATCAATTTATTTGGTCTTCCAGATCCATACTTTTGAACTTCATTAAACCATCTTTATTTCTTTTTTTTTAAAGTTGTTTTCTTGTTTAATTTTCACTACAGCACTCTTTTTTTGCTTATTATATTTTCCTGGTGTACTTGGTACAGGGTCATCGTTCGTATTTCTAATATTTTCCTTATCTTTAGGGTAGAAAATAAATCAAAGTCTTTGACCACTTTATTAAGTATTATTGGCAAGCATTTCTGTAAATCAAAGTAGGCCTGATTTTACTCTCAGCTTTACTGTCTTTAATCGATATTGTAGCCAATTCATTTTCTTCAGTATCTGTCTTGATCAAATTCCATGGCTTCAACATCTACCCACACACTCTCATCCGATTCAGCATAAGTGACGTCGCTTTCTACACTAGTATTTATTTATTTAAAAAGGTACACCAACTATATACTGGTATCAGTATCGTACCTTTTCTGATGTCCCAATCGTTTTCTGTTACCGTTTCTGTTATTGCCGCTTTTTTGGGCAACTGGCGTTCCAACTTTTTTTTTGTAATTCTTTCGACTTGGCTCTTCAATATATTCACTGTTGCGTTTCAATTTTTTTGCTACAGTCTTATATTGTTTTTGAATGATTTCTAAGTTGTGTTCTTTTATATCTAAGCATTGACAATATCCAGGAATTAATACTTTGTCACAAAAGCAACTTACACTACGATAAGTTATTAACAGATTAAAAATTTCTAAGTTGATGGAGTGCCATGGTTCAGGTACAGGACATAATTGTATACTCTCATTTTCAAGTATTTGTGGGATGTAAAATAGTTTTATTTTTGTTTCATTCTGTCTTAACAGTCGATATGCAGACTGCATCGGTTATGTCAGAACCATAGGAGACTATCGAATCCAATTTTATCTTTATCGCACCACCGATGCCGTCTGCAGCACTCTTCCCATGCGCAGACTCAAAGAAATTCCAGGTTGAGAAGACAAAGAATTTTTGATCTTATGAATTCAAAATCACCCTTCGGAAAAGATTCTAAATCTCCATTATCGGTGAAAAACCAACGTTATTGGGAACCAATATTTAAAGATACATTCTATTCAACCGTCTATCAATGCTAACTGCATAGAAAATGGCTTTTGAGACTTCACACGTCTTCGATTTCAATAAACGGGACAGTTTTGTTCAACCTCGGGAAGAACCTGATTATCAACAAGACGTTGGAAATGTGTTTCAAAATTTGGATGCAATTCATACTAGTCATATATGTAAAATATATTATATTAAATAACTGGTTACATTATTAAACAAATTCTATCCCGCATTTCTAGTGAACATAGTAATAATGCGTTAGTAACACTTAAAAATCTGCCAACAGATCATTAATATTCGGTAAGTATAATTCATTTACAACATTTTATGAACTTTATTTAGCAGCTTACAAAATTGTAAAATATTGTGACAAAGTGTTTCAACGAGCGAATTTGATGGGCCTACTTCGAGCAAATAACGTAGAAAATAAGTTAATTAATGTCGTGTCACAACATTTTACTCCTCTTTTGCAGAAAATGATTAACCATCCAATCACGGCACAATGAATTGTACTGATTTGCATGAAACTATGTTAATTAAGTAGCTAGCAAATTCATTTTTTTAAATGCGTATGTATACGTGCTCACTTAACGAGTCATACAGAAAATATACTCAGTGATTTACGAGGTAAGAGACAGAAACTACACAGAGCTAAGATTTTTAGTCATGTATAATAGGAAAGTAATAAATAAATAATAAATGGTTTTAATTTGAAAATTGTTTTAGTTTCCTTTGAGGTATTTTACATATCACCGTTCCTATTATAGTCCCGTATAGTATACATAAATAATATTTAAAAAATTGCGCACTGGTTAATAAGATACCACTGATTAACCCAAAAATCTCGAAAAAATCAGTTTTACAATAACTACTATACGATTTTTGTAGGTTGGCCCATAGTAAGAGTTGTTGTAAAATGATGAGCACTCATTGTGCTTATCATTTTACCTTTTCGGTTTCACTATACAAAAAGTAATTTTCAGTTTCTGCCCGGGGCTCCTCTCACACTCGCACCGATCGAGTAATTTATTTCGTACGGCCACGGGGACTAAACCATGGTCATGGTCTATTTCCGCGCAAAATTCTGTACACACGGCTACACATCAAGCTATACATTTCCAGTTTACGCTGACCTCGCATTGTACGGAAATTCTGTACAATGCGAGATCAGCTTATACTGTAAATACAACGTGTAACAGAATAAGCGCAAGACCTGAAAGTAGTTTGCTCAGAATCGGCTTCTGAATCGATTTCCATCATTATTTATATGTGTTAATTTTTCATGAAAAAATCTTTTCTTTAACTGAAATTAGAACCACCGCGTCTTAACAAGGTAATAAGATATTTTATTTAAGGAAATTTAAGCCTTATCTCAAAGGAATAAAGCCTAATCAAATGCATAAACAAATTTGTAATACGCTCATAGCTATCCTATGTGTAGTGCGCGGTAAATAAAATAGTTAATTCAAGGAAGCTTAATCCTTATTGCAAAGCAATATGTCTAATTTAAATGCAAAACCTAATTTGTTGTTCGGTCATAGCTTTCTTTACACACACATAAACATTGGTTTTTATTAAGTTTGAGCTAGTTGTGTTAAAAAAAATATGTAAATTTAAGGAAATTTAGACCTAATCCCAAGGTAATAAAGCTTTTTTAAGTGCACGACCGAATGTGGTCTTTCACATTCTAAGAAATGACAAAATATTAGGAAACTTGTGGTTCGTTTTTTGCAAATGGAAGATTAATGTGAAAGAGGGAGATGCATTAATTTGCCGACTTACCCCTTTGACGTTTGATATGCCGCCGCAAGCGCCGTCACCGCCCGCGGTGCGCGCTCACAAGGGTAGTTATTCGCCGGCAGCGAGCGACAAGTGTTCCCGAATGTCATTTGTTTACGTGCGCGATGGCATTCCAATACACCAATATTCAGTACACGGAGATGGTGAAGTCACTCCTGGCTCGTTGTTACGATAATGTCGAGTTAGCGTGTTGAGAGTTCAACGCTAGATATGGTAACAGAGCAGTGAGCGCCAGGACAATGTTAAGTGCAACTCAGCGTCTGAGGGACTGCGGTACCTTTCCTCCTAACACGGCCATAGACAGAGGGGCGAATGTGCGCACTAATTTCTTCTTTCTTTCTTTCTAAATAAACTAAATTTGCATCGAGCAAGGCGGTGGACATTTGGAAAGTGTATTAAAAAGGAGACGAAGAAAAATAGTGAGATAGTGTAGTGTAAATACATAGTTCAGTTCTGTAAGTACCTTCATGTTTACCAATTTTAATTACTGTAAATATTATGATTCAAATCTTTTAAACACGCAGACTTTGAATATGATATCGCAACAGTTGGGTAGGTACGCATCAGAGATAATAAGTGAGTCGGCCGCCAAAAAGACCACCCTATCACGTTTACTGATAGATCGTCGACGGCCGAAAAGTTGCTTGATTTAAAAATGCTTCCGCTTTACTAAACCTTTCTAAGGTTTAGTAAAGCGTAAGCATTTTTCTTTTTTCATCTTAGAATTAAGTAAACAAAATTATTCAAAGCCTACAGTCCAAAGCCTGTGAAAATGTGATGGAAAGATGAAATCATAATTTTACTAGTAATGTCCGGTCATTGAACTAACGTACATACCTAATGCATACGCTTGCTTGTAGTACCTACCAACCTAGCCAGCTGGCAGGCACACGCATGCGTGCGGCGCGCTATTAGTGTGCGTGGAGATCGAGTAGTGTGCTCAAACGTTTCATGTTTAGTCAGGAAGTCTATTTTGTAAAAAAATACTAGGTGTGGTTTAATTAAATTAAATTACAGATATTATTTTAGTCTTATAATTTAATATTCTAATTGGGGTGTATGAGCTCTTGCGTTTATTCCGTTACACGTTGTATATAGCTTGATGTATAGCCGTGTGTACAAGTCCACGACGCCCGGACTTTTTGCGCGATTAATGACAAACAGCCAATTTTACAAACTCAGAAACATCTAAACGTTAACAAACAGCTTCATTCGTAATTTATTATACATATCTTAATGTATACAGTCTTTAGGGGCTAGGTCTTAATAGTAAACAGAGATCCAGATATTTATAAATACAACACTAAATGGAAAGCAACTCCTAAAGCGATGTCCTGGGAAAAATATAATAAAGGTTCCCTGGCAACACTGCCCAAGTGACATGTCAAAATTTTGTTCCGTATTTTAAAATTAGTTTTATTTAATTTTTAAGTGTAATTAAGGTGTAACATTATAACTAAATGCAAAGTAACTGTATAAAAACTCAGGATTATTGTTTTCCTGCAAATTTACGAAGAAAAACATAGTTTTTGGTTACCCACCGTTACCGGTAACCTATCAAGAACAGCTGATGTTCGACCTGCGGATTTAAAAGGGGAGTATTGTTTACTTTTAATCAATAACTAGCATAAAATCGTCCCTTAGACCCTGTAAAATATTAATTGAGTCCTATTAACACATTTACCTACTGGTTGATTTGGCACCCTGCACTGGGTCTATGTCACTTTGTTTAAAAGCTAACGAAACTTAGTACCTATTGCGAAATATCAAAATACTGTAATTCTATTATAATTGTTATATTGTACACATCAACAACAACATTAACTATGTACATTTTAATTGTAATCTTTATGCAATACTAGATTTTTTTTTTTTTTCTTATCTGTGCATCCTACCCACATATGCAAAACTTAAATTATAAGACAATAGAATCAATGTAATATTGTACTTGATCAAATTATTTTAGTTGCTTTTCAATTAGATTCAACAGCCTACCTCATTTCTCTATAAAGCAACACTGATTTCTCCCATTTTCTTTTCATTTTCTAGCTTTCCTTTTTTTTTTTTTTTTTGTTTGTTTGTCTGTCTTAATTAGTTCTCACCGTTCCTTTAATTCTACTTTCAGTACTAATTCCTGAAACCATGCCTGTAATGACCCGTAAGGCTGCTGCTCAGGAGTTAGAGCTTAAGTTGAGAACGACCATTCAAGATCTTAAGGCTTCAAACAGTAAATGTGAACAGCTGTTACAAGAAATAGATGATAGTGAGAAGGAAGTCGAGAAGGTCGTTTACAAAAATACAAGCTTAAAGCAGGAGCTAGTAAACCTACACCAACAATACCTGGATGTTATTGATGAACGGGACAAACTGCGGTTGGTCACGGATGGTTTTAGTAACTGCAGTAACTTATATGAGGAGGCTTTGTGTAAGGTTAGGGACCTAGAAGAAGAACTAATTCATGCAAATGTACAAATTTCTAAGTTACAAAAACAAAAAGATTGTACTCGGGCTAAGGAAACTAATCACTTATATGGTGAATTATTTAACACTAATTGCAACCCTCATTCTTTAGTAACAATAGACCTTACTGATGATTTTTTATTGAAACATAATAATAGTTGTTATAAAGTAAGTCAAAATAAAATAAAAAAATATGCAAAACTAAATAAAATCATAAATAAATTCAGGAAACAACAAAGACACAATTCCAACAATATTAAACTAAGGAAAGAACGTGTTTTTCTAATAAATAAATTAAAAAACTATCAGATTAAATTAGAAGACAGTAAAAACATTTATCAAATTGATACCCAACAATTACAGTGTGAAATTGAGGTCCTGGAAGAGTCACTACATTCACTTTATATTAAGTATGTGAGCTCTCAAAAACAAATAAAGGAACACATCCTTGCTGCAAACGAGTTAGTAGAAATGTGTAATGATGAGGCAGACAGAGTGGTCCCTATGACTCTCAGCACCACTCAATGTTCTTGTGAAAGGGAATCCAGCCTTGAGGCTCTTCAACCAGAGCTAACGGAGGACCCGTCCCAGTCTGAGGGATCTCGGGACTGTATCCTCGATCAAGATACACCACATGTGGTGCAAGCTTCATCTCAAGTAGCACAGACAGAGGCTTGTTCTAGTAAAGTTTGTTATTGTTCTGTTATGTTTTCAGATAGTTTAGGGAGAGGGTTAGGTAAATTATTAAGTAACAACTTGAGTCAATCTGCTGTTAATTATTGTATGCCTGGAAAATCTTACGAAGAGATAATGTCATCAATAACTGGGAATAAATATGATCCGAAAGCCATCATCTCTGTATTTGTGGGCAATAGTACTAATGTAAAAATAGATGACATCACTGACAGTGTCACTGAAATCTTGAAGATTAATTGTAAGAAAATAATATTGTGTGCTTTTCCATACTTCGAGCACTTGTCAAGTAGGCAAAATCATTATATACATATGCTAAATAACCATATGCATTTACTAACGAATCACTATAGTGACAAACTTATATTTTTTGACACCAACACTTTTGTTGAGAAATTAAAATCGACTAGGGATACTGCGTATCTGCCTATTAGTTTTAGACGTCAAATAGCATGGCTATTAGCTTTTAATATAAACTCAGACATAAGTAGTATGTCGAAGTCTTATGTAATTAGCACCACAAAAATTAGTAATAATACTAATAATATTTTAAACTAGTCAGTAAGACAACAGAAGGTACCAGTAACAATGTAGTTAATCTCACCATCAACATGGTATCTTCTAGCATTCAATTAGTTAATTGCAAAAAAGGGGCTAAGCAGAATACCTTGAAATTGTTTCATCAAAATATTCAGGGTTTTTCTTCCAAACAATTGGAAATTGAATTGTTTTTAGAAAAAACAATGTTTGATATTATCTGCATAACTGAACACTGGTTGAAAGATTATGAAATGCTAATTAATTTTGAGAATTATAGGTTGGGCAGTTGTTTTAACCGAAAATCCATGCTGCGTGGAGGTTCACTAATCTTAATTAAAAATTGTATAAAATCTAAGACTCGTAAAGACATAGTTGAACTATCGGTGGAACATAGCATTGAACTGACCTGTGTTGAGCTAGATAAGCATTATATAGTGTGCGTATACCGACCTCCTAATTATCAAAACTAGTCTATATTTGAGTCAGTAATGGAAGATGTTTTGGCAAAACTTGCAACGGGTAATAAATCAGTAATCATTTGTGGTGACTTTAATATTAATATTTTGGAAAATAATTCAAATAGCAGTAGATTATTAAGTCTCTTCAAATCATTCAATCTGTCAAATGTGTTTTTGGAACCAACGCGAATTACTACGACTACTGCTACATGTATTGATAATGTTTTTTGTAGCTGCAACTATTTAGATAAAGCCATTGTAAATTATCTCCCTTCTGATCACAGCGGTCAAACCGTTAATTTTGAGTCCAACACACCACTTCAAAAAGTGCAGATACAAACTAGACCGATAACATCGGGTAATTTAAATAGGTTTAATAGCACTTTAATTAGTAAGTTAAGTACTCAGGGCCTAAATATAAACAATGGTAATATTTTGTATGAAGAATTCTTTTCATTAGTGCAAACAGAGTTTATAATAAATAAAATAAATAAATAAATGTTTTATTCACAACCCTTATTACAAATGGTCTTTCTTAATCTAAGGTATACATCGCAGTGACTTAAAAAAAAAAAGAAAAAAAAGGAGGTTGGACATTGCGAATTACATTGAGTACTGTAGCTAGGGCTTAAGTTTGGCAAATAAAGTGTTGTATCCCTGACTCCGAAACTAGGCATAACCTGTATCTTCAGAGCCAGTGATTCCTTCTTGGGGTCTTGTCAGCCGTTACAATGCTAAGCAGTTAGGTAAACAATAGTAAAAATATGCAGCAAAGATGTAACAAAAGTAAATGTAAAAGGGTTATCTACTAGGTAATGAAATGAATATAAATCGAGAGGTGTATGAAAAAGAGGTGTTGCCATAGGTGTGTGTGAGTGTTCGTGTATGTGTGTGTTTGTGCGTTTGTGAGGGGGTGTATATTTGTGTGGGTGCATGTGGAGGTGTTATCTGAGCTGTAATAGGAGGTAACGTGTTATGTAATGCGGGTGAATAATTTTTCAGTTTCGTCGTATGTCAAATTTAGCAAGTAATAGGTAACTTTTTTTTTTAGGTTAAATTGATTTAATGTGTGTATTTTTATTGATTTGTTCAAGCTGTTGTATAATTTAGATGCTAAAAAAGAGTATTGGCGTGTCGCGAAGCTTGTATTAATTTGATTATAATTACAAATGGGTTTCCCGCTACGCACTGTTCTATTTTTAGTATGTGGAAGAGAGGCATGTTTTCTGAGTATTATGCGTAGGATGAAGAGTTTCCTTACAGAGAGACAATTGCAGTCTTTATATAGTGTCAGTGTTGGGTATCGACGAGGATTGTGGGTCATGACTTTTAATAAAGCCCTTTGCGCTCTTTCGAGGCCCAACACTGCGGTTTTATCAGTGCCACCCCATACAGGGATACAATAAGAGAGAATAGACTGGCACAGGGCAAGGTATACTAGTCTCATCGTGTCCATATCGGCTATATCGCGTAGGTTTTTGAAAAGATAAATGAGTCGTCTTAGACGGGTTTTTAATATACCTACATGAGTGTGCCAGTCCAGTCTCTCATCTATGTGAACACCCAGGTATTTGGTATTGGATACCAACGTAAGAGGGAGACATGTGCAAGGGGAGGATGAATCCTGACATACGTGTGCAGTTAAAGAAGATTCCGCAGCCCGGGGTGCAGATTTAGCGGTGATTCTAAAGGCGATTGCTTTGGTCTTAGATATGTTGAGGGTCAGCAAGTTAACCGAAAGCCAGCAAATTAACTAAATTATTGTTTATGATGCGTTCCAAAATTTTTGAAAGTGTTGTGAGTACAGATATCGGCCTGTAATTTGATACGACGTCTCTATTCCCGTCCTTATGGATAGGGTGAACGAGGGCCTTCTTAAATGCACGTGGGAAGGTGCCTGTATTTATCGCAAGGTTACATATGTGCGTGATTGGCGGTATCAAAAAATGTTTGCACATTTTTATGATTTTTGAGGATATTCCGTCCCATCCGACTGCGCAATCCCCTTTAAGTGACATAATAATACGTTCTATTTCTTCGTGGTTGACTTCTAAGATGACTAGAGAATTGGGTTGCGGGTTGGAGTTTTCGGACAAAGTAATGTTGTAGTTAGGTGTGATTTGCGAAGCCAGTTTTTTACCTATATTGACGAAATAACTATTGACCTCGTTGGCGGATGCAGCGGGATCATCTTTGAGTTTCAAGAGTTGGCGCGCGGGTTGTCTGTCATGTCGGGTGTGCGTGATTGTTTTAATGGCGTTCCATGTTGCTTTTGAGTTGCCTTTAGCCTTTATAAGTTTAATAACTCTTTTAAGAAAAAAACGAAAACTATTTGCCCTAAGTTTTTATTCAGTGGCTGGGCAACTAAAGGCATCAGGAAAAGTAGGGAAAGATTATTTGAACTGTATGGCCTTAAGCCTTATATTAACACGGAAACTTTTAGTAAATATGTTGCTACTTACTCTAAAACTTTTAAAATAGTGTGCAAAGTAGCTAAAGCTTCTTTCATTAGCAACAAGGTTAAATCAGCAGACAATAAAATAAAGACAGTTTGGAAAATTATTAACAATGAAACTAATAAGAGCAAAAGGCATAATACTGATTACACACTGGACACTTCCCGCGGTCTCATTAGCGCTAACATCGATGTTGCTCAGGAATTTGCAACTTTTTTTACCAATATTCCAATTAAAACTACGGAAACTTTAAATTCCTCGCCCTCACTTGCTATTGATTTATTAAGAGCGAATGTTTCAGCCTGTCCTGTGGAATTTAAATTTAAACATATAAACCCTGTGGTCGTTGTAAAAGCTTTTAAGCAACTCAAGATCAAAATTACCGAAGATCTGTGGGGCATGTCTACTAAAGTTTGTCAATCCATTATTGAGACAATTGCACCCTACTTAGCTTTAATATTTAATTTGTGTGTGGATCAAGGGGTATTCCCAGATTTAATGAAGTACAGTAAAGTTATTCCACTTTTCAAATCCGGGGACAGTAAAGACACTAATAATTATAGACCCGTATCAGTTTTGCCGGTTTTCAGTAAGGTGTTTGAAAAAGTAATGTTAAATCAAATGCTCAATCATTTTAATCGTAATAACATCCTACACGATCAACAGTATGGTTTCACCAAAGGACGTTGCACAACTGACGCCGGTGTCACCTTGTTGAAACACATCTTTAAGGCATGGGAAGAGGCACAAGATGCAATAGGCATCTTTTGCGATCTATCTAAGGCTTTTGATTGCGTGAATCACGAAACGCTGCTCTTGAAACTTGAGCATTACGAACTGGGTAAACTTGCGCTTAGCTTAGTAAAATCATATTTGAATGATAGAATGCAGCAAGTTCAAATAAACGGTGTGAACTCATTGGGTTTAAAAGTTAGAATGGGTGTACCACAGGGCTCGATATTGGGTCCATTCCTCTTCTTAGTATATATAAATGATTTACCTCAACTACTGAAAAATCGACCACAAATGGTGTTATTTGCTGATGACACATCACTGATTTTTAAAGTAAATAGACATGCACGGGAGCTTGACGACGTACCTAAATAACGCTATGTTCAAGGTCCATAATTGGTTTACTATAAATAATTTGGTATTAAATGAGAAGAAAACTAAATGCATAAGATTCACGTTACCGAATGTAAGAAGTAGTGAATGTCATGTTGTACTGAACGAGGAGATGCTAGAATTCGTCGAAAAGACAGTTTTCCTGGGGATCACGCTTGATTCAAAACTACAGTGGGGTCCTCACATAACATCACTTGCAGGGCGACTAAGTTCAGCCGCTTACGCTGTTTGGAAAATCCGCCAACTAACAGACGTGGATACCGCGAGACTGGTCTATTTTAGTTACTTTCATAGCATCATGTCTTACGGTATTTTGCTGTGGGGACGGGCTGCAGATATTGATTCTATCTTTATTTTGCAAAAGAGGGCTGTCCGAGCCATATACAACCTCCACAAACGCGAATCTCTAAGGGAACTGTTTAAAAAAATTAACATCATGACGGTTCCTTGTCAGTACTATCGCGGTCTAAAAATGTTTATCAGTTTTCAAACTAGCTTCTTTACCACACTGTGTGCAGTAAAGTCTAAAATACAATATCTGCTTCTTATTACTTTTATTTCTTAATTTTAAAGTTGACACTTTACCATAATGACATAAAATGCTACACCTCCTTCGTATTACTTTTATTTCTTCATTTTAAAGTTGACACCTGTTGACATATTACCGTAACCATAATGACATTTTAACAAAGAAAATAGGTTTGAATTTTAGTAAATATAGATTAATAGAAATAAAATGGTATAACCCCGCAACAAAGGGCTGAAATATTATTTCTCCACGAAGATGGCTTGAATATTAGTGTGATATCACGAGAGCTCAATATATCTCGATTCACCGTGAGATTTTGGATTCGGCGTCATGGCGAAGAAGGGCAAATAACAGATCATAGAAGCAATTCAGGACGACGGGCGATACTAACCACCGCGCAAATAACTGATATGGTTAAACATTACGAAGAGCGCGGCTTCACACCAACTAGTCGTTTTGCTGCTTTATATGATGTGGGTCCTCGGACGATTCGACGAGCTTTGCACGGAGCATGACGTCTGTAGTGTACAGACGTCATGCTATAAAAGTGGAACTCAAAGCTCACCACAAAACTGCCCGACTAAATTTTGCGCGACAATATCTTGATTTTGATTGGTCGAATGTTATATTTACCGACGAAAAAAGTTTTAAATCGAGTCAAATTGGAAGATTGACTTTATGGCGTTATAATCGCACTCGGTATGATGAAGCTCACATGAATCTGGTCGCATAACAGTCAACTTATGGGGGTGGATGAGCCACGATGACGTCGGAGAACTGACGTCGTTAGAAAAAAGGGCTACTGCGAATAATTATGTGGCACTTTTGGAAGAGGTGATGCTGCCTACTGTGCGCGTTGTGTATCCTGCAGCAGAATTCCCACAAATTGATTACGTTCAGGATAATGCACCGATACACAAGGCCCGGGCTACTATGGCGTGGTTCAACATGCACCGTGACATTCGTCTTATTCAATGGCCTGCTCGTTCAGCAGATATGAACCCGATTGAAAATCTGTGGGGCATAATGGTTCAACGCTGGGACTGTCAGAACGAAAGAAACCCTGAAGCTCTTAGATCACATTGTGCACTGGTATGGGATGATATCAGGGGGACAGATTTATGCGCGCGGCTTGTCTCATCTATGAGAGATAGACTACGTGCCGTCATAGCTGCTGATGGAGGCTATACTAGTTATTAAAACTATAAATTATTGATAATTTCCATAAAAAAATAAAAATGTTTACTATAAAATTGTCTATTTTTGCATTTTTAGTAAGAAGTTCAACCTCGCTTGGTTAAAAAAGATTTGTTTGACAAAAAATATTAAATGATAAATGATTTATTTCTGTAAGTAGGTTTGTACAAACACTTTTAAACGTCAATCACATTTTTAAAACTAAATGAGGTCGGCGTTTAATATCTGACTACTCTGAGAAGAAAGGCCGAAATCACTATATTGTCATCGACCTTGTGACATAGATGTGTGCATACAATTATAAACCTTAAGGTGGTAAACATTCTCAGACCGCGACCGTACATATATGAAAACATTATGTATGTTCGGAAAAATCTACATCTTTTTAGTAAGATAAGTGACAGGCATAACTTTAACACTAGAAATAGGAACAAATTAGATCAACCACGTTTCAGATTGTCTAAAGTACATACTTCTTTTATGGGGTACTGTGTAAAATGTTATAATAAAATACCACTCATTATTCTTCAACTAAATGAGAAGAAATTTAAAACATGCATTAAACGCACACTATGTAGACAGGCATATTATAAGTTGGATGATTATATCGTAGATAAAAATGCTTGGCTTAATGCTGGTCCTGCTCCACAGGCACTAGGGCTCACTAGTTAAAATTTTTAATATTTGGAAGAGTTGCTTCCCCCTTTTTTTTCTGACTTTACAAACTTAAGTTTATTTTTTTCTTTAAATTCTATTATTTTAATCTTTCATGTACATTGCAAATTATAGTTTTGTATAAATTAGAAGCATTTTTTCAATTTTGTAAATGTGAGTACCATGGAGCCGTTTAATATGGTATCATGTTTTATATTGACTTGAAAGAGCATGGCTGATGAGAGTATGTCATACTCACTTAAATGTCTCGCTGATGGTGGCGCATGTGTTGGATCATTCGGTTCCCTACAAAATGGTTGAGCTGGATGGTGCTGATCCACGTGTCATGTTCGTGAACGGGCGCTGTCAGTTGAGACTGGTCATCTCTCATCTGCCAGGGCTTATTTTTAATCTTATATTTTGAATTGTTTTTGATTATTTTTCATTTGACATTGTTCTCACATATGGAAGCACCAAGAATACTGTACCCAGGATTTTGTAATATCTATATCCATTTTTAAAAGAGTGTCCTTGGAGTTTCTTGCCCGTTCTTCTCCATAGAGATCTACGATTTGGAATGGGCAACTAGCTTCAACTTTTTGACTAACTGACCGATTCTTTGACAATTCAAAAGTGCCTGTAAATGGTTTAATTGAAATAAATGCTTTGAGTTTGAGTTTGAGTTACCCTACTTAGAGAGGGTCTGCCCACATAAAGCGAGATAGTAATACATAGCTTAAGCTTCAAGTAGGTATTCGACTAGATGTCTGTGGGACCGACGTGAAATGCACAAATGGTTTCTAGATTAAATTTTTTTTCGTTTTTAATTCATTATAATAAGTAATTGCAAATGTTCCGTTGTTTTTATTTTATTGTTTTAGGCAGTGGCTAAACAAGCATTTCGGAGTATTTCAGTTGACGACTGGAAAAATTCATGTCAACATGAGTCATCAAAATAGAAAAAAGTTATTTTAGAAGGGGGCAAACTCTGTATAGTGACATTGAAAAAATTATCATAAACCTACAAGATGAAAGCAGCAGTAGTGACACATCTGAAGATAGCCAGCAAAGTTTTGGTGAAAGCTCACTCCAAGACATGGATGAAGACTTTTCGGGCGTGGAATATTTAGAGGAAAACATTTTTGATTCTGATTATTTTTTTAGTTTTTGTTTAGAACACCAACTAAGAAACATTTTGCCTTTGGTTAGAGGAGAACTTGGATTTGTGGGACACAGTCATACAGTAGTGAAGCTTCCAACTTCTCACTGTAATCTAAACCCTATTTAATTGATCTGGGGTCTTGTAAAATATAAAATTGTCTCACATAATGTGGTATTAGTTGACATCAAGTATTTTGAAATACCTAATAATTTTATTTTTAATTCATTAAGCACTGTCTCCAAGCAACCATTTGTTGCCGAATAATCCATTTTCACATTGTGCTAAAAACAAGAAAAATCTTTATTTAAATTACCTATGTGTTTGAACAAGTACTTTTAGATTAGATAATTAGGACATGACTTTACCACGCAGTTCTGAAGAGTTGAATATAGTGGCATCATGAGAGGAGCCTGGCCAACGAGCCACCACATTCATAAAAATCAGGTTGGCATTGCACACCGCTTGCACATTCAGGGAAAAATAACCTTTTCGGTTTCGGAATTCTTCACCAATCTGAGCACCTAAGTAGAAAAATAGGTAGGTAAGTAGGAACTAGTGAAATTGTTGAAATGTATGTAGGTACTAACTAACCTATTTAATTTCATAGTGACTTACATGGTGATTGTATTCTAATGTGTGTCCCATCAAGTGCCCCAAGAACACGTGGAAATCGAGCTACATTGTAAAAGTCTCTTTCTGTGTCAGAGTGCATGTAAATATATATGTTATACAGTTTAGCAATAGCAAAACTGATATCACGCACAATACGAAAAGCTGATGTTTTTGACACACCCACTAAGTCTGCCACTGATATCAACATTGTGCCTAAAGCATAGAACCTTAGCGTCAATAGTAATTGATGTAGTGGAGATATCCCATGATTCCTGAAATGACAACAGTAAGTTAAGTAATAAGGTTAGACGTTAGCGGTCTATTATAAATGCCTCCATTAAACTAACCTGGCTCCTTTTATTCGTATGTCTGGATAAAGGACCATGAGTCAAATTGGGCTCAGTGTCCAACAGAGTTATAGCATACGCCATTGTGAAGGATTTTGTTTGTACTAAAATTGTTACTATGGGCACCACCTTCAATTCCATTGCAGAAAAAAGATATGCACCTAAATAGGTTTTGTAGAAAAAGACAATTGTTAGGAGTCGTAAAACTTATTGAAACAATATACTCATTCTTAAAATGCTTAAATAGTGGTAAACAATAGATGCGCCTGCGCCCGTGTGATTTACAACACTCTCCATCCCTTTTACACCTCCCGGACGCCTGCGCGGGCGCCCGTCTACTCTCAATCAGTCGACTCGTGATTCTCACGTTGTTAGCTGTGTTTCCGTGTATCCTCTCTTGTTCTGTGATTTACCGACCCTAGCTTGTTGTTTTGGACTCTGTTTATGCTTACGTATTGGTGCGCTTGGTGATTTATTTATTATATTAAACCTGTTAACTTGACCTGGACTGTTTATGGACACTGATTTACCTACCTGTTTTTGCAATGGCTACCGAAGGACGGCGTTGTGTGTTGTGCCCACGTTCTGTTTTGCGACAACGGCGGCATATTTTAGATGAACACTTACCAGAAAGACAACCCCGGTATGCAGAATATATTCAACAAAATGCGCTCACCGAGGTAAGTGTACACATTTCCTGTACACGGCACATATACCTGTTATAAATCTGTATTTAAAATGTCTGTCTGTCATTCTATCTGCTCATATTTTGAGAACTACTGAACCAATCTTAATACAGTTTGTTTCATTAATACATAATTATGGGCTACTTACCATCACGCTAAGTTATCGAAGGGGAAAGCAGAGAGGTTAAATATGAGAGGTCAGGAAAAAACGGCCGTTTAATTAGAAATCCCATTCGCTATAAAAATGGGACCTAAAAAATCCGACTTTTACGTGACCTGTGCTGCGGGCACAGCTATAGGCTATAAAAATCCCAAGGGAATGATCATCAAGTCTACGCGGACGGAGTCGCGGGCAAAAGCTAGTCAAAAATAAACCCAATAGTATGCCGCAGAAAGTATTTTATTTATTGAATGTTATTTTCAAATAGTCTTTACTTTTTTTTAGGTTGCGTTTAATAACATCCAAGCTACATGCCATCGGTGTTGGCAAGTAGTGCAAAATACAGTTCGACAACAAGAACCAGAAATGCCACTACGTCAGGATGTCCAACCGGAAAGCTTACAAGAACCGCAAGGCCCACAAGAACCGCAAGGCCCACAAGAACCGCAAGGCCCACAAGAGCCGGGAATACCACCACAAGCAGAAGATCTACAACAAGTCGTTATTCCTGATTATATGAGAGCGCCCAATGTTGCTTACCGTTGTATTTTTAATGGCTGCCCTAACGCAGAACGTCTTAGAATCCCAGTTACGATTAAAGTACATATTCTTTGTGAGCACCGCTTATACATACCTGAAAGTGCAAGAGTTTGCCAAGAACATCTGATGGGTAACGACAATTGGAACTTTTTGATTGATAATTGTAATGTTACGCATAACTTTAATGTACGTCAGATCACAGATATGACTAATATGCTGGTAAGAACCATTACCCAAGGCCAGAGATTTGATTTTGTATTAGAAGCTGCATTAACGGATAATGACTTATATTTTTGGACTGGACTAAACTTGCAACAATTCAATAGAATTTTGGAAGAGACTCCTTCTCTAGCACAAAGAAGTAATCGTCCACGGACTGTCCTCGGTATCTATATGACAAAACTAAGAACAGGAGAGTCAAATGAGAGATTGTCAACATTGTTTAATATATCTCGCCGAACACTGGAACGAAAACTTGCACTAGCCAGAGAATGTTTAATGAATGACTTCGTTAACAGACACCTTGGTATTGGCCATATTTCGCGAGAAAATATACTGCAAAGAAACCTGCTATTACCAAAAGGCTTGTTTGGCAACGAAGAAAATACAAAAGCCATTGTTATAGCTGACGGTACCTATATGTACATCGAAAAAAGCTCTAACTTTTTATTTCAGAGAAGAACTTACAGCTTGCATAAGTTTCAAAACCTTTTGAAACCTTTTCTGATGGTATGTAGTGACGGCTACATTATCGAAGTTTATGGTCCGTATGCGGCTACGGATTCTGATGCATCAATTATGAACAATATATTAAACGACGAGGAAAATCCTTTCCACTGGATGTTTCACCGGAACGATGTGTTCATCTTAGACAGGGGCTTTCGAGATAGCGTAGAAAACTTACAGGCATTGGGATATGAGGCACACATCCCACCGACAAAAGACAGATTCGAAACTCAATTAACCACAGTTCAAGCAAACAAATCAAGATTAATAACATTGTGTCGGTGGGTTGTAGAAGCTGTTAATGGGAAGTTTAAAAATAGATTTAAACTACTGCGACAGGATTATTTTAATAGAGCCTTGCCGCATTTATTTGTTGACTTTAAAATTGCAGCCGCTCTTATTAACGCATTTTACAAGGTAGCTGTGGATAATGAACATGCAAATGAAATATTAAGAATAGCCAATGAAAGGCTCCATACACCAAATCTTTTGAACGACTATGTACAACTGAGGAACCTGAATAGACAAAGAGCCGCATTTATTACATTGGAACCAAATCAGCTGGAAGACTTCCCTCGGCTAACAATAAACGAGATTTTCATGATATCGCTTGGGTCATATCAAATCGAACTTGCTAAATCATATTGCAGCGAACATTTACGCAATGGTTTATATACGATAGAAGTATGTCGTGAAAATGAATTAAATAATTTAGCAGCATGCAATATCCATCACCAAAATGTGTGGCTATTAAGAGGAAGGATACAGTCAAGACATGTTCGTGCACGTACATATTATGTATACATTCTGGTTAACAGAAACGAAATGGGTCGAGATGCCATCGCACAGTATTACTGCTCGTGTCTAACAGGTAGACGCACAGTAGGAAGTTGTGCTCATACCATTTCAATAATATGGTATCTAGGGTTAGGCAGGCACATACAATTTAATCCACCGGCAGGACATTTAGACGACATTATTATTGATATTGATTGAAATGTTAATAAAAATAATGTTAACTGTTAGCAGCTGTTTTATTTTTTATGTATACATTAAACCTGGAATTAAAACTAGTTAAAGATGTTCAATAACAAAACCTACAATGCCATAACAGCACTACTTTTTGCAGAATTTTAGTTTATTTATGGTCGGAGAAAAATATTTATAGCAAAATAACCCCATGGATTCTTCGCAAAAATGAGTTTAAATCTTTATATTTAGTGCTTTACAAGTATATTCAAAGTGGTCTCATCTCTGTTGGTGGGTGAGCCCAGGCTTCATACATTTTTGCCCATGGTCCTTTAACTCTTTCTCCATTCGGTTCCTTTCCCTATGTCCAATTTTTAGGTGGTTATCCTGTAGAATCTGAAATATTTCATTTTCACTTACGTAATATCTGATAGTGTTGTTTTCTTTGACCGGGACAATTAATTTCTCTATCTCTCCAATAGTCGTGACATCGAATCGCCGCAATATATTAGCTATATTTTTTCAGTGCATTTGGTTCATTTATTAGACCATGTGCTGTGGCTCTCGATGAAAATCTCTTTTGCAAGATTAGCGTTCGCTCGTCAGCACCAAGATTGGTCCGATGAATGGGGTCGTGTTTTATTCTCTGACGAAAGCCGATTTTGTGTAAATTTCATCGACGGGAGGGAAAGGATGTGGAGGTATCGAGGAGAAAGGTACCGTCAAGCCAATTTTACCGAAACGGTGTCATATGGTGGAGGGTCCGTTATGGTGTGGGGTGGCATAACTTTAACAGCCCGCACCGCTTTGGTCATCATTGATGGCGGTTCCCTGACTGCACACAGATACATAACAGAGATCTTAGAACCCCATGTAATGCCTTTTGCCCCATTTATAGGCCCAGATTTTGTGTTTATGCACGATAATGCACGGCCCCACACTGCTCGCGTGGTTCGCGATTACCTTAACGAAATCGGAATCACTCAAATGGACTGGCCAGCACGATCCCCAGACATGAATCCGATAGAGCATGTTTGGGACATGCTTGGACGGAAAGTGCGGGAGAGAATTCCACCTCCAAGGAATGTTGAGGAGCTAAAATTGACGTTGACTGAAGAGTAGGTCCATTTGCCCCAGGACATGATTGAGAGTGTCATTAGAAGCATGGGTAGACGTATTCAAGCCCTAATAAGAGCCCGCGGCGGCAATACAAGGTATTAATTATGTGGTTTAACAACATTTTCTAAGCTAACTTAATTTTAAAAATTGTCAAGAAAATCAAAATGTCATATTTTTTTTGTTTTGTTTGTAATTATCTATAAATAAATTATGTTCAACCCTAGTTTCTGTTGTGTCATACTTATTTTGAATAACCAAGCCCAAATGAAGCGAAAAAAATACATAAAAAGCTAATATTTAAAAAAAAAACTGTCTTTTTTTTTGTGTTCCCCTAATTTTGCCGGTGTGAGGTCGTTTGCGCAAAAAGGACAGTTATTCAAAGCACGATTGGCTAATGCAGAAAAAATGTCCAATAAAGTTACATTTTAACAAGTGACAAAAAATATGACAAAACCAGCAAAACTGTTTGTTCACATGCAACTACAGTTTAAAAAGAAATCTGGCCTTGTCACTATTCAAAAAGAGTCCCAAGTGCTACAGGCTGTTATGCAAATATTTTGCGTTGCGTTGCTGAGCCAAATTAAATTAGTACCTGGTATAAATCCCATCATCTTTGAAAAGATTAAAAAAGTGGTAGCTGAAATGGATGTGCCAGATAGATTCTGCAGTCTCATGTTCGACGAAATGTCAATTTCGCCACAAATTCTTTTTAATACACATAAGGATAAATTGGAAGGCTTTGCATCAAATCAAGAGGCCTCATTTGCTGACCATGTCTTTGTTATTATGGTGAAGGTTGTGAAAAATAATTTCAAACAACCAATTGCAAACTACTTCACAACCGGATTTAAAAAAATGAGCTGGAAGTTTTAATCAAATCCGTGGTTCAGCATGCATTGCAACATAACCTCATCGTGGTTAACACGGTATGTGACCAAAGTCCTGTTAATGTTGGCGCTATAACTCAATTGATATATAAAACTAAAGCCGCCTATCTTTGACAAGGCAAAGAGTGGTGTTAAGAAATGTTCCCGGTTTATGGTCACAGCATAATCCCTTTGTATGATACTCCTCATCTAATAAAAGGTCTTAGAAATAATTTGCTGACCAAAGATATGACATTAGTCACAAAAAAAAACATAAAATGGGAATATTACCAAATGGTATTTGCTGCTGATAAGTTATATGGAGAGTTACGTCTCCTTGACAAAATTACGGAAGAACACGTAAATCCCGAAAAAATTAATAAAATGCGAGTGAAATATGACATTAGTCACAAAAAAAACATAAAATGGGAATATTACCAAATGGTATTTGCTGCTGATAAGTTATATGGAGAGTTACGTCTCCTTGACAAAATTACGGAAGAACACGTAAATCCCGAAAAAAATAATAAAATGCGAGTGAAATCGGCGACACAAATATTTAGTCACAGTATTGTGACAGAACACTTGACGGCAAGGAAGGATCTTCCCGAAGATTGTTGTCAAATAATAGAGATGACTCTTTTAATAGATTTAATCTATTTGATTCTTTAAATGTGAGCAGTATGTTCATACCAAATGGTAAAATTTATGGGCCTGACAAACGCAATTCGCCTCATCATGAACTGTAGGAAAAATCATTTTTTTTTAGTCTGAGAAAAAAATTAAAACTGGAGACAAAAATCGTCTAACTGAGACAACTATAACATCAGTGACGAATCCAATTAAAACTATAGAGGGCATGGAGTCTTTGGAAAGTGTCGTCTAGTGAATATGGTTTAGATGCAATGTTGACACGGAAGTTCAACCAAGACTCTGTCGATTTTTTTTTCGGGAACATCAGGAGTTATGGGGCAAGGAATAATGCGCCTAATACAGTGGCTTTTGAAGGAGCATTCAAAACTTTCTTAATAAATCATTTTAATTCTCCTCATTCAAGGGGGGCAAACTGTGAGGAGGATTCTAATGACTGCCTCCAGACACTGTTTTTTTTTAAAAGAGAAACATTATACTGCTGATGTTCCTGAGGAAAGTGAAATAATTCATTTGAATAGTGAAATTGGCTTTGACCAGTCAAATACAACTGATGCTGGATAAAGCAATTGTCTGTGGTTGGGTTTTAAAAAAATGTTGTAAAAAGTTGTCAAGCTTGTAAAAAGACTTTACTAGAGAACACAAGTAATCAAAATAATATATTCATTAGAGCTAAAGAATATCGAAACAAAAATGGCTTTCCTATCCTAGCAAAGAAATTATTTCAATGAAATACAAAACATAGCAACGTCATGTCTTAGGCGAAATGTACCCAAAAAACGCGTGAAACATACAATAATTTCTTTTACAGATATGTAGTCTTTTACAGCCCGTAGTGAAACATTCAAGAAATACTTTTTGAATATTACACTAAATGTAATCATTTACAGTTGGTGTCGATCAGTCAATCGAATTTTGGTCGGACAATCAATTTATGATGGTGAAGATGAAACCAAAATTGCAGCCCAAAATTATTATAATAGGCACAAAAATTATAAAAATAAAAGCACCTCCGTGAATTTGCAAGATTCATTATTATGAACTTTTCTCATCATGCAAGCCAGATTTTGCCAAGAACGAAATTGATGAATCGCCCGACAAATTGAAACGACAACTTACCAAATCGGAATGCCCCACCGTTCCAACATCATACAATACAAGCTCCAATGCCTCAAGCCAAACCAACGATTCGCGCAGTCGCCGGGACAGCATCCTATATAGGACACCAAAGAAAGGAACAGGCGTCCATATGGATATGGCGACGGAGGAGGCCAATACCATACTTCAACAGGGCAAGCAGGCGCTGGAGGCCGCAGGAAATATGAAACGAGAGTGCAAGCAGGTTGCTCACAATTGTCTGCAGTCTATACGAGACCGTTTTGTCCCTGTCAGACTCCAGGGCGCGGCATAAGTACAATCTAGACAAGGAGAGGTCACGCCATGCTCAAGAGCTCGTAAGGGTGGAAAGAGCTCACACAAGAGAGATGGAGACCACCAAGAAGACTCTAGCGTTGGAGTTGGGCCGCGTTCGGGACGACATAGGGGAGACCCTGAAGACAACAAAGCTCATCAGGGAGTGGCTGGGAGCTGAAACCCTACAGGCGCTAAAGGAGAACGCCGAAACACGCAAAGGCGTCTAGGCTCTAGAGGCGGTGGTGCGCAAGGAGCACGAGAAAACTCGGAAAGAGGCCGGAAGAGCCACGGGATCGCCGAGAAGGGACAACAACCCAAACCCGATCCTGATGCGACTCGAACTCGGCATAGCTAGCGTAACAAACCAACTAGATACGCTTAGGAAACAGATGGAGCGAATGAGGGCAGACTTTCAGACTTTCCGGTGCTCCGCTCGCAGCGGGTTTCGGAAGCACACAAATCAACCACTTCCACCCCATACTTATTAAAAAAATATTTTAGATTTCATTGGTTTTATTTAATCTTTAATTGAACAATAAAGTTCTTTAACTCTTTGGGACATTTTGTTCCCGAAATGTAACCTATTACGTACTATTAGGTTACAGTGTAAATTGATGGGAAAAAAAATATGGCATTGAGTTAGTGTTACTAATCGGTAATTTTTTTCCCAATAGGTAACAGTGTAACACAAAATGGTGTAACTCAACGGCAACAAAGGATTCGTACTGTCTGCCTGAGCGAGGAACTCTTAAAGAGGACAAAATAATCAAGAAATTGACAAATAGTATAGGATGCACCAACGCCAAGGAAAGTGACGATCGATGACAATCGAAAGGGTTATACTTGAGACCGTTCCCGGAGATACGATGTGTCAAAAGCCGGATTGATGAAAAATCGGCTGCGACTCGGAAGGAAAACGAAATCATGCTTCCTAAATGGCTCGAAACTGCAGAAGCCCGCTAAAATAAATGGCGAAGTTAAAGCGTTACTTTGTCGAATCCACTTGCACTTTCAATTCTGTGTGACAAGTATTATTATCTGGAGCCATCGACCATCCGAGTTACGATTCAGCGATAAACACTTCTACGAACGCCACGCTCCAATTTGTTTCCCGAACGCTGATTACTGGATTCATTCAAAAAACCTACACGGATCGAGCACGACTCCTTTTGAAATGGTACTTAATATTTCTTTTTTACAATGTTACACTAAAAATTCAAGTAAAATTGTTAGGTAATTTTTCAAGAAATATCTCATCTTTCACGCGCGTCATCATATTTTTCATTGTATCTTTTATTTTTAAATAGCTACAGCAACCTATGGCTAACTGGCCTAATATTTATTGCGTGTACAAAGAAAACAACCTTTTTCTTACGGAAGTTAGACACTCTGTTAATTTTTATTATTACACAAACAAAAATTCATGATTTTTAGTGTTCCGTAGTACTGGGTGGCGCAAAAGTACTGGCACTAAAGAAAATACTTTTTTTTTTTTTATATGACATTTTCTGTCATTCTGTTGTTGAAAATTGTGTAGTGAACAAATGTAAAATACACTGAAAATAAACATGGACCGTTTTACTCCCCAAGAACGTGGAATAATTGTGTCAATGTTCTTACGGAATAATTCATCAGTGATAAGAACACAACGTGAATTTCGTCGACGATTTCCCCACCGTCCGGCACCGATTGGTCGCACAATTCGACGCTTTGCCACACGCCTTGAAGCAACTGGCTCAACATTGGATAGACCTAAGTCTGGGAGACCAAGAACAGGCCGTTCAGCTGAAAATATCGATGCTGTGCGCGAAGATGTGGAAGAGTGTCCAGAAACATCAACGAGGCGACGTGCCACGCAATTGGGCATTTCCAGACGGACCCTGCAGCGTATTTTGGTGAAAGACTTAAAGATGTTCCCGTATAAAACTCAAATGACTCATCAGCTGCTGCCTGCTGACCACCGAGCTCGTCTAGATTACTGCCAGCGCGTCATAAACCTCAACCTTGAAGAGGATGATTTTCCTTCAAAATTGGTTATGAGTGACGAAGCGCATTTCCATCTCTCAGGGCATGTCAATAAGCAGAATACTCGGTTCTGGGGCACTGATAATCCGCGCATTATTCAAGAAACACCTCTACACCCACTAAAAGTTACTGTATGGTGTGGCATCTGTGTTGACAGAGTGATCGGACCCTATTTTTTCGAAGACGCTGGAGGCAATGCGATTACTGTCACTGGAGAACGCTACAGAACCATGTTACGTGAGTTTTTGATACCCAGTTTGGACGAATTGGGGCTGGAGCACATCTGGTTTCAACAAGACGGCGCTACGGCACACACAGCGCGCGACACTATGGACTTAGTGAGGGACGCTTTTCCAGGCCGAGTTATCTCTCGTTTTGGCGATTTGCCTTGGCCTGCAAGATCACCCGATCTGACCAGTCCAGACTTCTTTCTTTGGGGTTTTTTGAAATCTCGGGTGTATGTGAACAAGCCACAGACTCTCGCAGCTCTAAAAGAAAACATTCGTCAAGAAATAACGAACATATCGCAGGAAGTGTTACGGCAAGTTATGCAAAATGTCATAAATAGGGCTCAAATGTGTATCAACTCTGGAGGTCACCATTTAAAAGACATCATCTTTAAATCCTAATGGTACGAAATTTAATGGCACAAATATACATTTAAAAAAATCTAAATCTAGTTTTCTAATTTAGAAAAAATTTTATAGCTGAACCAAATAGGGTCTTTACTTTTGCGCCACCCAGTACAAGGAACATCAAGTCAACAACAATCAAGTGCCTGATCTGTAATAAAAGGCATTGAAAAGTGTTGTGTATGACAAATAAACTAACATCAAACAATACCAACAATGAGTCACCGGTATCAGAAAAGAAAACAACAGCAGCATCATCTACTATACAAGGAACCACACTACTTCAGACTGTATTAGTTGAGATACAATACAAGGACAAAAAGCTTCAGCTCCGTGCACTATATGACAGCGCGCACGCAGTGTTTCAGAAGACCTAAATTAAGCAAGACATCATTGACAAACTCCAAATACTTGCAATAAAAGAAGAAGTACTTACCCACAACCTGTTTGGCGGAATGCAGACAAATTCTCAGCTTCATGAAGTATATAACCTAGAAATAAGATGCTTAGATAACAGTTTAAATTAATATGGAAACGCTAGGTCGCTCATGTGTTTGTACTAATGTTCCTAGATTTAATTCTAATGACACTGTTATCTGTAATTTGTTAAAATCACATAAAATATCTCTGACTGATAAAGGTGATAGTACTGATATTGGGCTATTAATTGGGGCAGATTTCTCAGGTCTTCTGATGACTGGCACAATAATTCAATTACAAAATGGACTTTTAGCCATAAAGACAAAGCTCGGCTGGACACTACAGGGCAGACAAGTAGGTGCTTTAAGTAATATGACAATCTCTATGTTTTTTGACAGGTTACTGGGATGTAGAGACATTGGGCATCCAAGATCCTGCGGAGAAAAAATCAAAGTCCAAAGGCACAGAAGACGGTTTATTATCTAACTATGAAAGAGCTAAACAAAGGCTTGATTCAACTACTCAAAAGTTAAACTCAGGAGGTAAATTCAAGGAGTATCATGAAGTTTTTCAGGAGTGGCATCAGGAAGGTATTATAGAAAAAGTGCCACCATCACGAATAGATCATGATACAGGTCATTACCTACCATATAGGGCTGTTTTTAAAGAGTCTAGCCTGACCAGTTCAATCAGACCAGAATTTTGATGCATCGGCCAAAGATAAAAATGGACTGTGTCTGAATTCTTGCTTGGAAAAAGGTACCAATGTAATATGAAGAGTTTTTTACAAAAACTACATAACCAACACTTTCACAACTTTTTTGTTATTGACAACACTGTGTTCGTCTGTGACTAAGCTATCGAATGATATATTATATGTTTTGCAAAAACTACATATCTCGAAGATATTTGCAAATATTTTACATCATAAATATTTTACAAAAACTGCATAACATTTTGTACTTAAGTAGTTTTTGTAAAAAAATATCATGTCTGTGGTCATGTCAATGTCAAAAACGACGTGTGCTTGGTATTGTGATACGTTTTTCTCGCGCCTTACAAATAATTTAAAATGGATATTCAAGGTGTTTCTAAAAGAAGAAAACGCAAAGAAAAAAAGGAGAATGTGATAAAAATTAAAAAAGCTAAAGGACTTGAACATATAAACCATAAAAATAACTTAATACTAGCTCGAGAAGTCGGGCCTGATTGCAGGTAGGTAAATCAAGAGCACCACGTAGGTTTATTTGTTGCATTTCGGTTATTGTCGTTATTTTGGGTTAAAAATCATTTTTATTTCATTTCAGGTGTAAAGTATACAAATGCTATGAAAAAATTGATGCAGAACAGAGGCAAAGTATTTTAAGAAATTTTAATGAATTAGGTAACAAAAACGATCAGGATGCCTACTTAATGAGTTTAATTTCTTCGTCATATCCCAAAAGGCATACAACAGAGAAACCGCAAAATTTTAGATTGGTCACATATTCTTTTAAAATTCGTATGGGTGTGGAAGAAATACCGGTATGCCTTACTGCTTTCTGTAACATTCATGGTATTAAAAAAGGTCGTATTAGAAGGTTGCAAGGGCTCATTACTGTTAATGCTTTAATACCAAAAGACATGCGAGGCTCACACAAGTTAAACAGATATAAGAAAACACCTGAAGAACTTTTACATTTAATCCGTAGTCATATAGAATCATTCAAGACACGGCAATCACATTATTCCCTGAGAGAGAATCCTAACTGCAGATATTTGGATGAAGAGTTATCTGTCAATAAGATGTATAATTTATTTTTAAACAGTCATCATATTCAGGTTTCTTATGTAGTGTATTAGTCAGTTTTTAAGAAGGAATTTAATCTTAAGTTTGGTTTACCCCGAACTGATACATGCGCAACATGCGATTCCTACAGATTAAAAATTAAACTAGCTGCTTTAGATGAAACTAAAGTCATACTTAAAATGAACATAAATTACATTTGGCAAAAGTGGAAAAATTTAATGAGATTAGTCAAGGTAATCCTTGACAATGTAACAGGAGAACATCAACAGACTACTCAGCTCCGGAAAAGATCGTGGTATGTAGATAAATGTTTAACAAGTTTAAACACTGAAAAAGAAACAACAAAATTTATAGAAGACTCCAAGAGGATCATTGAGGCGAAATTCAATCTACGCATGTGGGTGACATCACCGCTGAATATAAATGAGTCAGGTAAGGATATAATACCAGTACTAAGTCTAAATTGGGACACTTCATCTGATCAGCTGTACTGTAGCATGGGAAACTTGCCTGCCCCGGAAGATGTACAACATCTTACAATTAAGTAATAAAAAGAGAAAAATAAAAACAAATAACCACTACTGCACTAAAAAGCATAAAATAAACTTGATACTTAATTCAAAAAAAGATAAATGCTCACAAAAGCATTTTATTGGATATGTAATTCTTGTTTATAATTACAAATTAACCTATCTTACAATAAATAGAAAAAAAAACCTTAATAGAATACCCATCAATCAATCAAACTATTCACTTACAAATTAAGATTATTTCTTTACACTAATAGAATGCGTTTCTAAACACGCTAGCTATTAATTTAAATAAAATAAGTACTATTATATGGACTAGGTACCTACTTATCTGTTTGAAGTCGGTGCCAAGCCCAAAATTAACAACAAATAAATTAGTACTACACACCTCCTTACACAGGATACAATTAACGACAAAAATAATTCTAATGAAATAACTAAATACTTTTAATATTTTACAAAGATCAAGTAATGGACAATCACGTGAGTAAGTGACCAAATGAATTGAAACTGTATCAAAAATTTTGCGCATATTTTTTTTTATTACATTCGAGACGACCGTTAACAACGTCTGCCCGCACGTGTCTGCCCTTTTTTTTTTTTTCACCGGCTTCCGATATCCATTTTTAGTTGCTTTTATCTTCTTATTGAAAATATTATTTTCCCACAAACTTTTCTACAAGATAAAAGTACAGCTTGCGTATAGTTCCCCTCATCATCGTATTATAATATGGTGTCCATAATTGTTTTTTTCAGATCTGTAATGTCACTTATAACGTTTATGGTTGCAAAGTTCTCCTATATATAAATGAATTAAGTCCAAACACAAGGTAGTTACTGTGAACCGTTGAGGAGTTCCCTTAATTGTCCTTCGTCTTCATCATCAGACCCTTAACGACAGTCACAACCCATCAAAGTGTAAGGTTTTTATCAATACAAATTAATGAAGCCCAAACACAAGGTATCTGCTGTAAACCACTGAGGAGTTCCCTTGACTGTCTTTCATCTTCATCATCAGACCCCTAACGACAGTCACATCCCACAAAAGTGTAAGGTTCTTATCAATACAAATTAATCAAGCCCAAACACAAGGTATCTGCTGTAAACCACTGAGGAGTTCCCTTGGCTGTCTTTCGGCTCCATCATCAGATCGACTCCAGACTTTCATAAAATTGTAGTGCTGTCAAATACTTAATGAAATAATTTAGAAATGCACTAGTTGCCCCTACAATTTTTGAAAGTTCCCCTCGATTCCTCTAGGATTCCATTATCAGATCCTGACTTGGTGACGATGGGACCACCTCAGAAGTATAAGCTTTTGAACGAAAAAAAAATTTTTAAAATCGGTTCACAAACGGCGGAGTAATCGGTGAACATACATAAAAAAAAAAAAACAAACATCCGAACGTAGTACCTCCTCCTTTTTTGAAGTCGGTAAAAAGAGATTTGTTTAAAGAAAATGTTAATTTAGAAAGTTATCCAAAATACTGCTGGACGGATTCTGCAGTTACTCTGCGCTGGATTGAACGTGAATTACCTCTAAACACATTTGTAGGTAATAGAATAAAAGAAATTAGACAACATACTAATACAAACAATTGGCGACATAGATTTAAGAGGACAACGACTCGTGAAAAGTTTACTTCCCGTTGTCCCCGTTAGCCGAATGTACGTTATGGGGACAACGGGAAATAAATTTAATCGCGGTCCGCTGTCCCCGTGACGGGGATATAGCATACGGGGACAACGGGAATAAACGAGAAATAGCTATCGAGATCAAAACAACGAATCTTCGATAATCCAAATCTTCGGGCGAACGAATTAAAGTAGCCGACCCGTTTTTTGGCTCTCCTGAACATTTTTGTTGGAACGAGTTGCTATGTTTTGATTTTAAGCAGCGAAGCTGTTTCGCTAGCGAACGCATATTGTGCATGTGAGGTAAACACCGCGTCGCGGCGTCGTCATAGCGCCGCTCATTTCTCGTGCGTAAATAATAATTGTAGTTATTTATTTGATACTTTAAGCACACAAATGTACGGAGGCGGATTAATACCATAGGCATTTTCTACCAGTCAACAATTTTCTGTCAGTCAGTTATGTGATTATATCTTACACGAATGAACAGGTGCACCGAAATGGTACGGCTTTACGCTATCGCGGGTGATAACCTGAACGATAGGGTGTCCCGAAAAATTTTTTTTTTGGTTTTCTTTAACGCAAGACCTCTTAAAATTTGGGTAATTAATTGCACTTCATTTGAATCTTGTTCGTGTTTAAAACCTAAGAAAGTTCCCATCAATGAGAGAAGTTTTTTGTTGGATCAAAGAAATGACAGGAAAATGGTTATAAGTGGTGTTGATCAGAAAGAAACGGCTAGATTAATGAAACGACAGCAGAGACAAGTTGAAGAGTCAATAAGGGGAGCAAGCAAAACAGTCATGTTCTGCTCAAAAAACCGATTCTGTCTCAGCAAATTGCGAAACGTATCTGATAACAGAGGCATCCCCGACAAACATGCACTCGACAGAGACACCATCGACTTCTACGGCCAATCGGAATACATTGGCATTGCCAACAGTTGCAAAGGTTTGTTACGGCTTATCGACGCGATCTGCTGCTGCTGTTGCTTTTGCGGTTTTGGCTGACATTGGCTTAGTTTCTACCGAAGATTTAACTCTGGTTATTGATAAAAACAAGATCCATAGAGCTGTAACTAAAGCCCGGACAGAAGCTTCAAAAGATATTGGGGGTATTATAATAAAAAGCATTTGAAAAGACAAGACTTTGATAAATGAGAAAATAGGGGATCTTTACCATCGCAAAGAAGTTTCAGAAGGGCACATCTCAATTTTATCAGAACCTGGATCAATTTATTTGGGACACACAACGCCAAGTCGTGGCACAGCAAAGGGAATACTTACTTCCATCACAACTTTATTAGAGAGTCAAGGTTGGAATTTAGATGACGTGATTTGCGTTGGATGTGACGGAACTGCAACTAACACCGGTTGGAAGGGTGGCGTGATTCAATATTTAGAGGAGTATCTGGAGAGACCGTTGCAATGGTGTGTTTGTATGCTTCATGCCAATGAGTTACCTCTTCGTCATTTATTCTTAACCTTAGATGGTTGCACTTCGGGGCCTAGAGAATATTCCGGACCTATTGGAAAACAATTAGCTGGTTGCGAAAATAAAACCACAGTGTCTTTTTGTGCGGTGGCAGGTAATTTGTCTATCTTGCCGAAAAATGTGGTCGATGAACTAAGTACGGATCAAAGATATCTTTATGAGATATGTCAAGCTGTATCAGCTGGTTCCTGTAGTCCCGAGCTGGCAAACCGTAAGCCTGGAAAAATGGCGCACTCGAGATGGCTTACTTCTGCTAATCGTATACTCAGACTTTACGTAAGTACTCTTAATCCATCTGAAAATTTACGTGGTTAAAGTATACGCTCCAATTTGGTTCCTAATCAAGCAAAAGACGTCTTTTAAGGAAGGAGCCAAACATATTTATCCTCTGATTATGTACTCTCGATTTTTACCCGAAAATCTGAGATCTGTTGTGGATTCTGTTATCGAAAGAAATGCTTTTTTTGCGCACCCAGAAAACCTACTTATAAGTATGTTGTTTGATGATAGAGACCACATTCGGGAGTTGGCGTTGCGAAGAATTATAAAAGCTAGAGAAGCTGAAAGTAGCACTAAACGCAGGATATTTAAACCACCAAAAATTAACTTCGCTGCTAGAGATTACACCGAAATTATTGTGTGGCACGAGTGTCAGGTTACAGCACCGCCGGTTCTTCGACATATTTCTAATGACGACCTTCAAATCGTGGCAAAAGATAAGACCCTGGAAATTGTTGACTTTCCTTGTCACACACAATCTGTGGAAAAATGTGTTAAACTGGTAACAGAGGCCTCACAAAGTGTAACTGACGCTACATCTAGAGATGGCTTCATTAGAAGCAGGTTGCAATCTCGAAAATGCCGTGTATAATGAAATCCAGAAATGCCGAATTTTGCACACAAAAATAAGTTTAAATTCTAAGTTTTTTTTGGTTATTTTGTTTTCTTGTGTTTTATTTTACTAATAAAAGTAAGCAATAAAATACCTTTTAAACTTGATTTTTGTATTATTTTAGGCATACGGTTTAGGTCTGTAAAAACGTAAAAATTCCAAAACTTCAAAGTGAGGTAGAGCCCTCAAGATGATAAGTAATTCTATTTTTTCTACCTTTTGCGTAATCTGTGTAAAATTACGCAAATTTTGATACCTCTTGCGATAGTATAGCTCGTAAAAAAAAAAAACTCATACATGGACGGGACACCCTACTGAACGAGGCTCGTAGGATGTACGCAGAATTGTTCCCTGAACAACGAGTACTAGACCACCTTCACTTTATATTAATAAATGACTTTTCAAGTCTGAAAACAACCTTATTGTATCAAATAATACTAGCAACAGTAGTTTTTATCAATTTTAACAACAATAAAATCTACCCTTTTACCATTTCAACAATAAGCCCTAGCGATTATTTCTACCTTCTTACCTGCAACAGCATGTTTTTTTACGTGTCTACAGAGTAGGTACAATCTGCTACAAAACTCAACCGTTAGGTACCCAAGATAAGTCTTGTGTGCTTGTAAAACTTCACACATGGCGAAGCCCTGAAGTTGAACTTATAACAAACGAGGCGCAAAAATGCGTTTCGGCAGCAATACCATTGATTAATAACATTTTCCTTTCACTGGACGAACGCTTTAGCAAATGAATGGAACTCACTGCGCTGCTCTTCTCGACAAAATAACACTTTCATTGATAAGATTATTACTACTAGTACGAGATAACGGTGACTGGCTAGATTTTTCGAGTAGTTTTCTCTCCAGATAGGAAAATCAATACTAGCAGGAAATTTAGAAAAGACGATGAACGGTGACAGATCAGCAACTTGAACTTCTAATGATCACCAGGAGATAACTCAATGTCAAGTAGGTACTGACGAGGTATGTTATTATTATTTTATTCTGATTCTAGTTGTACATTGAGCATTCTATTTTGAAACTCTACTCTGCCAGGACCATTAAAATAATCTCTAAACACATTCTTCACAATAGAATCATCTCTAGTCTCTTTCTCATCACATTTCTACAGATTTAATAAAGCAATTTGTTCCCGCCACAGACCTTCCTGAAATGTTCCATTTGAAGTATCTCCACGATCAACACAAGCACTGGTGATATAATTAGGAGATTTTTTAATTAAATAATTATGTAGATAACAACTGGCTATGATAATCTTATCAACATTTTGTATGTCCAAACGTATATTTTGTTGAAATACTCGAAACCGTGATGCTAGTATTCCAAATACATTTTCTATAACTCTAGTGGCTCTCGAAAGGCGATAGTTGAATACTCTCATCTTTTGTGTAATATTTTCTTGTGGGTAGGGTTCTAAAATATATTTATCCAAACCAAAGCCAGCATCACCTAAGAAAACATATGGAGCAGACGATTTTGATTTTGGCAGCACTGAAGCTTGTGGCAAATTTAATTCCTCTTCAATCAATTTTTTGTAGAACCTGGGTTCTAAAATAGGTCTTTCTGCTGGTACCTGCGTGCGTCACTCGGTACCTGCGTGAACATAGAGTAACTCTAGGTCAGCGTTAACAACTGCAAACAGTAGAACGCTAAATGTTCCATCGTAATTGTAGTATTGTGATGCCCTTTGTTTTGGCTTAATCACAAGAATATGTCTGGCACCGACAGAACCAACACAGTGATTAAACTGCCATTTTTTCTGATATTGTTCTGCTATTTTCAACCATTTATCTTCAGATTCAGGTAACTGAAAAAAAGAGACAGGATAGAGTTAAACAACAACGCATACATGACAAAAAGTTGCTTGTGTTCTTCTGAGAATTGGTCAATTCACATCAATTCTCAGAACAAATCACAAGCAACAAACTACCGACCTAAATTCTAGTTTCAAAGTAAATAAAAATATAACGCGATTTCGTTCGAAATCCGAAGATTTTTATTTGAGTTCGAAATTAGAATACATTATTTTTTAGATGGGGCAGTAAAGGCACACCTGCCCTTACTGCCCCATCTAAAAATCCGCCCTGAATAAATAAAAAAAATAGCCCTGGCTTCGAACGGCTAGGACTAAGTACTTATCTACGGCGCACCTACCTACCCTACCTACACACCTACCTAAATCAGTATCAATCAGGTTGTATGTTGACTAAAATATGATTCGCGACCGTATCAAAGATTATATAGATTCAGAATCATAAACATTAGAATTAGCAATAAAACTCTCGAAGTTCATATAATCCTATTGAATGACTATTTCATGAAATCATGCCATTTGAGGATTATAACTTAAGGTGTTGTATTGCCGATTCTAATGATTATAATTCTGTAAATCCATATTTGTTACGGTCGCGAATCATATTTTAATCAACATACAACCTGACACTGACCTGCAAATTGCATAAACGTAAGAAAATTTGAATCTCGCAGGCTACCTTAGCACATCCCCATACAATTAGAATAAGTGGCTATACCAGTTGGAAAGTACATGTAAATCTTTCTTCTAATGTATAAAATTCTCGTGTCACAGTGTTAGTGGCCATACTCCTCTGAAACGGCCTCATAATCTATTTTTCATACCCCTAATTGGTATGTTAAGTAGGTAGGTAGGCAGGTAGTAGTTTGGTAGGGTAGGTAGGTAGGTAATAGGTATAGTAGGTAGGCTACGACCTACCTACTATACCTACTAGTAGGTATGGTAGGTAGGGTAGGTAGGTAGGGTGGGCAGGTAGGGTGGGGTGGGCAGGTAGGTAAGTAAGTAAGGTAGGTACTTAGTGCTACCCTGCCTGAGCCGGAGCGGGCAGCTAGTTATCTATAAGAATGGGTAAAGTATAAGGCAAAGGCAGTTGTGTGTTCTTATCTAATAAATCCCTGTCATTTGCATGCTGAATAAGGCAAAGCCAGATGAATAAAAGTGAGTAAAAAGGTGTGAATGGCAAAGATAACAAAATGTATGTGACAGGCATATACACAACAATATTTGTACTTGTTGGCTTCTGATAATAAAAATATATTATTTTACTTACACTGGCCAGCACCCTAATTGCATAATACACGATCAATCAGAGTTGGAATACTTCATATGTTCATAAGTTACGTTGTTAAGCAAACTTTTTTTTTTAACTTATGAGCGATGGTTAAGACATTTGTTTCAAACCGATTCCAATTCTGACCGATCGTGAATTACGCAATTAGGGTGCTTGGCTACGTGGATGTCAGAAATTATCATATAAGAAACATAATATCAGGATAAAAAGTATCCTATGTCCTAATTACGGCATGTATATGCCAACAAATATAATCCAAATCCATCCATCAATCCATTTAGCGTGAAAGTTTAACAAACAAACTCACTTTAGCATTTATACTTACTTACTTACTTTTATACGTACTTACTTTCAAATAATTTTTCAGGACTTTACAAATGGCTTCACAAGTTTCAGGCACTATTTTGCTAATTAATTGTACCGATATCCCAGAACTATATGCAAGATCAGTATAGTCTTTGCCCAATGCTAGATATTTTAGTGTCACAAGAAGACGATCTTCTGCAGGCACAGCTTGCCTCATTAATGTATCTTGTTTTGTAATTAGTGGCCTCACTAAGTTCAGCAACATATCAAAGCTGTTGCTGTCCATTCTCAAACATCTTCGGAAGTCCTGGTTGTCCAGCTCTCTTATTACACTCATTTGATAAAGCTGTTCTTTATTCAAATGCTGCTGTTTCAACCACAGTCTTTTCTTTTTCTTACGCTTAGTCCATGGTTCCATGGTCAAAGTTAATGCGAGAACAAGGCCAATTTTTTGTTTCTCTGATAAATAAGGAGGCATATTAGGTAGGTAAGGTGTTCTCCAGAAACTGCAGGCGTCAAATGTGTCTGAAACAACAGCAAATTAAAACTAACTTACAATGACAGTAAATTTATAAAGAAAGAAAAGTTATCTGCTTCGTTTACAAAATAGTCTCTAATTCTGGTTATGGAATCATTAGAAAGATTTCTGACCTACCTTTTTTTTCGTCAGTGGGCCATCATAGGCGGTTTTCTTCTTCTTAAATCTACTTGATATGCTTGCGTTTTGAATATCACGATAAACAGCACGCCTCTTTATTATTACTGTACTCTGTCCAGAACACTACAGCAACCGTTGTTCAGCAGCCGTTTGCCATAGGTGAGTATGTATAAGCACAGAACTTATTAATCTAGGCGTGAGTAATGTGTGTATAATGGTCCTTGCCGATGTGTTTGTTTGTTGGCCGCAGAAGCCACGAATTACAGGACCAAAGCCAGGCCTATTATGTGGGTGGGACCCACAAGTAAGTATGTTCCTTGGACCCACCCAATATATTAAAGTACTTTGTGAGACCCGAAGACCTGTGAAACTCTATTGGTGTCGCAAGAAAAGCAGCAGACTAAATAAAATACGTTATATCGGGGAAAAGAATCCTAGTTGACACTAAATGTCAAATGAATGAATATCCGTTTTGTCAATGTCATGGTCAGGGGGGGCACACTTTAGCACTGTCATCAATTTCCATAGACGACAGCGACATCTGAAGTTTAGTGGAAGAACAAAACTTGGCAGCCATCTTGTCTTGTTTGTCAAATTGTCAAACAAATCAAACAAATGTCATCGTCGCCATTGTCAACCAACTCCGGCCATAGAGTAAAGTTTCTTAGTTATTTCAGTTAATTCTGTTAAAATTGTTACTTGTTACTGTTATTTGTTTTGTTATGTTTTGTTTTTATTTCATAATACTGTTATTACTTTGTTTTAAGTTGTTCATTTTTGTTGTTTTGATAACATTTGTGAACTCCGAAGAAAATATTGTGTTTTTGGCTGTGATGCTTTAGGTAAGTCTTTATTACCGTACCATATCATATGACCTTTATTATAAGAAAGAAAAAGTTTTATGTTATTCCATAATTTCATTTTATTTAGCCATATTCTCATATTCATGAATTTCGTTCCATTTTCAGTTAAATACGGTGTACCCCTTCACCGGTTCCTAAACCCTGACAACCGCCCTGATTTGTTCGCTGCTTGGATAGCGGCTGTTGGCACTTGGCAGCAAGGTTAGAGAAAGTAACCATACGAAAATATATAAGAACAAAAGAATATGTGTTCACCATTTTGATCCCACATTCAAGACAACTGGAGGTCATCTTATTTGTTCAGCAATACCAACAGTTAATTTGAATCGTAAGTAGAATTAAATTAGCTCAATATTTGTGACATAACAACATTTATAACAATACCAAATTGATTCAGATTAGCAATCAATAATAATTGTTTGTGCTTGTCAGTTAACTAACATAAAGATTTATACAACTTTTTACTACCGAAATATAAACAACTATTCTATTTGGTAAAAATGGAACATCTTAGCTACTTCACACAGACAGGTCAAATCAAAACACCACATTGTGGCACAATTTTTTTCCATTCATTTAGCTGATAATAAGGATGGGCAAATTAGACAGCTACACTAATACCAGCTGAATTTGTATAATGGAAAAAAGTAAGTAATTCAACTAATGTTAATATTGCAATGTTATGTTACAGGTGTTCGGCAAACAATCAGTACCTTCGTGGAGACAGACCATAGCTACTGTCAGCCTAGAAGACATTCTGGTCCAGCCAGGCCTCTGATTGATATCACCAACTTGCCTGGGTCATCGGTTCAAATTATACACCTACCTGGTTCATCCAGACCTGGACCTTCAGCTGCTGTTGATTTTACCCCTCCGACTGCCTAGTAGCTTGTTTTCAGGAAATACAAGAAACAACTGTTGCATTTTTAAATAATGATTGCCACAAAAAGAACATCAAAGAACGAATTAAAACCTTCATTGAACTATTCACCGATTTTAGTTTTATAGATTGTGAAATACATCAAGAAAAAGTAAAACAATGTTTTGTTAACACAACAATAAATATAATCATTCATAGTTGGTGCAGGTGCATTAACAGGATATTAGACAGAAAAATCACCTACGAAGGTGACGATGTCACAAAGAAAGCAGCTCAATTGTATTATAATAAGTATAAAACGAATAAATATTAATTTGGTAATAAAAAGTTTAATTTCATTATTCTGAACTTCATTGAAGACCCTAATACAGACTCGCTCTACAGATTGTCAACAGCCTCGGACACCACGGCCCGTTTTGCAGCCGAAGTGCGGGTCACATAACGTGGCACGCGAACATTAATGACATCATCCGCCGAGCTATTGTCACCACCGCGCCGGCACGGCGTTCCAGCTGTATTAGAATTTAGAACCCAATGGCTTGCCACGTTACGATGGCCAGAGACTGGACGGAATGTCATTGTCCTTATTTCCATGGAAGGTAGGTACTAGGTAGGCCTTTAGTGTGGGACATAACGTGTGTCGATACTCTAGCGCAAACCCATCTTCCTGAATCGGCGAGCTGTGAACTATACCTTAATTTTTGAACACAAAATAATTTGGCAGAGACTTCACGTCTCGCAATCGATACACGGTGGGAAGGACCATAATTACGTTCTAGGATGAATGGACTTCTGACCATACGATACACTACACTTCATACGTACACTTACAGGTATTTAATAGTACTAGGACTTAGCATTTTTCGATACTCTAACTGGTGAGCCAAAGTCTTGCTTTTTTAGTCTCGTACACTTATTTGACATTTCAAGTGATTGTTGTTTGTTTTTTCGCTTTGGTAGGTAATTGTAAAATCCGAATAAATCTACTTATATAATACTATAGTACATACAAATTCCATGCAGATCACAGACCATAATTTCCCCATTTGCGAACACTGACCAGTGTCGACGCTACAGAATAATAAACATTAGAATCAGCAATACAACTCTCTAAGCTCATGAAAGTGCCATGATTTCATTAAATAATCATTCAATGCACTTACATGATCTTAGAGAGTTGTATTGCTGATTTTAATGTTTATAATTCTGTAAATCCATATTTGTTACGAGCGGAAATAATATTTAGATCAACATGCAACCTGATACTGACCTGCAAATTTCAAAAACCGTAAGAAAATTTGAATTTCGCGGGCCACCCTAGCGCATCCTTAAGTAACAGATATTTTTATCGTTAGGAGCAATTTGCTATCTGCTATTTTTTAATATCTGTTATTTCTATCTGTGACGATAAATACGCCTCACTCCTAGTCCGTGTCAGGCCTGCGACAGCTTTAGTTCCAAAAAATGCGCTACAGCGCTACTTTCGGTAGCCATATTGTTGGCAGCCATTTTGGCTTGTTGTGTATATCTGTCAAACTGACAGATTGTTGTTTCCGTCACAAATATCGAAATACAAAATTAAAGAAAATCAAAGAAAAAGGCCGATATGTTTTGCAATTTGCGTGTACGCTAAATTGTTTTCTTGTTGTTTAGGCTATTTTCTTGCTAATACGCTGAGTTTAGCCTCTGCTCCTCCGTAAAGGTTTGAAGAGACTCCTTCAGACAGATTCGTCAGTCCGCCCTTGCGTTGAGTGTATCCGCGGGGCGAAGGCCGACTGAATTCGGTGTTTGTGTGCGATATTTGGACGCTATTAGTTAAGTGTTGCGGTATTAGACGCTAATAATTAAATATTCAGTGTTTTTACTATGCCTAGTACGAGACGATGTGTATTTGGATGCGACACTACAGGTAAGATTTCCGCCTAACCCCAAAATCCCTCTTCTATACCTGTACCACCTGTATCGACCCACTGACCGTATACTGTCTCAAAATTATTAGCCCAGAATGTATTGCTAATATGTACATAGAGCAATACATAAAAACCGCTAAAGTTCCAGCGGGCCCCGTCCCAGCCGATCCATGCGGCATACAAATATTGCTCATGTACCTAATATCTCTGGATAGGCTGATGATATTGCTACCTGCGGTATGGGTTAATAATCGTTTAGAGGACCTGGGAGCCAGCCTGCTTAAGGAGAAAGAGTAACTTACAGTATTTTACCAATAAAAATATATTTACAACGGGATTCAAATAAGAATAGGAATTTCAATGACCTCGATCAAAATTGGCTGTTATCTGTTTTTTTTAATTTGTTGTGCTTAATATCAAAGAATCGCATTGTATTATTTTATGGTATGCTTCTGATAAAATACATAGTATTTAAAGTATTTTCGGTTGGTAGTATTATTTTCTTAAACTAAATTATTTGCAGGTGTAACAATCCACAACTTTCCAAACCCTAGAGTCTTTCAAGAGCGCTTCCGGATATGGGTTGGGTTAGCTGGTGCCTCAGTCAGTGGAATGACCGATACTTAAATCTATAAAAATAAAAAAGTCTGTGACAAGCATTTTGCAGAAAAAGATAACAATCGCAATAGGCGCTTGAATGCTCTAGCGATTCCCACCTGCATATATCAAGTAAGTACACCTTATCAGTGGCGAAGGGTGATTTTTCGGGGGTGGGAACCCGGAGCAAAAAAAAAAGAAAAAAAAAAAAAAAAAAAAAAAAAAAAAAAAAAAAACTACACTGATGAATTGAAAACCTCCTCCTTTTTGAAGAAGTCGGTTAATAATACTTGTTATGATGTCACTTCGGACCTTCCTTGTGGCCGCGAAAACCTACTTCTTGTTTGTTTACCTAACAAAAGAACGGTATCAATAAACCGTTTCATTAAATTCCTATTTTGATTTACTTTTCTCAAACTTATTTATAAACTCACATTCAAAAAGCCCGCTTTCACAAACCACGCACACTCACACAGTTCAACAAGTGATTACGCTCCTAATAGCGCAACGCCATCTAACGAAAATATCAGAAAAGCAATGCATTTTGTCAGTACAAGAACGAGATATCTCCATTCAAAAAATTCACAAATAATTAAACAGAGGGCGCGTTTAACGAGAAATTTTTAGGGAGTGGCATTTTACAATTCAGAGTTTTCGCTCACGGCCACTAGAGGGAATTGGCCGCGCGGGTGTAGAGCTTCAAACGAATTAGCGAAAAATCGTCAGATTATGAATGTAAAAACCCCTTTATTACATAAACTACTAGAATCTGAGAAAAGTAAACAAGGGAAACAATACATTTTATTTTATTTACAACTGCCAGTCAGCCATTCATATTTATCGTAAAGGGAAACATTAGAATGTTTGAAAAAACCATCACGTCGTTTGTAATTTATACTTATATCTGAGCGAGCACGGCCTAACGTAATTGTGTTTCTTAATTTCAAAACTTAACCTTGGAAAGCATGTTTCCTCACAAAGAAAATAATCCTAAACAACAATGTATAGGCTACCACTAAGCTACCAGACGGGCCGCACGCGGGCCAAAAGACATTGTAGTTAATTAGAAAGTCCTTGACGAATTATTGCCGCCATCCTAATCCTACTGATAGTACTAATAACTTTTCAAATCTATTAAGAAATTTCAACTTATTAACTATCTACCTACTTACCCCAAATACATAATTACAACGTACACTTTCACTAAAGTCAAAACACTTTAATCACTGTTTTATACCAACAAACTAATACTACTACTACGATTCTCGAACTGATAAACTAATGTATTCAATAAATAATACGAACAAAATGCAAATTAACTGCAAGTGTAAACAAATTATAATGCGATTACGTCAAACAGCAACCACACAATAGCGTCCTGTCCGAACTCCGAGCCGAACGCATTACGAAATTCAACGAAAACTACCGAACCGATATCGCGGCATCTCGTTCACGCGATCGCTTTAGGTACAATAACTCGTATTTGACCGGCTTGCTCGAAGCGTATAAAACCGGGGTGTCACGTGACCGAAGTGACGTCATGTCGCCTTGATTTTTGAAGGAGCGATAAGCCAGCCGCGCCGCCGAGTTATTTTAGAGAATTTTTTTTTGCTGTTGGGAGACAACAAAGACAAAACATTGAATGTAGGCGTTTTGTATAGTTTTAATTATATGGTGTATTAAATACCTATAGTGTGATTACTTAAAAGGCATTTTAAACACTACTGACTGTGTCATTTTTCAATGACGATAGAGTGGTTTTGTTTCGAATTCCAGAAGGGAAGCCGATAGGAATCGAGTTGTACGGTAGCTGCGGCCCTGCACCTTATATAAATGAGTCTATGTCAATGCCCAAACTAAATCAGAGTTTTCTACTATTTTGTACTAGCAATAATTGCAATTTAAATAATTATTATAGACAGGATCGTAACAGGATTTCTTATTTTACTATTTCCAGTTGCATCTACTGAAAAAGAAATAATAAAGAAATTGGTTGGTACCGATCATAAAACGAAGTAAAGGACTACACACAATTGGATACACATAATTGGTAAAATTTTAAAAGGAGGTGTACAGCAAAAACTTGTGAAACAGATGTGTGCACCTCAACAAATTGCCTTTGAGAAATATAAGGTTATGAGGAAAAAATAAATTATAAGTAAAATCTGAAAAGTCGTTTTATTTTTACATTTCTTCCGTTATCTTCAATGTATCCATCACAGAGCACTATATAAGTATCCATAGAAGCAATGAACCTTACAAATAATAAAATTAACCCTATAAGAATTTTCCATGGCACATCACTATGCTATCGATATTCTATGCCGGATGGTCATCTGACAATGAACATCCGGCATAGAATATCGATAGCAACTTTTATAGTAAGCTGTGGATCATCACTCGGTGACATTACGACACTAGCGCTTGGCGCATGTTTTTGGAACTAATCGTCAACCATAGTACTGTTCATTCCGACCTCGCCGTCACCTCCGTGAATTTAGCCGAACGATTTCATTATTATGAACTTTTGTTAATGCTAATCGTTAGAGAGGGTTAGAGAGAAAAGAAAAATCGTTAGAGAGTAATTAGTTTTTATGTAAAAACAATTTTAATTTTTCGTGTGAAGTTGGCCCCCCTTCCCGCAAAAATGGACTTAGACGTAATTTTATTTTTTTAATCGTTTGCGAATCGTTAGAGAGAGATTGAGAGTTACACAAAATCGTTAGAGAGTTAATATTTTATTTGATATTATATAATTTCTAAGAGCGTGACGTTAGCCTACCTCTGTGAATTTTGCCCCTGATATAATTATTATCAACTTTTGTTAATGCTAATCGTTAGAGAGAGTTAGAGAGAAGAGAAAAATCGTTAGAGAGTAATTAGTTTTATTTATCAACGATTTTAATTAGTTTTGTGAAATTGGCCCCCATTCCCGCAAAAATTGACGTAGATGTAATTTTTTTATTTGTATAATTTGAGAATCGTTAGAGAGAGATAGAGAGTTAAAAAAATCTTTAGAGAGTTAATATTTTAATTGATATTAAATTATTTCTGAGAACGCGTTTTAGATTAAACAGGCTCGCTCTTATTACGGGCAACATATTCAGTCGAACGGTACTTTTACTGTACCTAGAAGTTAGTGAAGCTACCAGGCATTTCGTCATCACATGAGACAGCTTTGATCAGAGGACTCACACCACTATAGTTATAGAGTGTATTACATTATTGTCTGGTATCTTGGATGGGCCGGCATCAAAATTATATATCTCCACCTGCTCAGTTTCTCGACAGTATTTTAATAAGAGAAGACATTGAAAATGAAGAAAATCAATAAATCATTATTTAAAACTAAATAAAAAGTTTTATTTCATAAAAAATCTGTAACACTTGCATTCAAAGCATATTATTCAGTTTTTAAATATCATAATTTTCGAAAGGCTTTTCATCCACTTCCGATCTCGATTCTAAGTCATAAAACAGGAATTCTCCATCGTAATTAAAAAAATGTTCTTGATCAGTAGGTACTATTATCATTTTACTCCTGCTAAGCCTGTGGACTATGCTGAAACATGCACTTCTTGCACTTATAGATTCTTAGTAGCTATAATCTTAAGAGAGGTCTAAAAGAATTATGCTACACATTTTTGATGAAAATATCCCATTTCATCTTATTTCAGAATATGGTACATAAAGTAAATAACTTTAGAATTTTTGTTTGCTTTGTCAGGCATTGTCATATTCTTTACAACAAAATATTTTTTTTTTTCTTTCTTTATGGCAATTGAAAAAGAATGATTGATTGACTGTAATGACAGTACCATGTGTCAATTTTGAAAAGTTTGTTATTTTATGGGGTGTCAAATCAAATCAAATCAAATCAAATCAATTTATTTGTGAAACATAGGTATTAACATTTTAGAGTGATCTTAAGAACTAGATAGTGCGCTATGTTTTGTCAATTTTGACATACAAATATTTATAGAAAAAATATGCATGCATGCGTAGTTATGAACTTTAAATATGAAATTAATAACATATTGGAATTGAATAGAATAATTAGTTTACATTAAATTACAATACTTGAAATCGTCTTTGGTATTAAATTATTATCATTTAAAAAGTCTTCAATTTTATAGTAACATTTGTCAATTAGTAATAATGTGAGAGCTTTTTTAAATTTTACTAGAGGCATATTTTTGATATTGTCAGGTATTTTATTGTAAATTTTTGGTGCAATGCCAAAAAAACTCTTTTGCATTAAAGATGTCTTGCATTTTATATTATATAACTGTGACAAATATTGAGAACGTATTGGCATTCTTTTTATGTCAGACATTTTTGCGAACAAGTGGGGGTTGCTTTTTATAAATACTGCAGATTCTAAAATATACAATGCTGGTAGTGTTAGTATTTTCAGTGATTTGAAGGATGGTACACAGCTATCAGTAGTCTTTAATCCACACATAGATCTTATACAGCGTTTTTGCATCTTAAATATAAGTTCCCTGTCAGTTGATTGTCCCCAAAAAATGATTCCGTACCGTAGCACTGAAACGACTAGTCCATGATAAGCTGTCAGTAACGTGCTAATATTTACTTTTTTGGATAATTGATAGAGTGCGTATGCAGATTTACTCAGTCTGTTACATAGGTGTTCTATTTGTGGTTTCCATGTTAATTTATTGTCTACCATTATACCTAAGAACTTAGCAGTATTTACTGTTTCTATTTTGTAATTTTTATAAGTCAAATTTATAGTGGGATTTGCCCGACGTTGATGGAATTGCATGATTTTAGTTTTGTCTAAATTTATTACTAGATTGTTACAATTAAGCCATTCTATTATTTTTGACTTTGACTTTGACTTTGATCTACGTAGTCAAAGGCTTTACTCATGTCAGTGAAGATAGCACAAACAGGATTCTTATTATCAACACATGACATGACAGTGGAAAGTAAATAAATATAGAGCCATATTTATTCCACATTTCTTTCGAAATCCTTTTTGCTCCACACAAAATAAATTAAATTTCTCAAAATAAATGTAAAGCGAATTATAAATAACTTTTTCAAAAATTTTAGAAAATATAGGAATCTTAGCGATTGGTCTATAGTTTTTTGCATCAGTTTTGTCATTTTGTTTAAATAATGGCTTAATTATTACTTTTTTTAGGCTATTTGGAAAAATACCGTCATTTATACAAATATTGACAATATGTGCCAATGGAGGCGATATGATCTCTTTCACAAATTTTATTACTTTGGTAGACACACCATCATAACCAACAGTATTCGTATTTTTTAAGTCATCGATAATTCTATTTATGTCAAATGCTGAAACGGGAGTCATAAATAATGATTGTGATATCAAATTTTGAAACTTAGAATTAGGCGGATATTTGTCAGTTTGAACGTTATTTTCAATTGCGTCAATAAAATAGTTATTTAATTCATTAGCAATGTCATTAGGGCTAGAAAATGATAAATTGTATCTATTTATGCACATTATTTGTTCTTGCGGCAAACATGTTTTTGAATTATTAATAATTTTCCAGGCAGCTTTGGATTTATTTTGGGAGGTATTAATATAGTGATTATTTTGAGCTTTCTGGGTTAGTTTTATGATTTTTCTATAGAGGGTAGAGTATTTTTTTAGCACTAGTTTTCTATGCGATGTCGGGTTGTTTCTATACCCCCAAAGTAACTTCCTTTGCTTTTGACTGCATAATTTTATCCCACGGGATATCCATTTAGTTTTCTTATTACTTTTTAGGGTGACTATTTTTTGTGGAAAACATAGATTATATAATAATAGAAAATCTTCCATAAAACTATCGTAACATTGATTTGCATCATTGGCATTATAAACATGTTTAAAAGATAAACATTTTAAGTGGGATTTAAATTTATATAAATTGTCAGTAGAAATTTCCTGCTTGTATATTTTCCAAAACTTAAGTTTACAAGTTCTTTTTGTGGGGACTTTGAGTATTTGTGCCGTGTGGTCTGACAGAACTAAATCGACTATTTCAGCCTTGCATTCCTTTCTGTAGCTATATGCAAAGTTATCTATACATGTTTTACTACTCAATCTTGTAGGTTTATAGAGTGCTAGTTTTAGATTAAATTGTAATAGAAAAGTTTCGAATTCTAAAGTGATTTTGTTTCTTTTTATGACATCAATATTGAAATCCCCTGCTAATATTATATTTTTGTTTGGATTTCGACAGAGTTTATGAAGTATATTTTCTAGTTTTTCATAAAACAATGTGTGAGTATGTTTGGGTACTCTGTATATGCAAATAATAACCAACTTATGAGAAATCAGCTCAACAGCACAACACTCAAAAATACCGGATATCGACTGTTTTGCAACTTCTGGTATTTCTTTGTATCGCAGACCAGCCCTGACCAGAATACAAGTTCCTCCACGTTTTTTATTTCTCGAGAAGAAAGCAGCCGGACAGAAGTTTGGTATATGTAATAGACGTTCATAGACCGTTTCAATAAAATGTTCTGTTAAACATATAACGTCGATACTAGTCCCATTATTAGAAAGTTCCTCCAATTTAATTGTTAAGATATCCGATTTATTCATCAATCCAGCTATATTTTGATGGAGAATATTAATGCTGTTATAGAAAAAACTGGGAATTTGATAGCAGTTCTGGTTGATTAAGTGAGTCAGATTCATTGTTTTGGGCACAATCAACAAGGCTACACAATTTTATGACTAATTGTTCCAAGTCTGATACAATAATATTTAATCCCTTATTATTCAGTGCGCTATGTCGTTTGTTATAGGTGTAATACGTATATGGCAGATTTAAATTAGAGTCTAATATATACGCATAATTATATGTCTGTACATCCATATAAAGCAGGTTGTTAAAGGTTTCTATTCGACTGTTATACATAATATTATGTTTTTCCATGTATTTAAAAGTAGGCAAACAAATAATGAAATTGGTGTGATTTAGTGGTAATAATATTTTACGAATTGAAGTGACGAGTTCAATATAATTATGAGTTGATCGAAAGTCTTCCTCACCAATGTAAACAATACAGTAGTCACACTCTGTAAACTCTCGAACTTTTGCATCAATATTTTCGAAGATAAGTTCTATTCCACACTTGGGTTTACGATAATGACAGAATTCAAAATTATTTAGATAAGTTTTTTCAGCCATTCTATACAGTCTATTAGAAGTTTCACCACTCAATAAAACTATTTCATGTTTAGTCGATGGCTCCGACGAGGGCAGACTCCGTAAGGGCGGCGATGTTTTCCTGCCGGTATTTGTTGTCTGCAATGGAAGATCTCTTTCGCTTGAAATACATGCATTTTCGGCGATATTAATTTTTGTACAGACATCTAAAGTAGTAATATCTTCGCTGACGATCTCCTTCGTTACATTTATAGTTTGCGTTTGTTTGCATTTTGGTTTAATAATGGATGATTTTTTTATTGGTGTTGCTTGTTTGTGGTTTACTGGACTACTGACGATTTTTTGAAAAAGATTATTTTTCTTCAATAGTTCTTCATTGCATAACTTTAAATTATTATTTTCCAATATCAATAACTCAACCTCATGATGTGCACTATTTAATTGTGCCTTTAAAGTATCAATCTCGTCTTTCAATATTTTTATTTGGTTGCAATCATCATCTTCTGATATATCCGGCATACTATTTGAGGTACAATTCAATGTTTGTGATATAATATCACTATCATCGTTACTCGGTTCTGATTGTCTGCGTGTACGACGGAAAGTAATATTCTCAAGGAAGTTCATGATGATTAATCAATATTTAAGTTCAAAAACAATATTCTTAAAAATCATCGTATTCTGGGATTCGAATTCACACCTCCTTACTTGAGAAGTCAACTGGTAAACCGCTTGGTCAACTGGCAGATACTTTGAAATGTGAAATTAGCGGTCGTATTACGTACTACGGTGAAGATTACTATCTTTACTAAGAGATGTCACTATTCTCAATAGTCAATTAGTATTTAGATTGGTCAACACACATTGACGTATGGTATCACTCAGTACGTGTTAGTTCCTGTTTGTTTTAATAGATGGTGCTGTAGTAACACATAATTCAAATAAAAAACGAAATCCTATCGCAGTAATTTTCAATAGTGTTGATTTATCCAGAAAATATATCCACAGATGTTTATATTATTGTTGGTAGATGTTTTATTTAGCCGGATTACACGCACACATGTCTTTCACTTGCCTTTTGGTCATTAATTATAGTAAAACAAGTCTTTGTTTATGCAGGTCGAATATCACTGTTTTTAAGTTATTTATGCTACACAGATTGTTTATAACACTGTCACAATTAGTTTGTTGCGTCAGGCTCACTTTTAAACGAGTTCCACTGTCTAAGAGTTAGTTTTTCTATTATTTAAATGATTTTTTACGGGAGCACAATAAAACCAATGTTTACTTATCAGCGCCACCTGGCGGATGTGCGGGTGTGTTCACTTTATTAGCCTAGATAATTAGAAAAGTTTGTTCGTTTTAGGAGTAAATTAACACTAAATTAATTATTTCTTAAATAAGCAGTACCTTTGTACTCATATTTTAACTATGTCGTATCTATTTTGTATTTTACTGTGTGTACATAAGATTAGAATAAATAAATAAATTAAAAATACGATTTTTCTCAAAATTGGTAATCCTTAAAAATGCATGATACAGTTAGCGCTACTACACTACTACTACAGGACATGTCCTTTCGAATCGATGTGACCTATGGAAGATGCTCACATCCATTCATAAACTTGAAAAGAGCTGATAATCTTCAAATGGCTGAACCGATTTTCTTGAATCATAGCTAAGAACACTCTATCAAGTCACCTTTCAAACAAAATAAAACATATCAAACTCAAACTCAAACTCAAAGCATTTATTTCTATTAAACCATTTACAGGCACTTTTGAATAGTCAAAGAATCGGTCAGTTAGTCAAAAACTTGAAGCTAGTTGCCCATTCCTATCAGAATCGGTTCAGCCGTTTGGCAGCTACGATGTAACATACAGACACACACGTTAAACTTATAACACCCCTCTTTTTCCGTCGGGGGGTTAAAAACGACCCGACCAGCTCCAGACAAGCACTCACCTTTTGTGTGTTTTGAGCATAAATGATGCACTATAAGTACCGAATCAAATTGAAACTACCAACAATCTTTCGTATTCTTATCAGGTATCACTGTTAAATGATCGTTGATCAAATACACAACTTTACCACTTATAACTATAACGTTCCTCTGCATCATGTCATGTATCAGTAGTACCTACTACTCACGGTACTACTCGCGCTCACGGTGAAGTACACCCACAGTCGTGGTGAAGTACACCCACGGTTAACGTCTACCGCGATAATCCGTTGGTGTGGCCCCAGCATATAAGAGATTTGTCATATTTAAAAATCAGTTTAAAAAACTTTGTACCTCCGGCAGGGGGGAGTGGCGGATCTACTAACCCTTGCCCCCTCTCCTCCCTCCTCCATCCCCTATCGAGGCGGCACGTTTCTAAATTTTAACCTGCTCAGGTCCTAGGGTAAACAAAAATACGTCTACGTCCATTTTTGCGGGAATGGGGGCCAAAGTACCTACTGATCAAGAACATTTTTTTAATTACGATGGAGAATTCCTGTTTTATGACTTAGAATCGAGATCGGAAGTGGATGAAAAGCCTTTCGAAAATTATGATATTTAAAAACTGAATAATATGCTTTGAATGCAAGTGTTAGAGTCTGTGAAGCGAATCATGTCCACGACCATTTAGCTGATTTCTTAAAATGGCAATACTATTATCTGTCAAACGGATTGTCATATGTCACAAGTTCTAGTCTACAACATTTTGATACTTTTAGCTCAATTACCGAATTTTTTTTAGGTACATATTTTAATTTTACTGTGATGTGATCACGATTTCGGATTTAGATTCAGACATCTTAGTCATGAATTTAAAGTAAGGGACAGGATAACCGAAACGGAGTTGGAACCCTTCATAATTTTTGTGCGTAATGACTAATGATGATACTTACAGTGATTTCCCTTATGAAGGCATTGAATTTCTAGATTCTGTTTTTAGTTCTGATTGTGATTAATAAATACCTTCATCCGGGGACTTACCGGGGATGTAGGTACTTGTACCGTATATTTTGTGTCTCCGAGATTCCAAACCGTAACCGGTGCCTTGGAGGATGCGCTTTTTTAATTCATCCCAAAGATTTTTTATTCTACAAAAATTCAAGTATCAAACCAGTTTTAAGCGTACTATATCAGTGTTGACCCCTGTAATTTTTTAAAATTTACCGCCTTTTTCATGGGACAAGACTCGCTTGACAGAATCTACAGATTTTTTATGAAATACCTAAAACTTTTTATTTAGTTTTAAATAATGATTTATTGATTTTCTTCATTTTCAATGTCTTCTCTTATTAATATACTGTCGAGAAAATGAGCAGGTGGAGATATATAATTTTGATGCCGGCCCATCCAAGATACCAGACAATAATTTAATACACTCTATAACTATAATGGTGTGAGTCCTCTGATCAAAGCTGTCTCATGTGATGACGAAATGCCTGGTAGCTTCACTAACTTCTAGGTACACTAAAAGTACCGTTCGGCTGAATATGTTGCCCATAATAAGAGCGAGCCTGTTTAATCTAAAACGCGTTCTCAGAAATAATTTAATTTTAATTAAAATATTAACACTCTAATGACTTTTTTAACTCTCTATTCCTCTCTAAAGATTCTCAAATTATAATTTAAAAAAAATACGTCTACGTCCATTTTTGCGGGAATGGGGGCCAATGTCACAAAAGTAATTAAAATCGTTGATAAATAAAACTAATTACTCTCTAACGATTTTTCTTTTCTCTCTAACTCTCTCTAACGATTCTCTATCGATTAGCATTAACAAAAGTTGAGAATAATTATATCGGGGGCAAAATTCATAGAGGTAGGCTAACGTCACGCTCTTAGAAATTATTTAATATCAAATAAAATATTAACTCTCTAACGAGAGAGAAAGATTGAGAGTTACACAAAATTGTGTAACTCTCAATCTTTCTCTAACGATTCGCAAACAATTATTAAAATAAAATTACGTCTAAGTCCATTTTTGCGGGAAGCCCCCCTTCCAACTTCACACGAAAAATTAAAATTGTTTTTACATAAAAACTAATTACTCTCTAACTATTTTTCTTTTCTCTCTAACCCTCTCTAACGATTCTCTAACGATTAGCACTAACAAAAGTTCATAATAATGAAATCGTGCGGCTAACTTCACCGAGGTCATTATTATCACTGTGAGCGCTGTCAATGTGGCTGTCAAATAGTGTCATAGTGACAGACGTGACAGTTGTATTGTTTTATTTTGAGTCGTACCAATAGTTCCAAAATTGTGAAGAAGAAGAAATTTGATGTATATATTGTAATAACCACGAAAATTCAAATGAATATAGCCGACGAGAATCACGGGCGACTGTTTTCTGTTATGCTAACATCAAAGGAATACGAGAGGGCTCAGAGAGGTAAGTGCTGAATTTTAGCCCACTTACAGTTCTGCCCACTGCTTAAACGATTATGATGGAAATGTTTTACAGCCCACAACTGCTTAGCTGTCTGTTTGCAAAAGCTATCTTACAGTTTTTAAAGTGCATACAACCACTCTTTAGCTATTGTCTTCTGATCAATCATAAATGTTTACTTTGTCGGAGTTCAACCTCAAGATAATTGTCTATGAGACTATTGTTTATGCCAATGTAGATGTTCTTTTTATATATCTTGTCAGGTAGAGAAAAAATATGTATGCTAAAATAAAAGTATAGTTATAAAAGTAAACGCAAGTTATTTCATATTAAGTTTCCCTGATACCAGCCCCAACATAAGGTTATGGGCCATTAAATACATGGAGTTGGTAAGCAGAAGAATAAATATACGTACTTAAGAAAATATGATGAGCACAAATATAAATTTTTTGCCAATTCTTAACGGCGAAAATTATTCTAATTGGAAATTTAGAGTAAAGGCAATATTAGAAGAAAAACAGAACAACAAGCTAAATCCATAATCATTCAAAGCATCACCGACAAGCATTTATCTATAATACAAGAATGCACAACCGCAAAAGAAATGTTCATAAAATTAGACAGCGTATTTCAACGTAAAAGTGTATTTACAAAAATTAAACTAAAAAAGAGATTGCTAAGTCTAAAATTACAAAAAACTGATACGTTAGACGAACATTTTCATAAATTTGAAAAAATCTTAAGTGAAATTGAAAACATAGATAAAAAATTAGACGATTCAGACAAAATATGTCATTTATTATTGTCCTTAAATGAAGATTACGAACACGTAATTACAGCAATTGAAACTATCAACACGGATATAACATTAGAGTTCGTAAAATCACGATTACTTGATGAAGAATTAAAAATTAAAAATAAGCATACATGTGAGTCTCACTCACAACAAATATTTAAAGCTTCAGGCTCAGGAATAAACTATGATAAAAACTACACAAGATCCAGACGTCCTTTTAGAGGAAGAGGAAGTAGAAATAGAGGACATTACAGAAGAGGAATGAAAGAAAATTTTAATGGATTTATAGCTTTAACAGCATCAACTATTAATGAAAACAAATTTATATTAGACAGCGGCGCTACTAACCATATGGTTACCGAAAAATTAGAAAAATATATGACAAAAATACAAAAATTAGATGAACCGATAACTGTCACTATAGCAGATGGTAAAGGATTAACAGCAAATAAAATGGGAACAATAACAGGTTATTGTAATAACATAAAAATAAACTTTGAAGCACTTATTGTGGGAAATATAACACATAACTTATTATCAGTAGACAAAATAACGAATAATGGCTACACAGTACTATTCAAAAATAATGCAGTAAGCATAAGAAGAGGAAATACAATTTTTTATGGTACAAAATACCAAAATTTGTACACATTAGAAATTAACCTTATATCAAACAAAGAATCCGCAAATGTAGCAAAAAATAAAGAAGATAATTTATGGCACAGACGCCTAGGTCATTTAAATCGGAAAGGTCTAAAAATACTTGGATTACCATTCTCAGAAAAAATATGTGAGAGTTGTATAGAAGGTAAAAGCACACGAAGACCATTTATATCTAATACAAGAGAAAGTAAAGAGATAGGAGATCTTCTACACTCGGATTTGTTTGGACCTATCCATCCAATGTCTATAAATGGCGAATACTATTTTCAAGTTTTGATAGATGATTATTCACATTTTGTAATGGTATATCTATTGAAAAATAAAAATGAAGCAGAAAATAATATTTTGAAACATATACAGCTTATTAAAGCTCAATTCGGATTAAAAACAAAAAGATTAAGACTAGATAATGGTGGAGAATTTACATCAAAAAGATTTAAAGAATCATGTATTCAAAAAGGCATAATATTAGAATATACAAGTCCGTATACGCCACAACAAAATGGCACATCCGAGAGGATGAACAGAACGTTATTAGACAAAGTAAGAGTCAAGTTTGCAGAAACGAAGTTACCTAAGGCATTATGGAGCGAATTAATTTGTGCATCAGCTTATGAGCTCAACCGTATTCCTACTAAAGCATTAAACGGTCAAACACCAGCTTCAATATGGTACGGTTATAATGACTTATCAAAACTGAAAGTTTATGGTTCTAATGAATGGATTGTAACAATACCAAAGCCAAACAAGCTGCAACCAAGAGCAAAACCAATGATAATGGTCGGCTACACTGGTTCAGGTTATAAATTATGGGATCATGAAAGTAATAAAATTGTAACTTCAACAGATGTAATATTTGACGAATCAAAGATTATTTACCAGCTTGAAAAGCAGGAGGAGGTAGTAAACTATCCCTATAAAAATATAGCAATATTCAATGACGAAGACGAAGACAAATATAAAAATATATCGAAAAATTCACAAGAAAGTAGACAAATAAGAAGTAGTTTAAATGAACAAGATGATTCAGACAATCTGAATGAATCTAACTACACGACAGGTGATAGTGATGATACTGTACAAGATGGAGATGATAATAAAATAACTACAAGAGTAGGTAGAACTGTGAATCAACCTAAATATATGAATGACTATCAACTTTATAGTGCATATTGTTTGATTACAACTGAAAATAAAGATCCAACTTCGTACAAAGAAGCTGCGAAAGATAAAGAATGGTTAGAAGCTATAAGTAAAGAAATAAATTCATTACAAAAGTTGAAAACATGGACAGAACCAATAGATTTACCCAGAGGAAAGAAGGCTATAGACACAAAATGGATATTCTCGACTAGTGGCTAGAGGATTTCAAGTAATAGAAGAAGACTATTTTAACACAAATTATTCACCTGTAGCGAGAATGAGCACAGTAAGAACTTATTTAGCATAAGCGGTACAACAAGATTACAAAATTTACCAAATGGATGTACCAACAGCATTTTTAAATGGCTATTTAAAAGATGAAGTTTATATCAAAGTACCACAAGGAGTTAATGCAAATAGAAAGAAAGTATTGAAGTTAAATAGAAGTTTATATGGATTAAGACAAAGTCCTAGATGCTGGAATGAAAGATTAACAGATTTTTTAGTTACATGTGGACTACAAAGATCAAAAAATGATTTTTGCCTATTTTTCAATAAAGAGGTTTGGATATTGATTTTTGTTGATGACATTTTGGTCATGGGGAAGAAAGAAGAAACTGTCAGATTAATGAAGTTATTACAGGAAGAATTCGATACAAAAAACTTAGGAGAGATAAAGAAATTTCTTGGAATGGAGATAGAAAGAAAGGATGGAATGTTAAAAATAACACAGTCAAAACAAATAGAGAAAATGTTAACAAAATTTAATATGACTGAATGCAAGGAAAAAGATACACCAATGGAGAAAGGATTAAACATAAATATAACGGAAAAAACTACAGAAATTCCTTACAGAGAGCTAATAAGAAGTTTAATGTTTGTGAGTACAGTCTCAAGACCAGATATATGCTATTCTGTATCTTATCTTAGTCAATTTTTGGACAAACCAAATGAAGAATGTTGGAAACATGGCAAGCGCGTATTACGCTACCTTAGTTCAACCAAAGATTATTCACTTCAATATAAAAAGTGTGAACAGATAAGCTTAAAAGTTTTTTCGGATGCAGATTGGGCAAATAATAAAAGAGACAGAAAGAGTATAAGCGGGTGTATAGTTAAATACAATGAGAATGTTGTTGCATGGTTTTCTAGAAAACCAAACTGTGTTGCATTGTCAACTGCAGAGGCAGACAGTGTTGCCAACAGGCGATTTGTCGCAATTTAGGCTACTCAGAACGAGAATCGGCGACGAAGAAATCTAAAAGGCGACTGGTCGCCAATTAGGCTACTCTAGGGACAAGTTTTTTTTATACTACTTAGTAGGCAAACAGGCATACGGCCGTGCGTGTGTGTAATGTTGGTACAATTTGATATTGAGATGGTCACCCTATTCGTTTGTGATTGGTTATTTTCGGGGAATACCCTGAATTTGTCTTAGCTATTATGTAACCAAATTAGAATGCAATCGAGTTACATGTATTCTATTGTGAATAATGACTTCCGCAATCATCTGTGTTGTACTGACTAAATAGTTCAGATAAATTCCGGTTATTGCTTTGTCACTTTCACTTTGTACAACTTCGCCTGTGTTTAATTTGTTTGCGTTTTTCAATTGTTGTGTAATTTCTGTGAAAATGGGTAAACACGGTAAATATATAAAACATTATCGTGATGAATGGGAAAAACTACCAGCATTTAAAAGTAAGTAAAAACTTGAGTACTGTTTTATATTAATGTTGTGTGTGATGTACGTAGGTATATTATCTGCTACATGGTCTTACTACTTCCAGACTAAATCAGAAGTCGTGGTTTTTAGTTTCACAATTGTAGTGTATCTATTTAATAGATATGTAAACACTATCTCATGCACGCCAGCAGTGAGGTCGCTGTCACTAATGTCAACTGTCAGTTCACTACGAATGGCGGGAAATAGACGAAATGGTGGAAGAGACAGCGTACCTGCACGAGAGGCTGGGTCGTGGTGATGAGCCAGTGTAGTGATATAATCAGCTTAAATACGGGATCAACAGGATTCTACAAGTGGCGACGAGGATAAAGGTCAGACAAAATAAAAAATACTTAGGAAAATGGTACGTCGTGTTGATCACGTAAAATTGTAAAATACATGATACCTACCTGCAAAATCTAATGTGAATTGTTATATTCCGTACTTACTGGCGTCAAGTATTTCATGCAGAAGGAAGGATTCTATCATAGCTTTATTGTTATTAAAATTATGGGATAATGTTAACATTTAAACGCCGAAGCTGACGAGATGGACAGATGGATCACTTAGGAAATCCACACCATTGTAATAAGGTAAGTACCTACATAAATTAGAATATGAACCACAGTCATTAAGTTATGTGGAATTGCTAAGTACTTATTTATTTGGAAACAATTACCATATTACCTGCAGAATAAACTGCTGCCTCTACCTACTTAACCACAGGACAGAGTTGGGTTAGAATCATGATAAACTTTGCATTTCATACATCTAATGACCTAAGTATAATATTTAGTAAATATTTAAATTGTTGTTTCATTTTACTGTCAGCAGCGGGTTGGGAAATGGCAAAAATATTCTAAGTTGCTATAGGAGTCCCTTGTGATTTTAAGTAATCTAAGGTACATGAACTTAGTAATGACTCCTTTAACTCTGACTGTGGGATGTACTGACAACCTGCCTACACATTTAATAAGAACTATTATTTATTCACCTGTAAAACTATGGATACCTGTGGGTTTAAAAAATTATACAAATGTTAGCTGAAATACAAGCAGTGATTTTGATTGTGCTGCAGAGCAGATACAAACTTGAAAAAAGAAGGGAACGTAATGCACTAAAAAAGCAATTTACTGTTATTGAAATGATTAATTAGAATAATACAGTTATATGACAATGACTAGGCATGTTGTTGGTAAACTACTGTTTGATAAGGTATCCCACTTCAAGGGATCAGGAAGAAGTAGCCTTCTTGTGTTTGAGTAAACCCCTTTTATTGTGGCAATACTACAAAGGGCACTAAGTTCCAGGTGCCATTATACAATGTAGAAGTAATGCCTATTCAAACAATTTTATAAATAAAATAAAAATACATAACTATATAATATGCTGCTGCGAGCGTTTTAATTTAAGATTAATACATTTTACATAATATTATTAGTAACTGATTATTATATTTGTTGGTCTAGTGGCCACAAGTGTTACTGAGTACAGCTGCTGAGCTGGGTTTGTGTTAAGGGTGGGGCAAAGTGTTGTAGGGTTTATTCTCTCAGGAGTTCCTCTGTGGAGTCCCGGATTTTGAGTGTGGCCGGTTGATGGCTGTGGACTCAATCACTGTATCATGAGACTTGAACGGGACCCTCAGAATGTAAGTTAACTACTCTAATACTATATATAATCTTTGCCTAATTGTGTGATTATAATTCTTATTTATGATCTGGAAAACACTGCTCTCTGTGAGTTCTTGTAGAACTATTACAATGGCTCTGTGAGAAAGTATTGATTCCTTTATTATGAGATCAGTATTAAAGTAAACGCAGTGGAATTGGGTTTTTATATATTGTGTGCAATATCAAAAGTACATAGAATAACAAGTGTAGCCTAGCAACCACCACATAGATGATATATAAATCTAGAAGGGAAGACTTCATAAAGTAACGCTGGAAGTGCTTTCCTAACAATCAGAACCATCTTTTGGATTGTTTGTCACATTAGCAGTCACCATGTATTGCTGGAAGATTAGTTATTAAACTGATTTCGATGTTTTAGTTAATAACTATCTATGGTTAAATTGAACGATTATGAGTTTTGGGTTTTAGACATAAATAACAACTGCACAGTTGTTATTGTAGCTATGGTGGTTGGGATGCGGTGTTACCCAATATGGATCTGGAAAATAATGCAATTAAGTATAGGTACCTAAGTATGATTATTGATGATTCGATTTAAAATTAGAATTAAGTAATTTAGTTTCTAACATAAATCACAAACTTATATAATAACTAGATTATTACATGAGGACTTATAAACATAAAACCATAATTGGGTAATTAAACCCTTTTGAACTAGGTACTAGGATTGCTGTCAAGCCTAATAGGTATTGAAGTTGTAAAAGTAATGAAGTTGTAAAAGTAATGAAGTTATAGTATTGAAGTTCTAAAATACCTTTGCATTTCTGAATATTAGCATTGTTCGCATTGACTCCTACAATATGTTCTTCTATACCGATTATTGTTTAGTATGGAATAAATTTAAAGAAAGGAAGAACAAATTGTTAACCAGGAATACGCGCATGTAAAAAAGATAACATAATAAGTACAAGAATATCTACACAGTTCGAGTGGTAGGTCTGTACTCAGCTATATCAAAATATGGAAAGCTCTTTAATATTGTTTGGAAGTTTTATTCAACCAAGTAATTAAGAGTTTTTGCATATTTGAATTCTGAATCTTGGATAATTGTCAAGTTTTAGGAACACAAACTTAATGTCATAGGTACCTTAGTACAGGTAGATACATGCAGTCAATCAAAAATTAATTGAGACTGGTATTGGGTATAAGGTGGAAGGCTGATTAAGTGGAAATGTGTGTGTACATGTACATTATCTAAGATTGAGTATTCAAAGTACTTGGATATGGAAAGAAAGAAAGACATTTATTTGGTAAGAAGTGTTTAACACAACAACAATAAAAAGAAGGAAAGAATAGAATATATAATGAAAACGTTCGCGTGCATTCTGCGCGGTGAGATTGGCTACGTGTGAATTGGAAGTTGTGTTAAAAATATTATTAATATTTATTATTTTTTATAGCACAACAGTGGTGGTGGCCTAGCCCGACTTAGGTCGTGGGTTCGAAACCAGGCAGGCATTTTGTGTATTTCATACTCATCACCACTGTTCATCAACGGTGAAGGAAAACATCGTGAGGAAACCGGCATGTCTGAGAACCAATACTTCGAAGACATGTGACATCTGCCAGTACGCACTGTTTCCGCGTGGTAGATGGGCTTCCATTAAATTGGATGCATTGGCTTCCATTGAATTGGATGCATGGGCTTCCATTAAATTTGATGCATGGGCTTCCATTGAATTGGATGCATGGGCTTCCATTGAATTGGATGCAGGGGCTTCCATTAAATTGGATGCATGGGCTTCCATTAAATTGGATGCATGGGCTTCCATTAAATTGGATGCATGGGCTTCCATTAAATTGGATGCATGGGCTTCCATTAAATTGGATGCATGGGCTTCAATTAAATTGGATGCATGGGCTTCCATTAAATTGGATGCATAGGCTTCCATTAAATTGGATGCATGGGCTTCCATTAAATTGGATGCATGGGCTTCCATTAAATTGGATGCATTTAAACGGTAAAGGAAAACATCGTGAGGAAACCAGATCTAACACTCCATTAAATTGGATGTACCAAAATGGTGAAGGAAAACATCGTGAGGAAACCAAATGTAACACACCAATAAATCGGATGTATCAAAGCGATGAAGGAGAGCATCGTGGGGGCGTGTCCTGGAGCCGATGCTTCGCTGCGTGGACATCCGCCGACCCGCGCTGGGCCCGCGTGGTGGCTAGCGGTCCATCATTTAATTTTACTTTAACATGGTTTCATGTCCCTCATGGAAAGGAGGTTAGTATCTATACATGTTATGGATTGGATTCGTTTTCATGTGTGCGTTGTTCTTCTGGGCCGCGCGACGGATTTTGATGGGGTTTTCGCCGTCGTTTGGAGGTTTTGTTTCGGGGGGTTTGTGTGTGTGGTGCGTATATTAAAGTTAATTATTAGAGTTGATTAAAGCTGAGAATTCTCGATGTTTTGTCGGGACGTGTAAGGCCGTGCGAAGTGAAAGCGAATCGCTAGTGGGATATATATATATATATATAATAAGATAAGTATTGGATATTTACCAAGGGGATGTTATAGGATGACTAAATTTTCTATAGGTCTTGTCATGGACGTAACTGATTTTATTCAACCGCTCAACTGTCGATTGGCCTTTGGAGGGCGGTGGCAGTTGGGGTTCTGTTGTCTCGTTGGTGACAGTTGGAGGCTTATGATTACTTTATTGCTTGATAGAATTATTATTTTCGGTTCTTTACGTTTCTTCTCTTTAAGAGAGGTTAAGAAACCAACCTTACACACGGGTCGGGACCAAGTATGTAAGGTGAAATTTAGATAGAAAAGTTGGATGACAATATTGAAGAAGTCAGGAACTTATTTGTTATACGATGATGTTAAGGATGGTGGCTTTTTAGAGCATGTAAAGTGTGTGAGTAGGCATCTGAGGGTGTTAAGACTTTGTGTGAGAGATTTTGGTATGACACAAGTAGATAAAAGAACAATGAGGAGAATATGAACGGTTTGTGCGTTCCATTAGGTTTTAATTTCTATGGCGAGGTCTTGATACTTACTGAGCTTTTCGGATATGGTGGTTTGAATAATATTGTGTGAGTTAGGTATTGCTATATCTATTAGATAATAATATTATTATGAGGTCTGTTTTATTGATTTATTATTATTATTATGAGATAGTGATTAATGTGGCATTAGCATCTGAAAAATCCTAAAACGCTTTGATAAAGTACCTAATAGCTGAACTTAAAAAATAAAAAATTGATAGCCAGATTTAAATAAATAAATAATCGTTTATTCGCAAAGAAAGAAAGATTACCATCATACTATATCAATTAATCATAGAAATAGATTAATCTTCTGAGTTGCGAAATTAAATTTTTGGGCGATAGTTGAAACAAAAAGTTTTTAATATTTTTAAATGAAAGGGAAGAGGTTGTAGGAGCAAGGAAACTGGACAAAGGATAAGAACACATGTTAATAAGGTCATATCTACAGATGACCAGACTTCATTAGTTTAGTTTAACTGCCTTTAATTATTGCTTTAAATTAATTGGTACTTGTTTGCAGAAATGTATAGTTGAAATAAATATGTTTATGATTTTGATTTTACACGGTTATTTGGTAACGTGTTTTAAGTTGAACAAATAAAAACATAATAAGAAAGGGATGTAGTGTATCTATTTAATAGATATGTAAACACTATCTCATGCACGCCAGCAGTGAGGTCGCTGTCACTAATGTCAACTGTCAGTTCACTACGAATGGCGGGAAATGGACGAAATGGTGGAAGAGACAGCGTACCTGCACGAGAGCCTGGGTCGTGGTGATGAGCCAGTGTAGTGATATAATCAGCTTAAATACGGGATCAACAGGATTCTACAACAATCATTTTTTTTAATATTTGCCACAGTCTGGTTAAGATGTAATAGGTAGACTAAAACTGCACAAATAGAAAGAAATATGATGTGGTTAACAACCACTAGTACCATACCTACCTGGTACATACAATGTATACATACCTACTGCCTAGCGTATTATTGAGTTCAATTTCTTTTACAGATTGGCTTAGTCGAGCACCTGTTGAACTGACGGATAGTGGTAAAGGTGAGGCATTTTGTAAATTATGTATCACACCACTCCGTGCGCACAAAACCGATTTAGAAAAACACATGATAACGAAAACACATAAAGACAGAATTAAGTTTTTCAAAAAAGCAACCCAAGCTTGCATCATTTGGCTACTCCTCAATTAGTAACAGTTCATCAAAAGAAAAAATAATAGACATACAAATATCAGCCTATGTCGCTGCTCACAGTTCCATACGCAGCATTGATCATCTGACAGATGTGTTAAAAACCTGTGGGACAGGGCGTCCTCTTGAAAACAGTCAATTACATAGATCAAAGTGTTCGGCCATTATAAAAAATGTTCTAGAACCAGCCATGCTCAAGGAACTTTTAGAAGAAGTTGGTAACCAGAACTACTCTATTATACTGGATGAATCCACCGAGTTTTATGTCTAAAATAGGTTTGAATCTTCAAAATCTAATTGCAGTAGGAACTGATGGAGCAAGTACCTAACCTTTGTGGCAAACATAACTCCCTTTTCACTCTCTTACAAGCAGATATACCCCATTTACAGCTATTGAAATGTGTGTCACTCCCTTAGTTTATGTGCCTCCAAAGCGTGCGCGGAATTACCTTCTTGTCTGGAATATTTACTTAGGGAAACCAGAAATTGGTTTGCCCACAGTCCACTGCGAATGAAAATATATCAGACCTTATTTGAAACTATTAATGATGGTAAGAAACCCTTGAAACTAACTCAGTTATCCGCAACTAGATGGCTGGCGTTTCATTCAGCTGTTAAAACAAACATCAACCAGTGGCTTGAGCTAAAAACTCACTTCAATGTGGTAAAATCATCAGAAAGATGTTATACAGCAAGAGAGCTTGCTGCCATGTATAATGATGATACAAATTTATTATATTTGTTGTTTTTGTCTCCGATATTAAAAGAAGTAACAAATGTGAATATTATATTTCAAGCAAGTTGAAAATAGTAAAAGATCGAAACATATCGATATTCGCTACCATCACATAAAAGATTTGATATTCACAAAGAAGATGTCAATATCGTACATACAAACTGAGAACAATTTGGCTGATATGTTAACTAAATCATTAGCGACTGCAAGACATAAGATGCTCAGAGAACAATGCAAAGTATTGATCTAATACACATATTTGTGTGGATATTTATTTAGGAGGAGTGTATGTTCTATGAACTTATGTATCGATTTTTATGTTCCAAAGTTTTTTCACATAGAAATCGAGGAGGAGTGTCGGAGTTCAACCTCAAGATAATTGTCTATGAGACTATTGTTTATGTCAATGTAGATGTTCTTTTTATATATCTTGTCAGGTAGAGGAAAAATATGTATGCTAAAATAAAAGTAAGTATAACTTAATAAAAGTAAACGCAAGTTATTTCATATTAAGTTTCCCTGATACCAGCCCCAACATAGTTAACTGGTTCTTGCTGTTTACAGATACTGAATATGTACAGCAATTGGTGAATGACTGATGCAAATATTCCTAGCTAAGAAACAGAGTCACAGCAATTGGTGAATGACTTTGATGCAAATATGCCTAGTCGAGAAACAGAGTCACTGCTGAATGAACCAAAAAACAATATGGTAAGTATTTTATATTATTATCTGGTTATGTGCAGATACTTATTAGCTGAATGTGCCTGTTGTTTTTGCATAACATCATGTTGACAACAGTTTATGTGGTTACGCATACTCCAATAATTAATCTATAACAGAAAGCAAGATAAAAGTGTTCTATGGTTTTGTTAATTCTTAAGAACTTGCTCTCAGATTCTATCAATTTAAAGTTATAAAAGTATTATCTTTAGTATATTAAAAATATCCTGTTTTATTCCAGGATATGATTATCTATGTGCCAAGTTTCATTCAAATCTATTAAGCTATTATTGAAGAATTCAGTAAAAAAAATCATTGCAAACAATATTATTGCAGTGTTAGTAGGAACGGAAGTACCTTCTTAATATTTTTTTTTTTTTCAGTAAATCTAGAGTCACCACCTCTATTCATTTGGAACGAGTCATGCATTTTGCTGCTACTCACATTATACAGTGAGCATAGAGAACATTTAAAAAAAATGCATCTTGAGATGGTGTATGACGTCATAGCAAGAACAATGTGCAACATACAATTATTATGTTACTGGTATTCAGTGCCAGTCAAAAATAAACAGCTTAAAAAAAACATTATAAAAAGATAGTGGATCACAATGCAACATCTGGAAACGATAGGGCAACATGGCCTGATACTCTGATGTAAGACTTTACTGTGCTTTTTTTGGCTGTGAACACGGAACTGATTCATTTTGTAGTTGTTGTGTAACAAGTCTAACAACATTGAAGTTTTTATAGATCTTTACATGTAAGTATAGATATGATCAGCACCTGTTTTATTATTAGTAGCCCTACTTGTGATTTTTTATTCGTTTTAAGATTTGATCAGTACCTGTTGACTTAGTAGTATACTGTGATTGTTGATCAGTAAGTACTAACCTGTTTTAATACGTACTAAGTATAGCTCTACTTGTGATTTTTTATTAGTTTTAAGATTTGAACAGTACCCGTTTGAATAGAAATACCTGGTAAAATCTGTGAATTTTATTAATGTTTAAATTGCACTGTATGTTTGTGCTTTTACATAATATTTACTAAAATAGATAAGGAGTTAATAATATAAGTACATAAGAATTTTGTTACTGTTGTACTGTTTGATATTTTTCTTATATTAGCATAAATAATAATAAGGAGAAGATTGTGTATTGGAGCGCGACCAGGGTACCTGAGTTTCAGTCTGATTATACTGTGATTCTAATTGATTGTTAATAAAAATGTTTTATTACTATTATTGTTGAACATTATTTACATACCCATCCCAATACATGGCGCAATGGTAACCAGTTCCCTTCTCAAATATTTTAAATACTTAAGTACATGAATAAGAAGTATTTAAAAAAAAGAAAATCTACTTGCCAAGAATGAATTTCACATTTACTTACCTATCAGTTGCATTAATGTACAGTCACGGACTTTAATTGATGAGCCACCTGGTACTGTTCGCATTTTAGCCGTGTAATGCAAATCGGGTTTATTCGGTTCCCGACACGCAAAGTCATATGTCTTCGTATTAGAAGAAGAAAATTATATTTCATATCTTTACCGGTTGGCTAACCTGAGAGCAGAACTACAAACTTGACAGCAGTGGCTACTCAAAGTCAACCAATTGCAGGTCTAGCAACAGTAACCTAGCAACGATAAACAATTGTTGCTAGGTTACTGCTGCATAGTAACGTTAGCGTACGGAGAAATTCTCTGACATCGATATTTCAACTGTCACTGTCTTCAGTTAAGTTTTCAGAATTATTGAGTTAATGGGCTATGATTCAAAGGAGGTCAGTATCAAATAGATTGGATAAACTTAATGCAACATTGTATTTATTTTTATCATTGAGAACTTATTAGTCAACCTCTATGGATACGACTATTTCCGATTAAAAGTAATTTATTTGTCATTTTGATATTTCAACTGTCACTGTCTTCAGTTATGTTTTCATAATTATCGATTTAATGAGCTATGATTCAAAGGAGGTCGGTATCAAATAGATTGGATAAACTTAATGCAACATTGTATTTATTTTTATCATTGAGAACTTATTAGTCAACCTCTATGGATATTTCCGATTAAAAGTAATTTATTTGTCATCTTGATATTTCAACTGTCACTGTCTTCAGTTATGTTTTCATAATTATCGAGTTAATGTGCTATGATTCAAAGGAGGTCGGTATCAAGTAGATTGGATAAACTTAATGCAACATTGTATTTATTTTTATCATTGAAAACTTATTAGTCAACCTCTATGGATATTTCCGATTAAAAGTAATTTATTTGTCATCTTTTTTACGAGCTTGCGATTTGAGTTCGTGTTTAATCGTGTAATCTCGTGAATGTATGAAAGTAAACAAGATGACAAATAAATTACTTTTAATCTGAAATATCCATAGAGGTTAACTAATAAAGTCACCCTCTATGGATATTTCCGATTAAAAGTAATTTATTTGTCATCTTGTTTACGAGCGCGCGATTTGAGTTCGTGTTTAATCGTGTAATCTCGTGAATGTATGAAACTGCAAAATTGAAAAGTTTGAAGGTGGCTCATCAATTAAAGTCCGTGACTGTACCTAAATATAAAACTTAGGTATTCAAATGATAAAGGATGTTCTAAGTAAAACTACAAAATGGATTATACATTACTTAATTAGATAATTTATTGCATATTAAGAAGTTTATTAAAATTACACTGTCCTATTGGACAATGTTTGTCGCTTGCGCATCCCTTCTCTCTGTATTGAATGTTAAGAAGTTTATTAAAATTACACTGTCCTATTAGACAAAGTTTGTCGCTTGCGCATCCCTTCTTCTCTCCCGTTGATGCTGTCGTTAGTATGGCGACCAGAGTCGATAGAGTCAACCAACAAACTAATAGTAGAACTTCCATTTTCAAAAAATATACAATCAGTCCTTCTTGTTTGAGGTTATGTTTATGTTTTGAAGTTGAGCGAGGACTGTGAGCGCGTTCACGAGTCACGAGCGTTCCGAATTGATGACAGCCGTCAGCTGTCATAATTGTGATATCTAAAACGGAACGCAAGATATCGATGTGAGCGCTGTCAGCGATTATTTCCTCATTCGGAAAGCAGCCTTACTAAGTAACCTCTCAATCCATTCAATATAAGCTCCTCTGAAGCAGCTTTTATTTTAGCTTTATGGATTGTGAATTGTTTTAGATTTATTTGTTGAAATTATTCGAGCGTTATCCAGTTAACATAAAAAAATATCAGGTGTGACGAATATGTACCGTTTGAGTTTCTAGAAACTCTAGAAAGTAGCACTTCTGACTGAAAAAACATCGAAAAAACGATAAAATTGTAAAACTGCCACAACTTTTCCAACAGAATTACAGAACATAAGTTAGTAGAGGTGGGAAAAGTGTATCATTTTTGCGATTGGATCATTTGCATCTGGATCACTGAAATGATCCGATACACAGATATGTTTCATTTGGATCATTTGGATCATCGGCTCAAAAGATATAAAATACAGAATGTTAAGTATATATTACATTGCGTCGCGGGCGTTTACTACTGATTCAGAGAAATGTTATGTGGCAACAATGCTGAAAGTTTTATGTGTACAAATTTATTGTATTTTAATCTTAGCTCTAACTTTATGAATAAAAAGGAAAAAAGTAAGTCACAATAATACCTACACTACGCAAAAAAATCATAAAATAAACAGAACTATGTTTTCGTAAATTGGCGCGAGCGAACATAAACAATCTGCCGCGTAAAAAACTCTGTGGTAAAATGTAAAACGATAACTTGTTAGTGCAAACATAACTATGCGTTTGCACCAGAAAACATTTAACATGTAGATGTTTCGAAACTTGTCACATGAAACAAATCTCATTAGGTACTTGTTTTGTTGAACTTGCGTTCGCACTGTACGAAACATGAGTAAGTCTTAAGACAGATCTCAAGATTTTTTGTAAACTGCGTTCGCACTGTCTAGAAACATACACAATAGACATGTTTTGTATAAAGATTTGTCACGTTTGCGTTCGCACTGTTGTTTGTTTATGTCAAATTATGTCTCGCAACTTGTCTATTGCTTGATGTTGTTGGCAACACAACATTTAGTTTAAAATAGTTTATAATCTGACATCCGTGACTACTGTCAATGTCACTTTATAGTCTGTGATTTTACTGTACAAGAGAGAACAATTAAAGAAACACGTTTTGAATCCGATCTGCACTTTTAATATAATTATCACATTTACAAGTTTCCCAACATGGTCCTTCGAGCAATTTTATACTAGTCCAGTGAAAAATCAGTGCATTCGTGTGGAAATTGGATAAGAAAAGAAACCCACGCCGGTCGACGGAAAGGAACGGGCGAGTCCATTTTTAATCTTTAAATTATGGACAAGTCTACAACGCTCCAAAAAGTTCTAGCGATCGCCGCGTTCGAGTATTCTCTATAATCCAGCGAAGAAATCTAAGCTACGACCAGCGTGCAGCGAGCATCAACTTCCGGGGACGCCGACTTCGATTCGTCACTGCCAAGCAGGACGCATCTGATTGGCTCACGTGGCATCACGCCACCTCAACGAGCCAATCAGCGACGGGCAAGTCCATCGCGTTCGTTCGAGCACTGGAGCAAGCGCCGCCACGCCGCCGCGCACCGCCCGCCGGACGGAACTCGGAAGGAAGTTTTCAAATCGCAACGCGTCCCAACCGCTATATATTTTTCATTAGGTCGTGCAGACATTCAAAACGACGTTCTTGTGCGGTCAAGATAATTTCATTTTCAGTTTTCAACAATGCCAAACGAACAAATAAAAACGCTCATCAGGAAGAGAGCGTCAATAAAAGGCTCAATAACAAAGATTGAAAACGTATTCAAAAACACCGAGGAACATAAGTTCTCTAAACAGGCGTTAATCATACAAGAAGAGCGTCTTCGAGATGCATTCCAAAAATACGAACAATTCTCGTTGGAGATATGCGCCTTAGAAGAACCCGACCCCGATGCCAACCTCGATGCCGACGATGATGTGGCAGAAAGGTATACCAGAACGCTCACATTCATCAGAGAGTTATTAGAAAAAATTAATAGTGAATCCAAAGGTAAAGATGAGTGTGTTACAAAAAACTACAATACAAAGTTACCTACCATAAATGTACCAACGTACTCTGGTAAGTACTCCGAGTTCAAGCCGTTTATACAACTCTTCGATTCACTCATACATAGTAACATCAGTTTAGATGATGTGCAAAAATTTTTTTATTTACGTTGTTTTCTGCAAGAGGAACCTCACGATCTGGTTAAAAATCTCACCTTGTCTGCTGAGAGTTACCATGAGGCCAGAAAAATTCTATTCGATAGATATGACAATAAGTATAAAATTACAAATGAACACATACACATTTTGTTAGATATTGTACCTATAAATAAGTCGACAGCAAGTAATATAAGAAACTTTGTATCCGTTGTAAAGCAACAATTGGCTGCCTTAAAAAACCTAGGCCATTCAGTTGATCAATGGGATCCAATAGTACTTTGCATTCTGACCAGAAAGTTAGACTTATTATGCAGTAGGGAATTCCAATTAGCTCGAGTACAGGATCCCACAGTTGCACACCTTATTGATTTTCTAGATAAGCGTGCTCTTGCACTTGAGAATGCAGAGCGGCCACCGGAGAAATCACAGTCAACTTCGAAGGTGGCTCATGTGGCAGCTGTGAAGAAAGCTAAGCCAGATGCAGGGGCTGCTGCGGAGACGGTAGGAACAAGAAGCTGCTTGCTCTGTAAGTCAAACCATAAGCTTTTTACTTGTCCACAATTTAAACTTATGTCTGCAAGTGATCGAATCAAGTTTGCAACATCTAACAAAATATGTGAGATTTGTTTAAATTCTCACAGTAAAAAATGCAGATATCACTTTAAATGTGATGTATGCAAGGAAGGCCACAACACAATGCTTCATGAAGATAAAGCATCGTCTCCAGTAACATTGATGTCCGAGGCTGCCTCCGAGCAAGTACTGTTGCCTACAGCACAGGTAAAATTATTAGCGAGCAACGGTACTGAGGTTCATGTCAAGGCTCTTCTAGATACTGGTTCACAGGCATCTTTTGTGACTAGAGAACTCACAAACCTATTAAAATTACAAATTAATACAGCCAACACTCCGGTTATCGGTATAGGCAATACTTTAAATAAATTAAAGGAGAAGGTCAACTTGGAAGTACATTCCCTCACTCAGAATTTTAAAATTTCAGTTACATGTTACTTATTGGATAAAATAACTTCAAAGTTACCACAAAGAAAGTTTGACTTAAATGACTTAGTTTTACCTCCCAAACTTATGTTAGCTGACAAGAAGTTCAATGAGCCAAGTAACATACACATTCTATTAGGTGCTGACATATTTTTCCAGATCCTGCTGCCGCCTGAGCCTCAAGTTCTTCCGTACAGTTTGGAGGCAGCTGATGGCAGTGTCAGATGTAAAGCTCCATTAATAAATACAAGACTTGGTTATGTAATTGCAGGTAACATACCTACACAACACACACAGCCACTCGTCACTTTATTTTGCAAAAAATGTGATTCTGATTTAAATAAATCCATTGTTCAGTTTTGGAAGTGTGAAAGTGTTCCAGAGACCTTTCCAGAGACACATTCTGAGCATGACTTGTGTGAAAAGATGTTTTGTGAAAATGTTGAGCAAGATACAAAAAATAATAAAATTCAAGTAATCTTGCCACTGAAGTTACCATTAGATTCAATCAATCAAGCTTTAGGAGATTCATTATATTTGGCATTAAAAAGATTTCATAACTTAGAACTTAGATTTAAAAAAGATCCTAATCTTTTTATGTTATACAAAGATTTCATTTATGAATATTTAAAACAAGGTCATGGTACACTAATTGATATCAGTCAATATAATTTATCTACTGATCCAGTGTACTTTTTACCACATCACCCTGTGCTTAGGTTAGATAAAAAGACTACAAAATGCAGGGTTGTATTTGATGGTTCCATGAAAACCAATACAAAAACATCTTTGAATGATTTATTACTTAATGGTCCTGTAGTACAAAAAGAATTAGTAGATGTCTTAATGCTATTCAGAGTTGATGAATATTTTTTTATAACAGACATCAAAAATATGTTTAGAAATATAAAAATACATTCAAAACACAGGTCATTACAAAATATTTTATGGAGAGACTCTCCAAACGAAAGTGTTAAATGTATTCAATTAAACACAGTTACTTATGGTTTAAAGAGTTCATCCTATCTGGCAACTCGATGTTTAAAAATGTTGGCAGAACAATACCAGAATGAATACCCTGTAGCGGCTTTTATCATAAATAACTCTACATATGTTGATGACATTCTTTTTTCTGAAAAATCAGTAGTTAAATTATCAGAAGCAAAAAAACAGTTAAGCAGTTTGTTAAGTTTAGGAAGTTTTCAGTTACACAAATGGGTTTCAAATTCACCAGACTTATTAAAAGAAATACAAAAAGATCAACAACATTTTGATGAGATTGATCTAGAGAAGAATAATTCATCTTTAAAAACATTAGGTATGAACTACAATATTAAGTTAGATTCATTCATTATATCGAGTCCAAAAACTGTTGATAGCATGCCTCAATCTAAGCGTGAAATTCTTAGCTTTATAAGTGGATTCTATGACCCACTAGGTCTTGCTGGACCTATTGTGGTAAGTGCAAAGGCTATAATGCAACGCTTATGGCAAGAAAAATTGGACTGGGATTCGGTGCCAAATTGTGAATTGCTACAGCTCTGGCACAAGTTTTATAATAGCTTGCTTACAATGAAACCAATGCTTATACCGCGACATATAAGTGTGCATGACACAAGCTTTACACAAATTATAGGTTTTGCTGATGCATCTAGCAATACTGGTTATGGCTGTTGTGTATACCTAAGAGTCGTGGATTCAGTAGGCAATGTCAAAATATCCTTACTTTGTTCAAAATCGCGAATAAATCCTATCAATCAGAGTTTATCAGTTCCTCGACTTGAACTTAATGCAGCTCTGTTGCTTGCAAAGCTTGTTAGTAGAGTTCATAATGTATTGACTGTTAAAATGCAAATACAGGATGTTATACTTTATTCTGACTCACAAATAGTATTAGCCTGGCTCAAAACTAACATAAATACACTTAAGGCTTATACAGCTAATCGCGTTAAGGTCATCTCACAACTTACACAAAAATACACATGGTCATATGTTAGCTCGAACGAGAACCCCGCCGATTGTCTTAGCCGAGGAGTCATGCCAAACGAGCTAGCCGATCATGATCTGTGGTGGAAAGGCCCAGCGTTTCTGGATTTACGTGAGTACAAGCCACAATTAAATTTAATTTCACCACAGGATTTACCAGAGATTAGCGCCGAATCTGCATGCTTAAGTACAATGCTTTGTGCTACTTCTGGTGAGCAATCGTTATGTCTCGATTTTCTTGAAAAATTTTCTGATATCAATAAAATGATAAGAGTTTTAGCTTACATCTTGCGTTTCGGTCAGAATGCAAAGTCAAAAATCTCAAAAAATAAACTTAATTATATTACAACTCAAGAACTTAATCTGTCATTGTCAATGATTGTAAAATATGAACAACAAAAGTATTTGTCAGAAGATATTCATGTTCTAAAATGTAATAAAACTATTGTTAAAGGTAATTTAAAACCGTTATGTCCGTTTATTGATGACAGGGGTTTGGTTCGCGTGGGTGGTCGATTACAAAACGCCTCGATTCCTTATACACAGAAACATCCCATTGTTTTACCTAAGGATTCGCGTGTCACTAAACTAATTATTACAAGTGAACATTTAAAAAACCTCCATGCGGGTTCAAAGCTTGTTCTGTCATCAATAAACCAAAGATTCTGGATTGTGAATGGTCTAAGACAAGTTAAGAAAGTGTTACATAAATGTACTGTTTGTTTTAGATTAAAAGCTGAATCAGCTAAACAGTTAATGGGTTCTTTGCCGCCAGATAGAGTCAATGTATGTCGCCCCTTCCAAAAGGTTGGGTTAGATTACGCAGGTCCGATCCCACTGAAAATAGCCAGGATCAGAAAACCTATAATCTCAAAAGGTTATGTTTGCCTGTTTGTGTGCTTTGTAACCAAAGCTATCCACTTGGAGCTGGCCTCTGATTTAAAAACAGAGACTTTTATAGCCTGCCTAAATAGATTTATTTCGCGACGTGGATTGCCCACAGACATATATAGCGACAACGCTTCAACCTTCAAGTGCGCAAGGAACCAATTAAACGAATTACACAACATGCACAACTCGCCAGTTCACCAAAGACAGGTTTGTCAATTTTCAGCTCAAAAGAGGATTAATTTTCATTTTCTGCCTTGCTACTCACCTGTCTTCGCTGGATTGGCAGAAGCTGGTGTCAAAAGTGTAAAATACCACTTAAAGAGAGTGTTATTAAAGTCTATTCTTACTTATGAAGAACTGTATACTGTTCTATGCCAAATTGAGTCTAGTTTAAACAGCAGACCTCTCATGCCATTATCTAATGATCCCAACGATTATTCTTGTATTACTCCAGGTCATTTCTTAATAGGAACTGCTTTAAATACTTATCCTGAGCCTAATGTAAACATTGTAAAACAATCTCAATTTTGGAAAATTTGTAATGAGATAAAAATGTCATTCTGGAAGGTTTGGAGTAAGCATTATTTAAATTTGTTACAATCTCGCCCTAAGTGGCAAGACAGTCAACCTAATTTAAAAGTAGGAACATTGGTGATCCTAAGGGATGATAATTTGTCACCACTATACTGGCCCCTAGCCAGAGTCATAAATACTTACCCAGGTAGAGATGGTAAAGTGAGAGTAGTTGAAGTCAAAACTGCAAATGGCCATACACATAGAAGAGCTGTAATGAAAGTTTGTGTTCTACCGCTAGAATGTAGTAGTGTATAAGAAAATTATTATTTTGTCAGCATGATAAGATAAAAAGTCTTAGTTTTCTTGATATTAGTATCTTTGTGTTGTATTGTCAACTTGATATGTCTATTATAGGGATTTTTTATTTTTTTTGTATACTTCAACAATATGTAGTTACTTCATCTTTCAGTTGCCCCGGCAATATGTTGGCAACACAACATTTAGTTTAAAATAGTTTATAATCTGACATCCGTGACTACTGTCAATGTCACTTTATAGTCTGTGATTTTACTGTACAAGAGAGAACAATTAAAGAAACACGTTTTGAATCCGATCTGCACTTTTAATATAATTATCACATTTACAAGTTTCCCAACAGATGTTTAGTGTTATCCGAGTATGGTGGTAAACATCCCGTGTTTTTATCGAAACATAGAGTGGTCCAAAGTAGACACGATGAAGTTTATAGAGCTTTGGTAAGGTTTTCCATGTTTCAGGAATACAAAATGTGTGGACTATAATAACCGACCAAAGTGTCAAAACAAATCTAACAACATGTTACTAGATTCATACAGATACATTTTCATACGAAATTGGTTTGTAAAGACATGTAGCGAAACATGTCGAGCGATATGAAACGTCAAACATGTTTCGCGGCAACAAGTTGCGTGACAATGTGAACGCTAGGCATACACTGACAGAAAACAGACATTTCAACATGTTTTATGTGAATGTTTCACCAGTGCAAACGCACGGTTATATGCAAAAAACAACCCTAGTATTTGATATGTAAGCGCCTTAGTGGTCATTTTTACGTGCATGGATAACGACAACGAATGAACGAAAATCTGTGATTGTATGAGTGATACACATCTCATTTAGTATCTCTTTCTGACTTGTATAGATTGTAATTATGTCACCCGCTCACTCGCGACTCGCGAGTCAAATAACTCAGTGTGTCTCGTGTATCACTCAATCTCCCTCTCTCACACACAGACTGCTCAGTCCACAGAACATTGGCTCAGTCGCTTCGCGAGTGACGCGTCGCCCCCCCGTTGTCTCCGACTATATAATACGTAGTATCTCTAAGTAGTCTGTGGACTATATATAGTTATCTGTGGTCTGTGTCTGTGGTCAACGACTAGACTAGTGTCATTCCGTCAAATTTAGAGAAATAAGAATTATAGAAAAAAGAAAGATTCCTCTTGAGTAATAAACTAATAATGTTCTGCGAGAAAGATTTATTCACAGTTTTCGGGGATATAGTACCGAATTTCTAGTCTGTAGTATAGTTACTTATTTTTCTACCTACGAGTATTTCGGAATAAATAATGATACCGTGTGCCTTGTTATCAAACACAAACTTGTGGATGCAAAAAAGCTTCAAAGGGAACTATTCGATCGCCAGCTAACATGCTTGCAAGCCCAACGCCCTGGCCCCTTCTTTCTTTTACACATTGAATTTATTTTGGTTTCATTGATTTATCTAGGTTTGGCAAATGTGTGGACCCCGCAGTAATCCTGTGTGTTGCACCGGAAAATCCTAATGGTTGAAGGAAAAATTGTAAAATGTTGTCTTCTTGAAACTCAACACATTTGGTCACAAGGTCATCTTATGCAGGTTGTAGTATTTGGTTGTTGTTGTTTTTATACTTCAATGCAACTTTTAAGGTGGTAAAATTATCTTTGGTAAAAAAGTAAAATAGAAATTTCAAAATTTGATATTTAAAAGAGATTCCTTAAAAGCTATGTATGGCTCGTGGAGAAGTAATATAGTTAACAGTAAACATCAATCAGAAGATTGACTAATACCGTTGTGTTGGATAGGAGCAAAATAATAGTTGGTAATACTGTCTGTTGTCATGTAGTGGATCAGCAATTTTTTACTGTAACATATTGTATTCCTTTGACTTGTGGTGCTGAAGCATATTTTCATGTAATAACTTAGTCAGCTAAGGTCAGTGAGTGTCTTGTTAGTGCTGTCTTAATGGATTGAAATGAGAAATATAAAAATATCCAAAATATAAGTGTCATAAAAACTATGTCAGTCTTGGGGCTAAACTGTCCTAGCTCTTGCTATTACTAGGAGTCCTAGTCTCATGGGTTACCACCTAATTTGCCCACTAAAGAATCAATCAATCTGCCTAGCCTTTTAACAACTATGTTGGGGTCGGCTTCCAGTCTAACCAGATGCAGCTGATTGCCAGTATTTTACATGGAGCGACTATCTGACCTCCACAACCTAGTAAGTGGATAATACTTTACCCCATGGTAAACCTGGTTGTCAGATTTGGGCTTCTGATGATCGGTAATGACTGTGAAAGATCCACAAATGACAGCTAGGACCTAATGTGCTCTAGGGCTTAATGTGCTTTCTGACCCACTAACCAACCAACCTTATTTAAATATGATTTAAAACAAAATTATTTAAAAAAAAAACCCGCCTGCAAAAACGCATAACTTAAAAGAGAAAAACAAGCATTATAATCTAGAATTTTGGTATTACAGGCAGGAACAAACAAAAGTTACACCATATTTCAGTTTATTGGTTTGTTCCCCGCTTGCTTGTTTTTCTCTTTTAAGTAATGCGTTTTTGCAGGCGGGTTTTTTGTTTTTTAAATAATTTTGTTTTATTTCAAGATTAAAAAAAAAAAATGTTTTATTTAGGTGTTCGAGCCTATGCTTGAACCACATTTGAGATAAACGTTCCAATATTCGTCAACAACATCTCCTGTCTCGCTCTTTAACTACGTAAATTCGTGATGTCACAACGATACCTGTCCTTGTCTCGCACTTGACGGGCAGCGCGCGGTGGCTATCTTGTTCAGTACGCTTTCGATATTCGTGAAGTCAACACGTCTCTAAGTAAGTATTTTAAACGCATTTCCGCTTGGCGCTTTCGAGCTCAGCGTCGATATCTTACCGCTCGGCGCCATGAGGCCCAGCGACGAACGAGTCCTAAAACACTCGTGAACATACTTCAAAAAGTATGTTTCATACTTGAGCTGTGGGTGGTACGACACGTCGTCTCAACTTAAGACGACGAGCGTCACCTCGGTTGAGACGACAGTCGTGACAGCTCGGGGCGACGTGTTGTCTCGACAAGAGCCGTCGCATCATTTGAAACGACCGTTACATCAAGTGGGAAGACGTCGCCCCGACTGAAACGACGACTGTCGTGCCATCTGAGGCGTAATTTCTTTTATTGTGGCGACTATTGTCCCACTAGAAGCAGCACGATCCTTAGATTGTCTGATCAAAGGACACATTTACTTACAGAACCATGGCAGAGCTAACCTCAATGGGAGCCCTTGCTGCAATACCTTGCGGGGAAGACGAAGAAAGTTTATCGGCGGTTATTGTATCGTTAGACGAAAACTTCCCAAGGAATTGGAGGGATTGGAAGGTCTATAATTATACCTTTGAGGATTTGTTTGGGAGCAGCCAAGTTCCATCAGGAATAGAAGCAAAGCTTAGATTTGCTATCCCCACAGTAGATCTAGCTCGAGCTTTCAAACCATATTCAACATCCTTGTCGGACCGATCATACCGGGCAATAAGAGCATCTATTCTGGAATGGCCACTGGGAAGAGCTCTCCTCTACGCTCCGCACAGCTTAATGGAGAAGATACATTCCCCATCCTATGATGTTTTTATGAACACCGTAAGGGAGCTTAAACCGAAACTCGCAAAAAGACGAGAGGCTTCGCGGGAATTAGAGCGCTTCAGTCCGCTTCAGTCAGGGGTGCCTTCCATGGTTACGAAACGAACGATCGAATGTTCTGCTGAAGTGCATAGTGAAGCAAAACGTTCATCTTATACAAACGCCCCAAGTTCGCCCATTTGTTCAGAAACCCGAGCCGCACCTACACAAGGTAGTAGCGAACATTTACTCGCATCTGTGCTGAATCAGCAAATGTTACTATTTAACAAAATGCTTAGCATGCAGTCAGAGCAAAATGAAAATATAAAAACAGTTATACAAAACCAGCAACGGAGTGCGGCGCCGAACGTACACCAGTCGTGTGAAGACCTCAATAAGTCATACGACTCCCTTCCGGACAGTACACAATCTGAAAACGAGAAGGACGACCTGGTCCCAGAAAATGGACACTCTCCCCAATGGTCCGACAACCGAGAAACCAAAGAAGCTGATCTACGTAAAAGGATTGCCGACACACAAAGAGAACTAGCAAGTTTGACAGAAGAAAAACATGTGAATGTCACCGCGTTTGATTTTACACCAGTCACCACAGAACAAGAACCTAAGATTGCACGGGCAGAACCCCTGGCCGTAAAGCATGGTTTGAGCTGCCAGAGGTTAGGTGAGAGTAGTTGGTGCAATGTGAGATACGCTGATATTCAGAAACAGTTTCAGGCATCGCCGGTGTTTACTTCTCTCAAGGCAAACAATCTTTTGGCAGAAATAACTCCAAATTGGAAATCATCAGAGGTTTTGGAAAAATCCGATTTGACCTTAGGAGCCATAACAAATGGGCTTATCCAGCAGAGGATGATATTTCAAAACCTTTTGGAGAGTTTACCAGCAGACATTAAAAATATTGTGGGTCGAGATTTCGTAGCTGCAAATTCCGAATTTAGAAAGAATTCTGATGCTTTACTACAATACGTGTGTGGACGGCGTGCAGAAGTAATAAAACAAAGGAGGGAGGTCTACAAACCTTCTAATAAAACTTTTCGGGAGATTCTTCACGATATTCCGCCATCCGGTACGCATCTATTCGAAGACAAATCCCTTACAGAGGTGGTAAAAGAGCTGGGAGGCGTCCACAAATTGTTTCCTAATAAAAGAAAGCCATACACAAACAGGAAAACGATGCCTCAAGTGGCAAAACCTAAAAGCGCTCAAAATAACAACCACCGCTTTCGCGATTCGCGTCACACCACAAAAAGAAATCCATCGTTTATCAGAGGGGGAGAGGGAAAAGGGTATCATCAAAAACCGTTTCCCCCCAAAACGCAGCAGGGAAGAAAGGACGGAGGGGGTCGGAAATGACTCCTTCACTGCAGGGTGCCTAGCCAATTTTGTAAATCAATGGGAAGGAGCACCAGTAAATCTTTTAAAAATATTGAATGGCTACAGAATTCCATTCAAGAGTATTCCTCCAATCACAAAATTTTCCCAAACAAACGCTCAAAGATTTCGAACATGTGCATCTGCAGAAATGTCAACAGAAATAAGGAAAATGGTAGCATCTCGAGCTTTACAAGCCAGCACACATCAGTCAGGTTTCCTATCATCAATGTTTTTGAGGAAAAAGACAGACGGAGGGAATCGCCCGATATTCAATTTAAAAAGGCTCAACGATTACGTCCTTACCCCAAAGTTTCGCTTAATAAACCATCAACAGATTCCATCACATCTGAGGGAGAGGGACTATATGATGAAAATCGACCTTTCGCAGGCATATTTTCACGTGCCCATCAATCAGAATCATCGACGGTACTTGTCACTTTCATACCAAGGGAAAATGTACGAAATGACGTGTCTACCTTTCGGGTTGGCAAGCGCCCCGTCAGCTTTTGCAAAAATTACGAACTGGGTGGCACAACAACTTCGTCAGAAAGGCTTTCGAGTAGTTGTGTATCTAGACGACTTTTTGTTCATGCACGAAAACCCAACAGTTCTAGAGCAACAAATGACATTTGGTACAGAGTACTTAAAGAGTCTGGGATGGCAGATCAATCAAGCGAAATCATCAGCCATGGCTTCGACCGCCATAGAATATCTGGGCATTACCTGGAACACAAGTCGAAACACCAAGGGTTTATCGACAACGAAAATCCAACAGTTACAGAAGTGTATTCAGGAGCTCCAGAGGAAAGCCCGATGGAGTTGGTACGATGCCAAAGTAATATTGGGAAGATTAAACTTCGCTTCATTCACAGTCCCTTTAGGCCGACTTCATTGCCGTCCAATTCAGAAATCATCTCGCCTTCTCCCACAAACTCGGCCCCATCAGAAATACCCCATTCCAGATGCTGTTCGAGAACAACTGAAATGGTGGCTAAAAAATCTTTACAAGACGTCGCCGATCCATTATCCAAATCCATCAATCTTCGTTACTACCGATGCGGCAGAGAGAGGCTGGGGTGCCATAGCAAACAGTCGTCACCTGTGGGGCAAATGGACACCTTCTCAAAGAAAATGGCACAGCAACCTAAAGGAATTGTGGGCTGTGTACGAAGTCCTTCAAAGACTGGGGCTCGAAATTTCTCAGAAGACAATAATGGTGCAGTCGGACAATCGGACGACAGTGGCTTATATAAACAAACAGGGAGGCACCAGATCGACAGGGTTATTAAATGCCACGACACAAATTCTCGAACTATGCGATCGGATGAATTGTCACTTGATAGCTCGATACATTCCGGGGATATACAACGGAATAGCAGACAGGCTGTCGAGGGAGAAGGCTTTGCCAGAATGGCAACTCAACAGAAAAATCCTCTCTTGGATATTTCAGAAGTATGGCGAACCAGAGATAGATCTTTTTGCCTCGAGGGAATCAGCAGTTCTTCCAAAGTATGTCAGCGAAGATGTGACCGACACAGAGAGCCAATTTTGCGATGCTTTCAGCAGAAACTGGAAATACAATCTGGGGTGGATATTTCCACCACCAGCTTTAATCCCACGGATACTACGTCACTTACAAAAGTCGGAGGGGCGGTATATTCTAATAGCGCCCAATTGGAACAGAGTCTTCTGGAAACCAGAACTGGATCAAATGAAAGAAAAACCACCCCTATTGATTCCGAACCTCCGGGAGAACCTAATAGATCTCCGCACGAATCATGCTCCTCAAGGAGTAGAACTCTTGAAATTGGCGGCATGGTTGGTACGGGCTGGTCCAAGCAGATTAAAAACTGGTCCGAGGATGAAGTGAAGCTATTGGAGTCGTCTTGGAGGCGATCGTCTCTAAAAACTTACAGGCCAATTTGGTTAAGATGGTGCAGCTGGGCTAAAACCAGTGGCATCCCCATCGATAACCCCAGCCCTCAAGATTTAGCTAAGTACCTGTGCTACCTTCATACAGTTATAAAGCTAGCGCCCAGGACAATAGCAGTTCACAAGTCGGTTGTGGCAAACTTTGGGAACCCTGTAAGGTCTTGCGAGCTCAGTTCTCATCCTATAGTTAAGCATGTCTTAAAAGGAATCTTTTCAGAAAACCCTCCAGTTAAAAAACCTATCTCGTGGACAGTAGAAGACTTACTGACCTTTTTACAATCTTATCAATTTGATAATAACAGTCTTTTCGCAGTATCAAGGCACACATGTGTGCTCCTTCTGTTGGCTACTGGCAGAAGAGTCAACGATTTAACTCTTCTATCAATAGGAAATGGTGATTTCGAAGATATGGGGAATGAAATAATATTCTGGCCAAAGTTTGGCTCTAAAACTGATTCGTCATCATATAGACAATCAGGCTGGTTATTAAAAAAAGGAGATATTAATTCAGATGTTCGACTGGATCTAATCTTTTGGGTTAAGAAAACCATTTCTATTTCAAAAATACGCCGTAACGCGGCATGTAACGAAAGTCTGTTCATTACTACTAGAGGAATTGCCAAGAACGCCTCACGAACTGTAATTGCAGGATGGATAAAAACATTATTTAAAGAAGCAGGCATATCCGGATCAGCGGGTAGCTTTAGAGCAGTAGTTGCTACTAATAACTGGAAGGGTAATCATAATACTATTGATGAAATTCTAAAAAGAGGAAATTGGCGATCCAAAAATACCTTCTTTCAGCATTATTTTAAAGAAATAAAACCAAATCCTAGTAGTAATCCAAATATTGTTAGTAAAAACTTCACACCAATGGTGTAGCTAAGTAATCGTTATGATTTAAGTGATAAAATTCAATTATGTTGATTTTGTGAGAAGTTTATTTTTTTTGTGAATGATTTTTGCATATTTTTCCTATGATCTAACTTTGAATTCGTTTTTTTATTGCCTTTTCGTAAATAGTTTATAATTAGTTTACTTTAACAATAAAATTTTGTTATTACTTTCCGCCTTGTTTCTTTTTTAATCAAAACACAAAGAGTCACAGTACGCTTAGCACTAGTCTCATAATGAGATCTCGTACATTAAGACTAGTCAGGCAGCGCCGGCAGATAATAAACACGTCTCAAATGTGGTTCAAGCATAGGCTCGAACACCTAAATAGAACCGTTTTTCCCCCGAAGGGTAAAAAACGGATATTTAGGTTTCAGCCGTAGCTTGAACCACACTTAAGCGCCTTGCCGGCACAAAGTACTGAACAAGATAGCCACCGCGCGCTGCCCGTCAAGTGCGAGACAAGGACAGGTATCGTTGTGACATCACGAATTTACGTAGTTAAAGAGCGAGACAGGAGATGTTGTTGACGAATATTGGAACGTTTATCTCAAATGTGGTTCAAGCTACGGCTGAAACCTAAATATCCGTTTTTTACCCTTCGGGGGAAAAACGGTTCTATTAAATTTTTTATTTGATAGGTACCAATATTATAATTTATTTTAAAAAAAAAACCTTCCTCCCATTTTCTTTTGTTTGCCGATGAAATATATAAAAAAATTATAGCCTATGTCACTCCAATAATTAAGACGAATCTAACGACACCTCAAATGTTAAAATCCATCAAGCCGTTTAGGCTACAGAGCGTGCCAAAGAAATAGACATACATACATACAAACATACATATATACATACATACATACTCTCGAAAAACATTACCCTCCTTCTGGGGCAGTCGGGTAAAAAGGATTACTTCTCTTGTTTAAAAAGTTCTTGTGTCTTAATTAATATTTTGCAGATAAATGAATATTTTGTCCTGGTCAGGTGGTTGTTTTGTTGGATTCAAGAGTTAAGCATTTATGAATCTGTCTTTTGCAAAAACATGGGAAAAAATTGTGGGAAGAATGTCCCCACTGTTGAAACGGTTGAAACATCATGATACACTCTAAATAATTATTCGTTCATAGATCATAGATTGTAGAGTGTCCACGCCATCTTCATCACTCGCAAGACAACAACATGCAATCGAACGCGGCGCACGCCATCTCCATGATTTCAAGACGCAACAACATACAATCGACCGCGGTGCACGCCATCTAGCGTTGAAGTAACGAAAACTTTCATCAAATTCGAATCCGGTCGTTCCTTCGCTCGGTTACATTCCATCACTCACATTCGGTCTCATTCACTCGCGCCTCCGTTCAAAATGTTGCAATGTATTCATTCTTTCCTTCCTTCCGCCGACTGCAAGCAAACATGTTGTTAACAAAACGATTATTTTATACAATACACAACTATTACCGAACAAGTCGCTTCATTTCATAAGAAGAACAAACCTGATCCTGCACATAATTTGGACCTTCGAGACGGATGCTGGATTCGATACTACGGATAAACGAGTAACGACGCCGACACGCGACGGCGACGCCATAGTTGGACCAGCAGCCATTATAAACGAATAAACGAGAGAAGAAAAACAAAGATATCAGAAACGCAACGGTCAGGTCTTTGTTCCCATCTTTTCCCTATACGATTGGATTTGTGTTAACGCTGTTTGTTTAAACGATTACAGTTCGGTTACGTGACGCGAGGCTCCGTTGATGCTTGCACGTGAGTACCTACCTACATACCTAACGCTTATTCGTAGCCCGCCAAAATGCCTGATAAGCCAGTAGAGGAAATTCTTTCTGAGTTTAAGAAACGTAGGGGTGGTGTAAAGGGCCGATTAACCCAATTTAAACATTTTGTAGACTCGTTTGTGGGGGCCACCTTGACTGCCTTACAAGTAGCTGAACTAAAGTTACGAGTCCAGGCCGCCATCGAGACATTTTCTAAATTGAATAGCATTGAAAGTGAAATAGAATTACTTTTATCGGAATCGGAATTAACCGCTAATTCAGAATATGTTGAAGCGTTAGAATCATTATATTTTACGGCTATGGCCAGTGCGAATTGTCTTATTCATAATGCGGAGGCTTACAACAAGTTGCCTGTTGCATCAGCTCGGGACGGTTCCCGACAACCTGTCAATATTAAATTACCTGATATAAAACTCCCTGCCTTTGAAGGTTCATATGACCACTGGCTGGAGTTCAAACATTCATACGTCACCATGATCCATAACCGTTCCGATTTAGACGAAATACAAAAATTTCATTATTTACGGTCAGCTCTGAGTGGAAGTGCGTTACAGGTAATAAGTGCTTTAGAGTTCAGTCCTGCCAATTACATTCACGCCTGGGAGTTATTAGAAAATCGCTATCACAATGATAGGTTGTTAGTAAATAATCACGTTAAAGCGTTACATAATATACCGTCGGTAAAACAGGAATCACCATCACAAATTCGGAAGTTAATTGATACCGTTTTACGTAATTTACGCGCTCTGACGTCACTCGATGAACCCACCACAAATTGGGACACCTTAGTTATTTACTTAGTCGTTAGTAAGCTTGATCCTTCCACGGAACGGGAATGGGAAAATCACATAGGTACCATGTCTTTAGGATCACGCGAAAAGGTCAAACTAAACGACTTAATATCATTTCTCAGAAACCGCGCAGATACATTAGAATTGATAAGTGCAAACCACGTTAAGTCAAAAGAATTGCCTCAAAGTGATAAGCATCAACATACAAGTAGTGATAAACGAAGTTCAAACCGCGTGCATAGTTATTCATCTATCAAAACTACTCGTAACAACTATCGTAATAATAATAATTTTAAAAGGGATTTACCCAATTGTGTTTTGTGCGATCAAGGTCATGCGTTATACACGTGCATAACATTTCTTAACATGTCTATAAAGGATAGAATGAGTTGTTACTGATAAGAAGTTGTGTTGGAATTGTTTGCGAGCAGGTCATACGTTAAATGACTGTATTTTCGGACCGTGCAAGCAATGCCAGCGCAAACATAATAGTTTGTTACACTTAGAAAATTCTAATCAAAGCGTTAGTAACAGTGCGTGTGTGCACACTGAGTCGCGCGGAGAGGCGAACGTTACGCACACTGCGACGACTGCGTTGCATTCTTTACCTAATAATAATAATTCGAATAACACAGTTGTATGCAGTAAAACAACTAGTGATTTTAAATTGATAAATACGGTTTTACTTTCTACGGCATTAGTGGAAGTAGCGGATAATAATAATGTTTATCATACAGCTCGTGCGCTTTTGGATAGTGGAAGTCAAAACTGTTTTGTTACGGAGAAATTATCTAAACGAATAAATGCGTCTTATATACAGTCCACAGTGCAAATATCGGGTGTGGGACAATCTGTCGCACAGTCGTACCATTCATGCGATTTAACAATTCGATCAAAAGTAAACGATTATTATACCAAGCTTCGATGTATTGTCTTGCCATGCATAACGTCCAGTTTGCCTACGATAAACGTAGAAGCTGGTCTTATACGTATTCCGGATTTCCTAGAGTTAGCAGATCTACGTTTAACATCAGTTCAGATATTGATTTACTGATAGGTGCAGATAGATTTTGGGATCTTTTAGAAACCGATAAAATACGTTTACCTAGTGGACCATTCTTACAGAATTCTAAATTAGGATGGTTATTGTCTGGTCCTGTGTTTGTTAGAAACCCAAAACCTACTCACGTTCATTGTCACTTCAGTCAGGACATTGATAAGCAACTCCGGTTATTCTGGGAAATCGAGAATATTCCTTCATCACCATGTGTAATTCTTACAGATGATGAACGTATGTGTGAGGAATTATTTAATAATACGACTAAACGCGAAGAAACGGGTAGATTTTCGGTTCGTATACCGCTAAGAGAGGCACCAGACATACTGGGTGATTCTTATACGTTAGCGAAGAATCGATTTCTATCATTAGAACGTAAACTTGAACGTTTACCAGAACTTAAACGTATGTATACTAACTTTATGCGAGAATATAATGACTTAGGTCACATGTCGAAGTTAGCTACTTGTAGTCAACCTAACTATTATCTTCCACACCACGGAGTCATTAGGGAATCTAGTTCGACTACAAAATTACGCGTAGTGTTCGACGCTAGTGCTGTCACTAGCTCGAATAAATCATTAAACGATATTCAGTTTTCGGGACCCGCGTTACAAAATGATATTTTTTCTATTTTGTTGCGATTCAGACAGTATAAGTATGTGGCTTGTGCAGACGTGGAGAAGATGTTTCGTCAGATTCTTCTCCAGTCTGATCAAAGGTCATTACAGTTAATATTGTGGCGCGATAATCCCTCGGATCCATTAGATACGTATCAACTTAATACGGTTACATATGGAACTGCATCAGCTCCATATTTAAGTATGCGATGTATCAGACAGTTAGCGTTAGAGTGTGATGATGACGTCATCGCTCGCGTCATCACTCAAGACATTTTCGTAGACGATCTTATCACTGGTGATGATGATTTAGATCATTTAATCCAAGTTTGCCAGAAAACTTCAGAAGTATTACAGTCAGGCTGTTTTCCTTTGCGCAAGTGGACATTTAATTCAGACTTATCTCAAGATAAATCCACAGAACATTTTATAGGCGAACATGCGCAAACTAAAACACTCGGATTGGGTTGGCACAACACTAGTGATGAGCTGCATTTTGTTACGAATATTGATAACAATGATAACGAGTCAAATTTAACTAAACGGGTAATGTTATCAGTTATATCGCAAATCTACGACCCATTGGGTCTTCTTTCTCCTGCAATCATAATTTCAAAAATGATTTTACAAAAATTATGGTTAAGTAAAATTGATTGGGATACTCCGGTTCCTAGGGATATTGTTAACACTTGGAAGCATTTTATTTTTACGTTGAAAAGGACATTCGCATTCTTCGTCACGTTAAGGGTAATCACACTCAATACACAGAACTTCATATATTTACCGACGCATCTCAAGACGCGTATGGTGCGTGCGCTTATTTACGTACTTATAGTGATAACTCTGACGTAACCGTACACCTTTAAAGACTATAAGTATTCCTCGTTTAGAACTCTGTGGTGCCTTAATAGGAGCTAAATTATACAGGAAAATAGTTGAGTCTCTCAGGTTACAGTTTACTAAAATATATTTCTGGACAGATTCTACAATAGTCATGGGTTGGATTAAAATGTCACCACATTTACTTAAACCATTTGTACAAAATCGAGTGACCGAGATCAATGACCTCACGGGCGACTCTGTGTGGTTGCACGTAAGTAGCAAAGACAACCCAGCTGATCTATTGTCGATAGGTTATAGTTTCGATTTATTAAAGGATTGTGATTTGTGGTGGTACGGTCCGTCTTATTTACGTAACAGTTTACATTATTCCCAGGGTCTTTAAAAGGGCTGTCGTTCATCCAATCTTCAAGAGTGGGGACAGACGCGGTGTAGATAATTATAGACCGATCTCAGTCTTGCCTGCCATCTCTAAAATATTAGAAAAGGTACTTAATAAACGTTTGGTTGACTATCTTGAGTCATACAAATTATTAAGTGACAACCAGTATGGGTTTAGAGGTGGCAGGTCAACTGAAAATGCTGTTGCTGCCTTGGTAGATCATGTAGTATCTAAACTAGATAGTAAAATGAAATGCTTGGCTATTTTCCTCGATCTTTCCAAGGCATTTGACACTGTGTCTGTTCCCCACCTCTTATCTAAGCTGGAAGCTACTGGTATTCGCGGGCATACCTTAAAAATTTTCCAGGATTACCTGTGTGATAGAAGCCAATGCGTCAAAATAAATAACGTTACTAGTGACACCAAATCATTGAGTTACGGCGTTCCTCAGGGCTCAATCTTGGGTCCCACCCTCTTTCTTATTTATATTAATAATTTATGCAAAATGTCTCTAACGAACTGTTCAATTTACACTTACGCAGATGATACGGCCTTGCTTCTTCACGGTAGCGACTGGCCTGAAACAGTAAAATACGCGGAACTTGCTCTAAATTCAGTGATGAAATGGCTATCAAATAACATCCTTACCTTAAATCTTAAAAAAACAGTTTACTTACCTTTCTCCTTACTATCCACTAACCTCCCTTCACCGGATACAATGACGCTTAGAGCTCATACCTGCTCACTCGGTCTATCCTCGTCACAATGCGGCTGTCCACAACTCACAAGGTGTAAGTCAGTCAAGTATCTCGGAGTCTATGTAGATAGTTCTTTGAGCTGGAAACCTCATCTTAGCAATCTCATATCGCGAGTCCGAAAGTGTATATTTATTTTTAAAAAACTAAGGCACTCCGCGGACTCCCGTACCATTAAAACTGTTTATTATGCCCTGTGTCAAAGTATAATAAACTACTGCATCACAGTGTGGGGTGGGGCCCCCAAGACAACCCTACTGCCTCTGGAACGAGCACAGAGAGCTGTCCTCAAGGTTATGAGCTTGAAGCCGTTTAGATATCCCACCTCGGCTCTCTACACCGAATGTCAGGTCCTCACTGTGAGACAGCTTTTTGTTCTTGGCACCATTCTGCGCAAACATCCCTCTGTGATATTCAAGCAGAGTGCTGCTAAAAAGCGTAGAGGCTTCGAGGTATGCTCAACTCGCGGATGTAGAACAGCCCTTGCTCAGCGTCATTATGATATTCTGTCCAACCATTTATATAATAAAATAAACAAAGTATGCACCATAGCTCCCATGTGCCATAATGGATGTAAGACCAAGGTCACAAAGTGGCTACTGAGAATGAGTTACGATAAGACCGAAGAATTACTACATGTATCAATCGCTTAATCTTTAAGTAGTTAATTAATTCATTTATTTATAATTACATTTACACATTCTTATATACACTCAAGTTCTCACCATATTTTATCTCACTCTCAATACATACGCAAACACATTCCCCCACATAGGTACTGTAACAGACACATCATAACATGCATTTTCTAGTAGTAAGTAGTTTTTCTTAATAATAATATAGGCACTGTGCTCGTCATACAACTACTGTTATATGTTCAAATTATAGGCGAGGACGCTGGCACCCTAAACACAAGTTAAATCTTACTCTGGGTGCCAGAGTTCATCGAAAACACTCTTTATTTTAGTTGTTACGCTGCATAGTGTTTAGTGTTTACCTAAGTGTTTATGTACAATGGAAGAAAATAAAAATATTTTTTTTTTTTTTTTTTTTTTTTTTTTTTTTTTTTTTTTTCGATCAGATTAAATGCGATAATTCAGATGTTTGTAATTTACCAGATTTAAAATTAAAACAAACATGTTTATCTTCTATACAATGCGAAGATTTAATAAACTTTGAAAAATATGCTTCATTTTCTAAACTTAAACGAATAGGTGCGTACATACTTAGATTTATAGATAACTCACGCATCAAGTCGACTGCTAAAGACAGCCGTCGAACCGGTTCCTTATCAGTAAGCGAACTGAACGCCGCACAAAGAATGCTAATTAGGTTCGTGCAAATTAAATCATTTCCAGATGTTTACGATAATTTAATTAGCAATGTTTCTATTAAACGAACTTGTAAACAATATAATAAAGTTTCTAGTCTTAATGTTTTTATGGATGAACATAAAATAATTCGGGTTGGTGGAAGACTATTTAATTCGTCTAGTTTTACTTACGATAAAAAACATCCGGTTTTATTGTGCAGTAAACATCCTTTCACCATTAGTTTATTTAGGTATGAACATATACGATTATTACATGCGGGTCCTCAACTTCTTTTAGCTACTGTGCGTGAATGTTGGTGGCCATTAAATGCTAGAAACTTAGCTAGAAAAATAGTGCATGAGTGCGTGAAGTGTACACGTATTCGAGGTAAGACATTAGCACCTATCATGGGTAACTTACCACCTGAGCGCCTAGAGCCTGGCTTCCCATTTATACGAACGGGTGTCGATTATGCGGGGCCAGTGTTTATATTAAATGAAAAAGGCAGAGGTTCAAGATTAACTAAAGCTTACATTTGTTTATTTATTTGCTTCACCACACGAGCTATGCATTTGGAACATGTTACAAGTCTCTCTTCAAATGATTATATTTTAGCATTAAAACGTTTCATCAGTAGGCGAGGTAAACCTTGCGTCATTTATTCGGATAATGGCAAGAATTTCGTAGGTGCAGAGAAAGAATTTCCTTTGTTTTTAGACAAATGTTCAGAAACTATTATTAATTATGCTTCAGACAATAATATCGAATTTCGATTCATCCCTCCTTATTCTCCACATTTTGGCGGTCTATGGGAGAGTGGGGTACGCTCGTGCAAGCATCACCTGAGGCGCATAGTAGGTAACGCGCGATTAACTTACGAGGAATTTTGCACAGCTTTGACACAAATCGAAGCCGTCCTAAATTCCCGTCCAATTTCACCTCTATCCTCAGACCCTTCCGACCTTACTCCTCTTACCCCTTCCCATTTCCTTATTGGCCGACCGTTGACAGCACCACCTTCTAAAGACGTCACAGACAAGCCGACTTCGAGGTTGACACGCTACGAACGAATCGAACAACTGCGGCAGCACTTCTGGCGACGCTGGTCCACAGAATACGTGTCGGAGCTGCAACTGCGAACCAAGTGGAAGACTAAGCAGGATGACATCACACTGGGCAGCCTTGTCCTCATCAAGGATGACAACCTACCGCCGTTAAAGTGGCGGTTGGGTCGCATTTTACGTATATTTCCAGGAAAAGACGGCGTGGCTCGAGTAGCGGACATCCACACAAGTACTGGAACAACTAGACGAGCCTTCTCCAAGATTTGCCCGCTGCCACTGCAATCAGTGAGCGACGACGCTTGACTCCATGCTCATAATCATCTTGAAAGCTGGGCTTCCAAGGCCGGGGGCATGTCCACGCCATCTTCATCACTCGCAAGACAACAACATGCAATCGAACGCGGCGCACGCCATCTCCATGATTTCAAGACGCAACAACATACAATCGACCGCGGTGCACGCCATCTAGCGTTGAAGTAACGAAAACTTTCATCAAATTCGAATCCGGTCGTTCCTTCGCTCGGTTACATTCAATCACTCACATTCGGTCTCATTCACTCGCGCCTCCGTTCAAAATGTTGCAATGTATTCATTCTTTCCTTCCTTCCGCCGACTGCAAGCAAACATGTTGTTAACAAAACGATTATGTTATACAATACACAACTATTACCGAACAAGTCGCTTCATTTCATAAGAAGAACAAACCTGATCCTGCACATAGAGGATGGTTCTCACTCTATACAAAGACAATATTATATACTTCCTCTTGCCTACCCGAATGTCCTTTCTTTGGTATTGTTCGTCGAGTCGTTGAGCTCCTTAAGTTCTGAGTTGAGCTACACGATTACTGACAAATGCGTACACTGACTGGACAGGTCCACTCAAATCTGTGTGGTTCTTTCCTCAAAAGACCATTTCAGACACCAATCTACATGGTCTTCACATAATCTGACCATGATTATGTCTGGACTTTAAAAGAGACTGTAACCTCTGAGTTTGATTCGGACTTTCTTCTCAGAGTAGTCAGATAGGAAACGCCGACCTCAACTAGTTTTAAAAATGTGATTGACGTGTAAAAGTGTTTGTACAAACCTACTTACAGAAATAAAATCATTTATCATTTATCTTGTCAAAATGTCGTCATGGTGAGAACACACATTTTCTTGTTTCTTCCTAATCTTTTATAATGCTTAGTACCCTTGGTGATTGTAATGTAGTTTAATACATGAATAGACACAAAGATTTCGTGTTTTAATCCCACCGCATGTCATTAGTAGCAACTCGGGACGACTACGTCTTATATTAGCTTCACAGCGCAGACACTTTGCTCTGTTCTATTAGTTCGTAATAACACCCACTGCTCTTCAGAGCTTGTGAAACTGCTGAAAACATGAACTATGCATACTGGCACATATTTTTTATTATTTTACCGCATTTATCATAGCTTTTATGCTAATCTATAGTAGCGTGCTGCATAGATGATGTGGTATCAACAAAGTGCCCTTCATCTGCGGCTTCCATTGGCTTACTTTTTATTAACTTTAGGTTCATACCTGTTATACAAATCTTCAACATAAGTAGTTTTTATTTTTAACTCTTTTGCGTGGCTGTGCCTCCTCGACGATCATGGCGCAGTTATCAGTTTTAATTTCAAGTTTTGTAGAACTACCTTTACTCATATCTATTTTAACTGGAACACATTCAAATGGTACACCACACTACACAGTTCGTCACCTACAAATCCGTCTAAAAAAACTGTGACTAAACCAAAAACCACGCTGTATTAAATAAAAATAAGTACATAAATAATTTACCATATCATCAATATGTCATGGATGTTCTCACCACTGAAATCATTCTGACGGCGAGTGACATTTTCCAAAGGCATGTTCAATGATATTATATTAACAGATATGTTATACACTCACAAAACAACCGAAAAAGTGTTCTGCGCAGCAGCGGCACACATACCCACGTTTCATTCATTTTTACATTTCACTACAAGTAAAAACGTTACAATTGGAATGTTTTCGAGTCTTCATGATTGCGCGCTTATAACATATCTGTTAATTAAAATATCATTGGGCATGTTGCTCAAATGGTCTTGACAGATTCGAGCGAGAGGTGGTATGTAGAACTGATAATAGCTCAACAGATACGCCTACATCGTAACGGATATAGAACGAAGTTCTAAGCTTGGGCAATTGTCTATCATACATCGTCTCGAAGTGTTTGCTGCGCGTGTCAAGCCGTGCACTGGAAACGATTGGAGCCGTGCACTGGGGCGTGCCAGTGATGGTGAACGAGGTCGCTTCAAGTACTCAATACGCTGCCAGCATGGACGAAAAATCGATCTTGACCCGTCGAAATCTGGATTAACGATAATAAAATTTCTATTTCTAACATCGACGCTCTTTATATATAATACTAGCACTTTCCCCGCGACTTCGTCCGCGTGGATTTCGTACTTTCCTCTAAAAACTTCAACAACCCCTCCACCCCCTTTGAAAGATAGTTTTCGAAAATTCATATTTACGATCTACCTTTACCCCTTAAACTTTATTACACTCCTACACCCCGTTAGGAGCAGAATTTATATACAGATATTGTTAATTCTACAAAGAATGCGATGTCGAAGAGATCACATGCATCAACTGCGCAGGTAATCATCTTGCCATTTCACGAGACTGTCCCATTAAAAAATAAAAAATTGAAGAGAAAAAGGCCAAACAGCAGCAATCGTATGCCACTGTTCTGACACCACCCCTTACATTTAATGAGAAATCTTTCCCTGCTTTATCCAAGGTTACTGATAAGGCTAAACCAATGATATTTTAGATATTAAACTAGTAGCAAATGATATAATTAACGCAATTGTTAAATCGTTGGTTGCATTAGGAAACAAGAGTGATAGTAATAATGTTGACAAAGTTGAGTTACCAAAGGAGAATGCCATATTGTCGTACCAACAAAGGAGCTAGAGTGTCACAACCAAATGTAGTTCATAAAATTACTCCTATTTTTTAAATCAGATATACGATTTTGTTATGAAAACGATTCCCGGCTTTCGGACACCAAATTAAAAGTCTTTTTTTACTTTTGTGGTACGTATTTTCCGCTTATGTCACTGACATTGCACTTCATTTCCGAATGTTGCTACTATGTTAAAAATATAGGTACCTAGCTGTCAACGAACATTAAAAAATGAAGAAGATAATTGTAGCAATTTGCCATTTTATATTAGGCTACAATATATTTTTATGTGTGTCAAAAAACATCTTTAAGTAACGCGTTACATCGTAATAATTTATTATTATTTTTTTGGAATACATTGCAAATACATGCATTTAATTAAAAGAGGACCTATTCAAAAAAGTAAAATGTCATTTGTACTGTGACGTATTGCAATAATTATTCTGTGGCGCCGTCATGGATGACGTTACTTTCAATATTGGTTTCATCTGAACTATTTGAATAATAATTTGTAATACTTATTAACAAAAACGGGGGCTCAGGTGCGTTTTCATAACGTAGTCTTTGTGTGATAATCCTTAGCGATGCCCTCAACTAGAGTAAGACATCGGCCAGCAAGTCAGCGTCGCCGACGTATACTAAACCGTTCACTAGTATTGTTAGAACAATTTAGAATATATTACATAGAAAATATATCCGTGGATATGATCGTGTTTTAACATCATAGATTGTACCGACGCGACGCCTGTAAGTATTACCTCACCTAGTAGAAGCATGTATATTATAGTTAGCTTCTAAAGTACCAACCTACTTCCGGGACTATTTATTCAATTTAAGGATTAAAAAACAGTTTTTATGCTTTCAGATCCATCCTGGTAGTTCCTATTCATAATGTAACAAATGTTTCGCATTGATACAAGAAAAACTCCCTGAGATTCCGAACTGATACCTGAACTAACACTTGGTCACAATGTGGAGTGATGTGGACAGTCCATGCTACGTGTTGCAACAGTTGCAACGCGTTCCCGAGTGCCACCCAATTGTCCTACCTATTGTTTTATTTGTATATTTCTTTTCTCTGTCCTGGTAGCGGTCGAGGTCATATACGTTATGTAAATATGAATATATCTTAACTGCGTTTTTCATTTTTGATATAAGTGCCTTATTAGGTACTAACAACATTATCACCTTATTATTATTTACTAACATGTGAAGTTCGAGAAGTGGGTGTACTATATAGTAAATACAACTCTGCCTAACTCTTCTGGGAAAACAGGCCTGCTGTTATGTTAAGATTTCAAGATTTAGGAATCAGTAAACACAGTACTAAATTGATTACTTATTCAGACTACCAGCTGCACATACTATGAGTACCTACCTACATGATTATTGATATCCATTATCATTATATATAAAACCTGACACCGAGAATTATTATTGACTATCAGTGATGTATTGTATAATCATCCATCAGGAAACAAGCGCCAAATCAAGAATAAAAAGCAACCGATATTAGGTACCGCTTCATTTGTCATCAACTTCACCATTTCGAGCCTGTCACTTTCTCGAACTTAACCTCAAAATATGAAGTAGATAAATGGTTAATAAATACGAATTGCGGGAATCCATGTAAAAAAAAGTTAACAATATAAGAAGAGCATTTAATTCTCCTCTAAATACACTAGGTTTGGTTGTGACAGGCGGACTTTTCGCTTGGTACAGGGTGCCCTACATTTCTGGTCATTCTCCTTTAATAATTATTATAAGATTGTAATACGTGCGTGTCGTATAATAAAACAATGATGTATCCATACAAAATGTAATTTTATTGAATTATGCTTACTTAGAATTAATAGTAATAGCGTAACATAGTGCTATAGCTGCACCACAGAAAAAAAATCTCTTTAAAACGGGTAAATGACTGCTTAAAATTATATATAAAATGGAGTACATTTCAGTACAATATATTTATTTATTTAATACTTTAAGCACACAAATGTACAGAGGCGGAATTAATGCCATATATTTATATAACTTTTTATGTTAAAGTTGATAAAAAATACCTAAAATCTATAGTGGTCGTGGCAGAAAGGTTCTACCTGGCACGGCCACGGTCGATAATATGTTACAGCACCGAAAAATGGGAGTACATTTTTTAAAGTCGTTAGTACAATAAAGTACACATTTTTTCATGAATATGTACTGCATTAAAATTAAGGTAATCCATGTAAATCCATGGTCGTGCTGGAAAGTGCATGGTCGTTTTACAGTATAATATACAGAGTTTACAGAGTAAAAAGAGCCTATTACAAAATCTAATTCTATAATCCCACACTTTCTCACATATAATTTAATTCATTTTGGTGAACCATCGTTTAAAGTACAAAATAGTTAATACACACTTCTCAGAATCTATTCAAAACTTATGTATCACTATAGAAACACAATTTGGAGCAATGGCAATACTTTGTATCTACAGCCCTCCAAGTATCAGGTTTGACTCAGCAAAGTTAAAGGATTTAATCAATAACATACCGAAACCATGTATAGTTATTGGTGATTTTAACGCGCATAACATAGCCTTTGGTTGCCATAGTGATTATAATAGAGGTAGATGTTCATATAATACTAGCTGCGCCCCGTGGTTTCACCCGCGTAAGTCTCGATCCCGTGGGAATATCGAGATAAAAAGTATCATATGTCCTATTCCAGGTCATAGTTTACCCCTGTGCCTTTCATCCAAATCCGTTCAGCCGTTCACGCCTGATGGCATGACCAAGGGAAATGGGATTCATTTTTATACATATAGATTATAGATGTATAATTGATGAATTTCGCTTATGTATTTTGCATGATGGATCACCGACAACTGTTCCTTATCCTAATAGACAAGCTTCAGCGATAGATCTTGCCCTTGTTAGCTCCTCAACAGCTCATTTATGTAAGGCTCCTTTCATTCTGCAGCGTGTCGCAGGTTGCGTGCGCACGCGACCGGCGCAATTTGTTTGGAACCTAATGGTGGTTTTCACTGTGGCGCGTGCGGCCGGTTGCGTTTTTCAACTCAACTCGTCCGGCAGCGCTGCACGCGACCGGCGACACGCTGCAGAATGAAAGGAACCTAGCTGGTATGTTCATGACGATCCCATGGGTAGCTATCGTCTTCCAACTTTACTTGAGATCAACATTTAACCACCTATGTATGACACGTCGTCACCTCCTGTGGATCAAGAAAAATATATTTATAGTAAGGCAGATTGGGACGATTATTATAGCCTATCAGAAACTTGTTTTTCCCACTTGGACTCAACAAATACGAATAACGACTATAATAATTTTATAGAAACGTTAAATGATTTAAGGAATAAAACAATTCCAAAACGTTAATTAAGTGCAAACAGCTATAAAAAAACCAGTACCATAGTGGAATACAAAATGATGCCGTTGAAAAATCAAAAGATGCATTAAAGTATTATTTTTCTCAACCCAATATTGAAAACTGGATACATTATAAAAAAAACTAGATGCAAAAAAGAAAAGAGTTCTGAAGGAAGAAAATTCTTCTTCTTGGAAAAAAATATGTAGTAGCTTCAATAGGTTAACTCCAGTTTCTACGATATGGGGATATATTAAAAAAATTGGAACTAATTGAAACAAAAATATCAATGATGAGTGGGTTCCAAGTTTTTTAGATAACTTAGCAGATTCTACGGAAATAGATGACAATAGGCTTGAGTATTTGTTCGAAAACGCTACAGAAAATGAAGTTCATGTATACCTCAAGAACAATTTCACTATAGAGGAGTTGAAAACGTCTTTAGAGAGTAGGAAAGATACTACACCGGGATTGGATGACATACCTTACAGGTTAATCAAAAAATTACATTTAAATGCAAAAACAACATTACTTACTATTTATAATAAACTATGGGATGAATTAGTAATACCTGAGTCTTGGAAAACACAGTGTGTCATTCCAATTTTAAAACCTAATAAACCTGTAAATAATGCTTATTCATATAGACCTATTTCGTTATCATCTTGTTTGGGTAAACTCTTTGAAAATATGTTGAAGTTAAGATTAGTTTATTTTGTTGAATCACAAAGCTTAATTCCTTCAGTTTGGCTTCAGAAGCTGAACTACTGGTTGGAATTGGGTAAATCTTTTTGGGTTGGATAGTCCATTTATTGAGGAAGGTTATAGGTTATATAACATCACGTTACGAGCAATAGGAGCATAAATGAAAAATGTTGCAAAAATGGGAAAAAATATTCCTTTTTGCGAGCTTCCGTTGCGTGCGTAAACGGTTTAAGTTACGGTACGGTTAAGTGCAGATGAAATAAGAAACTGTTCGAATGACAAATGCATAGTCAACGCAATAGGGAAAAGAGCGATCGAGGTTTTACCTCTAGATTTAAACATTTTAAGCCGGTGCTTAAAATGTTTATTGCTGATTTATCGAGACAAACTTTCTCTCGATAAATCAGCTGATGAAAAGATTCAAGATCAAATGTTATCATGCGGGGCATGCAATGGAATCAAAACTTAATGATCTGAAGAAGATTAACATATTTGAAATTCCGAGACAGATTGTCTTAAAGGGGAAATGCTATTCTATTCTATCTGCTATAAAGTTTATAGCTCCACCTACATCTAGCGGCATCGGGCATTATTGAGGTCATATTTATTTTTTATTTTTTTGGTTATATGGTGTACAGTTGAGGTACTAATATTTTTGATTGTTACTTTGTTACTAATAATATTAAATGATGATGTTGACACCGAATTTGTTGATTTTATTTAATTATTGCTTAAATATTCTTCTGTACACTTTATGACTAAATAAATCGAAATCACAAGCATTCGAGCGTATGAGGCAATGAAATTGTTAAAAATTTGGGATACAGATAGACCATGACCTGGACTAACATGCTGATGGATACTTTTTATCCCAGATAATTTTCCTGAAGGCGAAGACATAACAGAAGTTGGAGAAGCTATTCGGCCAGAACTAGCACTCCGTTGGACGAGGATAACACAGACAGGACTCGGCGAAGAACCTAGAGACGCCATTATTAAAAAATACCCTACGCCTATTAACTTCCCAAGGTCAGTGGCTCCCTTAATGAATGCGGAGATATCGGCTTCGCTTTCCGATCCAACCCTCAAAAGGGATAAAAGAATCAGCCATAGACAAAACTTAATAGGAAAACTCATCACTTGCCTAGGAAAATCACTAAGCAAGATACTGTTGGGTAACTAACATAAACAGTAAAGTCCTTGTTGAGGAAATGAGCGATGCAGCGAAATTAGCTGCTGAAATTTACTATCAAGATTCTTCTTCAAGAAGATTCTTTGCTTTGGTTGGTGTCAACAAGGTGGTGTAGGATGCTGTACGGAAAGCAAAACCTGATGGCACACTATTCGGAACAGATTGTGGTGAAAAAAATATTGCTGCATCTGCAGGGCTGCACCACAGACGCTCCCTGATAAAAACAGCGGGCACGAAAACAATCAAACCAGGGACTCAGAAAAAGCAGGTAAACTGAAGAGGCCCGCTGCAGTACCAACAACAGCAACGAGCTCGCAGCGGGCATCAGTCTCAACAACACCAGCATCAGAAAACCTCGATCGTATCAAGCACGCTGGAAGACTCAGAAGCCAGCTCCATCCAGTTCCAGGCCCAGATACCGCAGATAGACCCAGATACCAGTGACCCAATAGTTCTAAAATGGATTGAAGGTTATGAGATTCCATTCCGGGAAACTCCACCTACTTATCAGGCTAGGCTACAAAATTGGTCAGAAAAAGAAAAAAGATTTAATATAAAACAAAGCATCTAAAAAGTAAAAAAATAATATTTAATGGCCCTTTCAAGTTTAACATAAAAGTTGTAGGTAATATTTTGATCTAACCATCGTCGTGTCAGGGGACGGCTAATACAAACGCCAACACATACTGGGAATAATGAATGTATGCTGTTGTAGAAAGGATAGCTGCTGTTAACTTCCTATTTTCATTAGCCGTCCCCCGACACGACGACGCTTGGATCAAAATATTACCTACAACTTTTATGTTAAACTTGAAAGGGCCATTAAATATTATTTTTTTACTTTTTAGATGCTTTGTTTTAGTCGGGGGTTTTTAAAATTTTTAATTTAATTTTTATTTCCAGCTTTTTAAATTTTATATTTTATGATTAGTAGAAACGCTACGATCAACACGCACCTCGCCGAAATCTGCGTAGCTGTACGTATTTTTGCTACAGTGAAGCTTGTTACTAATTTACTCTCATTTATCTTTCCTACTCTATCATCAGACTCTGATCACCATCTATCTGTAACCTATTTGTTGAGACCTTTCCAATGAGTCCAAACACGATACCTCTGCTGTAAGTTGGTGAGGGAGTTGGGTATCCTGCAAATTCCAGGTGATGCTGCAGCATCAGCTCAAGGTTACTATATTCTTTTCATATCATTGAAATAAGAGAATTCTAAATTTCCAATCGATTAGGCCTGAGGAAGATGCTCACATCCATTCATCAACTAGAAAAGAGCGGTTAATCTTCAAACGGCTGAACCGATTTTCTTGAATCATAGCTAAGAACACTCTCGATCAAGTCACCTTTCAAACAAAACCAAAAAAATCAAAATCGGTTCAGCCGTTTGGCAGCTACGATGGCGCAGACAGACACACAGATACACAGATACACACGTTAAACTTATAACACCCCTCTTTTTCCGTCGGGGGTTAAAAACTAGAAATTGAAAAACTTATTACCTTAGGTACAGTCTCAAAGTGTTCTTTCTGTCCAAATCAATTTAAATCTCCAATATTTTTAGTTCCCAAACCTCATCTAGATTTATATTGAATTTGAAAAAACTAAATAGTTTTATAGACTCAGAACACTTCAAATTAGAACAGCTTGCAAACTTACATTAAAAGATTGATTGAGCAGATAATTATAAAAAATATTTAAGGTTTACTTTTGATGGCAAGCTATTTGAATTTAATGCTCTACCTTATAGTTTATGTACAGTACCATTTGTTTTTACAAAACTATTAAAACCAGTTGGTTATTTAGATGACAGTTTGTATTTCCATAAATCAAAAAGAAAATGTGAGGAAAATGTAAAATTTGCAGTAAATCTTTTACAATATTTAGGGTTTGTCATCAATTTTGAAAAGAGTCACCTTAAACCAAGTCAATCATGTCAGTATTTGGGCTTTATTCTGGAATCAACAAATCTAGCTCCATCTGTTCCCCAACACAAATTGCAATATTAGAGAAAATTAAAACTTATTCAAGTATAAATAATAATAAAGTCAATGTCAAACTAGAGAATTCTCTCAAATGTTAGAAATGTTAAGCTCAATTTGTCCAGCCATTCCATATGGCATGGGTACCGTACAAAACCACCTGCCCCAAAGTTAATCTTACTTGGGACCCCGAAGTTGTATTAACATATTTATAAAGATATAAGTTTAGAAAAACTAACAAAAAAGTGGTAACTATTTTTGCCCTTACCACAGGTCATAGAGTACAAACTTTATCTTTAATTCATATTAAAAACATTAAAGTCATGAATGATGGAATTCAGATTTATATTCCAGACATAATAAAAACCTCAAAAACAGCCTTCAGCCACTATTACATCTTAAAACTTTTAAAATAGAATTGAGATTTGTCCTGTCACGGCTGTAAAATGTTATATTAATTTAATAGAACTAAACCACTGAGAAGGAGTACTGACAAGCTCATACTAACCTTCAAAAAGCCACATCATAGTGCCACAACCCAGACTATCAAGCCGCTGGATTAAAACAACTGTTTAAATAATTGTTCTAGTTTGAGATTATTGTTCCCTTGTTCCGTAATTTTATTAAATATGTTTTGTAGTTCCGATCAAGCTGGATGTTTCTAGGTCTTCTTTCACTTCTCATTTTGTTTAACAGCGAATCCTCTAAACGACAGTCCCAATATTTACTTTCATTTCTCAATTTGTATAAAAATAAGTATAACTAGCTGTGCCCGCGACTTCGTTCGCATGGATGTCGGAAAACAATAATATGTCGCTTAGAAAAGTTGTACCTTCATTTAAAAAGGGGGAATCTTTCGACCAGGCCTGGTGATTTTTCCTAGTAAGAAACTGCCAAAAATCTTGTGTTTTTATTTAAGAAAATGCTTCTCTTTATAAAATATTAGCGGTGGAAGCACCTGGAGCGTACACAAAAAAGTTGCTAGGGTTGCTCACACGCGAAAGAGCTACATAAAGTTGGCCGTGGGAAAAGCAACCAATACTAAGATCCACCCCCGCAACGGATAATGTCTGGCCCTGAGCTTTGTTAATGGTCATGGCGTAACACAGGCTGACGGGGAATTGCACACGCTTAAAACTAAACGGGAAATTATTGGGAATGAGAGGAATTCTTGGAATAAAAACAACATCACCGGCGGCTTCGATGACGTTTTGTTGGTGATTGGTGACTATGAGCCGAGTGCCGTTGCAAAGTTTGGGAGGACTTAAATTTCTGAGAAGAATTATTGGCACTCCGACTTTTAAACAAATTTTGTGTGCTGAAAGACCGGGTGTGTTAAGGGATTCTAAGAACTCTACTGTATAGTGTGTGGCATCTTCTTCGGGAACCGTATTTATCGATGTATATTGTTGACTTTCCCCAGAAACATGTGCCAATATTTGTATATATATTGCTGTCCGATAGTCGAACAAATCAAATCAACCATAAGGCCTCTGCCTCGAATCTTGCGGGCAGCGGGGCGGCGGCGGCGGCGGCGGCGGCGGCGCGGGCGCAACAGGATCTTATGCGTAAAATCAAATGGACCGGTTCTCGAAAACAACGGCGCGGCAGCGGCGAGGCGGCGGGCAGCGAGCGGTGCACTCCATTCAAGCGGTGACCGCCCGCACGTCTGCATTGCAGTGTTGTTGCCCACAATAAATTGAGCGTTAGGAATAAATATGAATCAAAAAGATGTTGCCGCCATTGTTCAGACATTTCTTTCGCGAATAAAAACAAATATCTCGACGACAAAATCGTGAACACAACACTACGCGGCTATAGTGACGCCCGATCTGCCCGCTAGTTTCGAGAACGGGTCTTTGATTCCCGCCCTGCTCCCGCGCCGCCGCCGCCGCCGCCCCGCTGCCCGCAAGATTCGAGGCCGAGGCCTTACATGCCAACAACGATCGAATCGAATGAGCGGCGGTCACGAATCATACGAACAAATTACGAAGTATAGTACAGTTCGATTCAAACTTAATGGCGGCTCGGAACATGAGGCGAGTCGCTGCGCAGTAACAATTTCATGTGACAGCGGGGGTGAGGGGTGGGGTACTGCGCAGCTAAAAGCTAACTTCCGAGCCGCCATTAAGTTTGAATCGATCTGTAACGACTCGTTTCTTGACTTCTTAATTTGAACCTCATGAACGAAACCAACCAAAATACCAAATCAAAACCAATCAGATCAATTAGGAGTGAGGCGTCACAGATAGAAATCACAGATATTATAAAATAGCAGATAGCAATTGCTCCTAACGATAAAAAATATCTGTTACTTAAAATCACAGATCCTCAAGACTGTTACTGTTAAAACTTCGGATACGATTTTCGACTTTAACGAAAAGAAATAAAGAAGATATTCAATTGAGTCAATACGTATTTATTGTCTGCTGTGATTTTATAACAGATAGATACGATTTTCGACTTGAAATCAAAAGAAATAAAGATGATATTCGATTGAGATACGTATTTATCAAAAATCACAGGCTGTGATTTAATAACAGATATTTGGATCTGTTATTTTTTGTCACAGTCACAGTGATCACGTTTATATCGTGTCGTGATATCGTGTTTCACCTGTTACAACCCATCTCTAAGATAAATACTTTCAACGAATGACAACCCAATAGAGAAGGTGCGTATTTACGCGACCAGGTTTTTACACCAGGTATTTACTAACAAGTACGCCGACCAAGTGCCGACCCGAAATACTTCAAAGTATTTTGCTCCGTTGACACTCGACGCGATTCTGCGCTTTATTTATATCTTGTTACGGATCAATGTTCTGTGAAAGTATTTTTATTTTAAAGGTTTGGAAGTATTTTTCTTGAAGACGCAATTCTGCTCCTTATTTATATTACATTACGACTTAATGTTCTATGCAAGTATTTTTCTACCAACAAGGCTTGGATCTTAAGGAAGTCCGACCAAGTGCCAACCCGAAATACTTCAAAGTATTTTGCTCCGTCAACACTCGACGCGATTCTGCTCCTTATTTATATTTGGTTACGGATTAATGTTCTGTGAAAATATTTTTACTTTAAAGGTTTGGAAGTATTTTTTTTTGTAGACGCAATTCTGCTCCTTATTTTTATTACGTTACGACTCAATGTTCTATGCAAGTATTTTTCTACCAACAAGGCTTGGATCCTATGCAAGTATTTTTCCTTTAAGGTTTTGGAAGTATTTTGTTTTGTAAACGCGATTGTGCTCTTTATTTATATAATGTTACGGATCAATGTTCTATGCAAGTATTTACTTCCACCAAGGCCTTGGTTGGAAGTTGGCCGTATATTTTTTTGCATACGCGATTGTACTCCTTATTTGTATGACCTTACGGATCTATTTTCCATGCAGAAAGAAAATACTTGAAAGTATTTCAAGCCTTGGTTTTTGGCGCTGGTGTCTAAAGGTGGACGTACTTGGAAGCCCTGGTACTCGATTTTGCAAGTACGACCCATGTCTACAACCCAACCAACAATTTATTATTTATTTATTATTATTATATTATCGACACTAAAGAATTCATAAACAAAGATACCTTAGATACCTACACTAAAAATTATTTGGAATATCTGGGCGAAAGTCATTCTTCGACGGAGACTCTTGACACCGCGATTCAGAAAATGACATTAAACGAACAACGCCATCTATCGAGCACGAAATGATACTGTCAAAATATATGGGAAAACGTTCGAACACTCTGTAAGCTAAATAAACTATGTAGAAAAGTGAAAAATCAAAGAATAAATACCTACCCATATTTTTTAAGAAATTAACATTTGCAAATTGTTTTAAATTAATATTTTCTTTCATGATTATCAAGATTTGAAAGATAGGTAGCGCCACCTATCGCACTAATACTAAACTAATAAATAAACAACGCATCTGGAAAATTTTAATTAATCTAACTTTAGAGTTATATTCTATACACATTGTATCGCGTTAAGTTTCCGCGCAAAGAAAATGACGGTCATATAACAACACACGATCTCACAAACCTAGTAATTAAGAAGTAAGTATCATTTCGCGTCAATAGATGTCGTTACGTGTATGTACATTACGTAATGAAAATTCCTTCTTGAACACTTTAAATTCATATATCTTTTGATATTTTGAAGCGATTGCGATGAAACAAAAACTAATTGAAACATCGAGTTACACACAATATTTGAGTATAAAAGTTAACCATATTGATTTCGTACTTTTTACGTGATAGTGGAACAATCAAACAAAAGAACATACAAACAGACAGACAGACAAACAGACAAACAGACAAAAATTCCAAAAATGGTAGAAATGGAATCTGTTGGTTATTCTTGGACAACCCACCAATTTCTTTTTTTTTTTTTTTCTTTGTACAGAAACGCCTCGTCTACAGATTTATTATATGTATAGATTTCGGATTCTTCTGTATACGGCTATTTAATCTTCTGTGCCATCCTTCTAATGCGTTAGTAATTCTATGAATGGCGCTGTCCAGCATAGCTCAATAAAGCTGGCGACTTCTTTGGGTACCATGTGTGGACTCATCTCTAAAATATAGTGCCATGCAGCTGGTATTTCATTTGCAGGAACTTAAGGTGTAATGGCACTCATTCGGGTAGTACGAGGCATGCCTTTTAAGTTTTGTCGTTTGAAGAAAAAAACACAACTAGAACCTTATAGTACTATTTATTGTTTTTCAAAGTATTCACCACGTAGCTTAATACACTTTTCCATTCGCTCAAACCAGTTATTATAACATTTATTCCACTCTAAAGTGGGGGTGTTCAAAATGGCTGACTTGAAAGCGTCGACTGCTTCTTCACCGGACTGTAACCTTTGACCACGAAGACTTTTCTTAATTTTAGGAAACGTAAAGACATTGTTAGGGCTTAGGTCAGAACTGTATGGAGGATGGTCAAGAATTTCTACTTTTTCCTGCTTCAAATACTCAATCGTTTGACGAGCGCTGTGTGAGCTTGCGTTGTCGTGGTGCAGGATGATGCGTCGCTTTGAGTTAGAATTTTGAAGTGATTCGGCGATGACTTGTGGTAAACAAACTGTGGTATACCACTCTGCGTTAACCGTTCTACGATCTTCAAGTGCAATAGTCGCAACATGGCCGGTTTTTTCCAACGAACGTGGCCACCATCTTCTTTGAAGTGCTTCGAGAACGAACAACTTTAGTCGGCTTTGGCTCGTCTTGAAAGACCCAGATTGTAGATTGTTGTTTGTAATCAGAATCGTACGCATAGATCCAAGATTCGGCACCACTGATGATATCGTAGACGTGATTTGACTGTCCTCCGTTGAACCTTTGCAGAGTTTTCTTACACCATCTGACGCGGGCCGCCTTGTGATCGTCGGAAAGCAGATGCGGTATCCAACGGCAAACTAGCTTTCTCACACCAAGCGCTTCATGCAAGATCTTCTGAGTGGTTGTCCCTGAGATGCCTAATAGAGCCTCTATCTCTCGATACGTCACATGAAGATCTTCGAGAATTAGTTGTCTCACAGCAATGATGTTATCTTCAGTGAAGGCGGATTTGGGCGTCCTTCGCGAGATTTGTCACTAACACTAGTATGTCCACCCTGGAATTCTAAGTACCAGCGTTCGACAGTCCGCAGACATGGGGCTTCATCACTGAACATAGATGTTAGCTCTTCAAAACACTGAAGCCGTGTCAGGCCTCTTCTAAAGTTGTAGAAAATTATTGCACGAACATTTTCCTTAGAAAGATTCATTTTCGTACGTAACCTGACAGATTCCAATCGACGCTGTGACTAAACAATAGCATTAATCCTAATACTTTCAACTGTTTTGAGATTCCAAATTTAAACACATTCGAATATAGAACAGTTCCAAATTCAAAATTGCCGGGAAATATGGAAACGACAGAACTTAAAAGGCATGCCTCGTACTTCGTCCTGCGCTTGTGACATTTTTTTTTTTTTTTTTCGGATACTCATCTGGAAGTCTTCATTGAAGTGGCGGTAGCATCCGGTCACTTCAGCTTGCGAATTCGTAATCTAATTTAAACTTTCGGATTTGGACTCCTAACAAGTTGAGTGTGAATTATCACACTCAATTATCTTGAAGATTATACGTTTTAAGGGTCTTTCACTAGCATAGAAATGAAGCGTGATACTCAATTTAAAACTAAAGATTATAAAATGTAGCCAGCTATATTTTATTCACAATTCAAGATTTTAATTATTTGTCGTGTTCGGGCAAAGATATACTCCAAGGGCAATGTTGGCCGGTTTTACGGTAGCTAATTAATTATCCGCTCCACTGTCGATTGGCCTTCTAATGGCCGATAACAATTAAAATTCTATTGTGTCTCGTTAATGACAGTTGGAGGTTTATCTAAAACTTATTAACAAATCACATTGTTCACAGTGTCACTCTGACTCTCAGTCGAGTAACACAATATCTCCTACCTATTTACAGTTCTTAAAAACGAACACACAATATTTACAATAGCACGACGAACATATCGATTGTCGAACGTACGAAACATGAGAATGATTATATTTACAGTACTGCTCTACAAGTTACACTTACACAACAACAAAATTACAATTAAAAACAGACTAAAAAGATCGCGATTCGCGAGTCATGCGTCGGCGGTGAGTGTTTACAAACAACGTGTACAAATAATAAAAGACGATGAGACGACGCGGGCTGACTGTAGCCCGAGTTCGCCCGACGCAGTACACACAGACACAGAATTGCAAGGTTTGGTAGATGCAGATTGGGCTGGTGACACCTAAGATTGTACCTGCTGTAATTCTTGTAAAAACAACGTGTGATCTAAAAAACAACTAAGTGTGTCATTATCATCCACTGAGTCAGATTATAATGCATTAAGTATAGCTATTCAAGAAACATGTTGGTTGAAAAAATAGCTATGTGATTTTGATATAGTCAATAATGAAGTGACACTATGAATATAATCAGTCAGTAATAAAATAAGCTTACAACAATGAAAATGATAAAAAAAAATTGTAAAATGATAAAACTGTATTTCAATAGAGTACATCAAAACAGAAAATAATTTAGCTGATTTATTAACTAAGCCCTTAGGCAAAGTTGTTAATAAGTGACGTCATTGAATGACGTCACTTATTGTCGTTGGTTTTTACTGGGGGTAGTAGAAAAAAAATTGTTCTGCTACCCGCAGTAGCTGGTTTAAGCTGGTTTTGGCTGGGTAAGTTGGTATTCATTAAATAGATAGTACGTAAAGTTTATTTTCTTAATTTTGAAAATTTTATCTCGTAGTATATTATTAAATTGAAATCCATAGTTTATCCGGCAAGTTATAGTTAGCAAACACCAAGACATTGACATGGAACTGGATTATTGAGATTTAAATGTCAATCTCCTGCCACAAGATGACTATGCCCCTCAGCCCGAAGTTTCTTCCATGCCTACCACCTCTGTGGTATCATCTTTACAACTTAGCCCTTTGCTGGCTCCGTCTCATAATGAAATGTAACCTGGACCTGTTCTTTTAAGAGTATCTGACGAGGAGGAGGCATTACATTTTTCTGGTGGCAGTTCTCATGATTGAACCTGTTAACTAGTGATTCTCCTGGAAAGAAAAATAAAAAACGAGATAAAAAGAAAAAGGTCTTAAGGTTGACACATGTGGAAGATTATGGAAGAAAGAAAAATCTATAAACAAACCTAAAGAACGAAAAATAAGTTTAAGATTTTCCGGAAAGTCCTATGAAACCAAAGGAGATAAAGTAAATGTGCCCTGGCGGCTGAGAGTATGTCATGCTCACTTTAATGTCTCGCTGGTGGTGGCGTGTGTGTTGGATCATTAAGTTCCCTTCAAAATGGTTGAGCTGAATGGTGCTGATCCATACGTCATGTTCGTGAACGGGCGCCATCAGTAGGGACTGGTCATCTCTTAGCTGCCACGGCTTATTATAATTTATTTTAATTTTTTAATTGTTTTGTATCTTTTTTATCTTTTATTTACGGACGCTTTTAACCTGCACATTTTTCTACATTGTACTCACATGTATAATTCCAACATGGATGATGTAAACAATATATTGTAACAATATTCTGATTTAAAAGAGTGACCATGGAGTTTCTTGCCCGTTCTTCTCCATAGGAACCTACTACGTTTTGGAATGGGCAACTAGCTTTGTGTAGCGTGTGGACTGTATGATTAAAATGCGCTAGTAGGATGAAACGACTTTATTTGTAGTTTTGTAAATTACAGTAGCGTTGAGAATTTTCGGTCGACTGCGGTCGCGTTGCTGGGGTCCGGGGTTTTTATTCACTGATCCGCGGGGAGCGGGAATCGGCCATATTATTTTGGCATCCACCAATGGCAACGCGTGGAGCGACCGAGCGGCGTGAACAAGTTTATACTTGTCGCCGGGCACGCGGCTCCGTCGCTTTACATCATAGGTACCTACTTGCTGTCGTGCACATTTCTCCCGCCGTCGCCATCAGGCGACTCCGTGGGGAGCACGACAATTCGTTTCGTTGGTCTTCGGAGTACATGTCCTTTGGTTATCACGTCTACAACTCGTACCTCTCCGTCTGCACCTGGCAACACCTTCGTCACCCTTCCCTTGGGCCAAGTGTTGCGTGGGAGGTTAGGGTCGCAGATCACAACGACGTCTCCGACCTTGGGTGGGGTGCCACTGCCATAGGGCTCCCGCCGGTTTTGTAGGAGCGGTAGGTATTCACGTACCCATCTTCGCCAGAAGACGTCTGCGAGTGCCTGGGCGCGCCTCCATTGGTGCCGTGCTGTGACGTCTGCTGCGGTGAAATTACCCGGTGTGGGCACATGTGAGTTAGGGCCGATCAGTATGTGGTTAGGCGTGAGGGCTTCGGGCTCGTCTGGTGACACACTGACATGCGTGAGTGGCCTGGAGTTCACAGTATTTTCTACTTCTACGAGCAGCGTAGCGAGGGTCTCGTCTGATGGGTGAACTTCTTTCAGGGTGATGTACAGTGCTTCCTTGACTGCCCTCACCATCCTCTCCCATGCTCCGCCCATAAATGGTGACGCGGGAGGTATGTATCTCCAGCTTATGGACCGCGCATTGGACTCACTACCTAAAGCGCTTAAGGCGCTTTCTCCTAGTTCCCTATCAGCCGCTTTGAAACAAGTAGCGTTGTCACTCCAAATTTCTTTTGGACAACCTCTCCTACCTATAAATCGCCTGAGAGCGGCGATAGCTGAATCTGCACTAAGTGAATTTACTATTTCTATATGTATAGCTCTACAAGTTAAGCACGTAAACAAGGCTCCATACCTTTTTTCTTTATGTCTACCTACAGTAACAGATATGGGGCCAAAATAATCTAAACCGGTGAAAGTAAAAGGTCGTAAATGATGAGCTAAACGGGGGTACGGCAGGTTTCCCGTAGAGGGTTTGGCGGGCTTTGCCTTTTTTATTCTACAGTGTAAACAGCCCTTTACAACATTCTTTACAGACGGACGTAGTCTCGTTATCCAAAGACGCTGTCTTAACTCATTAACCGTTATCTCGGTTCCACCATGATGTAAACTTTCATGCACATATGCTATGTATAACTTTGTATATCTATGCTTACCCTCGAGTACAATTGGGTTTTTTATTTCTTCATTTACGTCTTGTACCGCTGTGATTCTCCCGCGCAAACGTAAAATACCTACGCTGTCTAGGTATGTACTTAATAGCGATAACGGGCTGTCGGCGGGCGCCGCTTTGTTATCCTTTATGGCGGCGATTTCTTTTGAGAAGCTTTCGGTTTGTGCGCCCTTGAACCATTGTTCTTCGGCGCGTAAAAGATAAGTAGCAGGTATAGGTATGTAGTTTACTGTTTTATTCCTTGTAATTTTTTGCGTAACTTTTTTAACGGGTTTGCTTTTGTGTATTCTTTTCCACGTTGGATCTTTTGATGCCTTCTTAGTATACTTATATTCGACAGTATGTTGACTTGGTCTACACAGGTCAATGAACTGAAGTACTCTTGCAGTTGTCCTTATCAGCCGTGTCCATTTGGAAAAACGTGTAATATTTGGGAGATGATCGTTTACTTTTGTTTCGTTTATTACATGACATTTGACGCGTTCTTCGCCCGTGTTCGTGGGGGCAGTGGCCCTTTTGACCTGTGGCCATTCATCTCTGCCTTTTCTAAGGAACTCGGGGCCGTTAAACCATCTGTGTTTTGAGTTAAAACGTTCCGGCGTGCTGCGTGTCGCATCGTCTGCTACATTATCTTTTGAGGGTAGCCACCTCCATTCATTTTTCTTGGTGCGCTCCTCGATTTCAGCGATACGATGCGCCACGAAAGTCTTGAATGTGCGTGGTTCGGCTTGAATCCAGGCCAGAACGGTGGTAGAGTCGCTCCAGTATGTTAGGTCATTCACCTCGTAGTCATGTTCTTGAACGACCGTCTGGGCTAGGCGCGCTCCTAATAGTGCAGCTTGCAGCTCTAGCCTAGGTATTGATACCGGTTTAAGTGGGGCTACCCTACTCTTGGCTGCCGCCAGGGTCACTTGTACGCTGCCGTCTGACCTTTCAGTTCGCCAGTATACCGCTGCGGAGTATGCCTCCTCGCTTGCGTCTACAAACGTATGTACTTCTCTGGCTGTGACGTCACCGTAATCGTAGCAACGTGGGATCAGTAGCGTTTCTATAGTACTTAGTGACTTCATCCATTCTTTCCATTTTGGTTGTAGCTCCTCGGGTAGTGGCTTGTCCCACTCCGTTTTGTACTTCCATGTGTCTTGAAGTATCCTTTTAGCCGGTATAGTGATAGGTGATATAAGTCCCAGTGGGTCGAATATAGACATAATTATGCTGAGCGCCTCCCGTTTGGTGGGTGGGCGTGTGTTGTTTAATAATACAATAGGTGTTTTGTTTTTGTTAATTTGAAATATAAAGCAGTCCTTCCTAGTATCCCATCGTAGTCCGAGGGCTTTCTCGGTGTCGTCGCCGCCTAATACTTTTATGTCTTGTGAAGGCGTGAAGTTATTGTTTAAAACATTTTTATTGTTTGATATCCAACCACATAAAACAAAGTTGGCTTTTTTATGAATGTAATCTACTTGCGTTGTTATTTTCTTGGCTTCCTCTTCGCTGGAAAAGCTCTGAAGATAATCATCCATATAATGGTTGTTTATTATTGCTGACGTCGCGGCTGGGTATCTATCGGCAAAGTCCCTAGCGTTGCGATCCTTTATGTATAGCGCTGTACATGGGGATGACGTCGCGCCAAATATAACAGACGTCATGCGATATTCACCAGGCTGTCCTTCTCGTTGATCGCCGCGCCATAAAAATCTCAACGCATCGCGATCTTCTTCCCTTATCTTTATCCTCATAAACATTTCTTTAATGTCTGCTGACACAGTTATTTTATTTTGACGGAAACGCATTAAAATACCGGGCAATGATTGTAATAGGTCCGGTCCTGATAGAAGTAGGTCGTTTAGACACAGACCCGCTGTCTTTGCTGCTGCATCGTGTACGAGTCGTGGCGGCTTATGTGGCTTGGCTGGGTTGACCACTGGGAAGTGAGGTAGGTACCAGGTTTTATTGGTCGTGCAGGTTTCGGGTGCCTTTTCTGCATAGCCTGAGTTGAATAGATTGTCAAGGCGTTGCAAGTACTGGGTCTTTAGGTTTTCGTCCTTATCTAGGCGTCGTTCTAGATTTTCTAGCCGTTTTAGGGCACCTAGGTAGTTGTTTGGTATTTTAGGTACCTCTTGTTTCCACAATAGTCCGGTCTCAAAGCTGCCATCGGGTAGTCGTCGACTCTTTTGTTCTAGGATGTCCAAGGCTCGCTGTTGCGGGTCATCTCTAGGTATCCTAGGTTCTATACCTAGTGATTCTAATTTGAAATAGTTTCTCATGGTTTCTTCTATTGGTTGAAGATTTTCTTTGGTTTTAATGTGGCCGCAAAACGTAGCTATAACTTTATTTACTGAGTACTGACATCCGTGCAATACCCATCCAAGTTTTGTGTACGATGCTACCGGTTGATCACGCGCACCTGTTCGTGTTTCTGTGGCCACTAACAAATGCCAGTTATCTTGGCCTATTAAAATCATTGGTCGCGCGTGTTCATAAACAAGAGTGCTATGAATGTCGTTTAAATGCTTACAATTATTTATGTCCTCAGTTTGTACAGTTTGCGCCATAATTTCAAGTCTAGTTACTGTGCGCGCCGCCTCTATCTTCTGTGGATCGTTATGGTTCTTGCCTTGTATGTGGAGGCTCACGATTCGGCTTTGCTCATGCTTGACCTCCGTGCCTATGCCTTGTATCCACATAGGACTGGCTGGCCCATCTGCACCTAGGATATCTGCTACTGACGCGTCTAACAAGGTGACTGTACTCCCATCGTCTAATAAGGCATATGTGTCTATGCATGTATGTGGTCCGCTTAATGTGACAGGTACTATTTTTAAATACGCGCGGCGATTCTGTGGCGAAGTTGTTGATACAGTTTCCCGCGCCGACGTAACGGTTTCGTGTGTGATAACGGGCGTCAACGCCGGCGGCGGCGTCGCGGTCGCTACGTTGTGTGTCGCCTCAACTTTACGCTCTTTATGCAACAGTTTGTGATGTTTCATGTTGCATTCTTTTATGTCACAAATAGGCGCTTTACACATAAACCTTCTGTGTTTGTTTCGTAGGCATCTAAAGCACATGTTGGATTTTTTTGCTATATCCCATCGTGTATCTATGTCTAGCTGTTTATATTTACTGCAGTCTGGTAATTTGTGGCCGTGTTGCTCGCACGCCGGGCATTGCTCGTTTGATGTTTCCTTATTTACGTTGAACGTGCGCTCTACTCTGCGCCGTTGTCTTAAACCGCTGGAGTCGTCATTACCACGTTCTGGCTGTGCATACGCGCCACACTTATCTGCCTCTTCATTCATAAACATAGATAAGCGTTTTAACTCGGGAATATCTTCAACCTTACTATTAGCCGCGTAATCATACCATTTGTTTCTTAGTATTGGCGTTAACTTTTCTACGATACAACGCGACATTTCGGGGCTGTGTAAATATTGGATTTTTTTTAGTGCTTCTACCGTACCCACTGTGTTTGCTATACGGCTAGCGAAAATACATATCTCCCTTGGGTTATCGTTTAATTTAGGTAATAATTTTATATGATCTAACTCGGCCATAATCAAGGCCTCGGGCCTACCGAAACGTCTTTCTAGTGCGTCTAGAATAACCTGAGGGTCGGATTGACTAAATAATAGACAACCTACAGCTTCCTTTGCGGTGCCTCTGAGGCTCATCCTGATCCTAGCGACATTTTCTATACAGGAAAAATACGTGTGTGAGTCACAATACGCGGCCTTATAAGCTATCCACTCACCGGATTTTCCGTCGAAGATTGGTAGCTGCTGGACGTACCTGGGTGGCTCTCTCGAGCTGCGCGCGGCTTGAGCTAGGGCCGCGGCGAGTGTCCCTACGTCTATCATTTTATCACTCACATTCCCGCGTAACACTTCACTCGCGATATTGCCCTTGTTTGATTTCGCACACACACTTTCTTCGTAGTCATCTCGCAGCGGTTGAGCGCCTGTCGCGGCGCCGGTGTCCTTCGCTGCGTCCCTGCCTTTCCTCCCGCCGCTGACGTCGTGTGGTGCCGGTCGAGCCTCACCTCCGGGTGGCGGCGCCGGTTGCGCTAGCCACGTTCCAATCCTTACGGAGGCGAGGTCGTCCTCCATGTCGTCATCTTCACTCGAGTCAGCTTCGGCTCTGATGCGCTGCAGCTGTATTTCTTGCAGCTCTCGCTCTGCCGTCGCTTGCTTGACTTTCATTTCAGCCAGCCGTTCTCTGGCCTCCAGCTCTGCGAGGCGCTTCTTTCTCGAAGCTGTAGAACGGCGTGACCTGGTATCGCCGGGCTTGAGCGTACCATGTGTCTGCGTAGCGTCGGTGTTGGTAGTCGCCGTAGATCCGCTGCCTGTGTCCATCACAGCGACCGAGCTCGTGCTGGATTCTGGTGCAGGGTTGCTGGCACCCGGTCCGGCGGTCATGGACGGTTCTTGCTGGATCAGTTCTCTCCTAGAGTCTCCACTACGGCTGCGTGTTAACACCATCCTACTAGATCTTCAAGATCCGGCTCGAAGGACCAGAATGTGTAGCGTGTGGACTGTATGATTAAAATGCGCTAGTAGGATGAAACGACTTTATTTGTAGTTTTGTAAATTACAGTAGCGTTGAGAATTTTCGGTCGACTGCGGTCGCGTTGCTGGGGTCCGGGGTTTTTATTCACTGATCCGCGGGGAGCGGGAATCGGCCATATTATTTTGGCATCCACCAATGGCAACGCGTGGAGCGACCGAGCGGCGTGAACAAGTTTATACTTGTCGCCGGGCACGCGGCTCCGTCGCTTTACATCATAGGTACCTACTTGCTGTCGTGCACAAGCTTCATCTTTCTGACTGACCGACCCCTTGACAATTCAAAAGTGCCTGTAATTGGTTTATTTGAAATAAATGCTTTGAGTTTGAGTTTAAAAGAGAAATCGATGTGAGAACATCCATGTGAACATGATAAATGTAAAAGAGGATGTTTTAATATAACTGAAGAAAGGCGAAAATCTCACAGAGGAAAGATTGGCTTATAAATTGTACTCGTTTGGTACGAGTTGTGAGAAAAAGAACGGATTCTAGAAGAAATTTAACATTTATGAAAGTATATCAATAATGGCGGATATCGTCAAAAGACCAAATTACAGCAGAAACTCCAAGCAGTCAGTAGTGGCGGCAACTGATTGCGACAGCTCACAACTTCTCAGTCGCCGTCTTTTCAGAACCGATCAGGAGACAAAACATCAATTTCTGATTGACACCGGATCGGACCTATGTTGCTATCCTCATCGCTGGCTTACAGATCGAAGGAAATCATCCGACTATGAACTCTGCGCCGCTAACGGTAGTAGAATTAAAACATACGGCACGGTGACTTTAACGATCAACTTCCGACTCCGTCGCCAATTCACCTGGACTTTCGTCGTTGCGGATGTCAACAGCCCATCATTGGTGCAGATTTTCTGGCATACTACCCTTTGTTTCCAGACTGCCGTACAAAGCGTTTGATTGATTTTATCACGAGCCTATGAACCGTCGGCTCCACCGGTACATCAGGCCAACCCGAGTGTCAAGGCCGTCGCCCCGGCGAATTCTGCTTTTGCACAAGTGCTCGCAGAGTTCCCAGAAATCACTCGCCCTCCTGGTTTACCAAGAATAATCAAACATGACACGGTCTATTTCATTAAAGTAACGGACGGGCCTCCCATTTCTTGCCGTCCTCGCCGTCTGGCACCTCAAAAATTGACATCTGCCAAAAAGGAGTTCGAGGACATGGTTCATTCTGGTACAGCACGACCTTCCAAAAGCGCCTGGTCGTCTCCGTTATATATGGCCTTAAAAAAAGACAACAGCTGGCGTCCCTGTGGTGAATACCGCGCACTTAAAGCCCGAATTGTACCGGATACCCTGTGCGGCACATCAACATAGACATAGACGCGGTACTTAAAGCTGATATACGGAGGACAATGCAGGAAAAAATTAAGCAAGAAGATAAATGTGAGAACAAGGAAGTAGCTGGAATGGTTACAGAAGGTAAATGTGAGACCAAAATGCAAATTTTTTTTTTCTCGATTTCGATATTGGTCATATAGTAAAAGTTACTCAGCTCGATGGTCTAAAGCACCTCTTAAAGTTTGTAAAGTATTTTTTTTAAGGGCCGCTGTAGGACTTAAGATGACACGGTGTGGTATTCCTCAAACATTTGAAAACAGAGCGATACACCGCACTGCATGCAAATATAGGCTGTGCGGCTTTTCTTGCACCAAACACACCGTGCCACCTCTAAGGTGGCCCCAGCCAAGAAAATTATTGCCTTCTAAAATGGGCTGTACTGTGTTGGGTTTTCGGGATGGTGCTAGTTTAATGGGCAGAATGGAGACGGGCTGTGAAGTTGCGGGTGGTTGAGATATTTTTACAAGGCCTTCTGCCACCTGCAAGCTAAAATCTCGCGCACTGCACTGCTTGTGGCGAGTCCGATAAATTATATGGCAATTCATGAGTGTAATATTAATTAGGCGTCGGAACACCTTTTACCAAACTGCATTTCGGATTTGCTCGATGGGAAATGCCGGTAGAAACTGGTCCTTCTTATTGACGCCTCCCATCAAACGGTTGTAGTCTAGCACAACCTGTGGCTTATACTTGAACCGGTCATACTTTTCGGTCCCGCCAACGACACCATCGTGGTATGCGCCAACGACACCATCGTGATATGTGGATAAGAGGGATACGATGTTAGAGTCGCTCAACATGACTACACTTAAGTCCTCGATGTAGGTCTGTATAACTTCGCCCTCCCTCAGCTCGTGCTTTGGAACTGATTTAATTGCTTCGGGGACAAACTCTCTGTTAATCCGGAGTGTTCCGAAGCACACAGACCTAGGGATGCAAGAAGTGCCAAAATATATCGTATCGATATAAAAAAAAATCAATATCGATTTGGATATATCGAAAAAAAAATATCGATATATCGGTGACATTTTGAAAATTACAAAAAAAATATATAAAAAATAAGTACTTTAAGTGGGTTGCTACCTTTGGTTTCACTTTATAAATATTTAGAATCCATATCCATACAATGATTTAGGAACACTAATAAAACATTGGTGTAAATCAAATCAAAAGCTTTTAATCACAAAATAAACAATTAAATTCACTGAAACTAATACTTATCCGAAAGAGACAAAAGAAAAACTCTAAGTTTGATGTGCTCTGCTGAAAGTCGGCTACTATTATTGGGTACGCTAAGATTTACAGCTGATGGCACTCTCTCTGATGAACCCGAGGATGCAGTAGGTACCAAATACTTAACCGCTATTTCTGACAGCACTGGAGTGAAATGACGGCTGTCAAACCAACATTTTAAAGGATTATCCTTTCTTGGGATTATGGGCTGGTCCAAATATTGTTTCAGCTCATTTGGTACACTACCAGTTTTGGTTGAGCTTTTGAAACAGAACTGTTTGCGACAGCAAGATCTGTTACAATTTTTTCGTGTCTGCTCCACAGTGATGGGGTAGCATCTTCTGATTCTGGATTTGTGGCTCTGAATTCCGGCGAAACCTGCCCTCTGCGCCTGTGTTCTAATCGAATTTCTCTTGACAATTCTGATATTGCTGCAGAAATAGCGAATGCGGAGTTAAAATAAATACGCTTGAAGCGAGGGTCCAAAATTGTTGCTTTCATAAATATCAGTGTAGACTGCCTTCTTCTTTCCTTAGTTTGCTTATCTTCAGATAATTGAGTCTGAAAAGCATATGAGATTAATTAGCTTTCATATTAATATAGCATAATAATGATAGGCTTGGTGTTCAGTGGAATCAAAGTGAAATTAAAAGGAATTATAATTAATTTAATGCGGACATTTTTGCACATTCTCAAGACATCAGTTTTGACAACCAACCAAAGCTTACTTAAAAGTTTACATATCATAGACCATGAGGTTTAATCATATCAAATAACTCTTTCTTTGAAATTAAATATAATTGGGACGGAGTAAAACCACTACACAAAAAAAAGACAAGTTATTCACAATATATAAAATTGATCTCTCTAGCAATGTTGTTACTATAAAGTAGTTTACAATTTATAAATATATGTATGTATATCTTTGGAAAATTGCTAGTTTATTTAAATTGCTAGTTTTTGTAGAAATGTAGAGTAGACTTACATAAATATGTTAATTTGGGTACGTACATGTGCATCAGTGTCAGTTAAATCAATCATGATGTTTTCGGGCTTGTCAGCAGGAGCAAGTTCAAGATCAGCAGTAGATGAGCTTGTTCATGGCATAGGTGAACTAGCTCGTGTTGCAGACGCTGCTATTGCCGTTCTTGTCGACTTAATAGTCTTCCCATGTTTTAGACTCAAATACGCATGGTGATGCTTATTTCGAAAATGACCACGAAGGAACCACCTCCATAAAGGAGAACGGCAGCTGATTACACCTCTTAAAATGTTTGTATTGGGTTCATATTTAAACAATTTAATAAACAACTAAAATCGTTAATTTTACAATAATCTAAACATTTTTAAAAGTTGGGAATAGTGAAAAAACCTTAATTAATGTAACATAGAACAAAACGCAAAACAAATGACAACAATACGCAGCTGGAATGGATGTAATGCATGGATTAAATCGAATAATAAATTGTTAAACCTTTAAACCGAATAATTAACGTTGTAGGGCGAATGAAATACAAATAAAGTTTTTTCACTGAATGTTATAATCATTGACCGATACAACAAAAATATAGTAATACAAAGTATAAGTCTAAATTCTAGTGACACCGAGACAGTATAAAATCGTGCCGTTTGCGGGCGTGATGCGAGCCGGACTGCCGGGCGCGGAGCGGGTGCGGACGACCGCTAGGCGCAGGGCGCGGGAGGCGCGGGCGCGTGTATGCGTGTGTGTTCGCATGTTACATGCCTAATCTTCCTACATACTCCCCCTTTTGACCAACCGAGTGCCCCCACAGGTGGTCAAACATCAACTATGACACGTTGTTTACGAGGCCTACCACGGGAACGTTTAGGAGCAACAGGCTGCGGAACCTCAGGGCATTCACCATCTCGAGAATGATACCTCCTTAAGTCGCAAATGTGATATTTACCGATGACTTCATCCGGTGAACCAGGGAACGTTAAAAAGTAAGTAGTTGGACTAACCTTCTTCTGTACCAGGTATGGGCCATCCCTCTTAGGCATGAGCTTGGAGCTGATACCTTGAGCAGCATTACTGAGGACGTGCGACTTCATCAGGACAAGATCACCGACAGCCAGTTCGTCAGCCTTTCGCAGCCTTACGAAGGTCCTGCTGATGTTCGATGCACTCCTTGCTGTTGCTGAGTGTCTCCGCAAGCTTCAGTAGATACGGCGTAATCTGTGGAACATAGTTTTCAGCCTCTATGACAGGAGTTCACGAGCAAATGTAAAGTAAGCTGGAGTCTGTTGCCGCTGCCTTAGTCAGTGATGTGTTCAACGCAAAGCGGATGAATGGCAAAACTTCTGGCCACTGCTGATGGTGTCCTTCTACCAAGATTGCCAACTGAGTCTTGAGGTCGCGATTTTTACGCTCAACTGGGTTGGCCTCTGGATGGTAGAGAGGAACAAGGCTCTGCTTCACACCAAGCGTGAACATTGCATGTTGCATGACATCGGCAACAAATTGCACACCGTTATCTGAAATGAGACGTCGAGGAACACCGAAGCGTAAGAAAACTTCCTCAATTAGTACCTTTGCGCATGCGTCAGCTGTGGCTTCGGAGAGGGCGAACAGCTCAACCCATTTGCTGGCTGTGTCTTCAATGATCAACACTCATCTCTCTCCATTAGCTCCTTCGGGAAGCGGCCCAAAGAGATCGACAGCCAAGACTTCAAAACGCTGAGCAGGAACTGGAGTCTGTAACAGTCCCGCTGGTTTCTCGTTGGAAGCTTTGTAACGCTGGCATTCGATGCAGGTCTTCAAGTACTCTGCTACGTAACGTCGCATACCGGGAAAATAAAATCTCTGACTTATACGGTGCAGGGTCCTGTCTAAACCGCCGTGACCTGAAGTAGCAGAGTCGTGACATTCAACCAGTACCTGTTTTCGTCGGTTTTCAGGAATGACGAGCTGCGGTTCTTCTGCCTCTGCCTCAGTGTAACGGTTATAGTACACATCTACACGTATGATATCCTCTCTCCGTCCAACGGGTAAGTTCTAATTCGTCCTTGCCTTCCAGAGCCTTGATGATCTTCGCCACTTCGGGGTCTGCGAGCTGGTCTTCACGAAGAGTAGCAGCATCCCAGTGCGGCGGGTCGACAAGCACCGTGCTGACTCCACAGGAATCGCGAGCCTCCTCCTCACACGGCGGACGACTGAGCGAATCAGCAACGACATTCGTTTTCCCGGGAGTGTAGTCGACTTGCAGATCAAAGGACTGGAGTTTCATAGCCCATCGTACGAGACGACCGGCAGGCGACTTCAAGGTGAGTAGCCACTTCAGGGGCTGGTGGTCGCTGCCGACACGTACAGGATGGCCATCGATGTACCCACGATACTTCTCGACTGCCCAGACAACTGCCAACGCCTCGCGCTCGGTGGTAGAGTAGTTCCGCTCCGCCGAAGTAAGCAGGCGACTGGCGTACGCGATGGGTTTCTCTTCACGCGGCGACTCCCGCTGGAGTAGAGCCACACCCAGTGCGTAATTGCTGGCATCAGTCCTGAGAATGAATGGCACATTAGAATCTGGCTGAATAAGAATCGGAGGTGAGGTAAGTAATCCTTTTAGTTCTGTAAATGCCTTAGTCTGTTCTTCACCCCACAACCAGGACTGATCCTTGCGCGTCAGCATAGTCAGTGGTTGCCCAACTTGGGAGAAGTTCGGCATAAATTTCCGGAACCATGAGCAACTCTGCAGAAACGATATTAGATGCATTACATTAGCTGGTTCCTTCATATCTAATATCGCAGCAACCTTATCTGGGTCTTCAGGTCTTACTCTGACCTGCCAGTAATCGGATCCGAGGTAAATAGTGCTCATAAAACAGCTCTTACCAGTGTACTGGAGGTGGTCATCGACCACCGGAAGCGGGTGCGTGTCACTCTTAGTGACGGCGGTCAACTTGCGATAGTCCACGTAGAACCGGTAAGTACCATCCTTCTTCGGTACCCGAAGAGCTGGTGCTACCCACGGAGATTCGCACTCCGTGATGTTACCTTCGAGCGGCGTCTTGTCTCTCTCCGCCTCCATGATGGCTTGCATAGCGGGCGTGAGACGATACGGCGGCATTGCAATCGGCGGGTGATCACCGCAATCGATGCGATGTTCAGCGAACGATGTAGGTTCTCCCCCTTCTGCGAAGATATCTCCATTCTCCTGAAGCAGCTGAGCGAGATTTTAATCGCGCCTGTACACACATAATGGATGATTTTAAAATAGCTGCTGCGCTACTTAACGCATTTGCCACCCAATTTACCGACTCTCTCAATGCAGAGGCGTTTGTGAATATTATACATGAACGTATGTTCCTCCAAAATACGATCGCTGATTTAGTTTAAGAACTACACTTAAACAGACGCAGTGCAATATTTAGTTCTATTGGTGGTACAAACATGGCAATCCCAAGACCATCTATGGACGAATTAATTCTTTTTGCTTGTGGCACCTATCAGATTAGACAGGCACGGTCATATATAGGTGAACACTTTAGATTTCATGGCATATACACCTTGGAAGTGGGTCGAGATCAAATACCTGGATTGGAGCGAACAAATCCTTTGTTGCTTCGAGCAAAAATAAAATCTCGCTATTCATCAGGAAAGACGTACTTACTTTGTTTTTATTATAATAGAAAGAAATATGAATGGACGGGAAGCAATAATAAGTTACTGTTGCAACTGCATTGTGGGGCTTAGAACTGTAGTGTGAACTGGTGCTGCTCACATGTTATGAGTATCGTCTGGTACCTAGGGTATGCTCGCCATGAAGGTATGACGCGACCAGCTCCCTTCCTAGATGAGGTTATTATAAGAATGTAGTAGGTAAACCTGCTGAATATAATAAATTCATTATATGATATGAGAATTATTGTTTAATTTATTCCGAGTATATTACCTATCCTACCTATTACCTACTCAAGTAGTGAAGTCAGGCTTGAGCCAAGTTCCATAATAATTTTATAAATATGAGAGTAATTCTGTTTTACGTTTTCATGCATAAACCGCTGAACCACTTTTTGATTTTGGTGACGATTTCAGTCGCTATTCGATAAGCTAGCCACCTGACAGTATGGCCTCTAACCTAAAGGAACATAGAAGAACAACAACTCAACTGTCGATTACCTACCTCTAGAAAGTACGAAACCACTATCAAGTCAATAAAGACTCTTATGTTATCCACTCAAACGTCCGGGCCGCTCCGGCGACGTTTTTCATTATTCTAATGATCATAATAATTGCACCCGGCTCGGCGGCGGCGATTATATGGGAGACAAAATAAAACATAACCTAACTTTTTTTAAATGCATATAAGTTAAGAACCCCAACTTTATAAAATCTACGAATAAAAGCCTCAGTTATGTAATATTTTTGAAGCACAAGTTTTTTTAGGTGTATAAAACCTTCATACACGCTTGCCATTCACCTTTGTTGTATTTCCACTTGTTTTAAAGATTTTTCCACATAGAATGCACGAAACGTATTTTATTTAAAAGTTCCATACTATACTAGACATGATTCAGAATATAATAACTTTTAACTAACTTTAACAACTTATTTATGCGCTCGCCGAGAAACGAACAATACCAAAAATCAACAAAACAAACTACAAAGAATTTCAAAGTAACAAAGTCGTTAAGTCGAGTTCAAGTCACATCTGCAGTCTTGTCACAGATAATAATAAAAAAAACTTTTTATGGTTCTGAATTCCAATGATTTTACTCAGTGGCGACAACGGTGTTGCTATTGGAAAAAATATATCGTTTTTGATACATTTTCGATACTTCATATTTTATATCCGATGTATAGAAATAAAAAATAACGATATTTCGGAAAAAAAAATCGATATATCGATATTTTTTCTGCAAGCCTACACAGTCCCCTTAGATTTTAAGTAACGAGCGAGCAAGGGCGAATTATAAAAATTGTCCAAGATCAATGTGTGCCCTCGATTGTACAAGGGGCTAAATCATGGTCAATTTTTGAAGTCGCTTTTGTAAGTGTGGGCGGTGTGTCTGTCGGTTCATCAGTCAGGTCTACTGTCGGTCTGTCTGTACGTTTGTACGTCAGGTCGACTGTTAGTCCGTCTGTTAATACGTCTGACAAAACAGACGGATTGACAGACGATGTCTATTCGTCCTTCTTTTTAGTGTATACGAAAAATGTCGTCAAATAAACGGTCTCTGATTCGCACAGCTCATAGGATTTAATGCCGACTTCGGCAGCCTTCGTGGCGATCCTCTGTGCGAATGAGAGCCGCCCTTTCCATTTGAGGAGAGATATGTCTACAGCAATTTGCTGTTGCGGAAGATACATCGAGCTGAATTTCTTTTGTAAGATATTCCAGCACAGGCTTTGTCTTCCGCAATTTTTTGTCGTCTTTGGGCAAAGTCTGAGAATGAGAGTCAGTCGGGTCGCTAAATTTCAGAAGGCGTTTTAGTAAAATGAATCGGTTGTAAATCATTGTCTTTAAAGTATTTGAGATTGAGATAGCTATTTTCCCCCCAATATTTTTTCTCAACAGGACATGGTAACAAGCCCTGCAAGATAAGAATTGCGAGGAACTCATCCATCTCACCTCGGTCGACATTTACATAAAACTTATGAGGTGTCAAATGTTGGCCAATCTGTCGGGTCGCGTATTTATTAGGGCGTGTTGTTTCACGTCCACTTTATGCGCGGGTAAACGTCAAAAATGGCGCTAACTATCGTCAAATCAAAAACATGCGTTGTTTCACGAAATAATGGCTTTAAGAGCGGCCAACCCGTCTTTCTTTTCATACAAACGCTCGTACGTGATTATGGCGTTGTAACACATCTTTCTTTGAATCTTTTGAACTAATAGGTATCTTGTGCACTATATCTAGGTTTCTATGAAAACAAAAAATCAAAATTTGGAGAAACAAATTCAGTATAAGCCTCCAAAAATCGCCTTTTTTGCACAAATTTTACCTGAACTTTGGCCGTTCATAATGTACTCATAAATTGTAAAAATAAAGAAAACATTTGCATAGATACCTTACAAATGTAATGGAGATTCTAAATGACACACATTTATTTCACAAACTTGTAAGGCTTACTGAAAAACACGTATTTCCTGCAACAAGTTTTTGACATTTCCGCACTCAACTTTTCGTTCAATGATATCGCGTTCTCACTTGCTTGGTAGTCAAGAAGGCGGTATGAGCTGCACGGGGGACGAGTCGTGCGGGGTCAGGGCGGGTGAGACGGGGTACTTGAGTGACGGACGATCGCCGGTAGCGCGCCCGCTCGCTCGGCTCTCGTAAAATACTCTCTACCTTTTGGACGAAAACTACCTTTTGGAAGGGGCAACTAGAATCAGTTCTATTTCTATGTATTTGACGTTCAAAAGTGCCTTTAATGTGCCTACTTGAAATAAATTATTTGACTTTGACTCGGAATTGTTAGTAGGTATTGAATTTGTTGACTGCGCGGACGGACGTAAGTGTATATCGTACTACTACAATTGCATTTTATTTAGTGAATTTTGTTTTACCTACTACAACGATCTTGCTTTTTCATACCGGACACTGATTATTCTTTCGAAAGGTTTAGTGATTTTATGTGAAACGAACCTGGCATTAGTGAATACCGAAACCGATTTTGCTTTGATAAGGGTTTTGTGGTGGCAGTTTGAAGATCGATTTTATTCCTATTGAGAACTAAAAAATCGTTTTGTAAAATGGGTAAGTAGATTCTTTTACATAAATAAAATTATGAGCCGCTCACATACCTCAAATACCGTAAAATGTGTCATATAAAAAAGATAATATTTTCTCAAGAACCCAACCAAAAAGATTATATAAATGCCAGTGTAGTAGAAGGTGTTTTCCAAACTGGGAATGGATACGCCCAATTGGAAATATGTGCTAGTTTAAATATGCCAAATATGTCTGAGCGTTATTATATCAAAATATGTAGTAAGTTAGGTGATATACACAGCGATGTCGCTCTGCAACACATGCTTGAAGCAAGCAAAGAAGAAAAACAATTGGCGATAGAGCAAGGTGATGTCGACAAAGACGGCATACCATATATAACCGTAATAACAGACAGATCTTGGGGTAAGCGTAGTTACGGGACAAATTTCAATTCCTTGTCTGGAGTTGGTTGCATCATAGGGTTTAGGACTAAGAAAATATTATTCATTGGGGTCAGGAACTCTTATTGCTGCATTTGTGCTGTAGCTGCGAAGCGGAAAAAGGAAGTTCCTACTCACAAATGTTATAAAAACTGGTTTGGCCCTTCAACTGAAATGGAAACCGATGCGATCGTAGAGGGATTCAAAATTAGTGTTAGTATGCATGGAATATGGTAAAGTATTATAACTTGATTGGCAATGGTGATAGCAGCGTGTGTAATGCTTTGAGAGATACAATGCCCTTTGGACCAAATATCTATATAAGAAAAACAGAATGCTGCAATCACTTGATGAGGAATTACTCAAATAAATTGAGGAAAATTTAACGGACCGGTACCTGTCACACTACTTAAAGCACTGAGTGACCGTATTCGACGCCTACATAAAGCAGTCACTGGAGCTATAGAACATTCTGCAAAACTGGGACTTACCATTAGAAGGAAAAATAAAGAGCTTGAAGGAGGACCTACTGAACGGTCCATGTCACGTTTTTGGCTTTCATGATTCGTGCAAGAATTATTTTTGCAAAAATGAAAATAAAGTGGATATGAATTTGGTCCCTCAACTGAAAGCGTGTGGCATATGGACAGATATGTATGAGAATCTGGCATGGCTGACACAGAATGCAGAGAGTCCTTACTAAAAGAAACGAATAACCCTGCAGAACATTTTAATTCAATCATAGCAAAGTTCCTTGCTGGGAAGCGAGTAAACTTTTCTCTTCGAGGAACTTATGAAAAAAGGTGCTACGCAGTAGTTTCCGAGTACAACACCAAAGACTACAACCTAGTGTAAGACATACAGAAAAAGATATTGTGTGACGACAACATAAAAAATACATATACTCAAAAGTTTGTGGCATAAAAGCAAAAAGTTAATCAAAATAAAAGAAAACGGCGAGCTGAAGATGCAAGCGAGCAAAGCGGTCAAAGCCGGCAGACCAGCATTACGGAAACGTAACAAGTGAGCCTGATTTGCCGATGGACGTATACTTAGCAAAACAAACTGAATTCCTTGAGTCACTACAAAAGACACATTCGGAAATATTATGTTTAGAAAGAGATACTGTTGAACAATCGAACTCCGATAAATGGATTGTGGAACGCAGAAAAAGAATAACAGCTTCAATGATTGGTCAAATTTATAAAATGAAGCCTACGAACCCATGCACGTCCATAATTAAATCAATGCTGTATTCGACATTTACTGGTAATGATTCCACAACTAATGGAAAGTCGAATGAAATAACAGCCCTAAAAGACTTATCAAACGAGCTAAACATGGCTATCACTCCTTGTGGGTTATTTGTTGATGATAAATACTATTTCCTTGGTGCAAGTCCAGATGGTTTGATTGGAGCTGACGGAATTGTTGAAATAAAATGTCCATCTTCGGCTTCTGCATTGACGCCATTAGAAGCAATAAAAAGTAAAAAAGTTGTTTTCTGTACAGAAGATGGAGGTGGTATCAAATTGAAATGAAACCATAATTATTATTACCAGGACCAAGCCCAACTGAAAATAGCGAACAAGAATTTTTGTTATTTTGTTCTTTGGACGCCAAAGGGATTGTTGTATGAAAAGATAGATAAAGATCCAACCTTTTGGTCAGATGATAAAATATTGAAGCTGACGCAGTTTTACTTCAAATGTGTTCTGCCAGAAATTATTGACCCACGTTTCCCACGCAAACTGCCACTGAGAGATAGATTCTAAAGTTACTTATTTACCAGCTATCTAATTGCGTAAAACGTTTTCGTAAACGATTTCGACTAATCTGTTTCATTTTGACAGTTCAACAACATTCATTGCGTTATTTACTTTGTTGAGCAGATTTTTTTTTCGAGCTTATGTAGCAATGGATTAGCAATTTGTTTCAAACCGATCCAGATTGTGATAAGCATTACGCAATTAGGATGCAATACTGTAAACTGTTTGTAGGTATGTTTGTGTTCGGAAATCGGAATCTTCTCGACTACGAGTTCTCGGTTTTATGTATTGTTTATAAAGTGTAACAAAGTTCTATAAAATAAAAAATATAAATACATACCCAACTGTATTCAGACTACTTTATTTGCTACGGTATATTAGTACCATTACATTTACATACGGTACATACATTGTTTACAAGTCCGTTACCTAATTTCAGAAATACAGATAGACTGGATAGATAAATAATTTATTCTGCTTGTACCTACTGCTACTCCATAGGCAGAATAAATTATTTACATTTACTTTTTCGTTCTTTATGTAGGTATATCATGGACGAACAAAAAATGACACATTATTGCCTTGCAAATAAAACCAAAGTCTATAACGGACATAGGTAGAAAATAATATTTTTTGTGTTTTACATAGACCTAAGATTTCCATGTAGTCAAAAATAGCTCTATATAATTAATGATAAAAAATACAAACACATCTTCGGGGCCAAGCGCTACGTCCGTACTAAACAGAGTAATAATAGGTCTTTACCTATGAAATTGCCATTCTGCAGTACTGGGCATTTCAAATCAAAATAACCTCGCGGTCGTCCGAAGACTTTGGTCGACAATGATGAATTAAAGGCGATTGTGGAAGCTGATGATACACAATCTACAGCTGAATTAGCAGCAGCTTTCGACGTTAGCGTCAAACCAATATTGGTCCATTTGCGTCAAATTGGCAAGGTAAAAAAGCTTGACAAATGGGTGCCCCACGAACTGAATGATCGCCAGCGCGAAGTACGCGTCGAGGCGTGCCTTGCACTGCTCAACAGACACACAAATGAAGGAATTTTGAACCGCATTGTTACCTGCGATGAAAAATGGATTCTGTTTGATAACCGCAAGCGCTCAGCAAGTTGGTTGGATCCTGGTTCAGTACCTAAACAATGCTCTAAACGAAAACTTACCCCTAGAAAAGTGATGGTCACTGTTTGGTGGTCTAGCGCCGGTGTGATTCATCACAGCTTCTTACCAAACGGGGTGAGCATTACTGCAGATGTGTACTGTGAAGTACTGAACACAATGATGGAGAAGCTGGCACATCTCCAACCAGCATTGGTCAATCGCTCGTCTCCGCTGCTCCTGCACGACAACGCGCGACCTCATACTGCACAGCAGACGGTCTCCAAGTTGCAAGAACTGGGGTTGGAAGCTCTCTCATCCGCCCTACTCACCAGAGCAAGGTCTGGTGAGTAGGGCGGATGAGAGAGCTTACTACTTTTTCCAGAATTTGGATAACTTCTTGGCGGGAAAAAAAATTCAATACCCAAGAGGCAGTACAAATTGCCTTTGAAGAATTTGTTGCCTCCCGTCCAGCTGATTTCTTTAAGAAGGGCATCAATAAACTGCCACTGCGTTGGCGAAGATGCATTGATTGCATGGGTGATTACTTCGATTAATACAAATAAAAAATACATGAAAAAAATTCGTTTAATTTTTTTCATATAAAACGGCAATTTCATAGGTAAAGACCTAATATAATAATACAATACTACTATGTAGGTATATTGCGCGCGCGAGGCGCGTATCATGAATGAATGGTTCACCGCCGCGCCGTCGGCCGGCCGCCCGCGATTGAGCGGCGGAAGTTACCGAATGCCTTTAGGAGAAATAAAATATTGTTGTTGTTGTCTGTGTCTGTGGACATGCAAGCCCAAACAATATTTTATTTCTCCTAAATCCTTCATTTCAAAATTAGAAAATAACTTTTCCTTTATGTTATTTTTAGTTTTCACAGAGCTTGTAAATAATATTAAATCATCTACATACACAGCTAAGAAAGTTATATCTTCATTTTCTATGTTGTAGTAGATACAGGGATCAAGTGATGACCGTGTCAAACCAATTTTTGTCACTGTATTATTCAATTTTTTATTCCATTGTCTACTGGCTTGCTTTAAACCATAAAGTGACTTTTTCAATAAACACACTTGTGTATTATTTTCTTCAAAACTTGGTGGTTGTGAGATTTATAATAGAGAGAAACAATTAGTAGCAACGGCAAGGCTGACTAATAATATGTACAAATTAAACACTGTAAAAGGAAATGCATTTATGTCAACTTCAGATGGCCACAGCCTAGATGTATGGCACCGTAGAATGGGACATCTTAACTACAATGATGTTAATAAATTGCCATCATGTACTGAAGGTGTAAAAATATTAAATACTAATGAGAGTAATAATAATTGCATTCCATGTTTGAAAGGTAAACAGACTAGGATTCCTTTTAAGAACATAGGTTCACGGGCTACTGTACCATTGGAACTGATACACTCAGACTTGTGTGGCCCGATGGAGACGACATCTATGGGCGGAGCCAGGTATTTCATCACTTTCATAGATGATTTTTCAAGAAAAGTTTCTGTCTATTTTTTGAAAAATAAGTTGAATATTAAAGAAGTTTTTGAAATGTACGTAGGAATGTATGAAGGAGATGGAAAATCAATTGGACTGTAAAATAAAAGTTCTACGCACCGACAATGGCTTAGAATATATTAATAACCAAATGTCTAAATTTTTGGCAGGTACAGGTATCAAGCATCAGACAACTGCCCCATACACGCCAGAGCAAAATGGACTTGCCGAGCGGATGAATCGCACTCTCGTGGAGCGTGCCAGATGCATGTTGTTCGATGCTGGACTTTCAAAACAGTATTGGGCAGAGGCAGTGGAGACAGCTGCTCATATTATTAATCGTTCTCCGACTCGAGTTCTTGACTACGTGACACCACTGGAGAAACTGACAGGTATTAAACCAAACATTTCTCATTTAAGAATATTTGGCTGTTGTAAAATGTTTTCATTAAACTAGTTTTTACTTTATATCTTACTGTTTCATTACATTAATGCCAACCGAGCATTCAGGCGCTATCTCTCTCTTTTCGCTTTGCCTCTTTTTCAAACATTGCGCTGGATGAAACAACAAGCTTTACGAACATGCTAGCGTTGACGATAGACGGGCCGGGAAGGGCGCTCTTAACGTACTGTTATAACCCTGACTTTCAAATAAATAGCAAATAAGTCATTAAGAGAAGGGCATCCTGCACTTCTCAGCATTCCGATCTCTGGTATCGCTGATAACGGCTAACCGCTGTCGCCCAAATCCGAGGTCACATGTATCAGTAGGTCTCGCCTCTCCAAGAGCTACACACGTCTTAAAATTAAAATTTTATTGCAAGATACCGTGTTTCAAAGGAAGTACCTCTATTTTTAACACGTCAAATTGAAGATGAAATCAGATGATCTACAGAAAAGTAAGTGTTTACTCAGTTATCATATGTACTCAGGTATATACCTTATACATACTTTGATTCTAAAATTCGTTCACAATTTTCAGAAATTTGTCAGTAAAACCCATAAACCATGCATTCATGACAGAAAAGAAAGAAGAATCTTATGATGTTCTTTTACAGCTAATAAAATCGCAGTTACCGACATTAAACCCTCACAAATTTACTTTGGATACCGAATTAGCAGCCAAAAATGCTATCAACATAAATTTTCCCTCTGCTGAGGTCAAGACTTGCAATTTTCACTTTAAAAAAGCCGTTTACAAAACTCGGTTTAACAAAACAAAAAGTAACAAGAAGCATCGTTTTGCTTTGCGGAACATTGCCATTGCTGCCAATAAATCTTATACAAGATGGTTGGTCTTACATACTACAAGAAAGGATGGAATTACTCGATAATTCTAAATCTAAAAAACTGCAAAAGTATATGAAGTTCTGGTTACAAAATGAAAAATGTGTTAGAAGATGGTCAGTTTTCGGCGAACGTCACAGAACTACAAATGTTGCGGAAAACTGGCATTCCCATTTGAATAAAAATTTTGGCCGTAAACCAACGCTGGTACATGTTTTGAATGCGTTAAAAAAAGAGCGCCGCCCAATGGCTAAACAAAGAAGACCAAAAGATGTACTCAAAGATCACTGGATTCAAGAGTCACAACAGAAATTGCTGAGTGGGCAGATATCAGTCGGTCATTTTCTAGAAATGATGAAGTAAATAATAATTCGGGGATAAACAACTTGCAATTTTTAAGTTAAATAAGTAGAATTACAAACTTTATTTTTTTAAGTAGAAAAGTAGTTTTTATTTTTTTATTTTGTGTTAATAAACTTAAATATACTGAAATAAGTTAAAGGTTGAAAAATCGAACGCCTTAGGTGGGACTCGAACCCACGTCTTTCACTATCTAGGTGAACGCGATTCTAACTAAGACGCTACCGAGACGCTGCACTGGTCGAACCTGCGAAATTGTTCAACGATTTTGATACTTTTTTTTTCAACATCTAACTTATTTTAGAAAAGTTAATTAATGTCATAGTTATCACCTCTTACAGATTTTTAATTATATGTATTACATATTTTTGTTTTTTTGTGGCTTTTTTATTTAGAAGGGACTTTAAAGGAATAGCACTTTAGTACTTATAGAATCCCCAGCAAAAGGGATCATAGTGGAACATTGAGTGTTGTATAGTCCCCTGGGGGACTGGTCTAGGGGATTTAAGTGGAACGAGTGAAAATATCGATAAGTGTGGTGTAGGGAAAGTAGTTCAGTAGGCCTAGCCAAGTTACAAACGTTTCGTATCGAATCTCTTTCTACAATCGTTATCGCCTCGGCGTAAGCGATTTTAGAAAACGATAAGTTGCTAGCCAAGTTGACACGACTGAGTCGATCGCTCGTTCTACAACGTATTTAGAAAAAACCTATACTTTAGTCTATGGTGAGCGTTCCTACAAACGTCAAAGTTATAGTTGTGTACAGTCGCCAGCACATCAAGCTACTACAACCTGTCAAATTTCTTTAGTAAATTTTAAACCTTATCGCTAAAGCATTAGGTTCAAGGTTAATTGGGAAAGTTTGACAGTTTCGGGTAGCTTGATGTGCTGGCGTCTGTACATTGTGCGCGGGCAAATAATAGGGAATATGCATGTGATTCAAATATGGGTCAAATATTTTTTTCTATAAACTATGTTACTTCAGAATTATGCCTCCATCAATATTTTTGAATAAAATTTCTTTTTGAGCGAGAAATTAATTTTTTAAAAGTCCCAAAAAACTGTGGGTAATTCAAATACTTGAAAAGGCTAAGAGCGGATGTGACGTAACAATCCGGAATAACAATCAAAATGTCAATGTCAAGTCAATCAACAAGTGTCAAGTCAATGTCAAACGCTCATAGAAAAAGGAGTTTTTGACGTTGACTTGACAGTTGCTTGTCTGTTTTCACGAACTGTGAAGTCACCACACCAAGCGCGCCAAATGGAGGGCGTTTAAATAGCCATATAATATTTTTAAACATTTTTTTAACTACTTTAAATTGCTTTTTTGCCGTCGAATTTTTTTTTACTATTATTTGACGATGTAAACTATCGAATAAAAATATTAAAAAAATACATGCATATTCCCTATTGTTTTAAATAATAAAAAAGTAAGCGAAAGAAGGTAAAGTTCTTCTTATAAATTGGTTTATTATAATATCGCAGTGTGGAATGTAATTTTAAACATTACTGTGTGTATGTATCGAAATGTTATGATATAACAACTTATACCTTCGATATGATCCTGCATAATAATGAAAGATACTTTAAATGAAGTGATAACTTTTGTAGGATGGAATCTAGAACTCGAGCAAGCCCAGAACAATTCGCAGCTCTATTGGAATTCATGGAAAGGTATGTAAATTATTAGTTATTTCGTAAATATCATCCTTTATTAAATCTATCACACTCGGGCACTTGAAAGTTTGAAACATAAACAATGACGTGATACGCGACGTGAACTAATATTGCTACTTACGAAACAAACAAAACAATTGTGTTTGACCCTTTACTTAATCAATACACCCTTTGTTTCTCTGAAATAATCTTAACTTATGTTCTAGCCACGGCGATATAACGAGGCCCCAGCAAGGTCCTCAAGGCCGAATAAAAGCAGACCGACTGTGGCGGGAACTGGAAGAGTTACTTAACTCCATTGGTGGAGGAGTAATAAAGCCATTGGACAAATGGAAAAAAGTAAGATTCTTACAAAAACCACTGTTAAAATATTATTTTATGGTTTCCTATTATGTTAGTATTCTAGAAGATGAAGTACATACACTTCATAGACTAGAAAATGATTGATGAAAACATGCATGACAAAAATTAACAGACCACTATGTTCAGGTGTGGGCAGACTGGAAAACAAAAACCAAGAAAAAAGCTTTGGCAATACGTTGTGAGGCTTCTGGTACTGGTGGTGGTCCAAGCAGCAGACAAACTCTCACTGCTTCAGAAGAGAGAGTGTTGGGCATAATGGGTTTGACTGCTGTCGTTGGTCTAGCTGGAGTTGAGGAGAGAGGCTTCGATGTTAGTTTTTTTCTTTGCTTGTGGTCTTTGCTATATTTTCTTTTATAAACAAGTGTAATTTTTATAATTTAATTCTTCATATTTTTCAGGCCCCACTATCAGAGAGAAACTCTCTACCACCACCAACCAGAGATTCTGTGCACACTGTCTGTCCGTCCCAAATTTCTGACACAGATGAAATTATGTTGTTGGATTTTATTATTCCTTCTGATTCTATACAAGGTACCATTTTTTTTAAAGATACTATGTTTTGGCTAAATAATTTATTTGGGCACATTTTAATAAATAAATAATTATCTTTTCTCAGCTACAACATCATCTACTGCCCGTCCTTCACTGCCACCTCTCTCTGAAGAACTTCCACGCCATCCTCCACCACCGGTGCTAACACCGCCTCCCGGCACTGCGTCCGCACCGATGCCGTCAGCGACGTCGCCTACCACGTCCACGTCACGGGGTGCACGGCGACGGCATCGGCCAAGCCCGTCGCCTGTGGCGTCACCCACCACATCCACGCCGCGGCGCCGCGGGCTGCTTCGAGCGCGCACACGCCGGGTACAAACGCCCTTCGAACGAGCCACGAGTGAGTTCGTGGCTGTCGAAAATCGCCGGCTACAACTAGAGGCAGACCGGGAAAAAAAATATCACGAGAGGGAGATGGAAAGATTGCGGTTGGAATTGAGAAGAATAGAAATGGAAGAAAACCAAAATCAAATTTTAAGTTGTTTGGCTGGTACTGTAGACAATTTGATAGAAATTTTACCACAGTTGAGACTATCATCACTACCTTCGACAGATATTATCCCTTGAAATGACTATTGTAGTGATAGTGGTCTCAGCTGAGGGCTATAAATTATAAATATTTCAAATTGCATAGATTACAATATCAGAGTAACACTAACAAGTAATTTTTATTTCAATTGTTTGCTATTGTTTACTTTTTCCTTCTCTAAATTTTATATGTACAAATTGTATGTATCAATTTATTTATTTTAATAGGTAGTATAATACTTTGATCTTTTTATAGTATTAAACAAAACAAATTAGAATTTAAATGTAAGAATGAAACCAATTAGAATTTATGTACAGTAACTGTAAGTAATTGATGTTTTTGTTAAAGTATTTGAAAACAATAACACCTACAATGTAGGTATTGTGTTTTTATTAAAGTATTGAAAACAATAACACCTACAATGTAGGTATTGTGAGAATTGTAAATACATAGTAGTGGATAACTGAAAAATCCTTCCTTCTTAGCTGATGTGCACGCCACCATTAAATTAGTATAAATGTCAGTGTTTTAATAAAAACAGTAAGTAAAAACTTAGCTGTTTTATTAATAATTTAATATCTAAGTACATTACATTTAAAATAAAATTCCAGTTAACTTATTGTACATTATTGATCAAATTCAAATCATTTATTTCAATTAGGCACACAAAAGGCACTTGAAAGTGAAAATTAAAAAAAAAACTAGAATAGATTCTAGTTGCCCCTTCTCATAGGTAGTATCAATTATATAATAACATGTGAAGACTATGCACCTAGAATAAGATAACTTTCTTACAATAGGTAAAAATAAATAAAAATGAAGCAATGACACATAATTTATGTGATAGATACAAATGGTGCTCATATATTTACAAACATTGTAAAAGTAACTAATATCAGTGCGTGAGTTTAATTAATCAGTAATCACTAATACATACATAAAAATATAATTAGAAAATGAAAAAATAAAATCTTAATACTTATAGCTTAAAATAATCTTACTATAACCTATTCAATAAACATCTCAGCATGGCTCTTCCTTGAATTAATTCACTTTGGCTACCCACAGTTGCAGTGGATGTGGGGTCGTGCATGGTTATATCATCCCCATCGTCATGTGCAGCAGGAAGTTGTTGTGGTGGTGGTAAGCCAGCTTTCAAAGCTATGTTGTGTAACACACAACATGCCATTGTAATATTGCTAGCTACATGAGGATGATAGTGAAGAACCCTGTCTCTAAGCAAACATCTCCACCGTACTTTGAGTAATCCAAAACATCGCTCAATGCAGTTACGGGCTTGTACATGTTTTTGAGTGTAGCGTTCTTCAATAGAACCTTGAACTGCATTGAGGATAGGTATCATAAGCCAAGGGCGTTGCGGATATCCAGAGTCACCTGAAAAATAATTTTTTGTAGACAAAACACAGGAAAACTCCTAAAGATTTGATCTTTTAACTATTACTCTACTAGAAGACCATATTATGTGAATCATGTGTAGCTCCACCAAACTTTGCATTTACATTTAAAATTAGAAGGTTACTATCACAAATCTGAAAATAAAACAACTTATTATGAAGTGATTTATTTAGCTTTAACATACCTTAATTAAAGTATATATATAAATATAATATCTACCACTTGCACATGTAATGAATGATACCCTTTTCTATTATAAAAAAGATGCTCTTCATCATTCGGCTTTACCAAAGCTACGTGGGTACAATCTATGCACCCAATTATACCAGGCAGGCCAAATCTTCTTTGGAATCTGAAACAATAATTGTTAATTTAAATTACATTACATGCACTTAATAATTTAAATATTATTATGTAAATCGTTTGATAAGTACTCACTCTTGTTTTATAGATGCTCTGTCATGTCGTGTTTTCGGAAATACGATCCATTTTGCCATTACAGTAGGGTGGTTCAAAGCAGCAACAACTTGTCTGATGCACCGACTAGCTGTGCGTTGGGCAAGATGCTTAGTGACGCCAACAATCCGCTGATAGGATCCTGTGGCTAGGAAACTAAGAGCGCACAACACCTACAAAAACACAAACATTGAGGAAATGAAATGATAGCCAAGTACGGTTCATAATAAAAAAATTGCTAATACTTTATGTCAGTCAAATTATTAGCACTCTTACCTTAACTTTTAAGGGAATCTCGTTGGTAAAAGGAATTTAATGAAGTTTTTTGTCGGAGTTCTTGACAAAGGGCTTGGAAAGTCATTTTGTTTAGCCGAAATTGCTGCACAAATAAAGTTTCCGGCATTTCGCGTATTGTATCCATGCACTGACGATTTATGTCTCTGTTTCGACGCCTAAGCCATACTTCTTCATTATGAGCGCACCACAACATATTTAAAGTATGCATATTAAATGCTAAATAGTAAATATAGTCCAAAATTATCGTAAATAAACAAAACACTTCTCGGTATAAAACTATCAACACAGCTGTATCATAACAGACGCCATTTTTTATCGTTTTCTCTTGGGTCTCGGTGATCGCTTAGCTATCGTTCAAAAATTTCGACATCGTTTCGTTAGCGCTTGTCAAAACTGTGACTTGGCTACCATCTCTATGGGATGTAGCGATCAACATTGTAGAAACGATCGCATTTCATTCTAACATTTTGAACGATGTAAACTTGGCTACGAGTTTTCTATTCGTTTGTTCTGACCACGTGAATGCCCAGGAATGACATCATCTCAACGTTAAGTACGTTGAGATGATGTCATTCCTGGGTAAGGCCGCCAAAAAATGATAATTTTGATGGATGACTTAGCGTCCGGCAATTTTTTTAGGATAAATACAATAATACTATCTATATTGCATTGTTTCCTTGCAAAAAGTATAATTTTTACTAGTATTTTAAATACGCGAACGTCTGTAAAAGTACTTAGTTTTATTTAATTAAGTAGTTGTTACTGCGAGACTACAAATTGCTAGAACAAATAAAAATGTCCCAAACTATCACCACGTCATATTTCGAATTAATTATTAGATTTCAGTTTATTCCATCGGCAATCATAATATTTTCTATAAATAATCACTTATTTTAGTCAATGTTTAATTAATTTACGTTAGTATAGCTATTAAAATAATATTTATTTTCGTATAATAACATCACGTCCCAGTATTTAATGCTTTTATGTTACTAATTTTAAGTTATCATAATTTTTACAATCATAGTGCAATTGAGCAGTAGAATCTGTTTTTAGTCATTGGCAACTCCAGTATCTAACTTGTCTATGGTATGTCAATTACTTGTCGGCCATTATTGAGGTGGTGTGTCAGTCTGTTTGGCCGACATCGTGTTTTCGTTCGGCGCATAAATAGTTTTTATCTGATTTTAAGGTAAGTTTGTAACATTTTGATTAAATTGACAGATTATTTAGTAAACTTAATGTTTAAATTAGAGCTTTAATCTATGGACGTTGTTAATTATTCATCATAGTGCCGTAAATACGAGGATCTTTTAAAAAGTGGTTAGGTTTTATGTTACTTTTAAGTTACTCTTAAGTTACTTATGTTACCATTGTTGTTTATTTTTAAGTTACGTAACATAAAAGTGATGTAAAGCCAAATCCACATTGGGAACTGTAGAACAAAGCGTAATGATAAAGTTATTAAATATCTATAAATTGAAGTTTTCGCGTAACTAGAAGGTACTTCAAAATGTATTTAGAGTGTTTATTTCGTTTCCAATATTATTTATTATTTTATTTATGTACTTGTAATATATAATATCATATCATCGTTATAATGATTGTATATTGTAATGTGTCATTATTTATAGTTAATATCCAGAATTCATATATCATTATTATAATTCATGGAATTAACTATGAAAAAAGGTGTTCTATTTAATAATATAATTTTTAATGTATTGCTATTCAATATATATAATATAATACTAGCTCCTGGCTGCCAGTTCATCCTTGTGGATTTCGATTTTTATGGTAGCCCGCAAAAACTGTACACATTTATTCGGGACAAAAAGAACCCTATGTATTAAATCTAGTGTCTCATCTGTCTACCTTCCACATTCTATTCAAATCCGTTCAGCCGCTGACGCGTGAAAGTGGAACAAACATCCACACGTTGATTGAATGTTCAATTCGCTTTCAGGCCTCAACGGCTGAACGGCTTTGGATGACATTTGGTGGGTAGGCAGATGAGACGCTTTAATACATAGGCTTCTTTTTGTCCCGAATAAATGAGTTTTTGCGGGTTTTTGAGGGACTTGAATAACACATCATATATACTTTTATCCCAGAAAAATGTACGGTTCCTATAGGATACTATTAATATGTTTTGGCTGTTATAAAAAGGGAAATGGTAATCAGGAATCTGTTAAAAAAAATGCTTAATATTTTTTATTATAAATAATATAGGACTTAATAAGAATTGATAATGATGTCATATTTTTTTTTGTGTTAGATGCCTCTCACTCCGGCTGAAAAACAAAAAAAGATACCGCGAGAAACTACAAAGAGAGAACCCAGAGAAATATGCACAAATGAAAAAGAAAACTGCAGAATGCGCTTTACGTTATTATAGAAAAAAAAACTAGTACATATACAGAACAGGATAAAGAAAAGAAAAAGCAACAATGTCGAGATGAAAGGAAAAACCTAAAACAAGCTCTGTATGATAAAGCAAGAATCGACCTCAACGTTGCTAAAAATGTTGAGAAAGAACAAATGAATGCTGAATCTAAGCTTCGTAAGGTAAATCACGAGATGAAAAGAGAAATAATTACGTTGCGCAAGAAATTCGAAGCCTTAAGAAAAAAACATTACCGGAAGTCAAAACGAATTTGACGAATTAAGTAAAGCATTCCAGGAAATTAACGAAAAATATCAACATATCACAAAAAAACTTAATGAACAAGACAGTACGAGAAATTGACGAATTAAGTAAAGCATTCCAGGAAATTAACGAAAAATATCAACATATCACAAAAAAAACTTAATGAACAAGACAGTACGAGAAATGAACGAAGTGAAGTGATAGGTATTGACGAAGAAACACCTATGAAGCAAGCAGAAAACTTCATACATGAGAATTTAACAAATATTGACGCCGCGAAAAAAGAGATAGTAAAAAAAAAACTTTTGGAACACAATGTTTTGTCGAAATCGCTAAAGGAAGAATACAAAAAATCTGTTGGAACCGTAAAGGACACATTGAAAAATATAGTTACTAGTGAAATAGTGAAGAAATACAAATTAAAAAATAAATTAAAACATACACTGGGGCTTAAAACTAACATTAGAAACAATAGAGACAGAAAAGTAAGGAAAAACAAAATATTGAACGAAATTAATACATTTTATAATAGAGATGATAATAGTCGTGCAACAGCAGGAAAAAAAGAGTGCAAAACTAAAAATAAAATAAAATTACAGAGAAGATATCTATTGGCTACTATAAAAAAACTACATGAAAAACATCTTTCTGAAGGTGGTAAGGTTTCATTAACCACATTTAAAAAATATAGACCATTTAATATACTTACACCTAAAATCTCAGACCGTGACACTTGTGCTTGTGTAAAACACTCCAATATGGCATTTATGGTAAAAAAACTTAGGCAGATGGGAATCCTTGAAAGCGATGACCTCAGTGACATTACATCGAAACTGGTTTGTGACCTAACATCTAAGACTTGCATGTATGGTTTGTGTAAATCTTGTAAAGACAATAGCATTACTGCTAATGAAACCGATTTCAATCTAAATGATAAAATTGTATGGCCTGTGTGGATGCCAATGAAACATGAGTATGGCGAAGAGGGAAACAAAAAGACATCAAACAAAATGGTAAAGGCGGAAAGAGAAGGATCTCTACAAGACTTGATCAATGCAACAAATTCAGATATAAAAAAAAATCTAAATCACTCATACAATGTTTCACATCAGTACAAAAATTATAAATTTTGCATAGCTAACTTGAAAGAAAACGAAACGGTCATACACATAGATTTTTCCGAAAATTATGTTTGCAAGATGCATACAGAAATACAAGTCATGCACTTCGGATCATCTAAGGTTCAAATCACTCTGCACACTGGTGAGCTTTACATCAAAAATGAACACAAACCCATATCATTTTGTTCAATATCTCCAGCAAATATACATAACCCCGAAGCCATATGGGCATATTTAAAACCAATATTACAATATTTGAAAGAAAGATATCGTCGAGTAGATACAATACATTTTTTTTCTGATGGCCCGACATCTCAATACCGCAACAAAAAGAATTTTTATTTATTTAGTCAAATTCAAAGTTTCGGTTTCAACCATTCTACTTGGTCTATATTTGAAGCAACTCACGGAAAAGGCGCTGCGGACGGTATTGGCGGCGCAGTGAAGCGAACTTTGGACTCGAAAGTGGCACATGGAGAAGATATCCCCGATGCCAAAACCGCCTTTGAAGTCTTTTCCAAAACAGATTCAGCCATCAAAGTGTTTTACATTCCTCCAGAAGACATAATACCACTTCAAGACGAAATAGTTAAAAAACTACGTCCGCTGCCTAACACACTCAAAATACATCAAGTAATATTAAATGAAAAAAATTCAGTAAGCTTTCGAAATTTAAGTTGCTTTTGCAAAAATATGAGTGGTAGATGTGATTGTCATTCTATACAAACACACAGATTTGAAATTAGCAACGAAAATCTACCAAAAGGCAGAAAAACACAGAGAAACTTAACAAAGAAAAAAGATACAGGGAAAATAAAAATAAGGAGAAATAGTTCATCATCAACCAGCAGCGCCGAGAGTTTTGAAATAGAATACATAGACGACAGTGATGCTACACATTTTTCTGAGCCTAATTATGAAAAAGAATATTTAGATGTAGAAATAGGAGAAAAGTTGAAGAAAGGTTTTGCTTTAGAAAAGGAAAGATTTGAAGAAAGTGTTTTAGAAGCAAAACAAGAGAGAAAGTCGGCAGCGCAAAAAGGAATCACAATTTTATCAGACATTCGAAATTTACCATGTAACAAAAGATATTTTGACTTAAGGCAATTTGATGGACTAGAATTTCATAAATTGGATCCGAATTTTGATCCTTTTTCTGCCAAAAAATCATTAGATGACACAGTAAGTGCAGAGAATTATGATCCATACACAAACCCGGTAGCGAGTACTTCTGGAATTCATAAAAGCAGTGGTTTTCCAAATTTACAGGTGCCTGACTGTAGCTTAAAATATATCGATTTGAGTGCTAAAGAAGTTAGACAGAATAAACATATAAAAAACTTAAAATTGAAACAAAGATGTGACTCTGATATGATAAGAGAGTCTGAAAAATCTGAAATCGATGAAGACAGAACCGATAAAATTGACTAAGACCATGATCAAATAGAAATAGGGGGGACAGATTTGGATAGTATAAACTTAAACGAGACTAAAAAGACTTAAGACTGTGAAGAAAGCTGTAAGCCGGAATTAAGTATTACTGTAGAAGCTAACAAAAACGAAAAGACTGATGACTTAGAAAACAAAGACGAAACAAATATAAAAGATATTAAAATAAATCAAAATGTGTTAGTACGATATTATAATCGTAACAATTGGAAATACTATATAGGGCGTGTAGAACAAATAAATATTACAGAAGATAAATACACGGTTAATTTCCTAAAGACAGTAAAAAACCCTTCACTAAAATTTGTTGTGACAAAGAAAATGGACCGAGACACTGTTCCTTCTGTGTCGATAGTAAAAACTATAGAGTTAATTACAAATGATAAAAAAAAACGAATATCTGCTAAGACAGCTATACTCTAAGTGTGTTCCGCGGAACCCTAGGGTTCCGTGATACCTCTGTCGGGGTTCCGTAAGAATTTAGAAAAAAAAATCAAAACACCTCTCTCTGGTCGCTCCGCGGCTGCGCGGACTCGGACTATTTATTTATTTGTAGAAACATGTGTTACAATAGCTGGTACAATATCTCATAAGTTTGGTATCAACAATTTTATACTTGTACAACCCGTTCGCTCTAAGTTTGCCGTTCTGTGGAATGCGCGTACCCTCCCCCACGTGACAACAAAACTTATAATGTGTCATAGTTTTACCCAAATATTACAATTTTTATTGTTACAATTAAATAAAAAATATTTTTATATTATGTTTTGCTGACGCTACTTTTCGAACGTCATACCTATCGCCAGCGGCAAACTTAAAACGAGCGGGTAGTATACTTGTGAGCGCGTAGTCTCTTTGATAAAAGCCGCCTCTGAATTAGACGCTATAGTTGTCAACAAGCGACTTTCGACTCTAACTTCAAAGGATAAAGTCGATATTGCTTACAACGCAATTTTTAAATTTCTGTTTTTATTTTTGCTTTTTGTTTATCAAAGGTGCTATCGCATTGCACAAGCAGGTGAAGCGCATACTATCGCTGAGAAATTAATAAAACCATGTGTATTAGACATAACAAAATGTATGCTCGATGAAAAATCTGCAAAGCATCTTTCTACTGTTCCGCTATCAAACGATACTGTTTCACGACGAATCCATGATCTGGCAAGCTACGTCAAACAAGAACTAGTTACACGTCTACAAAATACACGATTCGCCTTGCAAATGGACGAGTCGACTGATGTCGCTGGTTTGGCTATCCTGCTGGTTATTGTGAGATATCCATATAAAAGTTCTTTTGAAGAAGACATGCTTATGTGTTCATCGCTGCTTACAAACACTACCGGGGAAGAAATTTTTAATAAAATAAATATATTTTTTGAAGAAAATAATCTCAGTTGGAACAATTGCATTGACATTTGTACAGATGGGGCCAAGGCGATGACAGGAAAAACAGCAGGAGCAGTGTCACGAATTAAAAATAAAGCGCGTAATTGTAGTTCCAGTCATTGTATTCTGCATAGACAAGCACTTACGATGAAGCAAATGCCGTCAAATCTAAAATTAGTTGTAAGCACATAATATCACGCCTGTATTCCCCGAAGTGCAGGCAGAGGTTTGTAATACACCCACATTTCGCCTGTTGTTGTTGTATTCACAGGTTGTAGTTGTATCAGTTTATAGTATACTGTTTATTTTTATCACTTGATGTCCTGGAACGTTGGCAATAACGATGCTCCCACCAACTTCCTCAAGCTCCTCGTTTATTATTTTCGTAAACATGGTAAAATACATTTTTATAATAAATTATATAAAATAATGTACTTAATAAAATTGATTTATTATTTTCCTTACAGCAGGCTTAGCCAAGTTGACAATCTACAAACGATAACGCTAGTAGAAAACTAATCAAATGTATAGGAGGGTAAGGCCGTTAAATTGGCCTCATATAACATAAAAGCAACTTAAAAGTATAAATTACCAGGTTACTTAAAAGTAACATAAAATATTCTAAGGGCATATCTACAATACGGAAATAAACATTAGTTTTTAGAAAATTTATTTTATTCCATTTTTAACCGACTTCCAAAAAGGGGGAGGTTCTATGTTCGTCTGTTTTTTTTCAATCAATCTTTTTTCACTTTGTAGTGTTTTTGGAAGTCGGATGTTTTTTTTAAATAGCTAACTTCAATAAAAGTCGTTTTATTTTTTAGTTTTATTTTAATCAATAACGTACTATGTCATATACAGTCCTAAAATCAACATGAAAATAAAAGTTTAACAACAGAACATAACACACACACATAATATAAAGGTAATATTTAATAATACTTGCTCCAGAACAAAAAACAGTGTTAAAATAATGTAGTACTTAATTAAAGTCTTAGTAATGAATATAAAAAAAAACAAAATTAAACACATTTTAATTAAAGTAAGTAACATCAAAATGATCTCTTAGCACAGTGGTTCTCAAACTTTTTAAATGACGGAGCCCTTTTGGGAAGCAAAATACTTGATGGAACCCTACAATAAAACAATTGTTTTTATAAGTGTATTTTTTATTAATCAGCATAATAAAAGTACAATGTAACAGTTACTAATTATTATTTACTTCACCACTTGGCAAGGACAACAATAGAAAACATTAAAAAAGAAAAAATCTAACTAGTGGGAGGTATGAAACTGTTTTTTATTTTTCATCAATTGGTTGATATCAGGTGTGATGGAAGAAAGTTGGAGTCTCATATCAGCTTCGGCGTCCAGTCTATTGCGATATTTTGTTTTCGTGGCTGCGTAGGTAGAGAATCCTGTTTCGCACAAATATGTAGTTGGGAACGGGAGCAGAATATCCAGAGCCATTTGGCCAAGCATTGCATATTCATCTTGGATTCTGCACCAAAAATCATTGAGAGGCATCGTTTTGAACAGTGACTCCATACTTGTGTCTGATGACATTTCTAAAAGAGATTCATATATCTCGTTTGATATGTTTTCAGGCTTTTCCAAGTTGGCTAAAAAAGGATTATGAATCCATGAATTCACTTTAATTTTTGTATTGTGTTCTTCGGGAAAATACTTTTCAAAAGATGCGCGCATCGAACTGAGATATTGGACCAATTCAAACACATCATCTTCAAACATTACTGAGTCGTTTTCGCTAACAAACTCACTGAGTATTTACGTTACTTGCTTTCTATTTCTTTGCATTCTTTTTTTTTTTAATGCAAATGATCCAAAAATCTAATTTTCTTTTAAAAGCAGTTATTTTATTATAGGCCTGAAACACTGTTGTCTGTTTACCTTGCAACGATAAATTCAATTCGTTAAGTTTTTGAAAGATATGCGCCATAAAAGACAATCGGAACAACCAAGTTTTATCATACAAACGGTCCTTCAAATTAAAAGAAGTATCTGCTGAAAGAAACATTTGTAACTCGGCTCTAAGTTCAAATAGCCTTGTTAAAGTTTTACCCCGAGACAGCCATCGCACTTCTGTATGGAGCAGCAGTGTTTTATGTTTGCTGCCATAACCTTCACACAATAATGAGAACAATCGGGATTGTAGTGGTCGTGATTTGATAAAATTAATTATTTTTACCGCTTCATCCATAACTAATTTTAAAAACAATTGTTTTATTGTAGGGTTCCATCAAGTATTTTGCTTCCCAAAAGGGCTCAGTCATTTAAAAAGTTTGAGAACCACTGTGCTAAGAGATCATTTTGATGTTACTTACTTTAATTAAAATGTGTTTAATTTTGTTTTTTTTTTATATTCATTACTAAGACTTTAATTAAGTACTACATTATTTTAACACTGTTTTTTGTTCTGGAGCAAGTATTATTAAATATTACCTTTATATTATGTGTGTGTGTTATGTTCTGTTGTTAAACTTTTATTTTCATGTTGATTTTAGGACTGTATATGACATAGTACGTTATTGATTAAAATAAAACTAAAAAATAAAACGACTTTTATTGAAGTTAGCTATTTAAAAAAAACATCCGACTTCCAAAAACACTACAAAGTGAAAAAAGATTGATTGAAAAAAAATAGACGAACATAGAACCTCCCCCTTTTTGGAAGTCGGTTAAAAATGGAATAAAATAAATTTTCTAAAAACTAATGTTTATTTCCGTATTGTAGATATGCCCTTAGAATATTTTATGTTACTTTTAAGTAACCTGGTAATTTATACTTTTAAGTTGCTTTTATGTTATATGAGGCCAATTTAACGGCCTTACCCTCCTATACATTTGATTAGTTTTCTACTAGCGTTATCGTTTGTAGATTGTCAACTTGGCTAAGCCTGCTGTAAGGAAAATAATAAATCAATTTTATTAAGTACATTATTTTATATAATTTATTATAAAAATGTATTTTACCATGTTTACGAAAATAATAAACGACGAGCTTGAGGAAGTTGGTGGGAGCATCGTTATTGCCAACGTTCCAGGACATCAAGTGATAAAAATAAACAGTATACTATAAACTGATACAACTACAACCTGTGAATACAACAACAACAGGCGAAATGTGGGTGTATTACAAACCTCTGCCTGCACTTCGGGGAATACAGGCGTGATATTATGTGCTTACAACATGTGCAAAATAATTTCATCAATTTATGCCAAGAAACTCATTATACATACACACATACAGGTCGAAATGCATTCGAATGAATTGCGAACCTTCTTTATTTTTGAAGTCGGTCAAAGGACATGAGCAGTTCCTGCATTCTAATTCGGGAACTTGTGCAGGATTACAGTTTAAACACTTTGATTTAAAAATAAAGATCTAATTTATCATGGATAAATTATTCCGAATACAGCCAAGGTTAAAATATGTGCAAAACAGTATTTTAATTGCTTCCGCTATTCTTTTAGGTCCGTATTACAGAAGGAAACTCAAGTATTGATCTCTGTTTAAAACTAGTTTTAAGTCCGCTTTTAATTTTAGAACGTTGCTCAAGCATAGTTTCATTGATCTTAGTTCAACTGAGTTTGGCTTTATTTTACATCGCTACTCAGTTACTCAATCAAACCCAAGCAGTGATCAAATCTGTAATCACCCAAGTGTGGTCGAGACCGCGCTTCAGCATAGATTGTCATGTCAAATTGTCAATATTTCTTCTGTTCCAATAGTGCAATGTCGAGATCTGTTGATATTTTTTTAAATTAGGTACCTACTATCAAAATCATAATCGTTATATTTGAAGAGGTAGATAATTATAATAACTTAGTTAACGATAAAAAATTCTATTATAAGGTTGAACTTTTTCCAAAGTACTAAATTTTTTCTTCCGTCCTTGTATTTTAAAAGTCTTTAGGTAATATGAATAAAATCAGCTAAACAAATAATTAAAATAGACAAACAACAAACGAATGTTTTTCACACTGTTTTGTTAAACTGACATTTTAAATAGCATAATTTAGCTTGACAATTTTGCTTACAAAATTACTATACTTCACTTCAAAGATCTTTACTTCTTCAATAAATGGGCCTTTTACTATTCAGGAATGAAATAATAACGCTGATTTCCTAAATAACTGGGGTTCTATTGTGTATTTTAATATTTCTAATCCAATGAAGATTGGATCAAAGTCGGATATTATAATAAATCGTAAACGAAAACAGGCCGATGCATAGACAATACCATCTCTGCTTGAGGCTCGATTTGAGTCTCGATTCAGCTGAGTATAGATTGATTGCCTTTCTGGAATAAGACCGATGCTCAAGTACTGATTCTATACTCAAACAGTGATCAACTGATTGCAGATCAAACTGGACTTGAGGAACGTTCTGTAATACGGACCTTAGAGTGCGTTTCATCAAATAGTTCCTATCCACAAAACACTCGACGCGTTTTGTGAGAGTGGTAAAACATAACAAAGTTATCTCAAAACTTGCAATCGTTGCCGACTATAATAAAGCTAAAGGTGCGGTTGATTTGTGGGATCAAATGTCAGCGTACCAAACACCACTAAGGAAAAGTGTGAAGTGGTACAAAAAAGTGGCCATGGACTTAATCTTGAATGTAGCTGTTGTAAACGCACTCACTCTCTATGAAAGTGTAACCAAGAAGAACATTCCTATTGTAGATTTTAGAAAAGAAATTATGACCAATTTCCTAACAACTTAGCCACCCTGGGACGCTTAGTAGCTAGGAATAAAAACAAAATAAAACAAATTATTTAAAAAACAAAAAACCCGCCTGCAAAAATGCATAACTTAAAAGAGAAAAACAAGCATTATAATCTGTAGAATTTTGGTATAACAGGCGGGGAACAAACAAAAGTTACACCATATTTCAGGTTATTGGTTTCTTCCTTGGTATATTATTTGGAATTAACTCATTAATAGCTTTTATTTGATACCAATATTGTAGTTTATTTAAAAAAAAAAAGCCTTCCCCCCCCTTTTTTTTTGTTTCCAGATGATATTTAAAAAAAATATATAACCTATGTCACTCCCACAATTTAAGGGCTCATGTATGACAGCTGAAGATAAGGTATCCACCACTACTGCTGGGGGAGTGAATGGTAAGGTTGCAACTGGTTGCCACGGCTGATAAATAACTTCTGAGGGTAAGGCTTCCACTGTTACTGATGGAGATGTAGGCCGAAGGGTATGTGAAGGATCTCCTGCTAAGACCTCCAATAGGTCAGCGTCCATTACGTTTTGTAAGCTGTCCAATGCCCTGTTTGATATCATAAGGTGGATAAAGTACCTGAAACCTCTTCCTCCTCAGATATTTCATCCTCTGATGATGCATACATTTCTTCCAAAGCTCTTTCGATTTCATGTTCGCGAACAATTCAATTTTTATGTGGTTTTGCGTGTTCTGCGCGTTTTAGCATATGAATGATTAATTTACCGTGATCTACTAGTATAACCCTTCTTATCTTATCTTCTTATGGGGCTGGCCCTGAGCCAGAGTATAACCCTTAATAATTATGTAGACAACTTACAGGACAGTGGCCATATAAAGACCACATTTCTTTGTTCTATATGGGCGGAGGTTATATGTGGGCCACAAACTTTGGGAGTAAATATTTCACAAAAAAAACAAATATTGTGATAAATCAAATAATATTACAGATGAATAAACTTGTATACTATCATAAAGTAGTCATAAATAGCACTTACCATATTCATTTTCGGCATAATCACATTTATAATTAACACAAACCCAAGAAAACAACCATTTTTGGCAAGATTAGTATTTGACATACAAAACGTCAAAAAAATGTTGCTTTATACGTTCTTTTTTTCGTTCAGAAATCGAATGCGTTTCATAGACAATATAATAATGACATTTTGTGGTTCCTATACGACATCGGCTCGTCACAAAAAAATACAAATCCATGTGGTCGCTATGTGTTCACTGCCTGGCTAAGGGTTAAATTACTGTACCTACTATCTATCACACTTTATGCGATTATATGTCTGAGTTATTGTCATTTATTTTGATATATTCTTGTCACTGAATTTAATATGTTAAGTCTCATTGTGTGTTCAAACCTAATAAACAGTTATTCATTTTGATGGTTCAATTTTTTGGCATTCAAAAAAGCAATAGTTACCTTCTTTTAGACACTACCTAAGATAAGACAGATGAACAGACATTCCAAACAGAAAACTGTGGAAAGTTCGGAAAGAAGCACTTTTAGCAGAGCTCATATACAAAACTAAGTAGTAAGCTTTTGATAACACTTAAAAGAATGAAAAGATGATATTAATATCATAAAGGAACTTAGGGTCTGAGGGTTGTATTTTTCCTGATTACATCTCATTTCATCTCTAGACACTATGTCTAGACATTTCACGTAATTTGATCATTCCAAAATATATCAGGATTTCAAAATATCAAGATTATTCTCAGAGTTTCATTAGGTACTTCTTCTTGGTTGTAGTTGGAATGTATAAAAAAATATTTAACTAGTTCATAGACTACCATCAGTTTATTTTAAACAAATGACTTTTCAAGACTAACCATAATGTACCAAGTAATACTTGCAACAGTAGTTTCTTTCACATTTTTAACAACAATGAAATCTACCCTTTTACCATTTCGTTTTAGAACTAGCATTTAACAATAAGTCCTAGCGATTTCTGAGCAGATCAACAAGTTTTGAGTCTACAGAGTACAATTTGCTACATAACACAACCGTTAGGTACCCAAGATAAGTCTTGAGTGCTTGTAAAACTTCACAAATCCTGAAGTTCCTGTAGATAAAATGATAAACAAACGAGACATAATGGCACCTTTGACATTTCCTATAGCTGGACGAAAGATTTAGCTAGATGAATGGAACTCGCTGAACTTCTTGACAAAAGAACACATGATTGATATTTATGATTATGACAACAAGATAACGGTCACAACGGTGATAGGCTAGATCTATATTAATTTAAAGAGTTCCGTCTCCAGGTACTTATAAAGTTTGACGCGAGTCAGTGGCAGTTCCTAAAGCCTTATCTGCACAATTTTTCTCTTCATGACCGTATTGACGACATTTCCTACACTTGAGTATTTATAGTGTTAGATGAATAATACCACGAATTTTAGAAAAGATGATGAACTGTGGTGGCATTACATGATGACAAAACGTTTTAATTATTATTCGTATTATTATGTATTATTTTTATTTACAACCCTCAACCATAGTACGTATATGATACTGTAGCCACCACTGATCCAACACGTTCTGACCCTCTGTTCAAGAAATATAGATAACAACAAATTCTGAAAAGAACTTGTATCACGGTACGTTTTGACCCTCTGATAAGAAACATTGAAGCAAATAGGAATGACGCCACACGCCGCCGTCGGACTTCGCCCCAATCTTCAGCCGCGCGCGCGAGCACAACACACGCGTTCACTGGATACTGCCGCCTCGATGAATGCCCGCGTTCAACGTGTGCCACCTATATTTATAACCTCGGCGCACCGAGACACGATGCCCGTGAGCGCGCGACCGCAGCGACACTGTGCGGAACAAACGGGCGATAGTGCTGTGTTCTGATTGGAGAAATTTATGTAATTTCTATTGGTTAGGTAATAATTGAATTATTGTAATTTCAAATAATCTTTATACCTATTGGTTAGCTTCTTATATTGTAAATAGTATTAAAGTAGGAACATTGTAAAATAAAGGCATTACAAATCTGGACTCCGAGTATTATTCCTCTCAACCTACGAAGATCCTCCAAAGTGGTGACCCCGAACAAAACACACCTCATCTGAAGAAAACATAACGTCATCGTCATACTTCCGAAGAATCACCTTACTTCAAGATGCCGAATCCCAGCCCAGCGGAGCCACAGCCAGGCCCATCGACATCGACATCACATACTGCCACGAAGGCTGAAGCTGCTGGCATATCTCTCACCATGCGCATTCCACCATTCTGGCGCGATCGACCACGACTCTGGTTTATTAGCTTCGAGGCCGCAACACACGACCTCAAGAAAGGCCAGGCACAGCTCGCCCAGATGGTCATAGCACAGCTGGAGAAGCAAGACATCGAGCAGATCGTGGATCTACTGTACAACCCTCCAGAGACGGACCAGTACAAAGCCATCAAGGAGAGACTCATATCCGCATACGAGGAATCTGACAGCCGCCAGTTCCAGAAGCTGCTGTCAGAGATGGAACTTGGAGACCAGAAACCGACACAGCTACTCCGCCGCATGAGAAACCTCGCCAGAGACAAGGTTCCCGACTCTACCTTGCGCCTGATGTGGACCAACCACCTGCCACCACACGTCCGCTCTGTCCTCGCAGTCAGCGAGTCGTTTAGTACTAAAACGGCACTCGAGGAACTCGCGCTGCTGGCAGACAAAATGATGGAGCAGACTGCGTCAGCGGAAGTCGCGGCCGTGCAGTTACCAGCACCACCACCACCATCCGCACCGCAACCAGATACTCAGTTTCTCATCGACGAGATAAGAAAACTATCGCTGGAAATAGCTGAGTTAAAAACAAGACCACAATACGACAACCATCGTCGCAGCCGCTACCCATCTCGTCACCGTCACGCGTCACGATCACGCAATCGATCGGCAACGCCATCACCATTCTGCTACTATCATCGACGTTTCAAAGAACAAGCTAGACGCTGCACATCGCCTTGCTCATTCAAGAAGCAAGTTAAGCAAAATGCGGAAAACTAGACAGGACGTTGGCAGAGGCGGACACCGGCGTTCGAAACCAATCACACCGCCTATATATCACCGATAGAAGCTCAAATCTGTCATTCCTAGTCGACACGGGAGCCAACATTTCCGTAGTACCAAGAAGAAAGGGACAAGTGGCGACGCCGCTACCATTTACACTGTACGCAGCGAACAACACAACTATAGCTACGTACGGCGAGAAAACATTGTCACTTGATTTCAACCTACGACGCCCTTACAAATGGAAATTCATCGTAGCTGACGTTTCGAAGCCAATACTGGGAGCAGACTTCCTCAAGCATCACCAACTCATCGTCGACTTGAAAAACCGAAGACTAATCGACGATGTTACGAGCTTAAAGGTCAACGCCCCGATACGAAAATCAAACGTGCCTACCGTACGCAGCATCGACATGTCGCAGTCATACCACGACATTCTAGCGCAATATCCCGGCATAACAAGATTAACATCGATGAAATTAAACTCCAATATCAACGTGAAACATTTCATCGAAACACAAGGACAACCAATACATAGCCGCGCTCGACCAATCCCACCGCATCGTTTCGAAATAGTCAAGAAAGAGTTTGAAAACATGATCGAACAAGGATTATGCAGACCCAGTAAAAGCCCGTGGTCATCACCTCTACACATCGTACCAAAGAAGAATGGCGATATTAGAGTTTGCGGTGACTATCGCCGACTTAATTCCATCACCATACCAGATCGCTACCCTGTACCACGCATCAAAGATTTTACTCATCAGCTATCCGGAAAAACTATCTTCTCCACCATAGACCTCAACCGTGCATACCAACAGCTGAGCGTAAGAGAAGAAGACATTGAGAAGACAGCGATCATCACACCGATGGGGTTATTCGAATTTCCACGTATGTGCCCTGGTTTAAAAAACGCCGGACAAACGTTTCAACGGTACATTCATGAAGTACTACGAGGATTGGATTTCGTATTCCCGTTCATTGACGATTTATTACTGGCATCAGAAGACGAACCCCAACACCGAGAACACCTTCACATCGTTCTGAAAAGATTAGAAGATAACGGCATCACTATCAACCCAGTCAAATGCAACCTAGGTCAAACGCAAGTTCAGTTCCTAGGATACACAGTATCATCAGAAGGTATCAAACCTCCTGAGCATAAAATACAAGCTATCACTAATTATCCCAAGCCGACTACAATCGAAGAGTTAAGAAGATTTCTCGGTATGATCAATTTCTATCGCGACCACATACCTAACGCCGCAACACTACAAGCACCATTGAACTCGTACCTACATAATGTCAAGAAGAGAGACAAAAGTCCAATCACATGGAACGACGAAGCAACTCAAGCATTCGAGCGAAGTAAAGCTAGCATAATAAACGCCGCTCTTCTCGCTCATCCGTCGCACCATGCATCACTAGCATTATTCTGCGACGCATCAAACAACTCAGCTGGCGCCGTACTACAACAATTCATCAATGACACGTGGCAACCGCTCGGATATTATTCCAAGAAATTCACCGACGCGCAAAAGAAGTATTCGACTTTCGATCGTGAGCTCGTCGCAATCTATATGGCTATCAAACATTTCCGAAAAACATTCGAAGGACGTCATCTCATCGTATTCACTGATCACAAGCCGCTAACATTCGTAATGTCGAAGACTAACTTAAACTCAGAAACACCGAGGCGAACGAGACAACTTTTGTTTATCAGCGAATTCACCACCGACATAAGGCATGTGAGCGGTAAACAAAACGTCGTCGCCGACACACTCAGCCGCATAGAAACAATTTCATGCCCATCTACAATAAACTACAACGACATAGCCAGCGCGCAAGAAAAGGACAGCAACATTGAACAATTATTATCACAAACAAACATCACTCTCAAGAAAATAATAATACCAAACACCGACGTCGAGTTATACTGCGAAACATCTACTCCACATGTACGTCCATACATACCCGAGCCATATCGACAAGAAGTTTATAACAGCGTGCACAATATCAGTCACCCTGGTACGCGCACGACTCGCAAACTTACAACTCAAAAATACTTCTGGCCATCAATGAACGCAGATATCAGCCGTTGGACTCGAACCTGTATACATTGTCAGAAAAGCAAGATACAGCGACACACGTTCTCGAGAATCTCATCTTTCCCACCAAGCGACCGTTTTCAACATCTACACGTCGACATCGTCGGACCGCTACCTACAACAGCTCAAGGTCACCGTTACTTAGTAACAATGATCGACCGTTTAACGAAGTGGCCCGAAGCTATACCTACCGACGAAATAACAGCTGATCGAATAGCTGATATCGTCTACCAACATTGGATAGCAAGATTTGGATGCCCGACCACACTAACAAGCGACCAAGGTCGTCAGTTCGAGAGCCACCTGTTTCAAAACCTTATGAAGCAATTGGGAATCAAGAAAAATCGCACTACATCGTATCATCCTCAAAGCAATGGTATCGTTGAACGGTGGCATCGATCTCTCAAAACTGCATTACGCACCCGAATCTCAAACTCAAGTAAATGGATCGACGAGTTACCTACCGTGTTACTGGGCCTACGAGCCGCGCTTCGCACCGATACAGGCGTGAGCGCCGCAGAACTTACCTACGGCTACAATTTACGCCTACCCGGAGAATTTTTTTCTGCAAATACCCAAACACCTGCGATGGATTATACTTACCGGAACGCGCTCCTAGACCGTTAGGCCGTGCCCTTAGTCATTTCGTTCCGCTAAATTAATTATCGGCTCTCAATACTTTTACTTTTCCGCTAAACACCAGTCTGATGTAGTATAAATCTGCTAATAATTGTTTGCGGTCCTCCACGAAGTGAACTCAAACAATAATAAACATCGAAAAATATTTTAAAAGTGCCGTATCATAGTGACTAACTCGCGAGTGCACGGAATCCTCGCGGTTGTGTGAAGTATACAAAGGCGATAGTCCTGCGTACGTGCGATATTCGCTGCAAGGTCAGTGCTACCAACTTTCCGACGACGAAGTAGGCGCGGGCGTTCCAGCGACGAATATAGTGCGACCGTGTGCACTCCTAGTGAAAGCTACTGGTGGCGCCACCCCAACCACGAATTTTCGCTTTTGCCGTATTGCTAGCGCACCTCGCTTTTCTATTTTTGACAAATTAACGCTTTTGCTGGAGACAACATGAGTAATTGCTCTGCTTGTTTAAACGATATTGCCCATAATGAGGAACGACTCCGTTGCAAGCACGAGCATTGTGGCAGGCTTTTTCACTTGGCATGCACTGGAAAAAAGAACTTTCCTAATATGGACGAAATGTCTTCATGGGTCTGCCCCGAATGTCGCCGTGCCGTAAAAAGTGGTGGAGATAATAGTCTCACCCCTGTTGGCTATAATCGGACGGATCCAAACGTAACACTGAGAAGGACAAGAACTCAAGCGCTCAGTACCGGTTCTTTCATTGACCCTGATATTGAAAATAACGATCATATCGCTATGTCTGCTCTGCGTTCTGAGATGGCAACTTTGAAGGATCTGTTAACCAGAGCATTATCCTTGGTGAGTAGTCACGAATTAAAATTGGAAAGATATGCAGTTCAGGCAGAGCAACTAAACATGAGACTTGAAAAATATGAAAAGTCTGGAATGTATTCAAACGGAGCGAAGGAAATGCAACCAGGGCCTACAAGTCGCCCACTGACTGCTCCCACCGCGCAACGTCTAAAAACTCAAGAAGATGAGCCACCCACCGTGTGTTGTATCCAATCCATCCTAACGAACACCCAGCCTGGGACACCTAAACACCAAGCAATAGAAACGTCGGAAATGGCTAACCGCCGGGACCAAGCAATTGATAACAATGATCTGAATAATGTTAATATAGAATTGACGGGAACCGCAGTAGTTAATGATGAGGAATGGACTGTGGTGAAGAAACGAAACAACCGGAGTAAAGCGCCACTGTGTGGAACTGCGGATCCTACCGTCATTAGCTTGAAAGCTGTGGAGGCCCGTAAATTCATCCACCTATGGAACATGGCGTCGGGTGTAGAGGAGGTACGCCAGTATCTCGAACAATTATGTCCAACGGCCACGATAGAAGAGATCGTACCCCGCGGAGATTATAAGTCCTATAAAATCGGCGTCCCGGCTCATCATTACGACCAGTGTTTCTCCGTTAAGGTCTGGCCAATCAATGCTAGAATTAAACCTTGGATAAACTACAGGAAACCAGTCCGTCTCACTGGACCCACTAACAGTGCAATAATAGCGCCTAGTCAACGGCAGTCCTTTCGTGGCGCCAGAGAGGCAATGCAACAAAGTTAGTCATATCAACGCTTTCTATCAGAATGTTCGAGGTCTAAAAACCAAACTTTCAATGTGGCGTAACAACCTCGCAATCTCGAACTACAACCTAGTCGCTGTTTCCGAAACATTCTTGGACTGTTCCGTTCAGGATCCTGAACTTGAAAGTGGTGACTGGAGTGTTCTGCGCCGTGACAGAAATACGCCGGGTGGAGGAGTATTGCTCGCGGCGCGACCACCTATTGCACTACGCAGGAAGCAGGAGTACGAGACTGACTTTGGGGAGGACCTGTGGGCATCTTTTACCTGGCGCGGTCATCCATTTCTCCTATGTGTAGTGTACATAAAGCCTAGTGCCAATGATGAAGAATATATGCGTTGGTTCTGTAGAGTTGAAAGTTTTGTGCACAATTATGCAGGATCGATAATGATTATGGGTGACATTAATCTAAATAGTGCTTCAACTTGTGTTAAAAATTATTATTGCTATTTTGTATCTTTTTGTGCTCTTGTTGACAAAAATGTAATCCTCAACAGCCACGGAGGAATGTTAGATATAATATTAGTCCGGGATGGCATCCAAGGCGCGGTAGTTGACAGTGTAGATGGACTTGTGCCACCAGACGCGTATCATCCTCCGTTAAACGTTGAGATAAAGGTTGAATCAGCTCATGGATCGGATGTCATTGAGTCGAGTAACATAAGTCCAGCTAAAGACTGGAATTTTAACAAATGTGATGTCGATCAGCTTTGCCTATCCCTATCCGAAATTTCCTGGGAACCTGTTTTACAGATAAGTGACGTTGGAGATGCGGTAAGTACATTTTATAGTAACGTCTACAAAATATTCGATGACTGTATGCCTAAAAAACATCGTGGCAAATCTACCCGCAAACGATACCCAGTTTGGTTTACTTCAGAAATAATTAGTGATATCAAAATAAAACTGAAACTACATGCAAGCTGGAAGCGAACCAACTGCAGCGATGAGTACAAGATTTTTGCGGACCTCAGGAACTCCTTAAAGCATCGTACTGCGGAGGCTTACAGTTTGTATATCAGGCGCATTGAAAGTAATATTAAAAGCAACCCACTTGAATTCTGGCGACACGTTAACAGCTTACGATCGAAAGGGGGGTTTGAGCCTTGCGTTAGCTATAGTGGCGACCGTTTCTCAGGGGCAGCAGCTGCTGAAGCTTTTGCCAAATATTTTGCAAGCGTGTTTCTGCCTGAAATTCCACAGTTAAATCCAGCATGTGCCAATAATCATGAAACTGGTTCCAACAGTAACTACATAAATATTTTTCAATTCACTCTCGATGATGTCCAGTACGGTATCGATAAACTAAAACCCAAAAGTTCCATAGGGCCTGACAGTATTCCACCTTTTGTTTTGAAACAGTTCAAAGAACTATTCGCCGCTCCTCTATGTCACATTTTTAATTTGTCATTAAAGACAGGCATATATCCACACCAATGGAAAATCTCACGAGTGACGCCTATACCTAAGACTTCCAATAAATCAGCAGTTGAAGGTTATCGACCAATCGCTATATTGTCATCTCCAGCCAAGATATTCGAAAATGTTCTTCATAAGCTTATATACTCCCAGGTTGAAAAATATCTGAGTAACAGCCAGCACGGTTTTAGATGCAAGAGGTCTGTTGATTCCAATCTGCAGACAATTACAGAGTACATATCAAAGCATCTTGACAAGAAGCGACAGGTGGATGTGCTTTATTTTGATTTTTGTAAAGCTTTTGACAGAGTTAATAATGATATCTTGCTTCGGAAACTCAGCGCCATTGGTTTCTGTCCTAACGTACTTCGGCTTTTGGCTGACTATCTCCGTGACCGCCAGCAGTTTGTAAGGCTGGGTATCTACGTATCTGGTCCCTACCATACACGCTCGGGCGTAAGTCAAGGGTCAATATTGGGGCCTCTACTATTTCTACTCATGATAAATGACTTACCAGCTGTCGCAAAATTTGCAGAGTGTCTCCTTTACGCAGATGACCTCAAACTTTATAGTACTGTTGACACCGAATCTGATTGCGAGGCTATGCAAAACGATATAAATGCCATATATGAATGGGGAGTTCAAAATAAAATGGAGTTCAATTCGTCCAAGTGCTATGCAATGACCTTTGGCCGAATGCGACACCCAATTGATTTTGAATACAAAATAAATGGAAAAAAAATAACTAGACCAACTAACATGAAGGACTTGGGTGTCACATTCGACCAGAAACTTACTTTCCATGATCACATTTCTACAGTCGCCAAAGAATCTTTTAAAAGGCTAGGGTTTGTTCTCAGGAATGCCCGTGATTTTCACAACGAGCATGTAATAAGGCTCTTATACAACACACTTGTCCGAACCAAGCTAGAAGCTAGTTCTTCGGTGTGGAATCCGCACGAAGCTAAGTATGCACTTCTTGTAGAAAAAGTGCAAAAAGCATTCCTGCGTTTTCTTTACAGAAGAGCTCTCGGGTACTATCCCTACCTCTATCCCACCAGGTTCCTCTTAGGATGTCTGGGATATCATTCACTGGAGACCAGAAGGGCATGTGGCCAGGTAGGCGTTATGCTCAAAGTGTGGAAGGGTATGACAGATGCGCCTGACATCCATAATGAGCTGATTCGACTCTACACACCGAATAATTATCTCCGTGGCAGAAGTCATCGACTGCTAAGCGTGCCTTCGTGTCGGACTGTGGCCCGTGCTGCGTCTCCCCTGCCGCGCGTGTTGACCGCATTAAACAAGCTCCTGGAAGCCAACCCGGACTGTGATCTGTTCCATCAAAGATTCGCCAATTTAATGGTTACGTGCCTAATTTTTTGTGAAAATAATTGTATTTAATTGTTGTGATTCCTTTATGTGTTATGTTTGTACTTACCATATATATTCTGATTTATGTAATTGGTTGTTAAAGCCGTGTAAATCAAATAATTAAATAAATAAATAAATGCATTCATTCAATTTTACGTAGAAAAACTGCGTCATATTATTCAAGCAAACAAGCCGCAAGCCATCACAGAGCAACACAGCAATAATAAACGCATGTTCGTGCATGAAGATTTACGCAAGTGCAGTCACGTATTCATCAGAACAGATGCTGTAAAAAAACCACTACAGACTCCATACGAAGGCCCCTATCGAGTTATAAGCCGAACAGAAAAGGTTTATAACATTCAGCTACCAGATCGGCAAGCCAACATATCAATCGATCGACTCAAGCCTGCATATGTCGTCACGGAACTTACCAATACCTTACCGACAACCAAGATTACCACACCAAGCAGTACCGTTACCATTACCAACCGAACCACGAGCTGTACCACTCCAACCATTACCAAGCAGCCAATGCAAGTACCTCCGGCCAACGTGACGTCACAGCCCGCCTTCATCAAGACAACACGCACAGGCCGTGCCATCAAGCTGCCGGTACGCTTCGCTTGAAGGGGAGTACTGTAGCCACCACTGATCCAACACGTTCTGACCCTCTGTTCAAGAAATATAGATAACAACAAATTCTGAAAAGAACTTGTATCACGGTACGTTTTGACCCTCTGATAAGAAACATTGAAGCAAATAGGAATGACGCCACACGCCGCCGTCGGACTTCGCCCCAATCTTCAGCCGCGCGCGCGAGCACAACACACGCGTTCACTGGATACTGCCGCCTCGATGAATGCCCGCGTTCAATTTTTTTTTTTTTTTTTTTAAACTAGGGCATCTCATAGTTGATTTTAGATGAAAATCGTAACTATTTAACCGGACTTTCCTGTGGCTGCCTTAAGCTACTACACTCAGGGCCTCCAGCCAGGGGCATATGACTATTCTAAATTAAAACTAAGTGAACGCTCGCTAAGGGCACCCCCTGTGGGGTACGAACCTCGGCTTAGGGCGTCACTGACGGGAGGACAGCAAGATGGGACAGGCTGGATCAATATAGGATCATTATTATTATTATATGGGGAATTTAAAGCTACGTGCTCAGCTACGGCGCGGGCTGGCACATCATCGGACAAGGGACGGGGGGACGAATTTAATCGGGATCGCGGTCGTGCTGGACCTCGGCGGCGAGGTCGGAATGACGGTAGGCGTCTGTTTTTGTGTTTCAGAACTGTACTGGTGGCCCTATTGCTCTCCTGGAGGAGGGTTATGGGATCGTCTGGCTCTACAAGTGCATGCCTCGGACGGCGGACTTTGCTAATCCTAGAGGGGGCATAGTTAGCGGCCTCGACAACCAGAGGGTTGCGATGTTTGACGGCTTTATCGAAGTAACGCTTGGAAAGGCGTTTTAGGAACTGGCGGATTGTGGGGATCTTTAAGTCGAGATGGAGGATCTCGTTACGAACGAACCAGGGGGCTGACGTGATTTTACGTAGGAAACGGTTCTGTAGGGTTTGCATCCTATGGATGTAGTGGGGCTTTGCGTGAGCGAAGACGGACCCCGCATAGGTCATGATGGGACGAATGCACGCCGTGTAGGTACGCAATTTGCACTTGAGTGACAATTTGCTACGTGCATTCAGGACGGAGTGGAGTCTACCTAGAGCGAAAGCGGCACGCGAGCGCACCTGCTTTATGTGCTCTTGAAACGAGAGTTTATCGTCCAGCGTTACACCTAGATATTTAGCTCGCTTCTCCCAAGGGATCGGCTTGCCAAACATGGTGAGCGGACTGGGGACGGGGGCTCTAAAACGATTACGCGATTTCTGGAAGAGAACCGCTTGACTTTTATCTGGATTTACTTCGATTCGCCATTTTCGAAACCAGGCGCCGAGCTTGTCGACCGCTGCCTGGAGAGCTAGGCGAATCTGATCGGGTCGACGCCCCCTCGAGTAAATGGCCGTATCGTCTGCGAACAGAGCCAACTGCGCCTTTTTACTTTTGGGAATGTCGCCGGTGAACAAAGTGAAAATGAGGGGAGACAGCACGGAGCCCTGAGGGACTCCGGCTCGTATGGGTCGGGGAGAGGAGAGGGCACCTTCGATACGGTATCGAAAGGTGCGGTTCGACAGAAAGTCTCGAATGATGAGCACGAGACGGTCAGGCACTCCGAGTTGGTATAACTTGTATAACAAGCCATTGTGCCAGACTTTGTCGAAAGCTTTCGCTATATCGAAGAATACCGCACCGGTCACCTCACTGCGTTGGAAACCAAAGCTTATGTGTTCGATGATCCGGTGTACCTGATGCACGCTAGAGTGCTGAGTTCGAAAGCCGAACTGCTCGTTGGGGATGAGGCCCTTGGTCTCTGCATAGTCTCTGAGACGCTTATAAATAAGCCTCTCGTAGATTTTGCCGAGAACCTTGAGCAGACTGATTGGGCGGTAACTCGAAGGGTCCGACCTGGGCTTGCCGGGCTTCGGGATACCAATGACGGTGGCTTCTTTCCACGCTTGGGGGAAGATATTATTGCTCAGAGCACCATTGAAGATGGTGGTCAATAGCATTATAAGATGGGCGGGAAACAACTGAACCACCCTATTGGTGATTGCGTCTGAACCGGGGGCTTTACGATTTTTAAGATCCTTGATGATCCCGTGCACCTCGTCTGGGGTGACGGGGGGCAAGGGGTCATCAGGGTCTTCTACGGGGGGAAGTGAGGTTCTACGTTCGACTTCCGCGTCTACCTCATGGAGGTGAGCTTGGTCTACTGGTAGGGAGCTGGGGGAGCATTGAGCCTCTAGGCTGTCTGCTAGGCATTCTGCCTTTTCTAAATCCTCAAAAGCGATGGATTTATCGGGACGTACTAGGGGGGGCATGGCGGCTTCCTGCGGGGACTTGAGTTTCCTCTGAAGGTCCCAGAATGCTAGATGAGTTGGCTCTAGGTCGCTCAACATCTTATCCCAACCCGCGTTACGCAGCTCTTGTACACGTTTCTTTACAGTTCTCTGTAAATAGCGCATATGAGCTTTGTTAGCGGAGCAGGGAAAGGTGGTGTACGCACGGACAGACGCGTTCTTCTCAGTTATCAGATCACGCACTTCCTGTGGGAGTCTCCAGCGACGGTCGTCCGTCGCCGGAGCCTCCTTTGAACATTCGTTCAAAACAGATTGTACGTGGTCAGTAAGTGAGTCGATCGCGGCCGTCGTGTCCGCGGTAGAGTCAAACTTATCGGGGATAGAGTCTAGTTGGGGGGACGTGTTGGATTTCAGCTTTTCGCTTACTTTCTTCCAGTCCGTTACCCTTTTGGTGGCTAGGGGAGATTGGGAGGCATCGTCCGGGTGACCTATGCGGGGGGCCAGTCTTATAACTATTGGACGGTGGTCAGAGTTAAGCTCGTCTACCGTTTCTATCGAGTCTAGACGTAGGCTGACGTTCTTAAGGAGCGCCAGGTCGAGTACGTCGGGGGTATGATTGGGGTCGTGGGGGAAGTGAGTGGGAGTCATCGGAGCGATGACATCAAAGTTCTTGGAGGAAGAGAGGTCGAACAAGTGTCGCCCTCTAGTGGAGGTAGTGGAACTATTCCACGCGGGATGTTTGGCATTGAAATCGCCTGCTATTATAGCGGAATTACTAAGGCCTAATAGGGCAGAGAGGTCGTCCGAGAGGGACTGAAAGTCCTCAGCGGCACTCTGGGGGGGGAGGTAAGCCGACACTAGAGTGATCGGTTCGTGACCAGACATGCCTAGACGGCATATAGAGACTTCTAAACGAGAGAGGGTGGGAGGGTCCATAGGGATGCAATAAAGTTCCTTTTTGTAATAAATGAGGGTTCCGCCCTTGTGGCAACGCGTTCTATCGTTACGGACTATACGATAGTTGGCTATGGAGGGATTGCGGTTACTAGGTTTGAGGAACGTTTCCTGAACAAGGAGAATATCTAATTGATGGTCGCGGAGGAAGAGAGAGATCTCATCTCGTTGACCGTTGATGCCATTGGCATTGAAGATACCTAGCCTGAGGGATCGGGGTTTAAACCTAGCTAAGATGGCTTTATCCATTATGAGTTGGATTAGCGAGGGAAATTAGGGCTTGCGTAACGTCCGAGTACGCGTTGTAGATCACTTGGATCTGAGCTAGATCGCATCTATCCCTGGCTGCCTGGATTTCGGCGGCCATTCTGATAGCGCGGGGGGAGTAAAAGATCATGAACGTGGATGCTAACACGTTAAAGGGATCTTTACCTACGTTAGGGTTTTGGGGAGCCACAGAAGTGGGAGCGGGGCGAGAGTTAGCTGGCGCGGGAGCGCGTTTTGCGAGAGGCGCGGAGGGCGCGGGGGGTGCGGGGGGAGGGGGGGGTGCAAAATGCGCGGGGGGCGCGAGGTGCGCTGGGGGGTGGGCACGGATACGCGGGTCCATGAGAGAGTAGAGGGGGGTGTGGGGGGCAGGGGGTTTCGCGGAGGCTAACTTGGGGAATGATTGCTGGTGTTGCAGCATATTCCAGGGACTGGGGCGCTGAGGGCTAAGTCTCTCTGGAATTTGAGAGGAAGGAATGGGAGGGAATTCCCTATACTGACGATTGTCAGCACGCTTATTAAGCTTGGGAGAACTTGACTTTGGGGCTTTGGGGCAGCCACGGTAATTGGCTGGGTGCCCTTCTTGGCCACATAGCACACAGCTGGGAGGGCTGAGGCAGAGGGAACGGTCCTTAGGACGCGTGCAATCGGCAGTGCCGTGCTCTCCCAGGCACTTTACGCACCTGGGGGTCGCATGGCAGTGCTTTTGCGAATGGCCATAGAGCTGGCAACGGTGGCATTGCCCTATATTCCCGTTTTTACGGGGTTTCTCTATTATAAAACCGGTAAGGTTACAGAGGGATCTGATGTTGAAAATGGGGTGATGCCCCTCTACTGGAGAGCACACGACAAGTAGCATGTCGTATGCTTCACCGCCACGCGAGCGGTGCATGCGGTGGACTTCGTCCACGGGGACATTTTGCGACTGAAGGTCGGCTTTTATGTCGGCGGGGGCTATTTCCTTAGGGATACGTTTTATAACGACCCTAATCTGTTTTTCTTCTGGGAGCGAGAAGGTGTGGAATGAGATTCCTCTAGCTCGCAGAAGCTTAGTTAACTCGCGATAATCGTTCGCGGTCGGGACAGAGATTTTAATACCCTGTAGGGTAGACTTGGCGTTGGTGAAGCGGATTTTCTTTTCGACACACCATTTGGACACATCTGTCCACTTCCCCTTGTCCTGAAGGAACACGGGGGGTGGGGGACGGGGCTTTCTAGTGCCCGAAGTGATAGGGACGGCGGGTGCAACTTGTGCATCGGTCGCGGCGGGGGAGGTGGAGGGGGAAGCTACTGTCGCAACGGTAGCGCTACTAGGCGCTATACCGGCTACTTGCGCTACGGGGTTAGGGGTGGGGGAAATTACGTCATCGACGGCGATGACTTTGTTTGCCTGACTGGATGTTTGCCTCTTCTTCTTCCTTTTGCTCCCCTTTCCTGAGACTGGGGTAAACCCGTCGTCCTCGGAATGGGAGGAAGAGGAAGGAGCGGAGGCATTCTCAGTGTCTGAGGCATAGTTGAAGGGCGTAGCGGCTCGCTTTGAGGAAGCGGCCGGCTCGGTAGTGTCCATTGACTCTACCGCTGGGCTGAATGCCGGGCTGAAGGCCGGACTGGGGGACCTAATAAAGGGGTCTTCCAGCTCTATAGCTGGAAGAGACTGGGATTGGGGAATAACATCGCTGAAGTCAGCGATGTTAGAGTCAGAAGGACTGGGCTTGGGATCGAGTAGCGGCGCTAGCTCGTCTATCTCTTTCCTAATAGCGGCCTTTTCTTCCGCAGTGGGCTCGGCTAATAGCCTAAGGATGATAGAGAAAAGTTTCCTTATTAAAGGATCCATCTCTCTATGTCTATCTAGTACTAATTACCTACTATCTCCTAACATAAATCCTAACTCTAACTCCCCGGGAGGGATGCCCGGGGATGTGTAAACCCTCCCTGTCGGGTATAGACAGGGAGGTTGAGTACCTAAGGTGAGCCCTAAGCTTGCTTTTGCCCGTTGCCTATCTTATTGGTGCAACGGGGTCCTAAATGGGTCTGTTGTGTCGGGGTAGACACACCCGACCACAACAGGTGTGTAGCTGTGAAAGCAAAACTGTCACCAATGCCGACTAGGAGACCCCCCAAGGCCGAACACTGGGACCCGTCCAACTTTCTGCCTCACCCTGAAGGGGATCGGCGGGTGCGATTGGGTCAACACCCCCTCGGCTTCGTTGGCACCGTATAGGTATCCACCGAGGACCACGAAACTGTGGTTTTACCCAGAAGGGGCCAACAACACGACGTACGTTTCAATGACGGATAACTGTTATCGAAACCCTTACAAGCTGTGCCTTGAAAAAGGCACACAGCAAGTAGCTGAAGATAGTCGTTATAATTTTGCTATAAATAATAAAATATAAATAATATTTTACTATCAATAACAAAGTATAACACTATGAAGTCTTGAATTCAGGATCGCTTGGAACCGGAATCGGGAGAGCACTCGTACCGCACTGCGCACAACACGTCCGACCGCTGCCGCTGGCGCGCGTCGAGTGAGCCCGCGTTCAACGTGTGCCACCTATATTTATAACCTCGGCGCACCGAGACACGATGCCCGTGAGCGCGCGACCGCAGCGACACTGTGCGGAACAAACGGGCGATAGTGCTGTGTTCTGATTGGAGAAATTTATGTAATTTCTATTGGTTAGGTAATAATTGAATTATTGTAATTTCAAATAATCTTTATACCTATTGGTTAGCTTCTTATATTGTAAATAGTATTAAAGTAGGAACATTGTAAAATAAAGGCATTACAAATCTGGACTCCGAGTATTATTCCTCTCAACCTACGAAGATCCTCCAAAATACAATAAAATGTCACATTTCTCACGCACGACACGACATGGCAGGATTGACACTGACACAAAGAGTAAATTATTCATACTATACTGACACAATTTGACAAGCTTGCAACTCAGGGTGCATTCCGAATTAGGCTGTAATCGATTTGAGCGCGCTTTTACCCGTTCCCACAGACCCCGTTCCGAATTACGCTTGATTCACACATAAATATCACTGAAGCCACCGTTCCGACACAGTGCATGAGTGCAAAATATTCTTTCATACATTCTCGTGTGTCCGTCAGTGTTGCCACCTTGCAGACAAAATTAAAATTGCGCGTATTGGGATCACAAATATTTTGTGATCCCAATACGCGCCTCTTCTTCAAATCTTTCATTAACATTTCAGTTTTAGCATCGCGATCGGATGATTCCATTTTAAATAGTTGTATTGAAATGTAATACTCACAGGTTCTTCAGCGTAGTTTAAAGCATAAAAGCGAACCTTTGCAAAATCTGTAGCGTGGCTAAAGCATATGCATCACCCCTCGACATGCAAGGTAGCTAAAGCGTATACATCACCCCTCGACATGCGAAGTTGCAAAGCACTGAAATGACGGGAAAGTAAACAGGTGAAGAAGAATGGGTTTGGAGGTTTTGGCTGGCACGCCTCAAACACTGTAATCCACTTTTATTCTTGAGTTTTGGTTATGCACCGTGATGCGTCTTTCAATCGTCCGATTTCTTTAAGCGTAAAATTCCGGTTCGAATGTTTGCGCGTTGTTGTGAGATATTCTGGCGGCTTTCAGTTGTCTGTGCATTCTCTCCTCTAGGCCGTTGCACTGAGGGTGATAAGCTGTCGTGGGGCAGCGGTACGTGCCTATGGTGACCCCTGTCAGTGATTGTGGCATAATTCGGGATGTACACATGGTAGGTAGTTATCAGCTGTACCGCGAGGGGCAACGACCGCGCATCCCTCGCGCCTGTCTCGCGCAGTCGGCCGTTCGCGCTGTAATACCTACTATCTACTATTGGTTCGAGAGCGCTTTCGAGTTTCGTTTATCACAATTCTAAATCCGCCATTTTTTAATCCTTTTTTTATTTTTTTTATAAATCAATTCTACTACCAGGACAAAATCATTTCGCTGCGGAAAACCAACCATTAAAATTTCAGCTTATATATGTACTACATAATCTGTGGTTGACAGCTTGTAATTAGTAAAATTACTCATAATAAACAAAATTAAAAATATTGCAACGCTTTAACTAGGTACCTAATAGTAATAAAATGGATTCAAGCAATGAAGACGATATATAGTTTGCAGCTGTCAGTATTGCATACCTGAAACGGCAAAAACAAAAATCTAGAAAGAAACCTAGGTACTGAATGCGTGACTTCCTAAAAAAGAGAGAAACACATGGTACCTGCAGTTTAAGGAATGAGTTGATTATTCAGCATGCACAGAGTTATAAGAATTTCCTCAGCCTATCACCTGAAGATTTTGAAATATTATTGCAGAAAGTTGCTCCAATTATAAAGAAATACGACACACATTTCAGAATGTCCATCCCTCCATCTGACCAATTATTTGTTACACTACGGTATTTAGCTACTGGTGATTCCTATGCATCTCTTATGTATTTAAACAGAATTTCAAAAACCTCAGTAAGCATAATAATACCTGAAGTTTGTACTGCCATAGTACAAATGCTTGCAGAGTATGTAAAAGTAAGTAAAACAATCTTTTGTTTTATTTAACTTTCATATATCATGGTATTTATTTAATATTTAATTACAATAGTTTTTATTTAACTTAAAGACTTATATTATCTATAATAATAATTATGTACAAGGGAAAATTATCAAAGGGCATCAAAAAGTTCGACCGCATCGCTGTCAAAAGGAAAAGTGCCCAAAATGCTGGCAGCATTGCCACGTTGTATGGCAATGCTGATTCTTTGCCCAAAAAATAGGCCAGCCTTCTGGTCACGTGAAGTGTCGACCAAGAGTTTGGCGATGTCTTGAAAAACTAAGTGGGCACTCGGACCCCATGGCTTGGTTTCAACCCATATACGTCCCGATAAAATTGGAGTATTTGCGCCGTTTGAGTTTTGTTTTCTGCACCTGCAGCAGCAGCTCCAGCACAGCCCGCCGTACTGGGAAGATGGGATGGCGCAAGGGTGTCGACACACTTTCATATATTAATATTATTATCATAGTTTTGGCATATGAACAATCATAAAATCAGTCTTATAACACAATGTAAACAAATATTCTCAAAGTAATCAACAAATAACATAATACTTTACAATAACATTTATGTAATACTATCTTGATAACAAGACTTACATACAACAATCATCTATAAGTAATCTTATAAGTATAACTATAAATAGTATGTCTGTGACCCCGTTGTTTATAAGATGTCTAACTTAGGTATAGCACAGGAATCTCCAATGATTTAATAACAGCATGTATATTAAAAAGTTTTGGACAAACATCAATAAAATAAAATCAGTCTTCTATCACAATGTAAACAAATATTCTCAAAGAACCTACCTAATCAACAACATCAACATAACATACTGCTTTCATTATCTTGATATCAAGACTTACATAAAACAATCATCTATATGTAATCTTTTAACTAAAAGTCAGTATCTATGAACCTGTTGTTTTAAAACTTTTTGTTCTAAGTGAAGTTAGAATTATGAGTATAGGTATGGTCTGATGTTGTATGTATATCATCTGCAGATAATTCATCTATAACTTCAACCTCAAATTCCAGAGGAATTGAACCCAAAGGGTCAATGTTCTCTATATTATTAGTATCTTTATTCTCAGTCTCAGAATCTAAAATTTCTAGTTTTGTGCTAAAAACTAGATCCATTATTTTCTTTTTTAGCATTAATAAATGTCTTATAGATTTTATCTCCCTTAATTCGCTTGCTATAGATTCTCTAAAAATAGAATATTTATCTTTTTTTGTTTGCTAATTATAGCATTTGATGCATCTCTGCATGCATATTGAGCGTGGCCAATTCTGAGTCATGCTTTCTTTTGTTGGCCTTATTTTTGGATCCTGGTGGAGTGAGGCATTCTAGTCCATCAATTTCATAATTTAGCGTGCCTGATTCAATCCTTCTGTTGTATAAATTTCTAGATTGGTATTGTTGGGGGGTGACATTTTCTGATCTATTATTTTCATTCACTTCCAATAGATCGGTTTCTTATTCAGCAGTTTGAGTTAAGACCTGAAATAAAGAAGTAATAATTTATTTGTTTGTTTTAGATGCCTACATCTGCAGACTTTTTGGAATTTTCCTCATTGTGTAGGAGCTTTAGATGGAAAGCATGTTGAAATACCAAACCAGTTAACAGAGGTAGCGAATATTTTAATTATAAAAAAAATTAGAATTGTTATTTTGGCTCTAGTAGATGCTAACTTCAATTTCATTTATGTGGATGTCGGAATCCAAGGAAGATTATCGGATGGTGGTTTTTAATAACACAAACTTTTACAAATTATTAACGAATAACAATTTATTTCTGCCACCACCACAACCATTACCTGGCATACAGCAAAATTGCTCATATGTCATAGTGGCTGATGATGCATTTGCACTAAATATACATTTACTTAAGCCTTATCCTGTTACTCAGATAACTGGCACTCTAGAAAGAATATTTAATTATCGCCTTAGAAGAGCTAGGGTGATAGTAGAAAATTCTTTTGGCATTTTATCAGCAAGGTTCAGAGTGTTGCGGCAGCCAATTTTACTTTCTCCTACAAAAGCTTCATTGGTTACTCTTGCCTGTGTCTATTTACATAATTTTGTAAGAATGATTAATAATCATTCGAGTAATGTTTATGCCTCAGTTGGTACATTTGACACTTTTGATGTGGTAACTGGTGCAATGACTCCTGGGACTTGGAGAAACAATAATCGAGGTCTTCTACCTCTCCAAAGAATACCTAGAAGGGATAGGAATGAAGCCGTAGCAGTTCGGAATGAATTTAAAGACTATTTTATGACTAATACAGGGAGTGTACAATGGCAAAATCAATATGCCTAATATATTATAAGTAGTCCTAGTTTAGCTAGATTTTGATTTTAGTGTTAATGTAATAAATAATATGAAAGAAACATTTTGTATTTTTGTTTCCTCACACAAGACCCCACATTCCCACTTTTCCACAACCCACACTACCTACAGTTACACCTGTGTTTATGGGTTCAAGTGTGTATGTAGGTACTTACTTACTTTTTTCATTCAAATAATGAAGATATACTCAAAGTTTACATTTAAGTTTAGATAACTGAATAGATAAATATTATCTTGCATACCTTTACCTACTTTTGGTACTTTTAACAAAATTACATAAAACAAAGTTAACTCACCGTTATCGAATCTGTGCTTGGAACTGGCAGATTTACATCTTTGATGAATTGGAGATGGTTAAAAGCATACCAGCTAGACTGACCCACCTCGGCCTCGTCTAGTCCGGCTCCCGATTTTGTTTTACGTTTATGTATTTCTCTGTTGTGTTGAGTTTTTAGAGATGTGATTTTCTTTTCTATCGGACTAACACTATCTAAGCCCATTTGCTCAGCTATTTCTAACAAAGCATTTCGACGCTTTACTCGGTTTTTATAGTCCACACATTTTGTGTTCCACAAACATGGAAAGCCTTGCCAAAGCTCTATTAACTTGATTGTGTCTACTTTGAACCACTCCATGTTTCGGTCTACACACGGGATGTTTACCGCCATACTCGTATAACACTAAACATCAAGCAATAGACAAGTTGCGAGACATAATTTGACCTAAACAAACAACAGTGCGAACGCAAACGTGACAAATCGCTATATTAAACATGTCTATTGTTCATGTTTCTAGACAGTGCGAACGCAGTTTACAACAAATCTTGACATCTGTCTTAAAACTTACTCATGTTGCGTGCAGTGCGAACGCAAGTTCAACAAAACAAGTAAAGAGATTTGTTTCATGTGACAAGTTTCGAAACATCTACTTTTGAATGTTTTCTGGTGCAAACGCATAGTTACTTATAACATAATTTACCATTTGAATAAGTTTTATGTTTAGGTAAGTAAATACTATATAGGTAAGTAAATGTGAAATTCATTCTTGGCAAGTAGATTTTCTTTTTTTTAAACACTTATTCTTATTCATATATTTAAAAGATATGAGAAGGGAACTTGTTACAATTGCGCCATGTATTGGGATTGGTATGGAAATAATGTTCAACAATAATAGTAATAAAACATTTTTATTAACAATCAATTAGAATCACAGTATAATCAGACTGAACCTCAGGTACCCTGCTCGCGCTCCAAGCCACATTCTTCTCCTAATTATTATTTATGCTAATATAAGAAAAATACCTAACAGTACAACAGTAACAAAAGTCATATGTACTTATATTATTAACTCCTTATCTATTTTAATAATTATTATGTCAAATCACAAACATACAGTACAATTAAACATTAACTCTCTGAGCCCTCTCGTATTGCTCTGATGTGAGCATGACAGAAAACAGTTTCCCGTTAGGCTCGTCGGCTATATTCACTTGAATACTCATGGTTATTACAATATACAGGGTGTTAGTGTAAACACCGTTATCCTTGAAACCAGTGGTTTGGTTTCACTTATAGAACGTAAAATCAATGGAAAAATACAACATTTTTTTTTTAAAGAATATCTACATTTTTCCACAAGAATATTTCACCCTACACGCAAGGGCTACGACCGGCCGCGGCCGGCGGTTGGCGGGGGCGGGCGGGGCGCGCGGAACGTTACATGACCGGCCGTCAGCTGTTTCGCAGTCTCTCGAACGCGTATCCATGAGTATCGGGACAGTGACGGATATTTACTTTTTAAAATCTTTTAGTGAAAATAAGGTTTTTTTTTTGTTGTTACTGGGTCATTTATTTTTATATTTAAGTCAACTACCCATGGTTTGAGTGACAACGGTGTTTACCCTTGCATACTGTATAACAATAGACACATCAAATTTCTTCTTCTTCACAATTTTGAAAATATTGGTACGTTTCAAAACAAAACAGAACAACTGTCAATTTGACAGCCACATTGACAGCGCTCACGGTGATAATATTTTAGGGCATGATCGGCGTTATCGAAGATCGTTATGTCATGACGTCATCTATGACGATTCACGGGACATCGTTATCGCGCTCAGGCTAATTAGTAACGGGTTTTAGCACTTTCAAATCGATTACGGCTTAACTCGGAACGCACCGCAACTCTCAACTGTCAAACAAGTGTCCTAGTGTCAGTGTCACTGTCAAGTGTCAATCCGTCAATGTGTCCGAATGTGTCCCTCGCTTCGCTTTCGGACGAATTTCTGTGTAATAAAATAGTTACTTATTTAGGTTAGATAAAAAGGTTACATAATTAACTTTAACTTTATTATTTCGGAATATTGATACTGTGTGCAAACGTTAACTAACGCAGAAACTAGTGGATGTACAACAATTGATTTATACACTATTGGATCGATGGCAAACCTGCTTGCAATCCCGTCCCCACAAGCCAAGCCAAACAATTTACAAGCTTTTTGTGTAGCTTGCTCTATTCGTATGTGTTTCCTTTCTTTCTTTTTATCCAGACGTTTGATTTTTTGTTGGTTTGTCGAGCTTTGGCAAGCGTGTGGAGCAGTAATCCTGTGTGTTACGCTATGGAAAATTCCCAATGGTTGAACGAATTTGTTTGTAAAATTTTGTTTTCTTGAATCTCAATCAAATGTTGGTTAGACGACGATATGTTGGTAGGGTGTGTTGAAGTATTTGGTTGTTGTTGTTGCTGTGGTTGTTTTTATCCTTGTTTATGCATCTTAGCTCAGCATCTTAGTGTATGTATCAATGATATTATATTAAATAATATCATTGGTATGTATCAACAACATTTAGTACTTTTATAAAAAAATATTGAATTGTGTCTCGCTAGTGCTGTCTTAGGGATCGAAAATATTTAAATAAAACATGTCTGTCTTGGGGCTAAACTGTCCTAACCCTTGCTAAGGAGTTGTTCTCTAGTGGGTTATCACCAAAGGAGAATGACCTGAAATGTATGGCACCCTGTACCAAGCCAAAAAGTCCGCTGTCACAACCAAACCTAGTGTATTTGGAGGAGAATTCAATGCTCTTCCTATATTGTTAATTATTTTACATGGATTTCCGCATTTCGTTATGAAAAAGCACCTGAACCCCCATTTTTGTTTATTTATAAGTAAATTATTATTCAAATAGTTCAGATGAAACCAATATTGAAAGTAATGTAATGTAATCCATGACGGTGCCACAGAATAATTATTGCAATACGTCACAATACAAATGATTATTAACCGAGTAAGAAATTAGGCGAAAATAAATGTTACTTAGTAGATCACTATTCATAACATTTTACTTTTCGTTACATTTCCTTTCGCCTCCATTAATGCTTCTTTCTATACGCCTTGGCATGCTTTCTATGCACTGTTTGGCACTTTCTTTTATCTTAGGGTTGTGATGCCAAACATTAATGAGCTTTTCTATCAGTATGACCTTGGTTGATCATAAATATTCTATGGCGTTCATGTCAGGAGAATTACCAGGCCAAGGTAAAACTGGAATGTTGTGGTCTGCCAAGAACTTGGTAACGCTACTCGCTTATGGCATGGCGCTGTATCATGAATAAACATAAATTCCTCCATCCGGACGTTTTCTAAGAGTGATATAGTCGCAATTTTTTCTAGTTTTTGTGACTTGCTTCTATCATATCTTCTGATAATTGACCTATGGGCAAAGCTAGAGATTTTATAATGTCACCACTGTGAATTAAAAGTTTATGTACACTTGCACTCATTTTGTACCATTTATATAGATTGATCGCCATTTCAGCTGTGCCGATGCAATATGAATTTCTCTTACGCAACTCCAATTTATAAAAAATATGTAATAAATATTCATAGCATCAGAGATGAGCGTCAATATATATCACTACATAGTATAAAACAAAGTCGTTTTCTCTGTCCCTATGTAATATGTATGCTTAAATCTTTAAAACTATGCAACGGATTTTGATGCGGTTTTCACCAATGGATAGAGTGGTTCTTGAGGAAGGTTTTGGTATATAATAACCGACATCCACGCGGGCGAAGCCGCGGGCATCAGCTAGTGTAGAATAAAAATACCTTTGTAAATGTCTTCGTTACAAACTCTTTTTTTATATTACCTATTTGTTCATATGAGTGGGTGTAGCTTTACACGTTACACATACTACTTACACGTTACAGGCTTGTGCACTTTGGTTTCTGTTAAAACATTCACTGTTTTACTGCAACAGCATTGCTGCGACTGCCTTATTTGCGGCTCAATCTCATGGTACTCATCTTTAGTTACGGCAGTGAAAGTTGTTCACAATGATGAGTATAGGGGACGCACATGAATTCAATTTCACTCTGTTATTAAAAAAACATCACTTGTAAGCAGAATTAAAAAGAATTGTATACCTACCAAGTCATATAACAATTAATATAAACATGACAAATCTTATAAGATGGGACCTCTTTCAATAAAATTTTGTGCCATTTTAATGAATTTCGGCAGGTTTTGGCCAAATATATCCTCCGATATCGTAATAACATTAATAATACGTGCCGCTCGAGACATAGGGGTAAACTTGAGTAGGTTAGTCCTAGCTACTGGCACGTCTAATAGAGCGGGGCGGCGGCGCGCACCTACGCACCCGTGCGGCGCGCGCAGCCGCAGCGCTGCCAGCACTTCCGGGTGGTGCAGTAACCCTAGCAGTACGCGAGCCACGTACTTGACCAGCGCGACGTCCCTTCTTACTGCTAGACTGGTGTACCCGACCATGCCCAGGACGAACAGACTCGGGTACATTAGGGGATAAAAAGGATAAACCCCGTACTGTTTACGGTAAAGAAACCTAGAAAATTTATTTTGTATTTTTTCTAACATAAGGCTATATTTCCCTTCATGCGGGTTCCAGATTATTGCACTTGTTTCGAGATGACTCCTCACAAGTGCATTATATAAAACTTTAACAGCCGCAGTATCGGTAAAATCCTTACACTGCCTCAAGATGAAACCGAGATTTCTAAAAGCCCCGCCGCACATCTCAACTATGTGTTTGCGGAACGTCAGCTCAGATACCATCTGTACCCCCAGGTCGCGACTGCATTCTTCCTCGTATTAATATTTTGTTGTTAACCATTTCACGGTGCCGGTATAGTTCAACAATGTACAGACCATTTGATCGCAAGTGTTCGTGAACGTATGATTAAGCGATCCTTAAATGATAGGTGCCCAACGTAAATAGTATCAAATCTTCGAAAGTTAGTTGTGGAAAGTTATCCAAAGCTGCATTACTTGCGTCAATTGAAATAAAGGCTACTCTTTGCCTATTAAGATTGTGCTCGCTCACATAATCTGCCAACTCATTTCTTCTATTTACATTTTCATTAATAATATGTATGAATTGCTCGGCGTATATGGTGTTCTCGTATGGACGCCGAGTAGCGTTGATGAGCGCTGCGGTAATTTTGAAATCTGCCATCATGTTTGAAAAGGAAATATTGAAATAGGTGTGCCGAAATATTTTAAAATCTTTTTTAAAACGACCATTCATAGTTTCGACCACCCACCGGGTCATTGTGATAAGTCTCGACTTATTTGCATCGTCTGTTGTTAGTTGTTCCCTTCTGAATCTGGATGGTGGCATATGGGGATTATAGCCATATTCTTGTATAGAGCGGATTGAGTCTCGGAAGCCACGGTCTAGTATAAAGACATCGTTAGACCGTAGAAACCAATGCCAAGTAGAGTTTTCTTCTTCCATTAGGCTACGCATAATTGTCGCATCCGATGTTGTTGCTGCATATGGCCCTAAAACATCTAAAATGTAGCCATCTGAGCAAACTATCAAAAAAGGTTTTACTAACTTCCTGAATTTATGAAGGCTATATGTTAGTCTTTGGAATAAAAAATTGGAACTCTTTTGCACATATAGATATGTGCCATCGAACACCAAAATGGCTGATTCGTGGTCGCTCCCAAAAATATGAGCCGGGATGGAAAGATTTCGAGCAACCACCTCTTCTCTGGTCATATGATCTAAGCCCAGAAAATGCGGAACGAAATCATCAGTTAAACATTCTCTTGCTAATCTTATCTTTCTCTCCAACGTTCTTCTGGACATTTGGAATTTCGTAGCCAACCGTTCATCTGGTTCACCAGTCCTTATTTTTGACGGATAAATACCTAAAGCCGTGGCAGGACGATCAGTTCTGTTATGAAGAGACGGTGTTAGTTGTAGGACAGTGTTAAATTGCTGTTTAGGTACTCCTGCCCAAAAATGCAGTTCACTATCGTCAACCGAATTAATATTTTCAAAATCCAATTGGTTCCTTCGTTCCCAGCCCCATTTGTACAAATCGATAATATCGAGTACATGAGTACTATTGAAATCATGCATAATCCTCTGAGTATTCAGTTCTTCCCAATCATTTCTTTGTAAATGTGAATGACAAACACGGGCAAGTGGAGGTATATAAAAAATATTTGTATGCAATAAATGGAACTTAACATACAATGGCACTACGTGCGTAGCCATATTCCTGCAGTTTTGGAACATGCATCGTCTAGCTGTATTTGGAGCACGAGAATATCCTTGTAGGGAAATAAAACCAGGATTCACTTGTTGACTCACATCTTGTTCTTCCTCACCAGTATCTTCTACTCGTTGGGGGAGTTGATCTTGTACTTGTTGAGGTGGATCGACTTGAACTAGTTGAGGTGGCTGATTTTCCCTAGGCTGATTTCTCAGAGTTGTATCCAATCTCACCCAACAAGCATGGCATATAGATCGTGAACCATCAAAAGGAATCTGAAGAAAAAAAGGAATAATATTAACTCACAATACTTTATCAATCCCATTGGGTCGTTTTATAAAGACTTACACCCGTATTCACAAACATTACTATGAGGTCTCACAAACGTCTCAGTGTCTACACTGGGTCTAAAAACGTATAATTACACAATACTTGAGTGGCGAACTGCACTATGAGACCCTTAAAATGAATGCATAGGTGAGGTAGCCAGCTACCTACATTAAGCAACACATAGTTCCCAGCTTATTGTTTGAGAATACGGCAGTAAATCTTTTATACACTTGCTGTATAAGTCTATAGATGATAATTCGATAAATGATGCTTGAGAGTAAATGATTTATTATCAAAGCCAACAGCATTATTATACAAATGGAACAATAATAAAACAAATCTGGTAAGGCACTCACCTCACGTGGTGTTATTTCCTGTAATAATAACTCGGCGTGATTTCGGAACCTTTCAAGAAAAAGTTCTGTGAGGCTGTGTTTTCTGCGCCGCAGCACAGATCGGCTACATGAAACACAACTATTTTGTCTTTCCATATTATCAACTAAATCCAATCCAAATGCAAACTATAATCCAATAAACACGCCAAAGTAATCGATAAAAACAATAGAAGCTCAAGAAACACACAGATCGCAACGACAAATGACGAAAGACTGCGTGCGTCGATGTTAGGTTGCGCGCGACGCGAGCGCAACGATGAAACCGGTTTCTACTTGTCTGAAGTGCGAGTGAGACGGCATATGCATGCCACTGACTGCACACTTTTAGCGCGCAAACGTTTCTTTTGTTTATTTAACAGAATGCTTCACTGAAATTGTTTTATGTACACATTTATAGTTCACTGAACACCTATTTTTTATTCATATTTTACATTTAATTCCCATGGTTTAAAAAAGAAATAACTACATAAAATTAAGTATAGGTTAATACTTAACAATTTAAAACTAATTTGGTTTGTGTAGGAAAACTTTCGTTAACTGGGTCAGATATTGCCCAATGATCTTTATATTGATTCATTTTCACCGATCATATGTAGGTACAGTCTGTTGTCAACATTATCTGACCCACCCTAAAATCAAACGAATTTGGACCCTCTGCATGTAACATTAAGGTTTATTCAAGTTATATGAGCTTATCAGACAAGTGCTCGAGGATTTGATGAACAAATACAATAATAATACAGACACGCAAAGGACCATGGGAAGAAACGTCCCCACCCACCAACACGCTTGAGACTAGTGTCATTCGAAGCGTCTGGTGGGTTCGATACTTTTTTACTATGGCGACATTTTTCAAAAATGTGGGGTTTTCCTGGAATATTACTTTTTTTATTCAATATTAGCATTATTTTACATTTATATATTTTCTTAGTTTGCACTTAAGAGGCATAGAATATAGCGACCTAAATATGGTTCTCATTCATGACAACCTTTCTTTTTATCAGGGACCATTTTTTTTTTCTCTGATACCTTTTTTTAAAGTTAGGTTCGGTTAGGTTATGTTTGGTAAGGATAGGTAATTATAGCTTAGGTTAGGTTAGCTAACCGAAAAGTTTAGGTTAGGTCAGGTTAGCTTCTGTGCGCTGTCAACGCGGCTCTACGTGGGGATCGTGCGATCGATGGCCCTTTACGGGGCCCCGATCTGGGCGGCTGATCTGACGGCCGGTAGTATCGCAGTCCTGCGCAAGCCGCAGAGAGCGATGGCCGTCAGAGTCATCAGGGGTTATCGCACGATGAAAGTACTCGCGTCATTGTATCGGTGGCGCGAGGAAGCGAGGGCGCGGGGCGAGCAACCGATGCAGCGGCACATAGAGCTGCATCGGTCTCAGCTTCGCGAGGTCCTGATGGCGGAATGGCGGGACAGGCTTTCACGCTCCAGCGCCGGCCTCGACATCATCGAGGCGGTCCGGCCGGTGCTCGAGCGCTGGTTCGGGAGGAGGCACGGCTCCCTGTCGTTTCGGGTCACGCAGGTGCTCTCGGGGCATGGTTGCTTCGGGAAGTACCCGTGTCGCATAAACAGGGAGCCGGACCCCCGGTGTCACCACTACGTTGAATGCCAGGAGGACACGGCGCGGCCTACGCTGGCAGAGTGTCCCGCTTAGGAGGGGCCGCGCCGTGCCCTCATCTCAGAAGAAGGTGACTTGTGACTTGTCGCTGCCGGCCGTAGTCGAGTCGATGATCGAGGAGTCCTGGGACGCGGTGGTTTCCTTCCGTGAGACAGTCGTTTCGCAGAAGGTGGCTGCAGAAAGGGAGAGGGAGATCTCTTCCACTCACCCGGCCCGCAGCAGGCGCACCGGGCGTTGGCGGAGGGCGGTAAACGCCCTCTTCCAGCCCGCCTAAATGGGTCCAGGGACGACGGACTCGGGGACGTCCGTCGCCCCCTACACATCAGGACCCGAGGTGGCGGTGCGTAGTATTCCACGCGCGCCCCTCTTAGACGTCACGGGGGGAGTCAAACACCTCACTGGCGGAGGAGTCCCGCAATGGCGGGCCAGTCTGGGGTTGCGGAAGATTTTTACGTTCCTGTGACCCCCGGCGAAGGTGTGAGCTGGAACACTGGGGTGGTTTTTAGTCAGTAAGAGTCTGACAGACCCCTCCGCCCGCCCCAGGGCAGAGGTCATCCATGAGGATTTAAAAAAAAATTGGTTAGGTTAGCCGTTTTTTTTTAAGTTTTTTGTACAATTATCCAATCACAAGAATACACAAATGCTGTTCATCATTGAGGAGTTCCATTTGACCTTCAAAATCCAAGATCAAATTATCACTGTTAGGTTAGGTGAGGTTAGGTTATGTTTGGCAAGGATAGGCAATTATAGCTTAGGTTAGGTTAGCTAACAGAAAAGTTTTTTGTTATTACAAAAAAACCCCATTGATTTTGCAATGGAGCAAGACAGTAAGTCTTTCTCGGGATCCCTAAAAACATATTGACACGTATCCTATGACTGTTGGAGGGTGGGGACGGAGTCCATACAAAATCCCCCATGGTCCTTTGATCTTTAAAACGTTTGCATTAGGTTATATTTTATAACTATTTGTTATAATATGTTAAGTGTTATAGCTTATTTTAATGATTGAGCTTAAGTAATTCTGGTCTCGTAGTCTGTGTAAAAGACTGAGAAAAACAAGTATCGAGATCAAATCCTTCGACAAAGTTATTGTTTTGCTTTCAATATAGAATTTATATTCCAAAACTATTTCTTGTATTATTGTAAAGAACTACAGACTAAACATAAACTTTTTTAAATGGTAATATTTTCACATAACTTGTAATAAGTGGGTAGTTGAAAAATAAATATTCGTATTCATTATAAAGCTGGTATTCAAATGCTACTATGGAGTGATTATTTAAAATACAAAATAATTTGCACGAGGAGAAGATGGCTGCTCGTGCTGTGCAAGAATAAACTTTATGATAGTATACTATATGGTTATTTTTTTTTAGAATATTGCGTCTAGCATTACAACTGAGATCAAATTTCAATGCGGCTTATAAGAGTTGAGTTGGTCTTGTGGTCACTAAGGTAGTGCGATGTTCATCGTTGTCTACGTTCGAAACCAAGTTTAGCCTAAATTTAGATATTTTATTACACTTTTTTACATTTCTTCAACAGACGACGTAGGGTATTGTCTTTTTAAACGGGCAGTTTGTATAGAAATAAAAATAAAAAATTGCAAGTATATAATGTTTATTATTTCATTAAAACACTTAAGTAAGATAAAGTAAGTAAATGCTCATATTTTAAATAATATACCAAATTAATATACTTTTTATATTAGTATGCCATATAAACATTAAAAAAGGCATGCTTATGCTTAAAAGTTTGTTCTCGAGAAAATGAATTCATCTGTGAAATGCTTTACAAAATTTAAAGCTGCCTATATGTAGTGAATAAACATGTTATTTTTATATTAGTATGCCATATAAACATTAAAAAAGGCATGCTTATGCTAAGTTTGTTATCGAGAAAATGAATTCATCTGTGAAATGCTTTACAAATTTATAGCTGCCTATATGTAGTGAATAAACATGTTATTTAAATAGAAAAAATCTATTTATAACAATAACATCACCACATAATCTGCAACATTTTAATGGTTTAACAATCAATCCATTGAGCATTTACTTACATGGTGTGTTTAAATATACCTACTAGATGAACTAGTAGCGGAGTGGCGCACCGTCCCCTGCTATAACTTGTTGTAAGCGGCTACGCATACCGCGCACCATATTCCAACACAAATCTTTGCCTCTCATGTGCTCCCAAGTCGATGTCACGACCTCAGCCAAGTTGTGTTTGTTTCGCACTTCCGTTGTGTCCCAATTTAAAACCATCTGACCCCATAGATTTTCTATAGGGTTCAAATCAGGACTTTTAGATGGCCAATTAATAACTGTCACACCTTCTTGAGCAGCTAACCATTCCCGCACAATGCCTGCACGGTGGATGGAGCAGTTATCGTGCATGAAATAAATATGTGACGTTGGATAGGCAATTCGCACAGTCGGCAGCATGACGTCACGCAGAATCTCCAAATACAAACTGCTATTAAACCTACCACCAACTTCCACCAATTCACCAGGTCCCATGGACGACATCCAGCCCCAGTAGCCCAGGGTTATTCTACCGCTAGTTCTACAAGGTAGCAAGCACTTCTCGTTGTAACGTTCTCCTTTCCTCCGCCATAAGATTTTACGTCCATCTTTGTCCGATTTAAATGATTTTTCATCAGTGAAGATCACAACATTTTCTTCCCAATTAAAATTTAAATATTCCTGGGCAAAACGGACCCTTTCTGCACGATGAGCAGGTGTCAATGCAATTTTCTGTGCCGGTTTATAATTCTTTATCCCAGCAGCGTGTAAATGCCTTCTCACTGTTTCCACCGATATATTGTGGTTTATTGCGGTTGCACGAATGGGCAAAAATGGATTTTCAACGTGGCTTGAAACAATAGCCCGGTGGCGTTCGAATTCGGGACTATACTTGATGGCTTTTGCTCCTGGACGAATCCGCTGAATATTTCCATTGTCTCCATAACGTCTTAGCCATAGTCTGACCGTATTTCTCTAAAACAAAAATAAACATTTTTGGAACCGTGTATGTAACTTATAAGGAGTGAATGTAATGGTAAAATAGCCAACTACGCGTTCATTAATCACAATCAATAAAATAAAATAGGTATAAAAAAACACTTACTGCTATATTAAGTCGGCGACCAATCTCTCTAATTCCAACATTCTGCTCATGTAAAAATATTATTTTATGTTTGGTATAGTCGTCAAGTTGCGACATGATGCTTTATTACAACAAATTGCTTAAAAATACTTAACGAGTTAAACGATTTACAAATGTGTGTGCGCAGTCACTGCTATTAGGCGTAGTGTAACTTTTGTTACTTAGATGAATTTATGATCTACCTCACGAAGTAAATATGTTTTACTTCGTATTCAACCATTCTTGGTAAATATAAATTCTGTGAACTTAAAGTTTTTTAAATTACCCACCCGTTTACAAGATTAGTTATTAGGCGAAAATCACATTGGTCGTTCTTTAATATTGCAAGCAATATTGTAGAAATGAAAACAAATTAAAAAAGAAACTGATGTATAGGTGCACTGTGTTTTCGAACCCACATGCTGTTCGTCGTCAATCCAGCGTCAAACCGCTAAGCCACAAGAACTTGTTGGGAATACGCGAAATTAAAGATTGGGTTGTAATTATGTAGCGTGACTTAAAAGGTTTTCAACTTTAATGTTAACGAGATAATGATTAAAATAGCTTAACAAAAACATATATAATGCCAGTGGCTCCGACTATGTTGGGTGGGTTTACCTTAACGTTACGCGTTAAAGATCAAATTTGCGTGTCTGTGTTATTATTGTATTTTTGTTCATCGAGTCCTCGAGCACTTGTCTGATAAACTCATATAAATTAAATAAACCTTAATGTTACCGGCAGAGGGTCCAAAGTCGTTTGATTTTAGGGTGGGTTAGATAATGTTGACAACAGACTGTACTTTAAAAAAAAGTATCTAACTAAATCATCCAGTTCTGTTTTTCTTTTACTTTCTTGAGAGCATTAAACAAAACAACCATTGAATAACGTGTTAATGATGAAAGTGTCCATATTTGCATGCACCCACTAAAGGCTTAATAGAACTTTGGGGTTCATTGTTCTTCAGGTGACACTAGTAGGAGGCATGTTGACGATCCGAAGTAATCCGAACACATATTCAAATGAACGTGCATTCTGACAAAATTAATAATTTTCCTTATGCTTGTGAACTTGTCCATCGCTGGAAGGACAATTCCACCAAATATAGGTAACAAAGAGTCCAAATTGATGAGGACGCGATATGTTTATTTGTTTTCCGTTAATAAAAGTAGTTGTGGTGTTGTAAGTAGAAAATTGCCACGTTTTTGCTTGAATAATGGCGTTATTCGGCCAAAGCGATTGAATGAAACTGCGATTGTCTGCAAAACTCAGAAACTTGGCTATGTAGAGAATTGTATCTTCCGGTAAAACAATTTGTTTTGTCTTGGTGGGGGTCCATGATATCTTGCGTTTTCGCGAACTCATCGTTATCGCACGAGAACACGTACCTTTTGTATGTCCTGAACGTTGAGTTGTTTACAGTAGACACAGCTACATTGGTTAGAGTCTGACCAACGAAAGCAGTCCAAGTAAAAAGAAATTTAAAAAAATCAAGAGCTGTCAACCCTGGCTATACACTGCTTATACGAAACTGGCAATTTTTTCATTTTTTTCACCAACTACAACGAACAACACTGGCACGAACGGCACTTCACTTCATGACACTTTTTTTACACACACAATGATGTTTTTTGGTAAAACTATTATCTAGAATTACGTTTAGTTCAAATGAACGTGCATTCTGACAAAATTATTCATTTTCCATACGCTTGTGAACTTGTCCATCGCTGGAAGGACGATTCCACCAAATTTAGGTAACAAAGACTCAATATTGATGAGGACGCGATATGCTTATTTGTTTTCCGTTAGTAAAAGTACAGGGTGTCCCATGGGAAATTTCAAACTTAAAAAATTAATGAAAAAAAAATCTATGATTATAGAAAACTTTTAATGATAGAAATGAATAAAGAAATCATGCGGATTTTAAGTTTTAAAAATGATGCTGTCGAGATGACGCCCATCTGCTCGTACAGTCTCCTCCAACGCACGCTTCATCGCGTGAAAAACTTTCTTGCACGTTTCTGACGTGATTTGGTTTATTTGAGTATGGATATTCCTTTTGAGTTGACTCAAATTCCTTGGCGGCGGGTCGTATACTTTAGATTTCAAGAAGCCCCACAAAAAGAAATCCAAGGGCGTGAGGTCAGGCGACCTTGGTGGGTACGGGATGGTTCCAAACTTTGAGATAATTTTTGTTCCGAAAATTTGCCTCGCAGTCTCTAAAGACGCCCTTGCCTTGTGAGCTGTCGCGCCATCTTGCTGAAACCAGGTTCTTCTATTGTATCCTGGATGGTTCTGCAATGCTGGGTTCAAAAATATTTCAATCATGTTGCAGTAACGTTGAGATGTCACAGTTACTGAGCGACCATTATTTTCAAAAAAATATGGCCCGATAATTCCGTTCATAGACATTCCGCACCACACTGTCACCTTTGGGCTGTGAAGTTGTTGTTCATGTTTCTCATGTGGGTTTCCTGGAGCCCAATATCTAAAATTTTGCTTATTCACATAGCCTTGCAGATGAAAATGAGCCTCATCACTAAAAATTATGTTACCAAGTGTCCGAATAGTGCGAAATCGCTGTAGCATTGTTTCCGCATATGTTTTGCGCAAACTGTAATCGTTAGGCTTTAAATATTGAACCAACTGCATCTTATAAGGATGGAACTTAAGTTTTTTTTTCATAATCCGATGTATGGATGACTTACTAAGGCCCAAAGCAGCAGCATGTTTACGAATCGATCGCCGTGGATTTCGGATGACTGCGTTCCGCACTAAATTTACATTTTCTTCGTTTGATATCGCATTGGACGGGCCAGGTAATGGATTATTTACTGTAGATCCGGTTTGCCGAAACTTCTCAACCCATGTTCGAATAAGCTGTACGCTTGGAGCTTCACTCACACGACGAATATTAAATCGAGCACAAAATCTTCGCCTTGCCACAGTCGGCGATTCGTTGCTTTGAATATACGCTTCCACAGCGTAAGCGCGGTGCGAACCGGACCAACGATCCATTGCTACTAAATAATCCGCACGACCCCCGCTCCTGTTACCGCTCGCTCCGCCCCTCTCTTGCCAACCGTAATCTTTTAATTCATATTTAAAGTTTGAAATTTCCCATGGGACACCCTGTAGTTGTGGTATTTATTGTAAGTAGACATTTGCCACAATTTTGCTCCAATAATGTCGCTTACATTGTTATTCGGCTAAAGCTATTGAATGAAACTGCGAGTGTCAGCAAAACTCAGAAACTTGGCTATTTAGTGAATTATATCTTCCGGTAAAATAATTTGTTTTGTCGTTAAGACACCGTGGACACCACTGGGCAGTGGTGGAGTCCATGATATCTTGCGTTTTAGGGAATTCATCGTTATCGCACGAGAAGACGCGCCTTTTGTACGTCCTGAATGTTGAGTTGTTTAAAGTACACACAGCTACATTCGTTAGAGTCTGGCAAATGGAAGTTGTCCAAGAAAATAGGCGGCATATTATTTAAAAAAAATCAAGAGCTGTCAACCATGGCTATAGACTGCTTAGACAAAGTTGATACCTCTATGAAGTTAGCCGCCCGATTTAATTATTTTGAACATTTGTATTTTTTGTGTTGTACTTCGTAGCACGACCATGAACGCATTCATTATAACTTTAGATGGAAATAAAATCCTTTTAATTTGTACTATTTTATACCACTAATTAAAAAAATTATACCTCTCAATTATCGTAGATATACAGGTCGTGCTGGCAAGATTCCTTCCCAGCACGACCATGTTAAAATGAACACATTCATTATAACTTTAGATGGTAATAAAATCCTTTTAATTTGTACTATTTTATACCATTAATTAGAAATTGTACACCTCTCAATTATCGCAGATATACAGGTCGTGCTGGCAAGATTCCTTCCTAGCACGACCACGCTAAAATTCCAGCTGGAATAGTAGTTGATGAAACGGGAGCATGCCTAAAAAATTGTACTCATTATGTACTACCATTTCATTACTGGTAAATTGCCATAAATAGTTAGAAAAGCAAAAAAAAAAACTGCCTATAAGTATGTGATTTGTATACTTGACACTAGATGGCGTTAAATGTAAAAATTAAGAAAAAACGTTCAAACAATAATAAAAATATTTGCCGCCCTTTGTTTTTTTTTGCAATTCTTTCATTTTACTCCAGCTGTTACCCACGGGTTCGCCCGCGTGTACATATTGATAATAAAACTTTTTTCATGCAGAAATAAGATGTTTCTCCGGGAAAAAAGTACTCTGACCTTAAACTATCCCCTTAAAAAATTACAATTCATTGGAGGAACCAATGAATTGTCATTTCGACTTGAAAGACGGACAAACACACTTTCACATATAATATTATTATGGAAATGTGGATATGGATTTAACACAACAAAAGACACAAAAAATGAAACGCAACAATAGAAATTTGTGGTTTATTTTAATGATAATAATTAAATGGTAATGTAAATAAAAAATGCAAAAATTGTATTAATGAGTTGAACAAATCAAATTATTACATATATTATTAAATATGATCTTATTTTAAGATCTGTTTTCGATTTATCAACTTTTGTTTCTAAGTCATCGTAAATAAGCCACTGTTTTTGTTTGCAATGTCCTGGTAATTTTTCGATAGCGGCGAGAACTTTGTAATTTTTTTCTTTCAACATCATTAAGTCTGGCACATCATTAAGCGTAATCTCAATATCAATATCGAAAAATATCACGTCATTTAATTTATGCTTACAACTTTGCAGTGTGTTGCAGCACGTTGAATTATTCGACGAACTCATTTCGTCAGCTATAATCGTTGCTTCTGCTGCTTCAGGTAATGAAGTTATTCCTTTGTCGGAAATTATCAATTCATTTAGACAAATATATTGATATAATCTTGTCATATCATGTTTGCATAGTGAGCAGCTTTTCACAAATGTCGAACTAAAAATCTGACCAGCCAAAACTGTTCGCAAAACAAAAGCAATTGTTGAAGTGCAATCAATAATTAACAAATTATTCTGATGATTGATTGTACAATGTTTTTTAAGAATTTCTGTTCTTAGTGTATACACGTTTTTTAAATAATCTTTCTTTGCTATTGCTTCTACCAATGTAGCAAATTCAGTATTTAAGCCAGTAATAAGTTTTGCTAGGTTAGGGTGTTCAACGTAACCTACGACAAAAGCTTGTAAAACCGAGTCAAACGCGCAAGTATTGTTCAAAATCACATTTTTAACACCCGACGCACATTTATTTCCATTAGAAAGAAAATCAATTACATTTTTCTGACTGCGTGGTTTTACAGTTTTTGACCGAGACTCCAGTCGTTTATCATCGCATTTGTTGCGCCAGTTTTCATTCAAACTTGGATTGGGAGAAAATATACAATTTGCCGGAAAATCACTTTTTACCATATTTTTTTTTTTCATCGTTCCCGTGAATGTTACTACTAACTACTAATGGCTTTTCTTCTTTATCTATGTTAAAATTACACAATGCAGATTTTACTTCTCCTGATAAATATTCTACATGTCTTATTATAAAATCATCTACCCTTATTAGTGTTTTTGTTGTACCTAGCAACAAATGTTTGACATTTTTAAAATAGCTCTCCACATTGCTGCTACTTGGTATGTCTGATTGTTTTTTATAAAAGTGAATCATTACATTTGACCAGAGCGGTAACTTTTCTAATAGATGTCTTAAACATTTTATAAAACTCGGTAAATAAAAAATATTATAGTAATCGGATTTATCATTTAGTTGTACATAAATCTTTTCTTTAGCTACAATGCAATCAAACCATGATAGAAAGTCGTTTTTCAAAGGTTCTTCTTCTTCATTATCATTAAAAAATGTATTTTCATCAACATTTGAGGCAACATCGGCACTTTCTTCTCTTATTTCATCAGTGTTTAACTGTTTAAGAATATCTCTAGCGACTTCACATCGTGTTTTTTGTCCCTTTTCGTCACATCTATCAAATTTTTGAATTGCTACTGTCACCAAATTTTCTATTAGTAATTTTGCTTCATCATATTTTGTGCAAGATTTAAGTTTAAGCAAATGTTTTACATAGTAAAATTTTATTCGCTTATCAATAAACTTAAAACACGATAAACCACAACAAATTTTTACGAAATGGGAAGTGTCTAATCGAATGTATGCTACATTCGATTAGACACTTCCCATTTCGTAAAAATTTGTTGTGGTTTATCGTGTTTTAAGTAGGAACAGATGACATCTTTTCTTCTAATACCAAAAAGCTGTGGTTAATATAATCTTTTGTGGATTTAAAAGATGTAAATGCTTTAACAACTGCGCCAATAAGAGCCGATGATTGATCAGTTATTACTTCATTGGGTAATTTACTTTTAATTATCCAAGTTTTTAACCAGTGATAAATATGTTGCATCGTATGTGTACCAGAAATCATTTGACTTACAGGAACTGTAGTGTTTGGTAATTTGAGTACTACTATATACAAATAAAGGTGCTTTGCCGCATAATTTTGGTTAGGAACACAAGGTGGCTTCATTTTCTTAAAAATGGATCCTGTGGCGTCGATACTTAAGGTGACATAGTTCGAAGTCGAGAATTTTTGATATAATTTACTTTGCAATTCAGTCCAGTAATGTACAAAAAAAGGATAAACTGCAACATGGCGAATAATACTGTTATAGGGTGGCGTAAATGTCATAATCCAAAGTGCTTCGGTAACAAGCTGGTGGTAGTATTTATTTGACGTAGTTTGGTATCTTATATTTTGTAAACTTTTCAATTTGGGAATATATGGTGGTTCTTGGGTCTCATCACCTTTTAACTCTTTGTTCAATAATTTGTTTCTCACAACAATGGGACATTCATATTTTAGTTCCGATGCTAGCTGAGTTTTCCTGTATGATGTCAGCCTTATCTTTTGTGGGGTATGAATCAATAATTTGTTTACATTTTGAACATGGCATTTAAAAGATACTTCTGCACTTTTTTTCTCTATTTGCACTTTAATTGTCCCTTTACATTGAGTACAATAACCGTAGCTAGTTATAAATAAATAATTATGAACATCATGTTTTTTAAACATCCAAACGCATTTGCATGAAGTATTTTTATGTATTAATTCACTTACAATATTGGTCCATTTGTTGGGTGGTAAGCGACGTCGAAAGCGTACTGACGATTGTGGATTGTCAAGATCATTACGTCGACCGTAATATATTTCTGGTTTTATTAAATCCCACGTCTCCAATGGCGTATCGAAGTCAAAATAATCTTTATCGTCAATATATTCACTATCACACTCATCGGTTGAATACACAGTACTAGTAGAATTTCCATCAGAATAACTATCAGATTTATTACAAGAATCCGATTTATTAATATCTGTATTGTTACATGGTTCTTTAAAGAAGAAATCATAATTTCTCTGCGCCGATAGAAATAATCCTTTAGGTGATATGCGCGAAGATAAAGTTTTGCTAATATTTTTGAAGATTTCGCTTCCACAAGGCGGCAACTTATCACTATCACGAAAATGTTCCTTATAATTCAAAAATATTATTTTTAGTTCCTCCAGAGACACAGATAACGGTCTTCCGCGTTTCATTGTAGTTAATGTACTAAATATAAAATATTATAATCGAATGATAAACTAGAGGGTAGAACGAGAAAAGTTATTTTCTTAGTTAAGAAAAAATATTCATTAATTGTTGTAAATATGAAAGTTTTCCCAATTATTTTATGTAAATATTTTTGCGCATGCTAAATAAATATAGCTATTAAAGTATGTTATTTTGTGTAAGTAATTTTATTTTTTTGCATTTAATGCCATCTAGTGTCAAGTATAAAAATCATATACAGGGTTATAGGCAGAAAATGATTTTTTGCTTTTCTAACAATTTATGGCAATTTACCAGTAATGAAATATGGTAGTACATAATGAGTACAACTGCTATGCCAGCTGGAATTTTAGCGTGGTCGTGCTGGGAAGGAATCTTGCCAGCACGACCTGTATATCTGCGATAATTGAGAGGTGTACAATTTCTAATTAATGGTATAAAATAGTACAAATTAAAAGGATTTTATTACCATCTAAAGTTATAATGAATGTGTTCATTTTAACATGGTCGTGCTGGGAAGGAATCTTGCCAGCACGACCTGTATATCTACGATAATTGAGAGGTATAATAGTTTTTAATTAGTGGTATAAAATAGTACAAATTAAAAGGATTTTATTCCCATCTAAAGTTATAATGAATGTGTTCATTTTAACGTGGTCGTGCTGGGAAGGAATCTTGCCAGCACGACCTGTATATCTACGATAATTGAGAGGTATAAAATTTTTAATTAGTGGTATAAAATAGTACAAATTAAAAGGATTTTATTTCCATCTAAAGTTATAATGAATGCGTTCATAGTCGTGCTACGAAGTACAACACTATTTTTTTTTTTACCGTTTACGAATCGTTAGATAGAGATTGAGAATTAAACAAAATCGTTAATGTTTTCATCAAAATTAGCACTGTAAAGCTTAATACTTCGCAAACGGATCCCTGAATCCAAAAATGGTTTTCACAAACTCACAATATTTTAACCGAGCTTTCGTTTCCCACACCATGGGATATACGAAAAAAAAAACATAATATATAATATTTTCATGTTTTTAATTTAATTCTATGCCGGCTTATGTTTAAAATATGTATACCCATGCCAAATTACAGCTTTCTAGTACTAACAGTCTCTGAGCTAAGCCGCGGACAGGCATACAGACAGACAGATCGACATGGAAAAACTATAAGGGTTCCTTGTTGACGGAACCCTAATAAAAATTAAATTGCGTTCTATTCTTCACTCGTTATTTGCACTGCAAATAATTGTTTACCATATCACGTTGAACGCCAGTGCGTTTTCTTCGTTTTTCCATTTGGGCCATGGGGGGCACCATTTGGTCAACACTTAACTGTTCCGTTGGAGCCGCCGGGGACAACATGTGACCGCAAGCTGTAGTTGATTTCAAACGTGTCTATGGAACCATCGGACAAATGTTCTAAGCAAATCTCTAAAAAACGGTATGAACAAGACACCACAGACAGACAAATTAAAAATCCGGAGTCACACGTAATCTGTTCGATTTATGCCCTAACACGTGTGACTCCGGATTTTTAATTTGTCTGTCTGTGGTGTCTTGTTTATACCGTTTTAGTCGTAGATGGGTTTTAGTTTTTATTACTTTAATTTTTTTTGACAATGAACCCTTCAATATCTCTTTCCTGAATTCAACTACTTGCATGTTTTTCCCAGTGATAGTCTTGTACAATATTAAAGCATTAACAACGGCCGTGTTTAGAAGCAAATTTATGGCCACTTTTTTAATACCATTTGACGGATTTTCTTAAAGGTTTCGAATATGCGGCCATCTGGTCAGATAAATCGACGGCTCCTTTCGCCTTGTTGTAATCTAGTACGATTTTAGGCTTTAAAGTGGTTTTACCTCGCTTCGTGACGGATTGGAAGCGGGTGGAATGCTTTGTAGAAAGAACGTAAACGTCCCTGTCTTTCCATTTTAATAGAGTTATTCCATCAGTACTCTCCATGGCAATATGTTCGCCTCGTTTCAATTTAGCACTGATTACTTCTTTAGGAAGATTTTTCCTGCTTTTACGAATTGTACCGACGAGGTGCGTTTCATTTTGCAAAAGGTTTCTAGCCAAACTGACACTTGTGTACCAATTGTCAGTGTATAATGTGTGCCCTTTGTTCAAAAGGTCACTGCACAACGACATCACAACGTTTCCAGGCGTAGTATTGACTAGATCATTTTGTTTGCCCGCATAAATACTGATTTTGTAGGTATATCCGGGTAACGTGCAAAGTTTAAATTCCTTTACACCATATTTATGTCGTTTCTGTTTATTGTACTGTCTGAAAATAATTCTTCCCCGAAATTGTACGACACTCATCAATGCACAGATCTTCGCCAGGAGTGTAATGATTCTTGAAATTTTTGTTCATTAAGTCCAGAAGGCTTCGAATGCGATGTAATCGATCAGTCTTGTGAGCGTCATCTTCTTTAGAAAAGTGCAACATTTGTAATAACAGCTCAAACCTGTTCCGTGTAAATTTATTTCTAAATTGTCTATGTGTGATAAGTCTTCTTGACTTATCTCAAAATCTCCGAAATCATCCATCTTTATAATATTAACGCAGTATGAATATATAAAATTAGCAAAAACCAAATAGCGTTCTGGGCGTATCGCGTTCAATGTGACACTAAACACGCAGTAAACAACATAAACACTAAACTCGTGGGCTGTAAGTACGCGGGTGCGGACGCGCGGGCGGCGGTGCTCGACACCGTGTCCCGCGCGGCCCCCGCTAACGGACATGCGATTTTCTCTTCGCATAGGCCACGGGGGATGACATATGAGTGTAACTCAAATTATAGCAAATTTAAACACTAAAATGATTTTTTTGTAACCAATAACTAAGTTTTAGCTTATTTCTGCTCCAATAATGCAATAAAGGCTATTACAGTGTCGCTCATATGTTGACCTCAACGGCGTTCAACGTGATATTATTATGATACCCGTGAAACTCGTCGGAATCTTCGGACGTTGTGTTCGACGTGACTGTCGGACTCAAGAGGCTCTTTGTTCGTCGATAAAGGAATGACGATACCCTTTTCTAATCGTGCACGTGTGAGGATTCCGTGGCGATCCTGTTTTGCGCTGTTATAAACGTGGTGAACAGTCCACTTATTATCTAATTCTTTGCATATTAAGCGCCATACTTCTTATATTTTTGGAGTCTTTTTCGTATTTTTCGTTTTTTATTCGGCGTTAGTAGCGGCGCACTTGAACTTGATGCACTTTCGTTATCGCTACCACTTTCCAGAACGGACAACCCCAAATTGATTTAATTACCATGAGGTCGGTTAGTTACAAATCTCAAAACGAAACTATAACAGTACAAAACTTGGCCTATAAATACTCGTATAGTAATGACAGATCAAAGCGTGCAAAAATATCTGACACAATTTAATCGAAGATGTAGATGTACCTATTAATATACAGGGTTATTTGTAAGCACCGCAACCTCTCAGGACTGTGTTACTAACATCATAATCAACAACTTTTGATCTATGACTTTTTACAAAACATAATACATTTACCAAAAACAAACCATCAAGATTTCGTTGTCCTATCTAACACATTTCAACTCTGTATTTTGCTGTACCTACCTACGCCTGCCGCGCACTGTCCTCGTAGGTAGTAATACTTTTAGGTTAGTGCTCGCCCGTTCAGTCTATTCAAAAGGATAGAGCCCAGTAATGTGGAGTTCACAATTCCCGCCCACACATTCACAATAAACCTGTGTTGGTAATTATGTGGTCTAGGTTCGTGCGGGTTTTCATAACACCATAGATGGTCATTTCGTGTATTAAATAAACCCACTCTGCCAAATGTAGCCTCGTCAGTCCATAAAATTGTAGGCCGTTCAGCTAACTACCAGTTGCAAAAAGCGACTCGTCCTGGTTTTTCCGGTTCAGTCAGCTCCTGCGCACGATGAAGGTGGTAAGGATATTTTCCTTCAGCGTGAATGACACTCCACGCGAAGTGTTGACTAACATGGAACCGCCGGGCTGCGTCGTTGGTACTTGCTGCTGGATTTGATTCGAAGAATTCCACGATACCTTCTTCTTCTCGTACTGTGCCTCGGTTACGACCACTATCCCTGATGGGATTCCAGAATTGCCCGTGATCTTGTAGCCGCTGTGTGGCGCCTTGCATTGTTTCTCGGGTAGGTATACGTACGTTCGGGAATCGTATGGCGTATTCGCCACAGGCTTCCGAAACATTGTCATCACACCTAGCTAGCATTCGTACCATTTCCATGTACTCGACATTGGAATATTGATACGCCATCATGTAAAAATAATTACGTCCGCACTGCCGAATTGCACTACAAGGACACGTAATGACGCGACGTAAGCGCATCAAGCCGAACGACTGACTGAGGGCCGCCCGTAAATAGGTCAAGTTCAAGCGCCCCCGCCGCCCTAACCCCGCTCCCCTCGTTAGGCTGCCTGTCCACCGGAGCGGAGCGAGGCAGCGGAGCGGAGAAACGGAGTAATGCGGAGCGGAGTTGCGTACTGTGTCTGTCCACCGGAGAGGAGCGAGGCTGCGGAGCAGAGCGAGAAAGTAATGCGGAGCGGAGTTGCCACTGTGTTTTTCAATATGCGGAGCTAGGCCGCGAGTACGCGACGAGTCATTTCGAGCTCCCGGCGGCGGGCGATTGGTTTAGTTCTACGCGAAATGTCAGTGACAGCAGACATGTTATCGAAAAAGTTAATACGTTATTACCTTACATTGCTTGAGGAAGAAGAGTTGGAGTCAGAAGAAACCGAATTACTTACCGTATACTATTTGAACAATTCTATAAGGAAACATAGATTTTGGTTAAGAAATCATATCAAACATCGTTCAGAACACAGTGAATATTTTACTTTTTTCCAAACTGCTGATGAAGAAACTTTCGAAAAATCTTATAGAGTTTCAAGATGTACTTTTCATGAACTTCACTCCCTGATTGAACCATATATTCGGAAACAAGACACAAATTACAGAAATTCAATCAGTAGCTGTGAAAGATTAGCAGTGTGTTTAAAGTAAGTACACATTTTGAAATCAAAGTAACTTTTATTTTTGCATACAGTCGATGCCATGTTATATTAATTTAAAAATCATAATCTGTCTCAAAGTTGTCCGCATTTTCATTGGGTCCTGTTTGCTCTGCTGCAGATGTTTCAATATCCTGGGTTGTTTGAATTTGTGAAGCGCTAGGAGTATTAATACTAGTGTTAATATCATTTGGAGCACTAGGAGTATCGATATCGATACTAGTATTGATATTATCTGTTGTAGGTGTTGATGAGGCTGTAGAATAACCATAATTATTCGGAGAATACCAACTATGTTGAAGATTACTTTCTTCAGCTGATATTACCGCATTAAAGCAGGTTTTTTTAATTTGTAGTTGTAAATAATACGGCAGCTTTTTCGCCGATGCAGCCAAATTTAAAAAAAATAAGTCTATTTCATCGTACTTATCACTAGCTGACATCATGTTTTTAACTTCTATCCGTTCTTGTTCCAACAGTTCGCGGCGTTTTTGATTTTTTTTCAAAAGATCTAGAATTTCATCGTTCTTTCTTTTTTTGGATGTGGATGGGAGAGGCCCAGAAGCTGTTGAATCATTAGGAACATCGACAGAAGGAAGATTATTTGAATTTGATGGCAACAAATTGCATGATTCCCGTGAACTCTCATCAATGGTATTTGGCGGATTTGAAGTTTCGCTTACTGAGTCATCCAAGGGCGCAAAATTTGATGACCGGTCTCTGTTACACATGTAAGGCAATAAGAATGACATGGCTTTCTGATATTTCCATTCTTTTCGTTGTTTTCTAGCCTGTCCACTCCTTGTTGCATTTTGTCTTTTTAAGGCATCTCGATGATTATCTCTCAGTTGTTTCCATCGCGACTTGGCAGTTTTAACTGAAACAATCAACAAACACAAAAAATTATTCCATGGTCTATTTATAAAAAAAAATTACTTTTATTTTTCAGGTATTTAGCAACCGCCCACTCATTTACAACGATGGGAGAAAATTTTAGAATTGGATTAAAAAGTGTATCAAGAATTATTGATGAGGTTTGTGATGCTTTATGGAATGTATTGCAACCTCTTGTCATGCCGCAACCAACAGAAAACGACTGGAAAGAAATAGCAAAAGATTTTGATGAACTATGGCAATTTAAAAATTGTACAGGTGCTCTTGATGGCAAGCACGTATATATCAAGGCTCCCTCGAAAACTGGGTCCTCGTTTTTCAACTACAAAAAGAGATTTTCTGTAGTATTGATGTGTTTAGCTGATGCCAGAAGGAAAATCAGAATGGTTGATGTGGGATCTATGGGAAGATTTTCTGATGCAGGAATTTTTGATAACAGCATTTTCGGAAAGAGTCTAAAAGAGAAGAGATTGAATTTACCTGAGCCGGTACCATTGTATCAAGGTGGTGCAAAAATGCCGTTCGTATTTATAGGAGACGAAGCTTTTCCATTAATGGAAAATTTTATGAGGCCATACCCACGTGATGGACTAAACGCAGAAAGAAAAATATTTAATTACCGATTATCAAGAGCACGTCGCATTGTTGAGGCAACTTTCGGTGTATTGACGAGAAAGTGGTACGTGTATCATAAAGATTTCGAATGCAAAATAGAAACAGTTGACAAGGTAATAAAAGCAACATGTGTTTTGCACAATTATTTAATTCAAAGACAACCTGATTATATAAACAATATTGAAAATAACATGGAGCAAACATTATTATCAGTTGGTGATATTACACAAACACAACATTCTATTAATGATGGTTTTCAAGTTCGCGAAATGTATTGTTCATACTTCAATAATCAGGGGAAGGTTCCATGGCAAGATACTCGAATTTTGAAAAGAATCTATAGTCAGTGATGTGTGACAGATTTGGATAGTTTGGCCAGCCGCGGACATTATTTAGGTATTATTTTGTTAAATAAAAAAAAGATATCAATATGTACCTACTAGAGGGTATTATAGAATAAAGATACATAATATTATTTACCATCCGATATGTTTGTTTCAATGATTATTTGGTCCCACGCAGCATCTTTTGTTTCGTTGCATTTGTAAAATTCTGAAGATGTGTTCCAAATGCACGGAAACTTTTTCACACTTTCAATAAGTTTTTCATCCATTGTGTTCACTGCGTCGGTCACATACGCACTGGTCGGACTACGGCGGCACACTGCGGGCGCAACTGGCGCCCGCGCCTGCACTCGCTTCCCCGCTCCGCTTCCCCGCTCCGTTTCTCCGCTCCGCTGCCTTGCATCCCCGCTCCGCTTACCGGTTTTGTATGAATTTTTAAACTAGTTCGCAACTCCCTGTCCACTAAAGAGGAGCGGAGATTTTGTGCAGTCCTATTGGTTAATATTTCTCCGTTTCTCCGCTCCGCTGCCTCGCTCCGCTCCGGTGGACAGGCAGCCTTATTGTACTATCGCCGCTTTTTGCTTCGCATAGACTTCGTGCCATTTAGAGCGTTCAATTTAATTAGCGTTCAAATAGCGTTCAAAATAATTAATTTTTGTTTTCTTTGGGCGGGTGAAAAGCATTTATTAGAGCAGCAGCCACCTCAAAATCAATCATTAAATGCTTTGAAGCAGTATTAAAATAATCTTGTCTAAATAAGTTAGACCCGAGTTCACCAACAGGATGGTTACATTTTAAACAGATGTTTGAACCATGAACGGCTGTTTAACAATATTTTGCTGTTCACCATTCACTAACCATTGATTATGTACTGTAATCGAATGATTAGCTTAAACGACGTAGCCAACTCAATTTAGTCACAGCAAGAAGAATGCCCTGCTGATGACCCTGATTTGGAACTACCTGCTCCTTGGGAATCTATAAAAGAACAAGGCAGGATAAGGCAGCAACGGCATCCTGACATTGGTACGGAACGAGAGAAATTAATCCAGTCTCTTAGTTATTAGGTAGGTACTAACATAGTTTTTAAGTTCATACTAACAATATAAATGTATAATATGTTAATGTAATATAATGGATCAATGATTGTCTGAATAAATAAATATTATTATTATTATAGCAATCTAGATAATTATTCTGTGGTGATAGATAATAAAACAAGTTTTATTAACATTTTCTTTATTCTAAGGGCGAATTTCACCAAACTTTTATACCGAGTGTACCTAAGTCTTATCCTGCGAATAAATTTTGAATTTTTGGCAATTTTTCCATACCAAAACTGTCATACGACATTTTTATTCCACGGATAAAAGATATCTGACTTTGGTAAAAAAGCCCTAAGTTAAGTACCAGCAAAGTCTAAACGAGCGGTGTTCAATAAATAGTGAGAATAAGATACATTCGCCTTGGAAAGAAAAAAAAAAATACTGGCAGGAATAGCCCAGACATAAGCTATGATGATAATAAAAAAAACAATCAATTCTCTTTTGTTCAAAAAATAGAAGTCATTTGTTTGCCGTTTCGGAACGTGTTCTGTTGTTTGTTTGTTTCACCGAGATAACGCCCCCGCGTACAAATCTAGAGTTGCGATGGCTGCCATTCAAGAAGCTGGCTTCGAATTGATGGCACATCCTCCATAATCACCGGACCTTGCTCGGATGTTAACCGATTTTCGCGGTTAAAGGAACATCTCAGGGGCCAGAAATTTGAAGATGACGACGCAGTAGTCGCCGCCACCGAATTGTTTTTTAGAAAGGGAGTTTTAGTTTTAGAAAGAAGTTATACTTACTTAAAAAATTAAATAAAATAATTATAAAAATGTTCTAACAATTTTTCTGCAATAATTTTTGGGTTTTAATTTTTTCTTGTTTTAGTTGTTCCTGTAAAATTAAAATCCTATTTATCTTCTTGTGAGCTTTGGATCAACCAACTATTTCTTTCATTATCTTTACTTGATGATTTAAGAATATCTGATAGTGGCCTCTTCAACGAATTTGGTTTCCACCCCTCCCATTTCAAATTATTTTCCTGTAAACAATAACAATATTGTTATTTAATCATTTAATTCAACCTACTGTGACGAGTAGCAAAGAAAAGAGTACTAATACATTTTTTTCTTGGTCATGAGACTGCAGCAAAATAATATATTATATAGTAAATTAATTTGAAAACTAATTCATAGTCATAACCACTTTTTACACACATAATACAGTTACACATTATGTTTCAATTAATTTAAACAAGAAATTGCTTGTGGTGTAGTGTACCTTATCCCATTTTGTGTTTATAACTCCGCCTTTTTTTTTCCAAACTTGTTCCGGCTGTAGGGCTCTGGGTAAATGAGCATGAAGGCTTGTTTTGTATTTCTATGACCACTTCGTTTTCCCCATGTACAAACTGAAATATATTATGTGCATAAACACCACACTTTCATATCTTAAATATAAACAACACTATACAACAATAAGATACAATGAACAACTGCTTCTGTGGTCTAATAGTTAGAGAATTGGACCCTTGACACAGAGGTGTTGCCTGCACCTCTTGTTAAAAAAGAATCCATGCCATCAGATGGGCATGTAAATATTGAATGAACTTATGAAGAATACACTTATTAATAGTATTAGGCCTAGGGCTTAATAGGTATTAATTAACAAACCTCATTGTTGGAGTCGTTCTGGATGCAATCCTCAATACTGATGGTCGATTGTACGGCGCCTTTCTCTATACCCTACAAATAAATTAAGGGTATTAATTAGATGATAATACAGATTAACTTAAAAGCTAGTAATATCTTTATGTAATGTTATTAGTTGAAAAGTTGACATGATTTTTGGACAAGTTTCGCAGTAATTACATCTAGTAGAGAATCACCATCATATGGATTTTCTAGTCCTTCCAAAGCAAGTCCCAGTATTGCCTCAACCATGTGGTCCACTCCAGTACCAGGAGGAGGTGGAGGTGGTCTTCCACCGCCTAAAAATTATGTTATGTTATAAATACCACGAAAATCCGGAACAACAAAACATTTAAGTTATTTAATGACCACGTTTACTTACCAGTCATAAACAGCTCCCATTTCCGACTTGCTGATTGTTTTTTTGTCTGGCGTTTGAGATTCTCCCAGCAAGTCTTTAAGCTCTCGGGAGCACGTTTGCAGTGAGTTCTAAGAGCATTAAACTCGTCAGCCAGATCCTTCCAACCACTTGCTTTTTCGGCATTTGTTGTAGCGTCCGAATTTTTATTTTCTATTATGTCTCTGTACTTTATTACGAGTTTGACAATGAAAATAGATTGACGTTGACAGACGTGCACCAGTTGCAGAAAGAAGAATCATTTTGCAAAGTACTGTTTCTCCAAGAATTCACGAAGTGATAATTCTTGTAACAATGGTAACAATAATCAATGAGTAAGTACGATTCAGGCATAATCAAATCCCTGTGGATTTGATTATGCCTGAATCGTACTTATAATCATTTCATCATAGGTTCCATTTATAAAATTGTAACAATAAGGAAGACGACTTTTAAATTGCATCAATTTGCCAGTTTTCCTCAGTGTTACAATTTTATAAATGGAACCTATGATGAAATGATTATAAGTACCATTCAGGCATAATCAAATCCACAGGGATTATGTCAAATAGATACAGGAGCTGATACAAATGTCATATCAAAACTTTTGAAAGAATTAAGTTAAGAACTCACGATAATATTAATGTGTTTAGAAAAATAACAAAATATATACTTTTTCAGGAGAATTAGTGCTAAAATTAGGTAGGTATAAATTGTACATTTGAAAGTTGAGTTTCAGCAAGACTATATATACTTCACTATTTTAGTATGTGACTGCATACCAATAATTGGGTGGAAAACATGTGAAAAACTTGGTATTGTAAAAAGAATATTCAAAATTGAAGACAGACATTGTAACAGGTCAGTACAAAACATTGTGGCAAAGTATGCAAATACATTTGAAGGTTTAGGATGTCTACCCTATGAAGCTCATTTAGACGTTGATTTCAGTGTAACACCAAAAGTTTGTCCATTACGCAGAATACCTCATTCTTTAGAAGATCGCCTTAAGGATGAATGAAAGAATATGGAAGAGCAAAAAGTCATTGAAAAGGTTGATAAGCCAACAAAATGGGTCAACTCCATAGTCTTAGTTGAAAAAAAATGGCAAGTTAAGAATTCGTCTTGATCCTAGTTTAAATGAAGCTATTATGCGACCTCACTATCCATATCCTACATTTGACGATCTTAGATCCAAAGTAGCCGGAGCTTCAATTTTTTCAAAATTTGATGCTATTTCTGGATATTGGATTATTTGTTTAGATTCAGAAAATAGTGACTTATGTGCTTTTAATACACCTTCACCTCCTTTATACGTAGCCAAAGTCGCTAAAGAATATCAAATAATAATTAACGCACAGGAAAACACAACCGAAAATATATCGAAAGCTCAGAGTCAAAAGAAGCGAATGATTGGTTTTTTTGACGTTTGATCTGACATTGACATGAGTTCCACTTTGTTGCATATTTAATAAAATATCGTCGCCTTTATAAAGCGTATCTCAGAAATGACAACTGTTCAGGATGGTCGAAAAACTGTTTTTATTATTATAATTCTTTGACAACACTAAGTGATGTTCTGAACCAACTATCAAAATATACTAGTATATCTTATTTTGACATTGTAATACAATTTGCTTGTCCAAGAAGCTGAAAACCTGAGTAACGCTTTATTAGCATGATTAATTTACTGAGATAATGGTGCCGATTCTCTTGTACACCGAACTAAACTAACTAAACTATCACTAAAATTCCTTACTTTTTACTATGAGAATCTTAGAGCTATTCTGCCAACAAAAATCTCTAAATTTAAACATTATTTTGACAGAACTAAAATCGAATTTGACAATCGTGACTCCTCTTGGTACCTACTTGTTTGCCTACCACGTGATTTTTTTTGAGCCGGGGAGGCGCGCAATTTGGCCGTCTCGACGTATTTTTATATGGAAATTTTCGTTTTTTGGAAGAAAACAAAAAAAATAATTTACCAACATGTTAAGTATTACGGGTTTGCGGGTTGCAAAGGGGGTCAAAATTTTCATTATTTTTGCGATAGGACACACCGTTTTCGAGATATAAGCAAAAGAAAATAAAAAAAAGAAACAGTACCGTTTTGCAACTGAATTCGAGGTGTTGGTTTGAATTTTAGTTCATGACATCTAATTTTATTCCACACATTTTTAATCGTGATTAAAAATAGTCAGAGTTAGTTAGAGGATTTTAGATATAGAACAAAAATTTTGGTTAAAACGTCAAATTCAGAATAGCATTTTCACTAAATTAAAACTCAGTGCCATCTTAGTGCTGTCAAACTAAATTATAGTTAAGTTGTGTCACTTTAGTCTATTTTCAGAATAGGAAATCGTCGTTTGACAGGAATAAACTAAATTTTAGTGATTTTTAGTTTAGTTTGGAGAATTTGTGACAAGAGAATCGGCACCAATGTTTATTAACATAAAAAAATTAAAGTCACCACTGTATTATATTTTTTTTATTTGTCTACAATTAAGATAGTTTAGCACTTAGATTAGTAATAATAGCACTTTCATTAAAATTAGGAATTATCGAAAAGTATCAAACAAAAATAAACTTCTATTAAACAATTAAAAAAATAAAATTCTTAGTAGGTATTTAATAAAAAAAAAATGCTAACATTAACTTTAACTCTCACTTATTTATATAAAATATTTATCTTTAATCAGTCGTTGCCTTAGGCAAATTGTCGTAAAAAGCCAACAGACTGTCATTGTCTGTTGGCAAAATGTGTTTTAGATCTTGGAGGTCTTTCCATTTTCTTGGCTTCAGTGGTATTCTTCCTGTGTACATTGGATTAATTGTGTAGATACCAGGCTTCCATCTGATGGGCAACTCTTGCAATTCATCCGAAAAATTTAGTTTAAATTGAATTTTTCCATCTGGCTCATATCGCAACTGCCGGATGTCGGTGACAGTTGGGTCACCAGCTTTTCTTCCAGGTCGAATGGAGGTGTATCGTTGCAGTACTGAAAAATCTTTGAAAAACTTATGGGAAAGGTATTTTGCGTCATAAAGGGCGTTTTTCGTTTTTAGATTTTAAATAAAAAACAACAATATCAATCAAAACTAGTTTTATTTATTGTTAAATTAAAGAGCAGTTCTTGAAGTTTATTTATGAAAAACAACCGTTTGCAAATGCGCACCATTCAGTTGTTCACACTCATTTCGTCGCTCGCATGACTAACAGTCCTATCTCCGTATTGTCAATTGTTCAGGAAAAGCGTTTTGCGGTTACGACATATCTAACTACTATAAAATTATAATCTATCGGCAATTCTGAATATTTAATTATATTTATTCGTAAAGAGTATTTTATCGTACTTTAATTTTACGATATAGCTACTTATTTATTTTCAATATTAGTATTTATTTTTAATTATTAAAACAGATAGGACACTTTGTGAAAACTTTATTTATCAATCTGAACAGTTGTTTTCTACTTACGACTTTACGGTTTGGATTAAGTTTGGAAATAAAACACGCAAAACAATTAGCTTTTTAAATTTTTATTACGAAAAGAGTTTAACATAAGAGGAACATAACACGTTTAAAAAATCTTAATATTATTTTTAAGAATCACAATTAAAAAGACAGTTTTTTTTAAAAAAAAAACAACATGAAAGTATAATCAAATTATTAGCAAACAAAATAAAAAATCATTAAATAACAATTTAAAAACCTAATCAATTCTCCAGAAACTTGCCTCCTTAATGTCAATGAACGAGAAGTTACAGCAGAGTGATCGGTTTCGAAAAAAAAATTGTAGGGATCAGTCTTCATAAAAGATAATTCCATCATTTGTCTCCAATCTACCATTTCACCGGTATCATCTTTTCGAACAGAAAGTAGCCGCAAATTTTGTGAGAGTGCCTTAAAATCTAAAAAGTCCGAATAGCTTAGAGCTGTTACTATGTACGGTTGTCGTCTTCGTGCCAATTTTATAATGGGAATTAACTGAGAAGGGAGGAAAATGTCACCACTTTTTTTAATGGCATAGTCAATGGCACTATGAGCAGAGTCGCCCTCATTTTGGCCATGACATGGGACAGAGATGCTTAAAACAATTTCTTTAATTGAAAGAGAATTGTTTATAACGTAGAGGAGGGCAGCTGCTACAATTAAATTTTTGTTTTGGCCGCTGCAGCCATCGGCAAATAAATAGACTTTCTGAATTCCTTTTTCGTCCAAATTTTTAAGGAAAAGGTATAAAGCAGTAGAAATTTCTGAAGCCCCTCTCTTACTTTGTCCTTCATGCCACGTGTAGCAGAAACAATCATGTGATATCATGTCATAAATGGTGAAACATAAATGGTATACACCGATAACCTTCTCCTATAAAACACAGCGCTTTCATTACTAATAGGTAAATTAATAACCTGCTGGAGATCAAAAGTAGCACAAGCTATTGTTAATGCATCTTTTTGAGCTTCTTTTTTTCGTTCTGATCGTTTTTCACGGAATGATTGCTTTGGTAGTATATGGGTGGTAAATGTTTCGTGCAAATTGGCTTTGATGTCGTCAGTTCCCTCACGATATGTTGAGCATAAACTGCACTGGTCTTTCTTAGGACGATGAAAAGATAGATTTTTAGATTTCAATAGTTTTCTGTTAAGAGAAAGGCTAGGTTTCGGTGCTTCCTGCAAGTCTTCGACAAGCATTTGATGCATTTTTCTAATGGTTAAATCTGAGTGCAAATATTTACGAGTGGAATTGGCTCGACAGTAATGAGACTCTACTCTTGGGAAGCGCTTTAAGTGTTCTTCAACTAGAGCTTTGGCACGATCATCTTTTTGAATATTCGCTATTTTGCGTCCTCCACGTCTGTCTTTCTCCTGTATCCCAGAGGGCAACAACTTGATATCGCTGTGACGGACGATATGGTGTGATTATATTCCCCGCAACCCTGTCTCACATTATGAAATTACCGGCCTAAATTAAGTCTTATTGTCAAGTGCCATAAAGTTAACTTTCAACTGTCAAAGCGTACCTAACTCAGTGTAAATCTAATTCTTTTAAAAATAATTCACGATACAAAATTTCACTAAAAAGTCCTATTTGAGATAGGATATTTTTTTAAATCAAATACGTGAGTTTAAATTTTACTAAAAGTCCTAAATGAGTTCGGCTTTTTAGTAATAATTTTTTTGAGTTTAATATGAGATACGTTGACTTTCAAAATGGTTATATTTTGAGATCCAAATAACATAGAGAAACGACAGTTAGTGAAAAATGTAAAGAGTTACGAATTGAAAACTGTAGTTGTCCTAACTCAAATCAGCTAAAAAATGAGATAGGACCGTTAGTCATGCGAGCGACGATTTAACCTGGAGCTAAAATTTTCAATCACTCGCTGGAGGATCGCTCTTGGAATAGAGTTGATTTCTTCAGTGATTCTTTGCTTCAAAACATTCAGGTTGGGTGGCAATGGATTGTAAACTTTACTTTTTAGGTAGCCCCATAGGAAAAAATCAGCAGGCGTTAAGTTAAATCAGTTAGGCTCCTCGGTGGCCAGTTGATGTCTCCTCGGCGACTTACCACTCTTCCAGGAAAAAAATCGTGAAGAGCAGCTAATGAGTCATTTGTAACATGAGAAGTGGCTCCATCTTGCTGGAAAAAGGTGTTGCGGTTGTAGCCATACTGGTTTTGTATTTCTGTAGCCAAAAAAGTCCGGATCATATGGCAATATCGATCAGAATTAACGGTCTGAGTTCGACCTCGGTCATCCTCAAAAAAATAAGGACCGATAATTCCTTGACTTGATATGGCAGCCCAAACAACAACTTTTGGCGAGTGCAAGGGCTTCTGATGCAGTTCTAGCGGATTCTCGGAAGCCCAGTATCTGCAATTTTGTTTATTCACGTGACCGTTGATGTGAAAATTCGATTCGTCGGAGAACCAGATGTTATTGAAACTCCTAAAACGGTTTTTCATTGTCCTGCAGAATTCGACTCGTTTTTCAGGATCATCAGGCTTCATTTCTTGAACAATAACAATTTTATAGGGGTGAAAATGTAAGTCTTTCGAAATAATGCGATGAACCGTAGATTTGTTCAAATTAAGAGAAGCTGCGCGCAATCTCAACGACTGTCGTGGGTCGTCCATAACAGACTGGCGAACGCGGTCGACGTTCATGCTCGTTCTTGATGTCCTTTTGCGCCCAGAAGATTTGTCCGGCATTGTATTCCCAGTCTCTTCAAACTTGCACACCCAATGTTTAATTAAATTGGCACTTGGCACATGTCTTAAGCTTGTTAAGTTAAAATGTGTCCTGTAGAGACGACGAACAATAGTGTAGGAATCGTTGTTTTTATAAAACGCTCGCACGCAAAATGCGCGCTGCGGTCCCGTGAAACGATTCATGGCTACTAAACTTAGCAAGCCGGCCAAGCAGTGTTGCCGTTAGGACGATCTAGTTTGTGGCTATATTTAAGAAAAAAGTTGCTAGTTTTGAAAATAAATCACTTTCGAAATTCCGCTAGAAGTGGCTAAAGTATTTTTGGGCTTGATATTACAATTTTAATATTATTTAGGGATAGGGTCAAGTGGGTTTAATAAAACAATATAATAGTGTTAAAAATGTATTAAAAACTGGTTACAGTAAAGTTTTCACTAGTAAAACATTAAAATTACTGTTAAATAGTGGTAAAAAATTAAAAATCAAATTGAAAGTCTACAATATCATCTGGAAATTCTGAAACCTCTTCGCCAATGGATGATGATGTGGATGGTATTTCAGTTTGTTTTATTAGTTTAACCGTTTTTGTGACTTTGGTTAAAACTTCTGGAGGCAAAACATAATTGTGGCAAGCTTTTTTTAATATTTTTAGTTGGTTTCTAATCATAATTATGGAATTAAGTGTTAATGCACACAGTCTGTTTCTCAATTTATTTTTACTGTGTTCATCACGCTAAAAAGCCTTTCAACTTCTGCATTAGAGTGAGGAAGGGACAATACAGCAATAGCCAAGTCGGCTATTTCTTGGAATGTATTATATTATACTCCTGCTGCATTCTTGTATTTTAAAACTTGAGCCCAGAACTTAACACTGTCTCCTGAAGTATCCCATTCTGTGAAATGAATAGTTTTCCACTGTTGAACAATTTTGTCTATTCTGTGGTCATCAAATCCGAATTCTTTTGCCAATCCAACCAGTGCATGAGGATCTTTGATTTGTTTCAAAGTGTTTTCTGGACTTAAGAGTGTAACTTTCTTAAGGATCTCGTAATTAGCAGGTATTCTATGTTGTATTTCTTCTACCAACTTGACGTTGAAATCGATGCACCGTTTCCTGATATTAGCTATTGATTGTGGAGATAACTGGCTTTTACTAGCATGAGATTCGAAAAGATGTCCCAAGTGTGCAACTGGATCTAGATGTTCTCCTACTTGGATTGTAAGGAAATCTTTGTCTGTTGTCGCAGCGCCCGGCATTATTATTCTAATGCAGACAGATCATAACAAGGTCATCAGAGTTTCGAACAGTTTGACGGGATCCATATTTTCGCCTGCGAATACCTTTATTCCAATTTGGACGTCGTGAAGAATACTTTTCAAATAGCATAGATATAGCCGATTACCCTCGTCACTGTACATTTCCCAAAGCAGTCCCGCTGTATAACACTTCTCTCTAGCCAAAGCAAAATGTAGTTTTAGCTCTTCCCACTGTGCCAATATTCTGACTACAGCAGGCTCTATGGACAACCAACGGGTGTCACAAACCTTTAATATTTTTAATGGATCATCCCCGCAGTTAATTGTTTGAAACAGTGCTTTATATTCATCCCGGCGTTTTGGAGAATTGGAGAACCAGTTGTACGTCTCTCTTATCAAAAATTCTATGTTACGCGGTAGATTGCTTTCAGAGGCATGGCTGACCGCCAGTTGCAAGGAGTGGCAGATGCATCTAACGAGGATCAAATTTGGTAAATTATACTCCCTCTTCAAAATTTCAATTACACTGTTATTTCGCTCCGTCATTACTGACGCATTGTCAGTGCCGATACCAATCATGTTTTGTATTGGAAGACTATGTGACTCCAAACATTTTATTAAAGACGTGATTATACCTCTCGCATCAGCTCTTTCAATACGCTCCAGAGACAGAAATGAGGACACAATGTTATTCATATTCAGGCTAAAATATCGTACAACTATTCCCAGGTACTTGGATACACTGACATCCGTGGACTCATCTAAAATAATGCCATATTTCTGTGAGCCAATATCTTGAAGAAGCGTCTCTTGTGTACATTTAGTTCTATGCATTTTTATGTCTTTGGCCCACTTTGAATCACAAAAAACTTCTTTACAAAGGTCTGAAAGGTGGTCAATGTTCGATATTGAAGTATGTTCAGCAATAAACAAGGCAAGCTGACCTTCGGCTTTTTGACTGTTCTTTGTCCCACCAGGTGTAGAAGTAAACTGAATTTGTTTATTTTTTGTAATTAATTCACATTTCGCTTTGTGTTTTTTGGATTTACTATGTTTACGCAAATCATAAATTTTAGCAGCAACTTCTACGTGACAATACGTACATATGGCTTTCGTTGGACTGTTCGGGATTGGCTTTATCCAATGTTTGTGTGATTACTATGTTTTCTTTCATAGCCAAGTCAAGAAGAGCATTAGCCATGATAGAGTTTCGATTCTGGGCTGTACATCCATCACTAAAAATAACTAGTGGAATAGTTTTAAGAATCTTCTCTTGTATGTAGTCTACTAGACAAGAAGCGAAGTTGGATGCTTGTAGCTCGCCTTCACATTCATGCCACCAATAACAGGTTACTTCGTGAGTTGCTAAGTTGTAAACTGTAAAATTATGACAACAAAGCTTTGTCTTATAATAGACAGCACTAGCTTGAACTTTGGGACAAACCTTCACGCTTTGCAAATCTACAGTAAGTACCGTAATTTTTCCATCAATAGCCAACTTTTTATCAGCTTCTTTTTCTAGTCTTGCAGCCTTTTTCTTCTCAATATGTTTTTTGTAAACCTCTTCTGTCACGTTTTTGGTTTCATAACCGCAGCAAACATCACACCTATCCTTCTTTGGCTTGGTAATGCTTAAGTTCAGTTCATCAAACTTGTTAAAAAAAAAACAAGCTGATATTGGTTTCACCTTATCGCTTGCGCATTTTTCCTTGTAAATGCTGTATACATGGCTTTTACTTTCGAATACTGGTTCAAGATATAGTTTCGTTGATGTACTTCTACAGTAATGTGGGGGTAGCTTAGGTATTTCTTCAAAAAACTTTAGCAGATATTCAGCTTGACTGATTCCACTGGAGGTTGGTGTCTCAGTAGATCTTTTTTTGCCTCTGTTGCTTTTTTGCTTTGTAGTCTCAGTTAGTGAGATACCCGACTTTGTTTCTGAAATCCAGGTAAGAACCATGCGTTCTCTGATTCCTAAAGTATTCAGAAACATTTTTTTGCAGACTTGGTTTGTTTCCTCATTCAGCTTTAGATAGTATACATAGCTTTGTTGTCTTTTATGTGAATCAACTGTCTTTTGTTTGATTGGGATCTTGTCTATCATTGAAGAAACAAAACTTTTCTTCCCTGACCAATCGAGCTCCTTCCAAAAGTTATCAAAAATACATTGTCTGTCATGCTCTCCGAACTCGGAGCAAAACCGCTTGGCGCTATTTTTGCAGAAGTTGGAGTCACATGTTGGACCCATCTGCCTTTTACTTCTTTGTATACCTGTCGTAACCTGTTTTTCCTTTCTGGAATATCCTGAATAACTCTCTCCCCGCATTCTCTTTTCTTTCGTTATATTTCTTTGCCATTCTGTACAAGCAGCATGTTTTCTGCGTTTGGGCTTGTTCTCTGGTTCTTCAGTGTCAATTGTTTCAAGTCCAGATTCCACAACCAACGTTTCTGTGTCTATAATCGGTTCAATAGAGTCATCCAATTCTACAACTCCAATTGTTTGACTATCATTGGTAGTAAAATGTGTGATTTCCAATTCACTGACACCTTCCGAAGCTTCGCATATTTTAATAATAGCATTCGATTTAGGGGCACCTTCATCAATCCCGGTAACAAAAAATGTGTCTTCAAATTCAATTTCAGGACCATTTTCAGTAGCAACACTAAGTAATGAACCCAAGTTCGACGCTTGTTCATCAACTTCTAAAGGGGCTTCTTTTGGGCACTTAAATGCAGGATCAGATTCGGCTGCTATATTAATCGCATGAAGGAGTTCGTTGTCTGGTTTGTATACTAAAATGTTCTCTAAAATTTGTATCCGGCTCTGATGTTTTTTCTTAGGATTCGTTACTTTTATTCCATTCTCTGCTAATATTTGAAGGATTTCCTGTTCCTCATCATCTGACTGCAACAAATCCATTTTGATGATATCTAAAAGCAATGACAAAAATCCATGTGAATAGGTCGTATTTCAAAGGCAAACTATAAAATTTAAATTCGAATAGGTCGTATCTCAAAAGGCACTTTTAAACTCGTAATTATTATATTATAAGTGGTTTTCCACAAATGAAGTATGTTTTAAAACAGTAAACAAATGTCAAATAATAAAATAAAAACGATTTCATACCTTGGCAGCTTATAAAAACAATCGCACATCACTTAAATCGCAGAGCAACCTGCGCGATGTCAACAAACTATGGCGACTCAATGAGTTAATGCATATTCGCAGAAAGATCGAACGATCCGAGATACGTCGCATTACGTCAAGTCTTTTATCTCACTCTTTTTCATACAAACTTTGCAAAGTAAAGAAAGAGAAAGATGTACTTTGTCGCCTTTATTCAAAGCACACAAAAATGTCGGTTTCGTTCAAAATTGACATACGTGTCGTCTAGAATCAAACGCCGCCACATCCATTAAAAAAAAAAAGTATTTGGTCTCTATGGAATTGTTTTATAATTTCTAACAAACCCAACTAAATTCTTCTAGGCTTAACCCCGCTAAATCCCGAGTAATTTGAATTAAAAAAATGGATTTCGTTCCAAACTCCGCTACATCCATTACTACTCACTATCACTCGCCGCCACATCCGCATTAACCAATCAGAACGTTTTAACTGTCATGGCGTAGTTGTAGCTCGCAATGGCCGTCAAGGCGTTTGTTCCGTAATTTTAACAAAAAAAATTGAACCCGTTGCTCCTGAGTATGCAAGGAAACGGGGTGTAAACAAAGAAAACTGGAAAAAGGAGAAAAAACGAAGAGAACTGTGAGTAAAATTCTTATTGAATTTGCTATACAGGTTGTTTGTTTACAATGTTGTCATTTTACATACCTACTAACAAACAGTCGACAATGATTTGTGTATTGTTATTATTATTGTGCATTTTTATTTACTGGTATCGTTTGTGTTCGAAATTAAAGTAGATAACGAAATTGCGTTTTGCGTAGTGTTACTTTTTAGGGTTCCGAACCCGAAGGGTAACCAACGGGACCCTATTACTAAGCCTCCACTGTCCGTCTGTCTATCAGCGGGCTGTATCTCATAATTCGTAATAGGTAGACAGTTGAAATTTTCACAGAAACCCCTACTAGAAACGTGTTTATTTTTGTTATTTTTCTGTTTTGCTCGATAATATTAGTACCTACCTACATGTATTAAACCGAGTCCAACTTGCACTTGGCCGCTTTTTAAGAGTATTAAGCCGTTGCTTGAGTTTCATTTTTTATTTTTTTATTTCAGATATTCTTCAAAACGCTTTCCAAGTGCTCCAAAATGCAATCACAAAAATAATACAACTTTTACCTGTTTGACATTAAAAATGCAAGATATAGCACGTACGCACCGCAAGTTTTTCAAATTAAAAAATAAAATAGATCAATACAACTTCATACTACAACACTGTCGTTTCAACAAATGTGTGAGAACCAGACTGGTAAATCAATCTAGAGGCCCAAAAAATGTAAGCGTTGAATACTATATAACTATACAAAACCCTCACAAACAGGTTAGAGTGTGCAAAAATACATTTTTAGGAATACTAACGATAGGAAAAGATAAGAGTCACAGGAGTTATTCAAAGATCTTTTAAAGATGGAGGCAGTATCGCCAAAGAAAATCGTGGTGGCAGCCACAAAATAGCACTTTACGGGGAAAAACAAGCAAGTGTGCAAACATTTATTGAATCCTTCGAAGCAGCTGAACCACACTATTGTAGAGCTAAATCGGCGGTAAGATTGTATTTACCACCAGAATTAAACATAAAAAAATATGGAAATTATATCAAGATAAAGTTCAAGGTACACCTCACTTGCAAGTAAAACAGTCTTATTTTAGGAATATTTTTAATAGAAAGTATAATATTGGTTTTGGTTCGCCCCTGAAGGATACATGCTCTCGGTGCTCTGAGCTGACAAGAAAAATTGACACTGCCACTACAAGTCAGGATAAACAACAATTTCAAACGGAGAAACGAATACATACATTAAAAGCCAAGGCATTTTACAACCTATTAAAAACTGAGCCTGAAGATACTATATTACTATCATTCGACTGCCAAAAAAATTGCGCACTGCCAAAATTGCCAGATCAAGCAGCTTATTTTAGCCGACAATTTAATATGTATAACTTTACTATCGTCGTTGGCACTTCTAAATCCGCTTTGACAAGGAATAACGTGCATTCCTATTACTGGTGCGAAAATGAGCATTCAAATTCGTCTAACGAAATAGCAAGTGCTGTATTTCATAAATTGACTACACTGGATATTCCAGAAAATAAAAACAAATTGAAACTTTTTGCTGACGGCTGCGGGGGCCAAAATAAAAACACAACTCTTGTGCACTAAATGGCTCTTTTCATATGCACCACCGCAAGTAAACAGGATTGAAATCGTTTTTCCAATGGGCGGCCACAGTTTCTTACCACCAGATAGAATATTTGCGAAGATTGAAAAAGAAACCAAAAAATAGTTCATAATATGCGATCCACAAGATTATGTGGATGTTTTCAAAAAACATGCAACTGTTTACCATTTAGGAGAAGATGTTGAAGTTTATAATAGGAAGGATGAAGTCTCCAAAGTCATCAAACCTCCAGGGAGTTGGCACTTTAGATTTAATCCATCTAAACGATTTCTAATGAATAAGAGACGACAGAATGTGAGCATTCAAGGAGAAGAAAATTATCGGAACGAATTTAATATAGAAAAATATGTGACTAAAAGAGGAAAAAGATGTTCAGAAATCGAGCCCGCAATCATACGAAAAGGTAATAAAGTGAACCAAAGCAAAATAAAAGATGTCACTAACATTCTGAAAAAACATTATGGTGAAGATTGGAGGGCTCTGGAATTTTTCAAATATTACAAAGACATTGAAGAAAGCAATGACAATTTTGAAGAACATGAGGATCTGCAATGTGTTCCATTGCAAGAAAATGAAAATTTCGTATAATTTGGTTCAACATTTAAATAGTTTATATTATTATTACTGTTAATAAACGTACTTCTTCGCATTACATATTAAAACAATGTTTTATTACTTTTAAGAACATCCTGTACAATCATTGAGACTATGCATTGAAAAACCGCCAGATCCATATCTCAATATCAAAACCCGCCACGTCCTTATTTTTTTGCCACAAATTGATTTATAAATATTTCCGAGACTAAGAACAAATTAATGTATTTAATTATTATAATCGGTCTTACTTATTTTATTCCAAATTAACAACAGAAAATTACTTAAGTAACATATAATGAGGAAAAAAGTTTATTATTGAAAAATTTGGCTTTTTGGATTTAGCGGAGTTTGATTCTAGACGACATTATACGACATATTAGAATTAAGGCGACGATATGATGATCGATTGTTAATTCAATCAATTTATTTTTATGAATTGTTTAGAAACGTTGTAATCTGTCACGGCAGAAAACTTATTTAAAAAAAAGATTTTTTTAAACATATCTATAGAAGAAGTTAATATTATATGTTATTGGCATAATAATGTAAAGAAATGTATTATTATGAATTCGATAAATTGATTAATTCGTTTCATCTGGCAACATTGTTTAAAAGAGAAATAAGGGAAGTCAGTGTTTTTTCTATTAAAATTATTTAATTTCTCATTCCATGATAAAACTGCATAATATTTCATGATTAATTACAAAAAAAAAAAACTTATAGAAATATTGATAATTACTTCATTTGTGTAACGTTAGCCCCAGATTCGCCTTGAGGAGTGGCTAGAGAGGCGCCACGGCGTCCTCACCTTTCGCCTGACGCAGGTCCTCACCGGACATGGCAGCTTCGGGAGGTTCCTGTGTAGGATTAGGCGGGAGGAAACGCCCGGGTGTCACCACTGTGTGGATCGCCCGGAGGACACGGTGGAGGTATGCCCTGCTTGGGCGGAGCACCGCGTGCCCTCGTGGAGGCGATCGGTGGCAATGACCTCTCGCGTCCGGCCCTGGTCCGGTACGGAGCCAGAGGGCATGGGAAGCAGTCACCTCCTTCTGCGAAACAGTAATGCTCGCGAAGGAGGAGGCGGAACGCGTAAGGTAGAGGCAAAGTTTTTTTTCATTTATAAGATTTGTTTTAAATAAATTCTTCTGTAAAAAGCGATATCGATCATCGGCTCTTCGTTTAGATTTCAGAAAATTTTCGTCTTCAATATTTTGTTCAAAGCCATTTTTTGAAAAATGATCTATTAAGCACCTGTTAGTAGATAGAAATTTGACTCATGTTCCTTAGGTAGGTAGGAACCTAGCAAATAACAAAGAAAAGATATGTAGTTACTGATATTGCAGTCCTGGCACTTGCGGGTTGATCATACCTCGGTTGCGTAACATTTCCAGATTATTTGGCGCAGTGTACAATCTCCTTGCTCCCCGTAAATTGTCACCACTCATTGCGTACAGGCGCACCATTTGTAGGTACTCGATATTCGAGTATCGATAGTTCCTATTACTCATTGTGAAGTAGGTAGGACCTATTTACTCCTTGCACTGTAACGTTCGCGAACAACGTTTGATATCCGGTAGCGCGCGCACTTCCACTTCCGGTATTCGGCCGCAACTGAGACGCTGCGAGATTGACCTTCACTTATTTTTCGAGTGAAAGGAGCGGGGCGTGACACGCGCGGCTCTATTCAAAGGATAGGATTAGAGCTCCTCATTGGATGACAGTCCACGTGGACTATGCTAGATTGGCTTTCGGTATTGGAATGATCTACTCGACCCGTGCGCTGCGTAGGTATGTTCTACCGTTTGATACATAAACATTAATAACAGGATGTTTCAGAATTCTAATGCAATATTTGTTTTCTTTGTACCTAATAAATTAATTAATGGTAAAAAAAAAATCGTGTCTGGAGGTATTTTATGTCGGATACATTGAGTGGACCACCTTTGTAAGACGATTAAAATGCCACGGTGTATAGTATAGTGCACTTATCACTGAAAGACTCCTCGTCTGGCTTTCTTCAAATGTTCTTTTGTATATGGCACCATAATCTATATCTCCTCCACTTTCTGGTATCAATTTCTCTAGTATGTTTTTTTTTTTCTATACATATTTTTCTCTCGATTTTCCCAACTAAAACTTAATGTAATAAGGATCTGTTGTTTTTTGTGGTGGAAGGTAGTCTACCAGTAACTTTAAAGATGTTACGCGAGGCGACAATTGCGGATTTGACTTTGCGTAAGGTGGTACATTTTGTGTTGAACGGAGGGCACAGGAAAATACCAGGTGATGAGATGAACCCATATCATGCGTGTAGGACGCAATTGTCTTATGAAAATGTTTGTGTTATGCGAGGACACAAAGTTGTAATTCCGGAGAAATGACATTACAACGGTTCTAAGGGAATTACATTAATCCCATTTAGGTATTGTGAAGACAACAGAGGCGCGAGCGCGTGTCTGGTTGCCGGGAATCTACTCTGCTTTTGAGCGATTGATAGGATCGTGTAATGTGTGCAACGGCAACCATCACCGGCGCGGGCGCTGATTGCGCACTGGGAATATCCTCCAACGACATTTTACCGGGTACATATTGATTTCCTGGGGCGCATTAAAGGTAATACCTTTTTAGTGGTAGTGAATGCATATGACGGCTAATGCCCGAATAAGTGCGTAACTCCGGATTAGTTCCAAACTTCGTAACTAAGCATGCGTTTTATTAGCCAAGTTACTTATATTTGTCGCCAATTGGGTTGAGGTTTTATGAAGTTCAGTACGTCTACTTCAGCTACAATTGACAGGTTATATGATTTCATGTCAAGATTTAGTATTCCTGATATACCGCATGATTTCTTTTACCGTCTCGACAAACATAGGGTGTAGTAGGTGAACGGAGTAGAAGCCAATGGCATAGTCAATTTTTTTTTTTTATATTTTTTATACCCTTTAAACAAATTGATTTATCTAAAAATACCACCCATTTGAAGTAAACTTTTAATACAAAAACAATAAAAACAGAAATTTAAAAAAAAAAGAATAAATCGACGAAAAAATATCGAGATTCAAATCATACGCACCCTACTAAATGCACGGAATTTATCAATGAATTCGTAGATACGTTCCTTTGCGGCCGATAGGTACTCGCCGCACTGTACGTCGTCTCCTTTGATATCATCGGGCGCACGGGCCGCCGCCGCGCCGGAGCTGCTCGCTCGCGCATCCCCGCGCCCGCCCGCGTCCCGCGCTTCAGTCACCTGCGATTAGTCACGGCGGCGTGACGTCGCGCTGTTTGTTTCCGCGTATGCATCGTCCACCCGGCCATAGTTATCGTATAAAAACATGTACGAATATTCTAACGTAGAGTATCTTGTTTGGTGAAAACAGCCAGTGCGAGGCGAATGTACGCAGAAGAAGAACATCTTCAGTCGCTGTGAAGGAACGGTATCCCTTCTCCTCAAATTCTCCGGAAAACCCCGGACCCCGCATGGAGTTTTGTCACTGGCTGCAGAACCGTTCCGTCATTGACACCATGTTGCAAGACGTTCCTGATCCCTATCTGCAAGACATGTACTTCCAGCATGACGGATGTCCAGCTCACTACAAACGATCTGTGCGCACGTATCTCGATGGTCAATTCGGTGATAAGTGGATAGGTCGCGGAGGACCTGTGAACTGGCGGCCGAGGTCACCAGACCTACATAACACCCCTTGACTTTTATTTGTGGGCCGAACTAAAACGTTTAGTCTTACGTTTAGTGTATACCGAAAAAGCTCAAAGCGTTAGTGATTTAAAACAGCGAATAATAGACGCTTTTAATGTTTTGAGAAGTGATAGAGACACGCCTCGAAGTTTACCAAACAATGTGCAAAGACGTGCTAGTTTATGTTTAGAACGAAACAAACGAACAACCTACTGCGATATCGCTAAAAAGGTAGGTACAGACCTAAGTTCATTTTTAGTAAAATGCGCGCAATGCGCGTGCGCGTCGGTCGGTCGTGTCGCCCGCGCGCGAGTACCGCTCAGCTGCTCGGCTCTCGTACGTGAACCCCGGTAAGTGAACTCTCACGCACACATCAAGTTTCTATGCACGGGTGTGTCCGTAGGCGCGCCGACGTTACTTAGCAACGGGTCGACCGAACGACCTTCTGTCAATGTTCTCGCTCCCGCATGTATGCACGTCCTTTTCATTTTGAATGAAGTACAGTCGAGTATTCTTGCTTATTCAAGTATTTATTGCTTCGAATTATTTAAAAAAAAATTACTTAGATTGTTTTAAAAGTTCGTTCCGAGTCTTTCTTACTGTTTTCGTTTTATTTGTAAGGATAGGTTTTCTTATTATTTTATCTTTTTAATTGGTAAATTGGTGGGGTTTTTATTTGTACTTACGTAAGTATTTGTTGTGTTTTATTATTTTAGGTAGGTTAAGTTTTCTTACTTGTGTTAAGTTATTACCTATTTACTACTTATTCTTTTGGTGTGAGGCTTATTTAGTCAATTGGGTATTTGTATTGTATGTTTGAGAATATTTGGGTATTGTGTTCATTTTATTTGTAGATCAGGTTTGTCTTAGTTTATTAGTAAGAGGAGTATAAATGTTATTGCGCTGATTTTTAATTTGATTTTGGAAACGTTTTAAACACGACTGCACCATGCGAGGGGCGGCCGCTTAGGTACTAGGTTTCTACGCAAAAGAGTGTGCGTGCGTTTCGCTCGCACACACGTACAACTTTCATTCATGCGCGATCGCAGCCTACGCCGTTTACTATCTCCTATTTTGGCTATTATTAGTTTTACGCACGGGCCGTAGGATGGATAGTTTTCATGATTTTTGAAGGAAATTCCGAACCTGTACAATCTCAATGGTACTAAGCAAATATTCTCGGGTATGGCTTCTGTTCCACTTACACAACACACCTTATTATGCTCGAGACGGTAAAAAATTTCATCCGGTATATGTATGAAGCCAGCGCGCGAGTCGCATCGCGCGCCCCCCGCCCTTCAGTAATAAACCAGTGTTCAAGCTAGACGGTCGTTTTATTTCTCTTCCCGCGCTCCATACGTATCATTAGCGACGAGTTGTACGAACGAGTACCTACGCGTAGATAAAATGAACGCGTTTCTCGGCAATCTGTCATCATTTGACCATAAAAATAGCGAATGGCAAATTTATAAGGGTAAATTAACGCAGTTTTTGAAGATTAACGGCGTTAAGGACGATGTGAAGAGTGGAATATTACTGTGTCATCTTACGGAGGAGACGTACCGTCTAGTACTTAACCTAGCATTTCCAAAGGAGTTGGAAACGCTGAGCTATGAAGACCTAGTTACGAGGGCGGGTCAATAAGTCCGTGACTTTTTGAATTTCTGACCTCTTTACTGAAACAGCAACACTGGTCCTGTCAACAGGCATCTGTCAGTCGACTCCTGTCAAAATTTAAACTTGCTGCGTCAGTTAGTTTGTGTTTGACAGCTATTTTTATCAGACTACTCACTAATTTGAGGAGAAAATGGAAAAAAGTGAATTTCGTGTGCATATTAAGCATTATTTCTTGCGAAAAAAAACCATTACCGAGACCAAGGCTAAGCTTGATAAATACTATGGGGACTCTGCACCATCGATTTCAATGGTAAAAAAGTGGTTTACTGAATTTCGTTGTGGCCGTACAAGCACTGAAGATGCCGAACGTCCTGGACGCCCAGTTGAGGTCTCTACACCCGAAACAATCGAAAAAATTCACGATATGGTGTTGGCCGACCGAAGATTGAAAGTGCGAGAGATTGTGGAAGCCGTAGGGATCTCGCATGGCTCAGTGGTTTCAATTTTGAATGATCACTTGGGCATGAGAAAGCTTTCCGCAAGATGGGTGCCGCGTTTGCTCACAGTCGACCACAAACGCAATGGTGTAACAACTTCACAGGAAGGTTTGGCGTTGTTTAATCGCAATATGGAGGAGTTTTTGCGCCGTTTTGTAACCGTGGACGAAACATGGATCCATCACAACACACCAGAGACCAAACAACAGTCAAAACAGTGGGTTTCTAAGGGTGAATCGGCGCCAAAGAAGGCCAAGGTGGGTTTGTCAGCCAATAAAGTTATGGCGACTGTTTTGGGATGCACGCGGGATAATCCACATTGACTACCTTCAAAAGGGAAGAACAATCAATGGGGAATATTATGCCAACTTATTGAACCGATTCAATGACGATTTGAAAAAAAACCGACCTCATTTGGCCAAGAACAAAGTTCTTTTCCACCAAGACAATGCAAGGGTGCACACATGTGCAGTTGCAATGGCAAAAATCCATGAATTGGGCTATGAATTGCTCCCTCATCCGCCTTATTCTCCAGATTTGGCTCCGAGCGACTACTTCTTGTTCCCAAACCTGAAGAAATGGCTTGGTGGAAAAAGATTTGACTCCAATGATGAAGTCATCTCGCAAACAAAGGCCTATTTTGAGGACCTCGACAAATCATTTTTTTTGGAAGGGATAAAAAAATTGGATAAGCGTTGGACAAAGTGTATAGAGCTCAAGGGAGAGTACGTTGAAAAATAAAATTATTTTTTTATCAAAAAATCTGTGTTTTATTCCAAAAGTCACGGACTTATTGACCCGCCCTCGTATATTACTCGACAGTCATTTCAAGCCAAAAAAGTGCACATTTGTTGACAAGGCGACATTTTTTGGTGCCAGCAGAACTACAGGCGAAACCGTAGGAGAATGGGCGGCGCGATTAAGAGGATTGGCAACTTATTGCGATTTCGGCACCGCTCTAGAAACGAATTTGAGAGATCGTTTCGTCCTCGGTCTGAGTGCAGGTCCAGAACGCGACAAGTTGTTCGAGCAGAACCCGTCGACCCTGACGTTGTCGCGGGCTATTGAAATGGCGGAGCAGGCAGCGTGTGCCAAGGAGTCAAAGGCCTTGTTAGGCAGCGTTTCGGAGGCCATTTCTATGAAGGAGGAACCGGTATACCGCGCGAAGTTCCAGGGCCAAGCCAGCCGTGGACGGGGTGCAGTTGGTGCTGATGCAGCAACCCGCCGTGTTTCGGATCGTTGTGAGGTTTGCGGCATGAAAAATCATAGTAGTGAAAAGTGTCGTTACAAGGGTTATACGTGTCAAAACTGCGGTTTAAAGGGTCATTTAAAAAAAGTGTGTGGTAATTAAACAAAAACGAGTGTTTATCATGTTGACACAAATGAAGGCAGCAGTGATAATCAGCCCCAGGACAAGGGTTGTGAGTAGTGCCAGAATTTTAACATAAGGTACGCGGCTGATAAGCCTATTGAAATCGAATTAGTTTTAGGTGATCAATTTATTAAAATGGAACTGGATTCAGGATCGGGCAGTACTGTTATTTCTGATAGTTTTTATTACAAAAAGTTCTCGCAATATCAGCTACAAAATTGCAATGTAAAAATGTGTATGTACAATGGACATAAAATCTGTCCACTAGGATTTTTTACTACTAATGCAAAATTTAATAATTTACAAAGAAATATAAAAGTTTTCGTATTTAAGAATGGAGGTCCTCTATTGTTAGGTAGGGATTTCATGTCCGCTTTTAATTTAATAATCACAACTAACATTAACTCTTTAATAAGTGGCGATAATGATGTACTGTACAGGAATTGTTTCGAAAATATCCAGATCTATGGCGAGATGAGTTGGGTTCATTTAATAAATTTAAAGTTACCCTACAATTAAAAGAAAACTCTGTTCCGAAGTTTTTTTAGCCACGAACTGTACCCTTCGCCCTAAGAGATAGGCCGAACAAGAATTAGAGGGGTTAGTAGGTTTAGGTATTTTGGTGTCAAAAGATCACTCGCAATACGCCACTCCGATAGTGCCGGTGTTAAAGGAAAACGGTCAAGTCAGAATCGCGGGAGATTTTTATTTTTATCAAGACCTTGTAATTGAGAAATACCCCTTACCCAGGATTGAAGAGGTTTTTGCTAAGATTGGAGGGGGCAAGCTGTACAGTATAATCGATTTAAAAAATGCAAACAATCAATATATTCGAAGACTCATCACAGGAACTGACGGCAATAAATACTCATAAAGGTCTATACAAATATAAACGTTTAGTTTACGGTCTAGCTAACGCACCCGCTATTTTCCAAAAATCCATGGAGACATTATTAGCAGGAATAGACGGCGTCAGTGTCTGGCTCGATGACATTATGTATTACGGGTCCCGATAGAAACTCACACATTACAAGGCTAACGGAAGTTTTAGGTAGATTAAGCGATGCCGGTTTACGTCTTCAAAAAGACAAGTGCCAATTCTTCAAACAAAGTGTACTTTACTTAGGATACGTGATTAGTAAAACGGGACTAATGACTAGTCCTGAGAAAATCAAGGCAATATTAAGCGCCCCGAGCCGACCAGCGTCACTGAAGTAAAAAGATTCTTAGGCGTTGTTAATTATTATAGAAATTTTATTCCTAACGCTTCGTCAGTACTCAGTCCTCTCCACGAACTACTACGGAGCGATGTGCCCTGGGAGTGGGGAGATAGGCAGCGGCAAGCTATGGTGGCAGTGCGCCGTGAATTAGCCTCGGAGCGCGTACTGGCGCATTTCGAGCCGACGACGGCGCAACTCGTGCTGACGGTGGACGCGGGCCCAAGCGGGCTCGGCGCCGCACGTAGGTCCTTTTTGGTAATCTATGCGTGCAAAAGTACGTCACCTTCTAATTGTGTAGTTAAAGTGTTTTAAAGCATTAGGGAATGTACCCAAACTCGGACGCACCGCCACGCACGCGTCTGCGCTACCACGCACGTTACTCTTCCCACGGTGCGTCGTGCGGGCTGGTGCGCGTGCGTGCGCGATATTGCGCACCTTCGGTTCTGAGCTTTAGGCATGACAGACATGACATGTTACAATATTTTGGATCATCACTCGTACACTAGTACGAGGTCTAATGATACTTGAACAACATTGGTGATTTGTTTTTCTAGAAAAATAATATTCCAATACCTACAATGTGAAAATAAAATACTAACCTTGCAATTTCTACGGAAATATGTGTGTGCGCATGGTGAAATATATTGTTTGTGTATTTTTAAATATCGTAATTAATTAATAAAACAAAGACCATATTTACATAATACCTTTAATATAAAAACAAAGATAAAATAATTAATTGTTTAAACTTCTTGTGGAGCATTTAATAATAATAACACAGATTGAGGTAGGCTGCCACTAAATTTTGGCTTTACTCTCCGCATGGAAGATATGAGAGGGTCAGAAGATACCAGCAGTAGATGGAGCATGTCCTCCATATTTTCTTTTCTAGAAAATTTTCGAGAATGAAACTCTCTGAAATTTCTTATGTCTTTATTCCGATGTTCCTGAGCTTCTTCCGAAAGGTCGCCTATTGGTATGATGGCCTCACTTATAATAAGGCTCCCATGTATCAGAATTTTATGGACACTTTGCGACATGTAATACCAAGCATACTCTTGAACATACAAATTCGCCGTTTCTGCCGCAAAATGTTCGAATGCTGATATGTTGATGGCGAAACCCGAACAAATTGTACGAAGGATTGTAGCAAGTCTTTCAATCAGGTCTTTGTTTATTCCGGTAGCTTCCGAAGACAGCTCAGGATTTTGGAAGAAGGTTCGAGCCACATTTCCAGTGTTACTGCTGCGATAGCCTTGCTTGGGCAAGTCAACTAAGATGTTTAACTTCCTTCGCAAGTTTTCTTGAACTTCTTTTTTTCTTAAATCAGTTATTGTCTTCTGCTCTTTCCCAATTCTCCAACGCTTTATATCAAGCCGGTATGCTATATTTAAAATACATTCCATGCATTTTATCCACGCATGTAGGCTTGACAACCCGAGTTGGAGCGAATTTTCATTTACAGGCCTGGCTCGTACTGCTTCAAGATCATTCATTATTTTTGGTGATGCACCGCAAACGTGGCAATTTTGTGAAGCTGTATTAGAAAGGGTGCTACAAGTTTTACCATCAATCATTGTTAATGAAAAAACCGTGTCAAAGATGTATTTTATTTCTTCAATTTCAATTTCAGTGGGGACCAGTCCTTGTATCTGTTCTTTAATGTCATTTACTTGCTGCGTTACGAAGTCTGACGTTTCTTTGTGAAACATCATTTTAATGGGACGGCAATATTTCGTTGATGATGGTACAGGGTTTTTCCACAGGATCAGTTCTCGATTTTCTGCTTTTGATACAACTGTCATTTTAAGGGGAACCATAGATATCAAATAAACACTTGCATCATCGCTATCGCTGTTCTCAAACGCTTGCATATATCGGCTGTGACCTGATGCTCCATCACACCCCCACTTGAAGGCAATTTTTATTGTAGACGGGTCATACTCTTCGAGGCATTCTTTTAGCACTTCTTCTTGTGCAGCGACAAGTCTCTGTATCGTATGTTTTACTAGCGACTGTAGTGTTACTTCTCCAGAAGCTTCTGTTATTGAAATATCATTAGGGTAGCACATTTTCTTCGCATCTAGCAGCCGGTTATATGTTGGATATATATTTGCATTGTGCGCTTTTGTAGTCTGCTGAATGTCAATGTATTGCTCTTTGGCAAATTTATTATCTACAAAGAGAGCCAATGCTCTTTCAGGCGTTATTTTTGTGGGAACCTTTATGGGGGTAGAAATACATTTTTAAATTTCAAATAACAATCCAACCACTCTTTGTTACGTAGCAAAAAAATATTTAATGTACGGTTACTTTTTCTCCATTTAAAAGCAAACTGCCCACATAAATTTTTTATCATCTTGCAAAATTTTACTTTCGATGCCTCGTCAAACTCGTCATAATTCGTCGTGTCTTTAAAATAATTCAGTATAATATCGATTTTGCGACCAGCGATTATTTTATCACACCAAAGGTTGAAAACTTCAATACGTTTTACACCACCCGCCATATCTAAAAAATTAAAATAAATACTTATGGCGGATATTGGCACTCAAAAATTTAAATTTTGAATGCTTAAATAATTTATTCTCCACTGTGACTTTAACTTATTATAACTATTCGTGCTTATTTCATCTAATTTTATCTATTTCAATGTCTATTTTGATAAATTGATGAATAACTATGACTGTATAAATTTTTGCATGCCTTATGGTAGAATCACTTGAAACATGTAATTCTTATAACACCATTGTAACAGTGTATTCAGCAAAAATAAATGATTTGATTTGATTTTGATTTAATAAACTAAAGTAACGGGGAAAAGACATTTTAAGACCAATCCGCTTCAATCACAGTAGTTCTACTCTGGTGTAATTTAATTTAATTCTCTATTTTACTACTATTTAGTTATATTTTCATCATATAAGTATATCGAAAATAAAAATTGTTATTGAAATAAATGATACGGAATAATAAAGCCATACCTGTCCTCTCAAGTTCCATAGTAAACAATTAAACAATTATCTCATATAAACAAACGTATAAGTGCCTTGAAACTTTGTCGTTAACTGGCCGAAACACGATGTGCGCTCGGACGTGTCAACGAGTTGTAACGTGTACACTTATTTGTTCGTTCCAAATCACACGATCAGCTTAGACATTGAGTGTTTTGATTTGCCTGGTTATCTAAGTTTTTATTAAAATAGGTAATAATCCATTTGAATCGCCTAAAATTTATTAATTTTGCACGCATAGATTACCAAAAAGGACCTACGTGCGCCGTGCTCTCGCAGCGCGGGCACGACGACGCTCATGAGCGACCGCTTGCGTATGCATCTCGCTCGCTGACCGCTAGCGAGCGAAACTATAGTCAGATACAGAAGGAGGCGACCGCTATCATATTTGGTGTGAAAAGGTTCCACCAGTATCTGTACGGTCGCAGTGAGCCATTCATTTTAAAAACCGATCATAGGCCTTTGGTTTCGATTTTTAATAACAAGACGGGTATACCGGTAACTAAGACTGCAGAGATATGCTATTATATTATCGGCTTATAATTATGTAGTACATTATGTATCCGGTAATAATAATTTAGTAGCAGATTATTTTTCCCGCGCGCCTCTAAAATGTACAAACAAGTCGGAAGAAACCGATAATAATGTGGATGTAGATACCTATTACGCGCTAAGTTTTTGGATGTTTTTGGATGAACGATATGATACGATAAGTTTTTGGATGAACCGTCGCCCGCTACTACGACACGCGAAATAACGCAGGCAACTGGAAGCGATACGGTGATCCAAACTGTCATCAGGTACATGCAAAAAGGATGGCCTCGAAACATGCAAGTCTGTTTTCCCTTATTTTCAGTGCAAGTCCGATTTGCAGTATGAAAAAAGGTGCCTTTTTAGGGGTCATAGAATAGTTATTCAATCGGTATTAAGAGATAAAATGTTACGGGAATTGCACGATACCCATTTAGGTATAATTAAAACGAAAAGCAATGCACGAAGTAGGATGTGGTGGCCCGGTATCGACAGCGACATCGAGTGTTGGATAGGGTCCTGTGTCACGTGCGCGAGCGTAAGGCCCGCCCCGCCGCGCGACCCCCCCGCGCCCTGGCCCGCCGCCGCCGCCGCCTGGCAGCGCGTGCACATCAATTATATGACAGTAGGGCAGAGGGTATATCTCGTGGTTGTAGATTCCTTCAGTAAATGGGTAGAATGTCTACATATGCATAATGGTACTTCAACTAGGGCTCTGATAACTAAACTCAAGGGAATTTTTTCGGTATACCGAGTTTGTTAGTATCAGATAATGACGTCAAGATAAATTCGGACGAGTTCAAGACATTTTGCACAACAAATGGTATCAAATACATGACGACGCCCATTTATCATCCGCCAAGTAATGGTCAAGCTAAAAATTCGGTAAGAACCTGTAAAAAAATGCTAAAATGTATATTAAAAGATAATTTACCGCTGTATCAACCCAAGTAACACAGTCATGCTGAATAAAGTTTGAGTAATAGCGATCCACGAAACTATAAGCTGAAACTATTGTCTGGATTATGTCTGAGTAAATGTCTATTCAGCTGTTGTTCAAGCAATTTGGGCACATTTTTAAATGCTTTAGTCTGTATAACAGCGATGTAAAGTCTGGGTAATAGCTTAGTAATGGCCCACACAGCTTAGTAACGTCTGAAAAAAAGCTGACATCTCTTTTATACACTTGTTATTTCATATTTATTAAGACAAGTGCTTATGGATAGAAATTATTCAGGATTAAGTTTATTTGCGTAACAGTTTTCAAAAAAAATTAAGAGTTAAGTTGTAAAATAGAAAAAAAGTGGTGTCTAATCGTGCAGTGCGTCTTTGATCTAACATTTTATAGTTTAGTTCCTGTTGCGTACAGCACGCAGTACGTGATTAGCCGGGTGGTAAAAATGAAACGAGTTAATTAGGATTGTGTTTGAGACCCCGTGGCGGCGACAATCGCGGGAAATCGCGGGGCGCGCGAATAGCGCGCGTGCGGTACGGTGGCGGAGAGCGAACTGGGGTCCGCGGCCAGAGCGGTGAGCGGCTGTTGCGGGCAAGCGGCAAACTCGCGTGCGAGCTGCATTGCTGCACAAATATGGGCTCTATGAACGCGTAACGATCGTCGCGGGGGCGGGGCCTCGGAACTTTTATTATTAAAACTTTTCCATACGTAACATTCTCCCCCTCAGTGTCGACACGACACTCAAAACGGTCACCTTAAAGGCTAAATTAAAATAAACAAACAGATTCTAAAATATCCCTAACCTGGCTGCAGGACGTTTAAGTATGCCATTTTTAGTCCTAACGTCGACAACCCTTACACGTCCGTCAGCACCGGGATACACAGATTGTACGATTCCTTTAGGCCAGCAATTACGGGGGGAGTTAGGATCTACTATCACTACCATATCACCGATCTTCAATTGCGCACCCTCTTCTCTCCATTTTCGGCGCGGCACTAGATCGGGGAGCACCTCCTTTACCCATCTGGCCCAAAATTGGTCAGCTAGGCGCTGGGAAATACGCCATTGTTGGCGCAGACATAAGTCTATGTCCGTAAACACTCCTGCGATAGGTAAATTAGACGACGAACCTATGAGGAAATGATTCGGCGTCAATGTCTCGTCGTCCCGAGGGTCCACGGAAACATGACCGAGGGGCCGGCTGTTTATAATATTCTCCACTTCAGCTAGTAGAGTAATCAGAGTCTCTTCGTGCGGAGCTCTCTCTTTCAGGACTACTCTGAAGGCGGTCTTGACACTGCGCACGAGGCGCTCCCAAGATCCTCCCATGTGCGGGCTAGCTGGCGGAATGAAGCTCCAGGACACTCCGTTGTTCAGGGCTTCGTTCGTGACAGTACTTTTGTCTACGGCGTCGTAGGCCTTCTTCAGTTCAATTTCAGCGCCGCGCATATTAGTCCCATTATCAGAATAAATCTTCTGTGGCCAGCCTCTACGTGCGGCCATTCTACGTAAAGCCATTATCAATGAATCTGTAGTGAGAGACGGCACGATCTCAATATGTACGGCACGTATTGTCAGGCACGTGAACAAGACACCATAGCGTTTGGGTCTTGATCTTCCAACTGTGACCTCCATTGGTCCAAATAAGTCAACTCCTGTAACCGTAAACGGTCTTTGATGATGTGTGAGTCTATCTTCGGGCAAGTCGCCCAGTCGTGGCGGCTTTGGATTAGCTTTCCTGATGCGACAGAACAAGCACTGTGTCGCGACTGTACGGACCGTAGGACGTAGACGTAACAGCCAATATTTTTGACGGAGTTCATTGACTACCAACTTGTTGCATCCGTGGCCTGCGCGGATGTGATAATACTTGACAATGAGTCGAGCCACGTGGTCATTTCCATACAGAATCACAGGTGATTTTGTGTCCATCGATACTTCCTTAGCTGCTCCAATTCTTCCACCAACACGTAGTAGTCCAGTATCATCCAAAATGGGTGTCAAAGAGCGTAGTCTACTATCGCGTTTTATTTCTTTATTTTGTTTCAACAGTAAGATGTCACTGGCGAAAGCTGTGGCTTGAGAGTGCTGAAGCAATAATGTTTCAGCTCGTTTCATCAACTCGTCGGTAAGTCCATTTGTTTTTATCTTCTTGCATTTATCTATGAACAACAAGACAGTTCCAGCAGTTCGAAGCAATCGCAACCAACTGGAGAAGCGCGTCGGCTCCGGTACAGGTAAGTCGTTTACACTATTATTTTCATTTACTATATTTATTTTTTCTAATATTTCTTCATTAATTTTATTTTATTTTCAGGTTCCTGAGGCCAGCAAGAACGTGATTGACGTAAAAATGACGGACCGGTAACCCACGATGAGTCGCTGCTAAGTACGTAGTCAGTGCTTTTAGTTCCTAAATCCGCCACGTTGACGTCTGTCGGCACGTAGTGCCACTCTTCAGCCTTACTTAGTTCGTCGATTTCTCCTAGACGATTAGCGATAAACACTTTATATGTTCTACAATGATTTCGTATCCAGTGTAAAACAGTAGTAGAATCTGTCCAATAATAAACTGAACTTGGTTTTAAACGGTGTTCCGTTTTAATATTATTAGCTAATTTACACCCTAATAGAGCACCCTGTAGTTCCAGTCGCGGCACCGAAACCGATTTCGTAGGTGTAACTTTAGATTTACTGGCGATAAACGACACAATGATATCTCATAATGATATCAAGGTTGCCTGGAAGAGATCGCGGAAAGCGATAAGGCCGCCCATTGTATATTTTGTAGTGTTTGTTTTTTTTTTTTTTTCCCTTTCGTTATATATTTTTGTGGTGTACAATAAAGTATATATAAATAAATATAAATAAATAAATATCTCCATTGCTCATTTCCTTGCGCCAGTATGCAACGGTCGCGTATGCGCTCGGCGACGCATCGCAAAATACGTGAAGTTCTAAGTTTTCGTTACTCGCGCTCTTGTCACTATCACAAAAATACCAACGCGGAATCCTAATTTTATTTATATTTTTAGCTTGAATTATCCAACACTGAAATAAGTTATTTAATTCGTCATTCAATTGCTCATCCCATTTTATATCTGTTTTCCAAGTTTCGCGCATTATTATTTTTCCTTTAATTGTAAATGGTATCAGATAACCATGAATGTCAAAAATTGACATAACAATGCATAACAGTTCGCGCTTCGTTGGTCTTCTTTTTAAGTTTACAACATCAGCTGGTATACGCTTCAAGGTCAAATCAAACCCTAACTCGTCGCTAGCAGGGTACCATAATAACCCGAGTGTCCTTTCCGATTGATCTTTGTCGAAGGTGCAACAGACACTGTCACTCAAAGCTTCCTTAGGTACGGTTTCCAGGACAGCTGGTACGTTGCTAACCCAGTTCCGTATGTCGAATCCACCCTGCTGATGAATAAAAGAGACTTCCTTTATCATCTTTTTTGTAAGATCGACTTCAGACAAGCTGTCGATGTAGTCGTCCATGTAGTGTTGCTGACATATAGCGTCAACAGCCGTTGGGTAGGTATCCTCAAAGAGTAACGCATTTTTATTTTTTATATGTTGCGCGATAAAGGACGAGCAGTTCGCGCCAAATATTAAGGACGTCATGACGTATTTATTTACTTCCTTAGTGACTTCGTCAGTAAATAAAAACCTAAGTACATTTTGATTACTTTCTTTAATTTTAATTCGAAGAAACATGTCTTTAATGTCTGCAATAATTCCAATTTTATTTTCTCTGAATCTGAACATTATTCCGAATAAAGACTGCAATAAGTCCGGGCCTGTCAATAAAAAATCATTCAAAGAATATCCCTGTGTTTTCGCCGCCGCGTCGAACACTAAACGCAGTTTCTTCTTATTCGGGTTATTGACCCCGAAGTGAGGTAGGTACCAAATGTGGTCGCTAGACTCCCCCTCGTTTAGCCTCCTAGCATAATTATTCGAAAATAAATGCTGAATACGTTCTCGGTAACGTGACGCGTAAGTGTTGTCGGCTGACATTTTTCTCTCGACTGATTTTAAACGATTATAGGCATTTTGATAAGAGTCAGGCATAACAAAGTTATCTTTTTTCCAAGGCAATTCAACAAACCATTGGTTATTAACTAATTCACAAGTATTATTTAGTATGGTGATAGCACGCAACTCATCCGCATTCTGTCGCGGTTGTTTGGTTATTCCTATTGACTCTAACGCAAATGATTTTCTTACAAACTCGTTCAACTCAGAATCACAACAATGTTGCATGCTGTCATCACTAGCAATACGATCAGCTGACATGTTCATCATAATAATGTTGTTTACAACACCGTGTACACACCACCCTAGCGGTGTCTTTGTAACATAAGGCTCATTTTTCCTATTACCTTTTAAACACAAGATAGGAGCAATAAGATCGTAATTATCCTGACCAATTAATAGTTTAGGTTGTGCGTCACATTTGCACAAGTCGTAGTCAATATAATCCGAATAATTACTAAAGTCCATACACGATAAACGTTGAGTAGGTAAATTAAGTTCTTTCATTTTCCGAGCACACAATTTAAAACGATCGCCTGCATTATTAGAAATGTCAAAACTTACGTTTTCCGTTTGGCACACGAGCTCACCGGAGTCCCATGCACTGCGGGCGCGCATGGTCACTGTCTTACCGTGGAGTCCCGCCTGGTCAGCGAGGTCAGCTGATATCAGCGTCACGGTGGCACCGTCGTCGAGCAACGCGTGTGTGTGTATATTGTCTTTAGGTCCATGAACGGTTACCGGCACTATTTTTAGTAACACTTTAGGCACTGACGATTCACTAACACTAGTGGATGCACTGGTGTGGGCGTGGGCAACCGTATCGCGGCGCGACTCGTCGGGCGTCGAAGGGGGCACGCAGGCTGCGTCCACCGCGGGGCGCGCCGTCTCTGGTCGCGCGGCGTTCGCTGCCGGCGCCACCGGTCGCGTGGCGCTCGCTGCCGCTGGCGCCGCCGGTCGCGCGGCTTCTGGTGCTGTAGGTTTCGTCCAGTGAAGGAGACGATGATGTGGATGTCCACATTCGCTGCAGTCCGGAGCACTGCAAGCGGCGGGTTCATTGTGCCGTGCGCACAAGCACTTGTAGCACAGATGTTTGGCACGTACAAATTGCCATCGATCGCGTCTCATAGCGCGTTTGAACTTGCCGCACTTGTCCAAAGCGTGAGCCGGAGAGGCACGACAAAACATATAATTGTTATCGGAAGTAGTAGTGCACGCTAACACTGAATGAGTTTTAGTATTATTATTGTCGTATTTCTTTCTTACGTCGTTCTGGCTGTGTATGTAACTCACACCTGAGGTTGCGACAATAGTAGCTTCTCTGTATAAAAACTCCGATAGTATTTCTAGTTTAGGTATAGAACTATCTTGTCTCTCGTAGGTATACTCGGCCCACTTATTTATAAGGGCGGGCGGTAACTTCGAAAGTATTATTGACGTCGTTTCCGGACTCTCTAGGTATTCCTGCAGCTTAATTGCTTTAACAGCTGTGACGTAGTTTTTAACTTTTATCGAGAAATTCACGATCTCCGTGTGGTATGCAGTCGGAAGTGGGTGAATTTTCTTGAGTTGAGTGAATATTTTATTAATTATACACTCGGGTCTGCCGAATCGTAATTCTAAGATATCAATTATAGCTTGCGATGATGTGCTGCCGATGAGGAGCGATGACACGGCTTCTTTTGCGTCACCACGTAGGCAGTTTCGTAACCGCCAAATGTTTTCTGAATCACTATAACTGCATAAGTGTGACGATTCTTTATACGACTCCTTGAACTGCAGCCACTGCATAGCCTTCAAACCCCGGTAAATCTTTTGATGTTGCTAGGCGCGCAAGGAGTTCTCTATTATTATTATCTGGAACGTTACTTCTAGTAAGTACTTTGTGCAACGCCTCCGTCAACTGGTCGATGCTGTTGCCATGTGGCGGGCGCTCGCTGACGAAGTCCTGTTGTTGTTCTGGATGGTTGCAGATTTTGTTACACGTTGGCATCGAAGTTATTGGGCAATCATTTTCTGCGAAATCGCTTTTAGCGATGGACGCGACGCCATCTTGATTGTCGAACCACGACTCGACTATTCTCGAACTTTTCGAGACCGAGGCGCGGTCTTCTTCTTGTAAGTCTGCTATATCGACTTCTAGCTTTTTCAAGAGCAAGTCCTTTTGAATTTGTGCACTTTTTTGTGCTAAATCGAGGTCTTTTTTAGCTAAATCAAGGTCGATTTTTGCTTGAAGTTGAGCCGCTTCATACTCTAGCCTTTTGCGGGCCGCCGCCGACGAACAAGCGGTTCTATCACTTTTCACTGATTTTACGAGTAACTGTTCACTTTTACTAGTAGCCAGCTGCTCCGTGGCACGTTTACTACGTGGTTTTGTTCCGACTAATACACGTGGCCGAGATCCAAAATCCGGCTCGAACGGACCACTTAATGTTGCGTACAGCACGCAGTACGTGATTAGCCGGGTGGTAAAAAATGAAACGAGTTAATTAGGATTGTGTTTGAGACCCCGTGGCGGCGACAATCGCGGGAAATCGCGGGGCGCGCGAATAGCGCGCGTGCCGTACGGTGGCGGAGAGCGAACTGGGGTCCGCGGCCAGAGCGGTGAGCGGCTGTTGCGGGCAAGCGGCAAACTCGCGTGCGAGCTGCATTGCTGCACAAATATGGGCTCTATGAACGCGTAACGATCGTCGCGGGGGCGGGGCCTCGGAACTTTGATTATTAAAACTTTTCCATACGTAACAGTTGCATTGAATAACATCAGAAACGAAGTGCACGGTGAAACTGAGAATCGGTGTAAGTAAATATTATTATGTATTATAACCATGATACACGTTAAATATTCCTGCGCAAATAGTTTTATCGTGAATAGCATATGAATTATCTCAACATTTTTCACGCGCCGCTTAGATAATCAAGTTTAGTGACAGTAAATAAGACAAAAATATAGGCTTTTAGAAGTGACAAAAATACTTAGGACAAAACAGCTAGTGCTTATCTTTCAAAAGTCATTAAATAAATTATAAATAGTATTTTTAAATTTAATTCATTATTTAAATGAGGCATTTGATATACGTAATGATTCAATTGTTTACTTAAAAATAAGTTTTAATGGCGATTCCTTATAAGCTGGATAAAAACTCTCCACGCAGCTATTTTACAGCATAACTCTGAATAAAAAGTCACGCCTTTCTAATTATTAAGCTTTTATTTGAGAAATAGTGATTTGGTAGTACAAATAACTGAATAACACTTGAAAAAGTTACTAAATATGACTGATTACACAGCTAATTAGGGTTCAAAATAAAATGAGATCGACCCAATTTCTCAGGAAAATGTATACTTACCTATTTATTATAACTTACACCTATAATAACAAAATAATTAGCAGTTCTATAAAGTCCACATTATGTTTTTCAAAGCAAATAATAAAACATTTTCTCTCTTTTGAAGCATATAGGTATGTACGTATTATAATAGGTTGTATGTAAATACATAGTAAAATATTATAGGTACTTAAATAAAATACAAACAACAAATTATAAAAAAAATACCTACCCTATCTTCAACGAAAAACCTACATGTATTGTACGCATTATACGACCGCGAAACCCGCGCCGCCCCCACTGCAGCCGCCGCGCCGCCGCGCCGCTGCCCGCACCCCCTCTCTCTCTACTACCGCCCGCGCTCGCCGCTCAAAATTATTGGTCAGTCAGTTGCGATTATTCACGGATACGGAGCGCAACGCGGACGGCTGCCCGCACCCCCTCTCTCTCTACTACCGCCCGCGCTCGCCGCTCAAAATTATTGGTCAGTCAGTTGCGATTATTCACGGATACGGAGCGCAACGCGGACGGCTGCGAGTGCGTGGCGTGTGTTGACTCGCGAGAATATAGTTTTTAAAAGGTATTTTTTATTGTTTTTAAATATCATTAAATAGTACCTGTTTTACTGTGTTCCTAATATAAAGCGAAATGTTTTGCAGGAAAATGCCATTTAAGATATTGTCCACACGTCTAAGGGGCAGAGCAGAATTATCTACTGTACCATCCCACTGGGAAAACAAAGGAAAACTTCGGTGGCCCAAATATAATGCCGATTCTCTTTGTAAAGACGAAAATGCTCAACCTGGTCCAGATTGGATTTCCATGAATTGTACCTTAAATCGGAAGAATTTTCCAACCTATGAAGATGCAGAAGAAGAGTTAACTAATATGCTGGACAAAACTGATACTGACACTGATAATGACTTCTTGAATAATCGATACGGTTCCATGCAAAATTCTACGACGGAGTGTCCCAATCTTAACTCTTTGGCTCAATGTTTGGTAAGTATAATACCCAATTAGGAAACCTACACTATAAATACAACTAGACAGATCAATTATTTACGATACAAATTACAGACCCGGGCGTGACATCTGATTTCTTAAATATTTCGCGGCAAAGATTAATGAACCGTACCTACACAACGTGCTTGTTTCAAATAGGTATTTATTTTTATTTAGACAAGTAGGTACTTTTATGTTCTATAATTTGCATTCATATTCATTTTGGTGTCCTTAGGCATTTAGTTACTTCATTTTATGTGTTTGTTTATGTGTTTAGCTCATACAAGCATTTAAACTAAGATATAGAAGAATTGAATAGTGATAAATTCGCTGTAGGTAAAAATCTCTTTTTTAACAGATAACATTAAATAAATTAGCTATCATCAGAGGGCCTAGTGCGAGTTTCATTTTACCATCTCGATCAAAAGCATCGAGCGCGTTCGACGTTCCGATTGGCCCTTCACCGGTGAAGGCCGGCCGGCTTCCAATCGGAGCGCCAAACGCGGTCGATGCGTTTGATCGAGATGGTAAAATGAAACTCACACTAAGCCCTCCGTATTTAGATAACTTTATAGTATAGCTTTAGGTGGATTTTTTAAGCAAAGGAAAGGACAACCAAGAAAAAATAATGAAAAAATTATCAGAATTCTCTGTACAGTTGGAAGAATCGCTACGTAATCGAGAGCCATTCGTTACTACGTTGAGTCAATCTCAAGGTATGCAAACAAAACGAATTCTGATAAAAGCTATTGACAATATTCAAGGTCTGCAACAACTAGATTCGGAGCTTTTGACCCCGGAGGGATTTGAAAGCCTCCAAGAAAAGTATTCAATCTTATGTTCAGTACGAGGCAATGGTACCAACTGTGCCTACAGACTACTAGATGCTTTGTATACGAAGGATTTTTTGTGCAAATGTTCCTGGACTGGAGGGAGTCGTAAAGCTGAAGTAAAAATAGGATTTAAGGGGTATAAAAACATACTCAATTTTTTTTTTGTCATGGTTAACTCTTGGGACAATACTTACACAATGGAAAGTAATGAAGATTTCTTTAAAACGGTATTAAGAAATGCGTTAAAGAGAAAAGATTCGAAAAATGTTCGCTTATCAGCACCGAAGAAAAGAGTAAAGAAGAATACGTCTAACAAAAATGTCAACGAAACTGAAAATAATAGTAACGAAGACAAAGAAAATGAATCTAAGAATGACAATGAAAATGACTCTAATAACGACAATAAAATTGACTCTGATAACAACAATGAACATGGTTCTCAAAACTATGTTTTGGGAAATTCAAAACGGCAAAATCAGAGTGGTGAAAACCGTCAGGCTCAGAACGATGAGGAGGAGGATGAAGAATCTCTCTGTTAGATTAATTTTGTTATATTGTTTTGTCAGTTGGTTTGTTGAATCAGCGAAAGAATATAAATATGTGTGTCCCTGACTGACGAGCATTCGCCTGTACTGTAACATTAGATTCGATTTTGATTTTTAGTTGATTCCATAATGTCAGACGAAGCGGTCAGGGAGGGAGGACGTTTATGCTAATCAAGGAAAATTTTGGTTACTTATAATGACATTGCTAGTTACCCTCAAAAAGTATTACCAGGTATTAATTTTATTGTAGAGTTAATTTTGAATATTGGTGCATTATACATTGCGTTGCGTTTAGTGGGTATGCGCCATATTTACACATGTTCCTACGTCAAACCCTAGAGCATCGTCCAGCTCACGCTAGTGGGGTCTAGGCCTACATATTGTTGACTTAGAACAGTTATACTTTTCTATTTTTAGTAAGTACTTAGTAGCATTTACTATAGTAGTTTTTTTAATGTTTTTTTTTGTTTTTGATTACGCTTACTGTTTTTTGTAATTTTGTACGGAATTTTTGAAAATTTAAGAAATAAAAGAAATTGAGATTATTTTAAACGCTTTTATTTATAATAATTAACTACCAACAACAATTCACTTTTATGGTGTCAAAGTATGCAACAAAGGAATAAAATAAATTTCGTTATTTTGTTTCAAATTAGTGAGTACCCCATACAGGTACTCACTAATTTGAGTTTGACATTAGAAAAATTTACATTAATGTTGCGATTACTCTTCTTCAGAGCACTTGTTTTAAACATATTAAAATAAGATGATTTTATAGGTTTATCGAATATTTCAAAAGTATCTTCTATTTTGTGCCCTTTAATATATATTTCAGTTATTTCTATCACTTCTACTATTGCTCCTTCGAAAGTCATAAAATATTTATCACTACTTTTATGTGAAATTCTGAATTTTCCATAATCAAGTATGTTCTGCTGCCTACTTTTAAATAGTTTCGGATATCGAGTTTCTTCTCTAACAATAATTGTTTTTGCAACACATGCAACACTTTCGTTCAGTCTTTTAGCGACTTGAGACAATGGTTTTCTGCCATCTCTAAGCATTTTTTTTATTGAATAGAGCTTGTTTTCAAAAGGGTATGAATTGAACGTGTTGAGTGTACCAAATTTTCGGACTTCTTCTGTAATATGTGCTAAATTATGAATATTGCTTGTCATATAATCACCATAAAATCTTTTGAAGTTATTCTCAAAATATATAAATAGTTCTTGCGAAAGATCTAGCAATGACCTGTAATTTTCACATGAACAAATCGTAATTGCACAATAAAGCGTCAGGAAATGTTCATAGGCGTCTAGTGGAAGCACGTGAGGTAAAATAATAACGCTCAAATAATAAAAAAAGTCCGGAATTCGGTTGCTTTCCAAAAATGCAGTTCCTGTAATCCTCGCACAGAACGATGAATTTCTGAAGGTATTTTACAGGCGTTTAAAAAATCTGAAACTATCTGTATATCTCGAGCTCTCCATTTAGTTACAAGTTTTCCAAAGTTGCCGTCGCGCCAACCTAAGATAAGTCTTTTCATTACCCCTAAGTCTATAAGATGTAAAGAATCAGAAATCGGGAAATCTTCGACCATGTCAATAGGTAATTTTAAAAGAGGTGTGTCTGTCTTGTGATGATTTCCATATCTTTTTGCTCTAAAATCTTGATCAGTTCTTTTAGGACATCCCGTATTCGGAAATATAACTGTGTGAGATCGATGGGAGTATTCTCCTATTGTTGTGCATTTAAGACAACCGTGCTTGGCATTAAAATTGCAAACCCCTGAAAAAAAAAATACATTGACTTACATAAATAAAAACCATTTAATAGGAAGCGCTATGTTTATGATATTAAATATCTCCAATCGATATTTGAAAAGGTTTTAAAGCAGGCCACTCTGTTTCGAAAAATATCTAAATGTCAGCTAGTTAGATGGTTGGTTACTACTTATTGAAATTGTTAAAAATAAATTAAACTACAATACCTTTAATAAATGCTCTTGTTGGAGAGTCACAAATGAAGCATCTTATTTTTATACTTATTGTGTGTGTTGTACATTCTTTGGATATTTGAATTCCATTCTTAAGAATATATAGTCAATTTCAGTAACAAAATCTTCTAAATATTCGTTTAAGTTTTTAGGTTTTCCAGATCCATAATAAATTCCCACAATAAAAGGTTCTATATCCGGTTTTCCATATAAATTACACAGTATTGGCCAAAATTCTTTTTTTGTACTTTTGAATATTGGTAAACCATCGAAATTCAGATTTAAATATACAATATCTGGTACTTCCTCCAAAGCACTAAAAATTTTTTTTAATGGTGCAGTGAGACCGTTATGCCAGTACTCTCCACCTTCAATTGTTTTTAAAGTGATATTTCGGGGAGTTTGTAGTAGGGTTCTAGGATCTGTCGGTAAGATTCCGGGAATCCTTTCATTGACAATTGCCATCAATTCTTTCAGTGCGACTTGTGAAATATTTTTACTAAGTGCCCATTCTTTAATTTTACAGCAAAAAGTTATATTTTTAAATTCAATGTAATTCACATCTGATTCCTCCTCACTAGATGCGGAACCATTGTCTTCTGAATTCCGTACAAAATCTCTATCGACATTATTAGAAGGTACGGAACTCTCTTCAAAATCTATATCGATATTATTTAAAGGTACGCAACTCTCTTCAACATCTATATCGATATTATTTGAAGGTACGGAACTCTCTTCAACTGGATCTGTTCGGACTTGACTCAACATATGACTAAGCTTGTTCTCAGTACATATTTGATTCGTTTGTGCATTCGTATTTGTTTCTAAAACTGTATTTTTTAACTTAATATACTCTTTTATACATTTACGACGAATTCCTCCAGTTCTTCTCCTAGATTTCCATGATTTATTTCCATTTTTAACCAGACTGTTCACAACAAACCCGCGGTACAACATTACGCAACAACAATAAAACAATGTTTTAACGTCCCTAATTCAATGTCTACCCAGAAAAACTCTGTATAACTTGTTTGAAAATTGTGCTTTTACAAGTAATTGCGGAATAAGAGTACATAATTCAGCTTCCATCTGTGTTAGTTTGCTATAAACTATGACTTTATTTCCATTATACCGAAGTATGCTCCTTAAAGAACCCAGAAATCACTTTTATACAGTAGCTGAATAATTGATAAAACGTGGAACCTTATGTGACTTGAAGGCAAAATAAAAGCGCAAAATACACCATTATTCAGAAAACAGCTGCTTAGGACACAATTTTACAGCATATAGTGGTTTCATAAGCAATAAGCTGAGTAAATTTTGTATATTAGTATTAGACAACCACGTATATTCAGCTACTTATACTATTATACAGATAAATGCTATCACAGGCACTCTTTTTCAAATTAAAGTCATCTGTAATGCATTAGGCTTAATAATATTTGTGTTATATACGGTATAGAAGTTATTACTAAGCTTTAAAAAAAAAAGCCAACTTAATACAACTTTTAGTAAGTTTAAAAAGTTATAAAGGCCGAAAAAGAATATTATTCAGAATTTGACTCTTTCAATAGCCACTTACTCACACGTTATGTAGCTTATAGCTGTAAACATTTGCGAATTGCCATTACTCAAACTTTATTCACCATGACTGTGTTACTTGGGAAATCAATGAATTGTTGTTAGGCTATTTGTTTAATTATAGAAATACCGTGCATTGTACCACTGGGGAGACGCCAGCAAAGTTAATGTTTGGTAGAAATCTACGATCTCGTCTCGATTTAGTTTTACCTACAAGCGAAGCTATGCACGTTAATAATTCGGCGGAGCCCGGCAAAAGACAATTTATGACTGGTGATGTGGTTTGGACCCGATAGTACAGCGCACGGAAAGAAACATGGCAGTTAGGCATAATAAAAGATAGAATAGAATGTATAATATTCATGACTTAGATCAACACTGTATAAGGCATGTAGATCAGTTACTGAAGTATACGGGTAGAAGTCAGCCCACTGAAATAAGTGCTATTAAGATGCGGCATCAGCAACAGTCGCCAGACATTTCCGGTACCACTAGTTCGAGTCAAACTACAACATCACCAACAGTATCTAGCGAGCAATTTACTATGAGTTCACCCGTGGCGTCTGAAACTAATGTCGCACCTGTAGCTCCAAATGCGGAATTTATCGCAGATGATGGTGATGGGGAGGAATGGGGCTTTTGTGAGGCGAGTGAGAGTGACGGAAGGGCCGCTGATAATTTAGCATCCCCGCCATCAACGGCAGTGCAGCCCGAGGTACTGGTGTCCGAGGGCAATCAGCCCAGCAGAATTCCTTGAGTCACAGCAAAAGACACAATCAATCTAACTCCGATAAATGGATTGTGGAACGCAGAAAACGAATAAATGCTTTAATGATTGGTCAAATTTGTAAAATGAAGCCTTTTTTTGTTTTTTTGAGGGTGGGAAATCATCCAATGACTTCTCCCGCTCTGGGTGGAGCGGAAGGGCGTGTCAGACTTTTACTGACTAAAACTCACCCGTGTTCCTTCAGTTGCCTGTTGCCAAGGTCCCGGTATCCCTTTCGGACTAACCCGCAACCCTGGTAGGCATCGGTCCTAGCGGACCCCGCCAATTGTGCTGACATCTCTTTGAGGCGCGCGTGGAACACGACGCGCCATCGACCCGGGCCTGGTCCTGATCGGACGGCGAGCTACCCATTGCTCGCCGTCCGCAAGCCCGCGCCTATGGTGGCCGGGAATCCGCCTGGGATTCCCGACGCCCAGGGCGTCTCCACCGGCGGCGGCGGTTAGGGGCGTGAGGGCGCAAACTTTGCCTCTCCCTCACGCGTTCCGCCTCCTCCTTCGCGAGCATTACTGCTTCGCAGAAGGAGGTGACTGCTTCCCATGCCCTCTCGTTTCGTACCATGGCCTGGACCAGAGCCGGACGCGAGAGGTCACCGCCGCCAATCGCCTCCAAGAGGACACGGCGGGGCTCCGCCCAAGCGGGCAGACCTCCACCGTATGCTCCACCGTGTCCTCCGGGCGATCCACACAGTGGTGACACCCGGGCGTTTCCTCCCGCCTTATACGAAACAGGAACCTCCCGAAGCAACCGTGTCCGGTGAGGACCTGCGTCAGGCGGAAGGTGAGGACGCCGTGGCGCCTCTCTAGCCACTCCTCAAAGAGGGGACTTATCGCCGCAATTGTGGCGTGCCCAGCACTGGGTTGCGACAATCGCACTCTCCATGCCGCCATGAGATCCTGCCGGAGCTCTGTCCGCTGTGCCTCGATTTCTCGCGGCAGCGGAGTTACGCCCCGGCGCTTCATCTCCTCGCGCCACACCCATATGTGCGCGAGGACTTTCGCCTCCAGATCCCATGGCGGTAATCCGGCAAGGAGGCTCGCCGCCTCACGGGAGACCGTGCGGTAACCCCGGGCCAGCCGAATGGCCTTGACCCTTTGGGACGCGTTCAACCGGCGGGCCGGCCGCAGCCTAAGGGAACGCGCCCACACCGGAGCCCCGTAAAGGGCCATGGACCGCACGACCCCCGCGTAGAGCCTCCGGCAGGAGGCGTTTGGACCCCCCAGATTGGGCAGGAGCCGCCCCAAGGCAGCTCCAACCTGGTCCAGCCTGGGAGCCAAACGTCTAAAATGCTCCACGAAGATGCTAATGATTGGTCAAATTTGTAAAATGAAGCCTACGACCCCATGCACGTCCGTAATCAAAACAATGCTGTATTCGACATTTACTGGAAATGATTCCACAAGATATGGAAAGTCGACTGAAATAACAGCCCTAAAAGACTTATCAAACGAGCTAAACATGGCTATCACTCCTTGTGGGTTATTTGTTGATGATAAGTACTATTTCCTTGGTGCAAGTCGGAATTGTAGAAATAAAATTACCATCTTCGGTTTCTGCATTGACGCCATTAGAAGCTATAAAAAGTAAAAAAGTTGTCTTCTGTACAGAAGATGGAGGTGGTATCAAATTGAAAAGAAACCATAACTATTATTACAAGCCAAGCCCAACTGAAAATAGCGAAGAAGAATTTCTGTTACTTTGTTCTTTGGACGTCGCCAAAGGGATTGTTGTATGAAAATATAGATCAAAATCCAACCTTTTGGTCAGATGATAAAATATTGAAGCTTACGCAGTTTTACTTCAAATGAGTTCTGCCAGAAATTATTGACCCACGTTTTCCACGCAAACTGCCAATGCGAGATAAGGTAGATTTTTGAGGAACCAATTATGTATTATTAAGATCTCAAAAAAAATGGGTTGTGCAACGAACAATAACATTTTTACGAATATAACAAAACAAGTCGTTGAATATACTTCCGGCTATGTTGTCGATAGAGTTGGTCAAGATTTTAAATGTGAAATATGCATCAAAGCTTTATTAGCTACAGAACTCAAGTGGTTTCACAAACTAGTAAATACATATAAAAGATAATGGAGGATTGTGTTATCGGAATATGTATGAGTTGCGAAAGCGTTGTAAGACATGCCATAACACTTTCCGACACCAAGTCTTCTCCTTGATATTAGCTACAAAAACTTGAGAACACTCAAAGGAAACAAGATATTAAAAGAATTTGCGATACACCCGGGAGATCATTTATCATCAATACAAGTTGAGCATTCCCTTAAATGAAATTAAAAATAAGATTGTAGTTTCAATACAGTACCCCTAGCACGAACAACTTGCGAAAAAGTATTCGTATCGTTAACGTGAGCATTTTATATGGAAACATGATCAGCGCCTCAGGTGTGCGTAATTTGAACTAATTTTGCGAGCACAAACATTAGATAAGTAAGTTTCGTATCGAATTCGTAACGTAAATAACGTAAACTTGAGCCGTTTGTACTCGTATGAAGATAGCTAGCACGAAGGCATAAAATGACGTATAGTATCGTCATTGTCGAAGGCTGGATTGCGAGTTTCACGAAAGTTTATTCACTATAAATTTGGCAGTGACGAAACTTTCGTCGGAGTTTATTGGAAGCAATAAATAATAATTTAAGTGATTGTGATAATAAATTTTGATAGAAAATGCTTAGATTAAGAAGAAGTACCCCTCGACGTAGTACATTGTACTATTATCTTGCGGCGCGATTGATTGTTGGAAGTAGAAAGGTACGAAGAGAAACAAGGTAAGTGATTTATTTTAGAACACTATATTATTATAAATAGTAAACAATTTAGTTTATAAAGAACAATGGGCAGAATGGGCCCAGTGTTGTAGCATTTTCTTACCTATCTTAAAATGAAGATATGAAGAATCGCAACATTTTGTTCTATGGCAGCATTACTCTAAATATTCAAATAAAAAAGTTACAGCGGTTCCAAAAGTCCAATAATTTACCGTTACAAATGCTAATATTATGACCTAATGATGCCCGTATATAATTATTATACATTTACGTTGTGTTATTTAATTATGAATAGCATAAATTAACTATTAGAAAGAGACAAAGTACTCAGGGAGCAGGACAGAACATGCACTCGTGTTATAAAAACCGGTTATCGCAAGTGCAGGTAGCGATCTTTATTGATAGTACAGGAGCGAGCGGGACATACTCATTATCGGAGCGTGAGAGAGTGAGTGAGATAGCACATAACCATCGCGCTTCCTTGATCGCACTTGCGCCCTTGTCAGTCGTAACGGAGCCATTTTGCAGTGCGCGTGTTTTCTTTCTCCACCATTCTTGCTACCTACGACTAACTACTTTGGACTTAATAACGGATTCTTGTGTTTGCCTTACGATTGGATAAGTTGAATAGTTTCATCAAAATGGAACAACGTGAAAGGTGTATAACGTGTTCTCGGTCGGTATTTCAAGACAGGAATCGACGTACTTTAACTCGCGAACATACGAGTATGGAAGCGCATCCAGGCTTCATCACTAATTATGTTTTGGAGCGTATCAACATAGAAGAGGTCAGTAAAACAGGTTCATTAAATAAATAATTGTCATAATAATTATAGGTACCTTTGTTGTAAATATCAGCTTATTTATTCCCGAATCTGGTTGCTTTGTAAGTAATTGTATGTATGTAAAACTGTACAGGTACGACATAAAACCAACCAGCAGGGTTTAATCAACATAATATACCTATATAACAGCGGGATGGTCTCAGAGGTCTAAAAATTTTGCCATATTTTATAATCTACCCCTTGAAACAAATGACAATTTTGGAGAATATATTCTTAGTAAAAATAATAATCAATGTTCTTGATAAGTACTTATAATAATATACGTATTATTGAACTACATGGTTTATTCTTTCATTATTTCGCCAAATCTTTCAACATCTACATAATCATCTCAGACGAGGCGTTAATAAGTATAATAGAATGATCAAAGTAACTTACCTGTAAGTGAACTTCGATCACTATTATACGCAGTTAACGCCTCGTCTGAGGCTCCCTCCCATTCAAGAATTTCCCACCCTGCTCCATAATGAAAATATAAACTCATAACCCTCCTTTCTGCTTAGTCGGGTAATGTAACTATACTTTAAACATAATGAAGAGACGTTTATCTGTCAGTGTTGCCATAGCGGGCAGGGTGGCAACTACATATTTTCAAATTTGGCTCATTGGCCTAGACCTTAACCTCTCAAAATGTGAAATTTACCTTCCCCAAACCACTGACAGACAGACTACCATCGCAAAATTTAACACAATAGCACCAAACATCAAAATTACCGAAAGAAACTCACTTCACCTCCTGGGGTCCCCAATTTTCGACGAATCCTTTCCAACGTTCATTGAGGAGAAGATACAAAATTTCATTGATCTCGGCGTTCGCAAAATTTCAAGTATAAGTTTACCGGCCTTCCTCTCCTCAGTCCACAGTACCGATAAATTAACCAGGAACATTTTATCTTCCTCACTGGTTGATTTTGAGGTACCGTGTTTGGCTGATGCGTTGAACGCTTGGAAAATGGCTTGTCCCAATACGGATTTGCCCGACAACCCGTCCTCCCAGAGACGGTGGGACGTGCCGCTCTGCAGTATTACACGGAATACCCTGATAAACACATCACCTAATATTGTTGAGCGTGCCCGTCTGCTGGCTGTGGGAGAATGGGAGTCGGGCTTATGGCTTCAGGCGCTCCCGTCATCCACCATAGGTACTATGATGGATGACTCATCGTTTCGGCTCGCTACATGTCTCCGCTTAGGCGCACCTTGTGTTGCTCCGCATCGGTGCCACTGCGGCGAAGCTGTCGACAGTCTCGGGCACCATGGCCTGTCCTGCTACAGGAGTGCAGGCCGCATAGCACGGCACGCCAGCATCAACGATATTATTCGTCGAGCCCTTGTCACCGCCGGCGTACCAGCGGTATTAGAACCAAACGGCTTGGTACGTGACGATGGGAAGAGACCAGATGGCATGACGTTGCTGCCTTGGAAGGTAGGTAGGCCTCTGGTGTGGGACGCAACGTGTGTCGACACCCTTGCGCCATCCCATGTTCCTAGCACGGCGGGCTGTGCTGGCGCCGCTGCTGCGGCTGCTGAGCGGCGCAAATACTGTAACCTTGTGGGCAACTACAGTTTTGAGCCGTTTGGGGTCGAAACGCTCGGGTCATGGGGCCCGAGTGCGCGTCTCCTTTTTAAGGAAATTTCTCACCGACTGGTCGATACTTCACGTGACCAGAGGGCTGGCTTGTTCTTTGGCCAAAGAATTAGCATTGCCATTCAACGTGGCAATGCTGCCAGTCTTCTGGGCACGTTTCCGGATGACAGCGATGCGGACGAATACTTCGACGCCTGACGCCCCTTTGTTTTTATATCTATTAGTAAGTCCTTTTAGTTTTAGTTTTTTTTTTTTTGTTAATTATTATTTCCATAAAATACAACTGGATAAAACAGATTATTCGTTAGTATTTTTCATACTTAAAATGTCATCGATGTCATTTTCCCGTCTAACGGGCGCTGTCAAAAAGCCGTTGTATGTCAGGCGATCGTGACACGGGCGCTCTTCCCGCACGTCATATTTGAGTCATAAGCAGAATAGCTTTCGATTTACTGGCACGTCGAGCCATTCGATGGATCAGGACTATCGTTGAAATGGCTTTTCGGCACAACGGACGCTTGATCTACAATTTCAAATAGTCATTATTTGAAATTGTGATAAGTACATCGATGCTATGGATTTTCGGCAATTAGGACGTTCGATCTGATGACTTCGGGGAATTAGCCATCAGGCATAATTATGACATTCGAAATCAAGCAGTAAAATCAAATCTGATAGTTGCCAAATGACACGTTTTTCTGCATATAAACTTATATGGGAATATGCACTGTATTTGATCAAAGGACTTTGTATTGGCTTATTCAGGTTCAACAACTATTTTATTTTATTTTTTTCAGGGCACCCTGAATGGAAATCAATACATGTGCTATCGTTGTTGGGTGGCAGCAAATCGCCAAGAAGCCAGGCACGTAGAACAAGAACGGAGACAAAACGAAGAACAGCAAGACGAGCAAGTAAATGATGAACAATCGCGTCCTACTACAGTACCAACTTATAAACGGTTAGCAAATACCTCTCGTCGATGCTTATTTCATGGATGCCTTAATGAAGATCGTCACAGAGTGCCCCATTTCATTAAAATATATTTATTGACAGAACATAACGTATATGTTCCTCAGGATGCAGACATATGGCAAGACCACATACGTTCAAATGAATGGAGCGAATTATATGACCATGCTGAGACGGTATTTACGCCAGATCAATTGAAAGATATCATTGATACTTTAAAAGACGCTTACAACAAAAAATCCGGCATAGATTTTGATAACATTGAGTCAATTTCTCCCAATGAACTATATTATCGAACGGGATTGACGCACGATCAATTCGATATTGTTCTCCAAGAGACTCCATCTCTAACTGAGCAAACAAAACGTCCAAAAACTGTGTTGGGATCTTATTTGATGAAAATAAGATCGGGTGAGCCAGATGACAGAATTGCGTGCCATTTAAATGTTAGTAGGAGAACACTGGAGCGTTATTTTAAAATAACACGTGACTGTTTGACCAGAGAGTTTGTTTTGCGGCATCTGGGTTACGACCACATAAGCCGCGATGAGATTATTGCACACAATCTGACAGTACCAACAGCATTATTTGGACAAACCGTAGACCCAAAAGCCATAATACTGTGTGACGGAACTTACATCTACATACAGAAAAGTAAAAACTTCTTGTTCCAAAAAAGAACGTATAGCCTACATAAGTATAAAAACTTACTAAAACCATTCCTTTTGGTCCGTTCAGATGGTTACATTATTGACGTCCTTGGACCCTATGCCGCAACTACCTCAGATAGTCAAATAATTACTCAAATAATGGACAATGAAATATCCCCCGTTCATTACCTTCTATATGAAAGAGACACATTTATATTGGATAGAGGCTTTCGAGACTCAATACCCAATATTGAAACCTGTGGTTTTGAGCCACATATGCCACCAAGCAAAGACAGAAGTGCGACTCAACTTACAAATGAGCAAACTAATAAATCAAGATTAATAACGATTGTACGTTGGGTCATAGAGGTAATAAACGGATGGTTTAAACGGGACTTTAAAATATTTCGTAACCAATTATTTAATAAGTCATTGCCACATTTATTTACTGATTTTCGGATTGCTGGAGCACTGTTGAATGCATTTAGAGAGCCTTTGCGTGACAGTACTTATGTCGCCGCCTTTTCTGAACGAATACATAGCCGAATGAGTAACGATAATACATTGGGCAACTATATAGTTGAGCATAACGTAAACCGGCAGCAAGCGTCGTTTGTGACATTGACGGATGAGTCAATAAATGTGCCGTTCCCAATACTCACAGATGAAGACATTATTTTATTCAGTCTGGGAACATACCATTTAAGTCTGGCACGTTCTTACGTCGGCGAACACTTGCGAGGTGGCGTTTACAATATTCAGGTGTGTGTAACTCCAAGTTCAAGGATAACAGAATATGGATTAGCAACGGACACCTGCACGCTAATGAGAGGTCGTATTTTATCACGACACAGGTCAAATACGACATATTATACTTATATATTGATGAACTCCAATGTTCAGGACATTAAGAGCCCCTATCAATTTCGCGGTCTAAAAACAGAAAATTCAAGTTTTTTCGTAGCCAATGTCTCAATATCCTTAAGATATCTGTTTTGTTTTTAAATGCAAAATTATTCATCACCTATTTAACTAGTAAGTCGACTAATAAAATTAAAACTAACTACTCAATATAAATTACACAATTACAAAATCTATCACACGTTTTTACGTAAGCGTGAAACACTTGGTTTTTCAATTGCTTTCATAGCTTACTGGTAGCAAATATCAATCTGAGAAAAATCCTAAATACTGGGCATATAGTATATTAGTAAGGCGACTGATCATTTTTCCAAAGTTGATTGAATTAGTACTTGAAAAAAAATGTGATCCACACTGAAAAAACGCAATAATACCATGTGCAAAATCGTCGTCTACGCGTAAGAATTTGTTACACATTAACAATAAGTCTATATAAATATTTTAAAATTTTAGTTATTTATCTACCAAATTCAGTTTTTATATTTTATTTTTGACTACTAATTTAATTATAATAAAAGATCTAAATAATGCCTTATAAACCGATGCGCTCGCTCGAGGCAATCAGTCGCGCCCGAGGGCTTCTCGACGTCGGACCTGTGTCGCCTGCGACGTTCGCCGCTGCCGCCGCTCCCGACGTAATTCGCGGAATCGGGCGTACTTTTGTACTAGAGCTAACCAGTTTTGAGACTGAGTACCTATATAATGTATGGTGTAACCCTTTTTGATTTGCTAATGATATTTGTACGTATTAATGTTTTGTATTATACTTACAGTAAAATAGTGTTTAATTTTTATAAAATGGGTCGAATAAGTGAACTTTATTATCACGAAAGAATGAAAGGTAATAAAAAGAAAAAAGTTAAAAGAACACGGAAGGCACATGCATTCTTAGGTAAATAATAATTTTTGCCATGATCTTACTAATTATGAAAATTGTTGTAGGTTACTATTATTTCTTTAATCTAATAATGTGTTAATTATACAGGATGTAAGGGTAAACACTCTTTTCATTCAAACCATGGGTAGTTGACTTAAATATAAAAATAAATGACCAAACACAACAAAAAAAAAACGTTATTTTCATTAAAAGATTTTAAAAAGTTTCTATCTGACACCGTGCTTGCTAGCGAAACAACTGACTGACTAAGGGAGGGATCGCGCTCGCTGCCGGTCAGGTCACATCCCGTACCCCCCGCCCGTGTTGAGACGCAAGTTCGTTACCCTAGCGCATAGAGCAACGAACTTGCGTCTCTTGTGGTAAAATTTAGATCTAAAAAAAATTTAAAAAAGTTTTAATTTTCCATTGATTTTACGTTCTACAAATGAAACCAAACCACTGGTTGCAAGGATAACGGTGTTTACCGTAACACCCTGTATTTGTAGAGAATTAAATAGGCAGAAATCTGCCGAAAATCAAATATTACCTGGAACATCATCGATGAGCGAAAAGAATCGGGACACACGGTAATTCTTTTTTACCCGACTACGGCGAAGAAAAAAGGAGGGTTATGATTTTGACCGGTATGTATGTTTGTATGTTCATCTGTTCCCTCCTATTTTCTAAACAACTCGAGCGCTGAAATCAAAGTGACTTTAACTTAAGTTTTCACTTTGAGTCCAGCGCTCGGTGTGGTAACACGTCGCGTTCTGGTTTGCAATTGGTCAATCGTCATCCTGAGGATGCCTCGTTGAGAGGTGAAACACGTGTCGATTTCTTACGGGGTTTTTATGACTCTTGGAGAATAGTCAAGCGGAATAGGTAACTAAATATACTCGTATCTACGTCTATTGTATTTTACTTTAATTTTTTACATAGTAATAATTATAGTTACATATATATTATAAATAATAAAGGATTAAATAAATAAACATAAATGTAAATAATAAAGGACTAATTAATCTAAATAATAAAGGTGTACAATAACACGTGTAATTAGTTTCAGACTTAACTTATATACGCTTGTCACACTTTATAGTTTGATTTTACTTCAGTGAATGCCAGGTAACCATATTTTTATAGGGTACCTAAACATAGCACGTCATAATCACAAAATAAAATCCATCCAGTATCACGGAACCTAGTAAGTAAAAACTCCTAATAATAGCAGTTACGGACCAAGATAATTAGTTTGCGCTGCACCGTGCGCACAGCGCACACTACGACTGTCAGCGATACGTCGACCGCACACAGACACACTGCGCTCCGATAGTTACCTAAACTCGTAGCGCGCCGAAATTGATAGGGACTCTTAATGCTATCCACGCATATTATTGTTCATGCTTAACAGGAATGAGGACTGTTGGAGCATGCGCCCATGTCGTCAGTATTATATGGTACTTCGGTATTGGAAGGCATTTAGAAAACTTTGTTGGCCCCGCAAGTGCCTGGGACGAGATTATTATTGAGAGCAACAACACTCATTAGGACAATTCTTTATAGTTTAGTAAGAACTAACGCCTTATCCTTGTCGTTCTGAGTTTCGACGGTACCCAGTAGTGGGATACTAATCGGCTGATTATGCATGAATATGTTATATTTTAGTGAATAAAGATGTTTCATTTTCATAATCAAAGGTATTTTTTAATTATAGTCCTATCCCAATACCGAAATAAAGAATATTTTTACACTACTTATTCTTAAACTGAATTGTTCAAGGTGTCATATAAAAGAGAATAATGCATTCCAACTGGCAACATGTAGACACAATTTTGTATGCGCATCATTAGGCCAAACTATTAGCATTCGTAACGGAAATTATTGATTATTTAGAACAGCTGTAACTTGTTTTTTTAATGCATTAGAGCTGTGCTGCTTTATAGTAAAATGTTGAGATTACTCGGATCTGTATTTTAAGGTAGGTAAGAAAGTGCTACAACACTGGGCCCACGGTCCATATAAAGTTGCCCATTGTTCTTTACTATTTTGATTACAGAGAAATTTCAAGGAGAGCTCTCCTCAGAAAAAATATGGCAAATATTACCATAGAAAACCTAAGCGACACAGAATTTAGAAATAGATTTCGCCTAAATAAGGAAGCATTTTTATATTAATGTCGCGAATTAAAAGATAAATCCAGTCTAAGATCAAGTAAAAGGATCAGCCTGGAACTTAAGGGCCCCTTATTCCGAAAGTTTAGGCATTTTACGCACCGAGACGGCTTGCGTCCGCGTTGCACAGGAGCCGTCGCGATATGAACTCCGGTGACCTATGGCGGCGGGCGAGCACGCCACAGTATAGATAAATAAATCAGTAGTTCAAATATTATTGGCGTGCTGGTAATAATAGCTTGTTTGCAACAAAAACGTATAGCTTGACGTGCTGTCCACTGCACTATTGACTGTAAACACTAATACACTTAGGTATATCGTTATAAATGTATGACTTTTTTTTATTGCTTGGTAAAATCATCAAATCCACCCTGTTCCTTCGGTTGCCCTTTGCGTTCCAGGGCCACGGTATTCTGATAAGACAGTCTCGTGAATGAAAAGGTAGGCGATATCATCCTGTAGAACTTAAAGAATGGTTGTAGAAGATTTGGTGAGTAATATAATGAAAGACAAATATGATTAATTATAATATAATAAAATAAAAATATATAGGTACCAGCATAAAAATTAATATTCATAAAAATAAAAATTCATAAAAATTTAGTGGTCGTGTGCTAGGTCCAGGTTCATTTTCATCGACCGATATATTCCTCAATGCTGGGCGCGAGTCTCCTCTAAGAGGGTCAAAGCCACAGTCCTCATGGCACTCCCCTCCAAATTGGGAACTAGGACCTGATAGCAAATCAGGATTGTTTTGCGTTAGAGATTCCTCATTTTCCTTATTTTCGGATGATTTGTTCTCTTCAAGTGTCAGATTTCTTATGCCCATACCACGCGTATGTCTGGGGTTCACGATTTCAGGAAGTAGGCATTTATGGTAAAACCGTATTAATTTGGACTCCATTTTCGATTTCCAAAATACGTCATCTTTTTCAATTATTTCGATGTGGACTGGCTCTTTTTCTCCGGCCCAAATTCCAAGTAGACATTGCCGTCGTCTTGCCACATGCAACTGTCCCTGTATTTGGTAAAACCTATTACTATTTTTATTAATTGTTGTAGTGCGCGTTTTTTTATTAAATTTTAATATTTGTATTTTATTTTCTTCAATAGCTTTTTTCATGCCAATTTTTGATGCTGAAAAAGGACATTTGACTTCTACCAGAATGTCATTTCCAATGAGCCCATCTGGCGTAGCACCAATGAATGGGAAATCTTTATCTATAAACAGACCACAGGGCTCAATAGATACGTTTTCTTGTTGTTGTATCTTGTGCAAAGCTTGCTGCTCATTTTCAATACCGTAAGCAATGGATGCAACACGGCCTAAATTTGTTTTATATAATATATTTTTTACTAATGGTGCGGTATCTTTTGATACTTGCCTTTTGCAAATAGGACCGAAATTAGAGGCAGTAATAAGATTTTTTCGAATTTCTAGCTATTCGCTACTGTCTCTTTGTAATATTGTACGCTCAATCGCGTCCTTGTCAGCAGTAAGAATTTCTAAATTTTTTAGAAATTCTTCTTTAGCTACTTCTAGTTCAGACAGGGACATATCCGGGTCTAAACTAGCGGGGCCATAGTCATTTTGTTTTTGTTTTGTGTCTGCCAATTTCCTGATTTTCCTTTTAGCTGGATGTTCCGAGTTGTTTTTTCTTTTCTGGGCTTCCTCTCTTTTCCTTTCCACAACTTCAGCTAATCCCTCTTCTGGTCGATTTTTATTTGTTAATGTGTTTTGCATGTACGATATTGCTGACTTTTCATTAAATTTTACCACCGCAGCATTACACCTTCCTTGATAACCTCGTTTCAAGGATAAATTTATTCGCTTTCCTCCTATAAACTTCGCAATGACGTTGTTGAAACATTCGACAAGATTTGTATTTACGTTCTCTATTAAACTTCGTGATTTTACTGCCACATTAGAAATAATCGAATTTATCCGGAACAGAAATATTGAATTTTGAATGGCTTTCAGTCCGTCGCTATAAACTTTTTCTTTGTCACAGTTATAATCCTGACACATCCTGTGATCGCCGTATGCATGCGCTACAGAATTGATTATATCACTGTGAAGAATAGTTACAGAATAGTTACCTTACTATTGCTTTCCTCATGGACATAATTTTCACATCTGTCAAAGTTTTTCGGTGAGCTAAAAGGTATTTTGTTTCTGAAACTAGACTACGTAATTTTTTGCATATATTTCTCAAAATGTGATTTCTGCATTCAATTTTCTCTACTGTAATATTTTGGTCTTTATATGGATTTTCTTTTAGTACTTTTGCGTATGTCGAGGCGTCTCCGTCTGCAATCATTCTTTTATAAATTATTCCATACATGGAAATGGAAAGTTTGAAACCCTCTGCAATTATTTGGCCCTCCATTGAACACGACGAACCATGGAAATTTTTAAAACATTTGTGCTCGTTAGAAGCGACATTTTTGTTTTCTGCGCGGGCGCACACGAGGCAGTATTTATTTTTTACAGCCAGAAAAATTATTTTACCGGTTCTTCTACCGATAATTGCTGCAGTTCCAGATGCAGCTTTATAATTCGATCCATACGATCTAGCACACCAAGAAGCGTCCACGTAAACATCAATTACTGGTATGCCATTTTTGGTGCGACCTTCTGCGATAGCCAATTTCTTTTCTTCTTCTGCAGCATCTTGCATCGATGCGGCTGCTGTTTTTTCACAACATTCGTACACTTTATCCTGGAGTCGATTGTAATAATTTGTAGAAAATACAGGAATGTTCATAGCAGAAAAAAGCTCTTCGAATTGTGAGTAGCCAATCCCTGTTGCTACCATGCCAGTGGTGGCTGCAATATTTACATTAACTTTTGACTCAGTCTTTTCGGAATTTATAAAGCAAAGTTGTTTACAAATATTACATTCAAATTTAAATACTGAAATTAAGCCAATTCTTTTTTCACTAATTAGCTGAAAATTTCCCGCTTTGCAGTCGAACAAGTTGTTGTGACGTGCTTTTTCTTGTAATTGACTAAATAAGTAATTGATATCAATAACGCACCTACCAAAGGACATTAATTACCCACTGAGCTATTCTGTCATTAACATGATGGTTGAAATAATAAACTGCTATCAGTTGCAGACAAAGTGAGTGTGTGTGCGTGTATATATTATAGTATTGAAACAACGTAGGGAAGAAGGTCGTAAGTCAAATCGACACGTCAATCCATTGCTTAATGAGTTTGCCTATCGACTTTAGGAACATATAGTACTAAGTATACCTATAATGGGTAGATCAAATTATTACTATGTAAGTATTTAGTTTATACATTACAATGAAACTATTAACTTATTATTTGTATTTGTAGGTGCTGTGTGCTTTATCATTTTTTGCCACAGGCTCCTACCAAAGAATAGTAGGAATGGCCAAATATTTAGGGCAAAGTACAGTCAGCAAATTTGTGAGGCAAGTTACTGATGCCCTTGTGACCCCCTCAATATTAAATACTTATATAAAATTACCAGCAACACGAGAGCAGCGAAATATTGTAAAAAACAAGTAAGTAATAATTAAATTATAATACCTATGTAGTCCAATAAAAACTTAATGGACAGAAAATTAAACGCCGAAAGGAGGATCCCGGTTCGAATCCGAGTTGTGGTTTCGTAAAATATGATAGATAAATAATAGATAAATTTACTAACAATCCTTTATTTACAGATTTTACACAAAATTTGGCATCCCTGGAGTTATGGGATGCATAAACGGGTCACATTTTCACATATTCACTCCAAAAAAAGACATAGAACATTTATTTTACTGCAGAAAGCATTTCTACTCACTGAATGTGCAAATGTTGAGATATTGCTGTACTTTTATTTTACTAACAATTTTAATATCATACCTTACTCTATACTCCCCTACCCATGGACTTACAACTAATTAAATTACAATTAATATGTTATACAGTTGTACATTCTTCTACATTTTTACATTCTAGATATGTGACAGTGAATGCCGAATTTTAAATGTTAATGCCAAGTATGGAGGTGCTACCCATGACGCTTTTATTTGGGAGAATAGTCAAGCCAATAGGTATATCCAGGACTTAAACCAAAATAATGACCAAGTGTGGTTTTTAGGTAAACAATTTATTATACAATTAAAAAAAGAACATGTTGAAAATATACCTCGGGCAGCACGCAGGTTCCAGTGCTGCCTGAGATTTTTTTTAACATTTACTTTTTTTCTGTTTTAAAATGAAAAAAATAATATTTTGCAGGTGATTCTGGATATCCGCAGAGGCCTTGGTTGATGACACCAATCACGGATGCTGCTGAAGGTACCCCAGAGGCAAAATATGGAAAAGCCATATCCATGGGAAAGCCAGAGTTGTAATTGAAAATACTTTTGGGAGACTTAAAAATAGGTGAAGATGCCTTTGTAAGGACCGCACATTACATTACACCCCTGAGAGATGTGCAACTATTATAATGGCATGTAGCATTTTACACAACCTAGCATTAAATTTTATGGTGCCTGATCCTGAAGAAGATATGATAGATTCTTCAGGATTAGGTGTATCAACATTTTCTTCTCCAGAAGAAGCTTTTCGCGAACATGGTTCTAGAGATGACTTGATTCGCGGTAGAACACTAAGAAACATGTTAGTGGATAGGATTAATAGACTTCACAATGCAAATAATTAATTTCGGTTTCTGTGTAACCATGTGCCATTAGAGAATGAGAAGTCTATAATAAAGGTAGCATTAGAGAATAAAAAATGTAATTAAAAGATTTGAAAATCAAATATGATCTCAGTTATTTACCTAACAGAATTAAGTACCTTTTAAATATAACTTTTATGAATATACAATTTTTATTTTAAGAAAAAGAACTGAATAGTGTAAGTAAAGTCTGTTAAACGTCTGACACTATTCATTTCTTTTCCCCAAATATTCAACTAATACTTTCATAGCCTCTTTCATAAAGTCCAACCATTGAGCTCGCAACTGCAGCTCTACATCACGCTGTCGAATTCTCTCTTTTCAATTCTTCTGCAATTCGGTCACGCTCTCTTTCATACTCCCTAGCAGTCTCCTCACACTCCTTAAACAATTTTAATACCGGGTCATCGATTTTCTTTTTTTTCTTCGGTGGTTTCCAGTGTGGGTCCACTGAAGCTTCTGTAGGTGCTGGTGGCTGCGCGGGAGGAGGTGGTGAAAAGACTGTAGGTTGACTACTCGTTCCTGGAGTATTCCATGTATCTGGAAAAATTATGGTTCAACATAAATACTATTCGGCTAGCTTTAGGTATCTGGACTTGACTAGCTTGTGTATTAGATTTTACTTTTAAGTATTAAATTATATTCGATTTAGCAGTAGTTATTTCAAACTAAAGAGTTACGTGTTATAGTTAATACCTAAAGTTAATGATAGATAAAGGAGGATGACCAAATTAGTACGGGCACTGGACCAAAAAAAAAATTGCTGCCCCCAGGGTTGACTCTTTGTTGATGGGTTAATACTGTTGGACTAACTATGTGTGCAAATGCGAATCAAATTCCAACCCACAGTTACAGAGTAATTCGACGTTATATAATACTGCAACAATACACTTTCGCTTGCACCAATTTTTTTTTTGAATATTATTTCTGCTTGTTAAAAATGTTGTTATAAGGATTCACTAAATAAATAGATGAATAATGAATTAAAAAAACGACATAGTTATTTAATAATTGTTATTTTCGAACAATTTATTTTAAATGTTATTCATGACTCACTATTCTGCACAGATGGTAATATAGAATGCGTATTATAAATCATTTTCATCTATTACAATACTGTCTAAAAACTGTGCTGGATGGTCAATATTTTCGTACCGCGCATATGCCAAAAACCATACTATAGACATTACATGAGCACATGTGCCCAAAGTACGTCTGCCACTCTTACACGAACAATAATAATGATTTAAAGCCTCCAACCCAAGGTGGTCTGAGTTTACAAGTATATATGTATGATAAATTCGGCTTCGGGTATGCCTAGATTGAACTTTACCTCTTAATAGCCAGAAGTTATTACCAGTTATATTATAATTATTTAAAAGATTGTTCAAATCACCATTTTCTCTTCTACACTTCTATTGTATATACGCCATTACGAGCGTGTTCACTATAATAACTCCTGGCTAGTTTTATTTGGTACGTTCCTAACGCAAACATTTACCGTCTTATTCCAAAACGCGATCTAAATTTAGTACTGGGATTGTTACTAGGTTTAAACCATAGCTAAATAAAACGTTATTATAAAATGAAGTTTATCACTAGTTCCAGAACTATCTATGGTACTAAAGTTAGTCCGCTGAGACCCCTAGTTTATCTTTGGTACTAATTCCTTTGGCGTTTGCGTGGCGTCTTGGTTTTTGTGTTATTTTAAATAAAAATCTAAAAAAAATAGATTTAACATGACCGACTTGATGGTTTTGGAAGATTTAGAAGATTTGGATATGCTGGAGACGTCTCGGCGAGTGACGAAGATTTCAGATAATTATAAGTATAGGTTCACAAAACGTTTTCGTGGAAAAATAGTGAATCTTTTATGTGAAGATTTAACCCACGAGTCTCGAGGATGCCCATTGAGTCCTGAAGTGCAAGTGGTTTGCGCATTAGGCAAGTAGCCTCGTCATGAAGTATGTAACCTTGGTCAATGCAAACGTAACATTAGACAAAATCCAAATAAATTAATATTTTTGTTATATTCGTAGATTCAACTAACACAAGTAACTCACGAACTATGTTTATAGAATTGTAATCTGTGCTCACGAACAAACCACGTATGTAACAGTACTGTATTGTTAAAAACAATGAATACAAAGACTTCATATTTATTTATTAAAGGACGCAACACATCACATTCGTCTCAAATAACGCGTGCCGCCGCCGAATGTACATAAGAGGTTCCACTCCACGCTAGAGGTGTTAAAAAATATGACAACTTTATTATAAAAAGCGCATCAAAAGTACAAGTTGTGCTTGTTCAATATATATTAACATAAAGAAAGAGCAATATATTACATATTTTAAAGTTGATAAATAATTATTTAAGCATTTCAAGTGTTATTTTAATATCAACATTTAGAGAAACAGAACGTTGCTTCAAATAAAGCCTGCGTGAACGAATGAAATAATGGCATTTTTGTGTTTTATCTATGGACATTATTTGAACCATGGACCTTCTTTGGTACTAAGTGATCCTCGAATAGTCTTCGTTTTGTAATCGTAACATGTTTTAAACCTAGTACTAGCTTTATTACCGTAACAATCCTAGACCTAAAAGGTCTAGGATTGTTGTCTTGGTTTAAACCAGTACTTTTGCAGTTTTTTGTAATAAGACCGAACAAGTTCTTCCTCAGACAACCTTGGAAATTCTCTTACATCAGGTAACTCGGCAGACATACTTTGAAACGGAATCCGCCGGTTATTAAGATTATAGTCAATGACATACTGTGCGAGACAGTTTTCAATATTAACTCTATTATTAATTCTCTCCATAAAACCAGAAGCATTAACATTATCAGTGATTGGGTCGTGGAAAGCATTTGTGATGGCCGCGGCATTTCTAAAATCGTCCTGCATGTGAGGCAGAGCTCTGTTAAAATAATCTTGCCTGAAAATCTTAAAATCTCTAGTATATCTCATAGTCGCTGAATAGGGACCTGCTACTTCAATTATATAGCCATCACAACAGACTATTAGGAATGGTTTTAGTAGATTTAAGAACTTGTGATGGCTATACGTCAATCTTTGGAAGAGGAAGTTGCTACTTTTTTGTATGTATACATAGGTATATACATTTGTTTTGTTCTCGGTTTCCGAACAGAGTTTGAGGTATAAAAAGGTTTCGCCTAAGCACTTGCTTCCTTGTGATGTGATCCCAACCCAAATGTAGAGGTGCAAATTCTTCTTTTATACAGTCTCTTGCGGTTTTCATTTCTCTTTCTAAAGTTGTTCGGCTTATGTGAAACATATCTGCCAGTCTTGTATTGGCTTCACCAGTTCTTAACTTAATCAAATATGCTGCCAAAGCGGTTTTGGGTCTTTTGCTCGTTCTAGACAAAGATGGCGTTTCTACAAACATTCTGTTGAACTGTTCGAAACTTCGACCAGTCACAAAATAAACTTCATTTGGATCCATGGTTTCTATATTTTCAAAATCCACCCTTCCCTCTTGCGGCATAGTTTTCAAAATCTGCATCATGTCCATGATGTGAGCTTCGTTAAAGTCATGACTTACATTTCTGGCTGACAATAAAATCTCAAAATCATTTAAAAGCAAATGTTCTTCACAAACGCGTGCAAAAGGTGGTGCGTAGTAGTTAAAATCTTTCAACAAACGGATTTTCATGTGCTTTGGTATTCGATGCCTTGTCTCGCCTGTACATCCGAATAAAATGCAAGAGTTTGAAGTATTCGGTGCCCGACTAATATGTGGTAACTGTATAATAGAATGTTGAATATCTTGTTCGTCAACTACTGCTCCACGTTGATCACCAGCATGCGGTACCACCGGTCTGGTTCTATCACAGGTTGATCTGCTGGCTGTTCAGAAGGGCGTACTGGTGGTTCTTGTTCTCGTTCACTGGACGCACGACGTCTTGGTGGGTACGCCTCGCGTCGCCAGCAAGGCTGACAGATAAACTCGGCGTTGTTAAATTGTATCTGAAACAAATAGTTTCAGATACAATTACACATCACACATACACATCTTTTTAACAAATGTTATTCAGTACATGAATAAACCAATGAATGAATAGCGCCGCTACTGAAGTCCCTTTGACGCGGCGCTAGTGTCTATGTCATTACATTACATTGCATAAAAAAATGTAGTACCACAATTTTCCGCGGGCTTTCTTTCGTGACATGCACTCTATGCATTGTTACATGGTTAAATAAGTCATTATTGCAATCATTTAAGTATTTTATTTAGTTACTCACATGATAAGGAAGAACTCGTTCAGTTATATTGTTTGCAGCGATTGGATATTCTTCAAAAAGCTGCGTAGTTAGTGTTCTTCTTCTGATCGACCGCACTGATCTACCACACACTAGACACACTTGTCCAGCAGATGCACGAAACATCTTTAAAACAGTGTATCCAAATCACAGGGCCTAAAATCAGGTCCAGGTAACGTAATGCAAGGTCAAACACGTAATCACAGGATATCCACAGAAAATATTCGCACAGTACACAACTATAAGCGAAGAGTGTTACAGAAGGACTGCACAGTTGCAATGCAAAGCGCATACATGTGTGAGCGAGAAGGTGGCTCTATCGCCTTCTCGCTCACACAACTATTGAACAATGTACAAAGAAAGCAAACTCGCGTGTAAGCTAATTATCTGCGATAAGAAAAGGTCACCTACCTGTGTAAAAAAGTAAAATATGCAACTTTTTCATAAAATCACATTTTAGGTTATGTTTCTGTGGGACAGATTTTTTCGGTTCGATAGATTAAAATGTTGTATTTGAACTCTTCTTTCAAATGAGCTATGTGGCAAATCTGGGGGCAGACTTTAACTTTTTTTACCAATTTTTGGTCCAATTTGGTCATTCTCCTTTAAAATATACTAACCTTCAGGAATTGGTGTATAATCTATTGGAACCTCATCGAGAGTCAATTCATCTACAGTTTCTGTGGTTGGTACTTGTAGATAACCACCTGAAAATCTATTTGCGTCCCCACCACCAACTTGTTTTAATTAAAAACAATAATTTAGCATTAGTGCTTACATACAATTTGTGATTTAAAGCCGCGTCTACTGTTTTTATACTGTATTTTTTTCTTAGCAAAATACTGGTCTAGAGTATAATGCTCCTAGATAACATCAAACTTCAGAGACATTGTATATTAACAAGAATCATAACTGTAATACATTATGTGGCAATATTATGAATATTAATTATGATGCCTAAAAGTAAAAAGCATGAAATTAACTCAAACACCATCCATAAAAGAATTTTAAGTGTCACAACGTGTGTAAGTGTTTTAAGTAACACTAACAAAAAAGAGCTTGAGTGGTGACCCTTTTTTATAACTTTAGGGATTATCAGTAGGTAGGTAAGTTGTAGACAAAGAAAACTTGACCAAACTTTTGAATTAAATATTCAAATATTTTTAAAATGTTTACTAAGCTCTTGAAATAAGTAAGTTAAAATAAAATAAAATTTAAAAAATATGTAAAAAAAAATGACACCTAGCAAAATACATTATCACACCTGTACGAGTCCAGCTTCTTGTATGGGCATTCCAGTAGCAGCCTGCACCCCAATTATATTCATAACCCTGTTTTCAAGGTCTGTTAATGTTAATTGAAGCGCTGGCCCACCGCCTGTGCCCTGAGCTGACCTATTTATTTTGGCCCACTTTCTCTTAACATTATTTTTGAAATCACTCCACACCTTAATAAACATAAACATACACCACACCAATGAAAAGAGAAGGATGCCCGGCACCAACATAAAATGCATGCATGTAATTTCTACTTGTGTGATGAAATAGACATACCTTTCGCCACTTTTCCTCTGTTCGAGAGTCCCCCGTGCCATCACTATTGAGCATATCCGTCAGCTCCTTCCATTTTTGCTGCACATAGTGCCTACCACGAGGGCCCCCGCTGGGTTTGGACAAGTCTCCATGCCTATAATAATTTTAACATTTAAAGGACTGCATTTCAATATCTATTCTAATAATATATTGCCTTCCAATTAAGCACATAATGTTAATTGAAGCGCTGGCCCACCGCCTGTGCCCTGAGCTGACCTATTTATTTTGGCCCACTTTCTCTTAACATTATTTTTGAAATCACTCCACACCTTAATAAACATAAACATACACCACACCAATGAAAAGAGAAGGATGCCCGGCACCAACATAAAATGCATGCATGTAATTTCTACTTGTGTGATGAAATAGACATACCTTTCGCCACTTTTCCTCTGTTCGAGAGTCCCCCGTGCCATCACTATTGAGCATATCCGTCAGCTCCTTCCATTTTTGCTGCACATAGTGCCTACCACGAGGGCCCCCGCTGGGTTTGGACAAGTCTCCATGCCTATAATAATTTTAACATTTAAAGGACTGCATTTCAATATCTATTCTAATAATATATTGCCTTCCAATTAAGCACATAGTTACCTCATCAAAGTTTATTTCAATTTTTTTTTAATTTTTTTATAAATTAACAAGCTTATAGCCTACTAATTTTGAATAACTCGAGTACACAAATAAACTGTAGCTTAAAAAAAGAATCCAAATATCCCATTAAAACACTGACAATCAATAGATAAATGGTTACAATAAAATCTTAAATGAAATTTACTTACTTTTCCATAAATTCTACCATAATCGTGTATTGCGGGTGGCTGGTTCTCATTTTGAAAACGTTTTATTCTTGCGAGAATTAAGTTTTAAAACTTTTATATGTAACGAAACACAAGTTCACTTCAAAACAAACTTGGCCTTGAATGAGCTTCGCGTCAAAAAATGTCAAGTGTTACGCGTCGTTCGTTTAGGAACACAGTCTAACTAAATACAAAGTTTTAATAACAAATTAAATAATTATACCATTTATCTTAACTGAATATTAACTTTTACTGCAGTTTCTTTGTATTGCATCAAAATTTGAACAGTTTTAAAGTTTTAAAGGCCCTGAAATCACTAAGAACTAAATACGTATATAGTTTTTGAACGAATCGTTCAATCAACTTCAAGATCTTTCGTTCAATTTTGCTCATCCTTACTTACTTGCTTTGCAGCATATAGCTCGGTGCTCCTCGGGCATACGAGGTCTGCCCGTAGCTTATTCCATACTAGATTTGTATTTAAGATTAAAGGAAAGTGGCAAAACTGTTAAATTCCAATGGATTCCATCACATATTAGTCTTCTGGGAAACGAGCAAGTAGATAAGTTGGCAAAAACAGGAACCTATGAAGGAATATCTGCCAGTTACCTACCCTTCTTTACAGATATATTAAGAGATGTTAAAATAATTTGCAAAAACATGTGGAAAGCATACTTTGACAAAAGATCTGAAGAGAAGGGTATATGGTACAGGACAATTCAGTCTGAACCACCAAGGATTCCTTGGTTCTCTGAAGTACAGATGAATAGACGATTGTTAGTAACAAGTATGCGTTTGCGATCCGGGCACATTCCATTGAATGCGTTCGGGCATCTTATGAAGGTGGTTGATACACCAAACTGTCTGATTTGTAATATGAGGGAGGACACCTACCACGCTTTGGTGGAGTGTGTTCGGGTGGGGGCAGAACGGAGAGTTTTGGAATCAGAAGCGGGACTTAGATTAAGGGATGTTGGCATGTATAATGTGATTTTGTCTAAACCTACATCCAAACTAGCTATTAAGTTATATTACTTGGTTGATAAATTAATTAAGTTAAGATCTTAGTTATTGCCTACTGTTTATGTATTTTGTAAACCTACGAGGCTGGCATAATCGCTGTGCGATTAAAGCCTTTTTCCAAATAAAGATACTAAAAAAAATCCTTACTTACATTAGTATGACGTCACTAACGTAATCGTATCGAGTTCTCGATACGATTACGAAAGAGCTTCGTGCTTCCGACTTTAGTTTATTCCGTTATCGTATCGTCAACTCGATACGTTTACGATACGAAACCTACACAGTACGCTGAACTCCTATGATTTTTTACAGATTGACTTCCTAGTACCTAAGTCTTCAAGGCTGCGAACTGTGATATAGGTACTTAGTATGCTTGCATTGTTGTTTTAGGTTTATTTTTAAATTACTATGGTCACTTTTATTATATTATAAATGTTTTTTTTTGCAGTTCTTCTTCTGCAACAATCTTTGAGACATTTTTAAAAAGGATAAAAACATCCTCCGTAACAAGAACAACAAAATACTAGCAGTGTTTGAGTTTCAAGAAAACAACATGTTACTTACAAAAAAACTCCTTCAACCATTGAGAATTTTGGCTTGTGGGGACGGGATTGCAAGCAGGTTTGTTGGCGTTGTGCATCCACAAGTTTGTGCGTTTGCACACAGTATCATTATTCCGAAATAGGTAGAAGATAATTAGGTAACTGCACAGGTAACTAAAAAATGGAGAAATCTTTGTTTTCGTCGGAAGCACAGTTCGAGTGGGCGAAAATAGATTGAACTGAACGTTCGTTTAACGTTGAGTTCTTTATGTAGTCTGTAATAGAGTGGAAGAGAGCGAGCGATGAGCGACTACTGACGTTTGTGCGTGACTGTCAGTTGACACTACTGTCACATGACAACACACACAATGACACAATCTTCGACTCATACAGTTTTCGTCTAGACTCAATTACTTCGGCACGTTTGCCACAAGTGTATTGAAGCAAGTCGTCGGATATTGAGCGGAATTCACTTTCTGACGCTAGCATCTTCTTTAAGTTGTCTGTGGCCTCTGGGTGGTGTTCCGCTACTTTTTTCAGGGAGCCTTGATTTTTTAGCCGTTGTATCAAAATTCCATGAGTTATGGTACCAAACACGGAGTCACATTTCCCCAGCAGATCCTTAAGCTGATTGGGGTGGGAGTGTTGGTACGTTGTTGCATTTATCCGAAGACAGTGGAAAACTGGTGAGGCTTGAAGTTTTTTCTGGGAGTCAGCGTAGCGAATCTTATTCCATGTTGTTTCCCCAAGTCTTTGACATTTAAGACCTTGTTGCTTCAGAATTGAATTGGGTATGGCAGGCTCACTCTCTTTTGTCGACGGTGAGAATATGTCCCAATTATTAATGCTCTCATTGTGGTCCTCCTCAGGTAAAACCAGTATCGGACTGGGGGCACATTCTTATAGGCTTATCATTTTATATAGATTTTGAATCATGCCCTCCATACGATCTAGTCTGGAGTCGGTAGCTTTTGTTTCTGATGAACAGGAAGGTGATGATGAGTAGCGTATGCGTTTTGGGGGGTTTCTCTCCAGTTAAGATGAATAATAGTCACTTGCTGAGTGGGCGAAGTTTTCATCTGATGGAAGTCTGGGTCGCTTACGCTTTTTATTTCTACTTTCAGAATTCGACCTAGAGTAGATTCTAACTCTATTCTTGTGCGACTCTACGTCTGTTGTCAATGCGTCTGAGATCTGTTCTCTAGAATAAACAGATTCCTCTTATTGTTTCTATTGCCTGCTGCCTTCTAAATATTTCTGCTTGCGCAAAAGATCCGCGCAGTTTGGCTACGTGGTTCGTATTAGTAATACGAACCACTCTTTAGCTAAAATTTCCTCTACTTCTTCATCGGAATTTTTCGTGAATAGATCACCCATTATGACGAAAGAAGATCGGCAGTCAGTGTCGCTCTATTTGAGAAACGAGCCTAAACCAAATTATATGCATTTTATAGATCAAGTAGAGTAGTTTATTTTCTAAAGTTTTTTTTTTATTTTGTGGGAAAAGTGAAAAAAACTATAAATAAATATTTTGTAAAATCAGAAGTAAAAGTAGCAATAACAAACGGAAAACAGCGGTGTTGAAGTAATCATTGCCATTTTCAGTAGAATAATACTTATTAGTAGAATATGAATGTTGGCTGCACGGTTAAAAACTAACAATCGTTTTATAATAACATTATGAACAATTTTTTTCTTATTATATTAATAGACATTATTGCGATTACAGTATTCCAATCTTAACTATAAACTGTATTCTAAAATAAGTAAAGAAAACATAACATAATCGTTAGTTTTTACAGTTTTTACCTGGCAACATTAAACAATTCGCATTTCTAATTACTGTCATCCTGTGATCTGTCACAGTCGTCCTATGTATCCTTGCGATCTGTTTGCCGTCTGTTATTTGTTTAGTTTCCAACTCATTAGTGTTTACTGCATTGTTTATTCTGCGTTCAGTTGAGCTTTCGAGTTCCTGCATGTTGAGTGCTTGTGATAGTGAACACTTTTTTTGAGATAGTACTCTATTTGTTAATAATAACATGTCTCGTTCTAACTACAATTTTGACTTGCAGGATATTTAATTACGCTGGATATTTTAGCGGCGAATTAATGTTTGTAAGGTCACTGGGGATTTCCGTATCCCACCGCTGCCACCAATTTGTTAGAAGGTCTTCAATTGTTATATTACATAACCAGGATAATTATTATTATAGATTAAGGATACGCGAGAGACCCATGGGCAGGACCGTCTGTCCAGGAGGTAAGTAGTGAACTGAAAGGAATGAACTACTATGACGTATCAAAACTGTCATATCAAACTAAGCTGGCAGCGCCGACTAGGCGCTGATTCAGCATTAACCCCTACAAGGCTAGGGTATAACACCTCCCCCCTTAAGAAATAACTTCGGGGTTGCTACGAAGTTATGTAATTATTTTGTGTAAGATCAAAGCAATCGAGTATTTTAGATTCTAGTTCTAATAGCTGGAAGGGAGATTTCTTCATTATCAGAATTACTGGTTTCTGTATTAATCTTGTAAATTGATTCTGGCTTTGATGAGAAAGATACTTTAACTGGGGTTCTGCTGCCGGGTCGTATACATTTATAAACTTTAAAACATACAAATGACATTATAAGGATAATAATTAATAAAGTAATAATAGAGTAATGCATCCCATATTTTAAAATGTGTGGTTGATTGTCAAGGACGTTGTCTATATTACTTAATTGTTTTAGAAAGATATGTTTATTAAACTTCAGATCATCTAGATCAGTGTTTAATAGTTTAATAGGGGATACATTATTGATTGATTGGTTTAATCTCATTACATTACAGCAAGTGTCATTTAATAAGTTAAAGTCAGGAAAGGCTATAGGTGTAGAAATGTTTAATGCGGTATATTTCGGGATTAGAGTGGTCCCTTTACAGTAACCTATGCAGTTTTTAGGGATTGTAAGTATTCCGGTACCTAAGACATTAATTTCTAATAATTTTGAGTTTCTGCATTCTATTGAAACTCTATTAGACACTGACTATGTAAATCCATTTATTATTCTCTATAGGTTTCCACATATCTAAGTTACCATAAATAAATCTAGTTTCACAATATTTTGGAGTTTCACTGATCACTTTTGACATACGAGGTGCGTTTTTAAGTTCGCGAAATGGGAGGGTAGGATATAAATAAAGGTAATTAACGGGGTGGCCACTACTTCAGCCACTCAATATAAGTAAAAATACCAAGTTTTATCTTAATTGGATCATTAGTCTTTGAACTAACGTCAATCAAACAACTCAATCGGGAAGAAAGTGTGAATTATGGAAAAAATCGAGTACCGTGCCGTTATAAAGTTCCTTACCAAGCAAGGAAAGTCAGTTCAAAACATACTGGAAGAGATGGAATCCGTTTACGGGGACTCTTGCCCGGGTAAAACCATGGTTTACAAGTGGCACAGTATCTTTAAACAAGGCAGGACCTCACTCGAAGACGATCCAAGGGCCGGACGGTCGATTGAGGTGACTACTCCGGAAATCGTTCAAAAAGTAGAAAAAATTATATTGGAAGATGCCAGACTAAAGAAGAAACAGCTTGCAGAATTAGTTGGAGTATCGGATACGACAATTTTCAAAATTCTACACGATCATCTTGGTATGACAAAGGTCAGTGCAAGATGGGTTCCAAGAATGCTCACGCCACCTCAAAAACATCGCCGCGTGGAGTGTTCTCGCACGTTTTTGGACCTCTGTAACGAAGATAAGGATGGCCTTTTGAGTCGAATTGTTACTGGAGATGAAACTTGGGTTCATCATTATGAACCTGAGTCAAAACAGGACTCTATGCAGTGGCACAAAAAAGGCACACCACCACCCAAGAAGTTTAAAGTGTCACAATCCGCTGGAAAAATCATGGCAACAATCTTTTGGGATTCGGAAGGAATCCTGTTGACCGATTATAAAGATAAAGGCGTTTCTATAACCGGAGAATACTATGCTTCAATCCTCGAGAGGTTAAAAGAAAGCATTAAAGAAAAAAGGAGGGGAAAATTGACAAAAGGTGTGCTTCTTCTTCACGACAACGCGCCTGTTCACAAGAGCCGTGTTGCGTTGGCTGCCCTGCATAAAGTGGGCTTCGATATTTTAGACCACCCACCCTACAGTCCAGACCTGGCTCCCAGTGATTATTATCTCTTCCCAAAACTTAAAAAAGAACTTCGTGGGAAGAAGTTTTCAACCGATGAAGAAGTGAAGGACGCAGTTTCGCTTATTTTTCGGACAAAGACAAAACATTTTTTTATGAAGGTATATATACATAAGCTAATTGAAAGATCTGAAAAATGTGTTAGGGTAGCAGGTGAATTTATTGAAAAAGAAAAATAGTTTGGTATATTTATTTTCACTTTTTACCCTCCATTTCGCGAACTTAAAAACGCCCCCTCGTACTCGTATATTCACTTTCACAAATAGGTCTGATATCTGACGCATACACAGTTGTTATGTCGCACACATATTTTCCCGCAGTGATGATTTTGCAGCTTTCCAAATCGTTTAAAGTGCTGTATTGGGTTTTGTCTTTGGTCATTGCAATATATTTGGAACTGGGTAAAATTAAACTAAAAGTATTAGGTTTACTTAAATTGTGAGGAGTAGGCAGAGCAATGTTATGAAATAATACATATTCTTTGATAGACACTAAAGGTATTTGTAACACGAAAAATATCTTATTACTAATATAATAACTAACTATTCTAGATACATTCAAGATTAAATGAATAGAACTTAAATCTAAATCAACAGGTAGTTTTAAGTCATTAGGTAGATGCTGATAGTTATTGGCAAGCTCCCGGAACAATTGTTGTGACGTAATCATTGATGGGTGTAGAATATTTTGATTACTAAATAGGACCGCGTTTGTTATGTCTTCCAGTTGGAATGACATAGTTAAGATTGATACTTCTAGATTATTAAGTATGTGAACAATTTCTAATCGCAGTAATAATACATTTGTTTCATTAGTTACTTTTACTAGATTAGTCGAGAGTTTGTCAATAGCTTCTTTTAAGTTGACCTCATTAGCTTTAATTTTATTAATGGAGTTATTAAATGATGAAATTGTTGATGTAGATAGTAGAATATTCTCCTTAATTAAATGAAATCAACTTCTTCTCGTTATTTTGTAATACATTTATAGCGTCATTGAACCTGAGACCATCGTTTTCGTCCAGATTGCCAAATATTTGTTTAATCAGAGTACCTAGTCCTCCTATCCAAGCGCGTTTTGACCGTTTTTCTAACAAATGTGAAATAGATAAAAATTCTTTATACATGTCGCTGTAGCGGGCATTTAAGGGTTCTATTATGTTATCGCAACTATTTTCTATCAGACCAATTCTTTTGCATAGACGTTTAGAAGTATTAAGAGCAGAGTTTATATTTTTAATATGCGGCCCTATGTGTGAGATGTCTAAGGGCATCACGACGTTCAGCAGTCCACTGCTGATTTTCAATGTGCCGAGGTAATCGAGATAGAGGCCAGGACTTGACTTTATCTGCTGGTCGTAGTAGTCCTGTTGACTTCGAGCATGACTCAGAGTTCTGTGAATTAATAGCTACGTTAAATGAATATAATATGAGTACTTATAAAGTAACCTACCTAACTATACCTGCCTATGTATAATACTTAAGTTTAAACCTATAAAAGATACTACGAGCCACTTCTGACATCAGCTGGCTTCACCTCATCAAAATGGTGGGTGACATGACGCCGATTAATAAGTAAGGTAAGTGTATTGTTACTATTAACTTTTACTACTTTATAAGGACCTTTCCAGAGAGGGGAAAGAGCCTTACGTAGTCTCAAATGGTTTTTGAGATACACGAATTCACCGACTTTATAGCTAACTGACCGAGTATGGTTATCATAATAAGACTTTGAGGTTACTTTGGATTTCCTTATGAAATCTAATGCTTTTCCTCGTGAATATTTTAGTCGGTCTTGTAGCATACGGACATACTCTGGGTAAGTAGCTCCTGGGCATTCATCATAAATATAATTAGGGGTAAAAGGTTTACTACCGAACATTAGTTCATAAGGTGTATAGTGAGTTGTCGAATGAACGGCAGTATTATAAGCGAGCATGGCTGTATATATGTAACGAGGCCAATTTGATTGTCCTTCGGTAGTATAAGACTTGAGATATTCTTTAAGAGTTGAATGGCTTCTTTCCAGAGCGCCTTGGGTTTGTGGATGATAGGGTGAAGACCACAGATTTTTTATTTTCAGGAATTCACACGTTTTTATAAAGAGATCTGATGTGAAGTTGGTACCCTGGTCGGTGAGAATCATTTTGGGAATGCCAAATATGGATATATAGTGGAGCAGACACTCGCTTGTTTCTTCTGCTGTGGTACTACGAATAGGATATGCGGAGGAGAACTTGGTAAGGTCATCTTGGATTGTTAATATAAATTTTAATTTTGCAGGTCCTGCTTCAGGGAGCGGACCTACGATGTCCAGTGCAATTCGTTGACACGGTTCAGTTGAAGTGCTGGTAATTTGCATAGGAGCACGATTAATTTTCCTAAGTGATTTATTTTCTTGGCACGACTTACATTGTCTTACGTATGTTTCTATATCGCTACGCATACCTTTCCAATAAAACATTTGTTTTATCCTATTGTACATTCGTGATGAACCTAAATGACCTGCTATGGGAATATCATGGTTATCATGCAAGATCTTTTTAATTTTCGTTGGAGCAGGGTATATAATATTGTTATGGAATATATTAACCTTGATTTGCGTGTCGTGGAAAAGGTAAGTGAGGATATTATAAACTTTAACAAATGAATGTTTTTCAAACGGATTTTTCAAATCAGATATACCAATTTCATTAACGTTTCCGAATATTATTAATTAATTTCTTATTCTTTTCAGGGTTTCGAAGATTTCCGGATAGGAAGCTTCATCAAAATGATGGACTTTAGTAAACAAGAGGTAATATATTTTATTATTTATTTCTATTTTCAGGGACGAGAAAAGTTCTTTCTCGGAATCATGTGTCTTGATGCTAATTTCAGGATCGATCAATATATCTTGGATGTATGGATTAGATTCGTCTAGATCAATAGACGTGGGAATTAGAATGACTTTTGCAGGACATTTTAGGAGGCTTTCATTGTGTTCTACAATTTCAGTGTTAAACGATTTATCTTTATTGGCCATAGATTTCAGGAACAAGGGATAATCATCCACAAGGGTATTCGGACTAGCACTTGTGGATGGTCTGGGACTATGACCAAGTTGGGGATCAGAAGCTGTTGCTTCATCCAATACAGGATTAGGTAAAGTAATTGTTTCATTCTCGATTTCTTCTCTGACAGTGTCTGGGATGTTTGAAGGTAAGTTTATATCGGGTAACGGCAAGAGATCTTCGGTTGGATCGAGAAGATTAGGAGAATTTTGTATATTTGCATCAGGATTGAACGAAGGTGGATCTATTATTAAATCCATTAGGTCTCTATCTAGATCTTGGTTGGATTCTTCTTCATGAATCGGGTTAGAAATTACAGGATCCGTATGTTGGACAGGATTTACAGGAAAACGAGATAGGGCGTCAGCATTAACGTTAACTTTTTCCTTTTTATACTGGATATCATATTCGAATTCTTCTAATTTTAATCGCCAGCGAACAAGTCTAGATCCTGGGTCTTTACAGTTAAATAGCCATTGTAATGGTCTATGGTCTGTCAGGATTTTAAACCGATGACCGTAGAGATACGGTCTGAATGTTTTGGTGCCGAAGATAATGGCAAGGCATTCCTTTTCCGTGACGCTATAATTGCACTCTGCTTTGTTAAGCGTGCGGGATGCATATGCAATAGGGCGGTCTTGTCCTATTGGGCCCTGGGATAGGATTGCGGATATGGCGTAGTTCGAGGCATCACAGGTTATAAGGAAAGGTTGTGTAAAGTCTGGATAGGCGAGGACTGAGGCAGAAACGAGCTTGGATTTTAAGGATTCAAAAGCAAGTTGATGCTCGTTTTGCCACTCGAAGGCGACGTCCTTTTTTAGTAAGGACGTTAAAGGTTTAGCCAACATGGCGAAGTCTGGTATAAACCTTCTATAATAGGATACTAAACCTAGGAAGGACTTTATGTCTTTCGGAGATAGAGGGATTGGATACTCGGTCACTGCACGGATTTTATCGGGATTTGGTTTGACACCGTCTTCGTTGATAATATGTCCTATATAAGCGACTTCTTTGCGAAGAAATTCGCACTTTTCTGGTTGCAACTTTAAGTTGAATTTACGAAGTTTGTCGAATACGGCTGTCAGGTTATCGACGTGTGAGGTTAGGTCATATGAGCAAATTACGATGTCATCCAAGTAAACGAAACATGTTGTACCTTGTAGACCAGTAAGGCAATTATTCATTAGTCTTTGGAAGGTGGAAGGTGCGTTTTTTAACCCGAACGGCATACGCGTAAATTGGAAGTGACTTTGAGGTACGGAAAACGCAGTTTTGGGTGCGTCGTCCGGAGATATCAAAATTTGATGGAAACCGGATGTGAGGTCCAAGGTCGTGAAGTATTTGCTACTTCCTAATTGATCAAGGATCTCGGATATTTGTGGTATAGGATATGTTTCGCCGATAGTGATATCGTTCAGTTTCCTATAATCGATTACTATTCTCCATTTACGTTGTCCTTCGGGGTCTGCTTTTTTGGGAACTATCCAAATCGGCGAACTCCAGGGTGAGGATGACGGCTCTATAATGTTTTGGCTCAGCATTTTATTGACCTGAGTTTCGACTTCCTTTTTATGACATTCCGGAAATCGGTACGACTTCGTGTGAATAGGGATATCGCTACTTGTTTTGATTTTATGGTTGAGGGCTGTAGTGTGAGTTAACTGATCATCTGGTAGATGAAAAATATCGGAATATTGAGAACACAGTTCTGTGAGGGCTTCAGACTCCTCTTGATTCAGATGATCAGTTCGTAGTGAGTTTAAGAATTGTATGGTTCGATTGGATATTTCTCGATTATTCATGCTGACCTGAAGGGCAGCATGTAGGGGTTTGATTACAAGTTTTAGATCGGGATTAATTTTTATGAACGACAATGAGGTATTGGCTATCGTTAAATTAACACGAAGGTTATCCTTGACCTTTACGATGCAATTAGAAATAAGGACACATTCTGATAAATGTTGATCCATAATGATACCTTCCTTTAGATCGGTATCCTGTACTGAACACTCAATAACAGTTTCAGTACGTGGCGGGATAATATAGAATGGGTCGAGGAAGTGTAGTTTACCTTCCGATTGTCCCATTTTGAGGGTATCGGTTGTATAGTCAATTTTACAGCCGAAGAAGGTTAAGAAATCTGATCCTATGATACCATCATAGGGCAAACTTATGTCTTTAATGACATGAAATCGGAATGATGTGACTTTATTGTCACTTAATGTTAATTTTAATTGGAAATGGCCTTCGGTTTCAGTTGGCTCGTCACCGGGATCAGTGCCCTTAAATTTGATTGGTTCTTTCACCAATCGTGGATTTTCCTGGATACTGGAAAGTTTTAATAGACATATGACGGAGCCCGAATCGACTAATAAGGATAAAGGGGTGTCTGAAACTTGTGATCTTAAAAATACGTATGGTAGAAACCTCTTGGATGTATCTAGGTTTACCTCCTATATCTCAGTTTTGGTTTATGTTGGATACTGGTGAAAATTCTGGATTTTTTTTAGTTCTATGACTATCGATTTGGATCTGATTACCATCTTGATTGGTCTGTGATGAGTCAAAGTTAAGGTCGTCAGTTCGGGGCTGGTTACCCTGTCGGTTGACCTTCCTTGGATGAGGATGAGGATTAGGACTGTCAGTTTGGGGCTGGTTACCCTGTCGGTTGGTCCGTGATGAATTTACGTTAAGGTCTTCAGTTCGGGGCTGGTTACCCTGTCGGTTGACCTTCATTGGATGAGGATAAGGATTAGGACTGTCAGTTTGGGGCTGGTTACCCTGTCGGTTGGTCCGTGATGAATTTAGGTTAAGGTCGTCAGTTCGGGGCTGGTTACCCTGTTGATTAATCCTACGGATTGTTTTTTGTTGTTGGGTGCCGATGCTTATGCTTCGTCCCGTGCGGCACCCTCGCGAGACCCCATTTCGTTTAAATCATTGGAGTCATGTGTATAGGGTGAGTAGAAATCATCCGTGGGTTCGTCATCGGATGTTTCGCGGATATGGTTAACATTGTTATTATTCCGAATATTATTATTCGATTTGAATTGGAACTTGTTATTATAGAATTCGCGCTTTTTGCACTCTTTTATTTCGTGACCAGCAGTTTTACAATACCGACAAAATAGTGCATCGGCTTTATTTGGATTTGGAAGATAATTGTGAAACAAAGAAAGTGATGTGTTCAACATCTAAGTGTGTGGTTGACGAGGCTATTCAGAGTGTTACAGAGGCTAACAGTTTTTATTATGTTACTCGCAGACAACTGATGCTGACTTCGTATGCCAGGCTTGTTGGGAATTAGCAAGTCATGCAACTAACCAAGTTGCACCTGAAAGACAAGTTGGACATCAAAATGTTTGTGTTGGATGTGGCCGTTCCATTCTAAGAAGCAGAAGTCGTTTGTAACTGAGAGAAAACAGTACTGATGAAGAACAAACACTTGCTGCAAACATTTCACAGTGCAACATATAAGCCGGAGTAGTGTCATTAATAAAAACTCATATATAGCAAAAAGTTTACATGGCAAACCTGATCTCCCTCTGGAAAGACAAAATGCAATTGTTATCTGTGATGGCACCTATGTTTATGCCCAAAAAAGCTCCAATTATCTATTTCAAAAAAAGACTTATTCCCTCCATAAGTATCGAAATTGTATAAAGCCATTCATGATTGTATGTTGCAATGGATACATCCTGGATGTTACAGGGCCATATCCTGCCACTACTAACGACGCGTCGGTAATGATGGATTTATTAAACAAAGACAGTTTTTTGGAGTTTTTTAGAGAAGATGATGTTTTTATTCTCGATAGAGGCTTTAGGGATAGTGTAGACGCTATACATCAGCGTGGATTCCTCGCCCATCTATCAGAAACCCTGTCACCAGGTCAATTCCAGTTAACTACGCTAGAAGGGAACAGGTCTCGTTGTGTGACAATAAATAGATGGGTTGTGGAAGCCGTCAATGGCCTGCCATTGATCCTGATCAAAAGAGATTTTAAATATACAGACATGAATATTTTAATCATGCATGCTCACATGATGAAGGACTTTTTCAATGCAGCAGCTCTGCATAATGCATTTGCCACAATGTTTGTGGATCCAAGTAATGCGGAACAAATAGTAAATATTATAAATGAAAGGCTTTTCGTACACAACACTTAAGCAGAAATAGTACAAGGAGAGAATCTCAATAGAAGAAACTCTATATTTACAATTATAACCAGTTTTAATATTGTGTTCCCTATTCTGTCTATGGAAGAATTGGTCCTCTTTGCTTGTGGCACTTATCAAATTTGACAAGCTAGGTCATACATAGGTGAACAATTACGCTTTCATGGCCTTTACACAATAGAAGTTTGCAGAGAGGACCATGTCAATTTAAGCAGGTTAGGGGGAATAAGTCCTTATTTGATTCGGGCAAAAGTAAAGTCCCGTGTCACGAAAATCTTATTTTGTTTTTATATCCATAGAACGGCAACAAGTTGGTAGGAAAGCCATCACCGGATATTGTTGCAATTGTATTGTTGGTTTGCGCACTGTGGGATCTTGCTCTCACGTAATGAGCATAGTATGGTACCTGGGCTACGCGCGTCACCAGGATAATATAACTCCACCTGCACAATTCCTTGACCAAGTTTTACTCAGGCTAGATCATAATTGTTAAATAATAAACCTATTATATATTTGTAAAAAGTTTTTGTTTCATTTTATAAAATAACATATTACCTTACATACCTACCTTATTGCTGGTCCTGGCTTACATTGCTAGGGATACTTATTATGTATGAATGCCGTGCTTTAGCAGAAGCAAATGTATATTATATATAGAGATGGCAAACAAGTAGGTATAGGTACGGTTCGCCTGATGATCCAGCAAAATCCAGCTCGGATAAGACACCGCACCCAGGCGGGTCAGACTCCAGGCCAGGTCGTCCCAGATTCCGGGCCCGGTCGGGCCAGATTTTCTGTCCGATCGTATCAAATTACGAGGCCGGACGGCCCAGCTTTCGTGTCAGGTCGGGCCACTCGCGTAAATTTAAACCGAGATCGGAGTCCAATTTGTCGGATTTTACGGCTGTAAAATTCTGATTCTTTGTAATCTTACAGGACTTTTATTGAGGGGTTTTGAGAAAATTGACACAAATGGCTTATGGTCTGTTTCCAATAGAAACTGTTGACCATAAAGATATTGGTGAAATTGGTACATCCATATAGAATAGCAAGACTTTCCTTCTCTATCTGACTAAAATTTTATTCATTATTTTGTCGATGCCCTTGAACTATATACGGGGGTTTACCGTCCTGTAACAATACTGCACCTAGTCCTTGTTTCGATGCATCTACACTCAAATTTTTCAATCTATACTTAATTTTCTTAATTCTGTTAAATATGCGTCAAAACTTTTTCCCTATTTTTGTTGCCTTGTAAAAAAGAGGTGTGATGCAATACTTTCATTCTTTATTGGTATGAAGTATTGGTCAAACTTTCTTATCACCTTTGTATAATCTTTCCTTTCTTCGTTTGTAGGGTCTGCAGTATTATAAATCTCTAGTGCTTCCTCTCCAATGCAATGCAATAGCAACGCAACCTGTACCTCGCCAGCATGCTCCGTTGAGCCCGTTGCGACCCTATAAATTTCGAATCTCTGCTTCCATTTCTTATACTCTTCTGCCGCTGTAATTTCTCTGGGGGTTTTAGCCCGATATACCTTTATGCACCGATGACGTGTTTTCTGAAGACGAAGCCATTCCTGCCGAACGAAATCCCTTGCTATCGTCAATGTGGATCTTCTTTCTGTACTAATTTCTTAATCCGTACCTTTTCTATAATTTTTTCTTCTTACAATCTTAATTTATTATTACGCAGCGCCATGTTATATCTTGTTTGAATAAAATAGATTGTTTTAAGTTTACAATACATGACGGTTAGAGCCGTGCAAAATATCAAAAGGGTTCGCGCTGCTACTAACGCTAGTGACTTTAAAAATTATTTCGAAAATTTAATAAATTCGCTTCATAGTATTCCCCGCCTAAAAACGTTTCAAATTATGACGAGACAAATCTATCAGATAATCCCGGGTCAACAAAGTTTATTTTAATTGATTACCACAGATATTATGTAACCCATCTTTATTATATTGTGAAGTTTTCGTTTTAATAAATATTTTATTAGATTATTTTTTCTTTTAAGTTTTCTATCTTTCGTCCTGACAGCTATTTCTAACCGTTTTAAAAAATCCAAACAAGGCGGGTGAATTTGCACACATTGTGAAAATTTCTATTGCCAGTGTAAAATATCATACAATTTTAATATATTTTAACTGTAACTAAGCATGTGGCAATGATGACTATGATTTTATAGGGTAATTTGATTAATTTTATCCAACATTTTGGTAAGGTGATCTTGACTTTGCCATATGATTATTTAAGACTAAATATCATTAATGAATGAGAAAATAATGGATATTTCATATACACATTGTATTTCAATGATGCACTTTATAGCTGATTAGTTCCTTTGTTTATCATACTTTTTTTTTATTTTAGTCACCATAAAGTGGCAAAGTAGCCAGGTTTTATGGTTCGTAAAAACACGATTACTGGATGAAGAAATAAAAATAAAAAATAGCATACATGTAAGTCTTACTCACAACAAATATTTACAAGCTTCAGGCTCAGGAATAAACTATAATAAGAACTACACAAGATCCAATAGAAGACATTAAGGAAGTAGAAATAGAGGACATTACAGAAGAGGAATGAAAGAAAATTTTAATGGATTTATAGCTTTAACAGCATTAACTATCAATGAAAAAGAATTTATATTAGATAGCGGCGCTACTAACCATATGGTTGTCGAAAAAGTAGAAAAATATATGACAAAAATACAAAAATTAGATGTACCGATAACTGTCACTATAGCAGGTAAACGATTAACAGCAAATGAAATAGGAACAATAACAGGTTATTTTAATAACATAAAAATAGACTTTGAAGCAGTTATTGTGTGAAATATAACACATAACTTATTATCAGTAGACAAAATAACAAATAATGGCTACACAGTACTATTAAAAAATAATGCAGTAAGCATAAGAAGACGAAATACATTTTTTTTATGGTACAAAATACCATTTGTACACATTAGAAATTAACTTTATATAACACAACGAAGAATCTGCAAATGTTACAAAAAATAAAGATGATGATTTATGGCACAGCAAGAGGCATTTATTAGATGGCCATGACTAACTTTAACCCAGATTCTCTAGGAAACATGGCTTAATAGATCAGAAAATTAATGTTACACTAGTCATTTAATCAACTGCCTAGCCTTTTCAAAACTATATTGTTGATATTGCAATAGTAATCATATTTAACTAATGATTTCAGGTAAATACGTGGGAAGAAAAGAAAAAATATTGTTCAATTCTATTTGATGAGGTTGCATTAGAAGCAGCCTTGACCTACGACAAAAAAAAGACTCATCACTGGATTTGTTGAACTTTCGACTGACTTTGCTGACCATGCACTGTTCTATGTTGAGGAAAGTAATGGCTCCTGCCATTACTTTCATCTTTGGAGGAGCCCTTTACAAATGGCAACAACCTATAGCCTTCTATTTTTGTAAGGGAGCAATATCTGCAATATTTTTGGAGCAATTTTTTTTTTTTCTCTCTTTATTGGCATTCATATCTATTGATTAATTAATTTGTGTAATGAAATGTGCCATTTTTATAATTCTTTTTTTGTTTGTTCAGGCTTATTTAATTCATTTTTTGAGACTTGGCTGGCTTGATTTTGTAAATTACTAACATTTGTACGCCCTCTGGCATAACATATCGCACTATTTATTATCTTTCTAACATTATTATTGTACCTATGTTAAACAAATGAATAAATGACTTATGACTTATCAGGGGTTCAACTAAAATCTATAATAAAGGATGTAGTGACTGCTGTGGGAAACACAGGCTTGTTGCCTATAGCTGTAGCATGCAATCAAGGTACAGCCTTTCAATCGGCTTTAAAAAGGCTTCAAGAGGACACACGGAGGGAACAAATAAGGTCAGGTTGCAGTAGAATTGGTGGGTATAATTGATAATTTCCCTAATTCATAATAAAATGAACACTTAACACTTTGCGTGACACTAAACGCGAGACTTAATAACAATAAAACTTCAACGGATTTTGTCTTGTTCAGTGTCCTTCAACGGATAAATTTTTTGCACATATTTCCCCCACAAGGAGTACAGGCGTGATGTTGTGTTATTCCTATGTAATTGAATATTTTCTTATGTTAAAGGTTATTACTATAATATTATTATAACATTCCTGTCATTATTGTCTGATGATATAATAACCATCAATGCCCACTCACTACGGGTGATACATGATCTACCCCACCTAATAAAGGGGTTAAGAAATAATTTCATAACAAAAAATATAAAATATTATAATAAAATATCCAAATGGAGTGTTATCGTGGATGTCTATAAAACGGACTGCAATCTTGCACAAATGCGATTGTTACACAAATTGAACGATGAACACGCAAGTCCAGATAAAACTAAAAAGATGAAGGTAATTATTCATTTTGAATTGAGAATGTATCTGAAGATGGTTGTATATGGATACCTAGTCTGTTCGGTTTAATCGCAATAATCATGCATAAACAGCTGTACTGAGTCATGGGAATAATGTTATTTCAAAGTGCTCAAAACTGAGTACTTATAATAGTCTATTTTATTGCAGGTTAAGAATTGTGTGCGAGTGTTCAGCAAAACAGTGGCAGCTACTCTGTCATACACTGCGCAGTTTTGTAAGTGTTTTGCCTGCAATGTAGTTTTCCCACCGACTGCAAGTTGTGTCGCATAAAAATAAATATACTATAGCTTGTTAGGTACTTTTTTGTTGCAGTTCAATATGCTGTTGGCAAACCAGTCAGCCCTACTTTAAGGAATACGGCAGAAATTGTTTCATTTTTTGATGATTTATTTGATTCGGTAAAAGGGACCATCCCTTTCAAGTAAGAAGAATATTTATGAGAATTATGTATTAAACAAAAACAATTTTTGTTAACAATGTGTATAACAAACCTTACTTGTCGTGAAACAAGTGATGGATTTTGGCATAAAAGAAAAGAACTTGCTTCGATTTAAATGGATATTGTTTTATTTTCATTATAGCAGAGGCACACTCAATTACAGCAGATTAAAAAGGAACAAGTCAATCAAAGTGACAGTGACACATGACAGATAGCTGTCATAGTTACGTTTATGAAGACCGATTGTATGCGTTTACAAAGTAATTTACAACACTATAAATAACCAACACTGCCCCTTAAACCAATACAATTTTTTAAAATTTTAAAAACAACATCTTTGTTTACCAGTTACAGGTTAATCATATACACAATGGTTTGGTCAGTATATCCGCTAACAAATTTCATATGTTCATCTGCCAACCTAGAATACGTCGAGGAATACATCTACCTAGGACATCTCATTACATTTAGAGATTGCACTGACAAAGAAATAGAGCGCAGAATCAAATCCACCTGGAATAAATACTGGTCACTGAAAGAAATATTTAAGAGCAAGGTACCAACTAAATTAAAAACTAAAACTATGGAAACATGCCTACTCCCCACACTCACATACGCTTGTCAGACATGGCCGCTTACAAAACGAAATATAGAAAAAATTAAAATATGCCAAAGAGGAATAGAGCGAAGCTACATGAACCACAAGTTAAAAGACAAAGTCAAAAACAGTGCAATTAGAAGGAGAACCAAGGCAAAGGAAGTGGCCAAGAAAGTGCTGGGCTTAAAATGGAAGTGGGCTGGACATGTCCAACGAGTAACAGACGACAGATGGTCAAAAATCACCACGAACTGGTACCCATTAAATAAAAAACGCAGACCAGGCAGGCCACACAAGAAATGGAGCGACGATATTGCAAAGATAGCTGGCAAAACATGAAGCAGAATAGCCAGGGACAGAACAGCTTGGAAACGGCTGGAGGAGGCTTTTACCGCTATTCATAGCAGTCCTTGTACACCAGAAATTTAATGTTGAAATACTTACTTACTTTAAATTAATTAATTATAATACATAAGTTATAGATACATAAGGAATAATTACTGTGCAAGGAAAATAAAGCTATTTTATTTTATTTATTTATCCGCTAACATATCTTCAGTACATAAGTATTTTATTAAACAACATCATTATTTACCAGTTACAGATTAGTCATTACAATATCATTAATTGACCAGTAAATCTTTGATATCTATCTTTACCAATGGATTTGTCAGTATATCCGCTAACATATCTTCAGTACATAAGTATTTTATTAAAAAAGTCCCATCATTCACTAACTGTCTGATGAAATGATGCCTAACATCAATATGTTTTGTACGAGCATGATACAGAGTGTTTTTACACAATTTTTGAGCAGACTGATTGTCATTGTACACAGTAATTATAACCATTCTGCCAAGCAATTCAAACAAAAATTTACTAATAAATAAACCTTCCTTACATAAATCAGACAAGGACATGTATTCAGCTGCGGTGCTTGACAAGGCTACAGTCTTTTGTTTGCGGCTTTCCCACGAAATAACTGACTTACCTAATTTAAACACATAGCTGGTGTATGATCTACGGTATACGTCATCGTTGGCCCAATCTGCGTCTGCATAAATATGCAGTCACATATAAGCCACTCTTCTGGAAGGTTAAACAAAGATTAGAAGAGCCCTTTAAGTAACGTAGAACCCTCTTAGCTGCTTTCCAGTGTATTTCTGTAAAGGATTCATTAAATTGATTGAGATAGCCGACGGCATGAGCAATCTCTGGTCGACTACAAACTGCGACGTACATAAGTGAACCCACTAGACCTCTATAGTCGTAGGACGCATCCTTTTGAGCACCTTTTGACAGTTTCAACCTTGTTTCCATTGGCGTGTGTGCAGTCTTACAATCCTCCATTTTATACTTTTGCAGCAGCCTTTTGTTATAGCCAGATTGATCTAAAGTAAGTTTATTAGTCTCTTTACACAGCCGCATACCTAACATTTGATGAGCCGACCCCAAGTCTGTGATATCAAATTCTTTCATATATTTCTCTTTTATTGCTAACCTTTCATGAAGACTACAAGAGGAAAATAAGATTATATCGTCTACATAGAGTGCAATAATGATAATTGAATTTCCGTGTGATTTGAAATAGACACATGACTTAAGAAATTTCCGTTTTTCACATAACACTTGATCAATCTTATCGTACCAGGCCTTTGAGGCCTGCTTTAAACCATATATCGTCTACATAGAGTGCAATAATGATAATTGAATTTCCGTGTGATTTGAAATAGACACATGACTTAAGAAATTTCCGTTTTTCACATAACACTTGATCAATCTTATCGTACCAGGCCTTTGAGGCCTGCTTTAAACCATATATTATGGCTTTGTGCAATTTATACACTTTATTTTCTTGATTCTCAATAACAAAACCTTCTGGTTGTTCCATATAAACATCTTCTTTGAGGTCGCCATTGAGGAATGCGGTTTTTACATCCAAGTGCTCGATTTCCATATTATATTCAGCTGCTTACAGCTAGCAAAATACGAATAGTTGAATATCTAGCAACTGGTGAGAAAGTTTCCTCGTAATCTATTCCTTACTGTTGAGTATAGCCCTTGGCCACCAAGCGTGCCTTATATCACAATATTTCGTCATTTAATCCTCGTTTAATTTTAAATACCATTTACATTTGACGGGTTTTCGTGAGTTATTCTTGTCAGCAAGAGTCCAACATTTGTTGATAACGAAAGAATTGTACTCACTCTGCATTGCTTCTTTCCAATGTTAGCGTCTGGCCCTCTCAGCGCTTCTTGTACAGTTTTGGGGAGTGTCTTTATCACGAGTCGCCCTCACCAGAAGAGCTGATATCGAATCCATTGGTTCGTCATAGTCAGATGACTGAGTGGATGTCTCATGCTCGTCATCTGGAATATGTTTCATCCGCTGGATCACTGGCCTCGGAGGAACTCTCAGAAACGTCTATTGTGATTGTACTGTCTCTCTGATTGTTTTGTAGAAAAATAGTGTCATCAGATATATGAGGATCCACAATAGATGTTTCTGTATGTACCAACGGTTGATCAGATTGAGTCTCGTTATTCACAGCATGAAATTTTTCTGTAAGTGTACAATACTGTTCTGACTTTTTATTATCATCATGTGACATTTTATTAACAATTGTTTTCCAAAAAACTCACATCTCTTGATTTAATACAATTTGTCGGGCATGTAGGATCTATTAGTCGGTAACTCTTTGTTTCATCGCAGTAGCCGACAAATATATAACGCTTGCACTTCGTATTTATTAGCCGCCGGCGTATTTATTCCGTGTCTGCCATTTTGTTTTTGAGTTACCTAACCGGAGCGGCGTGCTCAGTCACATAGCCGTAATTTTTTTTTTAATAGTAAACGACGAGAATGTCCAGTACAGGCCATAATCCATTCCACATTGATAGACTCGTTGGAAGAGATAATTACGCGAGTTGGAAATTTGCCGTGGAAGCTTATTTCAAGCTTGAAGATTTATGGAGCTGTGTTGAAGGAACGACGAAAGAAAGGAAACAAAGGCAAAATCTAATCTCATTCTACTGTTAGATCCGATCAACTATGTGCATGCATACCGCGACTACATGTAAAGAAATCTGGGACAGTTTGCAACAGGCTCTTGATGACAGCGGGTTATACAGGAAAGTCGTCTTGTTGAGAGACCTCATCACAACTACATTGGACAGTTCCCGAAACGTAGATGACTATGTGAACAAGATTATATCGACCGCTCATAAGCTTAGGAACATCAAGTTTGACATTGACGATGAATGGCTTGGAACACTGATGCTGGCTGACTTACCTGCAATTTACGTATATAAGCCAATAATAATGGGTCTGGAGAGGTCAGGGATCAAGAACAGCGCAGACTCTATCAAAACAAAACTCCTGCAGGAAGTTCAATGCTCAGAGAGTACAGCATTCTTCACTAGGAGAACGGCCAATAATGGGAATTACAGTAAAGCGAAGGCTCAAAGCCAGAATAATCATAAAGTGTTACAATTGTATCAAGCATGGACACTTTGCGAAGAACTGTCGTGCTCAGAATAAGAAGTATACCGAAAATAAAGTTGAAGAAAATAAAAGTGTAAATAAAAGTTTTGTTGCAGCTTTTTCAGCATCTTCACAGACAATGAATCCGGACCTTTGGTATGTCGACTCAGGTGCCTCCATGCACATGACCAATATCAACACATTCTCATTCAAGAAGCTCTGAAATGCAGAAATAATATATTCACCACCATTATCACTCCTCATTATTTTAATCCGCTTATCTGTTTGGTTCTCTGTTAAAGCTTTGAAGTGTTTAAATTCCTCGAATACCTCACTTTTTTTTTTTAAATATACAAAAGTTTTTCTAGTTAAATCATCAATGAATAGCAAGAAATATCTTGTACCACTAAATGATGAACACGGCATTGCACCACACAGATCTATGTGTATCAATTCCAATGTTTCAGTGGCCCTACTGTATGATTTCTTTGGGAAGGGTAGCCTACTTTTCTTCCCTTCTACACAAGCAATACAAGGTTCGAAAACAGAACTATCATAAGAAATTCTTCTTCCGGTTGAGATGCCCAAGTCGCTGATGCTATACCTTTTCCGAGGACTTGGTAGCTACCTTGCACTGCGCATTGGCCACATTCGCTACTAAATTATCCTGCATTTGTACACGGAGTCATTGTTGTATCCGTGTCAACCGTATAAACACCGTCTTTCAATGTAGCACTTGTAATAACTGACTGATTGTCGAGTACTTGGCACTTTTCAAAGCTGAATACAACCTTGTAACCTTTCTTTGTCATAGCGCTAACAGATAGTAAATTTGTTGTTAGTTTTGGTACAAAGTGAACATCACTAATGTCTCTATCGATACCATTCTTGAGTTTGACTTGAACGGTTCCTCGTCCTGCTGTGAAAAACATTTCTCCATTAGCCACTTTCACTGGTAATGCTTTTTCACTCATGAAATCACAGCCTTAAGCCCGGTTTCCACCGCGAGCGGAACGGACCCATTAATTACTTCGTTAAACTCGCAAACGCAAACTGCATACTTGTATTTCCACCAACAAATAGTCGGATGGAAAGAGCCGAGCGTGTAGAAAGAGTAGAAATGAGCTCGCTCAGTTCTAGGGAGCGGAGCGGAGTACTTACGGACTCCGCTCAACTCGCAATTACAATTTACATAGTAGCGTTTCCACACAGAAAGTGGTGAGCGGGGCGGATTGAGCGAGTAAAAAGAAATTGAAAAGAGTCCGCTGCGCAAGGCCTGCACCGACTAGTTCAGAACGGACTCGCTCGCTGTCTGCCCCCCGCGCTTCTCGCCTCCCGCAGCTACGCGCCGGCTCACAGTGGATCGTCCCCATACAAGAGGTGTGACATAGCATCAAAAATTGAAAAAGTATTTAATTTAAAAAAAAACAAAAATGCAGTTGCATTCCTCTATTAAAGAACAACAAAAATTGTTACTACGCTTTTTTTATTTGACCAGCAGTTTCGGAGCGATTCGATGAAAACTGTTATTTTTGTATGGAAACGAACACAAAAATGTCTGTATCTCATGATTCCCTCCTTGTTTCGATTTGCGGTTTTCACTACTGTTATTTACCCATTTTATGCCAAGTTTTCTTCAAGGACACATGGTGCCCCCAGAGTGCCCCTTCCGAGATATTTTGCCTTTAGTAGCTATCTTTGTTATTGTATTCCTGATGGAATAGAGGTACATTAAGTATACTTATTACTGGGAATAAGTCATCACTAAGTAGTTCCTTAAATAACAGGTGCATTTGTGAGTACTTTAATGACTTATGAACGCTTTTGTTGCAAAATAACAAAAGCGTTAATGAATCATTAAATAACGACTACCATTACTGCTTAATCTAATTAGTTATTGTAATTACTATGTTAACAGCCCTTAAACTCTGCATTGTGATTGGCTCATGTCATCATTAGCATATCAAATTCATTGCTAGTTGCAAACTTGCTGCCCTATATATTTTAGTGTGTTTTGCAAATATAAATCAGTTGTAATTATAACTTCTACCAAGTGTTGTCATTATGGCTTTCCGTGGATTTTCTACTTATCTAGATCTTTATGTTGCTCTTCGTAATCATAAAGATATTCGTGACTATGAAAATTTATTTAACACATTGAAGTCGAATAGTAACGTCCAGTTAAGTGAAAATGATGTGTCAGATCTAAAGAACTGGTGTCGTCGATTTTGCTATCGGATTTACTCCAAATGGGTGCAATCAAGAAGGACAGTCGACAAGTTCATGGACAAGAACAGAGAGTGGTTAAGTTCAGAAATCATTTGGCCAGATTGCTTTAAGGAAAATATTGTTCACACTGAAGAAGCTGAAAATGAGTCAGAAGAGGTAATCAGTCCATCAAAATCGGATGCATCAACTTCAACATATAAATCTCCTCGCAAACGCTTTGAAGATTTATCGAGTAGACAGAAAAGAAGGCGTGTTGATGAAAATATTGCTAGTTGCAGTCGTCCAGATGAGCTTTTACATACTGTTGAAAGTGCACTTAAGTCTGCCGGAAAAAATGAAGTGGCCAGAATAATGAAACATTTGCTGGGAAATCCTGAACACGTCTCAACAGTTTTGAATGCCCTGGAAACTAAACAGAATACTTTGCTTCGTGAAGTTCCTACTCACAAAGCACTTGCTCTTTACGTTTACATGCAGTTATCCAAGTGGCGTTACATCACACTTAGGGACTTTAGTTTTAAAGAAGGTCATGCAAAATACCCAAGCTATTACATGTTAGTGAAAGAAAAACTTAAGTGTTACCCGGCAAAAGAAGACGTAACTGTAACTGATACTTCCGCAAAGATACGGCTCCAAGCCCTCCTTGATCTCACAGTTAGGAGGCTGATCGATTCACTTGAATCGAATTTTGATGCTGGTGAACAACTTGTGCTTCACAGTAAATGGGGTTTTGATGGAGCTTCGAGTCAAAGCATTTATCATCAAAGGACAACAACAAGTGAACAAGATTTATCCAGTGTATTTTGGCAAGTCTTGTACCTCTTAAGTTAGTGACTTCTAGTGGAAGCACAGTGTGGCAGAATGAACGGCCATCGTCAACTACATATTGTCGCCCGATTTCATTTACGTTTATGAAAGAAACGGAAGCAAATGTAAAGGCTGAAATGGATATATTTGAGACCGAGATTCGTGGACTGAACCCAACTGATTGCGGCAATGCTACTATTACGCACAATCTGTGGTTAACCATGATTGATGGTAAGGTGCATTCAATCATATCTGGAACATCGGCAGCACTGTGTGATTTGTGCAAAGCTCGCCCAAGTGAGATGAATAACTTGGAAGAAGTGAGAGCTAAACCTGTGAATGAAGATTTATACAAGCATGGATTTAGTTCGTTGCATGCTTGGATTCGTTCTATGGAGTGTTTATTACACATTGCCTACAGAATGGACATAAAATCATGGCAAGCAAAAGGTGACGGCAATAAAAAAATAGTTAAAGATACGAAAGAAGCTATTCAAGCAGCTTTCCGAAGAAACACAGGCTTACTTCTGGATGTTGTAAAGCAAGGTAGTGGCAATACAAATACTGGAAATGCTGCTAGAAGGTTTTTTGCAAATCCTGAAATGACTGCGGAAATTACAAAATTAGACGTCAATTTAATTAGAAGAGTCGCCGTAATTTTGCAATGCATTTCCTCAGGCGAAAAAATTGAAATCCTTAAATTCAAATTATATTGTGATGAAACAGCAAATTTATTCGTGGAGTTATATCCATGGTATAACATGCCATCAAGTTTACATAAATTGCTGATTCATGGATCGCAGATAGTGGAGCACCTATCAGTAGTGCCTATAGGTTTTTTGTCTGAAGAAGCATCTGAAGCAAGGAACAAGGATTTTCGTAAATCGTTTCGAAAATCATACACGAAAGCATAGTAGCATCGCCACAAATGAAGATATCCTTCATACTCTTCTGTTATCTTCCGATCCTCTTCTAACGAGCCTACGACCGAAGATGACCAATAAAGTAAAAAAATCTTCATTTAGAGAACTGGACGATCTGCTCATACATGATCGGAGTGGTTTGGAGCTCATTGACATTTCAACTGATACAATAGTTGGAGCAGTTTCGGAATGTAGTGACATTGAAGAAGATGACGACAATAATGATTATGATGAAGATGAAGAAAATATAGTTTAGGTCTTATAGTACCTAATATAATTTTTAGTAACTAAATGGTAGTATTAATTTATTTATTTGTTTATTATAATTAGTATTTATACCTAATTTAGTTATTAGTAGTTGTTTTATTTATAAATTATTATAGATTTAAATGTAATTTACTTTAAGATTGAATGATATTTTACAGTGTAATATTATATACATAAAAAAGATATTACTTAATACATATTTTCTTATTCACCATAAAAATTGTTATTGTTAATGCGATGTCACAACTCATTACCGATATTTTTTTCAATATATAGAACTCACTAATGCCTTTTCTTCATTTAACTTCTTAATTATGTGTAATTCTCAGTAATTAATTAATTACTGAGAATGATTAATTATATATTTAATTATTATTAATTAAACAATAACTAATTAGATTAAGCAAATACTCGTTATTTAATGACTCATTAGCGCTTTTGTTATATTGCAACAAAAGCGTTCATAAGTCATTAAAGTGCTCACAAATGCACCTGTTATTTAAGGAACTACTTAGTGATGACTTATTCCCAGTAATAAGTATACTTAATGTACCTCCATTCCATCAGGAATACAATAACAAAGATAGCTACTAAAGGCAAAATATCTCGGAAGGGGCACTCTGGGGGCACCATGTGTCCTTGAAGAAAATGTGGCATAAAATGGGTAAATAACAGAAGTGAAAACCGCAAATCGAAACAAGGAGGGAATCATGAGATACAGACATTTTTGTGTTCGTTTCCATACAAAAATAACAGTTTTCATCGAATCGCTCCGAAACTGCTGGTCAAATAAAAGAAGCGTCGTAACAATTTTTGTTGTTCTTTAATAGAGGAATGTAACTGCATTTTTGTTTTTTTTTAATTAAATACTTTTTCAATTTTTGATGCTATGTCACACCTCTTGTATGGGGACGATCCACTGTGCGGCTGGCGCTCGCATCACCGCATTGTTGTTTGTTATGGCAGTCGAGTAACACGTGTAGTTTTGGTTTGAAATGGAGCGATTTATAGAAGCTGTACGACAATACCCATGTTTGTGGAATGTATCAATTAAAGAATACCGAAACATAGATATAAAAGAAGCGGCATGGAAATCTATAGTTGATGATGTAAAGGATGGTGGGCGAGAGTGGTCCCAGTACGGCCAGCCACTACGTGTAAATTACTTAAAAGAGCAGAAAAAACTGATCATTTTTTATTATGACACCATCAAAATCTGTCCCGGAGGAACCGAGCTACGTGCATCTAAAGTATTTTTCTCTGTCTGCGGCTTAGCTCAAACACTGTTAGTACTAGACAGCTGTTATCTGGCATGGATAGACATATTAATCACGCCGACAAAGCGGTAATATAAAATCGAGATAATCATCTTTTTTTAGGGTACCTCCCCTACAAGTAAAGTGGGGATGGTGTTTTTTTTTCTTCTCTATCCCATGGTGTGGGGTATCGTTGGAAAGGCCGTTTTAAAATATTGTGAGTCTGTGAAAACCATTTTTAAATTCTGGGATCCGTTTACGAAATATTAAGCTTTTAAGTGCTATCTGAGTGGGCGAGAGTGGTCCCAGCACGGCCAGCCACCACGTGTGAATTACATAAAAGGGCAGATAACATTGAATATTTTTTACTATGACACCATTAAAATCTGTCCCGGAGGAACAAAGCTACGTGCATCTGAAGTATTTTTCATATCATTAATATCTCACCTAACCTAACCTAACTTATTCAGCACGGCCAGCCAGTACGTGTGCATTACTTAAAAGAGCAGATAAAACTGAACATTTTTTATTATGACACCATCAAAATCTGTCTCGGTGGAACCGAGCTACGTGCATCTAAAGTATTTTTCTCTGTCCGCGGCTAAGCTCAAACACTATTAGTACTAGACAGCTGTTATCTGGCATCGATAGACATATTAATCACGCCGACAAAGCGGTTATATAAAATCACGAAAATCATCTTTTTTTAGGGTACCTCCCCTTCAAGTAAAGTGGGGATGGTGTTTTTTTTTCTTCTCTATCCCATGGTGTGGGGTGTCGTTGGAAAGGCCGTTTGAAAATATTGTGAGTCTGTGAAAACCATTTTCGGATTCAGGGATCCGTTTACGAAATATTCAGCTTTTAAGTGCTATCTGAGTGGGCGAGAGTGGTCCCAGCACGGCCAGCCACCCCGTGTAAATTACATAAAAGAGCAGATAACAGTGAACATTTTTTACTATGACACCATTAAAATCTGTCCCGGAGGAACCGAGCTACGTGCATCTGAAGTATTTTTCATATCATTAATATCTCACCTAACCTAACCTAACTTATTCAGCACGGCCAGCCAGTACGTGTGCATTACTTAAAAGAGCAGATAAAACTGAACATTTTTTATTACGACACCATCAAAATCTGTCCCGGTGGAAGCGAGCTACGTGCATCTAAAGTATTTTTCATATCATTAATATCTCACCTAACCTAACCTAACTTATTCAGCACGGCCAGCCAGTACGTGTGCATTACTTAAAAGAGCAGATAAAACTGAACATTTTTTATTATGACACCATCAAAATCTGTCCCGGTGGAACCGAGCTACGTGTATCTAAAGTATTTTTCTCTGTCCGCGGCTAAGCTCAAACACTATTAGTACTAGACAGCTGTTATCTGGCATCGATAGACATATTAATCACGCCGACAAAGCGGTTATATAAAATCACGAAAATCATCTTTTTTTAGGGTACCTCCCCTACAAGTAAAGTGGAGATGGTGTTTTTTTTTCTTCTCTATCCCATGGAGTGGGGTGTCGTTGGAAAGGCCGTTTGAAAATATTGTGAGTCTGTCAGAACCATTTTCGGATTCAGGGATCCGTTTACGAAATATTAAGCTTTTAAGTGCTATCTGAGTGGGCGAGGGTGGTCCCAGCACGGCCAGCCACCACGTGTGAATTACATAAAAGGGCAGATAACACTGAACATTTTTTACTATGACACCATTAAAATCTGTCCCGGAGGAACCGAGCTACGTGCATCTGAAGTATTTTTCATATCATTAATATCACCGCTAACCTAACCTAACTTGCTTCCCCGGGCCGTGACCAGCGTGTCGTCCGTGTAACACACCAAGGCCACACCCGGCTGGAGCTCGCCTCTCAGCACCCAGTCGTACCCGATGTTCCACAGGGGTGGGCCAACGACCGAACCCTGTGGAACACCGCACGACATGTCGCGCCGGCCTCCGCCGTCGCGTCCCCTGTAGGTGACACACCTTTCCGCTAAAAACCTAACCTAACCTAACCAGACCAAACCTAACCTAACCTGACCTAACATTGTCAGAACTGAATAACCCTGGGACAGATTTTGATGTGCCTTGGCCTGAGTAAAGGGAGAAGTAATGTCTTCAAAACTACAGTGGTTTTATCTGTGGGCGTCGTGGGACCAGCTCCCATATATTCTTGCCCACCATCCTTTGACTGAAATAAAAAACAGTAAGTGTCTTTTTAATTGAATTTATTTTATGAATCAAGTGAATCTTGACTGGCTATTCTACCGGAATTGTTAAAATAATCGCAATATATGTTACGTACATTAAAAGCTTCACGTGTAGCTCGCAGTCTATCAAAGGTCATGTTGTTGGGTCGTGGATTATTATAATTGTCATTTTGATAATCTGCAGCCGATGTGGGTAGTGACGATAATTGTACAGATAAATAATTATGCAACACGCAAGTTGCTTTTATTACCGTGCGTTTGCACTGGCGAAACATTCACGACGAAACATGTTTAAAATCTCTAGTAAATGTCAATGTTCCATACAATTTTTGACAGTAACTAGAGATTTAAACATGTTTTGTCTTAAATGTTTCGCCAGTGCAAACGCACGGTTAGATGATCGACCGTCTCAAGTTTGCATTCTAGTGGTCGCCGATAAACACGCCATCTAGCTGATAAAATACCGAATGCATTCTCTACAACATTTCGAGCTCTGCTGAGTCGATAGTTAAATATTCTTTTCGGTCTATCATTTATTACGTTTGAATATGGTCTCAGTAAATTTTTACGTAAAGCAAAGGCCTTGTCACCTGTAAATACATTTAAGGTACTCTGACTGAACTACTTTCATCTAAATGACGGGCGTCCGGTAAAGGAGATTGTTCTACGCCCATACATTGTTCGCCCTGGATCCAACAGCATAGAAAAAATCATTTTCTATTTGTAAATTGCCCTTAGTAGCCCATAAGAACAAAGTTTCTTGACGGACACCTTAGAGAACAGATTTATTTTAAAAAAAGGAACAGATTTTGAGGTTATTTTTAATAAACGAAAACTTAAGTAATTCCTTCTAAAATCGCTATTTCTGGTTTCTACAAAGCATTAAACTTCAAATACAGTAAAATAATACTGTAATTACAGTTTTATTATGCCTTTTAGCTACAGTTATTATTTATTGGTTGAAGTTTACTTTACGCTGGGGTGATTAATTATACCTACTTACTTCATTAAACCAAGTCAGCCGTACAAGAAGAATTGTTTAGGTATAGGTTCTTACATACCTATTTCCCAGTCTATGCAAACCATCAGTTGAGAAAAAGTTAACATTTGAATATCTGTATAAATCCCTTTTCATTTTATGTACTGAATGGTACCTAACAGATTTTAGAATATGATTTGAAGCACTTTAATTATGCAGTTGATATGAATCCTGTCGTCAGTCGCATACTCCGACCAGACCATCATCAGGTTTTGTAAGTAGCCATATACATATTATGACATGCTCTAGTTAACAACAGAAATAAAACACTTATTTTTTATTATTTCAGTTTTAATCATTTTCTTCTACATTTTCTATTAAAATATTGTCTAAGAATTGTGCAGGTGGGGCGATGTTGCCTTCATATCGGGCATAACTTAAATACCATATAATGGTCATGATATGAGCGCAGCATCCTATGGTCCTGCGCCCAACAATGCAGTTGCAACAATATTGTATTATGGATTGTCTTCCAACTTGACTTCTGTCTAGCAAAATATAAACAAAATATGTCTTACTGCTTATATGTCGGCTTTGTATTCTGCCACGTACAAGCAATATATTGCTACTGGAAGTGACTGACTCTAAGTTAATAATCAGGTCTTGGTCGACCTCCCTACACACTTCAATAATATAGGAACCATTCTGTCGCACATGTTCACCATAATATGATCGGGCCTGTTTAATTTGGTATATACCTAAAGGGATAAGAATTAAATCATTTAAATTAATTTGTGGAAATTCTTGTAGATTTTCGCTATCTACAGAAATATTTTCAAAATGAGCCCGTCGCCTATTTAAATTATTTTCTTCCACAAAATCTGCTAAAACATTAGACATAAACATTCTTTCCTGAATTATAGAAATAATTTCTCTGGCATCTTCCCTATCAGTTAGAATCGGGTGAAACTTATTTATTAAAGCTGCTGCGACCTTAAAATCTTTCATTAAATTCTTTGATGCTCTGTTGAAATACTCCTGTCGCAGCAGCTTAAAATCTCTTTTGAAACGCCCGTTGGCCACCTCCACCACCCAGCGACATAACGTCACTTTTCTTGATTCATTTGCACTTTGTGTGCTCAGCTGATGTTCACCTGACTCTAACGATAAAGGATAGTGCACAGAATAATTTAATGATCGTAAAAGTGAAATACTATCACGGAAGCCACGGTCAAGTATCATTACATCACCATTTCTAAAATATTGTCTCATGGGTTTTGATGGGTTTTCAAATTCGTCTTTTACTATATCAGAATCAGATTTTGTGGCAGCATATGGGCCTAGAACATCAATTATGTACCCATCGCAACATACTACAATGAATGGCTTTACAAGATTCCTATATTTATGAAGTGAATATGTCTTTTTTTGATAGGCATAATTACTGCTCTTTTGAACGTATATATAAGTTCCATCCATTATTACAATAGCTTTTCTCTTTTCTAAGTCACTTCCAGGGTTGCCAAACAGAGATTCCGGTATATACAAGTTTCTTGCTGCAACATCCACTCTGGATATGTGCGGTAGCCCCAAATGCATTGGCACAAAATGTTCAGTCATTATTTCTCTTGCTTTTGTTATAAGTTTTGAAAGGGTGCTTCGAGGTATGTCTAATAAAGTAGAGATCCTCTCATCAGAATCGCCAGTCCGAATTTTCATCAAATATGCACCAAGAGATGTAGCCCGCTGGTTAAAATCTGGCAGTTCTGTGAGCAATTCCATAAATTGTTGTTTGGTACGTCCAATCCAGTACCACACCAAATTGTCGTCCATTAAATCAATATTTTCAAAATCTATCACACACTTGTCATTCTTCAGTAACTCGACAAAATCTTCAATATGTGAAGCCTTAAATCGACGGTTGATGTTTTCCACATCTAGTAACTCTGACCAGGGCTGCCGTACCAGATGCTGTTCGCATATGCGACACTCTGGTGGTATGTAGTAATTGTGGTCTCTAAAAAGTCTCACTCTTAACACAAATGGCACTAATTATTGTGAAGTACTGTGACATCCAATAAATATGCATCGATTATGTGTATCTGATGCTCTTGAGAAATTGGGCAAGGTTACTGTTTCATCCTCCGGTGGAATCACATTGTTTACAGGTGGTAAAATAGCATTGACTGCTGCTATATCTGCTCTTTGATAGCACCTATGGCAAAGTATATCCGATGCTTCGATCTAAAAAGAAAAATATGTTAATGATTACTAGATTCATTTAAAAATAAATGTCTAAAGATAAGGATGTGAGAAAGAATTTTCATATATTATTAACTATAATGAAAATAACATGAAAGTGACAACATAATTTCAAATTATAGCTTAGGAATTCAGATGACAGGGTAATTACTTTAATATAAAAATATTTTATTAACTGCATGTGATAATCAATAACATCATCTGTAAATGTTACTGGTTGATACAGAACGGATTCTTGCCTTGCTGCTCTGAGGTGTGTGGTTACACCTTAATTAAAAAACGTTTGTGTAATGATTTAATTAAATATACTAACCTCACGTGGTTGGATCCAACTGCGTACAATATCAACAATATGATGATTAATCTCTGCATTTATATAGTGTCTTCGACTTTGAGTTAGTGACACTCCACATGTCAAACAAATGTACTGATGACCAATGTTTTCAGAGTCATGTGCATCTTGCGAGGCTCCCATTGAACTACGAAGTAAATTATGACAGGCATCACAAATGTAATCAGTTGCAGTCACCTGTAAAGCAAAATATGTTTAATTTGTTGAAATGGCGTAAGAATATTCAGTTTCCACATATCCATAACTAATAGGAATGATAGTACAAATTACATAGTGAATTTATTATTCTGTATGTAGGTCCTAAGATGCGTTGACTACATACTACTTACACTGACAGGGACTAGCAGCATGACATGTTTAACATGCATAATATTTGACATTAAAATAGGAAAAAAAACTGACCACTTGCGGTGCAACACGTTGCTGTATATGCAGAAGAATGGCATCATCATTTAGTATGTGCCTTCTCAATCTTATTAAATTGATCCCACAACTGGCACATCGCAAGGGATTGCTTCTTGTTGAAGTATGTGTAGATGACAACGGTTCTGAATAATGCCTGGCAGCACGATCTGCTCTCTGCCAGCAAGGATGGCAAATATGTTGAGAAGCACGTATCTAAAATAAAAAGTACATTTTGAGCTGGTATATCAATAAGATATTTCTAAGTATCTTATCAGAATTAGACAATAAAATACCTCCAATGGCATTAATCTTTCTGTGATAATATTCTTGATATTAATATGGTGCTGTGTGTCAGTTCTCAGAGCAATAACTTGATGAGAACGAGTTCGAGGTCCCAGTGTTTTATGGCATAGTGCACAATTTCTACCAATGTTGTCAGATGTTGGTTGTATGCTTTGTTGTGCCGAAGTCCAGCATATTGTGCATATAATATCACTTGCTTGAATCTGAAAGAACGTATAGGTACTTATAATGTAGGTATATATGTATGATTGCACTAACAGCTTAAACAAAAATAAATAACAATTTAGAAAAATATTACACGTTCTACAAAATGTCGTTATGTTAAATACACGTTAACAGTTATTTACCGAAAGTGATGGAGCCCTTTCCTGAATATATCGACGAATCTGTTCATCTTCCAACAACATAGAACCACCAGCAGAGCCACAGCTGATACAAAATCCACTTTCCATTTCGTAAGCGAAGTCCGTTATCCGTTGTCAAAATGCCAAGGTGTCGTTTAAGCAGATCACAGAATCAGTTATTCGAAGCCAGGTCACGTTGAAAGCAATCCAAATCGTAGTCCGTTAAACAGAAACAAAATCAAAAACGCCAAAAGAAATCGCCAAATAAGTAGGTAGTGACAACAACACAACACAACCACAGCGCGTGAGACGAACCGACTGACGTAGTGACGTAGAGATGCTCTCTCGAAGATCGATCATTGTATATCGATTATCAATGACCACCTATTTAATCTGTGGTTATAATTTAGTAGACCAAAATGACAGATCAATATGTCAAATGTAAATTAATTTGTTCCGTTTCAAACATAAACACGTTGTTGTTAAGATTCTACTTCACATTAAATTAATGCTAAAATAAAATATTTTGTTCCCAACGAACAATGTGAAACGTTTTAGTTTGCGACATTTAAAAATAGATCTTTTTTTTTTGTACATTGTTCTCACATATAGAAGCAACAAGAATAATGTACCCAGGATTGTGTAATTTTCTATATTTAAAAGAGTGTCCTTGGAGTTTCTTGCCCGTTCTTCTCCATGAAGATCTACGTTTTGGAACTGGGCAACTAGCTTCAACTTTCTGACTAACTGACCGACTATTTGACATTTCAAAAGTGCCTGTAAATGGTTTAATTGAAATAAATGCTTTGAGTTTGAGTTTGAGTTTAGAGTTTAAGTACTTAAAAAGTAAAAATATGTCTATTGAAGGCGTGGAATCGTTATGAGAACAATTCACTAGATTTGCGTCGTAAATGACATTGCAATCGTTCAATGAGATATTTTCTGACAAGTGAAAAAACATAGTTCAATAGATGGCGTGGGTAAAAAATACATCTTTGTTTTACTGGCTACTGATAACAAAAATAAGATCCGTTAATAAGAAAGCTTATTTGATGTCAAAAACCAGAGACAGTGACGTATTTTTTACCAACGCTTCTTTTGAACTAATACTTTCTCACTTGACAGAAAATCCCTCATTCGACTAGTAAGTACATTTTGTGAGTTTGTTTTGTTAATTATATTTTCATCATAATCGTGCTAGGCCATATTCATCATAAGTTCCATTAAAATGTTCACGGAACTAATTCTATGAAAAAAATATGCATGAAAAACTGTTATGTTGCACATTTTCAATGTTTTGGAAGTGATAAATATCGAACACCCATTATTTATCACTAGATATTATGGACATCGTCGTCGATATCGATATTTACGTAATATGAGCGAGAGCGACACTATCAAATCTTTTGTGACATTCACATTGACAATTCCTTGAAAGATGGCGGGTTTAGTTGGTAATAAAATCAATGAGCTCACTTTTAAAAACCTATTAAGAATTAAATAGTGTCCGCTTGAATTTATTATTTTTAAAAAGCATATTAAAATATAATTAAAATTAACGTACACGTCAAATGTTTGTTGGTTATAGGGCGGTCTAGAACAATCTCCTTTAATTGGTTATTAATTATTTTTTTTCCAAACACGCTATCATTAAAAATACCACCGTCACTGAAACGCCCCATCGATCCAACATCAATGATTATGAAACGTTTGTGTGCATCAACAGTAATACTACGGAATAATATTTTTTGTAGTTGTAAAATTGACTTCCTGAATGTGGAGGACCAAAGAACAGATAAAAGAGGTTAGAAGGGCCTTGTGGGCGGGGCAAGCGCGCCGCACTTATGAGCAAACGCTCATAAGTCAACCGAAATTTGGTTCACCGGTCAACAGTCGCGCTCATATTGTGACAACGTGTGACGCTCCGCGAAAAAAAAAGAATTATGCCGTCTTGTGCTATTATTACGTGTCGGAAAAGAAGCCAGGTGTGTAGTGTTGCCCGGGAAGGGATTTCTTTTCACCGGTAAGTCCAAAAACCATTAAATACAAGTGATATTTGTAATTAATACAATAATATTATCGATGGTGGAAAGGTAAAATGGCTAAAGCGCCAAAACGTGAAATCTCAGGAATGAATTTTAAAGTTTTTTTTTTGCGAAAAAAATTCGTAGAAAATTTTCTAATGGAAATATTTTTGAGTTACTTATATTTTCATGAATCATATTTTTTTTCCTGTAATGTGTATTATAAATGGTTTCTATAAAACCTTTATTTTAGGAGATAGGTGTCGCTTTAGCAAAAAAAAATCGAAATTAAAAAAGTTCCAGTAAGCAAAAATTGCTAATATCCAAAAAACTTGCGTATAACATATAATTAATTACGCTTACTGTCAGAATTAAAATTATTTTGCAATCTGAAATTTGCTAATGCACTTAATAATATCATAGAGTGAAAAAAAATAATTCTAACGAGCTGTTCATTTGAAATAAAGTTGCTAACGTTGAACTAAAACTAGCTGAAGAGCGAATAAATTGATAGATGTATAATGGGAATGAGGCGTAGTTTCTAAAACTCCTCTTTTTCTTTTATTTTCATTTAAAATATTGATTATTGCTAGTGTACAGTTTTTTTCAATAGATTATTTAGATTATGAGGCGTTAGCATCAATCTGTAACCTCAATCAATGTGTACTACCTACTATTAGGTCCAGAATATTAGCGGGAAGACTAATTAATTAATATTTAGCAAAAAATAAAGGAAAATATTTTATTAGCCAACTGGATTCAAGTAAAATAACGTAGGTAATTAGATAGGTTAAGTAGAGTTACTAATTATCTACTACAATCAAAGAACCATTGTTTATCATGGTTAGTACCACTAAATATTCAATGTAAGTAATTAGTTATAAGTTTAAACAAATAAATCAACATTTAATAGATAATAACTGATCATTTTTAACCCCCGACGGAATAAGAGGGGTGTTATTGGCACTAAGATTCTCAAAATAATTCTGTGCTTATTGTGCCATCTTCTTGCCATCTTCTCACACACAACAACATCGTGTTACAATTTAACAAAATAGTCCTTAGAACACATACACAATTGAAGGATGATGCCAGGAAATGTATGGAAGCTGGTACCCGCTACAATAAGAATAAAGGATACATCATTAGAAAGATATTAATATTGAATAATTCAGTTCAAGAATTTCAATGCCTTTGTCCGATCGTAGTAATACAGGGTAGAAGTTGTGACGCCGTGTTGTAGCTATAGAAATACGGTCTTAGGAGACTGTCCTTAACATCTAGAGTACTTGCTAGCTGCTGTATATAATAGTATAATAGATATTGGAAAAATGGCACATTCAGCTAAAAAATCGTTAATTCTTACACCTTATTTTTATGATGGCAATCGATGCCGTTTCGAATAAGGATTCAAAGACTCTTTTGGACCAACTGAGGTAAGAGTACTTAGAAATGTCACAAATCACTTTTCCCATAAGTAAGTACCTACATTTCATAGTGATCGATCATCTTACCCCCGATCTTTTACGACGTTTGCTATTAATTATTTTAAATAAGGCGTTCATCATCTATCTAGTCTTTTCCCAACTACGTAAGGATTATCTTTGAAACTAACTGGATGCAGTTGAATACCAGTATTTTACATGGAGCGATTTACTACGATCTACAATACAGGCACTGGGATACTCCTTGATAAGCTGGATGTTCGACTTTCGGGCTTCTGACTACCCGATACGACTGTCAAAGATCTACTGTGTTAAATGTTAGTATGTGCCCAAATACATATAACATAGATAACTTGTTTATCAGTGTGATAGCTCGGGAAATCCAACTCAAACCTCAAACCTAAAAGCTCTTCTACTATTCAAACGAAACAGGTAACAATAACAAACCCCATAAGAGATAGCCGGAGTCAACAAGAAAGACTGAACTATCCTAACCTAACCTGACCGAAGGCGGAGTCCAGAATGCGAATAGCTAAACAGTTACATAACAGTAAGAAACAAAGTAAAAATAATAGTAAAAAGAGCTATCATGGCTATTGGAGAGGTACCAAAATGGGCATCATCTTTAAAATGGGCATTATCTTTTAAATCACAGATTTTTAACTGCTTTATACTCTTAGTACTCGTATACGCGAGCAGCACTTTGCCAACGACAGAGGCACCTGCAGCCGTCTACCCCGTTGACGTTGCTAGAAATCACTAATATTCTAAGTTACACGCAAGAACAAAGACTTATGATTAGATTTGCAATGCTAACAAAATTTATTTACGAAGTACACTTACTTTAAATTAAGCAAGTTTTTAGTTCTAAAATCAATACCTTCCTGTACTACTGACTAATATACAATTTTAAATAATATTTGGAATCTAAAACAACTCTGAACCATCGTTCTATACGAAAATATTTACGAGCACTATTGCTAAAGCGCCAAAGCGCTAAATAAAACAGAAACGACTTTTGCTAAACTGCCACACAAGTAATAATGTAGTTCAGGTAAAACTACTAATAAGGTATTTATACATAAAATAGAGAAACGCAAAAATGCTAAAACATTGTCAAACATGGATGTACAGTGAGCACAATCACTAAAGCGACATAAACTTCAGAATCATCAAAAAAACGTCGCTTTAAACCATGACTACATGAAACAAGCAACCAAATTTGTACTGCTAAAGTGCCAAAAAAGTGCTCAAATCGACGCGAAAGATAGACCAATCGACGCAGAAAAAAAAATCCAATTCAGTGATATATATAACTCAATATCGACCAAAATGGCGCTTTAGCCATTTTACCTTTCCACCGTCGTTATGTAGTTTAAAGACAAAAACGATATAATCGCAAATAGATTCAAAATTATACATTGCTTTCAATGCATGGGTACCATCTTGTACTAGATGAGTGATTGCGCAATGTATTGCGTTCACTGCGAACGTTGCGTGCAACGAGCCAAAGCTGAAATTCGGCGAAATCCATGCTTATCGATAGTGTTGTACCAAGTTGTACACAATTTCGATACTAAGTATATGTGTGTTTGAGGTTAGCCGTGTATAATGAAAACATACATTTAAAGTTTTATTTTTAGGTTTCCAACAGATCCTGATACAAGAAAACTGTGGATTGACGCAACTGGTAGAATTGAATGGATACTAAATGTAGCACAATTTGTTCGCATCATTTTGCAGAAAATGATTACGTAACAAAAAAATCAGGGAAAAGATACTTAAAATCAGGAGCTTCTCCGCACATAAATATCGTTATACCTTTTTCAGTAAGTAGTATATAATTTTATATTTTATAAAACTTTGTTGCTGATTTTTGAACTGCGTACCTACCAAATTTTTAACTTAAAATAAGATGACGTTACCTAGATCATCTTTTATGATGTTATATAAGGCCGTGTTTATTGGGTTTATCCAGCCAAATACCTAAAAATCCATGGGGTCCCTCATCCCTTGTTTCATCGAAAATAAATTGCCAAATTATCACTTCCAAAACAATTTTCCGCATAATTTCATTTGCCAAAATATTACTTAGCAAAAAATCTCTTCACAAATAATTGTAACGCAAACCTAATGTTTGGCAAGTGAACGTTTAAACAATAACTTGTTTACCAAATAGTACTTTTACCAATTTTTATGTAGTCAAATATTTCAGCTGGCGCAAAATAAAGTTTGCCAAATGTTTAGTATCGTCAGTTTCGGGTAGCCTGTTTTTTTTCTATATTATAATCTAGTCGTTTCTGGCACACGCCGGCCGCTGCCGCGGCACCGCTCGCTTCGCTCGCTCGGCTCGCGCGTAGTAGGTCACAGTTTTAACCTAGGGATCCTGCCGTTTTGCCGAAAAGATTTTGCCCAAATTTCACTACCCAAACAAATTTTAGCAACCTCTTTTTATACCAATGCAATGTTTGGAATGATTTTAGTACGCACATTTTCATTTGGTCAAATTTTTACTTTGCAGAAGATTATCAAGGATAATGTCATTTAGGCATTTGGTCTTTAATCAAATGATTTATTACAGCAAACAATCTTTAGATAATAAACGTTTGGTCAAATGATTTGTTAGGTTAGGTTAGGTTAAAACTGTGACCTACTACGACTAGATTATATAACCGCTTTTCATTCCATATTTTTTAAATAAAACATTACTCGTTACATCATTCTTTTATTTAATTTGACCCTATTTCGTATCATACTATCATTAAACAGAAGTTAGAAAGTTCTAAACAACGTAAAAGCAGACATTAGAACCACAAACGAATAAAATAAATAGTCATAAAGAACATCACTAATCCCATTCGTGACGTCATCTGCTGTCGGGCAGTCCCGACTGTGGCGTGGCTGGCACGACCTTTGACAACTTCCTCGCATGCGAGTAGGGATGTGACATTGTGGAACATAATAAATAATAATCATATACTTAGTATTTAATAACAATTTAATGAATTCACTTTTAATCCGACTCTACATAACTTGGTAAACTAATATCATTCAAGTCTTTCTGCTGGCGCACTTATTAGGTTCAGTAAATTCACGTACGTTACTGAACGCTTATCTTCTGGCACTCTGTCTAACTCAAAAGCGATGAGTCTTCCGAACGCCGCATTTCGTGGGTCGCTAGGTCCTGGTTGATCAAAATCTAACGGAGGTAAATTTGAAACATCACACTGCAATTGATTTGCGTCCCATATGCTCCGTTTATACACGATTGCACTCGTAATGTCTTCTGAAGTAACTTGTGTTTCTTTCGTTGCGTACATTTTCTTTACACAAACTTGTTCTTTAGACGATACCTTTATTTTCCTTCAATTATTGAGTTAAATACGTAGGTATTTATCATCAGTATAGAAATACCAGGCTGCTATTTAATAACAGATAGATACGATTTTCGACTTTAAACTAGAAGAAATAAATAAGATATTCGATTGAGATACGTATTTATCGTCCGTACAAAAATAACAGGCTGTGATTTAAGAGGCTTACATGACCTAAACACAAGTTTTCTAATGCCTAAAAGTATATGATCCACTGCAGTAATCAAAATCAGAAAAATATATGATATTCTTCAGGATATTTACTAGTGAAGTATTGTGCTGAAAACATAATACAACGAATTTGATTCGATAGAAAAAAATCACGAAGATACCTCTAAAAAAATCTTTTAATGAATAAAAACCATACTAATATACATGCAATCATTCTGATTTTTTTTTTCAGATTATTCTACAATCAATATACTAGCATAATACTGTTTTCATTTTTTAATACAATCAATAGTTTTTTTGTAAATAGCATATTCTTATTTCCGAACATAATACGACGCATGTGTGCGTAAACGCCCGTGTACCGACAGTGCCGGCCGAGGCCTGATGCTAAACGAACGTGTCGCTCTTTTCACCGCATTATTTCCGACAAGATTGTTAAATATTTTTGTAAAGTTTTATTTATAAATTCATTAATTCATATCTTCTTTCTGTAAATATTATTTTTTCGTGTAAGTATAAAATACTTTAAGTTAAAATAGCGCAATAAGGTACTTTATTATTATTTTTAAATATGGGAAAGAAAGTGAAACCCGTTACTAGGACAAAAAAGCGTTCATATAAATCAAACTGCGAACATATGAATGATATTAAAAGGTAAGAAACAATTTACTATTACTAAATATTAAAAACTATGGATTTTGGAAATGTTTTGTAAGTGCAGTCAGTTCGCATACGGTCAGTTTTTTCGAACGTCTCTATGACTGTCAATATAGCGTTTTATAACGAGATGCGGATTTGAATATAAAAGTGCCTGGGTTCGGACCCCGGGAATGCAACGTCGTAATATAATTTTCTTTTTCTTTTTAAAAAACCACGGGGTATATTTAGATATATTTATTTTAAATACTTTGCAAAAAACCTTTTGAAATGAAATATTTTCTTACAGGAGAAAGAAAGTTGAAAATATCAACACGGAAGTTATTTCCAATGCGTAAGTACCTACCTACATCTTTTCTAAGCTATAAGGACGATAAAAAAACCTAATGTTTTTGTTTTTCAGAAAGAGACCGCGGCAGAATGATAATGCGTATTACGAATTATCAGATTCATCTGAAAATTGCAATGCTACTTATCACAAGTAAGAATATAATTTTATTGATTTTGTTTATAATAAATAGGAATTATACCTAATCGTTTACTTGAAGCTTAACAATTTTTCAATATCAAATAAGTACAACAAAAAATACCCGAAATACAATTCTCTCTTGTGAACCATAGTACTAGAATATTTAGAATTGACATTTCCACGTAAATTACCTTCTATTTTATTTTTATTATAGGCTGGAAACAGTGGTACCACAGCAAGATCACGATTGTGACGTTAGTAATAAAAGTGCTTATTCATCTAAGCATGTATTAGAAGAAGCCTTTAGTACACAGGTAATATTCATAACACTAGCTTTACCTGGATCGGCTTCGCACGGGTAGTACTGACTGTTCGGCTACATCTGCCCACCTACCTACCTACATACATACCTACATACCCTAACTACTTTCCTACCATACATACCTAGGTAGGTATGTATGGTAGGAAGATACGTACTTACCTACCTACATTCCTACCCTACCTACCTACTAAAACCATCTTCGCATTATTGCCTTTCAAATGAAAATCGGTTTGGGGCACATCGGTTGGATGGTTTCAAAGTCTATAACGGACATAGGTAGAAACATTTCCGTGTTTTATATACGTATATAGATTAGCCGCACGTTGCAGGGTAACATCGTCTTGCCACAAGCACGTTTAGAATTGGTTTAAAAAATAATAATGGGATAATGACATTTTAGGTGGTCAGTGCTCCTGTAAGTCAACATGATGTCCAGCCTGAAAATCAAGAAGTAGATGAATTATATTACAGTATAGAAGTAAGTATTTCCGCGAACACATCGATACTAAGAATTCTTTTAGGTATAATGCTTTAGGTTTTATGCGAATAAAGAATTATCTTATCTATCAGAACTTATATTAGTTATTTTTCAGATGGAAAACCATACTCCTGAAAAGAAGATCCAAATTGCACGTAGAATTATTAACGTTTCCCATTTTTTGGAAAGGTTATATGAGATCTCAAATCACGGACCATTAGACTGCGGCCTAGCTTGTATGGAATTAGTTGGCGAAAAGCTTCACGGCTTTTCTTCCAAATTTACTTTTTTGTGCAAAATGTGTAAACGAAAATTTGCGCTACCTCGATTTTTGATGAAACATATCGAAACCTTAAATAAAAATGCTTAAGTTTTATTGAATTAGTTTTATTTCAAAATCACCCACATCCTTAATTTTTCAAGTATCACTCAAAATTAATTAAATAATTTCACTGTCCTATCTATTTTTTGTTAGATCTATATTTTATTTTACGCACTGTTGCCGCGCCATCTATTAGAATACGCGGGAGTAAGCTCGCTAAACCGTTAGTACTATGGGCGTCGTCGTTAGATGGCGTTCAGATCGATTGTGTGGATGTGTGCGGCCATCATTCAAGGTCACTTAGCTCTTGTAGTCCTCTTAATAACAGATATTTGGATCTGTTATTTTTTTGTCACAGTCACAGTGATAACAGATATCGTGTTTCACCTGTTACAACCCATTTCTAAACGAAATCACTAGCAGTCTCCCGTAGCGCTAATGACGTCACCGCTTGACGTGTCTTCCCGACTGTGGCGTACAGGTTACTGTTTATGCGCTATTGCGTAGGGATGCGCGAGAGTGGACAGAAAAATATCGATCGATAGATATCAATAATGATTTTTTTCTAAAATTTTATAAATATTATGCATTAGGAATATTCAGATACGAATGTTTGTCATTAAAAAATAATTGTCGAAGTAATAGTAAACTATTTTTAATAAAATATTTCATAGATTTGAAATATAATCTACCTTACTTACCCATCACTAGCTGTCGTGTCTTGCCGACTGTGGCGTGACGAAGAACACTTTTTTACGGATTCCGATTAGCAATTTTCGATGATTGTTTTGTCTAGTGAAATGTAATTAATTGATATATCTTTATGCCATTTTACAATATATCATTAATATAGTTTTTAATAATAGTAAAAAGAAACACAGAACACTTAATTTAGTACATTTATTTTGCACTTAAGAAATGTCGTTTTCTTGTCGGCTGTAGACGACGGTGGCGTGTTGGGCACGTTTTCATTTGTCGTCTATACCCGACCGTGGCATTCAAAAGGTTAAGCAGAAAAGATCCAACCAACATTGTGTTACTTTTGAGTAAATACAATTTGAAGTTTAGGAGTGAATATAAAACTAACTAGCAGAGGAATACAAAAATGGAAAGTTACTAATGATAACACAGTAAATTAGCATAATTTTAAATGTAACACCACAGCCAAGTTGAACACAGTTTTCCTGATTTTCTTAAAAAACTACCCGTGGATCTTTTATGCAAAAAAGAAAATTGTCGGTCACATTTTTACACGGGGGATCCAAATAAAAATATATAAAGGTTTAAACATCTTTATTATAGGGAACACATTTTTTTTAGTTACTTTTACTTTATTATGTAGCCCGACGTTTCGGACACTTGCCCCGTGACAAAGGATCGTAAATAATGTTCGAAATTTCGGCTTAAATAATTATTGATATTTTGAAAGCAAATAAAACGCGATAGTATCCGTAAGTTTTAATTTTATTGAAATCTTAAAAGGGTTAATCAAATCACATCATTCTAATCCACAATCGATCAAATCGGATCGCAATCTTCTTCTACTTCGAGCTCAAAATCTGAGGGCCTAGACAAAGTAACATTCGATTAGCGATAACGCTAGTAGAAAAGTCAAAAAATGTATGGCGTTGACTTATGCTATCGAAATGTCACGTGATCATAGGTTAACGAATAGAAATTAGCTAGACAATGTTAACATCATTCGATTCCATGAAACGAATCGACAGCCTCGAACGATAACTTCCACAGAGATGCGTATCCAAGTGGCACTTTTTGACAAGAGGGCCTAGACAAAGTAACATTCGATTAGCGATAACGCTAGCAGAAAAGTAAAAAAATATATGGGGTTGACATAAGCTATCAAAATGTCACGTGATCATAGGTGACGAATAGAAATTAGAACACATCATTCGATTCAATGAAACGAATCGACGACGTCGAACGAGAACTTCCACGGGATGCGTAGCCAAGTGGCACTTTTTGACAAGCGTTATCGCTAGCTTTCGATTCGTGTGATGGAAACATTAGCGAAAGCCAAGACCCTGTAGAAAACGAAACAAAATGGTGACTTTAAGCAGTTGGTGTTTCAGTTGCGTTGTTTGTTTTGAAATAAAATGGGTTGTGGGGGCTCGCCACGTCACAACTAAGTACCTACTTATAAAATTTACATAGGCGTGACGGCTTCCCACATTTTAACTCAATGTCTCACCGTAATATTTTGATAACATAAAAAAAGAAAAATACGATCCAATAATTGTAAATAATCTTAAAAAATATAGTTATCATCCCTATTGGAAAGTCTCGACGAAATGCTAGAAGCATTACTAGTAATAGAATTTTATCACTTTTGAATTTTCGTCCCGGAGCTCATTGTAAGAATCGTGGTACGAGAGCCCATGCCCAATTTTTTGCCTTATCGTTTTACGAACAAAACCATATAATATAATGGATAGATTAAAATTTAGTTTTAAATCCAAAAATCCTAATGTCAGAAATTTTCCGCGTCACGTCCAACGTGACCGCATTTTTAAATAAAATTGTCAAAAAGAATCTGACTTGTTTCATAGCAATCTGTCTGATTTTCAGAATGTAGTTGAATGATAGATTTCGGATACCAAAAACATGATTTTTAGAAACCAGTAGCTTACGGAGGAGACCATTCGGGAAATTTAAGAATGAGCCAAAAAAATAAAACCCATAACAACCCGTCTGAAAAAGTTTTCAGTTGAACGTTGATCAGTTGATGGCGAATAAATCGTTTTTCAGAAGGAAGTGGATCTTATGTGTTGAAACCATTTTGAACGTGTTGAAAAATTTTACTGATCAGTAACATAGCATTCTGTTTGTAAACAGTTTTTGGAATTATAAGTGCCATTTAAAGTTTCAGAAAATGCGCTTAAGCCACATGTGACACGCAAATGTCTGAAAACAATATTTTTCGTACTAAAATTACGAAACCTATTGTACTAGTGCTTCCAAAATTACGGATTTGCTAATTACGTAACTAGTTACGCATTTTGATGCTTCAATTACGTAACTACGTAATTACGTACTTAACTGTTTTGATTTTTTAAAGCACGATAAATTCTGGGCTTATTACGTATTTTAGAAGTAAAAAATCAAACAACTTCAAATGAAAAAAAATTATAATATTAAGGAATTAAAAGTAAATTACAGATTAAAATGATAATTTTAAAATTAAACTCAAAATCAAAATCGTCAATAAAATCAAAATGTAATATTTTGATTTGATTGACGATTTTGATTTTGACTAAACTCAATCAACAATTCAAACAAAACATGTACCACGCACAAATGGTTTAAAAGTAAGAAACAATATAAAATATGGTTATTTTTCCAATCTTTGTTCTTGATAATATGATCTCATAAATGATAACGAATGCAATGTTCTGTCACCAAGGGAACTTCTTAGTTTAGAACAAAGATAGCCGGCAGAAGAAAATGCCCGTTCTGCTTCAACACTAGTAGGCATTATACATAGTAAATAATTATAAGCTGCTGTTAGGAAAATTTCACGACCGCCGCCAGTGCTATCGTAGATACACATTTCAACTCTGATGATGGATTCAAGATCTGTGTTTACTCCAGATTTGTTTACTGTAGACATAGTTTTCTGTATTTCTTTTTCTAGTTGCTGTGCAACAGTCAACTCGTCGCCACAACCATCATTAGCATCATTGTCATCTGCTTCGGAATCTAAACTCATTTGTGTACTTGTAGGCGGTGTAAATTTGAGCCTTTCTAATAAGTTTGCAACATATGTTCTAATATAATCCGACGTCGGTTTTGTAAAAGTTTCTGTTTCTTCGGTTTTATAATATTCTTCATTATTATGCAAATACTGCAAGACACCAGACACATTTGTTCGCCTTTCTTTTATTCTTTTTCTAAGGGATACAGCAAGCTTGTCACTGAGCCCATTGGACTGAGCATCAAGCTTATTTAACATAAACTGAAGCGCAGCATCTGCTGCTAACAAATTCGAGTCACGGCGACACAATGCCATCACTGTAGTTTTTATTATATCTAAACTATGATGAATGTTATGTAGATCTTGTATTTCTGTGTCTGTGAAACTTATATTTGATTTTAAGTCTAATAAAGCCTTAAATAAACTTGATTTCAATTTCAGAAATCGTCCAACCATATCTGATAAGCTGTTCCATCGCGTTTTGCAGTCTAGTATAAGATCGAGGCTTTTACCATGCTCTTGTAAAGAATATTTTTGCAACAAATCGGTCTTCAGTGGTGATTTTTTGAATGATTTAACAAGTTTTCTTACTTTTACTATAATATCTTTGTACAGAAACTCTGGTTCTAGAACTCTAGGTACTTCTATGAAAAGTCCGCCATCGTTTTCTTCAATTTCTTCAGTGTCAGTATCTGAAGCTTCATCTTCTAGTTCTGGTTCAGTAGTTGTACTTTTCCGTGTCTTATATAATACGTCCAGCACTGCAAGTTGTATTCCGTGAGCAAAACACAACTGATGGTGACCATCAAAATTTTTGCCCATTTTAACCATAACACTGGCTCCGTCCGTTGTGAATGCAATTATATCTTCAAGTTTCAAATAAAAGTCATTTAGATGATTTTCTAACAATACAGTTCCAACGTGAGCTGGCATTGAACCCTTTATCCTTACTAGTCCTAAATTTTTATATTTAGCTGGTTCTAGGTCTTTATTATGAATATTTATATTCATATACCTCCGGTTCCGGGTAGAGGTCCATTCATCAAACGTTATAGTAAACCGTTTTTTTTGGGACTTCATATCTTTAAACTGATTTATTAATTGTTTTTTTATGGCACAACTCTGTTCCAGGACAATTTTGGTAATAGTTGAAGGAGATTTCGGTAGATCATAGCCAGATTTTTTGAAAACATACCTTAGATCTTCAGAAGTACAAAATTTGCTTAATGGGATGCCATCCAATGCTGCCATTCTAGTCACTATAACGTCCAAGGAATACTCAGTGGAAAAGTAATCCGTTAGTTTAGTTTTCTTCGATGGAGGTTCTAAACTTTTTCTTGCTTGAAAGCACGATGAAGTACTTGCCCTTTGCGCATCTTGCTCTTGTGACATCTCGCCAATATGTTTAGCACGCATATGTGTATGTAGTGCTCCAGTAGCACCACCAGGAGTCTTCAAATTTTTTTGACAATGTTTACATTGGACACTTTGCCCATTTTCAGCCCTCAAAAAGTGTTCCCATATAGCTGATTGTGTGCGTTTGTTCAAAAACTCCTTATAAATAGTCTTCTTTACTGCAGACCTAAAACAATATATAAATATTTCATAATTTAATAGTTAGGTAATACATATAAATAGCATCTATAGTTAGGCACTACACTTAAAACGGGATACATTTACATACGTACCGTGAACTCATAATCAATGTCTATTTGCACAGACATCTAACAAGCAACAATAAAATAAAATCGCACATATTTTTTTTTTTTTTTTTTAAACGTCGCACCACACTAGGAATTACTGCTGTATCGTGGGTGCACTCACAATCATGTAAACTAACATACACAAGACACCCAGACCCGGAACACCTATCTGTAGGTCATACAAATATTTGTTCCGTACGGGAATCGAACCCGTGACCCGCAGCGCAGCAGCCAATCACTCAACTACTGCGCCAACCGTGCCGTCAACAATATAAAATCAACTACTAAATTATATGTATAAACTCTCACACTAATACCCTAGAAACAAAGTAAGTAGACAAGTAAAGTAATGTTAAAATAGGTACTTACATTTTCGTTGAAGTATCTCTACTCGTGTATGGTGATACCTACTTAGAAACTTGTAATGAAAAGCTTCTGAAAACCAAGCGTCAAACTTTGCGGCACATACACAAAATCACAAAAGTCAATAAAATAAGCTTAGACCAGGCAGGACAGTATCTCGCAGGTGTACGTAAGACGACTGAGTACCGAGTATTGAGATTGTTTCTAAATTCACGAAAGTAAAGAAAAATGTAGGGAGTTCCCTTAGCTTGCTCAATCCACAATATTAAACTTTATTATCTACGAGGTAGATCAAATACTTGCGAAACACTTATAAACTTTGATTGTGTTACGTACCGAACTATCCACAACCAACGGGGATTCCCTTCGTTTCCCGATTGGTCAACAATGAACTCTATTCTGTACGACTAAGAAATTAAATCTTGCGGACTCAAATTGGAAGTTATAAAATAAACCCCGGGAATTCGGGGGATACCCACAGAAAGGGTTTTGGTGTTGTCATAATGTAAGTCGTAGGTTAACCTAAATTAAGGTAAATTGTAAATACACAGATAAACCCATGCCTTTTTCCCATGGAGTAGGCAGAAACTATAGAACTAAATAAATGGGTACCTAAATTAATTAATATTATCCTATAGTTACGTTATTACGGACTGCGGCTCTTCAGTTACGTATTTCTGAGATTTCTAAAATCTGTCCGTAATTACGTAATTGCGTAATTACGTAATTACGTAATGGAAGCCCTATATTGTACATTTTAAATATCAGACATATTGTGTTAAACCGTCTTTTTTTGACATAGCAGAAATGGGCTCCCATAAAACTGTGACGTTTCTGACCGGTACTGCACACCGAGTCGGGTTCAGAATCATCGAAACTAACGTTTTTATTCGGTTTTGGCTGTAAAACGATGCGACATGGGTTTGGTCGTTGGCTCTCGTACTATCGGAGTTCAAATGACAATATGAATTGACAGCGACAGCGCGGTATTTGAAGTTTTCTGACAAAAAACCATAGACAAAATGTAATTTTTATCGAACAAACGAATTGATGAGACGTTAGCGAAACGTAGTGTACTTTGTCTGCCAATCGAACTTCGTTATCGTTGAAGCGATAGCGATTGTGGAAATAGAATCGCTCAGAAGGGAAGCCATTTGTCTAGGCCCTAAGAGTTATCGCTAGTTTTCAATTCGTATGATGGAAACACTAGCGAAAACCAAGACCCTGTAGAAAACGAAACAAAGTCGATGTTTCAGTTGCGTTGTTTGTTTTGAAATAAAATGGGTTGTGGGGGCTCGCTACGTCACAACTAAGTATAAAATTTACATAGGCGTGACGGCTTCCCACATTTTTAACTCAATGTATCACCGTAATATTTTGATTACGTAAAAAAAGAAAAAAATACGATCCAATAATTGTTAATAATCTTAAAAAATATAGTTATCATCCCTATTGGAAAGTCTCGACGAAATGCTAGAAGCATTACCTACTAGTAATAGAATTTTATCACTTTTGAATTTTCGTCCCGGAGCTCATTGTAAGAATCGTGGTACGAGAGCCCATGCCCAATTTTTTGCCTTATCGTTTTACGAACAAACCCGTATATAATGGATAGATTAAAATTTGGTTCTGAATACAAAAATCCTAATGTCAGAAATTTTCCGAGTCACGTCCTACGTGACCGCATTTTTAAATATGAAAAAAAAATACTGACTTGTTTCATAGCAATCTGTCTGACTTTCGGAATGTAGTTGAATAATAGATTTCAGATACCGAAAATACAATTTTCAGAAGCCAGTAGCTTACGGAAGAGACTATACGAGAAAGTTAAGAATGAGCCAAGGAAATAAAACCTATAACAACCCGTCTGAAAATGTTTACAGGTGAACATTGATCAGTTGATGCGATTAAATCGTTTTTAAGAAGGAAATGGATCTTATGTGTTGAAACCATTTTGAACGTGTTGAAAAATTTTACTGATCAGTAACATAGCATTCTGTTTGAAAACTGTTGGTTTTTGGAATTATAGGTGCCATTTAAAGTTTCAGAAAACATGTTATTAGTAACCTCAGTAACTATATATTTTTTTTTTTTAATTGAACTACGTTGCTTTGCGACAGTCCGTTTATTTTGTTTTTACATAAGTATAAGAAAATGCGCTTAGGCCACATGTGACACGAAATGTCTGAAAAAAATATTTTTCGAAAAAAAAATACGAAACATTTTAAATATCAGACATATTGTGATTAAACCGTTTTTTTTTGACATAGCAGAAATGGGCTCCCATAAAACAGCGACGTTTCTGACCGGTACTGCTGACCAAGTCGGCTTCAGAATCATCTAAACTAACGATTTTATACGGTTTTGGCCGTAAAACGATGCGACACGGGTTTGGTCGTGGGCTCTCGTACTATCGGAGTTCAAATGACAATAAGAATTGACAGCGACAGCGCGTTTGATGTTTTCTGACGAAAAACCATAGACAAAATGTAATTTTTATCGAACAAATGATCAATTAGACGTTAGCGAAAGGTAGTGTGCTTTATGTGCCAATAGAACTTCGTTACCGTTGAAGCGATAGCGTTTTTAGATATAGATTCGCTCCGAAGCGAATGCCATTTGTCTAGGCCCTCTGGTGCCCCAGAAAATCCGTCTACATCATCTTCTAAATTACTGTCACCAGTCATTTTTTTGTAGAACGGCTGAGCATCGCTCGGGATCAAATGCATTAAGCTTCTGATGTCGTTCAACTTAGCTTCTGGTATCATCTTACCATGAGGCCAAAGCATTTGCATAAGATTTTTTGATAACAAGCGTGTTCTGCCGCGGATTTTTTTTTTCAAATCTACTTCTACAAATAATCATCTTGACTGTACCGCATGAACAAAGAAAACATAGCCTCCTTTTTGACCAAAATTTCTTTCGTCTTTAGCCACGATACTTTTTCTCCCGAAACTGTTTTTTTTTCTGTTAGTTATAGTATTCTCCAGTTTTCTTTTAAAACGTTAAATGTGTTTTGGTACATGTAGTGTCATAGAGATTTGTTTGGTGAAAGTGATCAGACTGCTTGGATCTTTTTTGCGTATATAAAGTTCGATGCGTAGATTCTAACTATATATACAACTCGATTTTCAACAAATTGCTGATTGGATCTTTTCTGCTTAACAGGGTCCAATTGACCTTCAAGAAGAAGATACGAAGTTGGTAGGTACTTTTTATTAGGTACAGTCAGCAACGAAAGTCGTTATCACTGCTACTTTTACATGACATCTAAAATTACATAAAAGAAAGTGTGCCGCGGCAGCGGCCGGCGAGCGCTTCTTCCAAGGTGGTCGCAGTTGCTTGTCTATTTAGTATTTTTAGGACAAAATTTCATAAAACTCTATACGATAGCTTTATTTATTTTTTAACTGTTTCGCACGCCATTAGGTACTGTTGTTATGACACAGAGCCACAAGCGACAAAATTTAGAACTAAAATCTACAATCTGACGTTTCATTTCATGCTGCTTAACATAACCTCTAATCGCTGACCAGCTACATTGAACGCTTCATAAACGTCACCGCGTCGTTTTACATAACGGAGCTGTTTTATGAAACGGCTAGCGGTTATGTAAAACAGGCGCGGATTCGACAATCCATCTGCGACATATTACTTATACGTATAGTAAATATACTAGACCTATTGACAGTTAATCAATCGGATTAGTAATAGAAACAAGAAGCTATTTTTAAACATGTTGAAGTACACAGAAATATTTCAATTTTTCAACAGTCTACTGCGGTAAAAAATATTTAAAAAAAAAAAACCCGCCTGCAAAAACGCATAACTTAAAAGAGAAAAACAAGCATTAAAATCTGTAGAATTTTGGTATAACAGGCGGGGAACAAACAAAAGTTACACCATATTTCAGGTTATTGGTTTGTTCCCTGCCTGTAATACCAAAATTCTACAGATTTTAATGCTTGTTTTTCTCTTTTAAGTTATGCGTTTTTGCAGGCGGGTTTTTTTTTTTAAATTGTTTTGTTTCAAGCTTTTTAGTTTTATTAATTTATATATTCGGAATTAACTCATTACCTAGCTTTTATTTGATACCAATATTGTAATTTGTTTTAAAAAAAAAACCTTAACTTTACCCTTACCTAACCTACCTTTACCTTAACTAACCTAAAACTTTCTTTTTTTTTGTTTGCAGATGAAATATATAAAAAAATTATAGCCTATGTCACTCCCACAATTAAGACGAACCTAACGACATCTCGTATGTTAAAATCCATCAAGCCGTTTAGGCTACAGGGCGTGCCAAAGAAACAACATATATATGTATGTATGTATGTATATACATACATATACACATACATACATACATATACGGGCCATGTGGGGGCCCACATGGCCCTGAAAAGGGCCTTTTGTTTTTTGTCCTGCCATCATACGTCGTTAATTTATCGTGTACATAATACAATGCACCATTATATTTTGTGTAATTTTTGGTTCTGTTACTGCGGTGTTTAGGTCATCGTAGCATTCCCATCTGCCATTACGACTCCACCATGCTCTATAGTGGCGCATATTAGGTAAATACTCTATGACTGCAACCAAAGTATAATATTTTTGTTGTAATATTAAACTTTTTGGAATATCATTTATGCCGATCAAGTCTATATCATCTAATTCATATATTAGGATTTCGTTTAAATTATAGCTAATGATGTGTGTGCCTGTACATAACATGTCATTGACGATTTTTCTGCAATGCAGATTGTTATCTAACAACATTGAATCAGCAAGAACAAATTCTAATCATTTTAATAAAAATAATTTTCTTTAAAAACTTTTTACAAATAAAAACAACTGACTTCCAAAAAAACATTAAAAAAGTGAAAACTTAACTTCAATTTCGAAAGTCACTGGTAAAAAACGAAAATTGAAAAGAAAAGACACCGACTTCGGAAATTGAGTTGAGAAGTGGGTTGTTTTTTTTTGTAAAAAGTTTTGATTTTTCACTTTTTAGTTGTGTTACCCACCACACAAATTCGAATATAACAGTGGCGGAGTCACATAAAACATCGTCCAGATATACTAAGTGGGAAAAATACGTAATATTGAAGCTAACTCAAAAACTACGCAAGCAAAGTTAATAAAATTTATATAGGACTACCTCACCTCGGGAGTATAGGTACCCTTTCGAACTAAAAATATTTTTTTAAATCGGTTCACAATTGGCGAAAATATCGATAAAAATACACAAAAAAAAAACCTACAGACGAACTTAGAATTTCCTCCTTTTTGGCATTTGGTTAAAAATAGATCCTCTTGCGTCAATACTTTATTCTTTTCTTTGAATCAGCAAGGTATTTATAATATCTTTCCTGAAGTTCGGACCAATAATAAATGTTATACTTAAGGTAAAACAACATTCATCCAGACAAAAATGAAATTAATTGTTTTTTTTTTATTTATACATTTTTGGTACTTAAAAGAAAAAAAAAACGATTCCGATTATCCGAAAATACCCCATCTAAGTTCCGCGATTTTTTACTTAGATGGGGTATTTTCTGATGAGGGATCGTTTTTTTTTATGACGCCACTATTTGGGCCAGCCTGTATATCCTCGTCAGTTTAATTTTTTTTCTAATCTTAGTCCCACTTTCCAGAAACACCAAAAATGTTTATCGATGAATATTGTAACATTTCCCTACTATACATTATTATAGTACATACTAATTCCATGCATTTTCCTAAATTTGTTCTCTTCCTTATTTTAATAATAATGACACTGGCTGAATGCAAACAAGTAAATTAAAAAAAAATTGTGATTGTTTTTGCAACTTTCTTTTTTGGCGGTAACCAAATTAAATACGAAAAAATTATACCTAATAAAATATGGGGAAAAGCAAGAATAAGGCTGGAAAACTATCAACAGTCTCCATTGAAGAGCAAAAGCAGGAATTCCTGAAATATGCCGATCAACTAACTAACAAAAGTTGCCTGCCATCTTCGACAAGTAAGATATTCAATATTATAAGTAATAATTTATCACGTCGCACGTCGACTAAGGCTCTGTACCTGTCCCTAAAAAGGAATTATGATTATTTTTTGGGCCAAAATAATATGCAAGTTGGACAGTCAGAGAATGACTTGCAGGCATTGGATGTATCATCTTTGCAGGAAGATGAAAAATCAGAAAATGACTGCAACCATTCATATTCTTCATCCAGCGAAGAAAATAACACATTAGTTAAAACATTTTATTTTGACATTGAATCTATTGTATGGGATCGAAAAAAGCCAGTAGCTACCTATTACACACGCAATGACAAAAATAGACCAAGTGTGAAGAATCGCAAGTCCTTTAATTTACCTAAAAATAGATGGACATATTTAATGGCCGAAATATTATGGAAGAAAACTAAACGAGAATGCACCTGGGTATTCAAACACAGTTCAGCAACAGAAGATTCTCATTTTAATTTTCATGGGTATTGCAAGCAATGTCGAGCAAAAATAAGCGGACATTCTACAGGGGTGTCTTTTGCTACGTTGGAATGTAAAATACATGAAGGGAACTTAAGCATTGTACATGATCCTAAATTTAAAAATAAAATAATTAAATTACAAAAAGAACAGCTTTCTGATAAATTGGAAAAAGAGCACGCGATTGTTTTACGTCACAAATTAATCAATAAAATGATGAACGAAGACGATGAATTTGAACCACCGATTATACCATCACTAAAATCTATACAAAATATCAGGTACAGGCAAAAAACAAGCATATATTTTCACACCGATGTTATTCTTTCTCTGTGGACAATGGCGAATACTGCTTTGTACAAAAACTTTGTATCCGTATGATTTCTGTTTTACCTTTTATCATTTATTATTGGTCCGAACTTCAGGAAAGATATTATAAATACCTTGCTGAATCAAAGAAAAGAATAAAGTTAAGTATTGACGCAACAGGATCTATTTTTAAGAAAATAAAGCCTCCCTGAGATCCCGACCATTCTTACAATCCAAAACATGTTTTCCTTTATGTAGCTGTAGTCGAAACCGAAAATTCTTGCATTCCGATGACTCAGATGGTTACTGAAGTGCACACACTTGAAAACATATCCAAATGGCTTAAAGAATGGGGCTGCAACAAACGACCGCCTCATGAAGTAGTTTGTGATGACTCCGCAGCATTAGTTGGCGGTATTGTAAAATCTTTTACAGAGTTTGACACCACTAATGAGTATATTGCTTATTGCTTTGATGTTCTGGCAAAAATAGTAGAAATAAAGAAATACCACTGCCTTATTCGCTTGGATACATCACATTTTATTAAAGCATTATACAACTCTCACTGCTTTAAGTATGTAGACAAAAGAGTTCAGACATTTTACATATCAAATCTACGTAAAGTTAAAAATTCTTCATCATTTACGGAAATTAAACTCATTCTTGATAATCTTCTTGTGGTTGCGCTGAGCAAATATACGGGTATTCAGAACGATGGGAAACCTACTAAATGCAAGATAAGCTTACAAGCATTGCTAGAAATGCAAGATCAAAGCAATATTGAATTTGACGTTGAAGGAAAGGAAGAATATGATATTGCTTATAGCAGTTACTTAGATGCAGATGAAGATAATAGTCGATCCCAATTTTTGAAGGAGTTTGATATGAAACTTGACCAAATATCACTGGAAATAGAACTCTCTGAGATTTCAACATTATATGACAATCTGTTTTATTTGCCAGGTTTTGTTAAAACATTGAGACGATTAGTTTCTCGGCTACCATTGTGGTCAAACGTAATGCTCGGCCATGTAAAAACCGAAAATATATGTCCTACTAGCTCTAACGTTGAAAGTTATTTCAAAAATATAAAAACTATTTTGAAGTTCTCTTCGGAGCGAATGAGAGTTGATGAGTTTATTATAAGGCATCATGAGTATCTATCAGGTGAATTAAAAGAAAGTTTTAGTAATCTAAAAGTATCAGAAAAGCGCTCCGCAGAAAAGCATAAAAATGAGAAATCATCATTAGAGGGTTCATTACCCTATAATGATGATTTCTCACAGGAATCGGTATTGAGCAATAAGCCAATTTCAGTTGAAAACTGGAGAGGCTTATCAATAAAAACGCACAATCGCAACATTCGAGCACCACGGAATCAAAGCACAAGTATTGGATTGTTGTCAAATGGTAATAATCGCTCATCAGGCGTGAGTGGCATTGTCATCGAAAATACTTGTGTGTTTGATTCTGTGGTGCAGTCTTTAGCAATTGCTTACAAGGATCAAATGAGCGTTCGTAAATTGTTCGACGCTAAAACATCAGAACTCATGGAACTTATAAAAGCTCTCGCTGACAAAGATGACACAAAAAAAATGTATAAAATCAGGACAAAAATTTTGAATAAACATTATTATGACAAAACCACACATACCAAAACCAACCACAATTGTGATATGGTTTGTTAAAACCATATCACAATTGTGAACTGCATGTCCAATGTTTCTTATATTTTAGACAAAATATTGATACATGATTATTGTAGCGTAACATCCGAGAAAAGATGTACCAACCAAAATTGCAGCCAAAACCATTCAGTACCCCGAAAATGCTCTCACATGCCCTTAAACTTGCTCACTCTGTCCGATAAAGGCATAACAGCTCTTGAAGAAGCAACCGAATCAATGTTGGAGCTAGATAACAATCTGCATTGCAGAAAAATCGTCAATGACATGTTATGTACAGGCACACACATCATTAACTATAATTTAAACGAAATCCTAATATATGAATTAGATGACATAGACTTGATCGGCATAAATGATATTCCAAAAAAATTAATATTACAACAAAAATATTATACTTTGGTTGCAGTCATAGAGTATTTACCTAATATGCGCCACTATAGAGCATGGTGCAGTCGTAATGGCAGATGGGAATGCTACGATGACCTAAACACCGCAGTAACAGAACCAAAAATTACACAAAATATAATGGTGCATTGTATTATGTACACGATAAATTAACGACGTATGATGGCAGGACAAAAAACAAAAGGCCCTTTTCAGGGCCACCAAATGTTCAAAAAGGCCCTTTTCAGGGCCACCAAATGTTCATGTGTTATAATCACGTTTCTTTAATTGGTTGAAAGTCAAAACGTTAAAGTAAGTACCTAATATATCCACTATTTTTACCTGACTGCCCCAGAAGTAGGGTAATGTTTTTCGAGAGTATGTATGTATGTATATACATACATACTCTCGAAAAACATACATACATACATATATATGTATGTATGTATGTATGTTTCTTTGGCACGCTCTGTAGCCTAAACGGCTTGATGGATTTTAACATACGAGATGTCGTTTGGTTCGTCTTAATTGTGGGAGTGACATAGGCTATAATTTTTTTATATATTTCATCTGCAAACAAAAAAAAAGGAAGGGGAAGGTTTTTTTTTTAAAACAAATTACAATATTGGTATCAAATAAAAGCTAGGTAATGAGTTAATTCCGAATATATAAATTAATAAAACTAAAAAGCTTGAAATAAAACAAATTAAAAAAAAAAAACCCGCCTGCAAAAACGCATAACTTAAAAGAGAAAAACAAGCATTAAAATCTGTAGAATTTTGGTATTACAGGCAGGGAACAAACCAATAACCTGAAATATGGTGTAACTTTTGTTTGTTCCCCGCCTGTTATACCAAAATTCTACAGATTATAATGCTTGTTTTTCTCTTTTAAGTTATGCGTTTTTGCAGGCGGGTTTTTTGTTTTTTAAATAATTTTTACCGCAGTAGACTGTTGAAAAATTGAAATATTTCTGTGTACTTCAACATGTTTAAAAATAGCTTCTTGTTTCTATTACTAATCCGATTGATTAACTGTCAATAGGTCTAGTATATTTACTATACGTATAAGTAATATGTCGCAGATGGATTGTCGAATCCGCGCCTGTTTTATTACATAACCGCTAGCCGTTTCATAAAACAGCTCCGTTATGTAAAACGACGCGGTGACGTTTATGAAGCGTTCAATGAAGCTGGTCAGCGATTAGAGGTTATGTAAAGCAGCATGAAATGAAACGTCAGATTGTAGATTTTAGTTCTAAATTTTGTCGCTTGTGGCTCTGTGTCATAACAACAGTACCTAATGGCGTGCGAAACAGTTAAAAAATAAATAAAGCTATCGTATAGAGTTTTATGAAATTTTGTCCTAAAAATACTAAATAGACAAGCAACTGCGACCACCTTGGAAGAAGCGCTCGCCGGCCGCTGCCGCGGCACACTTTCTTTTGTGTAATTTTAGATGTCATGTAAAAGTAGCAGTGATAACGACGTTCGTTGCTTACTGTACCTAATAAAAAGTACCTACCAACTTCGTATCTTCTTCTTAAAGATCAATTATTCTTGTAAAGCATTTACATTCGTATTGTGTTGCATATTTCTAGCACTTCTATGCAACCATCTCACTGAGATAATACCCTGTACTTCTAATATTGTAGGCCACATCTAGTAAGTACAAAGATCAGCAAGTCTGCTGAGTCTGCTGTCTGTTTTCTCTTAAGATATTACATTTTTCCGTAATATTGTTACACTTTTGGGTAGTACATATTGCTTACATTTATTTAGTGCATAACATGCCCAGGTACGCCTAATAACTCTTTGTGGCGCGGCCAGGGAGTATACTCCCCAGCCGCGCCACATACGCAAGGCTATCATTTCTAAAGTAATTAAATTTTCGAATCTCTCTATAGCGTACGGAGGAGTACGTATTGCGTACATTTATTTAGCGTTTACTATATTCGGGTGCGCCTAGTAGTTGACAAGAACCATGGTGGCGCGGCCAGGGAGTATACTCCCCAGCCGCGCCACATAAACTTCATTATATTTCATTATTCGTTGAGGTACAATTATTTTCATTACACGTACCGTATAGTACATTTAGCGTACAAATTATCTAGAAACATGTCTTTTTAATTTTCCACTGTGGCGCGGCCAGGGAGTATCACACTTCTTTCACACATTCTTCAGCTGACTGTCTTTTTACTCATAAAAGTTTTAAAAAGTGTAAAATTTTGAAGAAAGTTAGAAAACGGTAAGTACCGTAAAACGGGGTGAATAGACACAGTTTTGAACTTTGAATTAATTTTTATATGTTTTGAATAGTCAAGAGAACATTATATTGTGCTTACACCATGTCTCTTAGCTTTTTTAACAGTTTTCAGTCATATAAATTGATATTTATTCTTTAATTACAGCACAAAATGCAAAAATATATGTCGTTTCTATTGCACCCGCACATGGGTTCAATAGACACGAGATATGAGGTGAATAGAAAAAAATTCTAGGGTAGGCAAATTCCAAACCTTAAGTTTCCAAAGACCCCCAGAAACCTACTCAACGAAATATACATAGCTTTGGTACAGTCTGTCATAGTGTACTGCATCCCCATTTGGGGGGGTGCGGCTAAGACAAAATTTATACACCTTGAGCGAGGACAACGGGCTCTAATAAAACTAATCTACTTTAAAAACCTTAGATATCCTACACAAAGTCTCTACCAAATAAGTGATTTACTCTCGGTGCGAAAACTATATATAATTAAAACTCTTCTAAAGAAACACAAAACTCTTCCTTTTGACCCCAGCTTGACTTTGAAAAGGAGAAAAGATATAATAGCAGAAGTTCCTAAAACGAAAACCAAGTTCGCGCGTATACAATACAACAAACGCTCAGCTCAGCTATACAATAGACTTAACAAAGAGATTTACGTACATAATAAGAAACAAACAGAATTAAAAAAAATTGCTACTAACTGGATAAAACCACTTACCTATGACGACACGGAGGCGCTGCTGGAATAAAATATCACACCTAGTCAATTCCTGTACCATTCTTAACCTCATGCATGACACACACACACACTCACACACACATTTAAACACTATCAATCTTACTCACACACTCGCATGCCTGCGTGCGTGCTGCATGTTTAGCTTCAATAAAAATAAAAAAAATTGTTTAAGACAAGTAAATGATACTTATTCAAGTTATGGAAGAGCGGAGTCTCCTAACACAGGCATATTTGCTTAAAAGGAGGCTCCAATCACTAGTTGTTAAGGTTTACTTGCTAGAATAATAAACAATTTTCAATTTTCAATTTTTTCAAAGACACCTATCTAACGTAAGTAACGTACTAAGTATGTAAAGAAGGTATTTAAGTACCGTAAAACGGGGTCAATAAAAACGCAGGGGTGAATAGACACAAAACCAAAAATGTTTTTCTACAGAAAATAGCAAAACATTTTGGAAGAAAAAAGTTCTGAAATTTATATTTTTTTTAAACTGTAGTATTTTTTTTTTTAAATAGCAATACTGAATTGACGTAAGGTTTGGCCAACATAATGAAAAAAGATCTTGAAGTTAGCTCCTTGAACGTAGGTTGAACGAGGTCCTATTTATGTTACTGTTTTCACTGTGAAAGAAAGTGTTTTGTGCTATCACAACTTGATAATATATTCGTTGGTTTCTTGTGACCTAGATTAAATGAAAGGTAAGTGCAATTGTGATGTAAATTTGGAAATATTTGTAAAATTGTAAACCAAGTCATTTTTTATTTTTGATTGAGGTTATTAGACACGGGGAAGGGGCGAATAGGTACGTAGTATGGGGTGAATAGATACGTATTATGGGTTCAATAGACATGTGAAAGGGTTCAATAGAAACGAGTAAGGGGTGATTAGGAAGATGTGTGTTAGGGCTGCTACCTATTGAAATAATTTTGTTTTTGTTAGAAAATTTTAGAATTCTTTGGAGTTTTATGATTTGAAGACGATATTGATGATCTGTCATATGTACCTAGGTCAATGTTCGAGATTGTAGGTATTATTAAATTTCAAACTTCAAAATCAGGATTATATTCCAATTTTACGTAGGTATAGTGTTACTAATTATGTGGGTATAATATTAAATATTTTCATCGCCTACATATTTTTTTTTGTTATAGGTACCTACAATTCATTATGCCGCGTATATACAAACCTGATCCTAGGGGGAAAACGTATAGAAAGTACGATGAAAACATTATAAATGAAGCTGTTGCCGCATATGCGAATGGCAAGTTCTCTTTAAAGGAAATAGCTGAGAAATATGGTATCGATAAATCTGTACTTTATAGACACAGTGTCAAAACTATGAAAAAACAAGGAGGGCAAACTATTTTAACAAACGAAACTGAAGAGTGCATGATAAAGTATATTAATATATGTGCGGAATGGGGATACCCTTTAGATGCATTGGATTTGAGGTATATTGTTAAGGCTTATCTTGACCAAGTGGGCCGGACAGTGCTAAAATTTAAAAATAATTTACCTGGACCCGATTTCGTCGCGGGTTTCCTAAAACGTCATAAAAACCAAATTTCCCAAAGATATAGTCAAAACATTAAGAAAAAAAGGGCAGAAGTTTCACCAAATACGATCAAAGAGTATTTCAAGGAGTTAGGAAAGTCATTGGCAGGCATAAATCCGAGCAATATAATAAACTACGATGAAACAAATTTGACCGACGACCCAGGACGCAAAAAAATCATAACTAAACGAGGATCGAAGTATCCAGAGAGGGTAATGAATAGTTCAAAGTCTTCAACTTCATTGATGATAGCCGCTACAGCCGACGGCGTTTTACTGCCACCGTATGTGGTGTACAAGGCTCTGAATTTGTATGACACATGGACTCAAAACGGACCACCAGGAGCAAGATATAATCGCACGCATTCCGGTTGGTTTGATGCAACTATATTTTGAAGATTGGATTAAGACGATCATTATACCTCATTTCAAAGATAAAGTTGGAGAAAAAGTCCTAATAGGCGATAACCTATCATCGCATTTATCTATGGAGACAATAAAACTGTGCCACGAGCAAAATATATCGTTCGTTTTTTTACCGGCGAATAGCACACATCTGACGCAGCCTCTCGATGTGGCTTTCTTCAGACCTATGAAGATAGCATGGCGAAACGTCGTATTAAAATGGAAAAAAACCGACGGAAAAAACCAAGCGACGATTCCAAAGGGATGTTTCCCTAAACTTTTATGTAAATTAATGAAAGAGCTTAGTGACAACAGTAAGACTAACATAATGGCAGGATTCAAGAAAACAGGAATATATCCGATTAATGAAGAAGAGGTTTTAAGCAGACTACCTGAAGTGCAAAACAATGAAAATAAATCTATAATAGAAAAATCCGTTCTAGATCTGCTAAAGGAGATGAGATATGGAACCATGAACATAACCGAACCAAAAAGGAAAAAGAAATTGGAAATAATACCTGGACGAAGCGTTGGTACTGAGAGTAAAGACTACATAGAAACAGAAGAAGAGGAAAGCCAACAGAAAACAAAAAAGAGAAGACTACTGTCATCCAAAATAACACAAAACAACAAAGAAAATACTACAACGAATACTTACGATGGCAAAAAAGAATAAATATAAGGGAAAAGGTATGGGGAAAAAAACTAAAACACAAGATCAGAATATTGCTGAAAAGGAAAATATACAGAAAAACGGACAAGACACTGAAAAAATATTACTTAACACAATAAATGACTTTGATTTTATAGCAAACAATTCCATAAATAGAATGCCTATTGTATTTGAAGACATGTTAGTATGTGACAATGAAATTGTTATAAATAACATACAAACAAACGAGTTGCAGAATAATACCGGAATAGAAATGATTGCTTTAAATGACATACAAATAAACGAGATGCAGAATGATACCGAAGAAGAAATGATTACTATAAATGACGTACAACTAAACGAGATGCAGTATAATACCGAAGAAGAAATGATTACTATAAATGACATACAACTAAACGAGATGCAGTATAATACCGAAGAAGAAATGATTACTATAAATGACATACAACTAAACGAGATGCAGAATGATACCGAAGAAGAAATGATTGCTATAAATGACATACAACTAAACGAGATGCAGTATGATACCGGAGTAGAAATGACTTATAAACAAAATAATGCAACCGAAAAAAATAAAAGAAAACTGAAAATTACATCGAATGAAAAGGTATCAGATATTACTACGATGAAAAAAGTTTCTTTGAATAAGTGCAAAAAAATAAGTAAAAATTCGCGTCTTAAAATTTTAAAAGATAAAATTGATAACATAAGTCGTCCTGGTCCTAGCGGTTTACAAACTCGGCGAACATCGTATTACAAAAGCGATAATGATATTCTGAAAGATTTAATGGACAGCGATGATGAATAATATAACTTTTTATCTTATAAATTATATCAATTTATCTGACTGATAACCGACTTACTTTTACGGACAGTTTTAGATAGGTAGTGGCTGAGCGTCTGCCTATATCTGTGCTATTGTTAAAAAGTGTAACTGATTGAGTTATTACCTAGTCTTAAATGTTGATTTTCAAAAAGTGTATTACCTATTTTAAATGTTAACTACGTACCTACCTAATAATGAGACTATTTCTTAGAATTATAACTTGTTTTTTGTGTAATTAATAAACGATGCAACTGATTGATCTCGTATCTGATAAGAATAAAATATGATTAAAAAATTCTCATTTTTTACTTAAATGTTTCAAGTTTATTACCTATTTTAAATGTTAACTACGTACCTACCTAATAATGAGACTGTTTCTTAGAATTATAACTTGTTTTTTGTGTAATTAATAAACGATGCAACTGATTGATCTCGTATCTGATAAGAATAAAATATGATTAAAAAATTCTCATTTTTTACTTAAATGTTTCAAGTTTATTACCTATTTTAAATGTTAACTACGTACCTACCTAATAATGAGACTGTTTCTTAGAATTATAACTTGTTTTTTGTGTAATTAATAAACGATGCAACTGATTGATCTCGTATCTGATAAGAACAAAATATGATTAAAAAATTCTCATTTTTTACTTAAATGTTTCATTTGGTTAGGTACCTAACGTTTAATACCTATTTATTGTTCTTATTATTTACTATATTCCCCTAATGTTTATGTGTCGAAAAAGTGAAAAGTACCGTACATTTTACGATAAATAAGGTATACAAATACCGTAAAATGGGGTGAATAAGGACTCAGGGGTAAATAGGGTCAAATCGAGGAATCTAGTTTCAAAGCCACAAAATAAAAAAGCCAGAACTTCCAATTACTACCTTTTTTTTCTTCTAAAAGTAGAATATATTATCTTCTAACTGGCAACACCGAAGCGTTGTGAAGTTAGTAAAAGGTGTCAAAAATCTTCTTTCAAATAAGACTGTAGATGTGAGGTTGCGGTATTGTCCCTTAAGTTGACCGTTTTTGGAAATTCTAGTGTTTTTTTGACAACTTGTGGAGTTAGCCAACGATATAATATCTTTAAGAAGCTACACAAAAAGAGGTAAGTCTAGATTTTACATAGTTTTTGTTTGAAATCGTTTTCTTTAAAACCTCTGGGATTGTTTATTTTTTCGAGGTGAATAAATACGGTAACGGGGTGACAAGGGACGGCTAAAGTACAAATAGAGTCGCCTATACTTGGTAAATCCTAATCAACTTTCATATGTCCCTAGACATATGAAAGTTGATTAGGAACGGTAAAGTTTGAATAGGGTCAGGGCTGCTACAACATGAATTGAACATTTTATCGCATTGTTTTGAAGGATTTCACTTTTTATTAAAATAAGGCATTATCATTTTATTTATTTTAAACTTATATACAAGCATGCGTACAAGGCGAACTAATGAGAAGTAATAAGAGATACATAGGTACGAACTTGTATGATTTAAAAAACAAGCCTACAAACAAATAATAAAAATACGTAGTGTGTTGAACTAACAATATATGGGTCTTCGTTGTTTTATGCATTTTAATATTTTACATTTATAGGTTTCTATATTCTTTAAATTTCTTTACGCTTTTATTTTCAACTTAAAAAAAACCTGGAGGTTCTAAATTCGACTGTATGTTTTTTGTTTGGTTTGTATGTGGCGCTATTACTCCGTCACTATCGTGAATTGATTTTGATGATTTTTTTTGTATGATAGGATATAACATCAGAGCAGGCCTCATAATAAATTTTATCAAAATTGGTTCATCATTTTTTTTAGAAAATTGACGAAAAAGATAAACATGTATGCACATTTTTACAGAGATTTTATAATATTATAACGCTAAGTAGCTTTCTGCAAGATATCGGAGTCGATCGGTTTTAACGTTTTTAGCGTACAAAATTTTGTCTTATGTGATTGTTAAAAATGGGTATGTGGATACCTGATTTCTACAAAATAGATGGGTACTCACCTACTACAGTAAATAAATAGCGACGTAGGTACCTACCTAACCTTGATTGTTGTTATTTTCAGAAATGCCTCGTGTATATAAACCGGGTGGTACAAAACACTACAGAAAATATGATGAGTTGACTATGCAAGTTGCGCTTAATGAATATAATAATTCAAATTTATCACTGGGAAATATTAGTGCAAAATATGATATTCCTAAATCGGTCTTACAAAGACATAACACCAGGTTTATGAAAAAGCCAGGAGGGTAAACAGTTTTAAGTGCAGAAGCCGAGGAATACATAGTCGAAAATCTTAATCATTGTGCTGAGTGGGGATACCCTTTAGATACTTACGACCTGAGGGTATTGGTTAAAGGTTATTTAGATAGATCTGGCATAACTGAGAAAAGATTTCGAGATAATTTACCTGGTCCAGATTTTGTGAAAAGTTTTTTACAAAGAAACAAAAACAAAATTTCATTACGAATTAGCCAAAACATAAAAAGATGCCGAGCGTCCGTTTCACCGCAAATTATAGAAGAATATTTTATTGAATTGGAGAAATCCTTAGAAGGAGTGCCAATGTGTAACGTTGTTAACTATGACGAAACAAACTTATCGGACGATCCCGGAAGAAGAAAAGTTATAACAAAAAGAGGCGCAAAATACCCGGAGAGAGTCTTAAACCATAGTAAAGCGTCTACATCAATTATGATGGCAGCTGCTGGTGATCGAACTTTACTACCTTGTTATGTCGTCTACAAAGCTAAAAATTTATACGAATCTTGGGTTCAAAATGGGCCGAAAGGTTGCAGGTATAACTGTACTACTTCTGGGTGGTTCGACAGTATCACGTTTGAGAACTGGGTCCGTACTGTCGCATCGCCATATTTCAATAACAACAAAGATGGAAAAAAAATACTCATCGGAGATAATCTTTCATCCCATTTGTCTCTAGACTTGATTAATGAATGCAAAGTACAAAACGTGCATTTTATTTTTCTTCCTCCAAATTCGACACATCTAACGCAACCGCTGGATGTAGCTTTCTTTAGAGCAATGAAAGGTGCCTGGAGGGACATTTTATTTCAGTGGAAAAAAACCGATGGCCGTACTTTACCTACTATTCCTAAAAGTGTCTTCCCTAGTCTTTTGAAAAAATTATTAAATCACATGGCAAACCAAACAAAATCAAATATACTCTCAGCATTCATGAAATCTGGCATAAGCCCTTTAAATAAAATTAAAGTTTTGGAAAGATTACCAGGAAACGCCTGTGGTGAACAATCCTTTGATAGAGATGCTCTTGATGAGACAGTAGTAACCATGTTAAAAGAAATGCGATATGGCACTGGAAATAACAAACCATGCAACAAGAGAAAGAAAATTGAAATAAAACCAGGTCAAAGCGTGTGCACTGATACAGAAGTAAGTGATACAGAAGTAACCTAAGTACTGCTAACAATAGTGACCAGGAAGAAAGTAGCTTTTTGAGCAATGAATCTGATTTGGAAGAAAACCTACAATTATATTTGTTATAAGAGAATATTTGCATCCAGTACTAATAATGAATCTGAATGTCACGAAGACAGTGAAATTCAACCAAAGTCTACACTTACGCAAAATTATAAACCTCAATAAAAATTGCAAAACTGATTCCAGAAGATAGAAAGAGGAAATTCGAAGAAAAAGCTTCAATGGCAATGACTAACATGACTAAACCTAAATTGGAACCTACCATCGTTTCAAACACTTCAAATCAACCTAACCAAAAACTAGAAAAACAGAAGAACTATGTCAAAAGGGAACAAAACAAAAGAACTTTATCAAAACCAGGGTGTACGGATAAATTTGAAACGGAACCTATAAATAAAAAAGCGAAATCAAATTTAAAAAAGATTGTGACACAAGAAACACATAAAGAAGTTAAACAAGGACAACTTTGTAACGAAGCGATTAAACTAAAACAAGAGTCATGTCATATGGTTGAAGATCAGGAAAATCGCAATGACGAGTACATTTTTAAAAAGCCAAGGACTCTAAGAGTGTATAAAAAAAATAAAAACGAAGGAATAAATAAGCCAAATCAGGAAACAAAGGGAAGAGTAGTAAGAATGGACACCGATAATAATACAGAAGAAGTGACTATTTTTAACGATGTAAGCAACTATGAGCTACTAAATGATCTCGACAAATTCGATATTGAAAATATGCCTTTAATTTTCGACAGTGATTTTGATGTCGTAAAAGAAATAGAAGTAGTGACTCCTCAAATAGAAAAAGAATATACAAAAAGAGAAATTATTAACACAAAGGAGAAACTAGATGTTGTAGACATACGTCTTAAAAATACCACAAGCAATATAAAAGTCACTTCAATTGAAAACTTTAATAACAAAAATGTTAAAATAGATTTAAGTCAATACAGGAAGATATCTTTGAGTGATCCACTTAAACCCAAGGCAAAACGGAATAATAAAAAATATTATACCAAAGATGAAGACATATTACGTGATCTCATGGACAGTACCTAAACTTGGATAGGTTCGTAAGAATAATATAAATAGAAATACTCTTTGTTTAAAACTTTGAAGATTAAGAAAGTGTTAATTTTTGAGATAATTATTTTTATAATACTGATTGTTTCTAATTTTTATTTTTATACGACTGATGGTCCCAATTTTGTTATTTTTATATGTCTAGATAAAAAATATGTTAAATTGGTTATAGGGATAGGTTTTACTTAGGTACCCAAATTCTACAGGTATAATATAAGGTACTATAATAAAAATACGTGATTTCTGTCATAAATACCTAGATAACAGACAAAATATTTTTTATATAGATACCTAAACCTAGTCTTTGCTTACAATGATGAGTAGATTTTAAAAGTGTTAATTTTTGAGATGTTTATTTTATAAGGTGGTTCATAATTTGCTATTTTACTATACAGGTAGTACAGAGTATTATTAAAAGTTATCCATAAGAGATCAATCAAGTGTAATTCGAACCTTTGAGTGTAACAACCTGTTAAGTAAAATATTTATGTTCTTTTATTTCAATAAAAGATTTTGGATTTATTGTATTATTTTTATTTCCAAAAATTTTAAATTTAATGAAGAAAATTAATCTTTTAGCAGAAGGTAATTAGTTCTTTTTTTAAATAGGAAAGAGACAACCCTACTCGTTTTTCCCAAGTTACCCATGTCTCGTTCCAGGTCACCCCACTTCAAGCATGAATAGGACAGGCTAAATTTTTGTTAAAATATCTAAATTTTAACTAATTCTGGGGATATTTTTAACATTTACGAAAAGTATTAACTGCCGGAAACCCTTGGAAAGAGTTATCAATATTGCATTCGTCCTACAACATCGATTAATTTCAGTGACAAGTTCTATTTTGTCCCTATTCACCCCATTTTACGGTAGGTATCTACCATTTAACTGTTCGTTGACTAATTTTTGACCGCTGATTTATCATGTACACACGGCTACACATCAACCTAGACTGTTTGGACTTTGATCTATTAGAAGTTGAACGCTGCGAATCGTGCGAGAGGGTACGTTATATTTTTGTTGTTTCATCCCACTCACGCACGTCGTCTGTGGGGGCGCGTGCCACGCGACGCTGCCGCCACCATGCGGCGCTCTGTCTTTACTATCTATACTGACTTTACCTTTATGAATCATAATTTATTATTATTTTGTAAACAAGTTGTGCTCGTTGCATTTGGATGGAATAATTATTATTATGGGTTGCTTTTCCGATTTGCGCTACGCCTGCGAGTGTGCACCAATTCATCCATTAGTTATTATCATTTAATTAATAATTATATTACTAGCTTTTCCCCTTGGTGCGCACGCTTGTAATTCGAATATCTACATTATATCCGATTTTAATACAAACTTGCAACCGCTATTTTACCACCAAGTGAAACACGTATTTCTTCATTTTTAACCAAAAATATCATATTAATTATTTATCAACATTTTTAAACTGTTTTTTCCGTTCTTAACGACACAAAATATTGTTTCGTCAAGAAGGGGAAAATCGACGTGATTTTGCAGAGATATTTATTTATTTTAATCACAATATAACACCTTTACAGTCACACATATAGTTGGAAGCTTGGAAAATTTCTCATTCCCCTAGAAAAAAACCTTACCTACTAATTTAAAATGTATGTTTGTTTGGCTGTAAGTGTTTGATTAGTTGTTAGGTTGTAAGTTTGTAACTGTTTGATGCACTTTCACAGCAAAACTACTAAATCGATTAGGGGCTTGAACCCATAGGATTGTTTCCGAATGGATTAATGGTTTTTAATGGATTAAAGGTTTTTTAATGGGTGGATAGAATGGATGGACATTGATTACCTACTTCCTTTATTTTTTTTAGTTAGGTTAAATACTAAAACAACGTTTTAAAAATCAACTCTTTATTTCAATATAAAATTACCACAACACACACTCAACAAATTACATACAAGAATTACCTAAATAGAAGGCAAATAAAACTTATTAATACTAAAAACAATTAGCTAAAGTCCTATTCTATTCAGATATCAGCGATATTCGATAGATATACCGTTGTGGGTAACGAAATACGAATGGTATTCCGCCGGCTATTTGTATTCCATAGAGATATATATTATTAAATCTCTATGTTGAATTCAGACGCTCTATCTTGATTCGTGTAATGTTTTTGCGCTAGCGCGATTGTGATTTCATTTAAGGTTGAATTTCGCGGGCCACCCTAGCGCATCCCCCTTAACCATCTCGACTTTACGCATCGACCGCGTTCGGCGCTCCGATTGGCCCTTCACCAGTGAAGGCCAGTGAAGGGCCAATCGAAGCCCCGAACGCGGTCGATGATGAATCACACACTAGGGCCTCTGGTTTTGCGCTAGCGCGGGAGTTCATACAAATACCGCTTACCTATAATCTGAATAGGCCTATATAATACGAGTATGCATGTTGCCTAAGCTAGTCACTCATTGCATGGGTCATCAATTCAATTCAATTCTCAATTCTTTATTGCGTACCATAATGTATACAGTTGGTGGGAAAAACAGTTACATCAGTCTCAATTATGGACCCTGTCGGGCACAGCATAGATAAAAGTAGGAGAGAGGAGGAAGAACGCTTGGCGTTTAATAAGTCTGACTAAACTATGAGTTTATACATGTATTTATTAAAAATATTAGTAATGTTGTAAACTAATTACTTTTAAAAATATTAATTATTGTTTTATATACTTATTATTAATTTTATTTATTATGTCAGTAATTTATTTATTATTAGTTTTATCAATTATTTAAGGTATTTAGTTATTATTATTTTTATTTACTACGTAAATAATTAATTATTATATTTTATTTTATTTAAAGTAACTTTAATTAATATTATTATCCTACAATGGCGAGTCATTTATTTCATATTTATAATTTATCATCTAAGTATTCGCCTATACTATAGTAGTATTTACTTTCAAGGAAGATTTTTAATTTATTAATAAATATATTATAATTATCTAAATTCTTAATTATTGCGGGTAACTTATTATAAATTTTTATGGACATGACAAACGTACTATCAGAGTAGATCTGTTTTTGTGTCTTAGAACAATTTTCTTTTGTATGTCCTCTCTTTTTGTAAAGAAATCTGGGTATTTACGTACGAACTTACAAACTTCAAATATATACAAGCATGGTAGGGACAAGATCTTTAGTTCCTGAAAGTGGGGTTTACAGCTATCAGTGACTTCAATATTTACTAAGATCCTAATTAGTTTTTTTTTTGTAATGTAAGTTCATCGTTGTCTGTTGGTTCATCAATATGATGAACCAACAGGAGAACAAATCAGTCGAAGAAAGCCTAGAAATAATTATTATATCGTTTTATAAAAAGTTTTTACATCGTTGTGGATAATAATTTTACTAAAAATCATCAGTTATGATGACACAAAAATAGTACCGTAATGCACTGGTTGAGAAAAAATGTGTCTTGTTATTTTTTTATCATAAATAGTGATTTTTATATATTATTACCCCGACTATTATTATTATTATTGAAAAACGACATAAAACAATATTTTTTTGCCAAAATACGCACCGGTCACTACAAGGTCAACATCTATTCATATTTCTTAATCTTTGTTTTTATTTTCTGTTATTCTAATTGTTGTTAGATTACTTATCGATTCATAATGCTACCTGCAAAAATTCGTGACAATCAGTAGTTTTAACAGAAATCGTAATAACAAAAGAACGAAGACACTACTGATACCATTCTTTATTCGTAAATACAATTAAAGTCATCCGCCCATTGTTTATAAATAAGTAGATAATAATATGTGGTCTGTTTATTCAATAACCCAAACCAATTAACGATAACAAGCTGCGTTCAGTATATCTCAAGTGTTTGTGTTTTTTGTGCGTGCGCTGATAGGCCGCGCGCGGCGCGTGGCCTCACGGCCGTGCGGCGCGGTTCTAAAGTATAGTGAAATAATAGCGGCGCGGTACTTTTTGCACTTGAAAGGTTAATATTAAATAGCTACCTCCTTATCATAATCTAAACATACTACAAGTTACTTCAGGGGCTAACAATATAAATCAACAATAAACATAATAACAATACAGTTGAGTTTCATCAACACAATAGGTATTAAAAAAAATATTCATCCAGTGACAACCCTCTATATTCAACTAAAAATAAAACTTGACTTGGTTTATTGGTCTATGCTACTAGGTAATGATGCAGTTATTTATATCCTCATGCTAGAGTAATTTTATGTATGTAGTTAGATAAATAAATAAAAAATTATGGCATGCAAAAGAAAAGACATTAACCTTCAAAAAAATGTAAAGTATTGGCATTTAACAATCAAATATTATTATAGATAGGTAAGCGTAAGACAGATTATTACCTATCAAAATTAACATAATTCGAGTTTCTTCGGGAACCAACACTAGTAACAAATATAAAACTTGACAATAAAAATAGTTAACAACAGTTTAAAATTTAAACTCAACTGACTTATACAAATCAACATTTAGAGAAACATTTGTGTAATTATAATCAGGATTTAGGGCGAGATTCACAGACCGTTCATACCGAATAACAACATAATCCTCAAAAGAAACAAACAAGAAAAATCAGAAACAATTTACAATTAACCTAATCAGTTTGCCTACGAAGTAACTTTGCCTAATATCAGAAGTGTGCAAGGTGGTATTATGGCATTGGTGTTTTAAAACGATTTCTCCTGAAAATACGCCTAAATATAGCTGGAAATTGGTTAAAAGAATGAAAGCCACAGGTATTCAAATGCTAGATCGTTAATACCTGGTGGGTCCACCATTAGCGTCTAGCACTGCATCCAGCCTGGCTTTCATTCCAGTAACCATGTTCCAACACATATCTCGAGGATCCCCCCTCATCAATTCCCACGTTTGGATTGCCGCTTGCCGCAAGTTTTCTACGTTGCGCACTTCTGATACATCCTAATTGAGAACCATCTGTCCCCAGAGGTTCTCAATTGGGTTGAGGTCGGGGCTCTTCGCAGGCCATGGCATAAGCTGAATATCCGGCTGAGCTTGGAGCCACGCCTGAACTACTCTGGCACTATGGATAGAGCTGTTGTCCTGGCAAAGATAAATGGTGCCTGTCGGATGGTGCAATCGCACAGTCGGCACATAGTTCCGACGTCATGCGGCCTGATGTTTCAACAAGTTCGCCAGGACCAACCGAACTCATCCATCCCCAGAATCCCAAGCTCAGCCGACCACTCGACCTGTTGGGTATGACGTTTTCCACGTGGTATCTTTTATTATCTCGACGCTTTAATATCTTCCTTCCATCTTTGTCCGATTTAAAAGTTTTTTCCTCAACAAATATGACGAGATTGTTTTCCCAGTCAAAATGGTAATATTCTAAACAAAAAGCTACTCTAGCCTCAGCATGGGCCGAGGAAAATACAATTTTTTTTGCCGGGATCCTTGTCTTCATGCCCACGGCCTGCAATCTGCGTCGGATTGTTTGGGTTGATACCTGAAACAATAGTTAAAAAAACAATTCTTCAAAAACAATTAAAATTAAGAAACCTACCTATTTACCTAATGCTTTAATAACCTAAAATTTTTCAATAAGTACTCTTGCGATACGATTACGATGTAAGTTAATGATAATAACATTATTTTTAACAAGTCGCGCTGCCTCGCAACTTACGAACTACCTACGTGTCAAATGGCTTTCGCGCCGGCTGAGCCTTGACGCATTAAATAATAATAATACATCTATCTATCTATCTATATCTATACTAATATTATAAAGGGGAAAGATTTGATTGTTTGTTTGTTTGTATTGAATAGGCTCCGAAACTACTGAACCGATTTGAAAAGTTCTTTCACTGTTGGGAAGCTACACCATCACCGAGTGACATATTATAGTATTTTCAATAAAATTAGGGATCCTTACTAAAACTCCAATAATGTAACCCAAGGCGTAAAAAAAATACCTAAAATATTCTTTACATCGCGTGCGCTCCGAAAACTATTGAAGTGTCTGTTTGTAATGTCAAAATAACAGCTTTTTACTTATCATCTGCCTAGCCTTTTCCCAACTATATTGGGGTCGGCTTCCATGGAGCGACTGCCTATCTGACCTCCACAACCCAGTAACTGGGTAATACGATACCCCTAACAGCTTTTTACGAAATGCATGAATATAACTTATAACAAAAAAACAAAATATTAAAATTGTTGTCTATCTGTTTGTTTTTTTCGTTTCCGCCTAATCTCCAAAACTGCTAGACTGAACGGTTATTTTTACATTACAAACAGTCACTTCCGTTTTATTTATTTGTAGATATTTATAAAAGTAGATAAATAAGTATTCAACTTACGCTATACTGTGTGGCAGTAATCTGCGTGTTCAAAAATGGCTGGTTAGTATGCTCCGCAACAATGGTAGCATCTTGCTCAGCAGTGGTGGCGCGCTGGTAGAGCTGCCGGTGGTGAGCCGATAGGTCACCCCCAATCTCCTCATTCCGTCGCAACCAAAAGTTGATTGTTGTCCTCTAAAACAATGTTACTTATTAATATAATATCATTGGTTGCTTAACTTTAACTTTACATCATCAATAGATACCCAAATATTGTTCCACAATAACATAGGTAATACCTAACGGTCTTTGTGTAAAAGGCGACACTCTGATTATTTTTCTGAGATAACTCATAAATCAGTGACCTACATCCTCGACGTAATCGTCACTTATCATCAGTTTCACCCGCCTATGTTTCGATCCCGTGGGAATATCGGGATAAAAAGTATTCTATGTCCTAATCCAGGTCATGGTCTATTCATGTGCCAAATTTCATCCAAACCTGTTCAGCCGTTTTAGCGTGACACAAACAAACTCACTTACACATTTATTTTTATTATTAAGTTAGAATTATTATCGTTACCTTGCGCGGTCCTGGGTGCAACCGTGAAAACCGGTCGACAACGAACGGCGCGTTGCGCTGTGGCGCTGTCGCGTAAATTTAAAATAAATAACATTCAAACGTTAACTAATGAGAAACAATTAACTAATTACCTATCTTTTGATGCGCGGCCGCTGGTCGGCGCAGCTTTGTAAAATGGTAGCCATTGTCTTGAATGCAATGCAAATGCAGAGTCTCTTGGGTAATCCTAATCCTAACTAACATTATTAATGCGAAAGTGAGTTTGTTTGTTTGTTTTTTACGCTTTCAGGGTAAAACGGATTAACAGATTTGGATTAAATTTGGCACATGGGTAGACCATCACCTGGGTTAGGACATAGGATTCTTTTTATCCCGATATTCTCACGGGATCGATACTTATGTGGGTCAAAGCGCGGGTCGCAGCTATTTACTAAATATTATCTATCGTCGTGCGGCGCGTTGCCGCAAACACATAATTAATTAATAAGTATTTTTTAATTAATTAATAACTTATATCCCTCACCGTTATCCCCGTCCTCCTTTCAATTTCTTTGATGGTATAACCACCGTCTCGCAACACCACTATCAGCTGCCGCTGTTGTGGAGTTAATTGTGGCGCCATTAATATTAGTCCACCACGCAGTAGCACAGTATCTAATTGTCACTACATAATTGTGCCACTTTTGGCTTGTCATGAACTCGATCAGTTTAATGATTTGTTAAACTGTATCCCAAGTCTAGCAGAAGTGGTGATAGTAATGAAAGGTTGGCAACACATTTTCAGAACCCCGCGAAGACAGAGCGATTCCAAGTGTTTTGGCTCCGCGTAAAGTCGCCGGGCAGCGTGGGAGTTATAACGAGCCCTAGCGTACAGTTGTACCATTGCGACGTACTCCAAATTTGAATATTACAATGCCGATCCATTTTTGCAAATCAAGTTTCGCATTACACGATCCACGTACGACAGTCGCCGCGGGACAACTGAGCGCGAGCCGCGAGCCGGCGCGGGGCGGGGGTGCGTGGGCGCTCGCCGCGTGCGTGCGGACTAGATTATGCCATATAACTACGCGCGACAGCTTATTTTGCTCTGAACATTTACAAATCGCTCTTCGCTTTGTCGGTACTTCGCAGCCGCGCATGCGGTTCGAGTAGTACTACGTAATGTGTAGTGAACTACTATTATTTGTCACGCTTTCGAGTTGATGCATATTTTTTAAATTATTTTAAAACCAAAAAAAAAAATTAGTTTAACTCTATGATTCAATAGTACTTAGGGCAAATAGTGTGTATAAAGGTCGGGCAAATCCCCGAGTTTCAGTTAAGCACCCTGTGGCGCGGCTATACGTTGCTATAACTCGTAATTCTTACTAATATTAGTGGATTACGCTATTCTTATTAGAGCAATAATGTTCATCCGTGTATATTATTGTCCGTTGGTAGCGTCGAACAAAGTATACTATGTTTTTAGGTTATTTTTAGAAGTTCGGGAATTTTTTTTCAAAAAAATCTTTTGAGGGAGTTATTATGAATAGCCTATAAAAAGCAAAGTTTGCCTTTGTTGCACTTTGGTACGGGATTCCATACATCCACGAGCTTATTTAATAAGATAAGTGATATACATAATTTTAATACTAGAAATAAATATAAAATAGATAAACCATTTTTCAGATTAGCTAAATTATAGCGTTAAATGCTATAACAAAATACCTTGTGATGTATTGGAATTAAATGAAAGAAAATTTAAAACTCATATTAAAAGTAGACTTTGTAAACAAGCTTATTACAAATTAGAGGATTATATCCAAGATAAGAATGCTTGGAAACATGCTGGTCTTGCTCCATAGGACAATTATTCGAGTCTGGACAAAATCAAACTGGATGCCTAAATAAAAAATTAAAAACAATTAAAAAAAAAATAATTTGCATACATACATACATTTACCTATTTTACAATGTGTAACTGAATTCTTGCACAAAATCTATACTAATACTTTACAATGGCAATGTGGCAACAATTTCAGTTTAGGTAAAGAGATTAGCGTCTGTAGCCGAACTAGGCATAGCCTGTATTTCGGCTATCAGCACCATTCCCCTCGAGTATTATAATACAAGAATAGGTGCCAGGCAGTAGAGGCATAATAATTAAATCAGTACTACAGACATACAGAATAATAGTTGTTAAGTAATCTAACTAAGTTATTTGTAAAAAGGTAAGTACATAATTTTATCCAATAAAATAAAATAAATGGATTGAGTGTATGTGTGGGTGTGTGTGATGTGTGTGGTGTATATGTTTGTAGGTGTGTGCGTGTTTGAGAATAATAATGTAGTGAAAGTGTGGGTATGACTATGCATGAGTGAAGGTGAGCTATGTTGCAAGTGTAACTTTGTTGTCTGTGCTCAATATCCGTAATTTTTAGAGTGGCAAGTATATTAGTTGTTCCGTCTCCTCGTAGCTCAATTTTTGCAAATATTGGCTTACTTTTTGTTTACATTGTTTACTGGTCAATGTGTATATATTTAGAAAAATTGCAAATCTTTTACCAAATGTTGTTTTAAATGTGGTTAGATAGTCACATACATGATGTTTACGACGTCTCTGTAGTAACATTGGGTTATAGGGCTGTTTCTTATGTTCTTGCAGGATAATTTTAAGAATAAATAACTGTCTTACTGTCAAAACCTCGCACAACTCGAACAATGTAGTAGTAGGAAAGCGCATCGGTTTAGAAAGAAGAAAGAAAAGAAAGAAAAATTGTTTATTCTGCACAAACTAAACGCACAATACAAAATAAAAAATGACATTTACTAAAACTACAAATAAGCCAAAAGCCTCGTATTTAATACCAAGAATATTAGACAATTATCTGTGGATGAGAGGCCAAAAACAAATTAGTTGCGTAATGTGTTGCGACATTAACAAATGAAAACAAACAAAACAATCACAAATTAAACGAAATGCTGATTACAGTGGAAAATTATCAATTTCTGAAATAACAATAACAAGAAGTGCGTCGTATCTGTGCAAGAATAGGTCATTGCTCAGCTAAAAGCCGTGACTTCAGACGAACCTATTGTCAACAGCGCTGATTTTCAGCAAAAACCTCGCGAATGACGTAATGACGTCCCCCCATGTGAAAATACTATATCTGGTAAGCAGAATTTCTTACGAAAATGAGTGTGTCTGAATATTATGAAAGTAAGTACATAGAAATAAAAAATAAAATAAAAATATATTTAAAAGTGTATACCTGTCTGTATTTATGCGTAACATAATAAAAATAAAAGATACATAAACTGAGGGGTATAATAATTACACTGAAAATAAAAAAAATACTACGGTGTGTATTCCTAAATCTACTATAATATTTGAGGTAAATAAATTTGAATCTATGGTCTATGCATGGGAATTGCTATGGCATGGCGGCCATTTGCAAATCCATGGCGTTGGCAAACGACAACCTTGCTTTTTCAATCCGATCAATAAATTAGTTCAATAAACGTGCTAACCTTCAGTATAGCTCTCTGGGCGACCTCTGCTGCCTTTAGCGTGGTTTTGCAGCAACCTCCCCAGGATGAAAGGCAGTAGGCAAGAAGTGACTGACACAGGGCCTGATATATTCGCTTCAGCAGTGCAGGGTCCGCGACATGTCGTAGGTTTTTAAATACATATATTAATTTTCGTACTCTATTACAAAGAATTTTGACATGTTCTTTAAAGTTGAGGTTTTTGTCCAAAGTAATACCAAGGTACTTTAGGGTATTAACGCGTTCCAGAGGTGAACATGCGCAACTATCCGCAGAATTGCACTCATGTGAAACAATTCGTAGGTCGCCGCGGACACCCACCGCCTGTCTAATGCTGAAACAAATATACTTAGTTTTATCTATGTTTAGAGTAGGTAAGTATGTTTTTGTGTAGCCATCCCCTAGTCATATCAAAGCCATTTTGTGCGTTAGTGAAAACCTCCTCCCAACTGTCCCCCGCAAACACCAATGCGGTGTCTAATTAATTGCGGTGTAAAATAGTTGTATAATTTATTATTTGTATATCACAGATTTTTACATTTTATGATTACCTAAACTCACGCACTGTCTTATTACTTGTAAAAATGTTAGGAATATTGTGATATCGTAGACTTTTACTTACAATGTTTGTAAATATGTGAGCACTGTATATCACAGATTTTTACATTTTATGATTACCTAAACTCACGCACTGTCTTATTAGTATTACTTGTAAAAATGTTAGGAAGATTGTGATATCGTAGACTTTTACTTACAATGTTTGTAAATATGTGAGCACCATGTATCTATCACATACTTCAATTTATTTGTCATTGCTCCATTTTTTATTATTTTTATCTATTGTGGTACAGTAATCGTATTCTAGGTGCATCGTATTCACATGTAATTATATAATTGATGTATACAAAATATTGTAAAACATTATTTTTTAAAGAATAACGGTGGAGTTTCTTGCCCATTCTTCTCCATACGAAAACTACCTTTTGGAAGGGGCAACTAGAATCAGTTCTATTTCTTCGTTTTTGACGTTCGAAAGTGCCTTTAATGTGCCTATTTGAAATAAATTATTTGACTGTGACATTCTCTTTTCGCTTTTCTGGCTCTGGCAATCTCCATAATAAAAAAACGTTTATTTCATACAATAATGCCATTTTAATCAAAAATGAAGTAAACAAAACAAAAGCAAATGTAAAAAAACAAAAGTAAATGTAATTGAAAAACAAAACAAACTCTTAAGTTTCATAATATTAGTATAAGATATTAAATAAAAACTAAAAACAATATAAACAAAAAAATACTCGATATCATTTTAAAATTATGTTTATAAGTACACTATTTATTTTTCATATGCAAAATTTGAGCTAATCCACCTAAAAAGGCTAATAAGTCCATCTCACTCAAGAAGAAGTGCAGTTCAGCGTTCATGCCAAGATTCTAAGACATTTTGTGTCTTGGGAATGGGGAATGTCATATGTGCGATCAAATACTGACCACATAGCAGGCGGGAATACTGGCTTTCTTATTATTGTTAATTTTGTACTAATGGCATTGTTTCTTACATATTTCCTAGAGACATAATATTTATCGCACCACTTCGCTAGTCCTGCGACTTCCTCTGGTAATACTTTATCTTTAACAAGTTGAAAAGATCCAGGTTCGTCGTTGGGATCTAGGAATGCCAAAGCAAATAAATGCCTAATTTTATGCGCAACTGAAAAATCATTCCCATACTTCTTTGCTAAACCCTCGGCTTGTACATGCCGCCAAATGCTCTATGCAAAATGGAAGTCAGAGTCTTTGTATACATTCTGGAAATTACTGCTTAACGGTATTGATAGTTGCTATTTCAAAATCAGTTAAAATGTTCTGAGGAGACAAATAATTCTAATAAAATTGTATAACATTTTTCTGTCTTATGAAGTTCCCATTGAAGCATGTATATGTAGGGAACGTGTCTTCCATTACCCAACATTTTGCATTAATCAAACGAATTCGTTTGAAATTACTTTTTGTGCAAAATATAACTACACTCTCATGGGTAACATATTGGCCGATTAAAAATTGCTCTTTTCCAATTTTTGAAAAATAGTCCGGTATTTCCAAATTAAATGTATTAGGGATTTTTGGTTGTCCTTTATTTGTAATACGGTGCACAAAAATTCTAGCTGCTACTTTATTAGGCAAGTGGGCAGAACTCGTACTTGGAACATCTAGGAGGCAGCGGTTTACAATTTGTGTCGGAGAATCCATGGATTTATTTGCTATATTCCTTATTTTTGATTTATATTCCATTTGTATTCGCCTTTCTGGCTCTGGCAAATGCCCATGTGTGTTGTTCCGATTGATGAGAATGTTCATTACTGATAATAAAAGTTTTTACAGTAGCACCACATCCTTTACTGTTTGTTAACGTGATATGAATAACCATCCACTTTAAGTACACTTGATCCACGTTTTGATTCTACTAACTTGCAGGCATTTCATTTAAAAAATGTCATTAGCATCGCGACAATAACAAAACTAAATGCGTAGGAATGTTTGTTAATTTGTAATGCGCAATAGTTTAGATCTACCCTTTATTTTTTCTCATTTCTGCATTCATATTATTGTTAAATGGTTTGGAATCACAACACCAGTATACATTATTTTGATCTTTTTGTAACGGACATAGATTAGCTGGTCACTCATCTTTAATTGGTACAATTTCTTCCGAGCTAAATATTTTATACGAACTTTCATAATAGTATGGTTCTTGAGGGGAATCTAAACACGTGAGCAACGTGTTTAGATTCGCCTGCATCTTTGTAAGCAGAAAGACTTTCCATTTTTTCGATATCTACTTATTGTAATTTTAGTTTGAACGCCATCTAATACTTTACAGTAATTATCTAACATATTTTTACGGCGCGCAACCACTCATTTTACTACTTTTTCAGCTTCCAACCTTTTCTGTTTTCCAATTTTTTATATTAATTTATTTTTATACAACGTGTAACAGAATAAGCGCAAGACCTGAAAGTAGTTTGCTCAGAATCAGCTTCTGAATCGATTTCCATCATTATTTATATGTGTTAATTTTTCATGAAAAAATCTTTTCTTTAACTGAAATTAGAACCACCGCGTCTTAACAAGGTAATAAGATATTTTATTTAAGGAAATTTAAACCTTATCTCAAAGGAATAAAGCCTATTCAAATGCATAACCAAATTTGTAATACGCTCATAGCTATCCTACGTGTAGTGCGCGGTAAATAAAATAGTTAATTTAAGGAAGCTTAATCCTTATTGCAAAGCAATATGTCTAATTTAAATGCAAAACCTAGTTTGTTGTTCGGTCATAGCTTTCTTTACACACACATAAACATTGCTTTTTATTACATTTGAGCTAGTTGTGTTAATTTTTTTTTTAATTTAACGAAATTTAGACCTAATCCCAAAGTAATAAAGCTTTTTTAAATGCACGACCGAATGTGGTCTTTCACATTCTAAGAAATGACAAAATATTAGGAATTTTGTGGTTCGTTTTTTGCAAATGGAAGATTAATGTGAAAGAGGGAGATGCATTAATTTGCCGACTTACCCCTTTGACGTTTGATATGCCGCCGCAAGCGCCGTCACCGCCCGTAGTGCGCCCGCTCACAAGGGTAGTTATTCGCCGGCAGCGAGCGACAAATGTTCCCGCATGTCTTTTGTTTACGTGCGCGATGGCATTCCAGTACACCAATATTCAGTACACGCAGATGGTGAGGACACTGGCTCGTTGCTAAGATAATGTCGAGTTAGCGTGTCGAGAGTTCAACGCAAGATATGGTACCAGAGTGAGCGCCAGGACAATGTTAAGTGCAACTCAGCGTCTGAGGGACTCCGGTACCTGTCGTCCTAACACGGCCATAGATAGAGGGGCGAATGTGCGCACTAATTTCTTCTTTCTTTCTTTCTAAATAAACTAAATTTGCATCGAGCAAGGCGGTGGACATTTCGAAAGTGTATTAAAAAGGAGACGAAGAAAAATAGTGACATAGTGTAGTGTAAATACATAGTTCAGTTCTGTAAGTACCTTCATGTTTACCAATTTTAATTACTGTAAATATTATGATTCAAATCTTTAAACACGCAAACTTTGAATATGATATCGCGACAGTTGGGTAGTTACGCATCAGAGATAATAAGTGAGTCGGGCGGCCGCGAAAAAGACCACCCTATCACGTTTACTAATAGAACGTAGACGGCCGAAAAGTTGCTTGATTTAAAAATGCTTCCGCTTTATTAAACCTTAGAATCTTAGAATTAAGTAAACAAAATTATTCAAAGCCTACAGTCCAAAGCCTGTGAAAATGTGATGGAAAGATGAAATCATAATTTTACTAGTAATGTTCGGTCATTGAACTAACGTACATACCTAATGCATACGCTTGCTTGTAGTACCTACCTACCTAGCCAGCTGGCAGGCACACGCACGCGTGTGTGGCGCGCTTTAGTGTGCGTGGAGATCGAGTAGTGTGCTCAAACGTTTCATGTTTAGTCAGGACGTCTATTTTATAAAAAAATACTAGGTGTGGTTTAATTAAATTAAATTACAGATATTATTTTAGTCTTATAATTTAATATTCTAATTGGGGTGTATGAGCTCTTGCGTTTATTCCGTTACACGTTGTATATTACGTCATTTTCACCAGTATTAACAATTTTTTCTTTGCTAAATACCATTTCGAGGCCTTTTCATTTATATCTGGATTATTTTCTGCGTATCGGTTTGAGGTTTTTTGGTGTACCTACATCTGGATTCTTTTCTGTATAACGTTTTAACCGATATTTTTTGGGTCAATGAGGTCTCGTCTTTCTGATGCTCCTCAGGGTTCTTGTCGGTGTAACGTTTTACGGCTTCTTGTTGGGCTTCAGGTTAATTGTCCGCATAACGTTTCAGAGCGTTTAGAACTACTTCAGCATGTGCTTTTTTATAACGCTGATTAGCTTCACGTCGTTGATCCGTACGGGATTTTTCTGATGTTTTAGGTCGACCTTGTTTACGCTTGGATGGCCGGCCCTTAGCGATGACTTTTCTTTTTGCTTCAACGACTCATTCTATCGGAGTATTTGACGCATTCATATTGTCTTGCTCCACTGGGACATAAACGTCATAATGGTCTGACGAGAGATTGCCTGAAAAGAGCAAGCGCTTTGCAGGAACACCCTCTTCGCCGAACAAACCATGTAGAACGCCATCCTGATAAACTTTGATCTTAATGGGATACAAATCTACTGCGGCCTTTAATTCAGAAACCGCTCCATGAGTTGTCGAATGAAGCATACTTACACGATACTCTTCTTGTCAGTCGTAAGTATCGCCGTTTTGGTCACAAGTGTACTTGACACTTAAATCTTGCCATTTACGGCATACATACTCGACTCACATGATGAAAGCGAGCTTTCAACATTTTGTATACTGTCTAAGTCCGTCAACGAAGATACGGGCTCGTACTAAACAAATCTAAACTTTGGTTTGAACCTAATTATTTATATTTCTTTATTAGTATTTTCCTAATACAGATTAATAAAAAAATAACATAATAATTAAATAATTAAGTATGTTGAATTCGCAAGAGTGAAACGGATTTTTTGGACATTTGACAGTTCTGCGATTGGCATCGGTCATCGGTGCAGTCCTTCGTTGTTGCGCTTCCGTCTCGTTATGTACTGTGCCATTTTGTGTTTTACTTCTTTTTACGACCCTATTTGCCGTCCCTGGACCTCGATATCTTCCTCATCTGACGACCTTTGCTTACCATACCGTTGTAAATCCGTCCTCTTGACAATGCCATGTTCAGCAAAAAGTCGACGTATACTTTGTATAAACTGCAACGTCTGCTTAAACACGTTTCGACGTTATCTCGTTCATGAGCTCAACACAAGAGTTATTTCGTTGCTTATTATTTTTAATCTAAATATATCAATCATGTCCTAATCAAATTATAAAATGTATGACATACACAAGCACAGTCTGTCCGAAAGATCTATGTATCCGAAAGATGTATTACATAAATTGACTAAACTAATACATTATTGTCTTGTTATTTCATGTTTCGTTTGAACTGTCTTTACTTGTTGTTTATTGTTCATTTGGAACCATTTGTACAACATGTGCTGCTGGCATTAAGCTATTGTATCAATTGTTAACAACATAAGTTTATATTGAGTTTCTTATTTCAGATTACTGAGGAAGATTACATTTGTGAACCTTGTAATGAACTCCTCATGAGAAGCATAAACCAGCAATTAACAACAAGCTGTGGATGGTGCTCAAGCTTCAGGGTCATCTCAACCAGGTCGAAGACAAGTGTGCAGTCTTTGTGGACGGTCAACACTTCATCGTCAGAGCCATTTTATTGTTTTTGACAATCCTTCAGAAGAGCAAAGACAGATAAATGTTGTTTAAATTCGAAAGTAACAGTCTGTCGGTCTATATGTCACCTTTTCACGCCTAAACCACTGAACGGATTTCGATAAAATTTGGCATGGAGATAGATGACATCCTGGGGAAGGAGATTTGCCAGTATAAGAGCGCTTGTAGACGTCCGTTTTTTTCACCGGATAACGGACCGTGTTTTTTGTCGGATTCGCGGTGGTGTATGAATTATCGACACGGTCACGGTAACGGCAAGGTAGGGGGTGCGAAGAATCTCCGGGTTACGAATGGCCGCCAAACCCAACTGACCTTGGCGACGTATAATGGACGCACGTTACGGCTTGACGAACACTTAGTGCAGCTAGAAGAAGAGCTCGGAAAAATAAGGTGGCACATTCTTGGGCTGAGTGAAGTCCGAAGACAGGGGGAGGACACAATAACCCTTGAATCGGGCCACCTTTTGTATTATCGAGAGGGAGACCAGCTATCCCAAGGCGGAGTCGGGTTCCTGGTAAACAAATCCCTTTGTGACAACGTTGTGGAAGTCTCCAGTGTCTCGAACAGGGTAGCATATCTCGTAGTGAAGCTAACCGAGAGGTATAGCCTCAAGGTTATTCAAGCTTACGCACCGACCTCGGCACACTCGGATGACAAAGTTGAGGAAATGTTTGAGGATATTTCCAAGGCCTTGCATTCCACCACTAAGGCCCACTACAACGTTCTCATGGGGGATTTTAACGCTAAAGTGGGAGTACAGAATTGCAGCGAATCGGTAGTAGGAGCCTACGGGTTTGGCAATAGGAATCATAGGGGGCAAATGCTTGTCAACTTCCTTGAGAAGGAGGGGCTTTTCTTAATGAATTCCTTCTTTAAGAAACAGCCCCAAAGAAAGTGGACGTGGCGAAGTCCCGACAATATGACTAAAAATGAGATAGACTTCATCATAACGGATAAAAAGCATATATTCAGAGATGTCTCGGTGATCAACAGGTTCAATACCGGCAGTGATCAAACACTTGTTCGAGGCTCTCTGAATATCAACTTCAAGCTCGAGCGAAATCGTTTGATGAAGTCTGGGCTCCGTCCAAATATGCTCCAAACTATGTTGGGATCTGAAGCGTTCCAGTCAGACCTGGAGAACCAATTTGCTGCCGTGGAATCCACAGATGACGTCAACCAGGCGCTCGACCAAATGGTGGAAGTCCTCAGGGAGGAAGGTACGCGATTTTGCAAAATGCGGCGTAAAGGCAAGAAGTCGAAACTTTCGGATGAGACTCTGAAGCTTATGTCGGAACGACGTGAAAACCCACCTATCACTTCGTCAGAACAACGGGCACTCAACAAAAATATTAGAACATTGGTACGACGTGACCTCCGACGCTCCAATACACGCTCAATAGAGAAAGCGATTGAGCAAAATCGGGGGTCGAAAGTGTTCGTCCAATCACTCGGGAGGAGCCACCTGACGAAGTTGACCAAATCTAGTGGGGATACCGTCGTTTCGAAGCCGGAGATCCTTTCGGAAGTCGAAAACTTTTACGGCCAATTGTACGCATCGCATGCATCACGACCTGATCCCGAAAATGAGGATTCCAGAGACACCTTAACCCGCCATTTCACGGAAGACCTGCCGGAAGTCAGCCAAGATGAAATCGAGGCGGCTCTTAAACAGCTTAAAAATGGAAAAGCCCCTGGTGAGGACGGCATTACGACTGAGCTCCTGAAAGCGGGAAGAAGTCCTGTACTGAAAGAGCTTCGGGAGCTCTTCAACTCTGTCCTGTTCTCTGGGAGAACTCCAGAAGCGTGGCGAAAGAGCGTGGTCGTTCTCTTCTTTAAAAAGGGTGATAAGACCCTTTTAAAGAATTACAGACCCATTTCGCTCCTAAGCCACGTATATAAGTTGCTTTCAAGAGTCGTCAAGAATCGTCTAGCGCGAAGACTCGACGAGTTTCAGCCGCCGGAGCAGGCCGGGTTTCGAGGAGGTTACAGCACCATAGACCACATCCACACAGTGCGGCAAATTATACAGAAGTCCGAAGAGTATAATCGGCCCCTATGTCTTGCTTTTGTGGACTATGAGAAGGCTTTTGACTCTATCGAGACCTGGTCTGTTTTGCAGTCTATGCAGCGATGCCAAGTTGACTGGCGATACATCCAAGTGCTGAGATGTCTTTATGAAAACGCGACAATGACCGTCCAAACTCAGAACCAGCAAACTGAACATATCCCCCTGCGTCGAGGTGTGAGGCAAGGGGACGTTATTTTCCCGAAATTGTTCTCTAACGCTTTAGAGGATGTGTTTAAGACGCTGAACTGGGAAGGACGCGGCATTAACATCAACGGCGAGTACATCTCACACTTGAGATTTGCAGATGACATCGTCATAATGGCTGAGTCGCTGCATGACTTGCAGCAGATGCTGGACGGCCTAGTTGATTCTTCTGTACGCATTGGTCTCCGGATGAACTTGGACAAAACCCAAGTTATGGTCAACGACCACGTTAGTCCGGGACCGATTGCTGTTAATGGCGATGCTCTCGAAGTTGTTCGTGAATACGTTTACCTCGGTCAAACTCTGCAGTTTGGTAAGAACAACTTCGAGAAGGAGGCTAACAGAAGAATTCAGCTGTCTGGGCAGCTTTTGGGAAGCTCCGTCGAGTCTTCTCGTCGCGTATCCCGCAGAGCCTAAAGACTAAAGTCTTCAATCAGTGCGTTCTGCCTGTGATGACCTATGGAGCCGAAACGTGGACACTCACGGTACGGCTGGTCCATAAATTCAAGGTCGCTCAGCGAGCTATGGAACGTGCTATGCTTGGAGTATCTCTGAGAGATAGAATCCGGAATGAGGTAATCCGGCAGAGAACCAAAGTTGTCGACATAGCTCACAGAATAAGCAAGCCTAAGTGGCAATGGGCCGGCCATATTAGCCGTAGAACCGATGACCGCTGGGGTAGACGTGTTCTTGAGCGGAGACCGCGAATCGGAAAACGTAAGGTAGGACGCCCTCAGGCTAGGTGGAGCGACGATCTTCGCAGGGTGGCTGGTAGCAACTGGATGAGAGCTGCCGAGAATCGAGCTGAATGGCGTGCAATAGGGAATATGCATGTGATTCAAATATGGGTCAATTTTTTTTTTTTATAAACTATGTTACTTCAGAATGATGCGTCCATCAACATTTTTGAATGAAATTTCTTTTTGAGCGAGAAATTAATTTTTTTAAAGTCCCAAAAAACTGTGGGTAATTCAAATACTTGAAAAGGCTAAGAGCGGATGTGTCGTAACAATCTGGGATAACAATCAAAATGTCAATGTCAAGTCAATCAATAAGTGTCAAGTCAATGTCAAACGCTCATAGAAAAAGGAGTGTTTGACGTTGACTTGTCTGTTTTCACGGTCTGTGACGTCACCACACCAAGCGCGCCAAATGGAGGGCGTTTAAATAGCCCGGATCGGTTGGATATTTTTAAACATTTTTTTAACTACTTTAAAATTGCTTTTTTTCCGTCGAATTTCTTTTTACTATTATTTGACGATGTAAACTATCGAATAAAAATATTAAAAAAATACATGCATATTCCCTATTGGAGAGGCCTATGTCCAGCAGTGGATTGCTATAGGCTGATGATGATGATGTATGAATTATAATGAATGTGTGTACATGCACCGGACATCGGTCCGGCGAACAATTTACGCCCGATGCACCACCGCTTCCCCTCGGCGCGACGGACACCGGTCCGGTGTAAGAAAGGGCGGTCATCCACGCCAGTGTATTGGTGCGTGTTGACGCTGCCGGACGTATTGCCTGTTTTCTGTTAATTGAGTGCCGTCTACCTGCGTTCTTTTAAAAATGGGTGATATTGACATGGAATTGTTAATAAGTTTGGTTGGAAATAGGCCTGTACTGTGGGACAAAACCCAAGAGTGCTATAAAAATAGACAGTCGAGTTTTGCCGCTTGGAGAGAAATTTGTCTTGCGTTAAATGAAGGTTTTGAAACGATGTCCGAGAAAGAAAAAAATGATTTTGGTAAGTAACATTTTATTTTCATTATTTTTATGCATATTGATTTTGCCATGGTACACGCCCTACTGGTGACATGAAATACTCTGCATATTTGTTACGAATCATATTTGCTGTTACATTACCTCATGTTGAATGGGAACGAGGCAAATGGCATAGAGTAGACATCATGTGTGAACTAGCATTGTCAGTAGCATTATTAGCAATACCCTCTACTTTATGAATTATGTTTTGTAATAAGCAGCATGTTTTTACAATGTTAACAGCAGTATCTGTTGAAACATTTAATGGTCTATGCAAAATCCTCCATTTATTGGATAAAATACCAAATGCGCATTCGACGTTGCGTCTCGCTCTTGTGAGACGATAATTGAATATTTTTTTTAATGAATCAAGTTGACGAGTTGGACGAAGTACGTGTTGATGTAAAGCGAAAGCTTCATCAGCAACAAATACATAAGGTAACTCACTGCCTGCACCTGGCAATTGCTTAGGTCGAGGAATATTTAATTTATCGCCTACTATTCTTTTCCAAAATTCTGTTTCTTTAAATACTGCTGAATCGCATTCTTTGCCGTAGGCTCCAACATCAATAAAAACAAAATTATAGTTTGTGTCTACCACAGCCATTAATACTATTGAGAAATAGTGCTTGTAGTTGAAAAACATTGATCCACTTTCTTCTGGCTTGATGATTCGAATATGTTTGCCGTCAATGGCTCCCAAGCAATGAGGAAAATTTGCATTCGTCTCGAAATTTTTTGCTATTGTTAACCATTCGTCTTCCGATGGTAGTTTCATATAAATTGGAGAAAGGGTTTCTCAAAAGGGGAGCTTATTTCTCTTTTTGTCTTCTGTACAGAACTGAACTGATGCTGTAATAATTTAGCCACAAATAAATAATAAAAAAACTATTATACATATATTTTTAACATGAAAATAATAAAGATTGCTTTTGACCATGAAAATTTGCAATAAGGACCTGATATTAATTTATTATTTTCTTTTGTAGATATCATCATCTGATAGAATTTGCCATTCATGCTGGATGAGTTGTAAGCGTGCTGCCACACGTATTGAGCACGTTGATGAAGCTCGTGGAGTTTCTACTACTAGAAGTTGACATTGAAACAGGTGACTCTGAGCCAATTATTGCTGAACCAGTTAATGAAAATCTAGAAGTGCCTGCTGAAGGTGTATCTAGCGACATAACATTGGAAAATTATAGACGGGCAGCAAATACTGCTTCTCACTGCCTTTTCCCTCAATGCTCTAATATGAATCTGCACAATATGGCAGATTCATTTAGAGCAACGATACTCAGTACTTGTAAATATTATATCCCTGTGCACAGTCGTGTCTGTACAAAACATAGACTGAGTAATGAGTGGAGTAATCTGTATGATTCAAGTAGTAGCATGAGCACAGTTACTTCACAACAAGTAGAACACATTTTTTCATTTGTGAATGCTTTCAAGCCCTGCCTCAATTTCACAAATGTTGAAGCCATTCAAGAAATTGAAGATAACATATTTTTCTTTTGGACTGGAAGGTCCAAACAAGACTTTTTAACACTTCTTAATGAAGTTCCTCGCATACAAGGAATGCATTTTGAGATTAGCTGCATTGTTAATTAAAATGAGGACCGGTGAATCAGATGTACGGCTATCTAATTAGATATACCGCGTAGCACATGTAACGTTGTGGCTTCACACCTGAACTTAGTCGAGTAGTTACTATGTTACTAAGTGGTTGAAACAACACTAACTTAACACTAAATTACATGCCCAACACTAGTTGACTGACATTACTCATTCATTTCATCTGCAACCAGCCATACTAGCGGTTCAATATGTAGAACCCCTAGATTTACCATGTGCCCCGAGTCTAGGGTGAGTTCATCATCATTATTATAACTATTATACTGTACTGCGGCTTCTACACCTCGGCTTCTACGTTCCGGCCTCTTACGTCCGGCTAAGGACAGGACGCGTTGGCATGCTGCCCATGCCCGCAACCGAGTCCTTGCCGAGGCCTGGCCTACCTGCGGCCTACCGCCGCGAGCTACCTGCGGCCTAACGCCGAGTACTACCTGCAGGCCTGAGCTGACAGGCCTCCTCGTCGGCCACGTGTTTCCGACCCGTGCCGGCCCTACCGTTCCAACTGAGCCTGCGCTGGCAGGCCCCTTCCTACTACGACGGATGACCAAGGACGGTACCCTTCTACCTACCTAAGTGTGCGAGTGCTCGGAAAGATCAGTGACCTTACCCGCGACCTAGCTGTGGATCTCCTACTTAATATATGTATCAATCTACCCAGCTAGTTTTACTTATCTCCCTCTACACTACCTACCTACCTATCAGTTAACGGCCTGCGCAGCCTACCTGCAAAGCCCTAGCCGTTACACACATTAGAGCGACTAATGAACAAATGCAGGGAAATCCTGGTTCAAGATGTTGTACCTATGCACCTGGACATTACTCACATATCAAGAGAAACTCTAATGGATCATAACCTGAAATACCAAATGGTATAATTATACAATGAAAACTACACAAACGCTATAATTATTTGCGATGGGACATACATATATAAATAAAAGTTCCAATTACTCCTTCCAAAAATATACGAATTCTTTACACAAATGTAGAAATCTACTAAAGCCATTTTTATTTGTGGCAAGTGATGGTTACATCTTAGATTGTTTCGGTCCGTACAAGGCTACCACATCCGATGCCGACATAATGATTTCCCTTTTTGATTATGAAAACTCTCCTCTTAGATTATATTTTCAAGAAAATGATGTGTTTATATTGGATAGGGGTTTCCGAGATTCTATAAGGATGTTAGAAGGTTGTAATTATCGGCCATATATGCCTAATTCTCTATCAGAAGGTACCAATTAACAACACAGCAGACCAACCGAAGCCGCTGTGTAACAATATGCCGCTGCACGCGCTGGGTAGTTGAGGCAGTAAATGGTCACTTCAAAAGAGATTTTAAGCTCCTGAGGCTAGACTATTTTAATAAATCAGTGCCAAATATGATGCAGAACTTTCAGATAGCTGCCAGTTTACTTCACCGATTTGGTGTTCGTCTTCGAGATAGAGATGATTCTAATGAAATAGTTGCAATAATTAGAGAGAGAATTCATTTTAAAAATAATTTAGCCCTATTGGTTGAGGAACTAAATATGAATCTGTTTTTCAAAGCATAACAGCTGACAGAGATAATTTATTTATGTTTCCTAGATTAAGTTATAGTGAATTGATACTATTTGGTCTAGGTACAGTCTCGGACTTTAATTGATGAGCCACCTGGCACTGTTCGTATTTTAGCCGTGTAATGCAAATTGGTTTATTCGGTTCCCGACACACAAAGTCATGTCTTCGTATTCGAAGAAGAAAATTATATTCTTTACCGGTTGGCTAACCTGAGAGCCAGAACTACAAACTTGACAGCAGAGTGACCCAAAGTCAACCAATTGCAGGTCTAGCAACAGTAACCTTGCAACGATAAACAATCGTTGCTAGGTTACTGTTGCGATAGTAACGTTAGCGTACGGATAAATATTAAAAGTCATTTCGACAAGTTCGAAAGTAACGTCTCTGACATCGTTACTTCAACTGTCACTGTCTTCAGTTAAGTTTTCAGAATTATCGAGTTAATGATACATGATTCAAAGGAGGTCGGTATCAAATAGATTTGATAAACTTAATGCAACATTGTATTTATTTTTATCATTTAGAGCTTATTAGTCAACCTCTATTTATTTATTTATTTAGGATCTCCAACAAAGGCTGTACACAGATCATGTGAAATAGACTGCACTTAAAAAGTATCACGTAGGTGAACTCCTTCACTTACAGGAGACCACAGCATGCATAATTGAATTTACATCTAAGCTAACAAATTTATAATACCATTGAAATATATTGAAAAAGTTTAAGAGAATTAAATTAAAAACACATTAAAGATATTAAATAAATGAAATTGAAAAATTACATTCACAATAAGATATCATTTTTTTCTCTATGGATAAGACTTATTTCCGATTATAAGTAATTTATTTGTCATCTTGTTTACGAGCATGCGATTTGAGTTCGTGTTTAATCGTGTAATCTCGTGAATGTATGAAACTGCAAAATTGAAAAGTTTGAAGGTGGCTCGTCAATTAAAGTCCGTGACTGTACTTATCAGATAAGGCAAGCCAGATCCAAAACGGGGAACATATATTCGTTTTCATGGATCATATAAAATAGAAATATGTAGGGACAAACAAGATTTTTCTCAGTATAATCTAAGAGGATTTACTGATACCACTGGCAAACCCACATACTGCTGCTGAGAGGCTATATAATGAGAGTCAAATAAGAACGAGAAATGTGGTAGTGTTAGAACGAGTAAATGCTCTCTCATTTGGCGTTTGGAAGAAAAGGTTCCCTTGTGTGGGATCAAAACTACGAGTAAAATTAAGCAATTTTCAAGCAATAATTGTGAATACGGCAATTTTTCACAATATTTGTGTGGATAAAAATGATACACTGCCAGAAAAAACAGCAATTTGACATGATGTGATACAGGATGTGGAGGAAACTTCAATACCACCCAAAGTGATCAAGAGTATCGCAGCAATTAATTGGCACATACTTTTCATCTTTGCTAAGCTCAAAGAAGTAACATAAATACCCAGATGATGTATATGTCTACAATTGAATAGTCTTGAATTTTAGATTGAAATTGTATGACTTATTGGAGCTGCCGGAGGGCCAGGGTCTGGAGACGGCCCTCCACGCTAAGAGGAAGCGCAAGTGGCCACCGTAAGTAGTTCTTCTCATTTATGTATGTCAGTTGTAGATATTGTAGTGACTCAGTTCCTGGCACATAGTCACCAGCTACCAGAAACCACGTTTTGATTGATATCCGTAAGAAATAGTGAAGCAACCATCTTGAAAAAGACGTATGTTACATTACCACGTTTTTGACGTTCCGCAAAGAAATAGGGAAACAGTTATCTGGAAGGAGACGAGAACGTAGCTGCACACCATGACACGCATAGTGAACACCCACGCGGCACGAGCATCATCACAATGCTGCACTCATTTCGCCATTTCGCTTCGAAAGAAGCGGTTTGTAAGCCAAGCAGAAGCACTAGCACATCAGTATCTTCATTCCACACTTCAGGGCCACGAAGATGGACATGGATACTCGTCGCGGACGACACACGCGCCCCGCAGATCGGCAGGCAGTGTTCTGGGTCTGCAATCTTCACTCGACGACGGCGCCCGGCGGAAAGGAACGCGCACGGCGCGCGACTCCTATTTATGCCTTCGCGGCGATAGTGCCGTGTGCAAATCTGCGTCCCGCGCCCCGCGCGCGGCTCGTCCTACGGCGTATCGCTATTGGTCGACTAATTGTAAATAGTAATAGGCTAGCACCTAATTGTAATAATAACATTGTATATATAAAGAGGGGGTTTTGGCAAAATACACAGATCATCCGAACACGTCTTTTAATCTACCTACCTGCAAACCACGAAATTGGTGACCCCAAAAACTCAAGCCGCAATCTGAAGAGGAGTCAAGACGCCTACCTTCTGAAGAACAGCAAAATGTCGAAGAACGACCAGATCGAGGAGTTCTGCGATGCCCACGGTGCCACATCGGTGAAAAGCGACGTCGCTGCCATATCGCTGCCTGCGCGTTTGCCACCATTTTACCGCCAAAATCCACGACTATGGTTCGCACAATTTGAAACCGCCATCGCCGGAAGCAAGATCGGAGAAGATCAGAAATTTAACCTAGTCGTTCCACTGCTGGGCTACAGTGATCTGGAGCAGATTGGTGACATCATTCTGAATCCACCTGCCACGGGAAAATACAGCACACTGAAGAACAGGCTGATAGCGACATACCAAGAGTCAGACCATCGCCAACTGCAAAAATTGCTCGCCGGGCTCGAACTCGGCGACCAGAAGCTTAGCCAACTACTGCGCAAGATGCGCGATTTGAGTGGCAAACTGATGTCAGACGAAGCGCTCAAGGTTATGTGGCTCAATCAGCTACCCATGCAAGTCCGCGCCGTGATCGCTGTGAACACAGAATCCACGCTCGAGGTCCTGGCTGCGATGGCCGACAAAATGATGGAACACTTCGAACCAGCATCAGTGGCCGCAGTCTCCACAGCAACCTCGCCAAGCTGTGGAAGTCATCACCCATCATCATCCATCACGAATTTGCAAGTGGAATTGCTATCAAAGCAAATCGAGAAGTTATCAGTTGAAATCGCCGAGATACGCACAAACCAGGAACAACGCGCGGCGCACGCCCGCCCCTCTCGCTCTCGTTCCCGCCATACATCGTGGTCGCGCCACCGCAGCACTTCGCACCAGAACTCCCGCGGATCGAGCAAACCGGGCGACGCTGATTGGTTGTGCTATTATCATTACCGATTCGGTGACAAAGCACGCAAATGCGAATCACCTTGTTCTAAAATCAAGAAGGAAAACTAGAACATACATCGACTGTGGCGGAAGTCGATGTAAGCCAACGAAGTTACCGTCTCTGCATCATCGATATCAACAACCGAGAGAAGTTTCTCGTTGACACCGGAGCCGACATATCAGTTTTAGCAGCAAGAAACAAGAAATATTCGAAGCCGACAGACAGTACCTACAAATTATTCGCAGCAAACGGCACAGAAATACGTACCTACGGAGAGCCTAAATGAAGAAGCTTTAAATGGACATTCGTCGTCGCCGACGTCAAGACATCGATACTGGGCGCAGATTTCCTAGTAAATCACAAATTACTAGTCGATCTACATCAACGGAAACTTATCGACCGCGTTACCGATCTCGCTGTAAATACCATAAGAATTCAAGCCACAGAAGAAGCCGTCTACTTAATCGACCGCAACCATGCATACCACGACATACTGAGGAAGTATCCAGATGTTCTGCGACCCGTATCACACAAGACTTCTGCAAAACACGACGTGAAACACCACATAGAAACAACAGGCCAACCTATTTACTCAAGGCCACGCCGACTTCCTCCGGACAAGTACAACGCAGCAAAAATAGAATTTGAGAAGATGATGGAGATGGGTATCTGTAAACCTTCAAAAAGCCCATGGGCCAGCCCATTACACGTCGTCAAGAAGAAGGATGGCTCATTGCGTGTATGCGGGGACTACCGAAGACTTAACGCCGTGACTGTACCCGACCGCTACCCAATTCCGAGACTACAAGACTTTACGTACCAACTACATGGGAAGAAAGTTTTTTCGAAACTCGACATGAAGATGGCCTATTATTCCATACCAAACAATGAAGAAGACGCTGCTAAGACCGCCATTACAACGCCATTCGGTCTCTTCGAGTTTACATGCATGCCGTTTGGTCTACGTAACTCGGGTCAAACATTCCAACGGTTCATGCACGAAGTACTGCGAGGACTCGACGATATAGTATTTTGTTTCGTCGACGATTTACTAATCTACTCAAATAATGAAGAAGAACATCAGCGCCACCTACATCAAGTGCTCAAACGATTGAACAACTACGGCATCACACTCAATATCGAAAAATGCGAGTTCGGCACGAACAAAATACAATTTCTCGGATATGAAGTCACACAAGAAGGAATCAAACCCACACAAGACCGCATCCAAACTATAACCAACTACCCGAAACCGACAACAATACAAGAATTACGAAGATTTTTGGGAATGCTAAACTTTTACCGCAGCTGCCTACCTCATCAAGCCGAACATCAAAACCTTCTCAACAAATACCTAAATAACGCCAAAAAGAACGATAAATCACCGATCGCCTGGACGCCAGAAGCCGAAGAAGCATTCGAGACATGCCGCCGAAGCATACTCGAGGCAACTACGCTAACGCACCCGGTACCTAGCGCGCCGCTATCTTTGTTTACCGACGCATCGAACACTAGCATCGGCGCCGTTCTGCAACAAAAGGTCGACAACGTGTGGAAACCACTCGCATTTTACTCAAAAACAATGACCGAGACACAGCGACGCTACAGCGTGTACGATCGCGAATTATTGGCTATGTACACCGCTGTCCAACATCTACGACGGCTAATAGAGGGCAACGACCTAATAATATACACCGACCACAAACCTCTAACGTACGCACTAACGAGAACGCCGAGCAGTACCGACACGCCGAGAAGAGAACGACAACTTCACTATATAAGCCAATTCTGCGCAAATATCAAATACATACACGGCGATAAGAATGAGGCAGCTGACGCATTGTCACGGATAGAAGAGGTCGAATTACTAAACTCGACTATCGACTACAATCAACTTGTTGGGGTTGTCTACGATCGTGCCTGAACAACCCCAAGCTGAAGTTCACCCGACTGACTATGCCTGGAGTTCATCTACCCATACTATGCGAAACATCAACAAACAACGTTCGACCGTATTTACCACAAACTTATCGTTTTGCCGCTTTCAAAGCGCAACACGACTTAAGTCACCCCGGGGTACGAACATCAAGAAAATTAATAGCAACAAAATTCTTCTGGCCTTCCATGAACAAAGACGTCACTACATGGGCAAGGGCCTGCATCGGCTGTCAGCGCGCGAAAGTCCAACGCCACGTGAGGAGCCCGCTCGGTAAATTCGAAGAATCAGCGCGCTTCGAACATATTCATGTTGACATCGTCGGACCACTACCCCCATCTAATGACTACCGATACCTCGTCACGATGATCGACCGCTGCACAAAGTGGCCCGAAGCGATCCCTACGCGTGACGTCACCGCTGAGACTGTCGCCAAGGCCGTATACGACGGGTGGATATCACGATTCGGATGCCCGTTACGACTCACAACAGACCAAGGGCGACAATTCGAGTCTGCGCTATTCACATCGCTAATGAAGAAGTTCGGCATAAATCGCATTCACAGCACTGCATTCCACCCACAAGCGAATGGTCAAGTCGAGCGATGGCACCGCACACTAAAATCAGCATTGATGGCGAGAGCAGCGCCGCGACACGGTGGAGCGAGGAACTACCCACAGTTCTCCTAGGATTACGTACCGCACTTCGTGAAGATACCTCCGTCAGCGCAGCCCTAATGACGAACGGTACAACATTACGTATTCCGTCCGATTTCTTCGTGCCTACAACGCCGAACATTGAAGATGCTGAATTCGTACGTCAGCTGAGTGAAAAAATGTCGTCACTATCGCCTGGGAAAAGAAACCAATCAACGAACGCGAACACATTCGTATACAAGGATCTCGCAACATGTACGCACGTGTTTCTGCGAAACGACACTGTACGCAGCCCACTCACACCACCTTACGACGGCCCGTTCGAAGTACTACAACGCAGCGAAGAAGGAAAGCTGTTTACATTGCGCCTACCTCGTCGCACCGCCATCGTGTCAGTCGATAGATTGAAGCCGGCGTATATGTACAAATTAGACGACACAGGAACAACAACGTCGAACTCGCCTCCACTTGCGACATATTCGCCGACTCAAGGTCATCGAAACGCATCAGCGGACACTCACACATCGAACGCACCGAGTAAACAAACCTACGGCACTCGATCCGGCCGCGCAGTGAAACCCAACGTACGCTTCGCTTAGGAGGGAGTGATGTAGTGACTCAGTTCCTGGCACATAGTCACCAGCTACCAGAAACCACGTTTTGACTGATATCCGTAAGAAATAGTGAAGCAACCATCTTGAAAAAGACGTATGTTACATTACCACGTTTTTGACGTTCCGCAAAGAAATAGGGAAACAGTTATCTGGAAGGAGACGAGAACGTAGCTGCACACCATGACACGCATAGTGAACACCCACGCGGCACGAGCATCATCACAATGCTGCACTCATTTCGCCATTTCGCTTCGAAAGAAGCGGTTTGTAAGCCAAGCAGAAGCACTAGCACATCAGTATCTTCATTCCACACTTCAGGGCCACGAAGATGGACATGGATACTCGTCGCGGACGACACACGCGCCCCGCAGATCGGCAGGCAGTGTTCTGGGTCTGCAATCTTCACTCGACGACGGCGCCCGGCGGAAAGGAACGCGCACGGCGCGCGACTCCTATTTATGCCTTCGCGGCGATAGTGCCGTGTGCAAATCTGCGTCCCGCGCCCCGCGCGCGGCTCGTCCTACGGCGTATCGCTATTGGTCGACTAATTGTAAATAGTAATAGGCTAGCACCTAATTGTAATAATAACATTGTATATATAAAGAGGGGGTTTTGGCAAAATACACAGACACACACTCGACGCGCGCCAGCGGCAGCGGTCGGACGTGTTGTGCGCAGTGCGGTACGAGTGCTCTCCCGATTCCGGTTCCAAGCGATCCTGAATTCAAGACTTCATAGTGTTATACTTTGTTATTGATAGTAAAATATTATTTATATTTTATTATTTATAGCAAAATTATAACGACTATCTTCAGCTACTTGCTGTGTGCCTTTTTCAAGGCACAGCTTGTAAGGGTTTCGATAACAGTTATCCGTCATTGAAACGTACGTCGTGTTGTTGGCCCCTTCTGGGTAAAACCACAGTTTCGTGGTCCTCGGTGGATACCTATACGGTGCCAACGAAGCCGAGGGGGTGTTGACCCAATCGCACCCGCCGATCCCCTTCAGGGTGAGGCAGAAAGTTGGACGGGTCCCAGTGTTCGGCCTTGGGGGGTCTCCTAGTCGGCATTGGTGACAGTTTTGCTTTCACAGCTACACACCTGTTGTGGTCGGGTGTGTCTACCCCGACACAACAGACCCATTTAGGACCCCGTTGCACCAATAAGATAGGCAACGGGCAAAAGCAAGCTTAGGGCTCACCTTAGGTACTCAACCTCCCTGTCTATACCCGACAGGGAGGGTTTACACATCCCCGGGCATCCCTCCCGGGGAGTTAGAGTTAGGATTTATGTTAGGAGATAGTAGGTAATTAGTACTAGATAGACATAGAGAGATGGATCCTTTAATTAGGAAACTTTTCTCTATCATCCTTAGGCTATTAGCCGAGCCCACTGCGGAAGAAAAGGCCGCTATTAGGAAAGAGATAGACGAGCTAGCGCCGCTACTCGATCCCAAGCCCAGTCCTTCTGACTCTAACATCGCTGACTTCAGCGATGTTATTCCCCAATCCCAGTCTCTTCCAGCTATAGAGCTGGAAGACCCCTTTATTAGGTCCCCCAGTCCGGCCTTCAGCCCGGCATTCAGCCCAGCGGTAGAGTCAATGGACACTACCGAGCCGGCCGCTTCCTCAAAGCGAGCCGCTACGCCCTTCAACTATGCCTCAGACACTGAGAATGCCTCCGCTCCTTCCTCTTCCTCCCATTCCGAGGACGACGGGTTTACCCCAGTCTCAGGAAAGGGGAGCAAAAGGAAGAAGAAGAGGCAAACATCCAGTCAGGCAAACAAAGTCATCGCCGTCGATGACGTAATTTCCCCCACCCCTAACCCCGTAGCGCAAGTAGCCGGTATAGCGCCTAGTAGCGCTACCGTTGCGACAGTAGCTTCCCCCTCCACCTCCCCCGCCGCGACCGATGCACAAGTTGCACCCGCCGTCCCTATCACTTCGGGCACTAGAAAGCCCCGTCCCCCACCCCCCGTGTTCCTTCAGGACAAGGGGAAGTGGACAGATGTGTCCAAATGGTGTGTCGAAAAGAAAATCGGCTTCACCAACGCCAAGTCTACCCTACAGGGTATTAAAATCTCTGTCCCGACCGCGAACGATTATCGCGAGTTAACTAAACTTCTGCGAGCTAGAGGAATCTCATTCCACACCTTCTCGCTCCCAGAAGAAAAACAGATTAGGGTCGTTATAAAACGTATCCCTAAGGAAATAGCCCCCGCCGACATAAAAGCCGACCTTCAGTCGCAAAATGTCCCCGTGGACGAAGTCCACCGCATGCACCGCTCGCGTGGCGGTGAAGCATACGACATGCTACTTGTCGTGTGCTCTCCCGTAGAGGGGCATCACCCCATTTTCAACATCAGGTCCCTCTGTAACCTTACCGGTTTTATAATAGAGAAACCCCGTAAAAACGGGAATATAGGGCAATGCCACCGTTGCCAGCTCTATGGCCATTCGCAAAAGCACTGCCATGCGACCCCCAGGTGCGTAAAGTGCCTGGGAGAGCACGGCACTGCCGATTGCACGCGTCCTAAGGACCGTTCCCTCTGCCTCAGCCCTCCCAGCTGTGTGCTATGTGGCCAAGAAGGGCACCCAGCCAATTACCGTGGCTGCCCCAAAGCCCCAAAGTCAAGTTCTCCCAAGCTTAATAAGCGTGCTGACAATCGTCAGTATAGGGAATTCCCTCCCATTCCTTCCTCTCAAATTCCAGAGAGACTTAGCCCTCAGCGCCCCAGTCCCTGGAATATGCTGCAACACCAGCAATCATTCCCCAAGTTAGCCTCCGCGAAACCCCCTGCCCCCCACACCCCCCTCTACTCTCTCATGGACCCGCGTATCCGTGCCCACCCCCCAGCGCACCTCGCGCCCCCCGCGCATTTTGCACCCCCCCCTCCCCCCGCACCCCCCGCGCCCTCCGCGCCTCTCGCAAAACGCGCTCCCGCGCCAGCTAACTCTCGCCCCGCTCCCACTTCTGTGGCTCCCCAAAACCCTAACGTAGGTAAAGATCCCTTTAACGTGTTAGCATCCACGTTCATGATCTTTTACTCCCCCCGCGCTATCAGAATGGCCGCCGAAATCCAGGCAGCCAGGGATAGATGCGATCTAGCTCAGATCCAAGTGATCTACAACGCGTACTCGGACGTTACGCAAGCCCTAATTTCCCTCGCTAATCCAACTCATAATGGATAAAGCCATCTTAGCTAGGTTTAAACCCCGATCCCTCAGGCTAGGTATCTTCAATGCCAATGGCATCAACGGTCAACGAGATGAGATCTCTCTCTTCCTCCGCGACCATCAATTAGATATTCTCCTTGTTCAGGAAACGTTCCTCAAACCTAGTAACCGCAATCCCTCCATAGCCAACTATCGTATAGTCCGTAACGATAGAACGCGTTGCCACAAGGGCGGAACCCTCATTTATTATAAAAAGGAACTTTATTGCATCCCTATGGACCCTCCCACCCTCTCTCGTTTAGAAGTCTCTATATGCCGTCTAGGCATGTCTGGTCACGAACCGATCACTCTAGTGTCGGCTTACCTCCCCCCCCAGAGTGCCGCTGAGGACTTTCAGTCCCTCTCGGACGACCTCTCTGCCCTATTAGGCCTTAGTAATTCCGCTATAATAGCAGGCGATTTCAATGCCAAACATCCCGCGTGGAATAGTTCCACTACCTCCACTAGAGGGCGACACTTGTTCGACCTCTCTTCCTCCAAGAACTTTGATGTCATCGCTCCGATGACTCCCACTCACTTCCCCCACGACCCCAATCATACCCCCGACGTACTCGACCTGGCGCTCCTTAAGAACGTCAGCCTACGTCTAGACTCGATAGAAACGGTAGACGAGCTTAACTCTGACCACCGTCCAATAGTTATAAGACTGGCCCCCCGCATAGGTCACCCGGACGATGCCTCCCAATCTCCCCTAGCCACCAAAAGGGTAACGGACTGGAAGAAAGTAAGCGAAAAGCTGAAATCCAACACGTCCCCCCAACTAGACTCTATCCCCGATAAGTTTGACTCTACCGCGGACACGACGGCCGCGATCGACTCACTTACTGACCACGTACAATCTGTTTTGAACGAATGTTCAAAGGAGGCTCCGGCGACGGACGACCGTCGCTGGAGACTCCCACAGGAAGTGCGTGATCTGATAACTGAGAAGAACGCGTCTGTCCGTGCGTACACCACCTTTCCCTGCTCCGCTAACAAAGCTCATATGCGCTATTTACAGAGAACTGTAAAGAAACGTGTACAAGAGCTGCGTAACGCGGGTTGGGATAAGATGTTGAGCGACCTAGAGCCAACTCATCTAGCATTCTGGGACCTTCAGAGGAAACTCAAGTCCCCGCAGGAAGCCGCCATGCCCCCCCTAGTACGTCCCGATAAATCCATCGCTTTTGAGGATTTAGAAAAGGCAGAATGCCTAGCAGACAGCCTAGAGGCTCAATGCTCCCCCAGCTCCCTACCAGTAGACCAAGCTCACCTCCATGAGGTAGACGCGGAAGTCGAACGTAGAACCTCACTTCCCCCCGTAGAAGACCCTGATGACCCCTTGCCCCCCGTCACCCCAGACGAGGTGCACGGGATCATCAAGGATCTTAAAAATCGTAAAGCCCCCGGTTCAGACGGAATCACCAATAGGGTGGTTCAGTTGTTTCCCGCCCATCTTATAATGCTATTGACCACCATCTTCAATGGTGCTCTGAGCAATAATATCTTCCCCCAAGCGTGGAAAGAAGCCACCGTCATTGGTATCCCGAAGCCCGGCAAGCCCAGGTCGGACCCTTCGAGTTACCGCCCAATCAGTCTGCTCAAGGTTCTCGGCAAAATCTACGAGAGGCTTATTTATAAGCGTCTCAGAGACTATGCAGAGACCAAGGGCCTCATCCCCAACGAGCAGTTCGGCTTTCGAACTCAGCACTCTAGCGTGCATCAGGTACACCGGATCATCGAACACATAAGCTTTGGTTTCCAACGCAGTGAGGTGACCGGTGCGGTATTCTTCGATATAGCGAAAGCTTTCGACAAAGTCTGGCACAATGGCTTGTTATACAAGTTATACCAACTCGGAGTGCCTGACCGTCTCGTGCTCATCATTCGAGACTTTCTGTCGAACCGCACCTTTCGCTACCGTATCGAAGGTGCCCTCTCCTCTCCCCGACCCATACGAGCCGGAGTCCCTCAGGGCTCCGTGCTGTCTCCCCTCATTTTCACTTTGTTCACCGGCGACATTCCCAAAAGTAAAAAGGCGCAGTTGGCTCTGTTCGCGGACGATACGGCCATTTACTCGAGGGGGCGTCGACCCGATCAGATTCGCCTAGCTCTCCAGGCAGCGGTCGACAAGCTCGGCGCCTGGTTTCGAAAATGGCGAATCGAAGTAAATCCAGATAAAAGTCAAGCGGTTCTCTTCCAGAAATCGCGTAATCGTTTTAGAGCCCCCGTCCCCAGTCCGCTCACCATGTTTGGCAAGCCGATCCCTTGGGAGAAGCGAGCTAAATATCTAGGTGTAACGCTGGACGATAAACTCTCGTTTCAAGAGCACATAAAGCAGGTGCGCTCGCGTGCCGCTTTCGCTCTAGGTAGACTCCACTCCGTCCTGAATGCACGTAGCAAATTGTCACTCAAGTGCAAATTGCGTACCTACACGGCGTGTATTCGTCCCATCATGACCTATGCGGGGTCCGTCTTCGCTCACGCAAAGCCCCACCACATCCATAGGATGCAAACCCTACAGAACCGTTTCCTACGTAAAATCACGTCAGCCCCCTGGTTCGTTCGTAACGAGATCCTCCATCTCGACTTAAAGATCCCCACAATCCGCCAGTTCCTAAAACGCCTTTCCAAGCGTTACTTCGATAAAGCCGTCAAACATCGCAACCCTCTGGTTGTCGAGGCCGCTAACTATGCCCCCTCTAGGATTAGCAAAGTCCGCCGTCCGAGGCATGCACTTGTAGAGCCAGACGATCCCATAACCCTCCTCCAGGAGAGCAATAGGGCCACCAGTACAGTTCTGAAACACAAAAACAGACGCCTACCGTCATTCCGACCTCGCCGCCGAGGTCCAGCACGACCGCGATCCCGATTAAATTCGTCCCCCCGTCCCTTGTCCGATGATGTGCCAGCCCGCGCCGTAGCTGAGCACGTAGCTTTAAATTCCCCATATAATAATAATAATGATCCTATATTGATCCAGCCTGTCCCATCTTGCTGTCCTCCCGTCAGTGACGCCCTAAGCCGAGGTTCGTACCCCACAGGGGGTGCCCTTAGCGAGCGTTCACTTAGTTTTAATTTAGAATAGTCATATGCCCCTGGCTGGAGGCCCTGAGTGTAGTAGCTTAAGGCAGCCACAGGAAAGTCCGGTTAAATAGTTACGATTTTCATCTAAAATCAACTATGAGATGCCCTAGTTAAAAAAAAAAAAAAAAACAAAATACACAGATCATCCGAACACGTCTTTTAATCTACCTACCTGCAAACCTCGAAAATATTATTCAAGCAAGTTTTAACTTTTGTTTTAAAATGTCCATCCATCTAGATCAGATTGGCCTCCAGCAAGGAGACCAACACCCCCATCACCATCCCCTCCTGCACCGCTATCTCCACCTGCACCGCAATCTCCACCTGCACCGCAATCTCCACCTGCACCGCCATCTGCACCTGCACCGCCGTCTCCACCTGCACCGCCGTCTCCACCATCTTCACCAGCACCCCCATCACCATATTACGTGCCTTCGCCGGCAGCGTAAGTCGCTTACGAACTTTTCTATGTATTTCTAAAGATAAAGATCTCTAAACTTACAGGTATTAATACACTGCTTTTATTCCAGGTTTGTGGATTTTGAGGCGCCATCGCCAGGATCATCATCGGCGGGGTCGCCATCAACATCGAAATCCTCGCCGGCAGCGTAAGTCGAGAACTTTTCCGTTTATCTCTGAAGGTATACATGTCTAAAGATGTTATGATGTGCTACAACAGTGCTTTTGTTCCAGGCATCATTTTCGCACACCAGCAGCTGTTCGTTATCCTGGTCAGAGCCTGTAAGATGCGGAGGTGGAGGACCTCCTCCACAATTATGGTAAGTGCCTACTGATTTTTGTTTGGTTTGGGCTCATTCATAATGGAGTACATTGCCTCGGAGACCAATAGGTATGCTCAGCAGGTGGTATCCCAGATGATAGATTCCCACAGTCTCCATCCCAAAAGCCGCATCAGCCGTTGGTCTGATACCACGACTGATGAAATGTATGTATATTTCGGCGTATTTTGTGAGAATTTTGAGGAAAAATAAAAAATAAAAAAATCGTTTCAGTAAGTTATTCAAAGGATTTATTACACTGTTGAAATGCCTTTTTACATAATACGTACGTACAGTCACGGACTTTAATTGATAAGCCACCTGGTACTGTTCGCATTTTAGCCGTGTAATGCAAATCGGGTTTATTCGGTTCCCGACACGCAAAGTCATATGTCTTCGTATTAGAAGAAGAAAATTATATTTCATATCTTTACCGGTTGGCTAACCTGAGAGCAGAACTACAAACTTGACAGCAGTGACTACTCAAAGTCAACCAATTGCAAGTCTAGCAATAGTAACCTAGCAACGATAAACAATTGTTGCTAGGTTACTGGTGCATAGTAACGTTAGCGTACGGAGAAATTCTCTGACATCGATATTTCAACTGTCACTGTCTTCAGTTAAGTTTTCAGAATTATTGAGTTAATGAGCTATCATTCAAAGGAGGTCAGTATCAAATAGATTGGATAAACTTAACGCAACATTGTATTTATTTTTATCATTAAGAACTTATTAGTCAACCTCTATGGATAAGACTATTTCCGATTAAAAGTAATTTATTTGTCATCTTGATATTTCAACTGTCACTGTCTTCAGTTATGTTTTCTCTAATTATCGAGTTAATGAGCTATGATTCAAAGGAGGTCGGTATCAAGTAGATTGGATAAACTTAACGCAACATTGTATTTATTTTTATCATTGAGAACTTATTAGTCAACCTCTATGGATATTTCCGGTTAAAAGTAATTTATTTGTCATCTTGATATTTCAACTGTCACTGTCTTCAGTTATGTTTTCTCTAATTATCGAGTTAATGAGCTATGATTCAAAGGAGGTTGGTATCAAATAGATTGGATAAACTTAATGCAACATTGTATTTATTTTTATCATTGAGAACTTATTAGTCAACCTCTATGGATATTTCCGATTAAAAGTAATTTATTTGTCATCTTGTTTACGAGCTTGCGATTTGAGTTCGTGTTTAATCGTGTAATCTCGTGAATGTAATAGTATGAAAGTAAACAAGATGACAAATAAATTACTTTTAATCGGAAATATCCATAGAGGTTAACTAATAAAGTCAACCTCTATGGATATTTCCGATTAAAAGTAATTTATTTGTCATCTTGTTTACTAGCGTGCGATTTGAGTTCGTGTTTAATCGTGTAATCTCGTGAATGTATGAAACTGCAAAATTGAAAAGTTTGAAGGTGGCTCATCAATTAAAGTCCGTGACTGTACCTCGTATCTCGAAATAATTGAGAAAATAAAATTAAATAATAGGAGGGTACTTAATATTGCTTTTGCGATTGATATATTATTGTTCCTTCGCTGTATTCGTTCATAAGCATGATTTTATTTTATTTGACACCTACCAAAAACACTGTAAGTACCGATTAGAAGTCTAGCTAATAATATACCGTCCTATTATTACTTAGTTGTAATTAATGTGATAAGGTCACACCCCGGGCACCGATTGCCAATAGCAGTCAGTGTCGGCGATGAATCCCATCTTAAAGCGACGGCAACACATCCCATCACAGAATAGGTCTCGAAACAAACATCTTGTACCTATGCATCGACAAAATTTTTACTTTGAAAATTACGTAAATCGAAAAACATACTTTTTTTTGTTTATGGAGATATTTCGCTACAGGATCGTGGGCAAAAGACACCCAGCTCCGCCACGGTTCAAACCACGGAAGCTGACCGCGCATCATCTGCGGCCAGCTTATTCAGAAGGCCATACGAGTTGTCGGACTCCGACGACTCCAATGTGGACACGTCGGCGGGTGAAAGTAACCGCTTCAAGCGGAAGAGGTCCGATGGCCCCTCGGAGTCAACCGGAAGCAAGGCGAAGAAGAGGTCGAAGTCTAAAAAGGCTTCGACTTCTACTGCGCGTTCTTCCCACAATGTGGGTTTGGTGGACACCGAGCGCCAGCTAAATCTGGCGAAAAGGGCGCAACTGCAATTGGACCTGGAGGAGAGGGTCGCCGCCAAGGAGCAGCAGGCGCAAGTTGCCAGGTCGAGGGCTGGCTAAGGTGAATCCAATGCCGACCACTCCCTGGCGGAACTGGAGCGCATGGCGCAGGAGTATCGAGAGGAGGTTCTGGAGGTCGCCTCTAAGTCATCCAATTTGAAGGGGACCTCCCAGAAGGCCCTCAAATGCCGGGCAGCCAGCATGCACGGCATTATCACGGAGCTGGTGAAGCGAACGGCCACGGACGAGACGCGGCAGCTGCAGGCGAAGGTCAGCCAGCTACACCAGGCTACGACCAGGCCTGCCCAATCTGCCCCAGTCTGTCCGGTAGTAGGAGGCTCCTCCTCCTCCCCTGCCAGCCTTGAGGCAACAATCCGCGGGGTGATCTTGTAGGAGAGGGCCTTTATCCGAGCCTGCTTCGCAAGCATCGCGGACCGGCTCTTGCCGGAAAGGCGGCTCAGCCCACCGCTAGCGGCGGACGAGAGTCCACCGCCGAGGGAGCCGGAACCTATGCCTCTAGCATCATCGTATCGGTGGCGCGAGGAAGCGAGGGCGCGGGGCGAGCGACCGATACAGCGACACATGGAACTGCATCAGTCTCAGCTTCGCGAGGTCCTGGTGGCGGAATGGCGGGCGTGGGTATGCCGCCAAAACAAAACTAACCTAACCTAAAACTCCAAAAACACTAAGCATAAATTGCCTACATACATTCTTTATTGCACACTATTATAAAATAAAAAACAGGTTTATCAGGCGGCCTTATTGCTAGTTTAAATGTATCAGGAATGATAATACACCACAAACACGGCATTTAAACGGTTTTCAGAATGAAGATTATACCCATACAACAAACGTGTTTTTTTTTTGCCGTTTTTATAGATAATGGTACGGAACCCTTCGTGCGCGAGTCTGACTCGCCCTTGGCCGGTTTTTGCACTAGCAAACACTTGAAAAATAATAGCAGAAGAAATAGTTCTTCACTGGGAAACATTGTTTCCAAGCCGACGACATTATATTCAACCACAAATAGCCGGCTAGCTAAGCTTTTGTAATTTCGGCTAGTTACCCATCTGTAGCGTGAAAGTGTAACAAACAAACACTCACTTTCGCATTTATAATATTAAGTTGGATTTACAGGTTTAATGAATTAAATAACCGCGTGAGAGATTTAGCTGAACTAAAACAACAGTGGCGTATTATGAAACTATATGCAAAAAAGAACATGTCGAAGGTGAAAGTATTGATGAATTGCACTAGTGGTGGACCAAAATCTCCTAGTCCCAACCCGGATACTTTAGAAATCTTGAGCATGATTCCACAGGAATTTGAAACAGATTTTAATGTTTTTAATAGCGATGGCATTGGCATAAGTCCAAAGGTAATTTGAAAATCTATTTGTTCTAGAAAAACTCCTACTACTTCATAAACAACACAAGTGTGAAAAATAGCTCAGTCTCTCTATGTGACTTTTTGTTACGTTTTCTACGTACGACTAAAAAAATTTTGAACGATTTCGTTTTTTTTTTTGGTATGGAGATAGATTGAACCCTGGGGAATTTTTCAATTCAATTCAAAAAAATATATTTTCTCCTCACAAAACAAGACATTATAATATGATACTTAAACATTAAGCTCAATAACTGAAGACAAATCACAGTCAAGTGTTTGTGAGGAGGAGCTGGTGTCTATTATAGGTATTATACACCTGTATTACAGATCACCAGGTCCTCACCCCACGAACTCCGGTATAATAAAACAAAAATAACATATACGCAAGAGATTTGGTTTCGCTACAGTTTGATCATCTTGTTAACAAGGAGACACGATATTTGACAAGTAAAAGTAACTAAAATATAATTTGCCCCTTGGTAAGTTAGCATATTATAGATGTATTACAGTATGAGTATGTATGTATGTGTGTGTGTGTGCGTGTGTTTTGCGTAGTGTACGGGTGTGTGGCTATGTGAGGTGTGTGCATGTAAGCGCTTGGTGTCATGAGCTAGTTTCGGTGTGTATATAAAATATAAAATACCTATCATTCAGTTGATCCACCACTAGTGGAGCAGATTCTCCGTGGAACTATACTCCAAGCTTTGGAGCCAGTCCCTAACTACAGCCTTACATTTAGTTTTTGTGAGTGGGTAAATTGATAAAATCCTATTTATTTTATTATAGAGGTAACAGCCTTGGTAACAGAAAAAACGGCGAGCAAAACTAGTTTTAAAAGACGGCTTTGTACAGACAATGTCTTTTCGCCGGCGTCTCTCAATTAAAGTAGGGTCATATGTCAGTAAGGAATGCTGCTTAGTAACCGTGTGCAGAATAAAAAGCTGACGGACCGTAAGAACTTTACTCTGCTTATAGAGTTCGGTGGTAGGGTGATAAAATGGTAAAGAGAGACTCACCTTTAGAACGGCCCTCTGAGCTCTTTCAATTTTCAAAAGTAGAGTTTTTGTTGTACCACCCCAGGCTAGGATACAGTAGCTAAGTTGTAACTGGGCAAGTGCAAGGTAAACTGATTTAATAATGTCCTTATTAGCGATATGTCGTAAATTTTTAAATATATAAATGAGTTTGCGTGTTCTTGCTGCTAACAGGTTGATATGTTCCTGGAAACTTAATGTACTGTCGATTACAATTCCTAGGTACTTGATTGTATTAGTTCTTTCCAGCCTAGAGCAAGAACAACTAGAAGCGTTGTACTCGTAGTTAGAGCATACATGGGATATTAATTTATATTGGGTAATGTCCGAGTCCTGATTTCGCAGAGAGAAAGATATATATTTTGTCTTGCTCACATTAAGAGTCAGAACATTGTCAAACAAGCACTTCGTCACCGCATTAAAACCCTTCTGCGCATTTGAAAAAACATCGCCCCATGTTTCCCTACTGAAAAGTAATGCTGTGTCATCAGCAAAAGTAATTATTTTAGCATTATGGATGTTTAATTGACACAGATCATTGATGTAGACAAGAAACAAAGTAGGGCCCAAGATGCTACCCTGTGGAACCCCGAAATGAACTCCTACATGTTCACTCATTAGGTTTTCTATTTTCACACATTGCGTTCTTTCCGTTAGGTAACTTTCAAATAGTTTCAACTGGAGGTCCCTAATCCCCAAGCACTCGAGTTTTTTTAGTAGGATTGGAATAGAGACTGTGTCGAATGCTTTAGCTAGGTCCAGAAAAATGGCAATAGTTTTCTTTTTTCTATCAAGATTTGTCACAATATAATTAATTAATTCTTGAACTGCATCTGATGTCGATTTCCCAGACCTAAAGCCAAACTGTGCAGAGGATAGGAGTTGCCTTCAAGATATTTTACTAATCGTTTATTTATAGCTCGCTCTAGGATTTTAGATGTTGGGAGAATGGAAGTAGGTCTATAGTTATCGACACAGTCTCTATCACCACTCTTGTGTATCGGGAAAATTCTCGATTTCTTTAGTTCTACAGGAAACACTCCAGTCGAAAATGAGAGGTTACAGATGAAGGTTATGGGTGTTATCAAAGTGTGTTTATTTGCCTTAATGATTTCTGCAGAAATCATGTCCAACCCAACAGCGCAGTCACTTTTAAGATTGGTTATTAATAATTCAATTTCGTTTTCATCGGTAGGCAGTAGCGCGAAAGAATTAGGGCATGAATTCAAGATTTCAGGTAGAGCATGGATGTTTGTTTTATTAATCTTTTCGGCCAATGTTCTTCCCACGTTTGCAAAGCAATTGTTGACACCGTTTATAGCTTCTTATGGGTTTTTTGTATTTAATAGTTCATATGGAGTATCTTTTGGTTTTAAAGTATGAATAACCTCTTTTATTGCTTTCCATAGTTTTTTGTTATTGTTATTTGCACTTTGTAGTAGTTGTTTTTCGTATTCCCGTTTTAAATTTTTCAGCAAGGACGAGCAAAAATTTCTGTATCTTTTGTAAATAAGTTTAAGAGTGTCGTTGTTTGGATCTTTTTTTAGTTTCTTGTGGAGGTTATCTCGGTTTTTTAAGCATTTTAGAATACCCGAAGTTATCCATGGCTTTAATAATCTTGTACGTGTAGAGGTTCTGATTTCATTAGTATTTCGTTTAATTAGTGTTTGAAGTGTTTCAATGAAGTATTTAGTAGCCGAGTTTGCGTCGTCCAACGTATATAAATAACTGAAGTCCATTGTTTTAATGTCTTCAGATAAGCTTGAGTGATTTACTCTATTCATTATTTTAGGTGGTTTATGTATAAGTCTAGTTTCAATGTCCAGTGCAACACTTTTGTGGTCAGTGAGCGAAGTTTGCAGTACAAGGCTTCGAGCTGATAACTTAGTTTTGAGTAGAACATGGTCGAGGCACGTTTTACAATGAGTAGGGAGTGTGTGAGCTGGTAGGAGCCCATGGAATGCCAACATTTCCAAGTATTGGGAGGTGTTTGAATCTGAACTACTTTCACAAATATCAATGTTTATGTCTCCCAACACAATAATGTTTTGCGCACTTGAGTACTTAAGTAATAAGTTATTCAGGGATTGTATGAATATGTTAACATTTTTGTAACCAGGAGGCCGATAAATGGCTAACGCAACTGTGTTCATATCAATTTTTATGGCTAGGCAATTTGCCTCTGCTAACTGTGGTTCTTCAATCGATACAATTAGGTCACTTTTATAGTACACTACAACGCCTTCATTTTGTGTGTGATTATTAGTAGTAGCAGCGTGATTATATCCATTTATGATAGGTAATAATAATAATAATAATAGTCCTCCAGACCGTATTTTCGGCCACGGCGGTCAATCTCAACGGAGACTAGCCTTCTGCGCGGGAGATATTATAGTGCACAAGTGTTTGCGCAGACACAAGTGCACTCTCTCTTCCCTCACTCTCATAGTCCGATGGGACGGCAATCCGACACGACCGGAGAGAGATCGTTGGTCCTACGCCTGATGATAGGTATATATGGATTGGAAGGCAACCAGCACTCCGTCAAAACAATACACTCCCAACTCACTCCACTTCTCGCGATTAACGGAAGCAGCCCGACCATGTTACGTTTCAAACTCCTTATGTTCTGTAGAAATACTTTCAAGCTTTTATTTGAAGCAGACATAAATGAAAGACATTCCTCAGGATCACAAAAGGCTGAGTCAACAATATTAAATGAGTCAATTTCATTTTGTATCTGATTTAGTTCGTTGAATTTTAGGCATGTATTTGTTAGCAGGATTAACATAATTAATAATTTTTCTTTGATATTTGTTTTTTTTTGTGATAATTAATGAAGTTATGAGAGGCACCAGTAGTGGCGGGCTGAAGGAAATGGCAGATATATTATAATCAATGCGTGTAATGTGAATGTTTATGTGTATGTTTTTCTTGTATAGTAAGTAAATGCGTGATGTATGGGTGAAATGTGTGTGTTGAGTTGTATAATGTGTAAGGGGCTTTATGGCTATAGCGTTAAACGGTTTTTTAAATTTCCGTATTACAAAACTGGTAGTTAGATAATTAAAGTTATTTGAGTAGTTACAAAAATAATTGATTAAGCATGCATTAGAATTAAAAAGTAAAAACAGTATAATACAAGCGAATTTATATAGTCAGAAGCTATTTTTAAGGTTTTCCAGGGTTTCCTCGCTGTCTATACGTACACGTTGTGCCGCTTTGCTGCGTCTCAGGTACACTTTACCGTATGACGTCCAGCAGCTTTAATAGTTATAGCTTTTTGCAAACACTCTGGCAAGGTAATGTAATCGTCTGGCTTTCTTTGTTAACGATTCGGCAACATAAATTGGTTTAGTAGGCCCATGCATCTTTAGGATAGAAGTATTCAGCCGTTGGTCTACGGGTTTTTCCTTATTGTATATTATTGTTGATTTAATTAGGTTTTCTTTGGTAACTTTTGAGTTGAAATCCACAATAATGGGACCATTTGGCTTCTCTTTTATTTTTATGCGGTACACATCGCGGATATCTGAGTCATGGATAGGTGTACTGATGATAGCGCCAATAGTTTTTGTAAGGTTGATTAGGCTCTGCTTCGTTTCTGTTTCCATTTCGGGTATGTTACGCAACTCTATTGAGCCAGCACGCGATTTTAAATCTAGCTGATCCAATTGTGCCTCTAGTATTTTTATGCGGTTTTTGTTGCTGCCATTTTCATGCTGGAGTTTCTTCATATTTGATAGAATCTCGTCGTATTTGTCGGACAGGACATCCATTGATGTTTTAATTTCCGTTCGTTTCGTTTCGTTTTGCTTTTTAATGGCATCCATAGAAGACTTTAGCCCTTCAAATCTCCCTTCCTGCATGCTTTGAAAATCCTCAAACATGGTTTTCAATTCGGATAACGAGACATTAGTGTTATCTGTGGGGTCATCAGTCCTCCGCTTAACCCTTCTGGTAATATTTAAATCCGGCTGTTCTTGTTTTCCCAGGGAACGTAAAGCTGAGTCAGACCCGTAGTGTACCGGTGTAGACTTTTTGCTGCCACTCTTTGGCGGTGTTCGTGCTACAGATGTCATATTGCACAGCCGAAAAATTAAAAAAAGTATTTAAAAAAAGTATTTAAAGCACAATTAAATACGCAATCAACTTGGTTTGATGGTCGAATTTCGGTCGGTGGCAGACTTAGAGCTCAGGCCAAGGTGGTCGTGATCGACGGGTTGGTTCAATACAGCTTTCCGTCTAGTATTATTTGAGCTCTGCCAATCCAATGCTACCGGCGTTGAGCAATTTTTTAATTGTTTTGAAAGGTAGTGAGCAGAATTTGGTCAAATACCGAAGATGAATGTATATGGTTGTGGAACATTTAAATGCTATAAATAATCTAAACTTCCAAAAAGAGCCGTGAGTATGCGGGGCTCGAACTTGGAACTAATCGAGTCGACGGCGGGTGACTAACGGCTTACGCCTCTGGACCACCGGAACTGTGATAGTGGTGGCGAAATTACTGTTCTGGTACAAATATTGTGTGTGACGCAGGCGTGGGTCGTTGACCCGTTTAAGGTCAGAGCAATTAGACACAAAGACAAAGTTTTTGCAAACGGTCACTTTTAAAACATGTAAATTAGTATTTTGCTTATATATCTGTTGATAGTTTACACACAGTTATAGTTTTTTCACAGCTTGTTATAGCGTCTATTTAGCACTTATCAGTATAACTTTAGACTAGATTACTGCACTATAAACTGGGTTGGCGAATTAAAAGTACGCGAGCACAACAAAAACACGTCCACTTGCCACGGAGTCCGAGGGAGGGAGAATGACATTGGGTAGTATTCATCCTGACAACGTGTGAGGAGTCACGGACAGAAGCTAGTCTATACTAATATTATAATAAAGAGAAAAGATTAGATTTTTTGTACGTTTGTTTGTTACGCTTTCACGCTAAAACGGCATAACGGATTTGGATGAAATTGGAACATGGGCAGACCAGGACCTGGCTTAGGACATAGGATGCTTTTTATCCGATATTCCCACGGTATTGAGACTTATGTGGGTGAAACCGTGGGGCGCAGCTCGTAGTAAATAAATTGATACAATCTTATATTTTATATATTATAAATCATCATAATAAAATGAAATACTTTGTGATTACAGGTGAATTAACTGCTGAAGCAGCTGTGACGGCAGATATTATAAACAGATTGGATAAGCTGTTCGAAACTGAATGCAGCAGCTGCTCTGACAGCGACATTGGACACAAGCGGATCTGCGAAGAGGAAAGCTTTTCGCGACCAATTTAAAAATATAATTACCCCATATTAAATTTATAAGTGAGATGAAGTTATTTTTCTAATCACTCTAGGCTCCAAATGCACACTACCATCGCAAATAGGTTGGATGTGGGAGAGTTCGCCCCAAAAACACAAAACGATAAAAAGTCTAGCGACTCGAAGGCTGGGCTCGACAAGATCCTATGGAAAATTTATTTGGATGCATTCTAGGAAATTGTGGCTCAAACTGTATTCATACCACTGGACAGTTTGTTGCAGGCTTAAGGGCAGGACTCTCAGAATCGACCTATTTTTGATTCAACATTAAACAATCAAATGTTATCTGTTTTGATGAGATAAAAATCATGTTGTAGTTTAATAAATATTCTTGATTATTCTATGGTTCAAAACACGATTTATAAAACTTCACTCGATCAAAAAAAATCGAGAAAACTCCCTTTTTTCGCGATTTTTTTAGTCATACTTGAAGTAGAACCAACTTTTACTCCCGAAAAACATGCCAAAAAATAGGCAATGAAATTGCGAAGAATATTCTATGGTTAATTTTTCTCAAAACAGTTTTTTATTGTTATAACAAGATATTATATAACAAGGCGGCCCGCGCGCTTCGTTTCAGTTAGGGATGCAAGAAGTCGAAAAAAAATATCGATATTTTTTTTCGATATATCGAAATCGATATTGATATTTTTTTTAAATATCGATACGATATATATCGATACTTTTTTACACTTCTTGCATCCTTCGGCGTCTGTCCGCGGGTAGTGTCGTTACTCCCTTGGGTCTTCAAAAGGACCAGATCACCGATTGAGTAATCAGGTGCAGGGCTACGGCCCTCATCGGCATAACGTTTATGACTCGCTTGAACCTTTTCGTGTACTTCCCTAGCTTCAAATAGCACGGTTGACATTCTCTTAAGGTAAGGGGTAAGGTTCGTCACGGCGTTGTCACTTTCTACAATGGTGCGCATGTCGGCGATGACATCGGCCGGCGCACGCATCTCTCGTCCAAACGTCAGGTAAGCCGGTGAAAATCCGGTGCTGCTGGTCACTCCAGAGTTCATCGCGAAACGTATCGCGGGTAAGTGAGCGTCCCAGGTGTTGTGATCTTTCCCTACGAGAATAGCGAGTTGGGGCTTTAGATCACGGTTCTTCCTTTCCACAGGGTTCGCTTGTGGATGATATACGGGCGTCAGCGACTGAGTAATGCCAAACGAATGGTAAGCCTGCTGCATTATTTCGCTTATGAACTGCACACCATTATCACTCAAGATCCGTCTAGGTACTCCATATCTCAGGAAAATCTCTGTGATCATGATCTTGGAACAGTTTAAGCTAGTAGCATCTTGTAGAGCAAATAACTCTACCCATCGAGAGCAGGTGTCCTCTATGATAAGGATCCACTTGTTCTTATCGGCGGTCTCCGGCAATGGGCCGAAAAGATCCACGGCGACGACTTCAAAGCGGCGATTAGTTGCGGGAGTCTGCAGTAGTCCAGCTGGTTTCCTGTTATCGGCTTTGTACCGCTGACATTCTACACATTTCTTCAGGTATCCAACGATGTATTGCCTCATACCAGGCCAGTAATACTTCGACTTCACTCGATCTAGAGTGCGCTCTACTCCGCAATGTCCAGCCGTCGGTGCGTCGTGATATTCTGCCATGACTTTATCTCGCTCGTGCTCCGGTACAACGAGACATCCTGTCTCTTCCTCACACTCGTCAGGTCCATACCTGTACAAAATACCGTCCGACATAACAAAGCCTCGGTCCGACCAGCTCCTCCCCCTAAACGGGTCGTCGGTTGATTCGAGGTCCTCGACGATCTTTCGTACGTCAGGGTCTTTGAGTTGATTCTCACGCACATCCTTAGGGCTTCTTGAGGGGAAATCAACCTCGGCGTAGCGGATATCACAATCCGTTTCTTCTGCGCATGGTGGTCGTGAAAGAGTATCAGCGATGACGTTCGACCTGCCAGGTGTATATTCTATACGGAGATTGTACTCCTGGAGAGTAAGGGCCCACCTCGCTAAGCGGCCACTTGGTGACTTCACAGTCATCAACCATCGCAGAGGTTGGTGGTCGCTCTTTATCACAACCTCTGATCCTTCGATGTATGCGCGGAACTTAGTAACAGCCCATACGACTGCTAGCGCTTCTCTTTCCGTTGTGTTATAGTTTCTCTCCGCACTATTTAACAAACGGCTAGCGTATTCTACTGGTCTTTCCTCGGGGCCCTCCCCCTGCATTAGTACTGCTCCGAGACAATAACCGCTGCTGTCGGTCCTCAATGTAAACGGCATCGATTCGTCAGCTTGGCGCAGTATCGGAGCGGTGATCAACTTTTCTTTAATGCAGTCGAAGGCGTCTTGCTGCTTCGAGGTCCAGGTCCATTTGCTATCCTTTTTGAGAAGATCCGTCAGAGGTTTGGCAACGTCGGCGTAATTAGGAATAAAGCGCCGGAACCAACTTGACGTTTGCAAAAAGGTCTTCACGTGCTTCGCGTTCTCAGGAGGAGACATATTTGCGATAGCTGCTGTCTTATCGGGGTCTGCCTTCACCCCACCTGGTACGATCACGTGGCCCAGAAACTTGACTGACTCGCGAGCAAAGTAACTCTTTTCGCGGTTCACTCGCAGGTTGTACATCTCAAGCCGCACAGTGTCGGCCCTAGAACAAGCCAGGTGGACAAAAGTCATTATCTAATTCCAGGAAATTTGTACTTTCTCCCTGTAAACAACATCCCTAAACCTCTGATTCCAAGAATTGTTTACGTGTAACATTCCATACTGATGAGTCATCGTTTATCAAAGTAAGCTAATGAGGTAAATGCAGTTAAAGAAATAGGTCAGTTGCATTTTCGCGACACTTGCACTAACATCTCATGGTGGCAGTTCTAATTTTGTGGATAGTTAGTGATGGATTTTACTTCTGAAGGTATGTACTATATTATTTTCTTATTAGGATCTTATAATGTGTCATAAATATTCATAAAGTAGACTATCTGTGAATACACAAAAAAATACAATATTTTTCTTTGTTTTCGAACTTATCAGGCTTGGAAAAGCCATGTATCCTCATGTATCCACTCTGAATTTTTGATATGTTTTAGCTACATGGCTATAGATGATTATGACATATATTTTATGTAGCACACTTGAGTACAACATATTTATTTCTTTTTTTGCAGAAAAGCTTTACTCTATTAGTAAAATAGAGTTTTTCGAAGAATGGCTTAAGCACGAAAAAGACGAAAGAAATGATCGTCTATTTGAATTTATTTTATCGAAGTGTGATTTCTCTGACATCACTGAAGAATGTCAAAGGGAAATTAAGATGAAATTAGCTAGCATTTCTTCAAAAATTGCTACCAAGTGGGTGTATTCAGGAAAGTCAAAAGAGCGTTTCCTGAATAAGAATAAGTTGTGGCTGGAAGGCGAAAAGATAGAATTCTGCCTGAGATCGACTCAACCGCAACCTTCTACCTCATCTACTGAGTTTTCTCGACCCGGAAGACCTAAAAAAATCTTTGAAGATTCATCATTTAAAACTAAGAAACGTAGAGTTGCTGATCTAGTTCAATCGCGGAGTGTTGGGGAATTAATGACTGCTGCAGAGGTAGCTGCACGGTCAACTGGACAGAAAAACGTTGCCAAAGTTATAAAAGACATTGGCGAAAATCCAGCTTCTGCAAGTGCATGCATTAGCCTTCAACAACCAAGTGCTGTGCAAAGTGATAGGCCGCTAAGTAGTGACGAGGCATTAGCGTATTATATTGATTCAAAATCAACAACTCACTCATATAAACAGACTAGGAAGTGGACTATGAAAGTCGGGCATCACGTGTTTCCATCATATGATTGCATAGTTAAATCAAAAAAAGCGTGTTCTCCATCCGAGGAGCACATTGTTGTGACACAATCTCGAGCAGAAATTGAGCTACAAGCTATTTTGAATAAAACAGCAGAACGTTTAATAGAAGCTCAGAGAGAAGTTGTCACAAGTGTGCTCCCCAATCTTATACCAAATTCATCGTTTACTCTTATAAGTAAATGGGGATGTGACGGAAGTTCCGGTCATAGTGCTTACAAACAGAGATTTGAGAACAGCGAAGACACTGATGAGTTCCTTTTTGTTTATTCGTTCGTTCCTATAAGGTTAATCGACGAAGGTAACAACATAATCTGGCAAAATCCTCGTCCATCATCGACGATGTTTTGTCGTCCAATTAAATTCATTTTTGCCAAAGAAACTACGGAATTGACAAAAATCGAGACAAATAAGGTTTTAGAACAAATAAACAACTTGGAGGCTACATCTTGGACTCTGATGACGAAGATTTAAATATTTTTTGATATCTAGGTAGAAATATTCCCAGATTCGATTCTTTGATCTCAAGTCAGTGAAATCTCTTTTAAATTAGGACTGATTTTGATTCTCATGAATATCATTATTATTAAGTGTTTAGTTTTCAGCGAAGATTTTACTGTTTTTATTATTAGAATTATTATAAAGATCTTGATTAACCTCGTTGTAACCAACAACGAGGTTTAGTTTAAAAACAAGATCTTTACTGTTTCTGTTGTGTGTTATTAAGTGTTTAGTTTAAATCAAAGATTTTACTGTTTTCATTATAAGTACAAGGGGTTTAGTTTAAGATCAAGATCTTTGCTGTTTCTGTTGTATGTTATTAAGAGTTTTGTTAAAAAAGAAGATTATTTTAAAGTTTCCTCAATTGAAAATGAAGGCTGATTTATATTGCATTTATTACCTTTTTAAGAACATTACTACTCATTAGCGCAGCCGTAAGACTAATATTAGTATGACTAAGATTTTATGATTATATTTTAAAGTGTTTGTAAGAATTTTCTTTGAAACGAAAGGCGACTGACGAAATTGTGATTTAATGCTCAATTTAATTAATTAATATTATTAAACATTCATTATAATGATTATTAATATATGTATATATATTATTATTATATAACATATGTATATATATAATAATATATATACATATATCATTATTATATAACATATGTAACTATAACTATAACTGTGATTCTGATTATGAATGTTTAATTAATAAAATCTATTGAAAATAAAGTGACATTATCATTTATCTGCATGATTCAAATTAATCTGGCGCAAAGTCTCATTATTCTGCCTTTTTCATAATTAATCTGGCTGATCAATTAATCAGCACGCTCTAAATCGTAAGTCACTGGGTGCAAATGAGTGCCTTTGACATAATGTTTTTACATTTAGTGACCCGGACAAATTAATATCCTAACTGAGATTATATTGTACAAAAATAATTAAGCCATACCAATGAGTCGAATTCCCTCGGTTTTAAAGAATCACCCGCTAGCTCGCTGCGATCCCCACAAAATATACGAGAAATTTTTGTTATTTTCCGTGTGTGTTAGTTTTAAAAATCAGTCTGTATAAACAATAAGGTGAGTTTGATTATATTTTTTCTACGTATATTATAACTACCTACTCGTTTTTAATATTACAGTTTACAGAAAGAACAGTAGCACAACTACACCAAAGATCATTTTTGCAAATAAAACTTTTTATCTGTTTGTGTGTTGTTGGTGTTTTGTTGTATGGGAGCCCATACAACAAACGTGAGTTTTTTGGCTCGATATTGAAAACGACAACAGGTAGACGCTTGAAATATTCACAGAGTATTTAGTTACATATTCACTTTCAAAATAAATAATTAAATTAAAAACAAATAGTTAAAGGTCCCATACAACAAACGTGATGTTTTGCCGTTTTTATAGATAATGGTACGGAACCCTTCGTGCGCGAGTCCGACTCGCACTTGGCCGGTTTTTTTCTTTTCAGTTATGTTTTTGCAATCGTGTATTTTGTTTTTTTAAATAATTTGTTTTTATACTTCGTTTTTTAGGGTTCCGTACCCAAAGGGTAAAACAGGACGCTATTCCTAAGGCTCCGCTGTCTGTTTGTCTGTCCGTCTGTCACCAGGCTGTATCTCATGAACCGTGATAGCTAGACAGTTGAAATTTTCACAGATGATGTATGTGTTCTGTTGCCGCTATAACAACAAATACTAAAAACCAGAATAAAATAAATATTTAAGGGGGCCCGGGGCTCCCATACAACAAACGTGATTTTTTGCCGTTTTTATAGATAATGGTACGGAACCCTTCGTGCGCGAGTCCGACTCGCACTTGGCCGGTTTTTTTCTTTTCAGTTATGTTTTTGCAATCGTGTTTATTGTTTTTTTTAAATAATTTGTTTTTATACTTCGTTTTTTAGGGTTCCGTACCCAAAGGGTAAAACGGGACGCTATTCCAAAGGCTCCGTTGTCTGTCCGTCTGTCACCAGGCTGTATCTCATGAACCGTGATAGCTAGACAGTTGAAAAGAGATGGCTAAATGGCTGCCCCCAGCATGTATAGAAATCTCACATTAACTGGGAATATTTAAAAAATCATTCATAAATTGTTTAGTGTTTGGTAATTTCTTATAACTTTCGTGAACTAATAAACATAAAAAAGTTTTTTTATTGTTTCTAAGCTTTGTTTTGGTTCGTTAGACATGACAAGATCAATGACACATCAAGGAGTACTTCGAGTTAGGGAGGGGACATATTGCATTTCCAGAATGTTAAATCGAAATTGAATTTATATCGATTTTTAATATCAGTTATCAAAACAATATAATTTCTGAAACTAGACAATTGTAACTGGATAAGCATTATACTAACACTTTGGGCACACAATCTTAATATATATTTAGTGTCTGTCGAAAAAAGGCCGACAAAAACAATAATATATTTTTACTCTTTTAACCCTTTCGATTATTATATCGATTTTGTTACACTTAGTCCAATCCCATCTCTACTCTATGAAAAAAACAAACGTCTTACGTCAACGTCAAACAGACGTCGTTTGAACGCTCTGCCGTTTATTTGCTCGTTGTGTTTTTTGTTTCGGATTTTCATTGACCCTCGCTTGTACATTGGATTTATTGTTTGCTTGCCTACCTATTGATCTCTCACTACTCGACACGGACTTGAATTGCAATCTGTTCATCATGCGGTGCATAAATTGCGGTGTAGTTACGCAGAGACTGCGACGACATTTCACTTCTTCTTTGCCTGCTCGTTTACTCATGACCCTACCACGATGGTTAACAATCGAGGTAAGTTATCTGCAGCTAAAATATTTCTATAACTAATAAATATAAGAAACAATAAATAAATGTGATTTTCAAGTTGTTTACCATGGTTTCCAAAATACATAATGAACTTGGCACAATGGATCAGAAAGACTTGTCTTGGAATTGTCAATCAGTCAGTTTACCATTTTATATATACATAGATTATGGGTACTAAGGTAATCCAGTTTTGTTTTTTTTTAGGTTCCAAGGGATGCCAACATTTGTCATCCTTGTTATGAAAGGCTGAATTCTGCTGAAGCTAATGATGCTCGTTTATTTGGCCATACAATGGTGTGCATTACTTGTGGTCGTTCTGTGAGAACTGTACAAAATCATACAGTGGAAAGAAACGATTCAATTATGCAGAATTTACCAATATCACATCCAGCTTTCCATCAGGTAAATAAAGCGATGTTTAAGCATTGTGCTTTATAAATGTTTTTACATGCCCATCTTGCCTACGAACAGTTAATAGTCATCCTTACTCTCTTCATATAACTATGACACCATAAAAATACCTTAAATTATTATTTTTAGGTTACCAACTTTGTGTGTCATCCCTGTTGGATGAGGCATCAAAGGCAGACAAATCAGGATCAAAATCGGATAACTCTGCCTCAACCTGAAAGTGTGCCACAAGCTGAATCTGAACCTGAACCAATGGCTGGACCTGAACCTGAACCACTAGCTGAACCTGGACCAATAATGGAACCTGAACTAGCACCGAGATCTGTTCCAGAACCAGAATTCTAAACGAGCTGCAAACACCTCTAGACACTGTGTGTTTAATGGTTGTATTTTTGAACAACAATTACACGTCATTCCAGCATTTATAAAAAAAATGCTTATAGGAAAACATAATTTTTATATTCCCCGCAATACTTAGGGTATGTGATGTACATTTGAACTTGAATGTTTGGCACTTGTTGCTAATTACGTAAACTGCAGACGGAGGATCGAAAAAAAACCCAAAATTACTTTAAACTAATTTATTTTAAAAGGAAAGTTTTACAATTAAAAATGGTGAAACCTATTCGATGCTAGAATATGGAATGAATAGAATGACAAAAATATGCATTAAAATAACTAATGTCGAATTTCGCTGCGTCGCACAAAGCGTAATTTTCATAATCTAGCGGGCCATAATCTAATTTAACAACTTATTCCCAGAAGATAACTAGTTGTACATTTTTTAAGTAGTTGAACCACACTTCCTAGAAACAAAATTTATTTTACAAAGGATCACACCAAACAATAGCAAAAAGGGTCGGAACTACCTGTTACCTGCTCGTTCGCGATCGGGTTTACCGAGGGACCGCGGCATTCGTCTGAGTTCACTCGATGAATACGCTCGTGTTTCAGTTGCTAGTAGTTGTTGTGTGTTGTTATTGTATTTTTGTGGGTTTTGAGGTAAGTTACAAGTGATTTTTACTTTTAATTGTTATTTAATTTAACTACAAGCACCAATTGAATATAACATGTTTACTTTTTACTATAATAATATTCTCAATCACTTTGTACTTGAGTTTTAGTATATTATATCGCATTATACAGTTCTTTGATTGTATTTTTCAGAAAGTATAACTCGTTAGCTCTATTACATATGTCAGTTTGTTTGCGAATGATTGCGACACTCATAGAAGTTTTTCTTACTTTTAGGATGACTTCGCAAAGGGAATCACCAGTTTCGGCTAAGCGTGGACAAGATGCCCGGTTAAAATTATTTTTACTAAACAATATTATTAATTCTGAAAGAAATATTTTAAAGAGTATTTACACTGTTTCCACCAGGTACCAAGCGTAGCCATTTTGTATGACGTATTGTTGCCAGCTCGGAAATAAAATATCAATTTCAGTCTGTAATCGATTAGAATCGTGTTATCAATTATGGTTACCAAAAAAAAAAGTGTTTGTCTGCACAACGAGTACCAACCAATACTATAAAAGAATATTATACTTATTTACATTGTTTTAAAACAAAACAAAACCGTTAGTGATATTTAACATATGTATATTTTTTTAGTTTAGATTATCGATTCTAAAAATCGATTTTTGTCAAATTTTTTTTTTTTCCTGGCAAGTCCTACTGTACCGCTTCGCCAAGTGGAATGACATCTGAGCTTTGACATTCGCTTTGCTCTCGTGCACTGTGGATGTTATTTTGCTTACTCGCCGCTTCGAACTTTTATTTTTCTTATCATGGACTCCGATACCGCTCCTCACGATGACCCGGCCTTACCCTCGGACACTGAATCTGCACCTGACGTTGAACCTGGCGCTATGATGGACCTCGAACCGGCTTTAAATGACAACCACAGCACGAACTTGATGTTCTGATCTTGATGATCTGCTACACGTACTTCGAGCGAGAATGAGGAATCAATGCGATGCGTTAATTGTGGCGTTGATGTTATGCATCGCAGAAGACACACGTTGCAGCTTATTGAAGTATTATCAATAATCCGGCAATGGACTGCTCCTCAAGTCGTAAGTACATTTTTCTAACTAGTGTTTAGTTTGGTTTCTGTCTCGTCGTTTGTTTATGTAAACTAAATAAAAATAATATTTTATTTACAGGTTACAATTCATAGCTTGGTCTGTCACTCATGCTGGACATTAGCAATAAATAACTTACCTAGACAGCAAAATGAACCAAGCACATCAAGCGGTCATCGAAGAGAATTATGTGTTAATTGTGGATGTTCTATACGGCGTACCAGATCTCATATTCTCAACACAAACTCAGAGAGAGAAGCACATATAAGAAATGTTATCAGCCAGTGGATAGCACCACAACAAGTAAGGACAGATTAACTTTTTATTTAGTTTATGTTAGAAAGTGAATTAGAATTATCCTACTAAAAATATGTTTACCGATCACTTCACTTACTTGTTTACCGAAACGTTACTTGAACTCTCCGTGAAAGAGCAATATTTTATTTACTACGTAACAGAATAAAATATTAAATATAATCTCTGGATAGTAAAAACAATTCAAAATCAATTGTTACATACTCAATTGATTAGTGTTTTGAAATGGCACTAACTTAGAATTAAATTGTTTTATATTCATGGCTCAGATCGCATTTGCCATCCATGTTGGCAACGAGCGGATAGAGTACCAGTTCCTGCTCCAGCTATCGCAGTTGTTCCACCTACAATTAACTTGCCGAATTTCACAAGAGCCCCTGACACACAAGTCAATTGTTTTTGTCCAGATTGTGAATCACCACAGCGACTTGTAGTCCCAACATGGCTAAGGGTGAAGTTGTTCACAGATTTTAATTTCTATGTCCCTAAAAACTGCAGAATATGCAGAATTCATTTGCTGCAAAATAACTGGGATGAACTCCTAACAAATTATTTACATCCTTGTCACTCGTTTACTGCAGAACATGTTGAAGATTTTGCATCATTTGTAAAAGAAAGAAATCAAACATTTGATTTTCAAAATATTGAAGGGATGACTGATGACCTAGTCCATTACTGGATAGGGCTGTCCAAAGACCAATTTATAAATCTGAAGGCACAGCTGCCTAGATTATCTGAGATGCGCAATGGTTCATTGGCACTCACAGCTTATTTAATAAAACTTAGAACTGGGGACAGCGATGAAAGGATTTCTACTTTACTGAACATTGCACGCTCAACTCTATCAAGATTAATGAGCAAAGCTCGGGATATACTTAATCAAGATTTTGTACCTGGTAACTTGGGTATAGGTCATATTACAAGGGAAGAAATAGCTGAGCGAAATCTGATTATACCTAATGGTTTGTTTGGTGGAAATGGCAGGAATCCAATTATTATAATTGATGGTACATATTTATATGTTCAAAAGAGTTCAAACTATTTGTATCAAAAAAATACTTACTCGTTGCACAAGTATAGGAACCTCATGAAGCCATTCCTAATGGTATGTACCGATGGATACATTATAGATGTATTAGGCCCCTATCCAGCAACGACATCTGATGCTAATATTATGCAACATGAATTCAGCAATGAATCAAATACATAGCGGCAATACTTTCACGCAGGAGATGTCTTTATACTGGATAGGGGTTTTAGAGACTGTGTGCCTCTTTTACAATCATGCAATTACTCCACACATATGCCTGCATCTTTACAAGAAGGTGAAACTCAATTATCAACGTTGGCAGCAAATAAATCTAGGTCTGTGACAATATGTAGATGGGTGGTAGAATGTGTCAATGGTATATTTAAACATTCTTTTAAAATATTTAGACAGGAATTTTTTAACTTAGCATCTAAGCATGCAATAATAGATTTCAGGGTGGCTGCCGCATTGATAAATAAGTTTCACCAAAGATACAGTAATAGAGAAGATGCAGGCCAAATCTTAGAAATTGTGAATGAAAGAATGTACCTAAACAATGCTCTTGCTGATTATGTTATTGAAAATAATTTAAATAGAAGACGTGCACAGTTTTTAAACATAAATGTAAGCATAAATAATGTATCATTCCCAAGAATCACATACAGTGAATTAATATTATTTAGTTGTGGTACATACCAATTAAAACAAGCGAGATCATACTATGGAGAACATATAAGGAATGACGGTTCTTATACAATTGAAGTGTGCACGGAGAGAGACAGCAACCTACTGGAAGGACTACCCACGACAGGCAATTGCACTCTTTTAAGAGGAAAAATACAAAGCAGGCACATAAGCCGAAAAATATATTTCGTATATATATTATATAATAATGATCTGCAGGGCCGAGACGCTATAAAAGAATATTGTTGCAATTGCATTGCCGGCCGAAGAACGGTGGGTTGCTGTGCTCACGTAATGACCATTGTTTGGTATTTAAGCTGGGCTAGGCACGAAAATAATGTAACACCGCCAGCCCAGTTTTTAGACACTATTTTAATAGTTTATGACTCTGAATAAAGTCAAAATAACAAATAAAAATTAATAGTTTTATTTTAACCACTTAATACAACCCTATATGTGTAAATAATCAGATTATATCAAAATACTATTGGCAAATAATATATTATAGAAAAGAATACGCATAATGCAAAGATTTTACCCGGCAAGATTTCAATTTTTCAGATGGCAGTTGAAGCATATTCTTGCATCTTGCTACAACTTTATTATAATATTTACTTTCCTATAGGTAAGTAGTTTTTATAATGCAAGTCTTTTAATAATAAAGATCTTGTCCACGCTTAGCCAGATCACCCTAACAAACTGAGCAATTTCCTTTCACGTCGAAAATGTTTTGATGTTTGGTTTGCTAACGCAAAACAAAACAGAACTGATGCTTTGCTACATCTTATATTGCAAGAGCTGGGTGATCCTTGCTTTTCGGAAGACATTTTGAAGAGTTTGAAAGTCACAATTCGAAGTGTTTGCCAAAAAATAGAACAAAAATGGTCGAAATCGGGAACGATTTTTGAAGACAAATTCCTCGTGGTTGGAAGAAAGTATATCACTGCCCGATATAGTGACAAACACTGTCGTCGACTTTTCTCTTCCTACAACAAGTAATCGGGCTGGAAGACCAAAAAAAGATTTCGCTAGCAGCAGCAATAGAACAAAAAGGCGGCACATCCAACAAATGCTCGATACATCAAGTCGGGAAGAAATATCGATGGCATCTGAAACCCAACTACGAAAGGAAGGAAAAAGGGATTCAGCAGCTATTGTTAAAGAGCTATGTCTCTTTTCACCTAGAAGAGGTACTTCTATAAAAAAAGCACGAAAATCCATTGAAAGCCGCAACAAGGGTGGACTGTCAGTAGATCAAGCTCTTGCATTAATGGTTGATGCGAATCTAACGACTCATCAATATAGTGTGATACGCCAGCAAGCGAAGAACGTTAATAGTAATCTGTACCCACCGTATTATAAAGTGAAAGAGGCGAAACAGCTATGCTACCCTGACGACATAAATGTAACCGAAACGCACGCTGAAATTAAACTGCAGTCTGTAATAGATCATACAGTAAAAAGATTGTGCAAAGCTCAAGAAGAGGTCCTAAGTACAGTAACTGATTTAAAAACTTTGAGTTTAATTGTGAAATGGGGTTGTGATGGAGCAGAGCAAACTCGGTATAAACAGAAATTTTCAGAAGAACAATGTAGTGATGAAAGCTTATTTAGCATTTCAATGGTGCCTATTCAAATGTACTCGGAAAATGACCAAAGCATTAAACAAATCGTTTGGCAAAATGTTTCCCCATCTTCTACAAAATATTGTCGGCCCATCAAATTTGTATTTGCCAAGGAAACAGTAGATCTTATCAAAAGTGAAGTTGATAAAATAAAAGAGCAAGCAAGATTACTGGCACCCACTAAAATCATAGTAAATGACACAGAAGTCTTAGTGAAGCCAACAATGATTTTGTGCATGATCGATGGCAAAATTTGTAATGCCTTAACTGCATGTACATCCACGCAGAGTTGTTATTTGTGTGGCGCTAAGCCCAGTGAAATGAACGATGAAAGGCTTATCGTGGAAAAAGCGGTAAATAGCAACTTTATTTCTTTGGGCCTTTCACCTCTGCACGCTTGGATAAGATTTTTTGAATGCATATTACATATATCTTATCGTTTAGATATAAAATCTTGGCAGGCTCGAGGGGTTCAGAATAAAGCCAAAGTAGCAGAAAAGAAGAAGCTTGTACAGGAGAAGTTCAGAAGTGAACTAGGTTTATTGGTGGATATGCCTAAACAGCAAACAGGAAATACCAATGACGGAAATACGGCCCGCAAGTTTTTCCGGAACTCTGAAAAGTCCGCCGAAATTACGGGAGTTTCTGTTGAGCTGATTAAACGCTTCCACATAATTTTAGAGTGCATCAACAGTGGATTTCCAGTCAACATGGAAAACTTTGAAGAATATACAAAAGTAACGAGAAAATTATATTTTAAAGAATATCCATGGTACTCGATGCCTGCAAGTGTACACAAAATACTTTTTCATGGAAAAGACATTATAGCTTCTTGTATCCTTCCAATTGGTCAGCTTTCCGAAGAAGCACAGGAAGCTAGAAATAAGGACAACAGAAAATTCAGAGAATTATTCACAAGAAAGACGTCTAGAGTGGACACAAACACAGATTTAATTCATCGACTGTTGATAACGTCAGACCCGTATATAGCAAGCTTACGTGCTCCTCCAAAAACTAAGCGTGGCAAAATAACTCCTGAAGTGAGCCAGCTTTTACAAATAAGACCACCAGAAATTGAAATTAATAATATCCAGTCTGAAGAAAGTGATGTCGATCATTATGATAGCGATTCTGATTGAGGCTTTGTATATTATGTCTATGTTAAATATTTTTTTGCATAATAAAGACTATGTATTTTTCTTTTAGTTTGTGTTTTCTGCTTATTTGTTTTTATACCTGTATAATTGAAATATAATTGTAAGATTTTGAATGTGAATATTGTTATATGTACCTACTTTATGTTGAAATATATGTCTTAAACCTTGATTTATTTAGCAAAATTAAGGACGGATGAATCTGACAGACGACTTGCTACAATTTTTGCAGTATCACGTCCCACTTTAACAGCAATACTAAAAAAAATTAGAGAGTGTTTAATGCATTATTTAGTTTCTAATTATATAGGCCCAAACCACTTAAATCATGTGGATATTACAAATAGGAATTTGAGTATACCAAATGCTCTCTTTGGTAATGTCAATAAACCGGCCATTGCCATATTTGATGGCACATATGTATATTTACAAAAAAGTTCTAATTATCTATTCCAGAAAAAAACGCACAGCCTGCATAAATATGACAATTTAGTTAAACCATTTATGATTGTTTCATGTGATGGGCATATTATTGATGTTGTAGGACCATATGCTGCTACTCAAACTGATGCCGAGATTATGAATCAATTGTTTGAGGGAGAAGATAGTCCGTATCGACAGCTTTTTCAGCCTAATGACGTTTTTATTTTAGATCCCTATCTAACAGTGCTATAGCATCTCTGAACCCCCTGGTTCAGAGATGCTATAGCACTGTTACAAGCATTAGGCTATCAAATCCATAAACCTGAGTCATTGGATCCTGGTCAAACGCAATTAACAAATGAACAAGCTAATAAAAGCAGGAAAGTAACACTATGCAGGTGGGTAGTAGAAGTGGTCAACAGACGCTTCAAACGCGACTTTAAATTATTTCGACAACGATTTTTTAATGTAGCTACATCTCACCTCATGGAAGATTTTAAAATAGCTGCAGCCTTAATTAATAAATATCATGGTATTAATCGAGGATAGTCTAAACTCGGGTGAAATAATTCAAAGAGTGGCACGTTTCATGGATCAACCTAACCATCTAGGTACCTTTGTGCGAGAAAATAATTTGAATAGGCAAAGATCAATGTTTTTAAGAGTGGATGGCAGCTTGCCCCAATTAGAGAATTTTCCAATATTGGAGCATAACCAATTAATACTGATTGCATTAGGACCGTATCAAGTTAAACAAGCCCGGTCATACTATGGAGAGCATATTAGAGCAAATGGTGTTTATAATATTGAAGTATGCCCAGATCTTGAAAGACTTAGTCATTTAGGCGGATCAAGACCTCAACTTTTAAGAGGCCGAATAAAGTCAAGACATATCGGCCAAAAAATATACTATGTATATATTTTGTATGAAAGCGAAGCCACTAACAATACTTTAGATGACATACTGTCATATTATTGCAGCTGTATTGTGGGTAACAGAACTCTGGGCTGTTGTTGTCATGTCATGACGGTGATCTGGTATCTTGGGTGGGCGAGACATCAGATCACATTATCATCTCCGGCTTCATTTTTAGACAATGTCCTAATAAGGCTCACTGAATAAAATAAATAAGCAAATCGCATTGTTGTTGTTTTATTTCAATATCTTTTATATCCTTGGTTACTCAGTGCGTTCATTATCTAGTTAAGACAGAATTGTTTACTTCAATACAGAAATCTACAAATATTTAGGTTACTTAATCTTCTAAGATATTTTTCAAATACGTTTATCATTTCAACCATAATATTATTTATGGTTTCTGTGTAGACTCTTTATTTCATCTCTTTTGGAAAAGCAATTAAGATTTTACGACAGAAGACTTAGTACAAGAAAGCGATTTTTGCGGGGAGTATTCATCGAAAGTCCGTTGTTTAAGTTTTTTTGATGCAATTACCATTTTGTAGATATTTACTGCAGTACCTTCGTGCGAAATCGCTAGTCCGACATACAATTATCAATAAAAATCGTCGTAGACACATTGTAACGCCTAGACGAAAGTTCATAGCAATGTCATTTTTTTGAAGGTTTGTGTACCTTTGTCGTAGGAGTTACACGATTTTATTTTCAGGATGGTGCAGATATAAAGAGTTCCTTAAACTTTTTCAATACGAAATACTAATATTCAGCTATTCGGCTTTATATATTGCTAGGTGCCATGTTTATACATGCGTTTTCATTTCGGGAACAGTCGCACATACTGGTATTTGCACGATCTACGCGGCCAAAAGTCCCAATATCCAAATAACAAAATCATTAACAAAAACTAGTTCCACGAACAGAGGACGAACCAGGGAACAATACCCATCCCCAATCTACCTGCCACCGCACAACCCGCGCGCGTAGCGTCAGTCGGAATTTGACCGTTTCACCTAGTGTACGTATCTGTTCTCGGCGCTTTTCTAAACCTTAACTTCGAAAGTGTATTTTTATATTTTCAAGTTGATCTTACGAATTGAAAGTGATGGATTCTGATAGAGCAGGTAAGATACTTACAAACTACATTAATAAAGTTATTGTTCGCATTAATTTGGTGCAACTAAAAGTATTTTTTAGAAAATTAGTTCTATTTTTTATAACTAGATGGCGTTGTTACATTACGTCACATTTCTGTAAGTCGGTGTTAAAAATCTCCGTCAATTAGTATAGGATTAACGAATTTATGTTTTTTTTTTGAAGAAGCTTTGAGACTGAGTCTTCAGACCAATAAATAGTAGCCAAGTATCTGGTGTTCTTAATTTATCCGAATTTTGTTCATGGTCCAGTCGAGCCGGATAAGTGAGATCCAGATAGTGTTTGTGATTCTTGGCGTGGAAACCAGGGTGGATCGCCCTGAAGCGCCGCACACCCAAGCTGGTGTGCACAGTGAAGTGACCAGTGCTGCTGCAGCGGAGCTGGCGAGGACCAGCACCAGACGGAGGCGCAGGGTGCAGGGCGGAGTTTGACACCAGCGGAGTCTGGGCGGAGCAGGGCGGTCTGGATATCGTCATCACCAGCTGAGGTAAAGGTAAAAAGGTAAAAACACGGCTATGATTTCTCCAACCGCTATTCCACAGGGCGCACAAGTAAAACCGTTAAAATTTAGGGACGTTAATAAATTGTTATCTACTCATTTCGGGGATAAATGGCGTGATTTAGAGATTTTGGAGTACTATAACAGAGTAGTACCATCAACACAGGAAATACCGGACGAAAATATGGTTGACGATATCGATTTCCTTGAAGAGTCGGTATGTGAAGAACAAGAAGAGTCACCATTACTTATAATTTAACATCGGTTTTGTCTAACTAATAAACTTCTCATAAAACAATCATAGTTTTATTTCAAGTACGAAGTATCAATATGGTTCAATCATTCTAGGCCACGATAGGTATGTTTCAAAGCCAACAAAGTCCATGTTGTTTTTGCAACAAAAACCGCAAAGTCCATCCGAGTGTTACAAAGTCAGCAAAGTCCATAATGTTTTTCTGGTTATTGTTCTAGTTCATAAAGATTTTACATGATTAAGTTTAGTATTTGATTAACTATATTATTTTAAATCAAACTACTATAGTTGCACTAAAGCCCACAGGGCCAATAATGCGAAATACGAAAATCATAAATTACGCGCGATGTCATACAACGGACATTGCGGTTTTTGTAACTAAGAGACTCATATCAGAAAAACAGGAAGCGTGAAAGCGAAAAGCAAGCTTAAAAGTCTCTGTCCAGTCATCGATGATGAAGGCATTCTCCGCGTCAGTGGACGCATTCATAATGCTAATGTAGATGAGACTGTCAAACACCCCATCATCCTCCCACATGACAGTCAATTCACCAACCTAGTGATTGATGAAGCCCATAAGAGGACATTACATGGGGGACCAACACTAATGCTGAGCCATCTGCGTACTCGGTATTTGGATCCTTTCTGCCAAACCAAAGGTCAAAGCCCATGTACACAAATGTGTAAAGTGCAGGCGGTACTCTGCACCTATTCAAACCCCACTGATGGGTCAGTTGCCGTCTAGTCGAGTCATTCCGGCAAGACCATTCCTAAAGAGTGGAGTGGATTTTGCTGGACCCATCAGCATCCGAACGTCAAAGGGCCGAGGTCACCAATCATACAAAGGGTACATTTGCGTCTTTGTATGCATGGTGACCAAGGCTATTCATTTAGAAGCAGTCAGTGATTTGACGTCGCAGGGTTTCATCACTGGCTTTAGAAGGTTTGTGGCTCGGCGACGTTTTGTCAGTGACATTTGGAGCGACAATGGAACGAATTTTGTTGGCGCTTCCAAGGAGCTTCGGCATTTAGTCGCTGCGGAAAAATCTTCCGTGGCTGTAGAGATTAGAGAGTGGTTAGGTAACAACAGCACTTCTTGGCATTTCATTCCGCCTCATTCCCCTAATTTCGGTGGCTTGTGGGAGGCTGGGGTGAAATCAACCAAATTCCACCTAAAACGCGTGATCGGTAATTCCACACTCACGTTCGAAGAAATATCAACACTTTTGTCCCAGGTAGAAGCGTGTCTTAATTCCAGGCCGTTAACAATGTTGCCTGACACTTCCATAGATCCCACTCCTTTAACACCAGGTCATTTCTTGATAGGTGAACCTCTGATAGCAGTGCCTGAACGTAATTATGAGAATTCTAACCTCGGCAACCTGAGACGTTGGCAGGTGACACAACGCATGTTGCAAGATTTTTGGAAACGATGGTCAGATGAGTACTTGGTTCATTTATTACAACGTTATAAATGGACAAAAAATATTCCAGAACCATGTATCGGAGATGTCGTATTAGTCAAGGAGGATAATTTACCTCCTGCCCGTTGGTTTTTGGGTAAGGTCATAGAAAAACACCCTGGTTTGGATAAAGTTACTCGAGTAGTGACTCTCAAGTGTAATGGATCGTCGATTAAACGACCTACGTCAAAATTGTGCATTCTGCCGATTGCAAAGTAAAGTAAACCTTATACATGTTAAGTTTTGTTAAAGCAATTTTTTTTGTAAGTTGTCATAAAGTTAGATAAGTTTATACAGTCCATAACGCATTGTCTGTAAGTTAGATAATTTTATACAGTCCACAGATATTGTAAGTTTTTTGGTCATTACTTGTCGTTGCACACTTGATTTATTCTAGTTTGAGCCCCTGACCTCATGGTGGGCGGTTTTTTGTAATGAAGGACATATCATAATGTCCTTGGTGGGCGGTATGTTCGCATTAATTTGGTGCAACTAAAAGTATTTTTTAGAAAATTAGTTCTATTTTTTATAACTAGATGGCGTTGTTACATTACGTCACATTTCTGTAAGTCGGTGTTAAAAATCTCCGTCAATTAGTATAGGATTAACGAATTTATGTTTTTTTTTTGAAGAAGCTTTGAGACTGAGTCTTCAGACCAATAAATAGTAGCCAAGTATCTGGTGTTCTTAATTTATCCGAATTTTGTTCAGTTATGATCAACTATTATACAACATTGTTTTTTTATAATGTATAAACTCATTTCCATACCGTGATTTCCTTTAATATTTTTTCTTTGCTAGTGTGTTTGTATGTCTATCGGGATAGATCGGGCTATGGTTATAATTATAGGTTATTATTTGAACATTTTTCTTATAAGTACTATCAAAAACATCTCCGGAAACGTCCGGATAGTTTCATTTTTAGGGGATTCAAGATATTTAGCAATAAAATGTATAAAATGCGATTTTTGTTAGCGACTTTTTTACATAGTGTACGTTTGTTTTAGGATCACAGGGTGCGTCAGGAGTAAGGATTGTGACCCGACAATACTTGTTTGACCGCATGAAGAAAGAAAATTTGCCTAATTTAGATGCAAAATTAAATCATCTAATAGATGAACTTTTATCATGTGAAGATTACAATGAACACCAAATTGTTGATTTGAAGCGTAGTTTTGCCCATTTCAAATCAGAACTCAAACAAAGGTGGACCAAAGCTCATTATAAAGAAGAACATTTTCTTAAATACATACAACCGCTCATGGCTGGAAGGTACGTTTCAAATCCCTGTTGTTGAGACCTCACAAAAAAGACCAGGTCGACCACCCAAATCGTTCGAAGAAGCAAGTGAGAGGAGCAAAAGGCGAAAGACTGAGGAACTTCGTTCTGGTTTCGAAAAGGAGATCATAATACACGCTGCGCAAGTGGAGCTGGGAAAATCTGGTAAAAGAGATGCATCAAATGTCCTAAAAGAAATCACCAGTAATCCGACACGAGCAACTAAATATAAAAAGGCATTTTGTCTTACGAAATCAAGTAAAGAGCAACCCTCTTTGACACCAATGCAAGCGTTGCAAATGTTTGTAGATGCAGATTTGACACAAGGACAATACGAAATTATTAGAAAGACCAATAAGAAGTTTTTTCCGTGCTACAGTGCGTTACAAAAGGCCAAGAAGAAATGTTACCCACCTCATGAATCGTGTACGGTAACGAGTAACAGTGCCGAAGCTCAGTTACAGCCTCTAATGGATGTTACTGTTAGGCGTTTATCGGAGTACCTAGAAGAAGTATTGATAACTTTAAAGGAGCAAGAGCGTGAATCCTTAACTATTATTAGTAAATGGGGCTGCGATGGATCCCAGCAATCACAGTTTAAGCAAAAACTTGAAAGTGATACTGATTCCGATGGAAACCTTTTCCAAAGCTGTTTCGTGCCTCTTCAATTAGTTTGTGGAGATAATAATGAAAAAGTTTTATGGAAAAATCCAACGCCTTCTTCGCCGCGATTTTGTCGGCCAATAAGATTCCGGAAATATCAAGGAAAATAATGATGTCACTGAAGAGGAAATAAGACATGTTAAAAGCGCTATTAGCTCTTTAGTCCCAACAGAGGTCGACATAGAAGGGAAAAAGTTCCTTATTAAGCACACATTTATTATGACAATGGTAGATGGAAAGGTCTGCAATGCAGCTACAGGCACAAAGTCTACAAGTAGGTGCTACATTTGTGGAGCAACATCCAAGGATTTCAATAAATTAGAATATACAAGAGAAGTGAATTTTGCAGCCCTTGAATTCGGCATATCGGTATTACACGCCAGAATTCGTATATTTGAAAGTATTTTACATTTAGCCTACAAACTACAAGTAAAGAAATACAGGGAAAAAAAATCTCAAGAGGAAAAAGACATAGAAGAACGAAAAAAAAGACACATACAAGAAAGGTTTCGCACTGAAACAGGCCTAATAGTAGATATGCCAAAATCCAATTTCGGGAATACAAACGATGGAAATACCAGCAGAAGGTTTTTTGAGAAACCGAGATTAGCTTCAGAAATAACAGGCATCAGTTATGATCTGATTTACAGACTAAAAGTTATATTGGAAGCAATTTCAAGCGGGTACCAAATTGATCCTATAAAATATGAAAGATATGCTTCAGAAACTGCTCGTGTTTATGTTAAATTATATGAATGGCATCCTATGACGCCAACAATGCACAAGGTTTTAGTCCATGGCGCAGTTATTATAGAAAAGGCATTATTACCAATCGGGCAGCTTTCAGAGGAAGCTGCTGAGGCTCGTAACAAACATTTTAAATGTTACCGCCAAGATTTTGCGAGGAAATTTTCCAGAGAAAGTTGCAACCAAGATATTTTTAACCGCCTTCTTCTTAGTTCCGATCCTTTGATAAGTAGTAAGCGAGCAGTAAAAAAAAGAAAAGCAAACACATTTTTGCCTGAAACCTTGGCCATGTTCGTATCTGCGGAACCAAATATAATTGAAAATTCATCAGAGAGTGATGAAGAAAGTATTATAGAAACTTAGCATTTTTAATTTTTTTTCCTGTAATCTATGTAACCTACCTAAAGTTTTGTGAATATATTATTTTTTTGTAAAAATATCTATTTTTGTCTTATTTGTGTTGTTTAGATAACAAATAGGCATCAAAACAATTTTGGCCGCGTAGATCGTGCAAATACCAGTATGTGAGTCGTCCATACTTCAATTTAGCCATGTCCAAATCACAGATGATATATGTGTTCTGTTGCCGCTATAACAACAAATACTAAAAACCAGAATAAAATAAATATTTAAGGGGGCTCCCATACAATAAACGTTTTTTTTTTGCCGTTTTTTATAGATAATGGTACGGAACCCTTCGTGCGCCGGTTTTATTATTATAAGTAAGCGTAGTGCGGTAGTAAGCGTAAGCGTAGTACGGAAGCGCTGTAACAGTTATGAAAGAAACAGTGTTAGTGACATTAAAAAAAACAATGGTAGGTAGTTAATAAAATAAATTGTGTTGCTTATATTTCCCTAAAAACTAAACATCCGAAACATTAACATGAATTCCGTAAAACAAAGTTAATTGTACCTACTTAAAGTTACAATTTTATACTGTGACGCAAAATTTTTGCACAGCGGGGTCAGCGAGTTCATTTGAACTACGTGTTCGCGCGCGACTGGCTCGCATGGATTGAGGTAGCGCTAAATGCCTACTGCGCTCGAATATCGTGGCCTTAAAAACGGCTATTATAAGTACCTTTCTCACATTGGTGGTTGAAACTGTGAGCTCGATAGCAATTAGGTCATTGTTGACAATTTTAAAATGTTTTTTAAATGAAACACTAACCGGCCTGAAAACGATACCCAAGAAACTTCGACCTCATCTGCGGAGATTAAATGACGACAACATTCAGCAGGAAGTATTTGAAGAAAATAGAAGCACATCATGCGCTTCTACGTGTGAATTTCTGATACAAAAATTGAGAAATGAAAACAGCGAGAAATGTAAAACAATATTTACTACATCGTACCGAACAGTTATGCATTTTTTTATTCAATTTAAAGAATATAATGATTTTAAAGAATCTCTAAATTATGCAAGTAAAAACCTTTACGGGAAAGCACAGAGATTATACGCTGTGCGATTATATGCTGCGCCTAATAATCTTGAAATGTAACGCAAGTACGCAATAAATGTATTACAATGTTACGCAACCGAGGTGTGATCATAATCAACCCTAGCAGCAACACAAGGACTTATTGAACACGGCCAGTTTCGCAGCCCACCGCATGCGTCATCATCAAATTAATAATGTTAAAACCGGCCGGTTCGTGGCCCGTGCTCCACGCCCACGCGGGCGGCGAGGACGTGGAACACGGGCCACGAACCGGCCGGCAGGTGAGCCCCAATGGAAAAAAGGTGATAGATGTGTGCATGTGTATGTGACTGATGACGATGTGTCCGAGGAGTTGAGAGAAGCTGTTTTGAAAGTAGTGAGAAATATGGAGACATCGAGAGTGAGGAGGCAAATGTCAGTTTCGGAAGCGCATGGTAAGAATGAGGAGTTTTTAGATGCAGAGGATGGCCAAGACGAGTTTGGATGGCTACAGAGAAATCTTAAAGTAAAACACAAATCGATTAAAAGCTTATCAACAATAAGGATCCAACAGGACCCATTAGAAAATCTTTTTGGCTGCATTCGCAGTAACGGTGGAGCTAACAAAAACCCTACTACTGGGCAGTTTGTAGCTGGTTTAAAAACTGCTGTCCTGAGTAATTTGTCACATTTTGGGTCAGAAAATTGTGAGGTTGATGAAAATGGCGTCATCCTGACAAATTTCAACTCTTGACTCCAATTACAGACGTAGGCAGAGCTGATACTGCCACATTAGAAAATATTATAACAAAAAATGAAATAGAGCAAAGTATGGAAGACACGAATGGCGAAATGCAAGCTTGTGCCTATGTCTGTGGATTTTTCGTAAAAAATAATCCAAACATTAGTTGTGAATATTGTAAAGAAGTGTTTGTCTCACTTACTCAAGAGGAAGTCCACAATTTTATAGAATTTAAAACATATTTAGGAATAAACAATTTCCTCACATACGCCTCAAAAGATTTAATAACATGTATTGAAAAAAGTTCTACCAGTATAAATAAATTCCTAGAAAAAGAGGCGTATAAAAGGAAATTAAAAATATCTATTATAGAATTATAAAAAGAATCTATAAAATGGGATTTTCACAATAAATGTGATGAATACAAACAAGATAATATTTATGTAATAAATAGTGTCTTCCATATTTGCATAAAAAGATTTTGTATGATAAAAAATCGACAGTTCGCACAAGAATCAAATATGGCTGCTGTATCGAGAAAAATGGAACGTATCGCTCTCCACTTCAATCACAACAGCAATTAGACTGACTGACATTAATACTGACCGTATAATTACAAGGGATTTTGCAACACTTAAATTTTCGCTTCAAGGAAGCCTATGTCCCATTCCAAAATATTTGTATTGACGAATCCCTGACTTTGTGGAAAGGAAACCTTGACTTCCGCAAGTACATAAAGACCTAGGCAGCCAAGTTCGTGGTGAAGACCTTCGAACTGTGCGAGTCTTCGACCGGCTACCTTTGGTCTTTCTTCGTGTACATCAGAGGTCGCACCACCTGTGATCCCACATCACACTCGACACCCGTCGACTCTGCTGAAAAGTCACGTCGACAGTCCTTACACTCATCCGTCCACTCCTAGACAATGAGTATATTCTTTTCATGCGCAATTGGTTCAACAGCCCCCTACTGGCCAGATTTCTGAAGGCACATAAAACCGATTGTGTAGTCATTTGACTCATATCGCTGTGCCAGCTGAAAGAAGGTCAGTTTGTAGCCCTTGATTCCGGCGATATCGTTGTCATGGCTTATCAGAACAAGAAACGTAAGATCAGCACCATCTCTACCTACCACGGCATTCAACAAAACCTGATGGCGCCGAAAGCATATCGTGAGGCTCAATACAAACCTCAATTAATTTTGGACTACAATATGCCGGCGATATCGTTGTCATGGCTTATCAGACCATGAAACGTAAGATCAGCACCATCTCTACCTACCACGGCAAAGATCATTTAGTTTTCCGGTTACTTTGATTTGTTGATTTGTTCAACTAACTAGTTGAACAAATCGTGCAGAAGCACATTGCCTAGCCAAAACGACATAATTATTATTATCACATATTTTATTCTTTACTGTCTAAACGTCATGTATGGGCGGATTGAGTGCGTGTCCTTGGGGCTCAGTAACCTAACTGCGAAACACATATACAATACCTAATCTCTTTCATTTTGACTATGTAACCACATTTATTTACGTTGTCGAGCTGACGAATTTTTCAAACATTGTATGATGCAACAATGCAATATGGAATACTCGTATGAATGTTATCCCTATCAAAACCCTTCAAAAAAACCGTTAGTACAACAGTTTACTTTCTTTCTAATATTGTGTTTCTTTCTATTGTTGATTTTGTTATTGTTATTAGTAATTATTGTGTAGGTCAGATAGGTAGTCATTCCGATTCAGCTGAATCCGGTTAGACTGGAAGCTGACCCTTAGTTGGGAAAAGGCTAGGCAGATTGAAGAATATATTGAAAGAATACACACGGCAAATTGTTGTATACATAGCAGGTTTTGCTGTTTACGTAAATGTGTCGCTTGCATTGAAAGTCTCTTGTCAAATGAACCGTTGCAATACCATAAATGGCTACTTCCCATTTGGTAAACTTCCCATTTCGTAAACCTCAAACTGTACCTACTAAAAAGTTGCGTTTGGTAAACATTTCGTTACTTCATACATTTAATCCCATTTGGTAAACTTTGTTAGTATTGTTATTTTTGTACGGTACAGTCAGTGTCAAATTAGTATTAAATTAGAGATGTATATATTTTTAAATGCTTCAGTCTTGAGATAGTATCTCGACCATCAAAAAGAATGGCTGATCAAGAAGAAGTAAAAAAAACGTATTAAAGTCTGTAAAAATACCACGATGCTACTAAAAATACCACGTGCTTTTCCCGCAAAAGAAGCACCGAGCGGGTTCTCAGGTAGGGATTTATTGTCCTTACCATCGTTTTAAACAAAAGGTGTGAATGAGATAGACATAAGTAAGTATACGTAAATTATATCTATTACCGGGTTTAACTTATCAGTTCACTCGTTTTATGCATAGTGCAAGGTCGTTGCAATGTCGGGTGAGGGATCTTCTAGTGGTGCAGTGAATTTAAAAATTATTAATAGTACACGAGGCGGTGAAATTTTATTACGCGCTGGGCATCAATATTATAAACAGAAAAATAATAAGGACTCAAGTTGGTGGCGCTGTGTTAATAGAAAAGATGGATGTTCAGCAAGTGTAACTTTGAATTCAAATCGAAGCCATGTATTAAGAGAAAATGCTCACTGCAGTTCTTGTATTCCGAATTTTGAAAAAAATGAAGTGAAAGTAGCCATCGAAAAATGTAAACAAACTATATGTGAAGATCTGAAGCCGATTCCAGCTACATACAGGAAATGTACTAAAAAGCTGAAAGATAATGGTTATGAAATTATTAAAGAATTACCAAATTTTGACAAAGTTAAAAGCAGTTTGTATAGACACAGAAATAGACAACTAGGAATCACAAAATCTCAGCACTCTAACTCTACAGAAATCGTGATTCCTGACCGTTTTAAAGACAATTTATTGTTTGATGAGATTGACGGTGAAAATAGAATGATTGTGTTTGGTTCAAAGAGTGCAATTGCACATTTAAATGACGTCCGTCACTACTTTGCGGACGGAACGTTCAAATGTTGTGCAAAGCCGTTTCTTCAACTATACGTTGTACACGGAGACATAGGAAGTACAGAAACTGGGACAAATATTGTACCATTTTTTTATGCAGTGTTGACAAACAAAGAAGAAACTACATATGAAAGACTGTTTTACAAACTAAAATTTCATTTACCAGAGTGGACAGCCGATATTATTACCTTGGATTTCGAAAAAGCTCCAATAAATGCAATTAAAAAGACATTTCCAAACATAATTGTTAAGGGGTGTTTTGTTCACTTTGGCAGAGCGCTATTAAGAAAGGCAAAATCTCTTGGCTTATTACAACATGAAGAATCTCACTATCACGTCAAACTATGTATGGCTCTGGCACATTTCGATGGATGGCTATACGTTATGAGTCAAAGGTAAATTAATTTTGCAGTATTGAAATGAACGCGTTTAGTTCTGGATATTTCTTCTACCGCCATTTTCTACAGCCATTTTTATGCGTTAGAAACTAGGTAATATATGGTTTTTCGTATCATAATCTTCAACGAATTAATTCTGTTACAGTTTTGAAGAAAAAGCTATAACTGAATTCAATGATTACTTTGTGGATCAGTGGTTGGAAAATGAAGATATGATGAATATTTGGTGCTGCTACGCACAAAGACACCGCACTACAAACCTCATGGAATCTTGGAATTGGAGTTTCAATAGTGAAATTGGAAAAAGGCCATCAATTCTTTTATTTTTCGAAACGATATCAGGCAATATTAAACATTATGAAAATCTTCTGAAAAGGTACATATTTTTGTTTCAATGACCTGTATTTTTAGGCGACACATATGATAAAAATTATACATTATTACTTTAAATATCAAAACGAAGAAAAAAATCTATCCAAAATGATATACGAATTAACAATATTCTCGGCGATTACAAAAGTGGAAAAATATCATTGGAAAATTGTTTGAACGAATTATCAAGAATTGCTTGTATCACTTTATAATTTATTTATTGATTTTTAACTTTGTAGTGTAGGTAGTAAATTTTTTATGTTAATATTCCAAATCTGTGATTATATTTTATAGTTGATTTTGTGTGTAATTTTTAATGTTAATGTTAATGTACCAAATCTGTGATTATTATTTGTTTTTATATTTAAAAGTTGATTTTGCATGTATTTTTTATGTTATTGTACCAAATCTGTGATTATTATTGTTTTTATATTTTATAGTTGATTTAGTATGTATTTTTTTACGTTAACGTACCAAATCAGTGACTGTTTATTTTTATATTTTATAAGTAGTTGATTTCGTATGTATTTTTTTATGTTAATGTACATTAACATAAAAAGATAGTACCAAATCTGTGATTATTGTTTTTTTATATAAGTTGATTTCGCATCTAGATTGACTTATGTTATTAAAAAAATAAAACTTGTCATCGAAATAGTCAAATCGAACTGTGATTTTTCTTAAATTTTTTGAAAGTTATTTGTACACCCCACTTTTTATTTCTGTTTTTAAATATCAATATGTGTAAATGGCATACGTACACATAATCCGACTATTGTACCTGTGATTAAAAATATTTAACAAAATAAATGACAATGTTATCATTAGTTTCGTTTTTCTTTTTTTACTTGACTGTACCCATTTCATCTGAAAGTTTACCAAATGGGATATAACACAAAAAAATATTGAAATGTTTTCGAAATGGGACTAAATGTATGAAATGTATAATGTTTACCAAACGCAACTTTTTAGTAGGTACAGTTTGAGGTTTACGAAATGGGAAGTTTACCAAATGGGAAGTAGCCCCATAAATTGGTTATAATGCGAGATGAGGTGGACTTATTTACGCACCTCATGATGTATATTCTGTAAGTATGTAAGACTGCTGAAAATGTTATAAGGAAGTTTACTAAACAAGATTTCATAATGACGCCCATTAATTATGCAAAAATAGTATCTACTATCTATGAAACAATTTGTTACTAATTACTACGAGGTACTAATTATTTTGAAGTGAAAACTGATCATGTCTGCGGTTTTCTGCATCAAGTTAATTTGATAAGACTGGTTGTGGAAAAATATTTCGATTTAAGATATTACTATAAGGGACAAGTGCCGTTATGGTCCAATGTTATGAAAAGAACTTTCCGATCAGAAATATCAGCCCCAACTTCGTCTAATGTCGAAGTTTACTTTAAATTATTGAAGATACATGTGGCAAATAAACACGAAATCGGAGAGATATCGTATAGATGAACTTATTGCTAAACACTCAGTCTATTTCGGGACAACTGGAAACGGCTAGTAATACAACTCTCTAAGTTCATGAAAGTGCCAAAATGTCATGATTTCATGAAATAGTCATTCAATGCCACTTACATGAAATTACAGAGTTGTATTGCTGATTCTAATGTTTAGGTATAATTCTGTAAACCCATATTACGGCCGCAAATAATATTTAGATCAACAGACAACCTGACACTGACCTGCAAATTGCAAAATACGTAAGAAAATTCGAATTTCGCGCATCCCCCTTAAGTGATAACGAAAAACGTAAAATTCTTGATATGGGGCCTTTACCAGGACAACAGGTGTTTTTCAAATCTATATTTTATAGTTTGACTCGATAAACCTCAGTTTAGTTAGGGCTCCATAGTTTTTTTTTCACCAGGGCCTTTCGTTACCTAGCTACGCCTCTGTACACTTGTTGGTTGCGTTTAATATCTATATGAGTGACATTTGTTCCAAGAAGGAGAGTGCTTAATATTGACTGTTAATACCAACATAATTCAAGGAAAAATGAGATTTTTTAAAGTAAGAGCAGTAGTAGTATAGTAATTTCATTATTTCAGGTGATTCTGGATATCCATTGCACCCACGGTTAATAACCCCATACTTAGGAGCCACTGCAGAATCTTTAGAAGCTACATTTAATCAGAAACATATAGTTGCAAGAGTTCTAATTGGAAACACGTTTGGTCGACTGGAAAATCGTTCGCGTTGCTTCTGTAAAGACAGAGTACTACTTTTTAAATAAGATATACATATTAATTTCATTATTTCAGGTTATTCTGGATATCCATTGCGCCCACGGTTAATAACCCCATACTTAGAAGCCACTGTAGAATCTTCAGAAGCTACAATTAATCAGAAACATATAGTTGCAAGAGTTCTAATTGAAAACACGTTTGGTCGACATTACATTTTCTTTTTGATTTATGAAAATACAAACTGTCATCTAAATAACTAGTCTTGATGATGTTATTGTTTCTAAGGTAAGTACCAACTGGTTTTAATAGTTTTATAAAAACAAATGGTCCTGTACATAAACCATAAGGTTGAGCATTAAATTCAAATAGCTTGCCATCAAAAGTAAACCTTAAATATTTTTTTATAATTATCTGCCATAGGTACCGAAAAATAGGATCTTTTGATATAAGTTTGCAAGCTGTTCTTATATCTTCTAACTTTAAGTGTTCTGTGTCTATAAAACTATTTAGTTTTTTCAAATTCAATATAAATCTGTATGAGGTTTGGGAACTAAAAATATTGGAGAAAATTGATTTGGACAGAATGAACACTTTGAGACTGTACCTTAGGTAATAAGTTTGACAGTTTCTAATTTTATTAAAATCTATTTTCTTTTTCAGAAAAAGAAAAAGGTATGTGACCACAGATAGCAATTGTATGTGACCAGGGTTCGACATTTAGAACTGCCATAAATAGGTTAAAATTGGAGACTCAACGCAAAAGGATTTTAAATGAGGATAATAATGGTGAGTAGATAAACTCTTTATAAAAATAGCCTTTGTATGCACGTTATATGACTACCAAACGGAACTTCGACAAACGCTACTACGACATGATTTTACTTCGACATTGGGTCATGAAACTCCAGAACTCTCAAGATCCATAGCTCAAAATGTTCTAGCTCAAATTGATAATTTAACATCAACAATATTTGCAACTGAAAAAGAATGTGTAGTAAGGCACAAGTTAATAATGACCATGGTTGATGGGAAAATGATTAACGCCTTAACTGACACGAAGTCTGCCATGCGTTGCTTTATTTGTAAAGCCACATCTAAGGACTTCAACAGGATAAAATTCTGCATGTCAAAGCCGCTCCCTGAGGAAAACCTTATCTATGGTGTTTCGTCATTACATGCCTGGATAAGGTTTGCGGAATTCATTTTGCATCTAGGCTATAAATTAAAGGTTGCAAAATGGCAAGTAAGAGATGCACACAGCAAAGATTTGGTAGCAGCTGAAAAGTTACGTATACAGACGGAATTTTGGCAAAAACTAGGTTTGCATGTCGACAAACCAAGACAGGGAGGAGGTACGTCCACTGATGGCAATACTGCGCGCGCCATCTTTCAGCACGCAGAAGAAGTTGCTGAAATAACAGGTGTCAGTCATCAGTTCATAAATCGTCTACACACCATTTTGAAAGTTATGTCCTGTGGGCATAAAATTAATTTGAGGAAATTTCAAACATTTTGCACCAAAACAGCTGCTGTTTTTGTATGGAATTACCCATGGTACTATATGCCAACCACACTGCACAAAATACTTATCCATGGGTCAAGTTTAATAGAAAAATGCGAAATAGCCATAGGATTATTGAGTGAAGATGCGCAAGAAAGCAGGAATAAGGACGTAAGAAACTACAGGGAGCGATTTTCTAGGAAATTTTCTAGGCAATTGGCTATGGAAGACACCTACAAACGACTTTTAGTGTCTTCCGATCCTTACATAACAGGACTAAGAAAATTAGTTAGTAAAAAGTCGGTTCCTATGTGCCAAAATGTTTTAAATCTGTTGGAAGAACCAGATATTACCATGGAAATATAATAAAAATGTCATAAAATAATTTATATGTTGTTTTCATTACTTAGCATATCTTTATTTACACTATTCCATTGATAATCATAAATGTTTAGGTTATGTCCGACTTTTATTGATTTTTCGCCTGTGTGGACCTCCTTTGAATCATAGCCCAATCGATAATTCTGAAAACTTAATATCGATGTCAGAAACGTTACTTTCGAACTTGTCGAAATGACTATTAGTATTTCTCCGTACGCTAACGTTACTATCGCAACAGTAACCTAGCAACGATTGTTTATCGTTGCAAGGTTACTGTTGCTAGATCTGCAATTGGTTGACTTTGGATAGTCAAGTTTGTAGTTCTGGCTCTCAGGTTAGCCAACCGGTAAAGATATGAAATATAATTTTCTTCTTCTAATACGAAGACAAGACTGCAAAGTCTTGTCTTCGGAAATACCGGTTATTCGGAAATATCGGGTTTATTCGAAACCCGATACCGAATAAACCCGATTTGCATTACACGGCTAAAATACGAACAGTGCCAGGTGGCTTATAAATAAAAGTCCGTGACAGTACATTACGGCCCAGGTCAGTACCCAACTTTGCATTGCATTAGATTGTGTACCAGAACCGGATGAAAAATTTATATTCTTACCAAAATGTAAGAATATTTTGAAGGAATTAGTCACCTAGTTATTGCTGTGTGAAACATGATTGGTAAATGCTATAATCTGCGATCAGGGTACAGCATGTCAATCGGCTCTTAAAAGCCTTCAAGAGGAAACACGGAGGAAACAAATAGGAGTAAGTAGCAGCAGATTTGATGATTATAATTAAAATATGCTTAGTGGAATGTTCGCAGTGGTCAACAAGAACTTGCATGAACTATATGCGAAGCTGACGTATAATGGATCATTTTCCAAATTCATAATGAACATATTAATACTGTTCGCGTATTCCAATACAATTAATTTTTATGTTAAAGGTTAATAAACTCAAACACAAAGCATTTATTTCAATTAAACTAATTACGAACGCTTTTGAATTGTCAAGGGGTCGGTCAGTCACAAAAATGAAGCTACATTCCAAAGCGTCGTAGGTTACTATGGAAAAGAATGGACAAGAAACTCCACGGACACTCTTTTAAATCAAAATATTGTTCCCAAATAGTGGTGACATCCACACTGTAACGTTGTACCGGTACTATTGTTCTAAACAACAGAATGACAACAATCAATGTCAAGTCAAACCACAGCGTCGTATCTTATCCATCCACAGCGTGGCCTTGCCTTCAAGACCTTGTTCTTCAATTTTTACAATTCGCCATGCCACAAACGACACCTAAATGGATTGGGCTTTGACTGTTGTGACGTTGCAAATTGACATCTTAGGCGACATCTACCGGTGGAACCTTGTAGCTCCAGAGTTTCTCAATACTGGAGACAGAGCGTTGTTTTTGGGTTTCGATAATTAATTAGATGTTAATTAAGGAATTCAAAGGACATGGAAAACGGTGGGCCCAAATGTAATAAGTTGAGATATGATCTAAAAAATTAGACATATTTTTTTATCTAAGAATATGAAAAATCACTTCAATTCTCAATCTGGAAGCGGAGAAATATGAGAAAGATAGTTTTCGTGAGATTATCGATTCAATAATCGATTACACAGTTACGAAAATAAAACTTTTGCACTAAACAATTAACTCAAAGTAATTAAATGCACTATATATACTTATATGCAATATAGTGCATATAATTACAGTCATATTAATAAATCAAATATCAATTAATTACTGAAAAACCAATATTAATGATTATCGATTTCATATCGATTCAAATCTCTCTTATATTTTTAGTCTATGTCACTGACATGACAGCTGACTGACATTGACACTAGACAGTTGCCGACTGTTCTTGTTTGCTCACTCGTTTAGTGTTTTCCGATGCGTTTTGAGTGCTTTCCCGATTATTCGCCATTTTTCACGACCACTGCTTTGTATTTTACGGATTCTGACCCTGCCTACCTTGTACGACCCTTGCTTTCACCTTGGACACCGAAGATCGCTCACACGTTTGACTTGGAATTGTTATTTTGGATTTTACCGCCGGCTTGTGGATTGGATATTATACCTATGGATCGCTGTGTGAATTGTGGGATATTTACTGGTCACTGCAATACACTGGGCCGACGACCCTTACACGATGAAACAATTCTGTCAGTGATTCGGCAATGGCTTGCACCTCAGTCTGTAAGTAAATATAACCTCATCTAACCAGCTACCATCCTGCCAGGTTTAAAATACATATAATTAGAAGGCCTATGGAGATTGTTTACAGTTATGGCAAAGAATTATTTATTTATAAACAATGTTATAATACCCTAATACACAATAGTTAGTATTGTTTATGTAGCTGAAGATGAATAAAAATGTTCCATTTTTAGGTAAGCAGTAGTGACTGTGTTTGTCAAGCGTGCTGGGACTTGGCTCAAAGCCCACATGTCGATGACCAAAGAAGACCACTAGGCCACCCTAATGTTTGTCTCCGCTGCGGACGCTCTCTTGCATCGCGAACCCATCACCTACTTCATACCAACACAACCCGGGAATCAAGAATTTATAATGTTATACAAGACTGGATTATACCTCGAACTGTAAGTTAAATCCCATAACATTGTATGTGTCTGTTACTTTGTATACTGGAACCCAATCAAAGTAAATCTATTTCACGTCAAGTGAAAACATTTTTTCACAAGCCATACCTTTTGTTTTCTTGGTTTATATCGGTTATTTATTAATTAATAGTTTTGTGGAATGGAAACGCAGAAGAATAAAAACAGTATCTTAGCATTCTTAGCCAAAATCTAAACACAAACAGCTTACATAATTCATTCATGTTAGGTAATTAACAACAATTTCATTATTATCTCAATAAATTCCAATCTTGATTATATATGTTTGTTGCAGATACAAGCAGCAAGTGAAATATGTCATACTTGTTGGGTGGCTGCCGACAGAGCTGCTGTCCATATGGTTTCACGCCCATCAACTTCATCCCAACAAGACCCAAACACCGGGACAAGATCTTCCAACTATGTCTCCTAATGAAAGCATTGGAAGCAACCAACCGGAACCTACTATTGTTTTGCCAGATTACATGAGAGCTATAGAAACTGAACGTAGGTGCTTCATAGAAGGATGTCAAAGAACAGAAAGGTACAAAGTTCCACTTTCAACTAGGAAAATGTTGCTTCATCAATATAAATATTACATCCCCGAAAAAAACCGTCTTTGTGATCGACATTTGGTTATAGAAGCATGGGATTTTCTAGACAGCTTGAGATCCAATTATGTTCAGTCTTTTACAGCTAAACATATTCAGGACATGATGTCCTTAAAAGAAGTTGTAGAAACTGGACTACTTCATTTTGAAAATATAAATAACATGGAAGACCATGTTGTGCATATATGGACTGGATTAAATAAAGCACAGTTCCATCAAATGTTTGCTGAAGTTCCACAGTTGCTGACAATGCCAAATGCAACTTTGGCTCTGGCCGCCTACTTTATGAAACTCAGAACTGGGGACTCCAATGAAAGGTTAGCGACTTTATTAAACGTGTCTAGGCCAACACTTGAAAAGTGGTTACATCAAGTAAGAGAATTGCTCACAGAGTATTTTGTACCTATGAATCTAGGTTTAAACCACATAAACAGGCAACAAATGGTAGACAGAAATCTTACAATACCTAATACATTGTTTGGAAACTTTGAGGGAGTTGACAGACCAATAGCTATTTTTGATGGAACATATTGTTATGTGGAAAAAAGTTCCAATTATCTGTATAAAAAAAAAACATATAGCATGCACAAATACAGAAATTTGGTAAAACCATTTTTAATTGTTTGTACGGATGGGCATATTCTTGATGTTTTGGGCCCATACCCAGCCACAACTTCCGATGCTGACATCATGAAAAAAGAATTTGAAAATGGAAGACCTTTACGTGAATATTTCCGTCAGAGTGATGCATTTATATTAGACTAGCGGTCGCCCGCGGCTCCGCCCGCGTGGATGTCGGTTACCGCTGCAAAAAGCCTACCCAGGAAAGACACGGTCAGCAAAATGATTCCCAGGTCAATTCACAGACACCGACAGTAACATCGACGACGCAGTCATTATCCGCAGGCTGCACAGATTGTCTTTCTGTGTATGTTAAAGTTGTTAATGATGAAAATATTTAAATGTAATTAATACTAAGTTTTCACATCTGCCGGCAGTCCCGGAGCGCAACCCGTTGTTTTAAGATAGATAACTAAAGCGATTATTGTAGAGCTTCTCTATAAACAACATTTGACGTTAAATTATTTTCAGGTAACAAAATATACTGATGGTCGGGAGCCCCGACCCGTGATAGGGCAACGTAAATTTGCCCATGCGTAAAACATTCTTTTCGTAAATCAATTCCTACTAATTTGAATGTTTGGCCCTGGGAGAAAAGAACTGTTGTTTAGCTCTGAGAAGAACTTTTGCGTAGGTGTAGTTTTAAGAACGAAATCTAAAAAAAATCGCACGAAAATTATTAGACTTCGCGCACGACCGCTGCGTAGGGAGCATACCTTACTCATAGATCTAAACTCCCCTCCCGCACGCGCACCCCCGCCTTGGTGACGCCCACTTCGCAACGGGCCGTGCAGCAGAAATCGTAATATTTTAATTTCGCCATAACTTCAAAACCAAACGTCCAATTTTAATCATTCAAAGACCAAATATTATCTACATAAACTGTACTTAGTGATGAAATAATTTATTTTGATAAGGATTAATAGCATGAGTAAAATAAACGCGTTTAAATGTAGTCCAAAAAAAATTCAAGATTTTTAAATAAAAAACAGTTGTTGTGCCTCACTCGACATAGATAGGTATAGTGCGTCGCGGACTTTTTTGAAGGTATTTATAAGATCTACAATTAATTAGAACATTTTATGGTTCTGTCTTTTATAGTTTAGGCAGCGTACGCAAAATAAGTAACTTTTCTGGTTGATTTTTTACACCTTGTGTCCGAAAAACCCAAATATCTTACGGAACCCTATTTTTTTCCAAAATAAAATATAGCCTATGTTACTCGTGGATAATGTAGCTTTCGAATGGTGAAAGAATTTTTAAAATCGGTCCAGTAGTTTTTGAGCCTATTCATTACAACCAAACAAACAAAGTTTTCCCCTTTATAATATTAGTGTAGATTAGTGTAGATAGGGGCTTTCGTGACTCATTATCTTTGTTGCACCAATTTGGATATAGGACATACGTGTCTGCTTCGTTGGAGGAGGGTGAAACACAGCTATCAAATAGCGAGGCAAATAAATCCAGAGCAGTCACCATATGCCGTTGGGTGGTTGAAATTGTCAACGGCAGATTTAAACGCGATTTTAAATTATTACGGCAAAATTATTTCAACGTAGCCAGTAAAAGTTTTATGAAAGATTTTGAGGTGGCTGATGATGGTTTTAATATACTATATATTGCCAGTGGGCACTGCAGCGATGCGCGGAGGACCCCCACTTTATCGAAAACGTGATGTGGTCAGACGAAAGTCTATTTACTCGAAATGGCATGTGGAACCGGCGGGTATGCCATCACTGGGCAGAACGAGGCCATAATCCGCATGCCAATTGCCAGTGGGCACTGCAGCGATGCGCGGAGGACCCCCACTTTATCGAAAACGTGATGTGGTCAGACGAAAGTCTATTTACTCGAAATGGCATGTGGAACCGGCGGGTATGCCATCACTGGGCAGAACGAGGCCATAATCCGCATGCCACTCGGCCGTTAGCACACCAAATACGCTGGTCGCTGAATGTATGGGCTGGAATAAGGGGAAATCAAATAATAGGACCTGTCTTCATCCCAGGGACTCTAAACCGTGTGAGGTATCTGGCGCTTCTTAACAGCACCGTCACACGCTACCTCTACAGGTTGCCGTTAGCCGAGCTCCGAAAAGTGTGGTTTCAACACGACGGTGCACCCCCTCACATTTCAACAGAAGTGCGATCGCGATTAAACGAGTTGTTTGATAGGCGCTGGATCGGGAGGTACGGTCCCGAGGCGTGGCCACCAAGGTCACCTGACCTAACGCCACTCGACTTCTTTTTCTGGGGTTGGGTCAAACAACTTGTGTATAAAAAAGAAAGCCACTCGCGGGAGGAGATGCAAATGCGAATATGCACAGCATTCCGTCTTATCAGGAACCAAATACGCGATGACCCGCTTCTAATGCGACGAGTGCACCAAAATAACCGTCGGCGATTGCAACAATGTGTAGAGAGAGGAGGTCAGCATATTGAGCAGTTCAAAATCTAGGTAAGTCTTTAAACATTATTTAAATGTACCTATCATAATACCTAAAACCTTTTGAAATACGAAATAACACTAAACGACTGTGCCACAAAATAAATAAGATCAGAAGGCCCACTCTTTGCTAAAACTACGTTTACACTCAATCAAGGAGTACCTACCCCGTTCCACGAGCGTAACTACTGTGGTGTTACACGATTGCTAAGTAATTTATTACGAATGCAACTGCATAGTGTAAAAGTTCTTTTATTTTTTCATTTCTATGTAATTGCAGAAATTATTACAAAACGTTAGCAAGTGATTACTAACATGCAATACCGTCATTATCATTTAAAAGCTAGCCTAAACTGAGATTTAAATGAAACTTTCTCTAAACTTAACGTAACACTATTATTAGCGTAGGTACCTTCTACGTTATTTTTTAGATACAATTTATTTTTCTAATTACTTTCTTATTTGTGGATAGGTACAACACATTCGTGTACACTTGTTCCGTGAGTGGACCTTCTGTACTTTTATCTGTTTATTTTATGGCCGCCCGCGCCCGCGCCCGCGACAGACGCGACGTGTCGGCAGAAGCGTTGCCACCACCCCGTGTCCATTACTCGGCCGCTGCGTGCAGAACACAGACTAAGTAGTACTCAGACGGTAATCTCCCATAGAAGAAAAATCGCATTAGGAACTGTGCTGGCTTCGATTGTGACGTTTACTTTTTTTTTAATTTTAACCGTTTTGTCGCTCGCGTTGTTGTGAGACCGGGCCTTTTTGCCAAGCTTTTCCGAGCCCAGAATATTTTAGAAACTAGCCTTTTAAGCCTTTAACCGACTTCTAAAAAAAGAGGTTCTACTGTAATTCAACCTGTGGTTGTGATTGTGTGTAGACAGGTGTAACTATAGCACACCTGAAGTGTATGTGTATTAGAAAAGGAATATTAGTCATGTGATGAAAATAAAAAACCTTCATTATTATTTATTAATATTTTTATTTTTTAATTTGGTTTTATATTTTATAAATGCTTTCTTTTGCATTGGTGGCAAACGTTTGTTTTCCAACCTAAATACATCTGTGCCCTTTATGATCTTATTTATAACATTGCACCAATTAAATACTGCTAATCGAAGACTTAATTCTAGAAAGTATTCCTCAACAGCATCCCTGTGTATCACACAATCCAGGAAATCAAACGAATACTTGGATCTTATTTTATTTTTTATTTCTTTTTTAAAACCCGTTTGTTGGGGCGTGATTTCCAAGAATTCGTTTGTTTCCTGAATTATATAGCCAAAAGTTCTCACGGCGTTTTCAGAAGGGTATGTCAATTTTCTTAGGTTATTTGAGTTTCTATACTCTCTTCCAGATATCCAGTTACTGGTTGAACTTTTTCACGAGAAGTGAGGTTTGTTTCACATTGCTTACAATGGTTTTTGCCTAAAATTTTTCTTATAACCCACCCTGTGGTATAAGCCCTTGAATGAACTTTTAACTTTTCTTGGATTGCAGTTGTGGGGATATTTTCTAGGACTGCACTCCGAAGGTTAGAGGATCCAGCTGAGCAAGCACTATCGGCATTTGTTTCAGTATTTTGCGTGGTTTTAAATAAAGCTTTGAGTTTTACAAGTTGCTCACCTGAATCCTCTTCACAATTGTAACCATCGGAGTGAAATTTTATAAATCTTGTGATTAGAAGTGACTTAAAGGTGTGGCAATTTGGATCATTATTTCTAAAATTATAGGCTCCGACTTGTCCAAAAAAGTTTTCTATCGGATCAGAGTTGAAATATCTTGGTCTTAAGATCCTAATATTTTTATTTTTGAAAAATTGCCACAACCTTTGGTAGCTTTTCAGCGTAACTATCCAGTTTTTTAGCGAGGGCACTGATGTCTCTCTATTATTTTTATTTTCTAAAAATTTTATAGCTTGCAGTTTTTTTATAGCTTCGTTCCAAAATCTGTGGTGATCAGACGAGCCTGTTACAGCATTCCGTAAAGGTTTACCTTTGTTCTTCTTACTCGAAAGACTGGCTCCATTGACCGAATCAAATAAATCGTCAAAAAATGACACCATTTCTGCCGTATTTTTTAAAGTTGGGCTGACTTGTTTGCCGTCAGCATATTGAGCTGCAACAAAAAGGTATCGTTAAGTTTTAGAATACTTATTTTTATGTGACAAAACTTGCAGTCAGTGACAAAACTACACTGCAGGCAAAATACTTACAAAACTGAGCAGTGTATGACAGAGTAGCTGCCACTGTTTTGCTGAACACTCTCACACAATTCTTAACCTGAAATAAAATAGAAAAATATGAGTACTCAGTTTTCAACACCTTGAAATTTTGATAAACAACACTTTCCCATGACACAGTACAGGCGTTTAAGCATGATTGATTATTGTGAATAAACCAAACAGACTAGGTATCCATTTATATATCATCTTCAGAAACATTCTCAATTGAAAAACAATAATTACCTTCATCTTTTTAATTTTTTCTGGAATTACGTGTTCATCGTTCAATTTGTGTAATAATCGCATTTGTGCATGATTGCAGTCTGTTTTATATACATCTACGATGTCATTCCATTTGGATATTTTATTCTGATATTTTATATTTTTTGTTAAGAAATTATTTCTTAACCCCTTAATTAGGTGGGGTGGATCATGTATCACGCTGAGTGAGTGGCCATTGATGGTTATTATATCATCTGAAAATAATGACAGGAATGTAATAATGATAGCAATAAGCAATAACTTTTAATATACACCTTCAATATTCAATTACACTAGAATAACATAACATCACGCCTTTATTCCTCGAAGAGTTAGGCACAGTTATACACCCTCATTTTACCTGTTATGTTTAAGTCAGGTAGTGTGTAGAATGTGAACATTATTAATCAGTTATTAAAGGACACTAAACAAGACACAATAGAAGTTTTATTGTTAGTGTCTGGGGGCGTTTAGTATCTCGCAAAGTGTTAATTATGAATTAGGAAAATAAATTATCCATTATACTCATCAATTCTTGTGCAACCTGATCTTATTTGTTCCCTCCGTGTGTCCTCTTGAAGGCTTTTCAGAGCTGATTGAAAGGCTGTACCTTGATCGCATGCTAGAGCTATAGGTAACAAGCCTGTGTTTCCCACAGCAGTTACTACATCCTTGATAATCGTTTTTAATTGAACTCCCGATGTTGCCCCCTTACAAAAATAGAAGGCTATAGGTTGTTGCCACTTATAGAGGGCTCCTCTCAACATGAAGACGAGTGCATGGTCAGCAAACTCAGCAATTTTTTCGGGAAGTTCGACAAATCCAGTGATGGAGTCTTTTTTTTTATTGTAGGTTAAGGCTGCTTCTAGTGCAACCTCATCAAACAGCACTGAGCAATATTTTTTATTTACTTCCCACGTGTTTACCTGAAATAATTATTTAAATATTATTACTATTGCAATATTCACACCAATATTAGATTTTTAATGTAACATTAACTTTCTTTATAATTATGTAACATTTTAACAGAAAAATTATGTTACATTTAGGCCATATTGCCATGAGAATCTGAGTTAAAGTTTTAAAAAGCCATGTAATAAGTACCTCTTGATTAACTGCATCAAATACTTGAGCACTGATACCAGCTTCAATATTCAGTTCAGAAACCATTTTATTCAGAGTATGTTTTGTGGGGAGGATAAATATTTTATGTAAGAATCTGTAACATTTTGGACTTTGCTTTGCTATTGATAAAGCGATAAGTTTCTCTTCAGTAGTGAAGCGTCTCCCTTTTGATTTTTTGGTGCATTGCTTAATTTGCATCCACATAATTTTTTTGGCCAATGGGTTCATTTTTTCGGTCAGTTTCTCAAAGGAGTTTTCCTTTGAAAACTTTAGTGCCTTTCGTGCTCTTTGACTGAAATCGAGCTGTTTCCGGGATTTTAAATATTCACGGTAGAGCCTGGCACATTTGGGCGAAAGAGACTTTTTGTTTAAAATAACACGCCTTCTTCGGACACTAAGCCTCGGAGTAGAAGGAATAACTGCATCTGTAAATAAAAATGGATAAGTCAACAAAATATGAGTGTGCTTTGCAGATTGTAACGTTTCATGCCCCATGTTATGTATCGTAGTACCACCACAGCAAATTTTTTTACATTATTTTTTAATTGCAATGTTTAATTACTCAATTACTTCGCTTTTGTACAAATATATTAGGTACCCAAAATATCGTTAACAATGAAGTTGGTTTAAAAAATCGAAATGCAAGTGTCTGCGCACTAACTGTTCCATACCGTCCACAACTGTCATGGTAGAGAACATTATTCGGTAAATACATATGTATCACTAGTGCTGAAATATAATGTAATGTAATCAATTTTATTACCTCTTATGATCTGGTTTTGTGAGGCTTCATTTCCACAGCCTGAAGTGGAAGGCACGTCAACTAAGGATGTTGTGGTGTCCACAAAGTTAGGGCTATTAACAATAACATCAATACCTAGAAAAAAAACTTTAAATTAGAATAATAATTCAATCCTGTAGCGATTGCCAAAAAAATTATGTAAGGAAGTGTTTCTTTGCAATTGGGCAAAAATGCCATCAACAGACAAAATACATTCAAAAATTATAAAGTATTTATTAAGATACATTATATTAAAACAAAGAATAAGTTAGAAACTGTGACTTACCAGTTTCAGTCATTCTATGTTTCTTTGTAGGTTCAAAGGTACAGTAGGTATGATCCTCGTGCTGCCTTTTCTTGGCATAGGTGTGATCAGAAACAGCATTGTCTGTAAATAAATATTTAAGCTTATCAACAAAACAAAATAATTATACAATGCAATTGCTCAAAATAACTAAAATGTAAAAACCTTCCAAATGGGAGTCGGACTCGCACACAAAAGGTTCCGTTCAAACATACAATATTGAACCCTACATATGTTTTCGCTATTTATATCCCCTTAAATTTTTAACATTATATTATTTTAAGTTATAGCGGCCATTGTAGTACATGCTGTGAAAATTTCTAGTGTCTACTTATTACAATTCAAAAGATAGAGCCCGGTAACAGACGGACTGACAGATGGACAGCGGTGCTTTAGTAATAGGGTCCCATTGGCATCCTTTGGGTATGGAACCCTAAATAATAACTATGTTTATGCTTTATAAAATACTATGGAATAATATCAAGTTATAGTCTTAATTTACTGGACGGAAACATAAAATACATTACTATAGGTATGAATTTCTTGTTTTTTTTTTAATTTAGTCCAAGTTGTTAAGTGCGTTTAGTGCCAATTTGTCTGATTTTCAAGACAGAGCAACATAGATGGACATACGGTGCTTTTTATTTTCTTTGAAATCTCTGGCTTCTGTGGGAATTTCCACAGTGGAAAATTCATGTTTTGAAACTCAAATAGCAAATATTTTTTTAAATTTCCATCCATGATCCATGTTGCACTTGTCATTTGAGTATGTAAAGAACACATAACATAAGTTGTTATCATTTATTATTATTGAGGTACTTACCAGTGGTGTGGTCAGTGTCCATAGTTTGAAACCGAGGAGTGCCACTGCTGATTTCACTATCGGAAAACAGCGTGGGATAGGCGCCAACAACAAGACGAGTCATCGCATTGGTCGAGATGATGAACTTCTGTTCAAAATGCTTTTGGCAGACAAAACGCTTGCGCAGATCCTCTGCCCTCATGTTTCGCAATTCTTCACTGTTAATACACTCTAACCACTTGAGTCCAACTATCTCACGTCTGGGAAATTGAAATAGTTTAACGTCCTTTCGTTTACTAGCGCAATTCACAACACAGCAAGTGCGGTACATAATGCACGTAGTAATTACACTATTACAGGTTTAAATTTGAGAGGATAAGTTACGGAAATTAATCAACGTAGAACTTCACTCGATCAACTTTAAAACTGTAATGGCGGGATATAGATAACCACAGACTACGATAGACTTACAACAAACAAATATGGCGCTGATTGCACGGGCGACAAAGGGGATCGGGACGAGGGGCGGCTGTCACTTTCTAGAAATCACCCATAGACAAATAAGTCTATTAATGCCAGGATTTTTTGTTCTAAGATTACCAGCCGTGGTGCAGAATAATTCTCTGTACTCTGTATTCTACAAGGTGTCCAGAAAGGGTATCGGGTATTTGTTTTCGCGCCATATTCGAAACGGGGCGTCTAAAGGGTGCGGGGAGGGGTTCGTGGCGTCCGCCATTTTGTGGAGTTTTAGTCACGATGGAACAGTACTCGGGGACGCATCGCGCATTTTGCGTACGAGCGTATTATCGTAATGGTGATTCAATAGTGACTGCTCAACGTCTCTATCGTGCGGAATATCGTACACGCCACGCGCCAAGTGACGATAGCATTAGGAAATGGATCAGGATGTTCGAGAATACAGGTGCGACAGTTAAAATTCAAAACTCTGGTCGTCCTCGTACAGTTCGCGATGAAGAAACAATTGAAGAAGTTGAGGCGTCGCACAGTGGGTCGAAACTATGATTTAAGTGACTTAGGGATCAATTTTGTTTTTTTACTTTTTTCTTTATGCGGATGGATAGAGCTCATAACCCTCAATAATAATGGTCCTGATGTTTTTTTTCCTAAACTTTATACTTTGGGTAGAAAAATCAGTTTTGTTATTTTTTTGTATGGAGCGGATCAAATTAAGTCAAATTCCTGCTAAGTAGCGTGTGATCCCGCTTTAAAACTTTATTTTTCTTATACCTTGTCTTATATAATTTGATGCTATGAACATCTGCATAAAGCTGCCACTCTGCCAAATAAATGGACCGAAAAAAAATGAAAAATACATTGAATAAAAAGCTTCTTTTAAGTTAAATTTGATATGGAATAGTATGTAAAAGCACGTAATAATACACATAATTACTTAACAACTAACAACAATACATTTAAAAGGTCCCTAATTAGCTTAAATTTACTAATTTATTACATTAAGTATTTAAAAATGTTGATCTATGAATTTCTATTTGTGTGTTTAATGACTAATTAGCTTATCCTTTTACTTTATAAAAAACAATGTTTTTCACTTTTAGCCATTACGGTAAAGTTAATGAGGATAATTATTTAATGAGGGTAGTAGAAAAAATTGTAAAGGTTTGTTTGTCATTGGAACTATAAAATTACCATATTTAATAAATATTACCTAGTGTTCGTTTATTCGTACTACTACTAACATGTCGTGATTGTGATCGTCCCTTTTTCGTTATAATGGAGAGTTTAGTTAACAATTTAGATTTATTTATGATTTTAAGAGAGCAGCTGAAGTCGCTGTCGGATAGTAAAAAACTTTTTCAATTTCTACAAGATAAAATAAACGTGACCGAAGAGAACAGTGTTGAGCTCCAAAAATTCTGTACGCGCTTTTGTTCAAATATAAGTGCAAGATGGGAACGAAGTAATCGCACGTTAGCACAGTTTATAAGAAAAAATGGTGATTGGTTAGAACATGCAATAAATTGGCCCGAAGGAATGATACGTGAAGCTGTGAACACTGAACAGGAAAGGCTCGAGATTTGTAATACTGAAGATGTTGAAAATCTACCACCATCTACTTCAGAAGCTTCGACATCTACATTTACACCTCGAAAACCTTTCGAAGAATTGGGCTCCAGGCAAAAACGAAGACGCATTGAACAAATTAACCAATCGCTTTCGTTATCCCCAGATGAACTGAAAGCTACTACAATTGCTAGTTTAAAAAACACTGGAAATGAGGACGTAGGAAAAATCATGAAGCATTTGCTAAATCACCCCGAAGATCTAGAAAAAGTTAAGGAGTGTTTAAGTACAAGTAAAGCGAAAAGTAGTACCTATTCACCCGATAAGGCACTGTCTTTATTAGTTTCACTTAAATTAAGTAAGTGGCAGTATAAAAGCCTAAGAGAAGTAGCAAGTGAAAATGGGTCTGATTTATACCCTTCTTATTATAAAATTAAAGAAGCAAAGTTAAAATGTTATCCAGGGAAAGAAGACATAATTATTACTGAAGGTGCTATTAAACTGCAAGCTTTACTCAACTTGACGGTATCTAGGCTTTTAGATGTGATTGCTTTTGATTTGGACTCGGCAACAGAGTTACTGCTTATAAGCAAATGGGGCTTTGATGGAGCCTCAGGTCAAAGTAATTACAAACAAAAGACTGAAACAGAGTTTGATGATTCATCTATTTTCATGGCCAGTCTAGTTCCTATAAGGCTTCAACAATGTGATGGAACAATTGTTTGGGAAAACGACCGACCTTCATCAACTTTCTATTGCCGTCCGATAATGTTCAAATTTACCAAAGAAACGCAGTCAACAGTGGCAACTATAAAAGCTAGCATAACACAAGAAAGAGATAGACTTCAGCCGTCAAGAATCAATCAAGTTGAAGTTAAGCATCAATTGCACTTGACGATGATAGACGGCAAAATAACGTCATATTTGTCAGACACATCTTCAGCTGTCTGTGATATTTGCAAAGCAAAACCGTCAGAGATGAACAATTTAGAGTCACTTGCTCAAAGAGAAAGCAATGAAGAAATGTTCCAGTATGGAATGTCATCTTTACATGCCTGGATAAGATGCATGGAGTGCTTACTTCATATCGGTAAATATAATCTTAAAACTTTATAATTTTTTTCATGGTAGTTTCCTGTGAAATTATTTTTAAGTGACATTTCTTTTTGTTTGCAGCTTATCGTTTGGACTTCAAAAAATGGAGTTGCAGGGGCGATGATAAAGAAAAAATGTCACTCAGAAAGAGCGCTATACAGCAAGCGTTTAAGAAGGAATTTCGGTTTACTTATCGATATAGTCAAGCAAGGAGTAGGCACAACCAATGATGGCAATACTGCCAGAAGATTTTTCAGGGATGCAGAAGCAACAGCTCGCATAACAGGAATAAGTAAAGATTTAATAGAAAGGTTTTACGTGATTCTTCAGACTATTGCATCTGGAGAGCGCGTGGACTTTTCTAAGTTTTCCGAATTTTCTAGAGATACTGCAGAATTGTATGTAAACTTATATCCTTGGTATTATATGCCTTCCAGTATACATAAATTGTTGGTACATGGGAGTGATATAATTAAGCACTTTGGTGCCATACCTATAGGTAAACTGTCGGAAGAGGCAGCGGAAGCTCGCAATAAAGATTTCCGGAAATATAGAGAGAGTCATTCAATAAGTGTGTTGTAAGTGATCCCACTAAAGCCTTTTGTTTATTTTGCCATAGTGAGTTTTCTGCTAGAGTAACCGATATAAGAAAACACGCAGATACCAAGAAACATAAACAGAAATGTGAAACAGTGTCAAAAAATCAGCAAATGAGTTTTGTACCAGCTCCCAAAGAAAATAGATTTGTCCAAAAGGCTGAAGGTAAACTTGCATTATTTATTGCGGAACATTTCTATTTCTCAAATAGACCATTTAACGGATTTGTGCAAAAATGTATTTGCAGATTCAAAATCAGCCGACCTAAGGATGCATAGAACCAAATGCACACAGATTATAAATCAGGTACTAGCACCACACTTTAGAGAAAACCTTTTAAAAGATATAGGCAACCAAAAGTACAGCATCATCATAGATGAATCTACAGACATCAGCGTGACTAAATTCATGGGAATTGTCATAAGATATTTTAGTTATGCTCAGGATTCTATTGTGTCTGCCTTTTTCTCACTGGAACCTGTAGAGCGAGCAGATGCAAGCGGCCTCGTCTCCTCGTTAGTAAAATGTTTACAATTACATAAGTTACCGATCCAAAATATGGTCGGTATAGGAACCGATAATGCTACAGTTATGACGGGACGGCACAATAGCGTATATGAAATATTGCGAACGCAGTACAATTTACCCCATTTAATTCTGATAAGATGCGTTTGCCACTCACTCCAACTAGCTGTCAGCCATGCATCACAGCAAACCATTCCGAGCCATATTGAGTTTCTAATAAGAGAAACCTACAAGTGGTTTTCTACTTCTTCGAAACGCCAACACGAATATAAAGAAATTTACAATATTATTAACCTGTAAGTCCTCTTGGGATCACAAGTGTTCCGAAGCGTTACGTTGACTTGAGCATTCTTGGAACACTTGTGAGCCAGCGGTTTCGCGCGATAAAAATCTCTATTTTTAAATATAAATAAGGGTTTAAATCGTCTGTGGCAATTGTAGTCTATGGGGAGATGGATATTCTCGTCAACTAAATGATTCACTACTAAAAATATAACACTGGCAACCCAAAAAAAAAAGTTGAAAGTGTAATTTTGTTCTCACTCATTCGGACGGCCGCGGATACACTAAATCGGATTGAATTTTTAAAATCTGCTAATAAAACAAAGGTAAGTGGCTAGAATTTCATTTATTATTAGATATTACCTATATGTAAATAATAATTTCATCAAATAGCATCATAAAATGTTATTTTTGAGCAAAGAAATGTTTCGAGAAAATCTGCCATGAACGGCGGAATTGTTTTATGATGAATTTCGACTGTTTTTGTGTATATTCGACAGTAAATAGGTGAATATTCATTTCTGTGTAGTTATTAGACCGTTGCACATAATATCTTCACGAAATATCATCATAAAATCATATTTTTGGACAAAATAAAATTACGTAAAATCAGTTGCTCAATGTCGTAAAATTTTCAAATTATGCTATGTTTTTGCGTGTAATCGATGATAAATGTATGAATATTCATCTATATGTTGTTATTACATCGTTGTTGGTATAGTAGTAGATAATTTTTGCACTAATTTGCATAAAAAACTTGTGAAATGTTTCGAAAAAAGTTTCGTCAAAAGTCATCATTTTTGACTTGTTTTACAATGAATTGAGTGTATTTGTATGATTTGTAACGCTCTAAAACTAATAATAACTATATGTTATGGTCATCCGAGGTGTATTTCATACTATATTTCATAAATTTTAGTCATTTACAAATGAGTACCAAAACGGTCGCTAATAGTTGACAGTTGAGATTTGAATTGGCACGAATAGGTTGTCCAGTCGTATCGATAGACAATATCGATAAAAATTGACCGACTTCAAATATAAAAAGAAGGTTCGCAATTCATTTGACCTGTATAAGTGTATGCATATGAGGTTGTTGGCATAAATTGATCAAATTATTTTGCACATGTAGTAAGCACATGATATCACGCCTGTATTCACCGAAAAGCAGGCAGAGGTTGTAATACACCCACATTTCGCCTCTTGTTGTTGTGTTCACAGGTTGTAGTTGTATCAGTTTATAATATACTGTATATTTTTTTAGATGTCTTGGAACGTTGGGGACAAGGAGGCGCCGGAAAACTTTCGTGCGCTCCTGGAGGAAGACAGCGAGAGTGATGTGTCGGATGTGGACTTCGACTTGGACATGCACCTCGACCCGGACATGCACCTAGACCTGGACATGGAGTCTGATTATGATGAGGCCGAGGGGGACACGGTTTACCACCGGGGTGCAGTCGGTGCAGTCGAGGAGGTGGAAACTGTGGCCGATGCCACAGCTTCCACCTTCGAGATGGCTCCAGAGGTGTCCCCCGAGGTCGAAACATTTGTTATGGTAATATTGGAATAACTTCTTTTTATTTTTCTTTCAGCAAACTTGATGCAGCGTCAGGCTTCTCAACTGCTGGGACACAGGCCTCTTCTCAGTGAGATAATTGTATAATGTCATGCGTTTGTTTGTTTGTTTGCTTGCTAACATGATTGGTTTGCATGTCTGTTTGGTGTTAGTTTTGGTGGGGTTTATGTTTTGACTTCGGCCACAAGCATGATGGCCAAGAATCTAATGCTTCAGTTTTTGTGTGGTTTATGTTTTGACTTTAGCGACAAGGGTGGTGGCCAAGATTCTAATGCTTCAGTTTTTGTGTGGTTTATGTTTTGACTTTAGCGACAAGGGTGGTGGCCAAGATTCTAATGCTTCAGTTTTTGTGTGGTTTATGTTTTGACTTTAGCCACAAACATGGTGGCCATGAATCTAATGTTCTCAATTTACAGGACATCGACCCTACCTCCGCCGGCATCCCCTTGGGGATAATAAATAATATTTACGACTCGGACTTGAGGCTGCTGCCCATGCCGTGAGTAAAAAAATAAATGCCTAGTTGTTTTTATAAATGGTTTTATGTATAATAAATGATAACAAATGAAAACCTTTTTTGACAGATCATCAAGATCAACTTCGCCGTCGCCGTCATACTCGCCGATGTCGTCGCCGCGCGCTTCGGTATCTGCTGCTGGTGGCTCAGGCTCCACGCCCGTTCTTGAGCCGTAAGTGTTAATTGCGGAGAAGAACCACTTAAGATTCGCAAATTATGTGATACACGTTGGCTATCCATAGAACCGGCAGTAGTCCGGATTTTATCGCAATGGGAAGAGCTTAAGTTGCATTTTACAGTGACAAAAGATAAATGCCACACTGCTGATTTACTGAGTGAAATGTACAGAAATGAAGCTAATCGTTTGCATTTGCTGTATTTGAAAAGTATACTGAATGATGTACAAATTGGAATAATAACTTTTGAAGGAGAGAACATAGATCCAGTTCAATTAATTACTTCGTTTATGACCTTATTACGATCCATATGTAATAGAATTTTGATACCTAATAGAGTCATAACCGAGAAAGACTATTTAACATTAAAAATTGAAGATCATCTTAGTCCAGTACCTCACCTAGGATACCTATTTGAATCTCATATTACTAAAACCAAATTAACAAATGAAACAGTTGCCCCTGTTAGAAAAAGCTGTATAGATTTCACTGTTAAACTTGCAAAAGAATTACAAAACCGCTTGCCCAGCAATTATGTGGCACTTCAAAAAATGACACAGTTATCAGTAAGAAACACTTTAAGGAAACTAAAGGACACTTCAATTGTTGAACTTGCTATCGAACTTGGCTTTAATGAGGACAAAATTGAAAAAATATTACAGCAATGGAATAATATTAATTTTGTCAAATGGAACGTAATTCCAAATGACGATACAATAAAATTCTGGGCGCAAGTGAACAAATACAAAAATGCTGCAGGTAATGGGTGTTTTTTTTAGAGGTATAGAACTTTAAGTTGGCAACACTGTTTTAATTGGCGGCTATTTTGTCAGCTGTCAAGTGATTTGTGTATAGTTTGGTTTGGCATTTCAACAAGAATAGACTGACGCCTGAACAACGCTTCCAAATTGTGCAAATTTATTTTGAAAATAATGGACCTGTTCGAAATACGTATCACGCGCTACGCCCATTTTACGATCAACATAATCGTCCATCAGAGCAATTAATTCGACTAACTGTGGACCGTTTTCGCACTACGTTTACTCTAAATGATAATACGCATCCACAGAGACGTCGTACAGTGCGTATAGAAGAAACCATTGCTGCTGTAGAGCGTAGCGTAGAAGAAGACCCGAATCAGTCTATCCGCCATCGTGCACAGGAATTGGATATGTGTCCATCAACTTTATGGAAGATTTTGCGGAAAGATCTTGGTTTGCGTGCTTACAAAATCCAACTCGTGCAAGAGTTGAAGCCACACGATCACCTAACAAGGCGTAGATTCGGTGAATGGGCCCAAAACAAGATTGCCGTTGATCCCGATTTTCATAAGAGAATTTTGTTTAGCGATGAAGCTCACTTTTGGATGAATGGCTACGTCAACAAACAAAACTGCCGTGGAGTGAAGATAATCCTCAAGTGTATGTTGAGACACCGTTACATCCAGAAAAACTGACTGTTTGGTGTGCTTTATGGGCTGGTGGAATCATTGGTCCGTACTTCTTTAAAAATGATGCTGGCCAGAACGTTACAGTCAATGGTGACCGCTATAGAGCCCTGATTACTGACTTTTTCGTTCCTCAATTGAACAACCATGATGTGCAGGAGCTCTGGTTTCAACAAGACGGCGCAACATGTCACACAGCTCGGGCCACAATTGATTTACTGAAGGAAACGTTTGGTAACCGCATTGTTTCACGTTCCGGACCCGTGAATTGGCCCCCAAGATCGTGCGATTTAACGCCGCTTGACTATTTTCTGTGGGGATATGTGAAGTCGCTAGTCTACGTCGATAAGCCCGAAACGATCGACCACTTGGAGGACAACATTCGCCGCGTTATTGCCGATATACGGCCACAAATGTTGGAAAAAGTGATTGAAATTTGGATCTCCAGATTAGATTACGTCCGATCCAGCCGTGGCGGTCATATGCCAGAAATCATATTTAAATTATAATGCCATAAGATTATCTTTTGAATAAAGTAAATTTCATGTAAATTTTACAAATTTTTCCTTGTTTTATTCCATTTCAAAGTTCTATACCTCTAAAAAAAACACCCTGTATTAACGCATACCAAGATTTAGCAGATTTAGCCATTGCAGTTTTGTCGCTGCCATACTCGAACGCAGAAGTAGAGCGGACGTTCAGTATAATGAACATTGTTAAATCGAAACTACGAAATAGATTAGCAACAACAACTCTGAATTCAATACTGTTGATATGGAATCAGCTAAAATGTTTAAAAGAAACCTGCAAAAGTTATGTTTTACCCAATGAAGTCTTGTCCCAAATGACGAAAACCGTTAAAAACATAAATAAGAATAATGTGCCATCTACTTCCATATTACAACCGCAAGGTTCGACTTCCACGGCAACTACAGAGCAACCGTCCTTCCGAACTTCCACCATGCTGGACGAAGATGATACAGTGATAATAGATGAAGATTTAATGCAACTAATTAATTTTTAAAGTGTTTTTGGTTAATTCAAATTATTGTTCGTTGACTTTTCATATGTTTTAAAAAAATACTTTTAATCAGTAAATTTAGTGACTTCTAGTGACTTTTTGAATTAAATTTTTCACCCAATCTAGTGACATTTTAGTAGAAGTTTGGTGACTTTATTTTCCCTAAGCGGCAACACTGCCTGTTACCTACCTATCGCTTGAAGTCGTTGACGTTCATAAATATGATATTTCAAACATTTTCTAGTAAATATAATAACTATTAGTGCATAAGAACACATTTTGCATTTCAGGAATCAGCAGTTAGTTATAGATTGTAACATAACCTCACTTTTACATATTCTCTTTATCTCTTATATCTCCGTTCTCAGATTGACAAAATCCGCAGAATTTTCAGTGAAAGGTTGATAATATATAAGCTATTAATTGACACCACTTTCATCTTCTTACACCTAGGCCCAAGATTGTATGTAAACGTTTCAGTCTCCTTTATTAACATACAGATGTAATCACCCAAATTTTATAGTCATGCAATGTCCAATAAATTTAATTTAATTCTTATGATATAATTTCGGAAGTGGATTGTCACTTGTCAAACAATCGGTTTAGTCTGTGGTTAGAACTTTCTCAAAGGTCGATATCGAGGAGTCAGGTCTTTGGTCCTGCGTGTGTGACGAGAAGGGTGTACCTTCCCGATCCTGGTGACGCTACGCGATGATGGAGTTTTAACAGCGAAACCTGTCTGGCTTTATATGCTAGCCTGAACTGATGCGAACGTGAAAGACGTGACGCCCTGATGCCGTCCCGTGGTCTGGTGAAATAGCAGTTAGTCCCGACTAGTGGCGGGCAGTGTGCTGGTTGACCCGGGCTTTGGCAGTTTTGAGGTTAGATCCAACGAGTGCTGGCAGTGTGGTCATCCCCGTATATTGGAAGGCCCTACCATCCGGTAGCTCGTGCAAGAAAGTGTCGCCGCTCCAGATAACGATTAGCGTCATCGTTTTTCTTACGAATCCCGTAGGCCACGTGTACGTGGGAACCCTGAGTTTTCTCTGTGGTTCCATGCTAAGGGACTAGATTCCGTCAACTGACGTCAACCGAGAGTCCTTCTTGAACGGAGGGACAGTTAACACCTGCAAGTGTTACTAACTAAGGTTTCATTTATTGTAGTAGACCCTTTGAGAGAGTGATAACCAGGTGACCATTTTGTTAAGGTCATTTCCAAGTGATTTAGGCCTATGTGTAGTAAACTAGGTTATAAACCAGTTGTTCTAAATTTCATGTGTTACGAGTAGGTTGTGTCTGAGGGTGCTTTGCCCCAAATGTTATAATCCCTCTTATGAGCACAACCATATTTAAGGTCACTATTCGACTGAACTAGAAGCTATGAGCACATTATTCGATTGAGCTAGAAGTTGTTAAGCGTTCATGTCACGGATCCTCACAAGCGACCTTGAGCTTGTTAATATTTAATCTCATGCTTGTATTTCTCCTAACACCTTGTTACGGAGACGGGGTGTGCAAGAGGCTAATACCATGTTAAAGATTGGGAAAGTTCTATTGTTTTAGTTGCTTGCCACAATTTTTGTAAACCTGTGTTATTGATATAATTACAATAAACTTAGTAAAAAGGTAATGGTTTAATTGGTTCTTTCCCTATTTATATATACCTAATAAATTTTCTTTAGCACGGCAGGTGGCCGGGTGACACTGTGTAGGAACCCTGCGGACCAATCGGAAGTTTGTTCCGAAGGCCCTGCACAGTCTGACCAAGGCCAGCATGCGTAAAAGCCAGATATCTGGTCTTACCTCAGGGGACGTCGATGTCATGGTATGGAGGGACAACAACAGGGTCGACATACCAGATGCTGGCAATGTTATCGAGCGGAAACGAACAAAGGTCTGGTACAAAAAACTATTCCGGAGACTCCTAAACGTCTCCGTTCTCAATTCTTATAATAGGTCTTTACCTATGAAATTGCCGTTCTGCAGTACTGGCCATTTCAAATCAAAATAATTTTTGTTTGGCTAAGAATTCTTATTTTAAATAAATTTTATTTTAAAAACATGGAATTCTTTTTTCAAAAGAAGTCATTTGTTTAATGATTAGTGTTACATTTTCATCGCATTTCAATCTTTTTCGTCATCATGGATACGTTAAAAATTCGAGTAATTATGGAATATGAGTACCGTCGTGGCAGCAACGCGGCACAAGCGGCACGCAACATCAACGACGTTTACGGAGCTAACACTACAAACCAACGCACCACCTGTTATTAGTTTGCTCGCTTCCGTTCTGGAAATTTCGACCTGAAAAATGAACCTCGCGGTCGTCCGAAGACTTTGGTCGACAATGACGAATTAAAGGCGATTGTGGAAGCTGATGATACACAATCTACGGCTGAATTAACAGCAGCTTTCGACGTTAGCGTCAAAACAATATTGGTCCATTTGCGTCAAATTGGCAAGGTAAAAAAGCTTGACAAATGGGTGCCCGACGAACTCAATGATCGCCAGCGCGAAGTACGCGACGAGGCGTGCCTTGCACTGCTTAACAGACACACAAATGAAGGAATTTTGAACCGCATTGTTACCTGTGATGAAAAATGGATTCTGTTTGATAACCGCAAGCGCTCAGCAAGTTGGTTGGATCCTGGTTCAGTACCTAAACAATGCTCTAAACGAAAACTTACCCCTAGAAAAGTGATGGTCACTGTTTGATGGTCTAGCGCCGGTGTGATTCATCACAGCTTCTTACCAAACGGGGTGAGCATTACTGCAGATGTGTACTGTGAAGAACTGAACACAATGATGGAGTAGCTGGCACATCCCCAACCAGCATTGGTCAATCGCTCGTCTCCGCTGCTCCTGCACGACAACGCGCAACCTCATACTGCACAGTAGACGGTCTCCAAGTTGCAAGAACTGGGGTTGGAAGCTCTCCGTCATCCGCCCTACTTACCAGACCTTGCGCCTACAGACTCCTACTTTTTCCAGAATTTGGATAACTTCTTGGCGGGAAAAAAAATCAATACCCGAGAGGCAGTACAAAATGCCTTTGAAGAATTTCATAGGTAAAGTCCCTATTCCTCTAAAATCAATTCATATCCTGTAATATCCTCCAGCGTACATAAATGAAATGTATGTGAATGAAATGTATATACGTTTCTATGGCATCCTTCGACGTGGAAAGCCTACAAGGCACCATGGAATCGTTGGATGTCATGCAAAACAGCATAACATAAATCAAATGCATCCTGAAGCATCCCATTTACCACAAGTTTTAGCCGACCCATATATTAAAAACTTCTCATATAAGACAATGGCACTAAATACTGCCGTTACATATCTTGAAAAAGATTTTTATTAATGTTTTTGTGGACCCCACAGAACGACTTTGGAGATCATATATTATGTTTCATGATTAAAGGCAGCAAGCAATAGCTTATTATATCTGTGAAGGTGCTACAAAAGCGATTGAGCTTAAATCGATACTTAAAATAATTGTGGAGGTCTCATTCCAATTGCATTAATATCAGACCATTCCAGTCGGCCTTTAAAAGTCTTGTCAGCAGGACATTAGAAGGATGCAGAAGAAAACAGGTATTTTGTTTTTATTTAAATGCTCTTAATGAAATGTTGGATAAATTTAGCACATCTCCATCATAGTGATGTAAAATGTGAATGTGAATATTTGTTATATTCGCATCTCGATGTGCCACATTAGCGGCGTCGTATTGTACCTAGATACATTTGTTAGTATCTGTTTTTTATGACAGTATCCCTTTGCAGCCGCGTAAAAAAAGACATTACTATTTTGATTTTCAAACCTTTTTTTGTATTTCAAATGATACAATCCACATTGGCGGTTATCAATTAAGCATCGTATTTGACATTTGATTACGGGGATCGGAAATAATTTTTTGAACAAAAACATACAATTAAATGGGAGTACAGCAAGATGGCTAGACATTGATGATGTATATAAAAGAAAGGAATTACGGTCCTTCGTGACGAAAACGTCCCATCACCATCAATTTTGGCAAGAAGCTATCCAAAAATTCCAAGAAATGAATTTATTCATAAAAAATCCAAGGAAGTTACTGTACCTAGCTTACTGATGAGCATGTCATACCAGTAAAGGGAAGGAATTACGGTCCGTCGTGACGAAAACGTCCCATCACCATCAATTTAGGCAAGACGCTACCCAAAAATTCCAGGAAATGAATTTATTCATAAAAAATCCAAGGAAGTTACTGAACCTAGTATAAGAAACTGGCTTGTAGATATTTTAACTCAGATGGTCTAGAATTTTTTTTGAAGGGTTTACGCTTATAATTAAATTCATAATCCAGCTTGCCACAGTTTCACAAATACTTTTAAATCGTTCGTGATAACAGGATTCATAAAATTTCATTGCAATTCATTTAATTGTGAAGATGAATCCGTTTATCAGTTACTAAAAATTAATTCACTGTTTCAACCAAATGTTAACGTTAGTGAAATTTTAGACAGTGATACTGATTTACAATCAAATAGTCCTAACAATGACTCTATAAACCTTTGCACTATGGCGAGACGTGAACGCTTGAATTTTCATACAAGAGCTTACACTAAAACACAGAGCTTACAACAAAATCGAAATGTCGGCAGTTTAAGAAAAAGAAAGACTTAAGTACTTAACGCCAAATGAGTTTGATGTATATAGGTAGGTGTCCTTGAAAGAGTATAAGAGTAAAAGGGGTTTAACGACCATTTGTTATGGTTTTAGGCATTTTTTAAAGAAACAAATCTGTTTTTGGACTCAAATGCACACAAACACAAAACTTCCGACCAAAATTTATAAAATAGTACAAAACAAGTGTGCATTTGACTTCATTACGTTAAATGATATCATTCAGACATTCATTTCTATAACAACAAGATTAGCCATAAATAATTGGTGCAATATAATTAATAAAATATTAAAAGGTAAGGCAGACATTGTTAGACTGGGAAAAATGAGTAGCAACTGTGACGTTGCAAAATGACATCTTTGGCGACATCTAGCAGTAGAACCTTGTAGCTGAAGAGTTTCTCAATACTGAAGACAAAACGCTGTTGGGTTTTGATAATTATTTTGATGTTAATTAAGTATTCCAAATTAATTAACAGACAGATTTAATCTCCCAAATTTTATAGTCCTGCAATGTCTGATAAATTAAAATTGAATAATTATTATCATAGAATTTCAGAAGTGGATTGTCACTTGTGTCAAACAATTGTTTAGTTAGTCTGTGGTTAGATCTTTCTCGAAGGTTGATAGAGAGGAGTCAGGTCTTTGGTCCTGCGTGTGTGACGAGAAGGGCGTTTCTTCCCGATCCTCGTGACGCTACGCGATGATGGAGATTTAACAGGTATGCTATTTGAGAGGCACCAGTTCTGTGATGATCAGACTGTGTCCGACCAATAATCTGATGGGAAGTATATCAGTGATGTTGTTTCAGTTATAGCTGAACGTGTCTGGCTGTTTATGCTAGCTTGAACTAATGCGAACGTGAACAGACGTGACGTCCTGGTGCCGTCCCGTGGTCTGGCGCAATAGTAGTTAGTCCCGACTAGTGGCGGGCAGTGTGCTGATTGACGCGGGCTTCGGCAGTTTTTGATTGAGGTTTGATCTAACGAGTGCTGGGAGTGTGGCCATCCCTTTGTATTGGAAGGCATTACCTATCCGGTCCCTCGTGCGAGAAAGTGTCGCCGCTCCAGGTAACGATTAGCGTCATCGTCTTCTTACGGACTATCCCATAGGTCGCGTGTTCGTGGGAACTCAGTTTTCTCTGTGTTCCATGCCAAGGGACTTGATTCCGCCAACTGAGAGAGAGTTACCAACTGAAAGTAGTACTAACTAATGTTTAATTGTAGTAGATCCCTTGAGAGAATGATACCCATGTGACCATTTTGATAAGGTTATTTCAGAGTGATTTAGGCCTTAATGTAGTGAACTAGGTAATAAGACCGGTTGTTATGAATTTCATGTATTTGGTTGTGTCTCTGGGTGCTTTTCCCAAACGTTATATTCCTTTTATGAGCACAACCATAATAGGTCACTTATTATTCGATTTAGCTAGAAGTTGTTAAGCGTTCATCTCAAGAATCCTCACAAGCGACTGAGCTGATGATGTATTTGGCCTCATACTTGTATTTCCCCTAACACCTTGTTACGGAGACGGTGTTTCAGAGGAAAATACCATTATAAAAGATTGGGAAAGTTCTGTTTAGTGGCTTGCCACAATTTTGTGTATCTTTGTTGTTGGTTTAATTACAATAAGCTTTGTAATGTGTGATGAGGTAATTGTTTAATTGGTTCTTTCCCTAACTAGATATACCCAATAAACTTACTTTAGCACGGTCCGTAAAGAGCGGGTTACACAAGCCAGTTATGCAAGTAAAAGCTTTTGGAAAATTTAAGAAAAATCCTAATAAATAATATTATTTATTGCCAAACAGCTAGTATTTTCATTTGCCTTTTCCTTTTTTTAATGAAACTGGTCTGGGTTATCATCCAGGACAGCGAGAATGAGGAAGAATTGTTAGATGCGGATGACGACGAGGTCAAATCCTTTTTGCTTTCGAAAGAACTTCCAACTGTTTTGAATGGTAGGCGTTATCGAGGTGAGAGAGCAATTTCTTCTGCGATTTTCGCATCCGAAAACGCGTATGGGGTGTTTAGGCAGTACTGGGATGACGGTCTCATAACTCACATCGTGACTGAGACGAACCGGTATGCCACAGGACTTGCTGGTTCGTCCGCTTAATTGGTATGACACGAACATTCATGAACTTTTTGCCCTATTTTCCTTCTGGATGATGCTAGGAATCTTTCGAATGCCCTCCGTCAACGTCAAGTCCTGTTGTGAAATATGTATATGTGGGTGAAATATATTAATGATAAAACATATAAATCAGACAATTTTTGTCCATAAAAAAGTATGAAAACACCGTATTTTCTTAGCTTAACTTATGAATCAAATGAAACTTGGATACATACATCGAGATGTGATGTTATCTTCGAAACTATGTATTTTTGGAACACTTGTTCTAGGACAAGGATGTATTATTTTTAACCTTACCGAGTTATGGGACATCAAAAGGTTGTATACCGATGGATTTTTTTTATTCAGGATGTAATGTGTAATTTTGCTTTTAAAATACGTTTCAGAGTTTGGTACTTTCGAAATGAAGAAGAATACAAAAACTTCTGGTTGGAGAATAGGTGAAGAATATTATTATAGGTGAAGAATATTGTTTATACTTCAATGAAATTCAAATTACGCTAGAGTTATACAAGTCAAAAATGTTGTGTTCGTCACACCTTGTAGATGAAAACCTGAACCTTGTTGTGGCTTTTCCGAAAACAAGAAAGTCCCAAAATAATAAAACAACGAAAGAATTTATCATTACATAATAATCAACGAAGCGTTTACAATTAAAAATTGCAGTAAATGTTTTGAGAAGAAAATACAACAAAAATTGCACGTATCATCTCCATACCATTACGTATACTGCAGTGTATGTCGTAAAGGTATACATAGAGATAAGAAAGGTGCAAAAAATATCTTGTTGTTTGAATACAAGTTAAAAAATAATAATGTATAATTGTAAAAAAATAATAACAACAAGTTGTCGAGCATTCTTTCGTTAGCCGATACTGACATAAATGTGTGGAGGAAGCTCATATGGTTCATTGTCGTAATTCTTTGCTGGTTGATAAGACAACTAAAGGGAACTTAGCTGCTGCTGCTGCTTCCTTGTTTCAGGTGCAAAAAAGAAATGTTTTCAACGTATAATGTGTGATGAGGAATGTCTTCCAGTATTCTCGAATTTTATAAGTCTTTAACACAAAAAATGAACAGGATGTTCACCTACAGAGTTTGCTGTGTATTAAAGAAATCAAACAAAGACGCCGGAGACAGCCAGATTCACCAAGACTAGACAGATCCAAATCAAATTCGTATGCTGTTTCTACACGATCTGGAAAGTTTATTATTTGTAAGTCCTCGCTTATTCATGACTATTTTTTTAGTTACTCAAGAGCGTCTTCGTCGCTTATCAGTTGTTCTCTGACGGTAAAATGCCTATTGACCACGCGCAACATGGTAAACAACCGCCGGGCAATGCTAAGCCTGGAGATGTTCAGGAGTTGTTTTGCATCTTATTGTCCAGATGATAACAGTACCAAAGAAAGTCAATTAGTATTTGTAACGAATTCCGATATTGTCACATCAGCTGCAAGTGGCATTGCGTTCGAATGTACAGGAAGTCCTCTTAATTTTGCGATATTGTCTTCTAGCGAAAAAGAAGTTGAACTTACAGCAAGTCCCGTAGACCCAGAAGATTCATCTTCAACTCAAAGAGAGGTCGAGAGTGTATCACGTGCTTGCGATATGACCGCATCGTCTACAAGCCAAAAACAGCACCGCATTTAAAATTGGAGACAGGGGAGGGGTCCTACTCCAAGAAGGTGGCGTTCCACCCATATGTTGGAGGTTTGGACGCATTGTAAGGCTCTTCCCATGACAAGATGGGATTTCGACAAACCAGACTTCGTGACAAATAATTAGTATACAAACCCTAAAATGACAGCGCGCTCCTTAGTCGAAATTTTAACACTTTTATAAGAGAAATATTATGAAAATGATTTTACTCGTCGAAAATTTTGACGACGAGAATGGTAGACAAAACGACAAAGCTACAGTTGTCAATGCAACTTGAGATAAAATTGGTATTTTGACATTTTACACACTTCGTTATAAAAATGGCTGTTCCATACTATAACTATTTGAGAACGGTGTACGAAGAAAGGGAGACTCGTAAGATTCAACGGAAAAGGATTAGAGATGTTTGCGATCCCTTTGATCTGAGGGATTTAGAATTCCAGTCTCTCTGGCGGATACGGATTTACTGGAAAAATATGGATACTACACCCGCAGAAGCCGCTCAAGTTATTTGAAAGCTGCAAGCCATAACTAGATAAGAATTAAATTGGTTTAGGTTCATGGCTCAGACCGCATTTGCCATCCATGTTGGCAGCGAGCTGATAGAGTACCAGTTCGTGCTCCAGCTGTCACAATTGTTCCACCTCCAATTAACTAGCCGAATTTCACAAGAGCCCCAGACACACAAGCCAATTGTTCCTGTCCGGATTGTAAATCACCACAGCGACTCGTAGTCCCAACATGGCTAAGGGTGAAGTTATTCACAGATTTTAATTTTTATGTCCCAAAATGCTGCAGAATATTCAGATTTCATTTGCTGCAAAATAACTGGGATGAGCTCCTAACACATTCAAGATTTGGCATCATTTGTAGAAGAAAGAAATCAAAATATTGAAGGGGTGAATGATGATCTAGTCCATTACTGGATAGGACTGTCCAAAGACCAATTTTTAAATCTGAAGTCACACCTGCCTAGATTATCAGGGATGCGCAATGGTTCATTGGCACTCACAGAATATTTAATAAAACTTAGAACTGGGGACGGCGATGAAAGGATTTCTACATTATTAAACATTGGACGCTCAACTCTATCAAGATTAATGAGCAAAGCTCGGGATATACTTAATCAAGACTTTGTACCTGGTAACTTGAGTATAGGTCATATTACAAGGGAAGAAATAGCCGAGCGACATTTGATGACACCTAATGGTGTGTTTGGTGGAAATGGCAGGAATCCAATAGTTATAATTGATGGTACTTATTTATATGTTCAAAAGAGTCCAAACTATTTATATTAAAAAAACTTGGTCCTTTCACAAGTATCCTAACCTCATGAAGCTATTCCTAATGGTATGTTCTGATGGATACATTTTAGATGTAGGCCCCTATCCAGCAACAACATCTGATGCTAATTATTATGCAGCATGAATCAAATACATTGCGGCAATACTTTCGTACAGGAGATTTTTTTATACTGGATAGGGGTTTTAGAGACTGCGTGCCTCTTTTACAATCATGCAATTACTCCATACATATGCCTGCATCTTTACAAGGAGGTGAAACTCAATTATCAACGTTGGCAGCGAATAAATCTAGGTCTGTGACACGAACAACTCGTCTCGTGCTGTCAAATTTAGACAAACGAGACTTCGTGACAAATTACTCTTCAAACTTTAACATGGCAGCGCTCCTTATTCGAAATTTTAACACTTTTACAAGAGAAATATTATGATAATGATTTTACTCGTCGAAAATTTTGACGACGAGAATGGTAGACAAAACGACAAAGCTGCATTGTTTGAAAGTTGCATTGAAATCTGTAATGTCAAAGCAACATGAGAAGAAACTGGTATTTTAACATTTTAAGGTACATTTACTTATAAAAATGGTAGTTCCATAGTATAACTATTTGAGAACGGTGTACGAAGAAAGGTAGACCCGTAAGATTCAACGGAAAAAGGATTAGACTTATTTCCGATCCCTTTGATCTGAGGGATTTAGAATTCCAGTCTCTCTGGCGGATACAGATTTACTGAATCAATTCATTCCTATTCACATTTGCTACTGGCCCTGCGTTAGATTTATCAGGCACTGATAGTGCCAGTTAAATGCCACCGCACTAACAGTGCCGCACTTGAGCACGTGAGTGTTCAACAAAACAGTGGCAGCTACTTTTTTATACACTGCTCAGTTTTGTAAATACAGGGTGTCCCATGGGAAATTTCAAACTTTAAATATGAATTAAAAGATTACGGTTGGCAGGAGTGGGGCGGAGCGAGCGGTAACAGGAGCTGGGGTCGTGCGGATTATTTAGTAGCAATGGATCGTTGGTCCGGTTCGCACCGCGCTTACGCTGTGGAACGCAATAATATTCAAAGCAACGAATCGCCGACTGTGGCAAGGCGAAGATTTTGTGCTCGATTTAATATTCGTCGTGTGAGTGAAGCTCCAAGCGTACAGCTTATTCGAACATGGGTTGAGAAGTTTCGGCAAACCGGATCTACAGTAAATAATCCATTACCTGGCCCGTCCAATGCGATATCAAACGAAGAAAATGTAAATTTAGTGCGGAACGCAGTCATCCGAAATCCACGGCGATCGATTCGTAAACATGCTGCTGCTTTGGGCCTTAGTAAGTCATCCATACATCGGATTATGAAAAAAAAACTTAAGTTCCATCCTTATAAGATGCAGTTGGTTCAATATTTAAAGCCTAACGATTACAGTTTGCGAAAAACATATGCCGAAACAATGCTACAGCGATTTTCAGCAGCACTATTCGGACACTTGGTAACATAATTTTTTGTGATGAGGCTCATTTTCATCTGCAAGGCTATGTGAATAAGCAAAATTTTAGATATTGGGCTCCATGAGAACAACTTCACAGCCCAAAGGTGACAGTGTGGTGCGGAATGTCTATGAACGGAATTATCGGGCCATATTTTTTTGAAAATAATGGTCGCTCAGTAACTGTGACATCTCAACGTTACTGCAACATGATTGAAATATTTTTGAACCCAGCATTGCAGAACCATCCAGGATACAATAGAAGAACCTGGTTTCAGCAAGATGGCGCGACAGCTCACACGGCAAGGGCGTCTTTAGAGACTGCGAGGCAAATTTTCGGAACAAAAATTATCTCAAAGTTTGGAACCATCCCGTACCCACCAAGGTCGCCTGACCTCACGCCCTTGGATTTCTTTTTGTGGGGCTTCTTGAAATCTAAAGTATACGACCCGCCGCCAAGGAATTTGAGTCAACTCAAAAGGAATATCCATACTCAAATAAACCAAATCACGTCAGAAACGTGCAAGAAAGTTTTTCTCGCGATGAAGCGTGCGTTGGAGGAGACTGTACGAGCAGATGGGCGTCATCTCGACAGCATCATTTTTAAAACTTAAAATCCGCATGATTTCTTTATTCATTTCTATCATTAAAAGTTTTCTATAATCATAGATTTTTTTTTCATTAATTTTTTAAGTTTGAAATTTCCCATGGGACACCCTGTATTTTGCAGCTTACTGTCATACACTGCTCAGTTTTGTAAATATTTTTTCCTGCAATGTAGTTTGCTAACCTACTGGAAGTTGTGCCACAAAAAACACTAAACGTATGTTACGTTTTTGTTGTATCTCAATAAGCCGATGAGAAACAAGTAAGCTGAACATTAAGAAATACAGCAGAAATAATATAACTTTTTGATGATCGGTTTGATTCTGTAAATGGAGCAAAATGCAGTAACAGCATCGTCTCAGCACCAAGGGTTTTGGAACGAGGCTTTAAAAACTTCAAAGTTTAAAATTTGTAGAGAATAAAAATAATAGAGATACATCAGTTCCCTCATTAAAAAACTGGATAGTTACACTAAAAAGCTTCCAAAGGCTGTCAAGAAGTTGTTTTTCAAGAAGAAAAGTATGCGGCTGTAAAATTTGTAGAGCACAAAAATAATAGAGATACATCAGTTCCCTCATTAAAAAACTGGATAGTTACACTAAAAAGATTCCAAAGGTTGTCAAGAAATTGTTTTTGAAGAAGAAAAGTATGTGGCTGTTCCCAAGTTTATGAAATAAAACTAACTTACTGTGATCCACAGTAATGCAGTTTAATTAGCCAGGTACATTAGCAAAATCATTATGTATACTCTATAGGTTGATACATTCACTTTAGAGAAATATCACAAGTGTCGAAAACAAATTATGTCAATAATTCTATGGTGACACAGACTAAGTACAAATTGTAATACCTAGTGATGTGTCACTCTCGGTAGACAATGTATTAATCGCCACAAGTATGAAGATCATGAGACTAGAGATATTTTAACTCGGATCCCATTGGAAAACTTTTTTGGGCAAGAGCCTACAATTTCAGAAATACTCATCTGAATTGCCGCACCTTCAAAAACACCATTAAATCACTTCTAATCACAATATACATAAAATTTCACTCCAATGGTTACAATAACATTGTGATTTGGCTTCAGGTGAGCAACGAATGATACTCAAAGCCATATTCGAAATTGGTAAAGGTAAAAGTATCTAGACTATTACTATTGCTATGAATTTTTTCACTTAAGTATCCAAAATCAACCATTTAGCTGATACATAGGGGGGACGGGACACTTGACCCTAACAAAAATGAGCACTTTAAAGTTTAATATTTCGCAAACGGATCCCTGAATCTAAAAATGGTTTTCACATATTATTTTTGAACAACCTTTCCAACGATACCCCACACAATGGGATAGACAAGAAAAAAAACATCCCCACTTTAAAAGAAGTGGAGGTGCCCTAAAAAAAAATATTTTCTAGTTTATGAAAAAGACTTTATTTATTAGTTAATGACCACTACCAAAAATTATTTTACTCATCAGGAGCCCATTTTTTTAGGAGATTCATCAACACTATATGCAAGAATCCTAAAGCAACAATCTGACCCGAACAAAATATTCATTTATCTGATGCTGAACTAAATGCATTCACTGACATGGTTTTCGTTGAACAAAAAATGCAAAAGCACACTGTGCTATCATTTCTCTGAAACCAAAAGTGATCTCAACAATATTGCTACATTTATGATGGTGGTAGAAGAAAAATTTTACTCAGAACAACCTACCGCAGGAATTAAAAAAGGCGTTAACTAAGACAAGACTTCTCCTTGTATATTTGCTGAAGCATTACATGTGCAAATTTTCCGAAACAATCTTCTTAAACAGCAGGTTCATTGGTTAGTGGAAAAATTAGGTGGTAACCCACTAGAGACAAAGACTGACATGGCACATTTTTGGATATTGTCAATCCCAAAGACAGCACTAACAAGACACTCATTGACCTTACCTGTTTCAAATTGACAATAACCCTCAGCACCACCCATTAATGCAACATGTTACTTAATTTTACCACTTCTACTTGACAATAGAAATATTAATGACACAGAACTCCACCCATAAGATGACCCAGATGTAACTATACCTACCGTGATGCAATAACAAGGATAAAACCACCACCGCATCAACAACCAGATACTACAACCCGCCCCTAAGATAATTCTCTGACCAACATGTGTTTGAGTTTCAAGAAAACAACATTTTATAAACAAATTCGTTCAACCATTGGGATTTTCTTGATTAACACACACAGGATTACTGCTAACACACGCATACTAGCGATCCAATAGTGTTTAATTTTGATTAAAGGATACTGCAGCCACAAGTTCGTTCGAATGTTAACTTTTGCATACATTATCATTATTCCGAAACACTTGAAGCTCATGGTAGAATCTAATCAAGATAAGTTAGGTTATTTATGTAACCTAATAATACAGGCAAATAGGGAGCACACTGGACATATGGACTACAACTACATAAATGGGAGATGGCGGCGGGAGCGAGTGCGAGTGGGAGCACAGGGCACAGACAGAGTGTAGCAATTCACGTTTCGCTAGTCAGGCAGTTGGTTGATTCACAGATTACTATAGTCGGGTTGATTGAACTCAATGTTGAACTTGCTTGACTGTTGGCTTGGCTTGGCTTGGCTTGGCATTGGCACCTGCACCTGTCCTGTGGTTGACACTGTTGACAGTTGGGTTGCTATTGCTAAGTAGGTGATAGACGTGCGTTCGGTTCAAACTTAATGGCGGCTCGGAACATGGGGCGAGGGTTGTTGTGATTCTGCTGTCTGTGATCTTCGGAGAGTGATGAAAGCAGAAAATAAATCGCTTTGTCCAAGCTCTTCAATTGTGTGTAATACTTTGCTTTATTCTCATCAAAAAATTATCTTTCTTGAGGATTTTTTTATGAGAATAACCGTGCGTTTGCACTGGCGAAACATTTGCGACAAAACATGTTGAAATCTCTATATTCTGTCAATGTTTCATACAATTTTTGACAGGAACTAGAGATTTAAACATGTTTTGTTGTAATGTTTCGCCAGTGCAAACGCACGGTAACGTGTCAACGTGTAGCTTCTCTGTGAATAATCTAAGGCGGACCCTAGACGATCATTAGGCGTGACATGCAATTTTATTTTTACGTGAATTATCATGCTGCGTCTTAGAGTATATACTCGTATCACTGGAGAAGCCTTATGAACACTTCCCCTCTGTAAAAGACCAAAAACATATGGTCTAGCACGGTCATAAAAATTACTTTCAAATCGATTCCAACGCACATCGTTAATCGTTTTAGAGACGCGCGGAGCTCAGTGAAAATGTCTGACTGTACTGTAACAAGCGTTCAAATACGTAAAGCTTACATAAATATCTGAATAACGTTCCATTTTTTTTTTAATCATTTAATCATGTCTTTATTGAAATTCAAAATCCCCATAATACATTTCGATTTTTCCTTCGATTCAACATAAAACATGGCATGAATCGAGTATTTTTCTCGCATTGCATTTATGACGTCACCGAGTCACTTTTTATGTTCGTAAAAATCAAAAATATTTTTGTTTTGCATTACGAAAATGTAGGACAAATCAGCAAAATTTAAATGCACATGTCAAGCCATTATGTCTTTTAGTAAAAATGATAGCGAGACTACCGACGACTAGTTGAGGTCATGTTTGGAACAAAAAATTGACATGTCGATTATTTCCTATTTATCTAGTTTTCGTATAAATTGTGATCGACACAAAAGTAAACATAAATACAACAACGGCGGTTTGAAGTCGGACGATTGGCCTGCCACCTATGATGAGCTTCAGTAGGGCTATATTGCCGTTTTCAGGCTAAAGGAATGAAATCGGGTTCTACCAATGTAAAAATCTAGCCAGAAAAGGCCTAAGGTGGCAACACTGACCGTCATACGCTACGTTTTGACGTTCACGACGCGGGCACGACACACGCAGTATCTCTAAGTAGTCTGTGGACACACGCCCGGTGGGTGCCTGAAGCGCGCCCTTTGATAGAAGCGCTTGTTATATGATCCGTTACATAGAAATTCATACAATTTTATTGAGAGCCCTAAACGCCGCTTGTTATGACTTGCTTGTCCCTAACCGTGCGTTTGCACTGGCGAAACATTTGCGACAAAACATGTTGGAAATCTCTATCTTCTGTCAATGTTCCATATAATTTTTGACAGGAACTAAAGATTTCAACATGTTTTGTCTTGAATGTTTCGCCAGTGCCAACGCATGGTAATTATATTTATTCTATTTTAATTTCGTGCGGCTGTTAATATCTGTACAAATAAGTTTTTAATTTAATACAGTAGAGGTATTTGTTTATGGGCGCAGGTGGTCAAGGTGATAAGCGCCTCTCGTCCCTTTCCCTTTTCCGTTTGGCGCCTAATACAATCGATTCGCGGCGCCTATAACTATGGTTTCTTAAAAGAGCGTGCCCAAAACTTAGTGTACAGAAGGCGTGCCTGTAAATCTATCATTCAAAGTCGTGGAATTAGTATGTACAATATTATATTTTAGGTTCTTGATCAAAGTCTAGGATAGTATATTGTAGTCTGTGGTATACGTAGTATCTCTAAGTAGTCTGTGTCTATGGTTGAAGTTATAGCTCATACTATGGTAAAGCCGTAATGTTGGCTCCACTATTGCAGGACCAATAAAAATACACTACGCCGCTACGGCGCTATCTAATAGGTCCGTTTGCAAAATATAACAGCAGAGCCAACATTAGGGCAAAGTAACTATTTGATCAAACCGGATGAAACGCACCTCTCTAAATTCTTTTGACGTACCTAGTCCGTAGTTTTTAGTTACTATACTCTATGGTCCGTAGTCTGTGATTGGGAGTGGGAGTGGTATATTGTTGATACGTTTTGATTTTCTTTGAGTTTTTTGTTTTCTTTGCTGTACCGTGTAGTCACCGACTCACCTACTCTTGAGTATTAATGTTCTGTGACGTAGTATCTCTAAGTAGTCTGTGCTCAACGTCACAGAACATCTGTGCAGAACATTAATACTCTCACCACCGTTCATCGTCTCGTCTCGTCTCGTCTCGTCTTTTCTAAATTTCAATTTGATTTAACTAGAGACGATACTCGTAATAAGCAGCCAATCACCGTTGCTCAGCACTGACTGTTGTCTCATAATCAGAATTGGATTGTTCTGTGTTTAAAATGGTTCATAATCGACGTGTTCTTTTGTCGAAAAGAGCGGGCAGCGACTTACATTCGTCTTGATAAAATGTTCGCCCTGTGAAAGGAAGTGTTTTTATTCAAAGGTATTACTGCCGGAATGCATTCTTGTGCCTCGTTCAACGCTGATCGTGAACTTCAGGACTTCGGCATGTGTGAACAGCAATCACACAAGACTTAACTTGGCTAACTTGCTGCTGCCAAACAACCAAAGGCAGAAATCGCTAGAACTAAATTTAAATTCTAGTTCGAAAAGAAATGTCAAAAGGGTAGACTTTGTTGTTGTTAAAATTGTGAAAATAAACTACTGTTTAATTAATATTTGATACATTGTGATTGGTTTCGGTCTTGAAAAGTCATTTGTTTAAATATAAACTGAAGGTGGTCTAGGTAAATATTTTTTTAGACATCCAATAACAAATAAAACATAGTACCAAATCAAAGTAATGGTCTTTCTGAAGTCCAGACATTTCTTGGAATTAAAAATTACTTACTTGTAATCTAAATCACACAGCCTTGCAGCATGACTCATACAAACCTTTTAACCTTCAGTGCCTTTGCTGGATATTGGCGGCTGAGTTCCAGTTTATTTATTTCTCCTTTAAATATTTTCAATTACTTGCTGTACTTGGTTAGGTTTAAAGAAACTTTATTCTCAATAAAAACAATTACATGTCACTTACTTGAGAACAATAACTAACACATAAGAAAAAAAAACAAATTTAGGTTCGACAACACCATGAACAGAAATACTAATTAAACTTAAGATTAAAACTAAAAATAAAAAAAAAAAAAAAGGTTTTGTAAATAATAGGTATTGCTGTCTGATGGGAATGTTTCTTCATCTGTCTTTTCTTGGTTTTGGCTTGGTTTGTGATAGGAGACACCACCAGTGCTGGCCCTAATGTCGCCGTTTCTCATGCATGAAGTAGCCTAATATCGCCGAATTTCAGTTGTAGTAGCCTAAAGTAGCCCAAACACCAAAATATCAATATGAATAAAATAAAATGTAGTTTTTATCAATTTATTCATAATATGTTCCTATCACACTGATAATTAGGTATAAGCCATCTTTAAAACACGTTAATGAAATTAAAATTAACATTTTAAAAACTACATTAATTAACAAAAATTAAGATTATTCTGATTCGTCCTCTGCTAGCAATAATAAGGCATCATCAAGACTTTCGCCGTCTTCAGTAGTAGTTGATGTGCTAGTACTGGCGCAAGATCCACCGGAGGCATACATTTTTCTGCCAGCGTGCAAACTCACCATGTGATTGCTTGGTTGAAAGTTGTTACAACACATACCTCTTACATTCATGTGGGTACGAATTCTAAGAATGGCGATCAGCATTGGTAGTTGCATGCGATTCCTTAATTTGGTTTTGATTGTCCCCATTACGCTGAAAATTCTTTCTACAACGGCATTACTCAAAGGTAATGAAAGGCATCGTATCGAAAACTTTGCTAGTTCTGTAAACATCGGGCTTCCACCAGCATTCTTCATTTTTAGCACTTCTATCCAAAAATTTACAATGTCATTAGGAGAAGCATCTGTTCCGATTATCTCCTCAATGCGCATAGTGCTTAACAAGTCTTTTTTACAAGTAAATCATTGAACTTTTCTCCTAAGTCGATTGAGTCCAGTGGAAGCAGTGAATTTTCAAATGTAGCTCCGGCTTTTTCTAAAGCTCGCCTAACAGCTGCAATATCCGCTTCATGGAGCATTGTTAGAGAGGCGTTTTCAGACAGACTTTGACTTCTCAGAAATATTGGTTTGAAAACACGTCTTGCAATGGAACGTAAAAGAATCCGAAGATCGCTATATATTTTTGTGATATTTGCATCACTTGCTTGAAATATAATATTCACATTTGTTACTTCTTTTAATATCGGAGACAAAAACAACAAATATAATAAATTTGTATCATCATTATACATGGCAGCAAGCTCTCTTGCGGTATAACATCTTTCTGATGATTTTACCACATTGAAGTGAGTTTTTAGCTCAAGCCACTGGTTGATGTTTGTTTTAACAGCTGAATGAAACGCCAGCCATCTAGTTGCGGAAAACTGAGTTAGTTTCAAGGGTTTCTTACCATCATTAATAGTTTCAAATAAGGTCTGATATATTTTCATTCGCAGTGGACTGTGGGCAAACCAATTTCTGGTTTCCCTAAGTAAATATTCCAGACAAGAAGGTAATTCCGCGCACGCTTTGGAGGCACATAAACTAAGGGAGTGACACACACATTTCAATAGCTGTAAATGGGGTATATCTGCTTGTAAGAGAGTGAAAAGGGAGTTATGTTTGCCACAAAGGTTACTTGCTCCATCAGTTCCTATTGCAATTAGATTTTGAAGATTCAAACCTATTTTAGACATAAAACTCTTAAATGATGTATAAAGGCTGCTAGCTGTTGCTTCAAATACTTCTTGAAAGCCTAAAAAATCAACAACTATTTTTTCTAGTTTTGAATTATAGTATCGGATGCAATATGCCATGTACTTTTCTGTAGTTACGTCGGTGGATTCATCCAGTATAATAGAGTAGTTCTGGTTACCAACTTCTTCTAAAAGTTCCTTGAGCATGGCTGGTTCTAGAACAGTTTTTATAATGGCCGAACACTTTGATCTATGTAATTGAATGTTTTCAAGAGGACTCCCTGTCCCACAGGTTTTTAACACATCTGTCAGATGATCAATGCTGCGTATAAACTTTTCCCATGTGGTGTCACACCACATGGGAAAAGTTTAGGATATGCATAGCTATTTTAAATACAATTTTTCAAGATTTTATTTTGAGGTCATTTTTGAGGAAGCACTGTACTTTTTGGCAATTTCTTATAGTATTTTATAACTTTAAAGGGTTTTTTTTAGTCAGACAGTTGATGGCGCCCCTCTTGTAACCTGTCCGAGCCGGGCTGCCCCAACTCTCATACTCTCTAGGCTTGCTCTTGCATCCTAAGTTCTTGTTTTTATTTTGCTTTAAATCCAGATGTGTTATGTTTGCATAGTGTAGTAGTTTGGTGTTGTAATGTTTGTATAGTGTATAGAAGTCGGGGTGCACTGAGTCAGTTTTGAACAGCTTTAGCCTATCTATGAGATAGCGTTTGGGTATCGTCTAACTAAAGGAATCAAAAAAAAAAAAATAGGGTTTGTAGACTTTTGTTACACATTTTAATAATTCGTCAAACAGGTCTAGATTATTATTATCTAAATATTTTCTCCAACAATTCTCAATAACTAATGTCTCTCAACAAAATACTCTCAGTATCCATGTCATCAGCGTGAGAACCTCCCTTCTGCCTTAATTTCTCGCTACTTTGCTTTCTGACCTATACCTAAATCGTTAATATCAAAACCAATTCATTAATCCTCCGTAGGAATTCCGTCGATGTTTATTTCTTAAAAAAATACAGTGTTACAAAGATGTGTAGCAAGCTCCGTCTGCGTCCACTTGAGTATGTCGAAGGAGTACATTATGGCCGGCATGGTTCAACCTTTAAAACTTGTGTTCGCCTGACTAAATACTGTTTACATAATGACCGAAGAAACTAACGATTTAATCATGTCAGCGGGCTTAATGCCTAGTGTCACCGACATCCCAAAGTTTTTGTTTCGTTTCGGGTGAAGCGATGTGTGGAACCTGAGAGTTGTGTTCCCGCGCATATCGTGATAGCGTCATTGTACCTTCAGTAACTCGGAAAATGATCTCCTCGTATTGATGCTGGTCTATTTCTGCAATTTCCTAATCACACTCTTCGGAAGAGCATGTTAAGGTAAAATGGCTGGAAAGATACCAATCATAATGGCGAAAAAAAAACTATTACAAAGCGTTCTGACTCCTTATGTGAAAATAAATTACGTAGTTTTATGAAATCGGTTTGATGATGTTAAGAACTTGTGACCTCTCTAAGCAGTGGTACCAAGAACATTAGGTACAAAAGGTGGCTCCCATCGTTGTAAATTGATGCTAGTTCCCTGGCTTGGTAGCATTTGTCGCCTGAAGATGATAATAATATGATGTTGAAATGCGTTTTTAGTGCTAACCATTGTTGTGTGTTGGTTTCAACGGCAGCGTGTAATGATCGTATCGTCGCCAACTGTACCTACCAGTACCAGTTAAGTATTTTCTTTTTTTTTGTCTCATAAACTTGATGGTACATTGTTATACGAAGTAGGCTGTGTGTAAAGCAGTTGCGTGTTTCTGCTAACATATATTCAAGCGAAGAAGGTAACTCCTCAAACGCTTTAGCGGCACAGAGGCTTAGAGAGTGACATACACATTTCAATAATTGAAGATACAGGAAACTCATACTGCACAAGTTATCGGCACCTTTGGTACAAATCGCGATTTGCGATTGCATTTGCGATTGGTACCGATAGATATTATATTGTTTAAGCCACATCGGTAGATTCATCAAGAATGATCGAGTATGAGTCATCACCTATTCCCTAAGCGAGCTATCTTCTGCTCTGCATAGCGGTTAGTGTCTATGCAAAGTCGTTAAATAAAATAAAATAAGTCTTGTCTGTTATGTCAAAAGTCGTTCCCTATAACCCTGTAAAAGTATCTCGTCGTCCAGTAAACTTCGCCCTGTACCTATTCCAGTCAAAACTGTAGTAATCGTTATTCGGCACTATGTCGCGTAAAGCTCGGTCATTCAATTCGTCCTCTGTCTGTCTAGTCTGTAACACTTCAGTCTCTAGTTCCGTCATGTCAGCGTTACATGCTGGTTCAGTCGCTGCGTTACGCATGACCGAAAGAAAACAACTGTCGTTGTCGTCGAAGTTAAGGTCTAAGTCAACGTCACTGTCATCATCTTGTAGCCAGTTGTCTAAGGTATTTTCAAAAGGGAATTGCTCAGTTTGTTAGGGTGATCTGGCTAACCATGAACAAGATCTTTATTAATAAAAGACTTGCATTTTAAAAACTACTTTTCTACAGGAAAACAAATAATATAATAAAGTTGTAGCAAGATGCAAGAATATGCTTTAACTGGCGTGAAAAATTGGAACCTTGCCGGGTAAAGTCTTTGTAAAAAGCGTATTCTTTTCTATAATATATTATTTTCCAGTCGCATTTTCATATAGTGACACAAATGTGTCACTATATGAAAATGCGACTGAGGTGGAATAAAAATGTGAAATGGAATGTGGTTAAAATAAAACTTCGTTTTTATTTTTTATTTTGACATTCAGAGTCATAAACTATTAAAATATTGTCTAAAAACTGGGCAGGCGGTACAACATTATTTTCGTGCCTAGCCCAGCTACCAAATAATGGTCATAACGTGAGCACAGCAACCCAGCGTTCTTCGGCCGACAAGGCAATTGCAACAATACCCTTTTATAGCGTCTCTGCCCTGCAGATTATTATTATGTAATATGTAGACGTAATATATTTTTCGGCTTATTGCCTATCATGGGTAGTCCTTCCATCAGGTTACTGGCTCTCTCCGTGCACACTTCAACTGTATAAGAACCGTTATTTCTTATATGTTCTCCATAGTATGATCTTGCTTGCTTTAATTGGTATGTCCCACAACTAAATAATATTAATTCACTGTATCTTGTAACTGTATCTTCACTGTGTCTTGGGAATGAAACATTATTTCTGCTTACATTTATGTTTAAAAACTGCACGTCTTCTATTTAAATTATATTGAATGACCTAATCAGCAAGAGCATTGTTTAGGTACATTTTTTCATTTACAATACTTAAAATTTGGCCTATATCTTCTCTATTACTGTATCTTTGGTGAAACTTATTTATCAATGCGGCAGCTACCCAAAAACCTATTATTGCATGCTTTGATGCTAAGTTAAAAAACTCCTGTCTGAATATCTTAAAAGAATGTTTAAATATGCCATTTACACATTCTACCACCCATCTACATATTGCCACAGACCTAGATTTATTTGCTGCCAACGTTGATAATTGAGTTTATCCTTCTTGTAAAGATACAGGCATGTGTAGAGTAATTGCATGATTGTAAAAGAGGCACACAGTCTCTAAAACCCCAATAATAAATCGTTCGGTATCAAACTTGCTCATTGTGCATTCTATAATCACGTGCGTTTGCAACACTGGCTCATCGCCGACTGAGCGCACACGGCAGACGTGGCGGTGGCTTCTGTTTAAACTATGAAATTCTGACAGCGCGACAGTCGCGCGTCTGTCGCGCAGCTAAAGTCGCCTAAATGTGAAAGCGGTTGTAGTAGTGTTGCTCTATTTCTGCAATTTCCTGATCACACTCTTTAGAAGAGCATGTTCAAGTAGAATGGCTGGAAAGATACCAGTCATAATGGCTTAAAAACCGGAGTACCTACACTTTGTGCGAAAAAAACTATTACAAAGCGTTCTGACTCCGTATGTGAAAATGAATTACGTAGTTAATTATAATTAAAAATTCGGTTTGTGAAAGTTACCGAATTGACCACAATGCGTTTTAGGTTTTTATAGGTACTCAAAATGAACACAAAACTAATTTATGTTAGTATTAATTATTTTTATATTAAATCACAATGGTAGTGGTTATTCCGAATCATCGCTTTTGTGGAATGAACATTTTCAGGTTTTCAGTAGTTGGGTGTGCCTGATGGGTTGCGTTTGATCCAGCAACGTTTCCTAATCGCATTAATAATTATCAGGATTAAAGTCATTTCAAATGTTAAATATTGTATGTAGGTTCTGCATCTGAAACTTTTTCGGTGTTATTCTATGTGGTGGGGAGCTTCGTGGTGAAAGGACCCTCATCGGTGGTTGTGGACTTGATGGAGAGCCTTCAACCACAACCTCCAACTGAGGTGGTGCTGGTGGTGTTGGATGACGGCTGAATGGATTTGGATGAAATTTTGCAAACAGATAGTTTATAACCTGGACTAACACATAGGATACTTTTTAACCTAATATTCCCACGGGATCGAGACTTACGCGGGTGAAACCGCGGGGCGAAGCTAGTTTTAAAATAAAAATAAAATTCAAATAGATAGAATGTAGAACTACTTACGGTTGCCACTGGCGCTTCCGGCTTGGTTGCAGAGGGGTCTCCAGACCCTGACCCGTTGGCAGGTTTTCTACTTCATATATAGTCTCAAAATGTAAAATTCAATTGTAATACTCTTGAATCGTTCGGGGCCCAGGCCTGTCAGACCCTCTGCCGGTTGCTCCTCCCACGCCTCCCACGCCCGACTACGTCACCAGCTGCCACCTCGCGGCGCCACCACTGCAGCTTCTGGCTCTAGAGGTGGTACTGAGCCAAAGCCAGAGCCGCCGCGCACACGCACACGCACGCTACCTCGTCGCGAGCTGCCACCTCGTTGCGCCACCATTGCAGATTCTGGCTCTAGAAGTGGTGCTGAGCCAGTGCCGCCGCACACGCACGCTACCTCGTCGCGTGCTGCCGCCTTGTGGCACCACCACCGCAGCTTCGGGCTCTAGAGGTGGCGAAGCCAGCCCTCTAGAGCTATTTCATCCAAATCCGTTCAGCCGCGTTTAGCGTGAAAGCGTAACAAACAAACAAATAAAAAACCTCACTTTCACGTTTATAATATTCGTTAGGATTAGGATTAACTGGGTGCTTCATTCGAGCGAATGTCATGTGAAGCATTTGGAGGGATTAAATTCCATTTGGCCTTGACGAATGTCATATTTATGTAATTGCTGTCACTGGTATGGTACTCTCATTGTTGTAACATTGTAACATTCTCCTACATTTGGAAATTCAATCTTCAGTGTCGCGTTTGTTATTTTTGGGACAGCCATCCCTTCAGCTACTAGGTGTGACGAACACAAGATCTTTGACGT